>CP131463.1:9002803-10483916 GCA_030664755.1 Microcos paniculata
TACATATCTAAAACGGGTTGGCCACAAACCACTGAAGGCTCGACTCGTCGATCGTTTGCCCTACTGCACTGAGGGCTATCTCTTTTCAATATAATAATATTTTCATATTATTCTTTTTCTTTTCCATTCCCTCGATGTGCCAACGCTGTGGGTGGAACACAGTCAACGAGCCCTGGCGAGTTTCCCTACGGGCCTCTCCCAGGGTCTCCACTTACCGTGCCACTTGATAGGCGGTCCACGGCTACTTAACCTCTGGCATATCTCTCACTCGGTTCCACACGCTCCCTCATATCGGAGCACCAAGGAATCCACTCAATCGCTTATCTCGCATCCCGTCCAAATTATATTTCATATATATATATTTAAAATATGTAAACACACACACACAAGCCTTTATATTTTTCTTTAAAATCATCCCACCCTCTAAGTGGGTGCATCACAAAATAAAAATGTGTGTGGTGGATTACCCATACCCCAAAACATTTATAAAACATTTTAAAATCATTTATATTTTTAAAACAGTTTGCCCTAGTGGCTAAGCACTGAAATCTAAGCCACTCACAGTGTTGGGAGGCTCGTATACTCGCAAGCACTCCATGTAGTTTAACCTCCGGAGCATCACCGCACTCGATTCACCCGGAGCCCTAATACACGGAAATACGTTAGCATTCATAATTAAACTATGAATGCACCTATGAGGCTCTAGCATGACCTAAGACTCGGCTTGATTGTGATTCGGGGCTTAGAAAAGTGTCTAGGAGGTTCCGGGGAAAAAATCAGACACTTGAAGAAAAATTACGAAAATGCCCCTAGGGGCCCGGTCCAGCCCAATCTGGGCCAGGTAGGCCCTCCCATGCAGACTAGGCAGTGCCTGGCCCAAGTCCTGTGTGGACTTGGCCATTTTGGTCACTCCCGCGCAGGAGCCGTGTCTTGGCCTAGGGAATCGAGGCTTTTCCTCTATTTCTGGCCCCTCGATCCATGGTTTACCGTGAAAATTGAGGTGAACAATCCTTGCACCTCGTACGATGCGTTTACCGAAGTAGAAATGAGAATCACAAGCTCAAAGTTCCTAGATCTCAAGTTTAAGCTAGAAATTTAACTAAAAAACTAAACTATCTTTGAGCTTGGATCTCTCCTAAACCAATGCATGGAAATGCATGAAAACTTAATAAAATATAGATTAAGGGCGAGTAGAATAACATACCAAGATCTCGCCTTGATTCTACCATCGGATTGTCTAGATCGAGCAAAAGTCCAAAATTTGCTCCGAGAGAACAAGTGAGAGGAGAGAACAGAGGGAGGAGAGAAAATGAGAGGGGGAGAGCTCATCTCCCCTTATTTATAGGCAATCCCGACACTGGGTCTACTCGGACCCCGGGCTAGACTTTTTTCCCCTCTTTGAAACGTCTCATAATTTCAATCCTTGGCCTAATCCACCGACCAATTCACCAATGGACATCCAATCCATTGGCTATGGGCTTAAAGAAGTCCACTTTAGTGTTTCCATGCATGGTCACCTGTTTCATCTTCCAACTACGTCTTATCTTAAGTTTAACTTCTCTTCTTAATTAGACACATCTAGACCGACATATTATCGACTTAATACGCTGTCTTACACTATTCCGTTTGTATGGAAAAGTCGTATTAAGTCCGGGTGTGTCAACTCTCCCCTCCTTCTAACAATTTCGTCCTCAAAATTAAATGAGGTCTCTTTTGAGGAGATTCGGCTTCTATTCCAAGCCTTCTTTTCATTTTTGAATAGTGTTCGCATCACTATCTACTGTTGAAGTCCACCACGCTTCCTTTGCGCACTCTGATCATTCTCTTTCTCAAGAATAGCTTCATCGCCCTTCTACTCTTGAGTTTGGACTTCACCTTTTCCTTAACATAGCCTACTCTTATCCAATTTTGGGTTAGGCTTTCTTCACTTCAGTTGTGGCACTTGGAGGTTCTTCATCCACTTTAGTTATGCTTATTTGATTTTCTCTCTTCGTCCTTGTCTCATCCTCTAACTCTCTCTTGATGAGACTATTCTCTTGTTACCTCTGAGGTCCTACACCTCTTACTCCTCTCAGGAGTTCCTTCTCTTTTTCTTTGCCACTGCCTCTCATTTTGAGGCCATTCTCCGACGCATTCCTCGTCGTTCCGTGGTCTTGTACTCATCTTTGTAACCAAGCTATTGGGAAAGACCTAAGCTTAGGTCTCTTGCCTTCGCGGCGAGGATGTGGTGAGTTAATTGTCTTTCCCCCTACCTTCGTTTTGCTTCTCCGTTTCGTTCTTTACTTCCATTCAAATCTCATTGGCCCATACTCGGCCACATCATACCAGAGGAATCAGAGATGATGCCCTCTTGGCTTTCACAATCTGACTCACTCTTTGACCGCCTATCTTTATAAAAAATAGGGCCCCTGGCCCATCTCATCACATTCAGGGCCCCCGACCTATCTCATCTTATCTCTCATCCTCTCTGGGATGGAGAACTCTGGGTGGCCTCATGCACACCCCAATCATACACTGGGCCGGTCCTCTCGAGTGGTCATCACAGAGATCCTCAAGATCTCGATCTCTGATCTCTCCTTTCATGGGTACGCCTCACATGGCTCCCAAATCATCCATACCTGAGCCTCAACCTCATGCCCATTCATGCCATTACTCTGGCCTTTTAGGCTTTCTTTTGTCTTTTAAGCCTTTTAGGCCTCTTAGAAGGGGATTTCTTTCCCGACTGACATTCCCGTCAACACAGGACGTAGCTGATCATACCATGCTCTTTATCTTTGTTTTTTTCTCTTCACTGTGCCTTCTTTTTCCTCCTTTCATCAACAGTGTTATCTGGGGTTTCCTTATCCCCATCTCTATCTTTTTCTTCCTTTCCATCCGCCCACATCCATTGTGGGGTCCACATTTCTCTTGCCTTCCCATCAATACAGGACTAGGCAAATCACGCATGTCAACTCGTGTGGCATCCTTTATAGCTTCTTCATCTTCGCATTCCCCTCTCTTGAGGTATATCGTTCTCCACTTAACTTGATCCTCTCTCTGGTCCATTGTCATCTTTAGACCTCATCTTGATGCTCTTGCCATCTCAATGCCCTTTTCCTTAGGGTTATCTCCATATCCTTTCTCTTCTCCATACTCTTTTATTTTGACCACGTGACCTTTCACGTCTTATTTAAGGTTTCTTTTACTCTGGTTTCATTCCTCATTTTCTTTGCTTTCTTCTATGACTTTTTTCATCGTCCTCGTCCTTATTCCTCTTTTCTTCTAACACTTTTGATTATCTTAAGTGTTAGAATTCCTTTTCTGCTCCTCATACTGGCTGTGCTCATATAAGTTCATGAGCTTAATCAATTCCTTTCCTTATCCCCGTACTCCTTCCATAGAGTACTCGGGGTTCTCTCTTGTCATCCTTTCTATCTCAGTTCCTGCATCTCTTGCTTTTCACATGTGGGTTTTCCTTGATCTTAGCAATCTTCGGCTCTTAAGTCCTTGATATCTCTTCTTTGTCTTCAATACCATGGTTTATTTATCGCGAACAACTCCTTTCTCTACCATCCATTGCCTCACAATCCTGTCCGCGCCAAGCTAATTCCATTTTAGCTTGGTTTAAGTCTATCTTCCACATCCTTTTTTCACTTATCATTCTTCGAGGTGGTTATCCTCAAAGTGAGCTTACTCCCCTCCTTCTAAAAATTCAACTTATTTTCCTTTATGTTCCTTGACTCCTTACTCTTAATTCCTTCTATCTCACTTTACTTCTTTGTTCTCATCCTTTGGTCGCTTTCGGTTCCAACCATTATTCTGGTTCATGCTTAATCACCTTTTTGTCTTCTCCAGTTTCAATCATCATCTTATTCATCCTTGCTTTATTCTCACTCTTTCCTCGACTCTTATCTAAGTTGATCCACTTTCCTCATTACTGGGTTTATGATTTCCATATAGTCTCCATCATCATCATTGTCATCATTATCCTTTCATCTTGTTTACTCCATCATGCTTTGATATCCTCATTCCTTTATGTTCTTTATTCCACTTCCTCCCTTTCTTTACTTATATCTTCATTCATTTCTTTACTTGTATAATCCCCATTCACTCATTTCATACGAGTGTTTCTTCTCCTATTGTCGAGACGTTTTACCGCTCCGACGATAAACGATATGACGTGAAAAAATGCTCGCGACTAAATAGTCTAAAAACAAATGGAGTCGCCACTAACCTTTTATTTTTAGGAGGTGTGGTTAGTCACCTACTTGTTCAACTCAACGTGAATCTAGAAAGATTACGTCAAGTTAAGGAAAGAAACCGGTCAACGAAAAAAAATTTTAGGTTCGGGAGTCAGTTACGCTCGGGAAAGGATTAGCACCCCCGAGACGCCCGATAATCGGTACCACAAAAGTCTTGAAATATTTTACTTGGAAAATAATAATAAAATGTTTTAAAATCATTTTAAGAAAAACATAATTTTAAATGTTGGAATAAATATTCCTTTTAATGTGGGATAAACATCCCATTAGAAAAGTTAAATTCAAAATTTAAAGATTTAATGTCGGAATGAACATTCCTTTTAATATGAAAATCCATAGCCCAATTTTGAATTTGAAGAAATTTCCCACTTAGAATGGAGATTCAATTTTTAAATGAGAATAAATATTCTTCAAAAATCAAAGTCAAATTTAAAAATGAGGATAAATATCCTTTTATGAAAAACAAAGGTTTAATTTTAATTTTAGAAAGTTTCAATTATGAGAATATTAATTGAAACCTTCTAGAAAACATTTTGCAAAAAGGTTGGGATAAACATCCTCAAATTCTTGTTTTGAAATTTACATCAAGAGACTTTAAATATGATTACTTAAATTAAAATCTCTTAGAAAGATTTAATTAAAAAAAATGTCGGAATAAATATTCCTTTTAATTTTATGAAGGGAATAATTTGACAAAAATTTAGTTTAATAAGAAAATCTTAGTAAATTTAATAAATTAAGACCTTTAAAAAAAAGCTTTAGAAGATAAATGTCCTTTTTATTAAACAAAATTAATTTTAAAAAATATTTTTAAAGATTTTAAGGAATAAATATTCTTTTTATTGGAGTCAAAAATGCCTTTTGATAAAAATGAAGTTTAATTGAAAGGTCTTAATTAATTAAACCTACTAAAATCTTCTCAAGAAAAATGCTTTAAAAAAAAGACAAAGAAAGAAAATGAATATTCCCTTTCATTGGAAAGAAATAAAAAAAAAAATTGAAAGTAGTTTTTTATTTGAGAGGCCTTAACTATAATTGGGTAATTAAGATCTCTCAAAAAAACTTTTAAAATGTGTTTTGAAATTAATGTCGGAATGAACATTCCTTTTAATTTAATTGGGCCTCTTAAACAAGAGATTTTCTTAAAATAAAATGAAAATAAAACATAAAAGTAAAAATGGATAAAAGGTTTTGGAATAAACATTCTTTTTGTAAAAGAAGGTAATAACATAAAAAAAAATTTAGTTCACTTACCAATTTTAAGAAATTAAGGAAATCATAAACATGATGTATGCTTTTTATGAAGATTAAATGAGAAAAATATATTTTTTAATTTTGAAGGGATGAGAAATTTCTCGGGTCCGATCGGACTCCCAATTAGACACTGGAGAAACTTCCCATCGAAGAAAAACCTTCAGAAACCTCAGGCTCCCGATGTACCCTCCGGTCACCCCATGCATATGAATTTTTTAAAATCTATGTTCTAAACTTAATTACGCATGAATGGGACAAGAAAACATAGGTTAGTACATATAAACACTATTAATCACACAATATAATATGATAAACAAAAAGAACATGGAAATTTAAATTAAATTTACAAGTTTAGATTGCATGGCAACTAATTTAACACACATAAACAAACTTAATTTAAACAAGCACACATACAAGGTCAAAATGTAATTTTTATATACAAAATTCAATTCATAATTAAACAAATATATAAGTAAGGGCAAAAGGGTAATTTCATGTACAAGATTCAATTTTAATTAAGACAGACATGGACTTAAGGGCAAGAAAATAATTTAACAAGATCATAATTCAATATTAGATTAAATATGCGTCCATTCAAACTTAAAAATACAATAATGAAATTTTTTATAACCAAAGTAAATTTTATTTAAATTTTCAACTTAAGCAGGTTTGAAGATGTAAATTTTGCAGTCAAAATTAAATTTTTAAGCCTAAACAGGTTTAAAGGGGCAAACTTTACAAATAAAACTAAATTTTTAACCTAAACAAGTCCGAAGATACAAACTTTTACAGTCAAAATTAAATTTTTAACTTAAACAGGTTTAAAAATGTAAACTTTACAGTCGAAATTAAATTTATAACCTAAACAGATTCTAAAGATGCAAACTTTACAGTCAAAAATTAAATTTTTAACCTAAACAGGTTTTAAAGATGCAAAATTTACAATCAAAGTTGAAATTTTAACAAACAAATAGCACAGAACATAAATATTTCGTACCCAAAAGATATAAAGATCATCATAGAACTCATAAAATTGGGACCTCTTTTTACAATTATGTAAATGATTAGAGTTAAAAAAAAAACGTGTTAACATGAACAAATAGCAAAAAGGCACCGTATTTAACATATTCCAGACTAATATGGACATGAAGGCTTCATAAATCCTTAAGACAATTCTTAATATGTGAAAAGCAAGCATCTTTTTCCCACAGACAAACCATAATCCATCAAAAAGACTTAAACTTTGCAAGGAAATATTAAATAAAACATTTGTATGAGAAACATTCATGACATATGTGAGCAGATTAGATAAGTTTTTAACAAATAAGCATAAATGAACTTAATAAGCTTAAAGGTGACAGCTTTTACCTTCAAATAAATGTTGTTTCTGTTAAAGATCGAAACTTTGTTTACAAGAGATCCGAAAAGAAAGGAAAATAAACTCTAAAAAATCTGTCTTTCTAATCTTTTTTTTTTCTTTGCAAACTTCTTTTTCCCCAAAAAAAAATGAAAAGGAAAAACAATGGGTTTCAGCTTTTTGAAAACACGAAACAGAGGAAAGAAAAGAGAAAAAAAAAATTTTGATCCCTCGGATGGCTGTTCTACATTCAGAGAAAAGGATGGTTTAACGTTTGAAGACTCAAATCAGCACTTTCCTTTTATTCTCTAGACAGCCCTTTCGAAATAAAGAATGATTGCTCTCAAACAAACTCTCGGCTGCTCTCTAAAAAACCCAGAAAAGCTCTCTTTTTTTTTGAACTTAAAAACAACGCCCCCTTCCTTCTTGCTAAAAAAAAGGTCATTTATACTCTCCATTTCCTCCCTTTCATCCGACAGCTGCTTTTTTTTTCTTTTTATTTTAATCTGATGGCAATTAATTTTTTTTGGCCATGCTCTTCTTTTCTTGTCCTTATTCTTTCATTGCCTATTGGCTATTTTCATTATTGATTTTGATCTTTTTGTCTTTGTAGAAGCATACGAGAAGTGCAGCTGGCGTTGTGGGTTGCATTGAATTTGTTTGCCATGATTAAATAAAGTCAAACTTGAACTGACACTCAACATGGCTGCCAGAGTGAAGTTGTTTGGTTGTGGGCCATCTCCAATGCATGAGTATTCAAGCCATTCTGCAAGTATCCAACAATCATGGTTTGTTCTCAATTGCGAAGGTGAACTGGCGTGGGAAGTTTTGACGAGGTGGATAGCTACGTTTGGTGGTGGGCCCTTTTTCTGTTCTTTTTGGCTTGGCTTTTGGTATATGTGTGTATATATATATATATATGTATGTGTACATCTATACATATATATAAATATACCTATACATATAAATATATATTTATACATATATATAAATATATATATACATATTTATACATATATATACATAAATATATATACATATTTATATACATACATATATATATATATACATACATATATTTTGCATGATAATTGAATTGATTCGGTTCTTCGGCTAGTTTTGCATGGGAGCTGATTCAACTCGGCTTTGGCTTGTCGGTTTTGATTCAAAATTATCTGCGAGGTCTTTAAAATAAAATAATAAGATAAAATAAAATAAAATAATAGTAACAATAATGATAATAAATGAACTCAAATAAACTAAACTCAAAAGGATAAGTAAAATGAAAATTTCAAAATATCAAATCAGATTAATTAATTAACTAAGATTAAAAATAAGTGTCTACAGTTGCCACTCTTTGATTATTTCTTAATGATCTAGAAATGTAAGCTTCTAGATAATTAGGAAATAAACAAAGATGTAGACACTCTTTGCCCCTATGTGCACTAAACAGTACTGATTTTTGAAAGAGATCACTCTTAACAGAAATGCTTTCAAAATCAAGGGACTTGTCTTAAACAGGACCAATTTTGAAAAGTCACTTTAAGCAGAAATTATTTTAAATTTGAATAAATTGTCCTAAACAGAAACAATTTTGATAAAACCATCCTAAACAAAAAAGATTTTAAACTTTGAGTAAATTACTCTTAACAGAAACAATTTTGAGAAAACCACCCTAAACAGAAATGATTTTAAACCTTGAAGAAATTGCCCTAAACAGAAACAATTTTTTGAAAACCACCCTAAACAGAAATTATTTTAGACTTTAAAGAAATTGCCCTAAATAGGAACAATTTTGAAAAACCACCCTAAACAGAAATGATTTTAAGTCTTGAACAAATTGTCCTAAAAAGAAACAATTTTGAGAAAACCACTCTAAACAGAAATGATTTTGAACTGAAGAAATTGTGCTAATTTTGAGAAAACCATCCTAAATAGAAGTGATTTTAAATTTGAAGAAATTAATTTAAAATGAAATGCTTTCGAGAAAACCATCCTAAACAAGAATGGTTTTAAACTGTGAAGAAATTGCTTTGAAATGAAATACTTTCGAGAAAACCATCCTAAACAGGAATGATTTTAAACTGTGAAGAAATTGCTTTGAAATGAAATGCTTTCGAGAAAACTATCCTAAACAGGAATGATTTTAAACTTTGAAGAAATTGCTTTAAAATGAAATACTTTCGAGAAAACCATCCTAAACAGGAATGATTTTAAACTTTGAAGAAATTTCTTTAAAATGAAATGCTTTTGAGAAAACCATCCTAAATAGGAATGATTTTAAACTTTGAAGAAATTGCTTTAAAATGAAATGCTTTCGGGAAAACCATCCTAAACAGGAATGATTTTTGAAGAAATTATTCTAAACAGAAACAATTTTAAAAAATCATCTTAAACAAAATGATTTTAAATTTTTGGGAAATTGTTCTAAATAGAAACAATTTTGAGAAAATCACCCTAAACAGAAATGATTTTTGAAGAAATTGTTATGAACAGAAACAATTTTGAGAAAACCATTCTAAATAGAAATGATTTTTGAATAAATTGTTCTGAACATAAATAATTTTGAGAAAACCATTCTAAATAGAAATGATTTTTGAAGAAATTGTTCTAAACAGAAACAATTTTGAAAATCCATTTTAAACAGAAATGATTTTTGAAGAAATTGTTCTAAACAGAAACAATTTTAGAAAATCATCTTAAACAAAATGATTTTAAATTTTTGAAGAAATTGTTCTGAGCAGAAACAATTTTAGAAAATCACCTTAAACAAAATGATTTTAAATTTTGGAGAAATTGTTCTAAACAGAAACGATTTTAGAAAATCACCTTAAACAAAATGATTTTAAATTTTGGAGAAATTGTTCTAAACAGAAACAATTTTGAGAAAACCATTCTAAACAGAAATGATTTTTGAAGAAATTGTTCTAAACAGAAGCAATTTTGAGAAAACCATTCTAAATAGAAATGATTTTTGAAGAAATTGTTCTGAACAGAAACAATTTTGAGAAAACCATTCTAAATAGAAATGATTTTTGAAGATATTGTTCTAAACAGAAACAATTTCAGAAAATCATCTTAAACAGAATGATTTTAAATTTTTGAAGAAATTACTCTAAACAGAAACAATTTTGGAAAATCACCTTAAACAAAATGATTTTAAATTTTTGAAGAAATTGTAGAAATAATTCATGCTAGACTGAACTAAATCACGGATAATTACCTTAAGCAAGGAAAGACCTTAAAGGAGTTTTGGAGAGTTACGTGAGGAACTTCTTGTATAAGACTAACCTCACAATCTTGAACTGGGTTTAACCTGTAATCTTTGAACCATGATGCATAATGGATGTTCATGAAGAATGATGCTAGAATGATGCATTTTGCATGCTCATGCTTAAATGATAATGCTTTGTTATTTTGCCTCAAAGGTTTCAAGATAGCTTTCTGCTTTGGCCCAACTTATACTCTTTGAGCTCGAAATTGGAGCACATCCTTTCATCACACCTTTTCTGGCATCAACATGCCCCAGACCCTCTCTTCAAATCACTCTTACTTGAACATCCCAATTCAATATGATTTTGTTTGTGTCATCACACTTCTGGCATCAATCATAAGCTATTGAACTCATTTTTAATCCTACATTTCTTTCTTTTTGTGTTGAAAGTGACATCCAATGTCATGGCATTTATTTACCTATTTGCTTATCCCTTCATGATAAAGAAAAATTATACCATTTATATTTAAAGGAAACACATGGATCTTTTAAAGGAAAGTGTGTAAGACATATCTATATATAACAGATAAACTTATAGCATGCTCATTACAAGTTTATAAAAAAGAGTCTATAACAAAAAAATTTGTGGCAAAAAGAAGAAGAAAGGCACATGACCTCGATACGATGAATGCAGAAATAACAAAAGCCGGTCATCTTGTGTCCTGTCTTTGATTGACCCATCATTGCTAGAGTGACGCTTGACAAAGTCTGATGATTTCTGATTACTCAAATCCCCATGACCAAACAAGATCTCTTATGCAAGTTAGGTACCCATTTCTTTGTTGTGCTTTCTCAACCTTCCTAAACCGCTTTTTCAGGTTTTCAGCTTAGGAATTATCCTAATTGGATTTGAATCGCCCTTTCGGGTTTTTGCCTCAGATCCCTCCTTTTCTTCTCTTTTTTGGACTCAAGCCGCCTTTTCAGATTTTCAACTTGAGACGCTCTTTTCATTTTTTCATTTTTCATTTTTTTCATTTTTTATTCATTCGTTTTTTATTTTTTCATCATTTTCATTCATCATTTTTTTTCATTTTTTTTCATTTTCTTTTAATTCTTTAGGTGTAGTATTTCTTCACAGCATCGGCATTGATTGGATGAGGCAATTCATCCCCGTCCATTTCTTGCAAGATCAAGGCACCTCCCGAGAATGCTTTCTTCACCATATAAGGACCATCCCAATTTGGAGTCCACTTTCCTCGGGGATCATGTTGAGTAGGTAGAATCTTTTTCAGCACCAATTCTCCTTCTGTAAACTTGCGCGGACGTACCTTCTTATCATATGCACGCATCATTCTCTTCTGATACAATTGACCATGGCAAAGTGCTTTGAGCCGCTTCTCTTCAATTAAGTTCAATTGGTCAAATCTCTCTTGCACCCAATCTGACTCTTCTAGCTTCAACTCTCTGTATATTCTCAAAGATGAGATTTCTACCTCAACTGGTACCACAGCTTCCATTCCATAGACCAGAGAATATGGAGTTGCCCCAATCGACGTTCTTACAATAGTGCGATAAGTATGTAAAGCAAAAGGAAGTTTCTCATGCCAGTCTTTGTAAGTCACTGTCATTTTCTGGACAATCTTCTTAATGTTTTTGTTTGCTGCTTCGACCGCTCCATTCATTTTTGGCCGGTAAGGAGTTGAATTGCTGTGTTTGATCTTGAATTGGGAGCACACTGCATCGATAATCTTGTTGTTCAAATTCTTAGCATTGTCAGTGATAATTCTTTCTGGTAGCCCATACCGACAAATGATCTCCTTCTTCACGAACTTGGTGACCACTGACTGTGTTACATGGGCATATGAAGCAGCTTCAACCCATTTGGTGAAGTAATCGATGGCCACTAAGAAGAACTGATGCCCATTAGAAGCCTTCGGTGAGATTGCCCCGATTACATCTATGCCCCATATTGAGAAAGGCCAAGGGGAAGAGATGACATGCAATGGATTAAGAGGTATATGAATCTGATCAGCATAAATCTGACATTTATGGCATTTTTTGGCATGATTAATACAATCGGTCTCCATATTTAACTAGTAATATCCCAACCTCATAATCTGTTTAGCCATTCTATGTCCACTGGAATGAGTTCCACAGATTCCGCCGTGAACTTCTTCTAGAATCTTCTTTGCTTCCTTTGACTCTACACATCTCAACATTACTTAATCCCTATTTCTCTTGTAAAGGACCTCGCCATCTAAGAAGAAGTTTGTCGACATTTTTCGGATAACTTTCTTGTCATTCTCAATAGCATGATCTGGATACTTTTGAAATCTGAGGTATTGGGCAATGTCATAGAACCAAGGTTTGCCATCATCCTCCTCCTCGACACTCGTGCAATGTGCCGGATGAGTCTTCATGTCCAACTTGATTGCTTCGATTTCAGCTCCTTTATCGACTTTGAACATCGAGGCTAAAGTTGCCAATGCATCGGCCAACTGATTGTCTTCTCTAGGGAGATGATGAAAGCTGATTTCTTCAAATTGCTCAGTCAACTCCATGATGTACTTATGATAACGGACCAACTTTAAGTCTCATGTTTCCCATTCACCTCTCAGCTGATATATCACCAAAGCAGAATCGCCATACACTTGCAAAGCCTCGATCTTTCTCTCCATTGCCATCTGGATCCCCAGAATGCAAGCTTCATATTCTTCCATATTGTTTGTGCAGTCGAAGTCAAGTCTTGCTGTTACGGGTATTGATGTCCGTTTGGGGATATTAGGACAGCTCCTACTCCATGCCCCAGTACATTTGATGCCCTATCAAAATACATTCTCCATTTCCCTCCTTGCTCTAGCTCAGTATTGAATATCGACATCAAATCCTCATCAGGAAACTCAAACTTCATGGGTTCATAGTCATCAACTGCTCTGTCAGCTAGAAATTCAACAATGGCACTTCCTTTGATAGCTTTCTGGGAGACATAAACTATATCATATTCTGACAGAAGTATTTGCCATCGAGCCAATCGTCCTGACAATGAAGGTTTCTCAAAGAGGAATCTGATCGGATCTAGCCTTGCTATCAACCATGTGGTATTATACAGCATATATTGTCTTAATCTCTGAGCCGCCCATGCCAATGCACAACACGTCTTTTCTATCTGAGAATACTTGGCCTCATACTCTATGAACTTCTTGCTGACATAGTAGATTGCTTGCTCTTTCCTGCCGGTTTCATCATGTTGCCCCAAAACACAGCCCATGGAGTGTTCTAACACTGTCAGATATAAGATTAAAGGACGATCAGGCACATGAGGTACTAGCACTGGTGGGTTCGACAAATACTCCTTGACCTTGTCAAAGGCTTTCTGACAATCTTGATTCCATTCTCCCGTATTGTTCTTCTTCAAAAGCTTGAAAATCGGGTCATATTTTGCAGTCAACTGGGAAATGAAGCGGGAGATATAGTTTAATCGCCCAAAGAAACCTCTTACCTCCTTTTGGGTTCTCGGAGGTGGCAAATCCTGAATGGCTTTGATTTTATCTGGGTCCACCTCGATGCCCCTTTGACTAACAATAAAGCCCAATAGCTTCCCTGAAGTAACGCCGAAAGTACATTTGGCCGGATTCAACCTCAACCGATACTTGCGCAGCCTCTCAAACAACTTCTTCAGGCCAGTCATATGCTCTTCTGGATTCTGACCTTTGGCAATCATATCATCCACATACACCTCAATCTCTTTATGCATCATATCATGAAAAAGGGTCACCATAGCTCTCTGATAAATTGCCCCGGCATTCTTGAGACCAAAGGACATCACGTTGTATTGGAACGTGCCCCACATGGTGGTGAAAGCAGCTTCTCCTTATCTTCTGAAGCCATTTTAATCTGGTTCTATCCCGAAAACCCATCCATGAAAGAAAATGTTGCATGTTTAGCTGTGTTGTCGACTAAAGTGTCAATATGGGGTAGTGGGAAATTGTCTTTCGGACTGGCTTTGTTGACATCTCGGTAATCCACACACATTCGAACTTTGCCATCTTTCTTCGGGACTGGTACTACATTTGCGACCCACTCAGGATAAGTAGCTACTTCCAAAAATCCTGCTCCTAGTTGCTTCTTCACTTCTTCTTTGATCTTTAATAACATGGCAGGCCTCATTCTCCTCAACTTTTGCTGTATTGGCTTGAATCCGGGCTTGATTGGCATTCTATGCACCACAATCTCAGTATCCAGACCTGGCATATCCTGGTAGGACCAAGCAAAGACATCAGCATATTCCTTGAGTAATGCCATTAGTTCCTCTTTTTGTTCGGGTGTTAGGAAAGTGCCAATTTTAACTTCTCTCTTTTCCTCATCATCACTCAAATTGATCAATTCAGTGGCCTCTTTGTGGGGCAAGATCTGTTTGTCTTCCTTTTCAATCAGTCTCATAAGATCAGGGGGAAGAGAGTAATCATCATCATCATCATTGTCGAGGTCATCTGCATTAACGAACCAATCAAAGTCGGGCTCAAAAAGACCATCTTTGTTGTCTTTACATTCATCGTTTGAAGTCCTGGGGTCAAATGACAATAAAGGGGTATATATACATATATGCACTTGATCCATGAATAAAAGTAGAAAACGAACAACAAGGATAAACATATGGAGGAAAACGCAATGGTATAATTATGATATGAAATATATACATGATGCAGAGTCTAATAGTGTGAATATCAATATCATGAATGATGGAGCAAACATGAAAATAAAACCCATAACATATGAAAGTTAGCCATCCACACTCTTGGGTAGAAGTGTAGGATAAAATGAGTTCTCAAAGCTTAATTAATTACATGTTCAGATCTGACAAATTCACTGGCATCTCGAAAGACTCCCAATTATTCAAATCAGTCCCCGGTGCCATTCGTTGAACCAATGTTCCACTACTTGATTCCCCGTGCTCTAGCATGCTGATAGACAATCCCTTTAATAACTGTTCAAGCTCAACAACTGATCTTTTTGGGTTCATCGTTCCAGCAAAAACAAAACTATCTTTCAACGGTGGAATCTTCAGTTTCTTGGGTTCAAGTTCCCCTCCTCTCAAAGCAGCCATACGCTTGCACTTCTTCTCCTCCCTTGCTTCGGACTTTTCTCTCCAAGAAGGCTTATATCCAAGTCCAAAAGTGGGCTCCGCCTTTGGTAAGACAATAGGCTCACGGATTCCTTGGCCATACTTTTCGAGTCCTTTTCCGGCCCGACAGCCTCTTCCGACAGTCATGTTGACTTGCATATTCAAGCAGCCAGAGAAATGTGGACTAGGTACCTCGGATCCTTCTCTTACCCATGTTACTTCGGCTACTTCAAATGACTGGAAAGAGCAATCCACTGCCTCTTCCACAGCTTCAATGTAAGGAGTGTTTGGAGGTTGCATTACCATGATGTCCTCTTCTCCGGACACAGAAACTATCTTATTTTCAACTCGGAACTTGATTTTCTGGTGAAGGGAAGAAGGAACAGCACCGGCCATATGGATCCAGGGGCGACCTAGGAGACAGCTATAAGTTGGCGAAATATCCATAATCTGGAAAAGGATCTCAAATTCAACCGGCCCCATAATTATCGGAACAGTCATCTCGCCAATAACTCCACTCCATGTGCCATCAAATGCCCTAACCACTAACTGATTGGCTTTCATTAAAGATTGGTCTATAGGCAATTTCATCAATGTGTGAAGTGGCATCACATTCAAAGCAGATCCATTGTCAATCAATACTTTGGCGACCATATGATCCTTGCACCGAACAGTGATGTACAGTGCCTTGTAATTGCCTCTTCCTCCGGAAGGGATCTCTTCATCAGTGAAATAGATGTAATCAGCCACTGTGATACCCTCGGCAATATGTTCCAAATTGGCCACGGTGATGTTTTTGGACACATAAGATTGGTTCAGAATTCGGAGGAGAGCATTACGATGTGCCTCGGAGTTCAAAAGCAGAGCTAACAGAGAGATCTTGGCTGGCAAGCGATTTAGTTGTTCTATGACGCTGTACTCACTTTGTTTGATGAATTTCAAGAATTCACGAGCATCATTTTCATCCACCGTCTTGGTTACTTCTTTTTCAATTTCTTTCTCCGGCTCTCCAACAGATGGTGTAACAACTTCATCATTTTTCTCCATGCCCTTCTCTTTTCGTAGAGTGGCAGTTGGATTTGGGGCATAGCATCTCCCACTCCTAGTCATGCCTCCTACTCCAGAAATATTCACTGATTCAGATTCCTGGACATTGGCATTCATCTGTTGCATTGAACTCTCATACCTCCAAGGTACCTCCCTATCACTCCGATAAGGGAACGGTGTTGGCACATTCAGATTCAAGCTCGGTTTCAATACGGGGATATTCAATGTCGGCCTAGGGGTCATCGGAATTGATAGGCTTGGTTTTGGTGAGGCTATGGGAATGGCGAGGCTGGCCTTTTGAATCACAGGTAGTTTCAAACTTGGTTTATAATGGGAAGAATCTTCATTTCCATTATTCAACATACAGATGTCGGTACTTTTGTTTCTCTCCACATAAAATTCAATTAGACCGGCATCCATCATAGCTTGCAACTTTCCTCGGAATTCAGTGCAACACTGGATCTCATGACCTTCACACTTCAAAGGAGTAATCATTTGGGCCTTTATCAAAGCCTGATATACGACCTTCATTGGTGTGACAATCTCTTCAACCTTTCTCTTGACATGAACTGCCCCATCATCAATCATATTCACAGTGTTTCCACCATGATTTGGGAGAGGATTTGTGCCCACACTTGGCGATGTATCGAAAGTCAGACGACCTTCATTGATTATACCTTGTACCACTTCCTTCAACCGAATACAATTCTCAATACTATGCCCCTTAGCCCCCGAGTGATAGGCACATGTGGCGTTTTCATCAAACCACCTCGGATATGGAGGCTGTAAAGGGGTTGAGTATTGGACTAGTTCAATCATTTTGTTGCTCAAGAGTTTGGCATAAAGTTCGGTGTAGGTCATGGGAATAGGGGTGAATTGTTTCCTTTCTCTTGGTGGTTTTGGGTTCCAATTTTGAGTGTTTAGTCTAGGGGCAGTATAACTGGTATTGGATACTGGATATTGGTAAGTGTTTTGGGGTTGAGCATAGTTGGGAGGAGGATGTTGGTAGGTGTTTTGAAGTGGTGTGTAGTTGGTGGGACGATATTGGGGTTGATATTGGGATTGATATGGTTGGTATTGTGGTTAGTATGGTCTATATTGGGATTGGTTTGGTCGATATTGCTGTTGGGGGTATTGTTGGTACCCTCCATATCCGACGGTGTTCACCTCGCCTTCTTTCTTCTTTGGGTTTTTCCTAGCCGCACTATACTCCCCACCTTCCAACTTACCGATTTTAAGTGCATTTTCCACCATCTCTCCAACTAGGACCATGCCGGTAAAGCTTTTGGTGGCACCGGCCAACATATGGCTGTAGTATGGAGCTTTCAAGGTATTAACAAATAACCTTGTGGTCTCTTTCTCGGTCAAGGGGGGCTGAATCTGAGCTGCTATATCTCTCCATCTCTGAGCATATTCGGTGAAAGACTCAGAAGACTTCTTTTCCATATTTTGCAAAGTCAGTCTATCTGGCACCAAATCAGTCATGTGCTTATATTGATCAATGAAAGCCCGGGCTAGACCATTCCAAGAGTGAATGCCCCGCCTATCTAGCTTGTTATACCACCGCATTGCAGACCCAGTAAGACTGTCTTGGATACAGTGGATTAGCAGCTTATCATCTCTGGAGTATGCGACCATCTTCCGGCAATACATAGTAATGTGGTCTTTAGGGCATGTGGTCCCCTTGTACTTCTCGAATTCAGGCACTTTGAATTTTGGTGGGATCACCAATCCATCCACCAAGCTCAATTCATAGGCGTCAGTAATGCCATAAGCATGAGTGCCCTCTATGGCCTTGAACCGCTCCTCAATCTGGCTCAATACCGTTTGGCTTTCGGCCCCACCGATCTCCCTCTCACATTGTTCATCAAGCACAAACACGGGATTGTTTGGGGTGTGTCCAGGGGTAGGAGGCGGCATAGTGTAGGTGGGAGGGGGAATTGGTTGAGTTGTTGGGATTCCTTCGCTTGTGGTAAACACTGATGGTGTAAAAGGGTACACGCCGGGTGGAGGTGGTGGGAAGGTGAATGTGTTTGTGGTTGGTTGAGGAATTTGTGTTTGATTTTCTTGTAAAGGTATGTTGAGGGTAAGAGGCAAGAGAGAGGCATTCGTGGGCTGAGCTGTGGGGAGTCCGTGTGGGAGCGTACTCTGAGAAGATTGCCCATTGGAATTGTTGCCTGAATTTGCCAAGTTTTGCTGTCTCATACTGGCCACCATTTCCTCCATCTGATCCAATCTTTTCTGTAGATCCTCATTTGTCTTCCTTAGCTGTTCAATCTCGACAGCTTGCTCTTCCATGACGATTCTGGAACGTAGTCTAGTGTTATATTTGCGCGTTGGAGGTGCTATCTTGAAACCTCTATTTAACCATAAGGATGAATCAGATTCCCTTATCATGAATATGAATGAAATGTATGTATGAATATGCTTGAATGATTATGTAATGTGGAAACCCATCCATAACAAGATTACTATAATGCTTGAATGATTAGCATTACGAAAATAGGAAAGTGAGTTTAACAACCCATGATAGAGTACCATTCGAATCAAAACATAAGATGATAATATTTTAGGAACAAATCTATCACTATGCTTGTCTTCTGAATTGCTCCAATTGTGCCCTCATTTCAACATTTTGGTTTTCAGAAATAGTCAATCTGTTAACAGGATCGTGAACTTGTTGCTCTAACTCATTGTTTCTCTAAACTAACCATCCTGCTATACGTTTATGCTCTGCAAGTTCTCTTTTCAGTTCAATCTTTGCTTTTTCTACTTCGCTCTTCTCCTCCTGAACTCGAAAGTATTGTTTTTGGGTAATTCTCCAGCTTTGGGCATGTTCTTGATTGAAGATTTCGGTCCTCTTCTCTCCATTCCGTGGCCTCTTCTCTCCATTCTTTCACCTCCCCTTTCAGCTTGACATTGTTGGCACTCTCTCTTACCCAATCTTGAACCCATCCTTACATCTCTATCTGGCTATTTCCCAGCTGGTCTCATAGTTGCCGATTCTATATCTCCAACTGCTGACATTTCTGGGTCAATTCAACTAGTTGAGCTCCTTTTTTGAACCTTTGATTCTCAATTTCCAGCCTTTCTAATTTGTCTTCTGGTGCCTCAACCAAAGGATAATCGGGATCCAGAACTGGTGGAACTGAAATTTGTTTCGCCCATTTACTATGCCACACAACGTATTCAGGAATTGCATTGTCAGTATGATTTCCACGATCAATCTTTTGCGCTTCTTTGTACAAGTTTGCCCAAAATTTGGCCTAATCAAATCCCTTTTCGGTGTCATGCTGGAAGTCTAACAAATTGAGCCCAAAAGTGAGAGGGATAGACTGTTCTGGCCCATATTGCCGTCTTACTAGCAATGGGGAGTAACTGATGGTTCCCCAAATGCCTACGAGAGGGATCCATGGTATGCTTGCATCCAAATAAGGAGTATTTTTTGTCGTTGTCCACATTGCTCTCCATGTGATGTCTTGGTTCTTCAAATTTGTGAACCACTCGACCCATTCTACCACTGTTCTTGATTGGGATGGCCAAGGATGTGCATTATAAATGGTTATCGTCTCTTCACCTTTGTTATTGAAGACCATTCCTACAAACTTTTTGTATCCGAAATGGCTTCTAAACCATATTGTCAATAACTGTCCACAAGCCTCAAATTTACCACCAGCTTTTCTACATGCATTGAGAGATCAAATGGTTTCCGCCAAAATTGTCAAAGCCGGATCAGACTGATGCTTGATCTCCATAAAAAGAGTTGTTACTGACATATGCACATATCCCTCCCTTCTAGGAAATAGTACTAGGCCATAAATCAAAAGGGCTAGAACATCAATCCCTTTCCTAGTGGTGGTATTTTTCTCCACAATATCCATCATGAAACTGGTTGAAAGGAAGTCGCCATCCATATAGCCCCTTATTTCTTCGGTCTTCATCCCCAACAACTTCACTAGCTTCCTAGGATGATTCTCGGTTGGCCAAAATACTTTATCCGGCTTGCTCCTTATCATCAACAGATCTTGATATTCCTCCACTGTCGGCACCATATCATACTCTCCAGTAGAAGATTCATCATGTTTAACGAAAGTAAAGCACCGGTATGAGGGATCCCAAAAGTACAAAGCCGCTTTTAGAAGCTCCTCCTCCACTTCCACATCTAACAGCAATGCTATATATCCATACAACTGCTTGAATCGACCCTTATCACTGATGCCTTCCCATAACTGTTTCAGTCTTGTCAGATCATTTCGGACGAAACTACATCTGGCTCTTGCAGGTAACTGGGGTGGAGGACCCTTTGTTGACGCCTCCCTAGCTTTCTGCCTTAGCCAGTACAAAGCTTGTTTCAAAGTCGGACTGGCGGAATCAAAATTTTCAGACTCTCCCATCGAATCTGTCTCCATGGATACTTCCTCACTTTCTTTCACCATAAATAATTTTCTCTATAGTAAACCTATTATAGATGGGGATGGAATGCGAGATGCAGAGATAAAGAAGAAAAAGAAATGGCAAAAAGGTAAAAGGAAACGTATCAAAATAAAATAATAATGTTAAGATGAATGATGCAAAAATGTTTGGCTCGCAACAATTTAACCATAAAAGATAATTAGTCATTTCATCCAAACAAGGCAGGGGCCCAAATATCCGGTAACCTACAAATTGACCTTGCTTGTCAGCCATGACTAATTTCCCTTTATGGTTTCTTTGTTACAAATGAAATGCATGGTATGTGATGATGGCAATAAAACGCAATGATCATGGATATTTAAGGAAAACAAGAAGATCATAAGGCAACGCATAAACATGTACGGATAAGGCGAGGAGAAAACATACAACATATATATAGACAAAGTGAGGAAGAGCACAAACAGATTACACAAACAGCATGCCATCATGGAAAAAACATATACGGATAAAGTGGGGGAAGAATACAGGCAAACTATACAAACATCATACCACTATGGAATAAGCATATATATAAGATAAAGTGAAAGAAAAACAAACAGATTCTGAAATAAATACATACAAATAAAGTGGGAAAGAAAACAAACAACATATCATCATGAAATAAGTATTTGCACAAAAAGGTGAAAGAAAACAGACAGTTTATACAAACAACGTGCTATCATGAAATAAGCATATGTACAGAAAAATAGACAGTTTATACAAACAGCATGCCATCACGAAATAATCAGAAAACAGACAAACAGCATGCCATCATGAAATAAGCAGATAAAACGAAAGGGATTGGTGAAGGTAAGAAGCCGTCCCCCCTTTGTGTCCTAAGAAACCGAGTTTTCTCCAACGAGTTTGGCTTTATCTAGGTTAGATTTTGGGTTCTTCTATATGCTGGGTTTAAAGCTCTAGACAAGGATACCCATCGGACAAGATGGGGTGGAGGCAACCCCGTCGCCCCCTCCTATATAAAGGTGAAGTTCGGACTCCCAAACTTTTATGTTATGAATTTATGTCGTGTGTGAGGGAGGGACTTGTACCTTTACCAATTGCCTTTCGGTGAAGTAGTGAACATTCGGAGAAGCAGAAAAAAAAATTTCACTATCACATGTCAACACACGATCAGTCCAATTCAAAATATAGGATAAATAATTAATATGATGAGATAAACACGCATGGTAAACAAGATAGGTATACATGGCATACACAAGGAATTAAAACATGAAAAATACATACAAGTGACTAAAAGGGTAAAATGGTAAATATAAAAAGCATACTAGCAAATCAATATATACAAAGGAAATTGGAACATGCAAGATATATACAAGTAATTAAGACATAGGACATGCTAGAGGATCAAGGGATAGGCTAAGAATTAAAACATGCAAAATATATACGAGTAATTAAACACACAAAGCATACTAGAAAATCAAAACATAAAAACATACATATAAATTAAATGTGATATAAATGCAAGATGCAATTTTAATAAACTTAATTTTGAAAAATCTTCCCTTTTTTTTCTCTCTTTCTTTTTTTTTTGGAAAAATTTTGAAACAATTATTGAAAAAAAAAATTTAATGCAAATGAATGATACAATGCATGAAATGAAACTTAAAACATTTTATTATTAAACCCAAGTAAAATAAGACTTAAAAAGTGGCTTGACTCTAAAAAATGTCTCCAGTGGAGTCGCCAAGGTGTCGAGACGTTTTACCGCTCCGACGATAAACGATATGGCGTGAAAAAATGCTCGCGACTAAATAGTCTAAAAACAAATGGAGTCGCCACTAACCTTTTATTTTTAGGAGGTGTGGTTAGTCACCTACTTGTTCAACTCAACGGGAATCTAGAAAGATTACGTCAAGTTAAGGAAAGAAACCGGTCAACGAAAAAAAATTTTAGGTTTAGGAGTCGGTTATGCTCGGGGAAGGATTAGCACCCCCGAGACGCCCGGAAATCGGTACCACAAAAGTCTTGAAATATTTTACTTGGAAAATAATAATAAAATGTTTTAAAATCATTTTAAGAAAAACATAATTTTAAATGTTGGAATAAATATTCCTTTTAATGTGGGATAAACATCCCATTAGAAAAGTTAAATTCAAAATTTAAAGATTTAATATCGGAATGAATATTCCTTTTAATATGAAAATCCATAGCCCAATTTTGAATTTGAAGAAATTTCCCACTTAGAATGGAGATTCAATTTCTAAATGAGAATAAATATTCTTCAAAAATCAAAGTCAAATTTAAAAATGAGGATAAATATCCTTTTAAGAAAAACAAAGGTTTAATTTTAATTTTAGAAAGTTTCAATTATGAGAATATTAATTGAAACCTTCTAGAAAACATTTTGCAAAAAGGTTGGGATAAACATCCTCAAATTCTTGTTTTGAAATTTACATCAAGAGACTTTAAATATGATTACTTAAATTAAAATCTCTTAGAAAGATTTAATTAAAAAAAATGTCGGAATAAATATTCCTTTTAATTTTATGAAGGGAATAATTTGACAAAAGTTTAGTTTAATAAGAAAATCTTAGTAAATTTAATAAATTAAGACCTTTAAAAAAAAAGCTTTAGAAGATAAATGTCCTTTTTATTAAACAAAATTAATTTTAAAAAATATTTTTAAAGATTTTAAGGAATAAATATTCTTTTTATTGGAGTCAAAAATGCCTTTTGATAAAAATGAAGTTTACTTGAAAGGTCTTAATTAATTAAACCTACTAAAATCTTCTCAAGAAAAATGCTTTTTTTTTTTAAAAAAAAGACAAAGAAAGAAAATGAATATTCCCTTTCATTGGAAAGAAATAAAAAAAAATTTTGAAAGTAGTTTTTTATTTGAGAGGCCTTAACTATAATTGGGTAATTAAGATCTCTCAAAAAAACTTTTAAAATATGTGTTGAAATTAATGTCGGAATGAACATTCCTTTTAATTTAATTGGGCCTCTTAAACAAGAGATTTTCTTAAAATAAAATGAAAATAAAATATAAAAGTAAAAATGGATAAAAGGTTTTGGAATAAACATTCTTTTTGTAAAAGAAGGTAATAACATAAAAAAAAAATTTAGTTCACTTACCAATTTTAAGAAATTAAGGAAATCATAAACATGATGTATGCTTTTTATGAAGATTAAATGAGAAAAATATATTTTTTAATTTTGAAGGGATGAGAAATTTCTCGGGTCCGATCGGACTCCCAATTAGACACTGGAGAAACTTCCCATCGGAGAAAAACCTTCAGAAACCTCAGACTCTCGAGGTACCCTCCGGTCACCCCATGCATATGAAATTTTTAAAATCGATGTTCTAAACTTAATTACGCATGAATGGGACAATAAAACATAGGTTAGTACATATAAACACTATTAATCACACAATATAATATGATAAACAAAAAGAACATGGAAATTTAAATTAAATTTACAAGTTTAGATTGCATGGCAACTAATTTAACACATATAAACAAACTTAATTTAAACAAGCACACATACAAGGTCAAAATGTAATTTTTATATACAAAATTCAATTCATAATTAAACAAATATATAAGCAAGGGCAAAAGGGTAATTTCATGTACAAGATTCAATTTTAATTAAGACAGACATGGACTTAAGGGCAAGAAAATAATTTAACAAGATCATAATTCAATATTAGATTAAATATGCGTCCATTCAAACTTAAAAATACAATAATAAAATTTTTTATAACCAAAGTTAATTTTATTTAAATTTTCAACTTAAGCAGGTTTGAAGATGTAAATTTTGCAGTCAAAATTAAATTTTTAAGCCTAAACAGGTTTAAAGGGGCAAACTTTACAATTAAAACTAAATTTTTAACCTAAACAGGTCCGAAGATACAAACTTTTACAGTCAAAATTAAATTTTTAACTTAAACAGGTTTAAAAATGTAAACTTTACAGTCGAAATTAAAATTATAACCTAAATAGATTCTAAAGATGCAAACTTTACAGTCAAAAATTAAAATTTTAACCTAAACAGGTTTTAAAGATGCAAAATTTACAATCAAAGTTGAAATTTTAACAAACAAACAGCACAGAACATAAATATTTCGTACCCAAAAGATATAAAGATCATCATAGAACTCATAAAATTGGGACCTCTTTTTACAATTATGTAAATGATTAGAGTTAAAAAAAAAAGTGTTAACATGAACAAGTAGCAAAAAGGCACCATATTTAACATATTCCAGACTAATATGGACATGAAGGCTTCATAAATCCTTAAGACAATTCTTAATATGTGAAAAGCAAGCATCTTTTTCCCACAGACAAACCATAATCCATCAAAAAGACTTAAACTTTGCAAGGAAATATTAAATAAAACATTTGTATGAGAAACATTCATGACATATGTGAGCAGATTAGATAAGTTTTGAACAAATAAGCATAAATGAAATTAATAAGCTTAAAGGTGACAGCTTTTACCTTCAAATAAATGTTGTTTCTGTTAAAGATCGAAACTTTGTTTACAAGAGATCCGAAAAGAAAGGAAAATAAACTCTAAAAAATCTGTCTTTCTAATCTTTATTTTTTCTTTGCAAACTTCTTTTTCCCCAAAAAAAAATGAAAAGGAAAAACAATGGGTTTCAGCTTTTTGAAAACACGAAACAGAGGAAAGAAAAGAGAAAAAAAAAATTTTGATCCCTCGGATGGCTGTTCTACATTCAGAGAAAAGGATGGCTTAACGTTTGAAGACTCAAATCAGCACTTTCCTTTTATTCTCTAGACAGCCCTTTCGAAATAAAGAATGATTGCTCTCAAACAAACTCTCGGCTGCTCTCTAAAAAACCCAGAAAAGCTCTCTCTTTTTTTTTGAACTTAAAAACAACGCCCCCTTCCTTCTTGCTAAAAAAATGGTCATTTATACTCTCCATTTCCTCCCTTTCATCCGACAGCTGCTTTTTTTTTCTTTTTATTTTAATCTGATGGCAATTAATTTTTTTTGGCCATGCTCTTCTTTTCTTGTCCTTATTCTTTCATTGCCTATTGGCTATTTTCATTATTGATTTTGATCTTTTTGTCTTTGTAGAAGCATACGAGAAGTGCAGCTGGCGTTATGGGTTGCATTGAATTTGTTTGCCATGATTAAATAAAGTCAAACTTGAACTGACACTCAACATGGCTGCCAGAGTTAAGTTGTTTGGTTGTGGGCCATCTCCAATGCGTGAGTATTCAAGCCATTCTGCAAGTATCCAACAATCATGGTTTGTTCTCAATTGCGAAGGTGAATTGGCGTGGGAAGTTTTAACGAGGTGGATAGCTATGTTTGGTGGTGGGCCCTTTTTCTGTTCTTTTTGGCTTGGCTTTTGGTATATATGTGTGTATATATATATATATGTATGTGTACATCTATACATATATATAAATATACCTATACATATAAATATATATTTATACATATATATATATTTATACATATATATACATAAATATATATACATATTTATATACATACATATATATATATACATACATATATTTTGCATGATAATTGAATTGATTCGGTTCATACTCTTAACTCCTCTTGTCTGTAGTTCCAGCCTCTAATAATCCTTGTTTATTCTTTCTTTTCCTTGATCTATTCGTAGTATAATGTAGTGCCTTGGCTTGACTCACATTTGGGGTTCATTATGCTCGACTTTCTTTAGCTAATATCCGTTTCTAAGTCTTCTATTCGATTTCTCCTACTAGGTCTTTCTTAATCCCCTTTTTAGGCCTTTTTAATCCCTTTTATTTGCTTTCTTTAACCTATCCCTAGGTTATCTACCTAGGTTTTGTCTCGAAACCTAATTTCCTAGTCTTATTCTTTTACTAATCCTGGTCAGTCATTTGGAGTTATTAACCTATGATTCGTTATGAAATTATCGCTAATTAATGTTAAAGTTTTCTAGTGATAGGTTATACTTTTCTTCTTTTAAGGTTCTACTCCTAGTTAGCCTATACTTAGTTCATCAATTGAACTAAGTCTCTATCTTTTAGGTCTTATTCATCTCTCATTAGCCTAAAATTTTCTTTACCCAAAGTTTTATACTTTCTTTCTTTATTAAGAAAGCTTCCACACTACATCACGACATCTCTTTGTCCTTCTTTTAAGGGTTTGCCTTTCTTCTTTCTTCAGTTTCTCCTTCTTCTTTCTCACCAGTTCCTTTTGATAATGTTATTTTAGTTTTGTGGAACATTCTTTTCGTACTCATTATTTGCTCGCATGCAGGTGCTCCCACCTTTGCCGTGCATTTTACTCTCTCCACTTGCTTACTTCCCATTGACTTTGTCAAAATCATTCCTTATTATCCTTTGGAGGTCTCCTCCTTCTTACTTTTATTATCAATCAATGATAGGGGTTTATCACCTTTAATCCTCTTAGGAGTGGAAATTTTCAGCCTATCTTTCTCCTTGTTCCGTTTCCTCCATCTTCATTTCCTTTCTCTTTTGTCCATTATCCTTTCTTAACATTGGTATCCAATGGTTAAACAAGTAGTAATGGACGTACTACTTGTCGACCATCTGGATGTGATCTCTTTTCATTCTTTTCTCATTCTCTGTCTTGTCATCCTTACTTCATTCCTCCTCATCGTTTCCCAAAAAAATGGCTTCTCTCTTATTCTTCTTTCCTTATTATCCTTTATGCCATCCTCGTATCCTTTAGGGGTTTCTCATATCCGCCCTCTTCACATCCTCAAGTGATTCTCCCTTGTCTCACCTCTCGTGATCTTGAGCTCACTTGTTCTCTTCCAATTTCCTTGGATGCCTCTCCTCAGTCGATTGGAGGTGGGCTCTCTTTTGTCCACCAATACTCCATTTCTTTCACCACTTACACACCACAGTATAAGTATAAGAAAAGTCGGCTAGCCCTTGTTGCAACTTCTCACACTTCATGCCCACTCCCCGGAACATCATCCAGGCAATCTGTGGGCTTATCCTACCAGACTTGCCAACCTATGGGTTCATCCCACCAGGCTTACCACAGTGTTGTGACCGCATGTCATCAAGACGATCAAGAGAATAATATTTCTGCTATAAACCAATACTAAGTAGTAGCGGCAAGAGCAGGTCGAATCCACAGAGAGGCAAGAAAATGGATTTACTATGCTTATAAACTGAACATTCAACAGAAATATAAAAAAGGGGGTTTTGAGATAAAAGCAGAAATAAATAAAGACAGGAATATGAAAATGCAGTGAAAATAAACAATGAAGCAATTAAATAAATGAACAGTAAAATAAAAGAAGATTAACAATAATGAAAAGTATTCATTCTATCATTTGCTAATTATAAAGGGTAAAAGAACAGTTAGATCCCAGGCTCACTAACAATACAATTAATCGATCAAGTGACATGCTTATGAAAATTAGTACTAAAGATTCCTAAAATTCATATTGTTGACTGAATAGCCCAATCTAGTACTATCGCTTCCTAGACTGGTCCCTTTTACCCGCATCGAACCAACAATCTTCGCGATGATGATTTACGGATTGAATAAAGCATTAAGCAATAAAATCAGTACAGCATGCAAACAACTCGGATATACTTCGCGTCTACCCAGTCATTGAATATTTGAGATCTCTAAGAAGCAACCTACGTCTTCCTTTTGTTCTAAGATTAAGGTTGGCTACTAAAGATTCACAAACACAGAATCTAACCATAGATTTTACCTATCCCTAGTTCATGCGTGCACTCACAAAATAGAAACAAGAAAACCATATTTCCATACAATTAAAGATATCAAAACACTTAACAAGATTAATCGGAATGAAGAACAAGAGTGTCACTAACTTTACAAACCCTTATAATCAACAAATAATAGAATAAATTGGGGGTTTACTCATGGATTGAGTGAGAAACCGAAGATTCAACTAGTAAAGAAAAGGGAAATATAGAAAACGAACTAAATAAATGAAGATCCAAGAGAGAAATCTCTCGGAAAGTTGAATACAAAAGATGAGAAATCTCAATTGTCCGACTCGTCTCTCATTCTTCTCAAACATTGAAGAAAAGAAAGTATTTAAACAACTAGATTGCATAATTGCCCTCTTAACCTAATTGATGACCAAAGGGGCAAAGAGTACTAAGGGAACTTCCTGGAGCGGCGCCATTAGGAAGTAGCACGGTGCCGTTCTGGTGTGGAAATGAAACGCCAAATGAAAAGAGTGGAACGACACCATTAGGGAACATGGAACGGCGCCGTTAGGGTCTTCTCATTTTACACTCTTGCTGACTTCTTCACTTCTCCAATTTGCCAACTCTGAAGTGTAATGGCGCCACTATGGAACTTGGAATGGCGCCGTTAGCTTCATTTGGTGTAGTGTTATGCTCGGCCTTGTACAATTGGAGGTGTAACAACGCCATCTAGGGTGTAACGGCGCCATTAGTGCCTTCCTCATGTTGGACATTCGGCCTTGGCATGGTTGAAGAAGAATGGCGCCATTCTACCTTGTAATGGCACCACTAGGTTCCTTTGATATGACCAAGTATCCGGCTAGGAGCAATTGGTATGTAACGGCGCCAATCTTACTTGTAATGGTGCCATTAGGCCTTTTTGAACATCTCTCGGGTAGCTCCTTTCATACTTACTCTAATCGACCCTTAAATGTGCATTATCATCATTAAGCTCCATAATTGACCTGCAAAGATAGAAACAAGCTTAAATGAGATAATTAGGATTATGATAGCCATAAAACAAGATTAATTAAGCACAAAGTAGATGTATTAATTTATGTCTATCATGTTGGGTAGAGCCCAACCACCTCATACGCTACCCCAAGACCTTGGCGTTCGACTACCAGTGCACTGCAGCACTCTTCAAACCCTGGCCATCAAGGGTTTTGTTGCTCCATGTGGGCTCCTTGATGACCTCTTCACTTGGCTAGCTCTTCCTTGGCCTCACTTTTCATCCTTCCATTTATTGCTTTGTGAGGTCTTCCTTGATCCTTCATCCCTTTACTCGAATGCTTCATCTCACGTCCTGAGGTTTTTGGTCAACCACGTCCTCCGTGATCGACTCTTTCGATTTCTTTCATCCTAACCCAACTCTCTCTCCTAGGCTAAAATCTAATGGTGTAGAGAGCGAGAGAAGTGGGGTTAGCGTTCAAGCACGTCAGGCCCATCTTGGCTCCTTGCCTCGTTCTAGTCGCTTCACTTCCTCCCAAGTCTTACACGTCACTAGTGTAAAGAATGGAGGAATGCATCTAATGTAAGTTTCAAACTTGCTACTGTACTAGCAAGTCTCGATGTTCACAACTTCAAAGGTCGGGCATCAAAGGTTGTGGGCATCAAACCAGTTTTCTACATTGGCAAGCCTCTGATTAGGCTATCAAGGAGGATTAGACGAGATATCGCTTATCTCGTCACCTAAAAGAAATACCATCCCTTGCATAGTTTAGATGTCGAGTAGAAAAGACATTACAAGCTGAAGAATTGGTTTTGGGGATTTCTTGGAAAATGTGCTTTCTTTGCTTTAACGAATCTCGAGGAAAAGGTGGTCGTGATGTCATCTCACATAAAGACCACACTCGAGAACTCTATTTGGCTTGCTACTAAAGAAGGTATTCTAAGAGTAGGTTTGGTGATTTATGACACTTTCGAGTAACTACATACTCGAGCTCGGAGTTCTAAAGCTATCTAATCCACTGGCTTCGAAAACATTTAAAAACATTTAAAAGTAATTTGAAAATACTTTATAGTTTTTGAAAACAGTCAAAATAGTTTAAATGCTTTGTTACCAATGAAATTGTCACGCCCCGACCTGCCCCGAGCCGGCCACGTGGCAATGGCCCAACTACCTCGAAGTACGTGTCTACAGCCACGCAACCGAGGCACCGCAAGGCATGAATTGAGTATCATCGCTGTAAAACAAAACTAAAACTTTAATTAAAAATCGTTAATAAAATAATAGAACTTAAAAGTAATACTGGTGGACTAATTTAGAGAATACCTACACAACAGAAACTACTAAGCCTAAGCCACCGACGCCTCCTAGTGAGCCTCTGATCTATTGGCTGACCTCATACACGGATCTGCATCCATCCACATTGGATACAGGTGAGTGATAGAGGTTCAATCAATCTCCATCGAGGTTAGGGAAAATGGGGGTAATCCAAAACATAATAATAAAATAAATATTTATTTTCAAAACTTCTTTTAAATCCTCTAGTGAGGATTCCGTTTAAAACAATTTAAATAAAATATACATATCTAAAATGGGCTGACCACAAACCACTAGGGCTCGACCAGTCGGTCGTTTGCCTTACTGCACCGAGGGCTATCTCTTTTCAATATAATAAGATTTTCATATTATTCTTTTTCTTTCCCATTCCCTCGGCATGCCAACACTGTGGGTGGAACACAGTCAACGAGCCCTGGCAAGTTTCCCTACGGGCCTCTCCCAGGGTCTCCACTCACCGAGCCCGTCAATAGGTGGTCCACGGCTACTTAACCTCTAGCATGCCTCTCACTCGGTTCCACAAGCTCCCTCATATCGGAGCACTGAGGAATCAACTTAATCACTCATCTCGCATCCCATCCATATTATATTTCATATATATATATATATATATTTAAAACACGTAAACACACACATACGAGCCTTTATATTTTTCTTTAAAATCATCCCACCCTCTAAGTAGGTGTATCACAAAATAAAAGTGTGTGTGGTGGATTACCCTTACTCCAAAACATTTATAAAACATTTTAAAATCATTTATATTTTTAAAACAGTTTGCCCTAATGGCTAAGCACTAAAATCTAAGCCACTCACAGTGTTGGGAGGTTTGTATACTCCCAAGCGCACCATGTAGTTTAACCTCCGGAGCATCGCTGCACTCAATTCACCCGGGCCCTAGTACACGGAAATACGTTTGCATTCATAATTAAACTATGAATGAACCTTTGAGGCTCTAGCATGACCTAAGACTAGGCTTGATTGTGATTCAGGGCTTAGAAAAGTGTCCGGGAGGTTTTGGGGTAAAAATGGGACACTTGAAGAAAAATTAAAAAAATGCCCTGAGGGCCCATGGGCCGTCCATGCGGGTTAGACCCGACCCCAGTCTGGGCCAGGCAGGCTCTCCTACGTAGGATACGCCAAGTCCTGTGTGGGATAGGCCAAGTCCTATGCGGGACTTGGCCATTTTGGTCGCTCCCGCGTGGGAGCATCGTCTTGGCCTCTGTAACCGAGGCTTTTCCTCGGTTTTCGGGCCCTCGGTCCGTGGTTTACCGCGAAAATTGAGGTAAACAATCCTTGCACTCCTACGATGCATTTAATGAAGCATAAACGAGAATCACAAGCTCAAAGTTCCTAGATCTCAAATCTATGCTAGAAATTTAACTAATAATCTAAACTATCTTTGAGTTAGATCTCTCATAGACCAATGCATGGAAATCGTGAGAACTTAACAAAATATACATTAAGGCGAGTAGAATAACATACAAGATCTCGCCTTGATCCTGCAGTCGGATTGTCCGGATTGGCCGAAAGTCCAAAATTGCTCCGAGAGAGCAAATGAAAGGAGAGAAGAGAGGGAGGAAAGAAAATGAGAAGGGGAGAGCTCATCTCCCTCTATTTATAGGCAAGCCCGACACCAGGTCTACTTAGAGCCAGACTTTTTCCCCCTCTTTGAAACCTCTCATAATTTCAATCGTTGGCCGAATCCACCGACCAATTCACCAATGGACGTCCAATCCATTGGCTATGGACTTAAAGAAGTCCACTTTAGTGTTTCTATGCATGGTCACCTGTCTTATCTTCCAACTACGTCTTATCTTAAGTTTAACTTCTCTTCTTAATTAGACACATCCAGACCATCGTATTGTCGACTTAATACACTGTCTTACACTATTCTGTTTGTACGAAAAAGTTGCATTAGGTCTGGGCGTGTCAAATATCCCCTTATTCCTTTTAAATTCATTTTGAATGCTTCGTTAGTATGTTGAAATCGGTAAGCTTCCTTGAGGGATTCAACCTTTACTTCCGTAATTGCATATAAGATTAGTAAGGTTTATTTTGTTGCCTTGCTAGAAGCAACAAATTTTGGTGCCGTTGCCGGGGAAGCTTCGGCATTTCACTACACTTTGCTTTTTATCTTATATATATACATATATATATTTGTTTACTTACTTTCCTTTCTTGCTTTGTTAGCTTAATTCTTTAACCATCCATAGTTTCCCCTGTTTTTGTACATTCTTTTACCTATACACTTTGTTATGATTTTGCTCATTTCACTTGGCTATAGTGTTGCATGAATCTTGGTTCCTCTACAACAATATTGAAGGACATCAGAAAATTCGTGGAGCAAACTAAACAATCTTCATTACTACCTGAAAATTCTCCATCTTCTTCAGACATGGAATTTCCACAAGAAGATCCACTTATTGATCCACCACCTCCGGTCCTTCCACCAATCCCTAACGAAAATCAGCTCACTATCCATCAATTATTGGAGCGTGAGCCGAACCTTTAATCGCTGTGCATCATTTTCCTGGAAGTAGAAGGAGCTTTTGAATTGAAGTCCAACTTTGTGCACTATCTCCCAACTTTCCATGGTCTATCTAGTGAGGATCCTCATCAACATTTGAGAGAGTTCTTAATGGTTTGTTCAACAATGAAACCAAATGGTTTGAATGAAGAACATGTTCGATTACGAGCTTTTCCATTCACATTGGCGGATACCGCCAAGGCATGGTTATACCGTTTGGAGCCTAGTTCCATAACTACTTGGGAGCAACTCAAGAAACAATTCCTCACAAAGTACTTTCTGGCCGCCAAGGTTCAAAATCTCAGGAATCAGATTAGCGCCATCCATCAGAAAAATACAGAGTCTATCTATGATTATTGGGAGAGGTTTAAGCACTTAGTGGCTAGTTGTCCTTAGCACCAAATTCCAGAGCAGTGTTTGTTGAACCATTTCTATAATGGTCTCTTGTTTGTCAATAAGGGACTCATGGACACTACCGCCAATGGGGCATTTTGATCAACCTACAGAATGAGCTTGGCAAATCATCATTACCATGCCATCTAGCTCTCAGAATTTCCAAGCATATGATGATGCTACCGGCCATTAAGTGAATGAGGTTGGCCGTTCTAATCTAGAGCAGCAACTTGTTTCAACAAATCATTAGCTCTCCAAGTTGACTTCTCTCATGATGGCTCAAATGAATGCACCTCAGTCCACTAATCCTTATGGCATTTGCTCTTTGCAAACTCATACCATTGATGCATGCCCTATTCCACAAGAGAATAGTGTTGAGGATGTGAATGCTATTGGTTTTCCCGGACTACCAAGGAGAAATTATGACCCATTTGCTCTTACCTATAACCCCGGTTGGAAAGGTCATCCCAACGTTAGATATGGAAACAATGTGACTGCTCCATTTCAGCCTAGACCTCAATTCCAACAAGGGCCTACTGCCTTCCAAAACAGACCAGCAGCACCATCACACCCTAACCACTTCCAACCTCAACCCCAACCGTAAGTCCCTTTTCACAATGCCTCACCTAACCAAGGATATTCATCTGCATCATCCTCTACATCTAAGCTTGAAGATATAATGGCTCAACTTACATCCTCTCAGTTGTCTTTCTAAAAGGCCACTAAATCATAATTTCAGCAAGTGAACACCTCCTTAGAGGATATTCAAAGACAAGTTGGGCAACTAGCTACCTCTATCAATGATCTCAGATCCCAATCTTCGGGAAAGTTGCCTTCTCAACCCATCATCAATCCTAAGGCCAATGTCAATGCTATACATTTGCATAGTGGTCAAGTCATTCTGGACTGGAAAGAATGAGAAAGACATTGGGATGAGGAAGAAGAAAACTTGGAAGGGGAGATGGAATCTCTCTCCCCTGTTCTAGAAGAGACGTCGATGGAAAAGTCTCTAGAACATCGAGGGGTAGACCTGGAACCGGATGATGAAGTGCCTGGCTCGACTCATTCATCGACGGATGACCCATTTACTTGTCGACTGGCAAGCCGCCCACTCGAAATCAAAACTCCATGGAAGTCTCATCCGTCAACGGATGCCATCTCCTGACCCTGTTCCACCCTTCTCTCCTAGACCACGTGACTTTGAAGCTTCCACCTCTACTCAAAACCAAAAGACACATACAAACCCTTCTCCCCCTGGTTTAAAACTTAAACAAGTAGCTCCCTTTCCTTCTAGATTGACAAAGAAACCTAAGGAGAACATTGAGCCAGACATTGTAGACATCTTTCGCTGAGTTCAAGTTAACATTCCTCTCCTAGAGGCCATCAAACAAGTTCCACGATATGCCAAGTTTCTCAAGGACTTATGCACTCACTAGCATAAGCTAAAAGGAAACGAAGTGATCACCTAGAGTGAGAATGTGTCGGCGGTACTTTAACACAAACTACCACCTAAATGCAAGGATCGAGGTCCTTTCTCTATTCCTATTACCATTGCAAAGATCAAATTCAAAAGGCTATGTGTGATTTAGGAGCTGCAATTAGTCTTATGCCACATTCACTTTATCTTTCCATGGACATGGGACCATTAACAAGTACCGGTGTGGTCAATCAATTAGCGGACATCTCTTATGTTTATCCGGAGGAAGTCTTGGAGGATGTTTTAGTTCAAATTAATGAATTAGTTGTCCCTGCTGATATCTATGTCCTGAAAATGGAAAATGAGGACAGCTCTTCTTCCTCTTCTATTCTTCTTGGTCGGCCATTCCTCGGTACTTGAAGAGCAAATATTGATTGTCATGAAGGTCTTCTCTCCATGGAGTTTGATGGTAAGGTAGTCACATTCAATCTCTTTGATGCCATGAGATATCCTATAGATGATCCATCTATCATGGTTGTGGACTTTTTTTATGTTTGCTCGATATCTCTGTTGGACCTTGTGCAAGAGGATCCTCTACTTGTTACCTTAACTTAGAGCCTTGACTTCGATATCCTAGAGTTTGAAGAGGAAATTTATGATGAAGAGATCAACATTATCTTAGCTTCTTTGGCTGCACTCCCCTTGAAATCAACTCTTGCCAATGTTTCCTACATAGAACTTCCTATTCCTTCCACTAAACTCCTTCCATCTATCATTGAACCACATACAATTGAGCTTAAACCACTTTCGGCTCACCTCAAGTATGCTTTTCTTGGTGAGAATGACACTTGCTTTTCTTGGTGAGAATGACACTCTTCTAGTGATTATCTCTAATGCTCTTACTTTCAACCAAGAGTTTAAACTTCTTCAAGTTCTTAAGGCTAGAAACGAGGCCATTGGGTGGTCAGTTGCAGACATTAAGGGGGCGTTTGATTCGTGGTTATCTTACATAACCCCTGTCGCAACGTTACCCGAGACGACGACGGATTTGGGACTTAAGAAAATTACGGAGTCGCCACTAACCATTTTTGTTTAGGTGCGGTTAGTCACCTATTTAGAATCTACCTAACTTAGCATTGGCCGTTAGATGGCGTACTTAAGCTGGGTAGATCCCGGTCTGCGGAACGGAGAACTGGAGTCGGGAGTACAGTTACGTGCGGGGAAGGATGAGCACCCCTACAACGCCCGTCAAGATGACGGTACCGATTAATTTAATAATATTTAGGCCTTAAAAATATCTTTATAATTTTTCTTTTTGTTTGGTTATTTTTTGTTTTTTTTTGTTTTTTGTAATTTTATATTTTTATTATTTTTATTATTAGAGCAAATTTAAAACGAAAGCAAATTTCAAAATAGTTTCTTTTCTCTTTTTCTTATTATTCTTTTTTTTAAAAAGTAAATTCTTTCATTTTTTATTTTTTATTTCATCATTTTTTTAACTAAAATCATTTGTGCTGAAATTTAGAATAAAACCATTGAATAATTTCTCCTTTCAAAAATTTATTTTCATTACTCCATTTAAAAAAAAAAAGATTTCTGTTTCATTTTTTTGTTTCTTTTTTTAAAAGTTGTTATCTTTATCGGATACTTATTAATTTTAAAATGAGAATAGCAAGGATTTTGTCAAGGCCCACCGTGAATCTCGCCCAATTCTGGGTCCGATTCAAAATGAGTCTTTTACATAGGGACCCTGACCGGGCTCGAATTTTCACCTTCCCAAATTGGACCCCATGATCGGAACCTTACTACCCCTACATATATCTCTAACTCATTTACAAATATTTGATTATTTACCAATTTCATTGACCTTGATTATTATTACATTTTTGTTAGTTTAAAGTGAACAATGTTGATTATTTCTTTTTTTAAAAAAAAATTAATGTCTTTAATTTATTTAGATGCCTAGATGTATGACATGTAGAATGTTATCTTGCCAATTTTAAGTGAGAATAGTAAGGATTTTATCAAGGCCTATCGTGAATCTCGCCCAATTCTGGGTCTGATTCAAAATGAGTCTTTTACCTAAGAACCCGGTCCGGGTGTGAATTTTCACGTTCCTGAACCGGACCCCATGATCGGATCCTCACTATCCCTTTATATCACTACTCTCATGTATGACAAGAATAATATGACAAATATGAAAAATGTATGCCTTAATATTTTAATAGCTTAATTTTTAGGATTGTTATTCCATTTTATTTTTATCTCATCAATTTATATTTCTTTATTCATTACAAAAATTTACAAATGAAATTAAAAAAATATCAACTACTTTATTTCTTTTCCTTTTTCCTTACTTTGTTTATCATTTTCTTATTCTATTCATTAACTAATGCCATTTGTTAATTCCATTAAACTATTTTAGATACCTTATTTATTTATGTATTGAATTCAAAGAGAAGCCTACTCGGAACATTTCCTTTAAAAAAATAAATAAATAAATAAATAAATATATCAATATGAAAATAACATGGAAAGAATAATAAGAAAGTAAAATTGGATTGGAAATTTACCCAAAATGGAGCAATAGAATCGGCTCAAACAGATCCAATTGTTTGATGGGACATATGCAGATTAGTGGGGAACTTCAAGGGCATTTAAATTTGGGAAAAGACAAACTTATCTCTGACGACATGAAAGCTTAAACATTCAAGCCTTTTGACTTTCTTGGCTTACTTTTGCTTTGCAACGGAAAGTGCCTTCCTTCCCTTTTCAAACTTTCCAGAAAATGGTTACTGTCCTACCCTCCGTTGCAGTATGGCACATCGTTGGAGACCTCATCCAACACCAAGATCACCGGATCAATTCTTTTTCTTCTCCTCTTGACAGATCTGAGGCCTATTTACTCAAACATCAACTAGAATCTTTTCAATCTAAATTCTGAGATTTCAGAACTTTCCAACATCGATCTAGCAAATTCAGCCATCGGGTCTACTCTAGCTTCAAGTATGTTGCTTCTTCATATTTGGGGTGAGCCTTGAGAGGGATGATGAAAGTGATGAATGGATTTGCTGATGGAAGAAAAGATGGGCTCACAGGAAAAGATGATTAGCAAGTGGGAATGCGATGAACAACAATAACAAAAAAAATGACAAGAGAGATGGAGGGTAAGCCCTTTAATTTTCCTTCTGGCTTTCCCCCTTTTTTTTTTGAAAGGAAATGAAAATGCTAACTGAAAGGGTCAGGCTAAAGTGTAAGAAAGCTCTACTGATTTTTAATGCTTGCTGAGTATTTTTTTTTGCTGCACTCTGTGAAATTTTTTTTTCAATCTTGGCTCCCCCTCACTACGTTTTTCTTTTGTACTCGGGAACCATCCATCCGAAACTTGACGTTTTTTTGTTACTGGAAAACTTGCACCAAACTTTTCACTGATCAGATTTCAAAGAAAGGATTACAAGCAAAAAAAAAACTTCTTTTCAAAAAAAAAACTCTAGAACAAAAAAAAAACTGCCCTCCTTTTTTTGTTTTTGTGATCGGCTGTGCTTGGCCTCTTTTTTTGAAAACAAAAGAAATAAGGCTCTTTTTTTTTTGCTGTTTTGAAAACCTTGCCTTTTGTGAAAATGAAGAGCCGCCCCCTTTTGCTGTTGAAGTTGGCTTCTTATAGTCCATTTCTCTTTATATTCATCTAACGGTCCTCATTTCTCCTTTCATTTTCATCTGATGGCCATTAATTTTTTTTGTATTGTCATCTCTGTTTTACCCCTTCTTTCTTTGCTCCCATTGGCTATTGTTTGTTTGATCTTGAATTTGTTGTCTTTGCAGGGGTACCAGCTGGCTGTCACGTTGTATAGACATACTTGCCCACATGTTAACCATCCCATCAACAATCATAATTAATTTTGGGTACATAGCAGCTTTGGTCTTCTCGAATAATTCAGCACTAGCTTCCACATTTCTTCAAGAGCAACTTGCAGGTGGGGTGGCATGTCTTCTTGACTTTTGCAATGGGAGTGGACCCTTTTGCTCTATTTACTATTGGCTGATGCTTTGTTTCGTTGGCTTCTCATTGTTGGCTGGCTTTTATTTTGTTGTCTCTACAAGGGTATCTTAGTAAAAGAGGGGTGCAGCTAGCAAGGGAGTCACGTGTTGTTTCATGCCAGCAGTGGTTGTTGGTCTTTCTAGTTGCTTTCAATCTTGTCAAACATGCAGCACTCCTTTCGGTACATGGGGTAGATATATATTTCAAATATGTTGATGGATCCCTTTGGAGAAGAATATTAAAAGGTGACGAGAGAAAGTGGCGTGTGGGGAAGGGCTCCTTAAAGGTGGGGTATAATGGCAATGGTCATGTTCTGGTCTGATGAAAATGGGGGAACCTGACGAGAAGCTTACGGCCTTTTGGAATAGTGACTCTCTTAGGAATACGCTGTCGTCCTCGGGAGCACAACTAACCACATGCCCACCTTTGCTAAGTGGATCAACAAGCTGAAGTGATGAGGTGTCATCAATAGCCTATTTCTTTAGAAATAGTAATGGCTGTCCCGGAGCAGCAGGTGCACTATTTGTTTTATGGATTGTCTTGAAAGTGCCATCAAGTATGTTGTCACTAATCTGCTCAAGCTTCCATACTCTTCCGAATTGAAATAATATTCGAGATTCTCGTGTTTCAAAACTTATCTTCCAAACAGCTCCTTAGTGGAAGTAATCATCACATCAGAAACTCTCTCCATTGAATTTTTCAGCAATTGAAAACAATCATTAGCTAACAAAATTTGCTGTAGGCTGCGTTGAATTAAAGGTGAAAATTGCAAGAAGACAAAGCCAACTCGACAAGGACGCTGTGGTCCTTTGCAAATAATTCAATTAGCAGCAACAATAAAAGCGGTGGAGAGTGCAAGAAGACAAAGCCTCGACAAGGACGCTGGGGTCCTTTGCAAATAATTCAATTACCAGCAACAATAAAAACGGTGGAAATTGCAAGAAGACAAAGCCTCGACAAGGACATTGGGGTCCTTTGCAAACAATTCAATTACCAGCAACAATAAAAGCGGTGGAAATTGCAAGATGACAAAGCCTCGACAAGGACACTGGGGTCCTTCGCAAATAATTCAATTACCAGCAACAATAAAAGCGGTGGAAATTGCAAGAAAATAAAGCCTCAACAAGGACGCTGGGGTCCTTGGCAAACAATTCAATTACCAGCAACAATAAAAGCGGTGGAAATTGCAAGAAGACAAAGCCTCGACAAAGACGCTGGGGTCCTTCGCAAATAATTCAATTACCAGCAACAATAAAAGCGGTGGAAATTGCAAGATGACAAACCCTCGACAAGGACGCTGGGGTCCTTCGCAAATAATTCAATTACCAGCCACAATAAAAGCGGTGGAAATTGCAAGAAAATAAAGCCAACTCGACAAGGACGCTGGGGTCCTTTGCAAATAATTCAATTAGCAGCAACAATAAAAGCGGTGGAGATTGCAAGAAGACAAAGCCTCGACAAGGACGCTGGGGTCCTTTGCAAATAATTCAATTACCAGCAACAATAATTCAATTACCAGCAACAATAAAAACGGTGGAAATTGCAAGAAGACAAAGCCTCGACAAGGACGTTGGGGTCCTTTGCAAACAATTCAATTACCAGCAACAATAAAAGCGGTGAAAATTGCAAGATGACAAAGCCTCGACAAGGACACTGGGGTCCTTCGCAAATAATTCAATTACCAGCAACAATAAAAGCGGTGGAAATTACAAGAAAATAAATCCTCGACAAGGACGCTGGGGTCCTTGGCAAACAATTCAATTACCAGCAACAATAAAAGCGGTGGAAATTGCAAGAAGACAAAGCCTCGACAAAGACGCTGGGGTCCTTCGCAAATAATTCAATTACCAGCAACAATAAAAGCGGTGGAAATTGCAAGATGACAAACCCTCGACAAGGACGCTGGGGTCCTTCGCAAATAATTCAATTACCAGCCACAATAAAAGCGGTGGAAATTGCAAGAAGACAAAGCCAACTCGACAAGGACGCTGGGGTCCTTTGCAAATAATTCAATTAGCAGCAACAATAAAAGCGGTGGAGATTGCAAGAAGACAAAGCCTCGACAAGGACGCTGGGGTCCTTTGCAAATAATTCAATTACCAGCAACAATAAAAACGGTGGAAATTGCAAGAAGACAAAGCCTCGACAAGGACGTTGGGGTCCTTTGCAAACAATTCAATTACCAGCAACAATAAAAGTGGTGGAAATTGCAAGATGACAAAGCCTCGACAAGGACACTGGGGTCCTTCGCAAATAATTCAATTACCAGCAACAATAAAAACGGTGGAAATTGCAAGAAGACAAAGCCTCGACAAGGACGTTGGGGTCCTTTGCAAACAATTCAATTACCAGCAACAATAAAAGCGGTGGAAATTGCAAGATGACAAAGCCTCGACAAGGACACTGGGGTCCTTCGCAAATAATTCAATTACCAGCAACAATAAAAGCGGTGGAAATTGCAAGATGACAAAGTCTCGACAAGGACGCTGGGGTCCTTCGCAAATAATTTAATTGCCAGCCACAATAAAAGCGGTGGAAATTGCAAGATGACAAAGCTAACTCGACAAGGACGCTGGGGTCCTTTGCAAATAATTCAATTAGCAGCAACAATAAAAGCTGCTGCACTTTCGGCACCTACTGAGGCCATTAACCCAACAATTCTTCTGTTGCTGTTCAGATTTTGGCTCCATTCTGTTATCTTTGGAGGCATCCGGGAAGAAAAGCCGTGAGGAGAGAGAGAGAGAGAGAGAGAGGCCACTTAGAAAAACAAAACAGCCAATGGTGTGGAAGAGACGTGCTCTAATCCCCAATCCTAAATTTCTGTTGTTTTCTTTTTTTCTTTTTCAAATTGCATTTTTCGTTTGTTTTTTTTTTTTGTTTGTATTATATTTTTGTGAGATATCTATATTTATATATATAAAAAAATGTTTAGGCCTTTATAACTTTGTAATTTTGGTGAATTAGGCTTTATTATTGTAATCCCAAATTCCTTTTTTAATAAAAATTGGACCCTTAATTCCAATTGATAAGTAGTCCAAAATTTAGCCAAGCAAACCTTAAGCACTCAGGACCCAATAAAGAGTAAAAAATGTAAACAGAATTGATAATAGAATTAAAAATAAGAATAATGAAAATATAAATATATAAAAAATAATAATAAATACAAAATGAAATAATAAAGTAAAAATATAGTTCTACAACCCCAATAATGTGCACATTGAAATGTAACATTACTTCGTTTGGTTTGTGGTAATCGCCTTACTGAGGTAATATAAGATTACTGACACGTCAGCTTTTGGTGCACATTACCAGAAATCTCATAACCTCCAAATTGTTAGGTAATTTGAGATTACCAGGTTATGTTAAAATTTTTTCCTACTTTACCCTTAGTATTTTTCCCTTTTGGACCCTAATAACCTTATGTAATTGATAAATTACAATTTTTTAAGCATAATTTATTTTGATTAAGAAACATAAATTAAACTTAGCTTATATAATTACTAAATTAATATTTATATATTAGTTCAATTAAACTAAAAGCATAATTTCTTTTTTGTTAAAAGCATAATTAAACTTAACTTATATAATCATTAAATTAATTATATAATATTTCACTAATTTTATTACTTAAATAATTTTTGTATTAGTCATGTTTAATTATCAAAGTTAACAAAATTACAACAATTGTAAAAAATATTGAACAAATAAGAAATAAGCTTAAGTGTTGTATTGAGGGCATTATAGTAAACTACCCATTTTAACAGAACATATACCCTCCAACCAAACAGCTTAATCTTATATTCCGAAAATCTCAACCAAACAAAAATTGTGCACATTTCGGGGATATGCACTAGGTTATGTTATAACATGGTAATCACATAACTCTAGTAATCTAAGATACCTTGAATCAAACGCCCCTTAAGGGTATTAGTCCATCAATTTGCATGCACAAGATTTTGTTGGAAGATGATACCAAACCAAGCTGGCAACCTCAATGCCGCTTGAACCCTTCCATGATGGAGGTAGTAAAAAAAAAGATTTTGAAGCTTTTGCAAGTTGGCATCATCTACCCTATCTCAGATAGTAAGTGGGTTTGCCCGGTGCAAGTGGTTCCTAAAAAGATCGGTATTACGGTAGTTCAAAATGCCAATGGTGATCTTGTACCCCCCAATGAGTACAAAATGGTTGGAGAGTGTGCATTGACTATAGGAAGCTCAATGATGCCATCAAGAAGGATCATTTTCCCTTGCCTTTCATTGATCAAATGCTTGAAAGGTTGGTCGATAAAGCTTTCTATTGTTTCCTTGATGGATATTTTGGTTATTTTCAGATCATGATTGCTCTGGAGAATCAAGCGAAGACCACATTTACTTGTTCTTTTGGCACATTTTCATATAGGTGTATGGCCTTTGGTCTTTGCAATGCTTCGGCTATATTTCAGCAGTGTATGATGAGTATCTTTTTTGAATATGTGGAAAATATCATTGAGGTGTTTATGGATGACTTCTCGGTGTATGGGAATTCTTTTAATGATTGCTTGGATAACCTTGCTCTTATTCTTGACCGCTATATTGAGACAAATTTGGTACTCAATTTAGAGAAGTGTCACTTTATGGTTACCCAAGGGATTGTGCTAGGCCATATCATTTTAACGAAAGGGATTGAGGTGGACAAAGCCAAGGTTGACATCATCCAAAATTTGCCTACCCCTCCTCAGTCAAAGCTGTTCGATCGTTCCTTAGCCATGCGGGGTTTTATCGGCATTTTATTAAGGATTTCTCCAAAATTGCAGCTCCCATGTGTCATCTTTCACAGCAAGATGTCTCCTTCCACTTTGATGAATCAGTCAAAAGGCCTTTGACAAGTTGAAGAGTGATCTTACCTCCGCCCCTATCTTGTAACCTCCTAATTTGGACCTCCCTTTTGAGCTTATTTGTGATGCAAGTGACATGGCTATGGGTGCGGTGCTGGGCCAGTGTGTAGGCAAGGTTCCTCATGTTATTTATTATGCCTCACGCACTCTGAATGAAGCTCAGAGGAATTACACAACCACGGAGAAAGAACTTCTTGTGATTGTCTTTGCTCTAGACAAGTTCCGTTCTTATTTGCTTGGCACCAAAGTGGTTGTATTCTCTGATCATGCGGCCCTCAAATATCTCCTTGCTAAGAAAGAAGCTAAACCTCGCTTGATTCGTTGGATCTTGCTTCTTCAAGAGTTTGACCTTGAAATCAAGGACAAAAGGGGTGCTGACAATTTGGTAGCCGATCATCTCAACCGGTTGGTAAGTTTAGAGGTAACTTCTCCTATTTACAATGCTTTTTTGGAGGAAATGCTCTGTGTTGTTGATGTTCAAATTCCTTGATATGCCGACATAGTTAATTATCTTGTAACTAAGGAATTTCCTAGCACTTTCCCTAAGGCCAAGAAAGACTAGCTTAAGCATGATGAAAAATTTTATGTGTGGAAATGACCGCTAGTTATGGAAACATTGTAGTGACTTGATCATTAGGAGATGCATCCCCAATCATGAAATTCAAAGTGTTTTATCTTTTTGTCATTTGCAAGCATGTGGAGGCCACTTTGGACCCCAAAGAACTACTAGGAAAATACTTGAATGTGGTTTCTATTGGCCCTCATTGTTTAAAGATGCTCACACTTTTTGCAAGCTATGTGATAATTGTCAACGGGTAGGAAAAATCGTTCATAGAGACCAAATGCCCTTGCATTCCATAGTTGTATGTGAAATTTTTTATGTATGGGCAATTGATTTCATGGGACCCTTCCCCAAGTCTAATGGATTGATGTATATCATATTGGCTTGTGACTATGTGTCTCGTTGGGTGGAGGCCAAGGCCACCCGCACTGATGACTCTAAAGTGGTTTGTGAGTTTCTCAGGTCTAACATCTTTGCCCGTTTTGGAGTGCCTTGTGTTCTCATCAGTGATAAGGGTGTCCACTTCTGTAGCAAGCTCATGGCATCACTTTTGAAGAGATATGGAGTTACTCATAAGGTGTCCACCGCTTACCACTCAGAAACCAGTGGACGAGTTGAGATTTTAAATCGAGAGATCAAATCAATTCTTCAAAAGACAGTCAATCCTAACTGGGCATATTGGAGTCAACGACTTGAAGATGCTTTGTGGGTGTATCGAACTACCTACAAAACACCTCTTGACATGTCTCCCTACCGTTTGGTGTATGGGAAATCTTTTACCGATTAAGTTAGAACATTGAGCTCTTTGGGACATTAAGAAGTGCAATCTAAACATTGATGATGCCGGTATTCATAGGACGTTTCAACTTCAAGAGCTTGAAGAACTCCGTCATGATGCATATAAGAGCTCTTTCCTCTACAAAGAACGCACTAAAGCCTATCATGATAAACTTTTAAGGAAGAAAACATTTCTTCAAGGCTAAAAGGTGCTATAAAGCTTAGAAGTAGATGGATTGGTCTGTTCATTGTGACCAAAGTATTTGAGCATGGTGCGGTGGAAATTCGAAGCTTAGCCACCTCTAAAATCTTCAAGGTAAATGGTTATCGATTGAAACCTTACTATGAAGGTGTTCTAGTTTCTTTCGTGGAGGAAATTCTCTTCATCGACCCTACATATTATTGAGTGAACTGAGTTCATCACTCAATCGGGCTAACGACGTTAAACAAAGGCGCCGCTTGGGAGGCAACCCAAGTTTTCTCTTCAATCACTGTAATGTATTTCTTTTCCCCCTTTTATATCCTTGCATTATCTTCACTCTTGTGTGCATGCATTTCATCAACATGTTGCTAAGAGTTCATGAGGTTCAACTTGGATAAGGCAATTTGATTCCTGAACGGCATAAGAGAGAGGTTCTTCTAGTGTTCTATATTTACAAGTCTATAACTTCGAACTTGGATATGGGGGTAGAGAACAATACTTTGATAGGCTCTCAGAAATCTTTAGACGTCGACAGGTACATTTATGGACGTCGACGGATGGTTTTGGCACATTAGATTTATGAAGTCAGAAATCTTTAGACGTCGATGGGTAACACCTAGACATTAACGGTTAACCTTGGCCAAGGGAAATTCACAAGTCAGAAATATTTAGCCATCGACCGTTAATCTGTGGACGTCGACATCTGGTTTTGGCAAGTGAAAATTATAGAAGTTAGAAATATTCAGCCGTCGATGGTCAACATTTAGACGTCGACGTATGGTTTTGGCCAGAGGGATATGTCAGAAACTTTCAACTGTTGACAGGTAACTCTTTAGATGTCGACGGATGCTCTTGGGAGGTGAAATCATGGAAGTCAGAAATGTTGATCCGTCGACGTCCAATACTTAGACGTTGATGGATAATGCGGAAAGCGAATCACAAATTCCTCTGGAAGTCCTATCCGTCGACGTTTAGTCATTCAGCTATCGACGGATCGCTCGAATTTAACCCTTTTAAACCTTCATTAGCCATCATTTTCACCATAACACTATTCCCTTTTCAAGCCGAATCCTCTCCCTCCAAAAACACCCAAACTCCAAACCCTACAATCTCAGCCCAATCTTCCACAAATTAACTTTATACCCATCCCCTTTCCACCACAAACAACCTCTCCATCCACTCCTCATCACTCTCCATTCCATCATTTTACCAAATTTGAATATTAGAGTTCTTGGAGTCACAATTTGGCCAAGTTCTGGATTGAGGCGTTTGAAGTAATTTGGGTTGAACTAAGCACTCTAGCTGGTTAGTTATTCTCTATTATACTCCTCTTGTTTTGAATTAGCATCGAAATTCGAAGGTATTCCTTGGATTACATGCTTTTAATCTTGCCAATTTGATATTTTGCCTATGCTATTTTAGGGAATCTGAATTAGGCTAGTATTGTTGAATTCTTGGGTTTCTTTGCTGCTATTCTTGTTCATAATCAAGTACTCTTTCGATATTGCTCAACATAAGGGTGTTCATCATGAAAATTTCTTGAGTTTGCTCTAGGTTCTTTGCTTTGCATTCTCACTTTTCTACAAAATGTCCAAGCGAACTCGCCAATCCATCCCCAAAGCCACCACTGAGCCCTTGCCTCCACCCAAATCCAAAGGTGCTTCCAGTTCTTCAAAAGCTAAGGGTAAGGCTCCGACTTCGGCTTCCGTCCCAACCGTGGCCAATGATTTTTTCTCCCCCGAATGTGAAGATTGGTTTAAAGATCAGATGTCCGCTCGTAAAATTGTGGAGAAAACAGTGGATCCCCTTATTTCTCATCAATTCAATCTAGTGAATCTCCTTCATGATGTGGATTGGGATACTATGCTTAATATTAAGGGAGAGTACTACCCCGACTTAGCCGTCCTTTTCTATGCCAACATAAAAAAACAAGAGGCTGACTTGCTCGAAATCCAAACCATGGTCAACAAAAAGAAAATCACAGTTAAAGCAGCTTTCCTCTGGGATCATTTCCACATTCCAAATGTGGGATCTCTCTTATGGGTAGTCACAAAGAGAAAGGTGACGAAGACCAGCCATGGTCGAGACAAGATGCTTTGAACCGGTTCGATGTTCACCCATAACCAGTTCCAGGTAAAAATGATGCTTACTTCTGCCGTGACTTTAGCATTCAGAGTCGATTGGTTGCCAACCTCATCTATCACAATGTGGATCCCAAACTCAGCGACACTTATATTGTCAGCCACAATGACTTATATGTGATGGACAAAATCGTCCATGGATTGTAAGAAGCTCCCGGACTTCCATTGGCAGCAACCATCATTGCTGCCATGCGTGAGGTTGTCTCTCCACCACTCAGCACCGCTGCATTCCCTTTCCAGTTCTCGTCACCAAGATCCTCAGGGTTTGTTGTGTCTCTTTCGAAAATGAGCGAAAGATGGTCACCACCAAGACGGACATTGTCAACTCCACAAAAATGACTACTTTTGGTTATATTCTTGCTGGAGGAATTTGGACTAAGCCAAAATTATGCAAGAATAACCAGAACAAGGTGATGAAGGTTAACAAGAGGGTGAAGGGCAAGGATAGCTACGACATCAACAAGCTCCTCCTCCCTTCCAACTACTGGTTGGCAATAGGCCATTGCCTCAGCACTAATTTCAGTCCCAAGTGCTCGATTGGTGTCAAAGCATGGGTCAGAACTTCAACACTCTCTAAGGATAAGTCACTAATTTGACGGATAAGGTTCACTCTCTGCACACCAAGCTCGATCAAATTCTAGCCTTCCATACTCTACCACCGCCACTGCCGTCTTAGTGAACTCTAGCATTTTGTCATAGCATTTTTATGCATGCTTTTAGCTTTCTGTTATTCATTTTTCGTTTACAAGACTTTAGCTTGTAGTTTTTATCTTTTCCCTTTCTAACTCTTTGGACTTTTGTTATTTAATACCCTTTTTAACTCCTATTTCGGGTTTATAATTATCTTTATGGTTTTTGCTTAACTGTCCCCAATTTTTCTGTTTGCAATTGCTTTCTTCATTGCCTCTGTTCAACATTATCCAGGTAATTTTCTCTTCACCATTCCATCGTTCAATAACTTTTTTTAATGTTGAAAATTTTCACATTGCGGACAATGTTTGATCTAAGTGTAGGGGGATTTAGCAATTGCAATTCTTGATAAATAGGAGTTGTTAATAGCTTTTTGATAGTTAAATATCAAATCAAATTGCAAAATTCTTCATGAAGTATGACCATAGTTCAAGTCAAAAGGATGCACAATAATTAGAAGAGTAAGACTTCTTGCTTCTTGATTTCTAAGCAACTTGTTAGTTAATTTCCTTGAACCACATATGTTTGAATAGAGTTAGGATTCAACAACCTTGTGAGGGATTTGAGCCTTATAGATTGCACTACAATCTCTTGTCATTCTTGAGTGAAATTATGTCTTCTATGATTATATGCTTCTAGAACTTGCTTTATACCTTGTTAAGATTACATGTATTGCACACATGTGTGGAAGATGATTGAGGTTAAGGGCTAAGTTTGAGCCAAATTGACCAACCTTTGCAAAACCAATGTAGATAACTTGTGCTTAACATGACTTTTTCAATATTCTTTGTTGTTAAACTTTATTTCCCTGAAAAAACATCAAGATTTCAAAAGAAAAACAAGTTTTCTCACCTTGTCTCTTCGACTTAGTGAAATCTTTGGCTTGAAATACATTCATATTCTCGATAAAAGAGTGACAATAAGTCTAAGTGTGGGGGAATCTCCTCTCTTTGGTTTGGTCATTTGAGAGAAAAGTTGTATAAGCGAGATGTCCAAGTTATTAATAGAAACAAAATGTGCCTAAAAGAATCAAAACCTATAGGAAAGGCACAATAAAAGAAATTGACATCTCTTTTATTCAATTAGAAAGAAAAATGAAAAGAAAGGAGTGGAGTGAATGGATCAAAAGAATTAAATTTTTGTAAGTGGAACATTCCTTTTGTTTTGATTTGTTGGTGTTTCACTAATTTTGAAGAAACCTTCAATTGAACTCCTTTACTCGTTCTTTCATAACCTACTTAACCAAGACCTCATTACAACCTCATTTTATTCCTTCTTCATCTTTTCATCCATGTTATGCATGTTGGAGTAATGGAGACCAGATAAACTAGCAAGCTTATGGTAAGTATATTCTCATAGAAAGACTCTTGAGCATACCAAGGAAAACACTTGAGAGAATGAGAGAATTCTTTGGAAAAATTATCCCACTCAAACATGTTTGGTTCAAAGAAATTACTTGCATTGTTGTTTAATTATCTTAGTTAGCTCGGCTCCCTTTCTCTTAGTTGTTGTGCTCTCTTTCGCTTTGAACTATACTTCTACTTACCTATCAATTTACTCTGAAGCTTGATTTGAGATTTAACTATTCCTCCTATTTTGTGATTTAAGTTTAGATTATATTTTGTTTTTCCCCCTCTCTGCCTAGGCTTACTCGAGGGTTAGTAAGATTCAAGTGTGGGGGAATTTGTTAAGCTCCATTTTATTCCCTAAAATGTGCTTTAATGTTTATCATCTTTTTCTTTTCAATGCCTTGGAATGTTGAATTTAATTCAATTTTATTTTGTAGGTAAAACTCGAAGAGTAGAGAAGAATTGGAGTTAAAAGGACTTGCAAATTGACTTAGGCTAACCAAGAAAGAACCAAGCAGATCCGTCGACATCCAGGTGTTTACTTGTGGATGGATGGGTTGAGCAAAGATGGCATTCTATTTCACACAAATAGATATGTCGACGTCTAAACATCCACACATCGACGGATAGAAGTTTCTGACATGAAGCTTGCGAAAGTTTCACTCATCTGTCAACGTCTATCTTTTCACCCATCGACCGATCCATCAGGGAGGCACATGAACTGAAGAAAATGAGCAGAGACATCGACGTCTAAACACTCACACGTTGACGTCCCACTTGGTGCCAGGGCCATCTTTGACCACTTGAGTGCTTTCACTTTAAGGTTGATTTTTGGAGAACCAAGTTTACAGAGCAGTTCCGAAAATGGGGAGAAATGTTTCTTCAAGCTTCAGACTTATTATTTTCTCTTCCTTACTTTGTAACCCTTTTTATATTAGTTCAAGAACAATCTTTGTTGTCATTAGACTTAGAAGTAGCTTAGGGAAAGAGAAAGAAGGAGTTTTTAACTTTCTGGGAAAAGAAATGAGGTAACTCAGTTTTTGTTTTGGTTCATCTTAAAATAGAATTGGTAGAATTTTTCTGAGTTCATTTTCGTAATCTTTTCCTTGTATAGCTGAATATTCTTAACTCCAATCTATTAATGGAATTAATCTCTTAAATTATAATTATGAGGCTCTTGGGTTTATTAGCGTTCTTTTCTATTAATTGTTCTTCAATACCTTGTTCTTAAAGATGATGATCTTGTTTGTTATCTTATCTTTTGCATCACTTGATTAGTTGGTTGCAAATATTGATTAAGTGGTTCATTAGTTTGCTAATCTTTGAGCATAACCTCTTGATTGGGTTGAGTTCTTAGAATTTGGGTAGCATGTGAGTGTATTGTATACATTCAAAAGGGATTGGGGATACAACTTGAATAATGAATGCTAGGTTCATTGTTAGTTGTTGTTAATCTACACCTCTCTATTGGTTAAAGCTTCTCTAAGCTTCAATATGAATTGCTAAGATTTATATTAGCTTAAGAGAAAGTGGTTGATGATTAAGCTTAATTTATTGTCAATCTATTCTTAAGGAAAGGTTTAATGAATGCAAAATTGGTTTCTAATTCATTTAGTTAAGCAATTAATAGGAAGAACGATTATTAGTGAGCTTATGATCAATTGCTAGTCAAGAAGTTAAATCCTTAATAGATTGGAGGCCTCTAATTTACTTGTTCATTCATTTATATTAGTTAGTTAGCTTTCTTAGTTGTAATTCTAGTCAACAATCTTGAATACCCCCCTTATTCCTTTTAAATTCATTTTGAATGCTTAGTTAGTATGTTGAAATCGGTAAGCTTCCTTTAGGGATTCAACCCTTACTTCCGCAATTACATATAGGATTAGTAAGGTTTATTTTGTTGCCTTGCGGCAAGCAATAGGTAGTTTCCTTTGGTTTCATTTAGATAAAAATTCTAATCTTTTTCTTTTTGACTTTTTAGTTACAAATATTCTAATCTTTTTTATAGATATGCTATTTCTTAAATTATTACTACAAATTTTTATATTTTTAAAAAAATATGATTTTGATTTGAAAGTCACCATATAGCTAACAATAGTCTGATTTTTATATTTTTTAAAAGTGTGATTTTGGGTTTTTTTTTTGGGAAGTTGTTTCATATTTGATGTAAGGTTTTTATGTTTAAGGTTGTGGTGGTTGCAAATACAAGATGTTTTTAAGTCTATGGTGTTTGAAAATGTAAGACTTTTCTTTTGATGAACAGCAAGATTTGCCCAAGTCAGAAGATAGCACAACACTAATTGGGTCGCATATAGGGATTACCCATCCCTGCAAATTCCCCATAGAGTCGAGGATGGGGAGAAATCCTTCCCTAAATCCAGGGATGGGGATGGGCTCGAGGAGTGGTAATCAAAGTCGGGATCCGGGATGGTGATATGTCCCCCTGTATAATCCTTGCCCCGTTGACATCCCTAGCCAAGATATTTATATTTTACATACATGTTAGCTCATTTACTCACCCCAATTTATGTTAGTGATCTACCTTTTTCTTTAGTACATAGAAAGCTACAACAATAGCTAAGGTCTCAGATATAGTGCTCCATGCACATCCCACTTAAGGATTGGCATTAAACCCGGTGGAGGGTCTCTTAAGACAGTTAAACCCCTTGGGCATGCTTGGCTTAGATTCGCCAAAAAATTAGCATGTTGTTTACCTTCTCGTAAAACATGTCAAATCTCACTTAGGCATCCTTCTCTAATGAGAGTGAACACATTACGAACCCATGTTAAGCTATGATGAGGGGAGGGAACACCTTGCTGCAGAAAGTGGACCACCACCAATGCCTCCAATTTGACAATACGCTTGGTGATCCCCAACTTCTTGGCTAACACAAAACCCTCTCTTATGGCCCACAATTCTGCTGAAAGACTATCAGTGTAGCCAATATTGACCACAAAACATTGAACGCATTTTCCCTGTGAATTTTTTATTATACCCGCTGTTGAAGCAAGGTTAGTACCCGCTTTGAATACCCCATTAGTGTTTAGAATAAAAACACCATTATATACATACAATACATACATCTTCCTCAAGATGCTCCGGTGCTGTGACTTCAACCCACTCATCTTCCTCATGAAGTTTAGCTTTGAAGATATCATGAAACAAATCGAAATTGGTCTCATAATACTTTTTCTTTCCTGGCCATTGTTTCAACATTTGACGATATGGAATGGATGGAACATAAGCTTGATTTCAGGCTCGAAATTTGAAGAAAATTCTTAACTTGTCTCACCTTCTTTATTGTCATCCCAGTGTGGTTTTTCAATATTAACCACCTCAACATCATTAACCACAAGCTCATTAGATTTCTTCATAAGATTTTCCTCCATAAGAGCTTCATTTTGCTCTTTTAAAATTTGCGTAATTTTGTCGAGACATTTTACCACTCCGACGATAAATCAATGGCGTGAGAAATGTTCGGGACTAAACAGTCGAAAAATAAATGGAGTCGCCACTAACCTTTTATTTGATTAGGTGTAGTTTGTCACCTATTGGTTTAACCCAACGTAAATCTAGAAAGATTATATCAAGTTAAGGAAAAAAACTGGTCTACGAAAAAGATTTTAGGTTCGGGAATCGGTTATGCTTGGGGAAGGATTAGCACCCCCAAGACGCCCGAAAATCGGTACCACAAAAGTCTTAAAATATTTTACTTGGAAAAAGATAATAAAATGTGTTAAAATTCATTTTAAGAAAAATACAATTTCAAATGTTGGAATAAATATTCCTTTTAATGTAGGATAAGCATCCCGTTATAAAAGCTAAATTCAAAATTTAAAAGTTTAATGTCGGAATGAACATTCCTTTTAATGTGAAAATCCATAGCCCAATTTTGAATTTTAAGAAATTTCCTACTTAGAATGGAGATTCAATTTCTAAATAGGAATAAATATTCTTCTAAAATCAAAGTCAAATTTTAAAATGAGGATAAATATCATTCCATGAAAAACAAAGGTTTAATTTTAATTTTAGAAAGTCTCAATTATGAGAATATTAATTGAAACCTTCTATAAAACATTTTGCAAAAAGGTTGGGATAAACATTCTCAAATTCTTGTTTTGAAATTTACATCAAGAGACTTTAATTATGATTATTTAAATCAAAATCTCTTAGAAAGATTTAATTAAAAAAATGTCGGAATAAATATTCCTTTTAATTTTATGAAGGGAATAATTTGACAAAAATTTAGTTTAATAAGAAAATCTTAGTAAATTTAATAAATTAAAACCTTTCAAAAAAAAGAAAAAAAAACTTTAAAAATGAATGTCCTTTTTATCAAATAAAACTGATTTCGAAGTAGAATTTTAAAGATTTAAAGAATAAACATTCTTTTTATTAAAGCTAAAAATGCCTTTTAATAAAAAAGAAGTTTACTTGAAAGGTCTTAATTAATTAAAGATACTAAAATCCTCCCAAAAAGGTATTTTGAAAAAAACTAAAGAAAAGGAAAAAGAAAATAAATATTCCCTTCCATTGAAAAAGAATAAATAAAAATAAGAATATAAATTTCGAAAGTGGTTTTTTAACAAAATTTGGATTAATTTGAGAGGCCTTAACAATAGTTGAGTAATTAAGATCTCTAAAAAAAAACTTTTAAACATGTTTTAAAGATTAATGTTGAAATAAATATTCCTTTTGATTTAATTGGGCCTCTTAAACAAGAGATTTTCTTAAAATAAAATGAAAATAAAACATAAAAGAAAAGATAAAATAAAAGATTTTGGACTTAACATTCCTTTTTGTAAAAAGATATTTTTTGTGGGGTTCATTTTCAAATTTTAAGAAATTAAAGAAATCATAAACATGATGTATGCTTTTTATGAAAATTAGATGACAAAAATATATTTTTTCATTTTGTAGGGATGAAAAATTTCCCCGGGTCCGATCGGATTCCCGACTAGACACCGAGAAAACCTTTCAACTGGGAAAACCTTCGGAAACCTCGGACTCCCGAGGTACCCTCCGGTTCCCCCATGCATATGAATTTTTGTGAAAACGATGTACTAATTTCTAAATGCATGAAATGATGGGACAAAATAAACAAAGAAAATAGGTTAGCACAAGAAATATATATTAAGTATATATATTAAATGAATAATTAATTATGCATGAACTTAATTTTTGAAATGGCATAAATGACGTAAATGGGCCTAATTTACTAACTAACATAATATAATGAAGTGGGCCTAGAACTAAAATGCAAATGGGCTAGCTTGCTAAATGACATAAATTAAAATGAAATAGACCTAGAACTAAAATGCAAATGGACCTAGTTACTAAATAGTATAAATTAAATGGGATGAGCCTAGACTAAAAATGTAAATGGACCTACATGCTAAATGGCATAAATTAAAATACTAATGGCCATAAGTTAAATGACATATTAAAATGTTAATGGGCCTAAGTTAAGTGACATAATAAAAATGGTAATGGGCCTGAAATATGAAATGCAAATGGACCTAATATCTAAATATAAATGAACCTAATTTATTAAATGCAAATGGGCCTACATGCCAAATGACATAAATTAACTGTAATGGGCTTAATTTCTAAATAGAACAAAATATATAAAATGACCTAAGTGACATAAAATATGCAAAATGACTTAATTTCTAAAATGGTATAAAATATGCAAAATGACCTAATTTACTAAAATGTTGTAAATATTAAATGAACATAAAATGACCTAAAATCTAGTATGGCACAAAGAAAATGAAATGGCATAAAATATTAAGTATGGAATAAAAAAAAAGGAAACGGCATATAATATTGAATGGCATAAAAAAAATACTAATGGGCTAGAATATTAAATGATATTAAAAATATGCAAATGAAAATAAATAAATGATATAATAAAATGCCAATGAAGATTACTGAATGATATAATAAAATGCAAATGGAAATTACTAAATAAAATTCCTAATGTTAAACGCATGCTTTTTTATTTATTTTCTTTCTTCTTTTTTTTTTAATGCATGGATGGTGGATGGATATGAATATGAGGCATGGGCAAAACTAATTTATAAAACATTAGTAAATATGTATGGTAATAATTACGTGGACATTTAGAACATAAGTTGGAACATAAAGCATAAATTAGCATATTCACATGAAGCATAGTCATCAAATGCACACAATGGATAGAATTTAATGAACGTTGAGCATGTACATATAAACTGTGAAACAGAATGAGCATTAACAAATCCTTAAAATGGGAAGCATATCCGAACAAAAATGAACAATAAATTAGTGTCAAAGTTGGAATCACTTAGGCTGAAAAAGTTACCCAAAGAAGACAAAGCCTTTGTAAAGACGCACTGGGTCACAAGCTTGAAAGGATGGGCTACAGTGCAGCTGAAGGAAAATGCCAAACTCTCGAAACTATAAGAGACATAGCCAAGTTTGACTTTGACTAAACGCAAATCCTTTCCTTTTCCTTCAAACGCTACTTCCCACCATCAAGAACTCTCTCTAGCCAAATGGGAACCTTCGCCGATTCACCACACTCCGTCGCATGGTAATTTCACCATAGCTCAGATGAAGCTCCAAATTTCCAGAAATGCTCTTTCCTAACTTCTGAGCACTAAACCGAGACCCGTTTCCTTAAAATCTTTCTAGATTTTCCTAGATCTAACTGGGAACCCACGAGTTCAAAACCTTGGTCCACCGGATTTCACCGTCTGATGAACACCAAACTCCTGTATGTTGCTCCCTTCACTTATCTCTTCATTTTCACCGTTCAGATATTTGATCAAAGCCACCAATCACCCATTTCTTCAAAACTCAAACCCTAAACAAATTTCTAGCGTACAAACAACCACTGGTAAAGCTCAAAACCTGACTTTTTCTTCTCCCAAACCAATTTAGACTTCCCCTCGATCTATTCAAAACAAATTTCAAAGAAAGCAACCATATTCCTAACTGAAGATAAAACTCAAATATTTTTTTTGTATTTTATTTTTTTCAGGCTCCTCTCTTTGTGTTCTTTTCGGGTCCCTTTAAACTGAAAATCTTTTTTTTTTTGGGTTTTTCTTCTTCTCATCAAGGGTTTAAATTCCTTGCCCTTCTTCAATCGGAGGGTCCCTGTTTCTTCACTTTTAGATTCCTCTTATTGCCCCTATCTCATCGTTTCCCATTGGTTTCTCTGCACGTCTCGCCCTGTTCATTGGTTGAGTCCATGTTTGTCCTTTTTTGTAGGGGTACTGGTTGGAGGTGAGGACGAACCTGGCAGCTGTAGTGCTGGCAGAAGGGTTTCGGAATTGCAAGGGAGGAAAGAGAGAATGAAAGAATCTCCGAGAGTAGAGTGGGGACCAATTTCGTTAATAAGCTAAGTTGTTTTACCACTTCGCTTAATTAACTTTCAGTAGTCTGCTGTTAATGTTCTTGCTTCTGATTAATTCTTCTGCCCTGTGCCACTTTAGTTAATAAATCAGCTTTAATTCCTGCTTTGTAGTCAGTTTGATGTGGTTGTCCTTTTGCCGGACTCAGCAAGATTTGGTGCAGCTCTCAATTTTTTGTTCCAGCTGAATGAGGCAATCCCATGTGCCAATTCAATGTCAATTTGGGTTTGGTCAACAGGCAGCAAAGCTCTGCCATTTTGGAGTTGGGTGTATGTCTTTCAACTGGGTTTGGGCTTTGTAAAATATGTCCATGTAATCCATTCCCTTTCTTTATGAAACTTGAGCTGTCAGATTTGTATGAGTAAAAATTCCAGGCCTGTCCAATTGTAATTACAAAATGAGATAGGACCCGAGCCCAATTTGTAGTCCAAACCAATCAAATTGTATACTTTATACGCTAGGCCAATCCTCCAAGTCCAGTCCATTTCAGTAGTGGATCCTTAAAATTAAAACAAAAGAAAATTAAAATTAGAATAAAATAGGATATATAAAATTTTGAGAAAGAAAAGTTAAGTTAAGAGAAAAGAAAACAAAATAAAATAGATGAAAATAAAGATACAATAAGATATATAAATACATAAAAGTAGGGTGTCTACAGTTGCCCGTCTTTGATTATTTATTAATGATCTAGAAGTGTAAGCTTCTGGATAATTGGGAAATAAGCAAAGATGTAGACACTACTTACTTCAATGTGCACTAAACAGTACTAACTTTTCCGAAAACGATCATTCCTGACAGAAATAATTTCAAAATCAAGGAAGTTGTTCTAAGAAGAACCCGTTTTAAGAAGTCACTTTAAGCAGAAATAATTTTAAATTTTGAAGAAATTACCCTAAACAGAAATAATTTTGGAAAACCACTCTAAACAGAAATCATTTTGAACTTTTGAAGAAATTGTCCTAAACAGAAACAATTTTAAGAAAACCACTCTAAACAGAAATGATTTTGAACTTTGAAGAAATTGTCCTAAACAGAAATGATTTTAAACTTTTAAAGAAATTGTCCTAAACAGAAACAATTTTGAAAAACCACCCTAAACAGAAATGATTTTAAATCTGAAGAAATTGTGCTAATTTTGAGAAAACCATTCTAAACAGAATTGATTTTAAATTTGGAGAAATTGTGCTAATTTTGAGGAAACCATTCTAAACAGAAGTGATTTTAAATTTGAAGGAATTGTGCTAATTTTGAGAAAACCATCTTAAATAGAAGTGATTTTAAATCTGAAGAAATTGTGCTGATTTTGAGAAAACCATTCTAAATAGAAGTGATTTTAAATCTAGACAAATTGTGCTAATTTTGCGAAAACCATCCTAAACAGAAATGATTTTAAAACAGAAATGATTTTAAACTTTGAATAAATTTCTTTTAAAAAGAAACACTTTTGAGAAAACCATTCTAAACATAAATGATTTTAAACTTTGAATAAATTGCTTTTAAAAAGAAACACTTTTGAGAAAACCATCATAAACAGAAATGATTTTAAACTTTGAATAAATTGTAGAAATAATTCATGCTAAATACAACTGAATCCCGGATAATTACCTTAAGCAAGAAAAGACCTTAAAGGAGTTTTGGAGAGTTACCTGAGGTGCTTCTTACACAAGACTAACCTCGCAATTTGAATTGGACTTGCGCCTGCAATCTTTGAACAATGACATGATGCATAATAAATACACTTCTCGATACCTAAGGAATGAGCAAAGACGTATACACTTCTTATAAAAGCACAATGATGATCACAAATAAGATGAAGACAAGATCCCAGGATAGGAAAAAAAATGACCAAGCAATGACTCAAAGTTTTGATATAATGAAAATGTCCCAAAATTAGGGTATAACACTAAAAATGATCCAAGATTAAGGTATGATGATGATACAAAGATAACTATCTATGATTAGAGCAACCACGATCAGGGTATGATAGTAATGATGACCCATGATTAGGGTATAATATTGGGGACCCACGATCAGGGTATAATACTGGTGACCCACGATCAGGTGACCCAAGATTAGGGTAGGATGATAACGATATCCTAATATTAGGGTATAATGATGCTGATAACCCACGATTAGGGCTAGATGATAATGATTACCCAAGATTAGGGTATGATGATGATGACAACCTAGGATTAGGGCAGGGTGATAATGATAATAATGATAACCCACGATTAGGGCAGGATGATAATCCCGACCCAAGATTAGGGTATGATGATGATGACGACCCAGGATTAGGGTAGGATGATAATGATAACCCACGATTAGGGCTAGATGATCATGATTACCCAAGATTAGGGTAAGATGATGATGATGACCCAAGATTAGGGTATGATGATGCTGATAACCCATGATTAGGGTATGATGATGCTGATAACCCACGATTAGGGTATGATAATGATGATAACCCACAATTAGGGCAAGATGATAATGATGACCCACGATTAGGGTAGGAAGATGATGATGACCCAGGATTAGGGTACGATGATGATGGTAACCCACGATTAGGGTAAAATGATGATGATCCAAGATTAGGGCAAAATGATGATGACCCACGATTAGGGTAAAATGATGATATGATGACCTAGGATAAGGTAGAAATGATAAATATGATTTTATGTGACACGCCCGGACCTACTCCGCACGTGTCAAGTTGTATGATTATGAATTGCTGTCTTGTCTATATATCAAATTTGACTTCTCATGGACGTTTTAAACATCATTTAGCTCGATTTCAAGCTTAAAAATCCTTAAATTGAAGTTCCGAGATGTGGGTCCCACTTGGGCACGGATTCCAAGGATGTTTGACCGAGTTGACCGGAGTCAACTTGACTCTGTTGATTCCGGCGCCGGAACTGACCAATACCGGCGCCGGAATTGGTCGATTAAATTGGGTCTCGGCTCACCCGAGAACCCCCAATTTCATTTCTTCTCTTTGTTCTTCAAATTTTCTCCGAGCTCTCTCTCGATTCTTCTGAATTAAAACCTCAATCTCCTTTCAAACACTTAATCAAACATCAATAACAACTTCTCTTGTCTTCTTGATGATCAAAACAATAAGATTATCAAGAAAATTTTCAAATCTAGAAATCTGGAAATTTGGCGACAGATTGTTCATCAGCTCATATCTTTTGATTCAACCGTGCGTCTTGGCTGAGAATTTGGTATGTTGTTCTAGACTCATCAAGCTTTAATTTGATAGTTTATACGCTTGATTTCATGGTCTGAGCTAAGAGATTTCGTTGATTGAAGTTGATATTTCTGTTTTGTCCGAGATAAGTCAACTCTCAGTGATTTAATTCAAAATTCGAGCATGATTGGTTGTTTGATTCCGTTCTTGAAGCTGTAAATCCATAGATCATGTGTTTATCATGCTGTGTTTCAATTTTGATGCGGATTGGTTGTGAATTGAACTTAAATCGAGCTGAAAAAGATTATGGTTGAAACTCGGCCTTAATTCCAGAACAGAACCGGCGCCGGTTCTGACTAGTTCCGGCGCCGGAACATCACTGTCGGCAAGGGTACTGTAGCACCAGGGGTATTTTGGTAATTTTGCAACCCTAGACCCCATTTGACCCCAATTGACTCCAATTAGCTCCAATTGACTTCTAGACTTATCAATTTTAGTCCGAGACCTTTAATTGGTGTTGATTTATGATTTGAACATTGATTGAATATTTTATTAATCAAATTAGAATTTAATTTGATTATTTAGGTACGTGATCGTACGAGATTTGGACCGGTAGCAATTTGAACCAAGGCATACGTGGGTAATCGGGGAGTATACAACTCTCCTCACTAGTGAGTGGCTTGGATTATATTGGTTGACCATTGAGGGTTAACCGTTTGCAAATTTATTTATAAATGCTTTACTAAATTGTTTATATATGTTTTGGGGTATGAATTGTCCACCCTCACACACTGAGTTTACAAATGATTTTAAGGGTGGGAATTTCAATAAATTTGATATATTGAAATTATTATTGTTTATGGTTTGGGGAACGATACCCCTGAGAAATTAATATAATTATTGATTATTATTGGGGAATGATACCCCTGAGAGATGAGAGATTGAGTATTGTCCTCGGGGCTCCAATATGTGGGAGCGTGGACCGAGTTGAGATGCATGCGTGTTACTCAGCCGTGGACCGCCTATCGAGGGGCACGGTGAGTCGCTCCTGGTTGCGAGAGGCGCGTAGGGAAACTCGCCAGGACTTCGGATGCTGTGTTCCACCACAGTATGGCAAACGTCAAGGGAATGGGCCGGAGAATAAAGTAAATGTTTTAAAATAGAAAGTAACCCTTGACGGTCCAGTGGATACCCCAGTGCACGGGTATACCTTATTGGGACAAATTTCAGATGCCAGCCCTTATGTAAATATTATTATGAATTTGATATTTGATATTTGATTTGGTATGGGATTTACTATACTTCAGTAAATGATTTATTAAATTGATATTTGGATTATTTCATATCCCCAGCCTGAGGTGATCGGTCTTTATAACCGAGTCTCTCACTGGGTACAAGATTATGTACTCACCCCATTCACTTTTGTTCTCAGATCATCAGATATTGGACGGCGGACGTCCTGGTGGCCAGTGATCCCAGTTCGTTTCTGTGGACACGATTATGTAGGTGCCACCCTTTTGCTTTGTGTTACTTGGCTCGGGATATTATTACATCTTACCTATACATTTGTGAATTTAAAAATAATATTTTCCGCTGCATGGAATATTGTAAGATGTGATATTTATTTTAAATATTTTGAAACTGTATTATCTATGATAATTTCATATGTATTTCATATATTGCTCGAATATCCTTTATTTTTAAGCCTTGTATCATCTTGGTTGCCCACCTGACGAGGCACGCATCTCGAGGTGGTACGGCGGTTGTCACGTGGCCGAACCTGTGGGTCGGGGCGTGACATTATGACCTAGGATAGGGTGAGTGATAAAATTACAAGATGATGATAATATGAAAGCACTGATGAGACGACAATGATGATGAGTTAATGACAAAGTAATGACAATGTGATAATGGAATGGTGATAATGACAATGTGATGATAGGATGATGATGGTGCAAAGTGTTTAATAGATGCTCATTCTCTTTCTTTCAAGGTTCATGATAGCATCCAAGCTCAATTTGACTTTGATCTAGGGATTTATGACTTCAGATCTGTGAAACATTTCTTGTAATTGTTTCTTAACCCCATTCTCTGATCCTTACATGCTTTGAGTGCTAATTTCAAGTGTTGCTTTTGTCAATCTGGCATAGATGCCCCATGGATGTGGATGACAATCCTCATGTGAACATATTCCGGATACCAACTTATTGATTATCAAGCCTCGATCATCTCAACTTCACACGTTCTTACCATTTGCTTTGATGACTGATCTCATGTGTTACGATATTTATTTGCCTATTTGCTCATCTTTTATGATAGAAATGTTATGCCTTTCATACTTGAAGCAAGTACATGGATCATATGAGAAAGCAAGAGATGACAAACAAATTTCAAAGATTCATGATAAGAAAGCTCATGACAGAAAAGTTTACTCAAAACATAAAGCAGCAAGATCGATCGTAATGAAAATATAGAGAAAAGGAATACATGACTTCCAAATGATGAACTCGCAGACAACAAAGATTTGGTCCTCTCGTCCCCACCTTTGACTGATTCAATATGGATGACATTGACAATGTTCGACCATTTCTAATTATTCTGATCTCCATATATGACCAAACAAGATATCCTTTGCTAGCTCGATGCCCTTTTTGCAGTGATTCCACATTTCTTAGGTTTCAACTTAGGAATTGACCCATTTGGATCTGAATCGCTTATTCAGATTTTCTACTTGAACCACTTCTTTTTCATTTTCACTTTATTTTTTTTCTTTTTCTTTTCCTTTTTTTTTGATGACCACTCCATCATACACATAAGGATCAAAACTCTTTGAAAAACTTTTTTAGAAAGTATGATTTAGTAATAAAAATTCATTTTATAAGGAAATACTTTTCAACTCAAAGAATCCATACTTGATGGAAATGGACTTTTCAAAGCACGTAACGTGGGTTAGGGTTAAGGGTTCTGAAAGAAAGGATAAAGAGGCTCAAAATTATGTTTCCAGGAAGATTGAATCAAGGACCACCTTTTGGCCATGTAAAGGATCATTTGTCTATGCATGTTCTTTCATTTGCCCCAACCTTCTTTATCTCCTCATTTCTTTTCTTTTTTCCTTTCTTTTTTTTCTTTTTTATAAAATAAACCTGAGGCTTTCTTGATCATTCATGATTTATCTGGCCTTAATGTAAGAGTTTAAATAGTCTCTTCATTTTTACCCCAGTGTGGGGGTGATCCTTGATTGGGTTCAATAACTTGTTTTAATGTTGAAAATTTTCACATTGCGGACAATGTTTGATCTAAGTGTAGGGGGATTTAGCAATTGCAATTCTTGATAAATAGGAGTTGTTAATAGCTTTTTGATAGTTAAATATCAAATCAAATTGCAAAATTCTTCATGAAGTATGACCATAGTTCAAGTCAAAAGGATGCACAATAATTAGAAGAGTAAGACTTCTTGCTTCTTGATTTCTAAGCAACTTGTTAGTTAATTTCCTTGAACCACATATGTTTGAATAGAGTTAGGATTCAACAACCTTGTGAGGGATTTGAGCCTTATAGATTGCACTACAATCTCTTGTCATTCTTGAGTGAAATTATGTCTTCTATGATTATATGCTTCTAGAACTTGCTTTATACCTTGTTAAGATTACATGTATTGCACACATGTGTGGAAGATGATTGAGGTTAAGGGCTAAGTTTGAGCCAAATTGACCAACCTTTGCAAAACCAATGTAGATAACTTGTGCTTAACATGACTTTTTCAATATTCTTTGTTGTTAAACTTTATTTCCCTGAAAAAACATCAAGATTTCAAAAGAAAAACAAGTTTTCTCACCTTGTCTCTTCGACTTAGTGAAATCTTTGGCTTGAAATACATTCATATTCTCGATAAAAGAGTGACAATAAGTCTAAGTGTGGGGGAATCTCCTCTCTTTGGTTTGGTCATTTGAGAGAAAAGTTGTATAAGCGAGATGTCCAAGTTATTAATAGAAACAAAATGTGCCTAAAAGAATCAAAACCTATAGGAAAGGCACAATAAAAGAAATTGACATCTCTTTTATTCAATTAGAAAGAAAAATGAAAAGAAAGGAGTGGAGTGAATGGATCAAAAGAATTAAATTTTTGTAAGTGGAACATTCCTTTTGTTTTGATTTGTTGGTGTTTCACTAATTTTGAAGAAACCTTCAATTGAACTCCTTTACTCTTTCTTTCATAACCTACTTAACCAAGACCTCATTACAACCTCATTTTATTCCTTCTTCATCTTTTCATCCATGTTATGCATGTTGGAGTAATGGAGACCAGATAAACTAGCAAGCTTATGGTAAGTATATTCTCATAGAAAGACTCTTGAGCATACCAAGGAAAACACTTGAGAGAATGAGAGAATTCTTTGGAAAAATTATCCCACTCAAACATGTTTGGTTCAAAGAAATTACTTGCATTGTTGTTTAATTATCTTAGTTAGCTCGGCTCCCTTTCTCTTAGTTGTTGTGCTCTCTTTCGCTTTGAACTATACTTCTACTTACCTATCAATTTACTCTGAAGCTTGATTTGAGATTTAACTATTCCTCCTATTTTGTGATTTAAGTTTAGATTATATTTTGTTTTTCCCCCTCTCTGCCTAGGCTTACTCGAGGGTTAGTAAGATTCAAGTGTGGGGGAATTTGTTAAGCTCCATTTTATTCCCTAAAATGTGCTTTAATGTTTATCATCTTTTTCTTTTCAATGCCTTGGAATGTTGAATTTAATTCAATTTTATTTTGTAGGTAAAACTCGAAGAGTAGAGAAGAATTGGAGTTAAAAGGACTTGCAAATTGACTTAGGCTAACCAAGAAAGAACCAAGCAGATCCGTCGACATCCAGGTGTTTACTTGTGGATGGATGGGTTGAGCAAAGATGGCATTCTATTTCACACAAATAGATATGTCGACGTCTAAACATCCACACATCGACGGATAGAAGTTTCTGACATGAAGCTTGCGAAAGTTTCACTCATCTGTCAACGTCTATCTTTTCACCCATCGACCGATCCATCAGGGAGGCACATGAACTGAAGAAAATGAGCAGAGACATCGACGTCTAAACACTCACACGTTGACGTCCCACTTGGTGCCAGGGCCATCTTTGACCACTTGAGTGCTTTCACTTTAAGGTTGATTTTTGGAGAACCAAGTTTACAGAGCAGTTCCGAAAATGGGGAGAAATGTTTCTTCAAGCTTCAGACTTATTATTTTCTCTTCCTTACTTTGTAACCCTTTTTATATTAGTTCAAGAACAATCTTTGTTGTCATTAGACTTAGAAGTAGCTTAGGGAAAGAGAAAGAAGGAGTTTTTAACTTTCTGGGAAAAGAAATGAGGTAACTCAGTTTTTGTTTTGGTTCATCTTAAAATAGAATTGGTAGAATTTTTCTGAGTTCATTTTCGTAATCTTTTCCTTGTATAGCTGAATATTCTTAACTCCAATCTATTAATGGAATTAATCTCTTAAATTATAATTATGAGGCTCTTGGGTTTATTAGCGTTCTTTTCTATTAATTGTTCTTCAATACCTTGTTCTTAAAGATGATGATCTTGTTTGTTATCTTATCTTTTGCATCACTTGATTAGTTGGTTGCAAATATTGATTAAGTGGTTCATTAGTTTGCTAATCTTTGAGCATAACCTCTTGATTGGGTTGAGTTCTTAGAATTTGGGTAGCATGTGAGTGTATTGTATACATTCAAAAGGGATTGGGGATACAACTTGAATAATGAATGCTAGGTTCATTGTTAGTTGTTGTTAATCTACACCTCTCTATTGGTTAAAGCTTCTCTAAGCTTCAATATGAATTGCTAAGATTTATATTAGCTTAAGAGAAAGTGGTTGATGATTAAGCTTAATTTATTGTCAATCTATTCTTAAGGAAAGGTTTAATGAATGCAAAGTTGGTTTCTAATTCATTTAGTTAAGCAATTAATAGGAAGAACGATTATTAGTGAGCTTATGATCAATTGCTAGTCAAGAAGTTAAATCCTTAATAGATTGGAGGCCTCTAATTTACTTGTTCATTCATTTATATTAGTTAGTTAGCTTTCTTAGTTGTAATTCTAGTCAACAATCTTGAATACCCCCCTTATTCCTTTTAAATTCATTTTGAATGCTTAGTTAGTATGTTGAAATCGGTAAGCTTCCTTTAGGGATTCAACCCTTACTTCCGCAATTACATATAGGATTAGTAAGGTTTATTTTGTTGCCTTGCGGCAAGCAATAGGTAGTTTCCTTTGGTTTCATTTAGATAAAAATTCTAATCTTTTTCTTTTTGACTTTTTAGTTACAAATATTCTGATCTTTTTTATAGATATGCTATTTCTTAAATTATTACTACAAATTTTTATATTTTTAAAAAAATATGATTTTGATTTGAAAGTCACCATATAGCTAACAATAGTCTGATTTTTATATTTTTTAAAAGTGTGATTTTGGGTTTTTTTTTGGGAAGTTGTTTCATATTTGATGTAAGGTTTTTATGTTTAAGGTTGTGGTGGTTGCAAATACAAGATGTTTTTAAGTCTATGGTGTTTGAAAATGTAAGACTTTTCTTTTGATGAACAGCAAGATTTGCCCAAGTCAGAAGATAGCACAACACTAATTGGGTCGCATATGGGGATTACCCATCCCTGCAAATTCCCCATAGAGTCGAGGATGGGGAGAAATCCTTCCCTAAATCCAGGGATGGGGATGGGCTCGAGGAGTGGTAATCAAAGTCGGGATCCGGGATGGTGATATGTCCCCCTGTATAATCCTTGCCCCGTTGACATCCCTAGCCAAGATATTTATATTTTACATACATGTTAGCTCATTTACTCACCCCAATTTATGTTAGTGATCTACCTTTTTCTTTAGTACATAGAAAGCTACAACAATAGCTAAGGTCTCAGATATAGTGCTCCATGCACATCCCACTTAAGGATTGGCATTAAACCCGGTGGAGGGTGTCTTAAGACAGTTAAACCCCTTGGGCATGCTTGGCTTAGATTCGCCAAAAAATTAGCATGTTGTTTACCTTCTCGTAAAACATGTCAAATCTCACTTAGGCATCCTTCTCTAATGAGAGTGAACACATTACGAACCCATGTTAAGCTATGATGAGGGGAGGGAACACCTTGCTGCAGAAAATGGACCACCACCAATGCCTCCAATTTGACAATACGCTTGGTGATCCCCAACTTCTTGGCTAACACAAAACCCTCTCTTATGCCCCACAATTCTGCTGAAAGACTATCAGTGTAGCCAATATTGACCACAAAACATTGAACGCATTTTCCCTGTGAATTTTTTATTATACCCGCTGTTGAAGCAAGGTTAGTACCCGCTTTGAATACCCCATTAGTGTTTAGAATAAAAACACCATTATATACATACAATACATACATCTTCCTCAAGATGCTCCGGTGCTGTGACTTCAACCCACTCATCTTCCTCATGAAGTTTAGCTTTGAAGATATCATGAAACAAATCGAAATTGGTCTCATAATACTTTTTCTTTCCTGGCCATTGTTTCAACATTTGACGATATGGAATGGATGGAACATAAGCTTGATTTCAGGCTCGAAATTTGAAGAAAATTCTTAACTTGTCTCACCTTCTTTATTGTCATCCCAGTGTGGTTTTTCAATATTAACCACCTCAACATCATTAACCACAAGCTCATTAGATTTCTTCATAAGATTTTCCTCCATAAGAGCTTCATTTTGCTCTTTTAAAATTTGCGTAATTTTGTCGAGACATTTTACCACTCCGACGATAAATCAATGGCGTGAGAAATGTTCGGGACTAAACAGTCGAAAAATAAATGGAGTCGCCACTAACCTTTTATTTGATTAGGTGTAGTTTGTCACCTATTGGTTTAACCCAACGTAAATCTAGAAAGATTATATCAAGTTAAGGAAAAAAACTGGTCTACGAAAAAGATTTTAGGTTCGGGAATCGGTTATGCTTGGGGAAGGATTAGCATCCCCAAGACGCCCGAAAATCGGTACCACAAAAGTCTTAAAATATTTTACTTGGAAAAAGATAATAAAATGTGTTAAAATTCATTTTAAGAAAAATACAATTTCAAATGTCGGAATAAATATTCCTTTTAATGTAGGATAAGCATCCCGTTATAAAAGCTAAATTCAAAATTTAAAAGTTTAATGTCGGAATGAACATTCCTTTTAATGTGAAAATCCATAGCCCAATTTTGAATTTTAAGAAATTTCCTACTTAGAATGGAGATTCAATTTCTAAATAGGAATAAATATTCTTCTAAAATCAAAGTCAAATTTTAAAATGAGGATAAATATCCTTCCATGAAAAACAAAGGTTTAATTTTAATTTTAGAAAGTCTCAATTATGAGAATATTAATTGAAACCTTCTATAAAACATTTTGCAAAAAGGTTGGGATAAACATTCTCAAATTCTTGTTTTGAAATTTACATCAAGAGACTTTAATTATGATTATTTAAATCAAAATCTCTTAGAAAGATTTAATTAAAAAAATGTCGGAATAAATATTCCTTTTAATTTTATGAAGGGAATAATTTGACAAAAATTTAGTTTAATAAGAAAATCTTAGTAAATTTAATAAATTAAAACCTTTCAAAAAAAAGAAAAAAAAACTTTAAAAATGAATGTCCTTTTTATCAAATAAAACTGATTTCGAAGTAGAATTTTAAAGATTTAAAGAATAAACATTCTTTTTATTAAAGCTAAAAATGCCTTTTAATAAAAAAGAAGTTTACTTGAAAGGTCTTAATTAATTAAAGATACTAAAATCCTCCCAAAAAGGTATTTTGAAAAAAACTAAAGAAAAGGAAAAAGAAAATAAATATTCCCTTCCATTGAAAAAGAATAAATAAAAATAAGAATATAAATTTCGAAAGTGGTTTTTTAACAAAATTTGGATTAATTTGAGAGGCCTTAACAATAGTTGAGTAATTAAGATCTCTAAAAAAAAACTTTTAAACATGTTTTAAAGATTAATGTTGAAATAAATATTCCTTTTGATTTAATTGGGCCTCTTAAACAAGAGATTTTCTTAAAATAAAATGAAAATAAAACATAAAAGAAAAGATAAAATAAAAGATTTTGGACTTAACATTCCTTTTTGTAAAAAGATATTTTTTGTGGGGTTCATTTTCAAATTTTAAGAAATTAAAGAAATCATAAACATGATGTATGCTTTTTATGAAAATTAGATGACAAAAATATATTTTTTCATTTTGTAGGGATGAAAAATTTCCCCGGGTCCGATCGGATTCCCGACTAGACACCGAGAAAACCTTTCAACTGGGAAAACCTTCGGAAACCTCGGACTCCCGAGGTACCCTCCGGTTCCCCCATGCATATGAATTTTTGTGAAAACGATGTACTAATTTCTAAATGCATGAAATGATGGGACAAAATAAACAAAGAAAATAGGTTAGCACAAGAAATATATATTAAGTATATATATTAAATGAATAATTAATTATACATGAACTTAATTTTTGAAATGGCATAAATGACGTAAATGGGCCTAATTTACTAACTAACATAATATAATGAAGTGGGCCTAGAACTAAAATGCAAATGGGCTAGCTTGCTAAATGACATAAATTAAAATGAAATAGACCTAGAACTAAAATGCAAATGGACCTAGTTACTAAATAGTATAAATTAAATGGGATGAGCCTAGACTAAAAATGTAAATGGACCTACATGCTAAATGGCATAAATTAAAATACTAATGGCCATAAGTTAAATGACATATTAAAATGTTAATGGGCCTAAGTTAAGTGACATAATAAAAATGGTAATGGGCCTGAAATATGAAATGCAAATGGACCTAATATCTAAATATAAATGAACCTAATTTATTAAATGCAAATGGGCCTACATGCCAAATGACATAAATTAACTGTAATGGGCTTAATTTCTAAATAGAACAAAATATATAAAATGACCTAAGTGACATAAAATATGCAAAATGACTTAATTTCTAAAATGGTATAAAATATGCAAAATGACCTAATTTACTAAAATGTTGTAAATATTAAATGAACATAAAATGACCTAAAATCTAGTATGGCACAAAGAAAATGAAATGGCATAAAATATTAAGTATGGAATAAAAAAAAAGGAAACGGCATATAATATTGAATGGCATAAAAAAAATACTAATGGGCTAGAATATTAAATGATATTAAAAATATGCAAATGAAAATAAATAAATGATATAATAAAATGCCAATGAAGATTACTGAATGATATAATAAAATGCAAATGGAAATTACTAAATAAAATTCCTAATGTTAAACGCATGCTTTTTTATTTATTTTCTTTCTTCTTTTTTTTTTAATGCATGGATGGTGGATGGATATGAATATGAGGCATGGGCAAAACTAATTTATAAAACATTAGTAAATATGTATGGTAATAATTACGTGGACATTTAGAACATAAGTTGGAACATAAAGCATAAATTAGCATATTCACATGAAGCATAGTCATCAAATGCACACAATGGATAGAATTTAATGAACGTTGAGCATGTACATATAAACTGTGAAACAGAATGAGCATTAACAAATCCTTAAAATGGGAAGCATATCCGAACAAAAATGAACAATAAATTAGTGTCAAAGTTGGAATCACTTAGGCTGAAAAAGTTACCCAAAGAAGACAAAGCCTTTGTAAAGACGCACTGGGTCACAAGCTTGAAAGGATGGGCTACAGTGCAGCTGAAGGAAAATGCCAAACTCTCGAAACTATAAGAGACATAGCCAAGTTTGACTTTGACTAAACGCAAATCCTTTCCTTTTCCTTCAAACGCTACTTCCCACCATCAAGAACTCTCTCTAGCCAAATGGGAACCTTCGCCGATTCACCACACTCCGTCGCATGGTAATTTCACCATAGCTCAGATGAAGCTCCAAATTTCCAGAAATGCTCTTTCCTAACTTCTGAGCACTAAACCGAGACCCGTTTCCTTAAAATCTTTCTAGATTTTCCTAGATCTAACTGGGAACCCACGAGTTCAAAACCTTGGTCCACCGGATTTCACCGTCTGATGAACACCAAACTCCTGTATGTTGCTCCCTTCACTTATCTCTTCATTTTCACCGTTCAGATATTTGATCAAAGCCACCAATCACCCATTTCTTCAAAACTCAAACCCTAAACAAATTTCTAGCGTACAAACAACCACTGGTAAAGCTCAAAACCTGACTTTTTCTTCTCCCAAACCAATTTAGACTTCCCCTCGATCTATTCAAAACAAATTTCAAAGAAAGCAACCATATTCCTAACTGAAGATAAAACTCAAATATTTTTTTTGTATTTTATTTTTTTCAGGCTCCTCTCTTTGTGTTCTTTTCGGGTCCCTTTAAACTGAAAATCTTTTTTTTTTTGGGTTTTTCTTCTTCTCATCAAGGGTTTAAATTCCTTGCCCTTCTTCAATCGGAGGGTCCCTGTTTCTTCACTTTTAGATTCCTCTTATTGCCCCTATCTCATCGTTTCCCATTGGTTTCTCTGCACGTCTCGCCCTGTTCATTGGTTGAGTCCATGTTTGTCCTTTTTTGTAGGGGTACTGGTTGGAGGTGAGGACGAACCTGGCAGCTGTAGTGCTGGCAGAAGGGTTTCGGAATTGCAAGGGAGGAAAGAGAGAATGAAAGAATCTCCGAGAGTAGAGTGGGGACCAATTTCGTTAATAAGCTAAGTTGTTTTACCACTTCGCTTAATTAACTTTCAGTAGTCTGCTGTTAATGTTCTTGCTTCTGATTAATTCTTCTGCCCTGTGCCACTTTAGTTAATAAATCAGCTTTAATTCCTGCTTTGTAGTCAGTTTGATGTGGTTGTCCTTTTGCCGGACTCAGCAAGATTTGGTGCAGCTCTCAATTTTTTGTTCCAGCTGAATGAGGCAATCCCATGTGCCAATTCAATGTCAATTTGGGTTTGGTCAACAGGCAGCAAAGCTCTGCCATTTTGGAGTTGGGTGTATGTCTTTCAACTGGGTTTGGGCTTTGTAAAATATGTCCATGTAATCCATTCCCTTTCTTTATGAAACTTGAGCTGTCAGATTTGTATGAGTAAAAATTCCAGGCCTGTCCAATTGTAATTACAAAATGAGATAGGACCCGAGCCCAATTTGTAGTCCAAACCAATCAAATTGTATACTTTATACGCTAGGCCAATCCTCCAAGTCCAGTCCATTTCAGTAGTGGATCCTTAAAATTAAAACAAAAGAAAATTAAAATTAGAATAAAATAGGATATATAAAATTTTGAGAAAGAAAAGTTAAGTTAAGAGAAAAGAAAACAAAATAAAATAGATGAAAATAAAGATACAATAAGATATATAAATACATAAAAGTAGGGTGTCTACAGTTGCCCGTCTTTGATTATTTATTAATGATCTAGAAGTGTAAGCTTCTGGATAATTGGGAAATAAGCAAAGATGTAGACACTACTTACTTCAATGTGCACTAAACAGTACTAACTTTTCCGAAAACGATCATTCCTGACAGAAATAATTTCAAAATCAAGGAAGTTGTTCTAAGAAGAACCCGTTTTAAGAAGTCACTTTAAGCAGAAATAATTTTAAATTTTGAAGAAATTACCCTAAACAGAAATAATTTTGGAAAACCACTCTAAACAGAAATCATTTTGAACTTTTGAAGAAATTGTCCTAAACAGAAACAATTTTAAGAAAACCACTCTAAACAGAAATGATTTTGAACTTTGAAGAAATTGTCCTAAACAGAAATGATTTTAAACTTTTAAAGAAATTGTCCTAAACAGAAACAATTTTGAAAAACCACCCTAAACAGAAATGATTTTAAATCTGAAGAAATTGTGCTAATTTTGAGAAAACCATTCTAAACAGAATTGATTTTAAATTTGGAGAAATTGTGCTAATTTTGAGGAAACCATTCTAAACAGAAGTGATTTTAAATTTGAAGGAATTGTGCTAATTTTGAGAAAACCATCTTAAATAGAAGTGATTTTAAATCTGAAGAAATTGTGCTGATTTTGAGAAAACCATTCTAAATAGAAGTGATTTTAAATCTAGACAAATTGTGCTAATTTTGCGAAAACCATCCTAAACAGAAATGATTTTAAAACAGAAATGATTTTAAACTTTGAATAAATTTCTTTTAAAAAGAAACACTTTTGAGAAAACCATTCTAAACATAAATGATTTTAAACTTTGAATAAATTGCTTTTAAAAAGAAACACTTTTGAGAAAACCATCATAAACAGAAATGATTTTAAACTTTGAATAAATTGTAGAAATAATTCATGCTAAATACAACTGAATCCCGGATAATTACCTTAAGCAAGAAAAGACCTTAAAGGAGTTTTGGAGAGTTACCTGAGGTGCTTCTTACACAAGACTAACCTCGCAATTTGAATTGGACTTGCGCCTGCAATCTTTGAACAATGACATGATGCATAATAAATACACTTCTCGATACCTAAGGAATGAGCAAAGACGTATACACTTCTTATAAAAGCACAATGATGATCACAAATAAGATGAAGACAAGATCCCAGGATAGGAAAAAAAATGACCAAGCAATGACTCAAAGTTTTGATATAATGAAAATGTCCCAAAATTAGGGTATAACACTAAAAATGATCCAAGATTAAGGTATGATGATGATACAAAGATAACTATCTATGATTAGAGCAACCACGATCAGGGTATGATAGTAATGATGACCCATGATTAGGGTATAATATTGGGGACCCACGATCAGGGTATAATACTGGTGACCCACGATCAGGTGACCCAAGATTAGGGTAGGATGATAACGATATCCTAATATTAGGGTATAATGATGCTGATAACCCACGATTAGGGCTAGATGATAATGATTACCCAAGATTAGGGTATGATGATGATGACAACCTAGGATTAGGGCAGGGTGATAATGATAATAATGATAACCCACGATTAGGGCAGGATGATAATCCCGACCCAAGATTAGGGTATGATGATGATGACGACCCAGGATTAGGGTAGGATGATAATGATAACCCACGATTAGGGCTAGATGATCATGATTACCCAAGATTAGGGTAAGATGATGATGATGACCCAAGATTAGGGTATGATGATGCTGATAACCCATGATTAGGGTATGATGATGCTGATAACCCACGATTAGGGTATGATAATGATGATAACCCACAATTAGGGCAAGATGATAATGATGACCCACGATTAGGGTAGGAAGATGATGATGACCCAGGATTAGGGTAAAATGATGATGACCCAAGATTAGGGCAAAATGATGATGACCTACGATTAGGGTACGATGATGATGGTAACCCACGATTAGGGTAAAATGATGATGATCCAAGATTAGGGCAAAATGATGATGACCCACGATTAGGGTAAAATGATGATATGATGACCTAGGATAAGGTAGAAATGATAAATATGATTTTATGTGACACGCCCGGACCTACTCCGCACGTGTCAAGTTGTATGATTATGAATTGCTGTCTTGTCTATATATCAAATTTGACTTCTCATGGACGTTTTAAACATCATTTAGCTCGATTTCAAGCTTAAAAATCCTTAAATTGAAGTTCCGAGATGTGGGTCCCACTTGGGCACGGATTCCAAGGATGTTTGACCGAGTTGACCGGAGTCAACTTGACTCTGTTGATTCCGGCGCCGGAACTGACCAATACCGGCGCCGGAATTGGTCGATTAAATTGGGTCTCGGCTCACCCGAGAACCCCCAATTTCATTTCTTCTCTTTGTTCTTCAAATTTTCTCCGAGCTCTCTCTCGATTCTTCTGAATTAAAACCTCAATCTCCTTTCAAACACTTAATCAAACATCAATAACAACTTCTCTTGTCTTCTTGATGATCAAAACAATAAGATTATCAAGAAAATTTTCAAATCTAGAAATCTGGAAATTTGGCGACAGATTGTTCATCAGCTCATATCTTTTGATTCAACCGTGCGTCTTGGCTGAGAATTTGGTATGTTGTTCTAGACTCATCAAGCTTTAATTTGATAGTTTATACGCTTGATTTCATGGTCTGAGCTAAGAGATTTCGTTGATTGAAGTTGATATTTCTGTTTTGTCCGAGATAAGTCAACTCTCAGTGATTTAATTCAAAATTCGAGCATGATTGGTTGTTTGATTCCGTTCTTGAAGCTGTAAATCCATAGATCATGTGTTTATCATGCTGTGTTTCAATTTTGATGCGGATTGGTTGTGAATTGAACTTAAATCGAGCTGAAAAAGATTATGGTTGAAACTCGGCCTTAATTCCAGAACAGAACCGGCGCCGGTTCTGACTAGTTCCGGCGCCGGAACATCACTGTCGGCAAGGGTACTGTAGCACCAGGGGTATTTTGGTAATTTTGCAACCCTAGACCCCATTTGACCCCAATTGACTCCAATTAGCTCCAATTGACTTCTAGACTTATCAATTTTAGTCCGAGACCTTTAATTGGTGTTGATTTATGATTTGAACATTGATTGAATATTTTATTAATCAAATTAGAATTTAATTTGATTATTTAGGTACGTGATCGTACGAGATTTGGACCGGTAGCAATTTGAACCAAGGCATACGTGGGTAATCGGGGAGTATACAACTCTCCTCACTAGTGAGTGGCTTGGATTATATTGGTTGACCATTGAGGGTTAACCGTTTGCAAATTTATTTATAAATGCTTTACTAAATTGTTTATATATGTTTTGGGGTATGAATTGTCCACCCTCACACACTGAGTTTACAAATGATTTTAAGGGTGGGAATTTCAATAAATTTGATATATTGAAATTATTATTGTTTATGGTTTGGGGAACGATACCCCTGAGAAATTAATATAATTATTGATTATTATTGGGGAATGATACCCCTGAGAGATGAGAGATTGAGTATTGTCCTCGGGGCTCCAATATGTGGGAGCGTGGACCGAGTTGAGATGCATGCGTGTTACTCAGCCGTGGACCGCCTATCGAGGGGCACGGTGAGTCGCTCCTGGTTGCGAGAGGCGCGTAGGGAAACTCGCCAGGACTTCGGATGCTGTGTTCCACCACAGTATGGCAAACGTCAAGGGAATGGGCCGGAGAATAAAGTAAATGTTTTAAAATAGAAAGTAACCCTTGACGGTCCAGTGGATACCCCAGTGCACGGGTATACCTTATTGGGACAAATTTCAGATGCCAGCCCTTATGTAAATATTATTATGAATTTGATATTTGATATTTGATTTGGTATGGGATTTACTATACTTCAGTAAATGATTTATTAAATTGATATTTGGATTATTTCATATCCCCAGCCTGAGGTGATCGGTCTTTATAACCGAGTCTCTCACTGGGTACAAGATTATGTACTCACCCCATTCACTTTTGTTCTCAGATCATCAGATATTGGACGGCGGACGTCCTGGTGGCCAGTGATCCCAGTTCGTTTCTGTGGACACGATTATGTAGGTGCCACCCTTTTGCTTTGTGTTACTTGGCTCGGGATATTATTACATCTTACCTATACATTTGTGAATTTAAAAATAATATTTTCCGCTGCATGGAATATTGTAAGATGTGATATTTATTTTAAATATTTTGAAACTGTATTATCTATGATAATTTCATATGTATTTCATATATTGCTCGAATATCCTTTATTTTTAAGCCTTGTATCATCTTGGTTGCCCACCTGACGAGGCACGCATCTCGAGGTGGTACGGCGGTTGTCACGTGGCCGAACCTGTGGGTCGGGGCGTGACATTATGACCTAGGATAGGGTGAGTGATAAAATTACAAGATGATGATAATATGAAAGCACTGATGAGACGACAATGATGATGAGTTAATGACAAAGTAATGACAATGTGATAATGGAATGGTGATAATGACAATGTGATGATAGGATGATGATGGTGCAAAGTGTTTAATAGATGCTCATTCTCTTTCTTTCAAGGTTCATGATAGCATCCAAGCTCAATTTGACTTTGATCTAGGGATTTATGACTTCAGATCTGTGAAACATTTCTTGTAATTGTTTCTTAACCCCATTCTCTGATCCTTACATGCTTTGAGTGCTAATTTCAAGTGTTGCTTTTGTCAATCTGGCATAGATGCCCCATGGATGTGGATGACAATCCTCATGTGAACATATTCCGGATACCAACTTATTGATTATCAAGCCTCGATCATCTCAACTTCACACGTTCTTACCATTTGCTTTGATGACTGATCTCATGTGTTACGATATTTATTTGCCTATTTGCTCATCTTTTATGATAGAAATGTTATGCCTTTCATACTTGAAGCAAGTACATGGATCATATGAGAAAGCAAGAGATGACAAACAAATTTCAAAGATTCATGATAAGAAAGCTCATGACAGAAAAGTTTACTCAAAACATAAAGCAGCAAGATCGATCGTAATGAAAATATAGAGAAAAGGAATACATGACTTCCAAATGATGAACTCGCAGACAACAAAGATTTGGTCCTCTCGTCCCCACCTTTGACTGATTCAATATGGATGACATTGACAATGTTCGACCATTTCTAATTATTCTGATCTCCATATATGACCAAACAAGATATCCTTTGCTAGCTCGATGCCCTTTTTGCAGTGATTCCACATTTCTTAGGTTTCAACTTAGGAATTGACCCATTTGGATCTGAATCGCTTATTCAGATTTTCTACTTGAACCACTTCTTTTTCATTTTCACTTTATTTTTTTTCTTTTTCTTTTCCTTTTTTTTTGATGACCACTCCATCATACACATAAGGATCAAAACTCTTTGAAAAACTTTTTTAGAAAGTATGATTTAGTAATAAAAATTCATTTTATAAGGAAATACTTTTCAACTCAAAGAATCCATACTTGATGGAAATGGACTTTTCAAAGCACGTAACGTGGGTTAGGGTTAAGGGTTCTGAAAGAAAGGATAAAGAGGCTCAAAATTATGTTTCCAGGAAGATTGAATCAAGGACCACCTTTTGGCCATGTAAAGGATCATTTGTCTATGCATGTTCTTTCATTTGCCCCAACCTTCTTTATCTCCTCATTTCTTTTCTTTTTTCCTTTCTTTTTTTTCTTTTTTATAAAATAAACCTGAGGCTTTCTTGATCATTCATGATTTATCTGGCCTTAATGTAAGAGTTTAAATAGTCTCTTCATTTTTACCCCAGTGTGGGGGTGATCCTTGATTGGGTTCAATAACTTGTTTTAATGTTGAAAATTTTCACATTGCGGACAATGTTTGATCTAAGTGTAGGGGGATTTAGCAATTGCAATTCTTGATAAATAGGAGTTGTTAATAGCTTTTTGATAGTTAAATATCAAATCAAATTGCAAAATTCTTCATGAAGTATGACCATAGTTCAAGTCAAAAGGATGCACAATAATTAGAAGAGTAAGACTTCTTGCTTCTTGATTTCTAAGCAACTTGTTAGTTAATTTCCTTGAACCACATATGTTTGAATAGAGTTAGGATTCAACAACCTTGTGAGGGATTTGAGCCTTATAGATTGCACTACAATCTCTTGTCATTCTTGAGTGAAATTATGTCTTCTATGATTATATGCTTCTAGAACTTGCTTTATACCTTGTTAAGATTACATGTATTGCACACATGTGTGGAAGATGATTGAGGTTAAGGGCTAAGTTTGAGCCAAATTGACCAACCTTTGCAAAACCAATGTAGATAACTTGTGCTTAACATGACTTTTTCAATATTCTTTGTTGTTAAACTTTATTTCCCTGAAAAAACATCAAGATTTCAAAAGAAAAACAAGTTTTCTCACCTTGTCTCTTCGACTTAGTGAAATCTTTGGCTTGAAATACATTCATATTCTCGATAAAAGAGTGACAATAAGTCTAAGTGTGGGGGAATCTCCTCTCTTTGGTTTGGTCATTTGAGAGAAAAGTTGTATAAGCGAGATGTCCAAGTTATTAATAGAAACAAAATGTGCCTAAAAGAATCAAAACCTATAGGAAAGGCACAATAAAAGAAATTGACATCTCTTTTATTCAATTAGAAAGAAAAATGAAAAGAAAGGAGTGGAGTGAATGGATCAAAAGAATTAAATTTTTGTAAGTGGAACATTCCTTTTGTTTTGATTTGTTGGTGTTTCACTAATTTTGAAGAAACCTTCAATTGAACTCCTTTACTCTTTCTTTCATAACCTACTTAACCAAGACCTCATTACAACCTCATTTTATTCCTTCTTCATCTTTTCATCCATGTTATGCATGTTGGAGTAATGGAGACCAGATAAACTAGCAAGCTTATGGTAAGTATATTCTCATAGAAAGACTCTTGAGCATACCAAGGAAAACACTTGAGAGAATGAGAGAATTCTTTGGAAAAATTATCCCACTCAAACATGTTTGGTTCAAAGAAATTACTTGCATTGTTGTTTAATTATCTTAGTTAGCTCGGCTCCCTTTCTCTTAGTTGTTGTGCTCTCTTTCGCTTTGAACTATACTTCTACTTACCTATCAATTTACTCTGAAGCTTGATTTGAGATTTAACTATTCCTCCTATTTTGTGATTTAAGTTTAGATTATATTTTGTTTTTCCCCCTCTCTGCCTAGGCTTACTCGAGGGTTAGTAAGATTCAAGTGTGGGGGAATTTGTTAAGCTCCATTTTATTCCCTAAAATGTGCTTTAATGTTTATCATCTTTTTCTTTTCAATGCCTTGGAATGTTGAATTTAATTCAATTTTATTTTGTAGGTAAAACTCGAAGAGTAGAGAAGAATTGGAGTTAAAAGGACTTGCAAATTGACTTAGGCTAACCAAGAAAGAACCAAGCAGATCCGTCGACATCCAGGTGTTTACTTGTGGATGGATGGGTTGAGCAAAGATGGCATTCTATTTCACACAAATAGATATGTCGACGTCTAAACATCCACACATCGACGGATAGAAGTTTCTGACATGAAGCTTGCGAAAGTTTCACTCATCTGTCAACGTCTATCTTTTCACCCATCGACCGATCCATCAGGGAGGCACATGAACTGAAGAAAATGAGCAGAGACATCGACGTCTAAACACTCACACGTTGACGTCCCACTTGGTGCCAGGGCCATCTTTGACCACTTGAGTGCTTTCACTTTAAGGTTGATTTTTGGAGAACCAAGTTTACAGAGCAGTTCCGAAAATGGGGAGAAATGTTTCTTCAAGCTTCAGACTTATTATTTTCTCTTCCTTACTTTGTAACCCTTTTTATATTAGTTCAAGAACAATCTTTGTTGTCATTAGACTTAGAAGTAGCTTAGGGAAAGAGAAAGAAGGAGTTTTTAACTTTCTGGGAAAAGAAATGAGGTAACTCAGTTTTTGTTTTGGTTCATCTTAAAATAGAATTGGTAGAATTTTTCTGAGTTCATTTTCGTAATCTTTTCCTTGTATAGCTGAATATTCTTAACTCCAATCTATTAATGGAATTAATCTCTTAAATTATAATTATGAGGCTCTTGGGTTTATTAGCGTTCTTTTCTATTAATTGTTCTTCAATACCTTGTTCTTAAAGATGATGATCTTGTTTGTTATCTTATCTTTTGCATCACTTGATTAGTTGGTTGCAAATATTGATTAAGTGGTTCATTAGTTTGCTAATCTTTGAGCATAACCTCTTGATTGGGTTGAGTTCTTAGAATTTGGGTAGCATGTGAGTGTATTGTATACATTCAAAAGGGATTGGGGATACAACTTGAATAATGAATGCTAGGTTCATTGTTAGTTGTTGTTAATCTACACCTCTCTATTGGTTAAAGCTTCTCTAAGCTTCAATATGAATTGCTAAGATTTATATTAGCTTAAGAGAAAGTGGTTGATGATTAAGCTTAATTTATTGTCAATCTATTCTTAAGGAAAGGTTTAATGAATGCAAAGTTGGTTTCTAATTCATTTAGTTAAGCAATTAATAGGAAGAACGATTATTAGTGAGCTTATGATCAATTGCTAGTCAAGAAGTTAAATCCTTAATAGATTGGAGGCCTCTAATTTACTTGTTCATTCATTTATATTAGTTAGTTAGCTTTCTTAGTTGTAATTCTAGTCAACAATCTTGAATACCCCCCTTATTCCTTTTAAATTCATTTTGAATGCTTAGTTAGTATGTTGAAATCGGTAAGCTTCCTTTAGGGATTCAACCCTTACTTCCGCAATTACATATAGGATTAGTAAGGTTTATTTTGTTGCCTTGCGGCAAGCAATAGGTAGTTTCCTTTGGTTTCATTTAGATAAAAATTCTAATCTTTTTCTTTTTGACTTTTTAGTTACAAATATTCTGATCTTTTTTATAGATATGCTATTTCTTAAATTATTACTACAAATTTTTATATTTTTAAAAAAATATGATTTTGATTTGAAAGTCACCATATAGCTAACAATAGTCTGATTTTTATATTTTTTAAAAGTGTGATTTTGGGTTTTTTTTTGGGAAGTTGTTTCATATTTGATGTAAGGTTTTTATGTTTAAGGTTGTGGTGGTTGCAAATACAAGATGTTTTTAAGTCTATGGTGTTTGAAAATGTAAGACTTTTCTTTTGATGAACAGCAAGATTTGCCCAAGTCAGAAGATAGCACAACACTAATTGGGTCGCATATGGGGATTACCCATCCCTGCAAATTCCCCATAGAGTCGAGGATGGGGAGAAATCCTTCCCTAAATCCAGGGATGGGGATGGGCTCGAGGAGTGGTAATCAAAGTCGGGATCCGGGATGGTGATATGTCCCCCTGTATAATCCTTGCCCCGTTGACATCCCTAGCCAAGATATTTATATTTTACATACATGTTAGCTCATTTACTCACCCCAATTTATGTTAGTGATCTACCTTTTTCTTTAGTACATAGAAAGCTACAACAATAGCTAAGGTCTCAGATATAGTGCTCCATGCACATCCCACTTAAGGATTGGCATTAAACCCGGTGGAGGGTGTCTTAAGACAGTTAAACCCCTTGGGCATGCTTGGCTTAGATTCGCCAAAAAATTAGCATGTTGTTTACCTTCTCGTAAAACATGTCAAATCTCACTTAGGCATCCTTCTCTAATGAGAGTGAACACATTACGAACCCATGTTAAGCTATGATGAGGGGAGGGAACACCTTGCTGCAGAAAATGGACCACCACCAATGCCTCCAATTTGACAATACGCTTGGTGATCCCCAACTTCTTGGCTAACACAAAACCCTCTCTTATGCCCCACAATTCTGCTGAAAGACTATCAGTGTAGCCAATATTGACCACAAAACATTGAACGCATTTTCCCTGTGAATTTTTTATTATACCCGCTGTTGAAGCAAGGTTAGTACCCGCTTTGAATACCCCATTAGTGTTTAGAATAAAAACACCATTATATACATACAATACATACATCTTCCTCAAGATGCTCCGGTGCTGTGACTTCAACCCACTCATCTTCCTCATGAAGTTTAGCTTTGAAGATATCATGAAACAAATCGAAATTGGTCTCATAATACTTTTTCTTTCCTGGCCATTGTTTCAACATTTGACGATATGGAATGGATGGAACATAAGCTTGATTTCAGGCTCGAAATTTGAAGAAAATTCTTAACTTGTCTCACCTTCTTTATTGTCATCCCAGTGTGGTTTTTCAATATTAACCACCTCAACATCATTAACCACAAGCTCATTAGATTTCTTCATAAGATTTTCCTCCATAAGAGCTTCATTTTGCTCTTTTAAAATTTGCGTAATTTTGTCGAGACATTTTACCACTCCGACGATAAATCAATGGCGTGAGAAATGTTCGGGACTAAACAGTCGAAAAATAAATGGAGTCGCCACTAACCTTTTATTTGATTAGGTGTAGTTTGTCACCTATTGGTTTAACCCAACGTAAATCTAGAAAGATTATATCAAGTTAAGGAAAAAAACTGGTCTACGAAAAAGATTTTAGGTTCGGGAATCGGTTATGCTTGGGGAAGGATTAGCATCCCCAAGACGCCCGAAAATCGGTACCACAAAAGTCTTAAAATATTTTACTTGGAAAAAGATAATAAAATGTGTTAAAATTCATTTTAAGAAAAATACAATTTCAAATGTCGGAATAAATATTCCTTTTAATGTAGGATAAGCATCCCGTTATAAAAGCTAAATTCAAAATTTAAAAGTTTAATGTCGGAATGAACATTCCTTTTAATGTGAAAATCCATAGCCCAATTTTGAATTTTAAGAAATTTCCTACTTAGAATGGAGATTCAATTTCTAAATAGGAATAAATATTCTTCTAAAATCAAAGTCAAATTTTAAAATGAGGATAAATATCCTTCCATGAAAAACAAAGGTTTAATTTTAATTTTAGAAAGTCTCAATTATGAGAATATTAATTGAAACCTTCTATAAAACATTTTGCAAAAAGGTTGGGATAAACATTCTCAAATTCTTGTTTTGAAATTTACATCAAGAGACTTTAATTATGATTATTTAAATCAAAATCTCTTAGAAAGATTTAATTAAAAAAATGTCGGAATAAATATTCCTTTTAATTTTATGAAGGGAATAATTTGACAAAAATTTAGTTTAATAAGAAAATCTTAGTAAATTTAATAAATTAAAACCTTTCAAAAAAAAGAAAAAAAAACTTTAAAAATGAATGTCCTTTTTATCAAATAAAACTGATTTCGAAGTAGAATTTTAAAGATTTAAAGAATAAACATTCTTTTTATTAAAGCTAAAAATGCCTTTTAATAAAAAAGAAGTTTACTTGAAAGGTCTTAATTAATTAAAGATACTAAAATCCTCCCAAAAAGGTATTTTGAAAAAAACTAAAGAAAAGGAAAAAGAAAATAAATATTCCCTTCCATTGAAAAAGAATAAATAAAAATAAGAATATAAATTTCGAAAGTGGTTTTTTAACAAAATTTGGATTAATTTGAGAGGCCTTAACAATAGTTGAGTAATTAAGATCTCTAAAAAAAAACTTTTAAACATGTTTTAAAGATTAATGTTGAAATAAATATTCCTTTTGATTTAATTGGGCCTCTTAAACAAGAGATTTTCTTAAAATAAAATGAAAATAAAACATAAAAGAAAAGATAAAATAAAAGATTTTGGACTTAACATTCCTTTTTGTAAAAAGATATTTTTTGTGGGGTTCATTTTCAAATTTTAAGAAATTAAAGAAATCATAAACATGATGTATGCTTTTTATGAAAATTAGATGACAAAAATATATTTTTTCATTTTGTAGGGATGAAAAATTTCCCCGGGTCCGATCGGATTCCCGACTAGACACCGAGAAAACCTTTCAACTGGGAAAACCTTCGGAAACCTCGGACTCCCGAGGTACCCTCCGGTTCCCCCATGCATATGAATTTTTGTGAAAACGATGTACTAATTTCTAAATGCATGAAATGATGGGACAAAATAAACAAAGAAAATAGGTTAGCACAAGAAATATATATTAAGTATATATATTAAATGAATAATTAATTATACATGAACTTAATTTTTGAAATGGCATAAATGACGTAAATGGGCCTAATTTACTAACTAACATAATATAATGAAGTGGGCCTAGAACTAAAATGCAAATGGGCTAGCTTGCTAAATGACATAAATTAAAATGAAATAGACCTAGAACTAAAATGCAAATGGACCTAGTTACTAAATAGTATAAATTAAATGGGATGAGCCTAGACTAAAAATGTAAATGGACCTACATGCTAAATGGCATAAATTAAAATACTAATGGCCATAAGTTAAATGACATATTAAAATGTTAATGGGCCTAAGTTAAGTGACATAATAAAAATGGTAATGGGCCTGAAATATGAAATGCAAATGGACCTAATATCTAAATATAAATGAACCTAATTTATTAAATGCAAATGGGCCTACATGCCAAATGACATAAATTAACTGTAATGGGCTTAATTTCTAAATAGAACAAAATATATAAAATGACCTAAGTGACATAAAATATGCAAAATGACTTAATTTCTAAAATGGTATAAAATATGCAAAATGACCTAATTTACTAAAATGTTGTAAATATTAAATGAACATAAAATGACCTAAAATCTAGTATGGCACAAAGAAAATGAAATGGCATAAAATATTAAGTATGGAATAAAAAAAAAGGAAACGGCATATAATATTGAATGGCATAAAAAAAATACTAATGGGCTAGAATATTAAATGATATTAAAAATATGCAAATGAAAATAAATAAATGATATAATAAAATGCCAATGAAGATTACTGAATGATATAATAAAATGCAAATGGAAATTACTAAATAAAATTCCTAATGTTAAACGCATGCTTTTTTATTTATTTTCTTTCTTCTTTTTTTTTTAATGCATGGATGGTGGATGGATATGAATATGAGGCATGGGCAAAACTAATTTATAAAACATTAGTAAATATGTATGGTAATAATTACGTGGACATTTAGAACATAAGTTGGAACATAAAGCATAAATTAGCATATTCACATGAAGCATAGTCATCAAATGCACACAATGGATAGAATTTAATGAACGTTGAGCATGTACATATAAACTGTGAAACAGAATGAGCATTAACAAATCCTTAAAATGGGAAGCATATCCGAACAAAAATGAACAATAAATTAGTGTCAAAGTTGGAATCACTTAGGCTGAAAAAGTTACCCAAAGAAGACAAAGCCTTTGTAAAGACGCACTGGGTCACAAGCTTGAAAGGATGGGCTACAGTGCAGCTGAAGGAAAATGCCAAACTCTCGAAACTATAAGAGACATAGCCAAGTTTGACTTTGACTAAACGCAAATCCTTTCCTTTTCCTTCAAACGCTACTTCCCACCATCAAGAACTCTCTCTAGCCAAATGGGAACCTTCGCCGATTCACCACACTCCGTCGCATGGTAATTTCACCATAGCTCAGATGAAGCTCCAAATTTCCAGAAATGCTCTTTCCTAACTTCTGAGCACTAAACCGAGACCCGTTTCCTTAAAATCTTTCTAGATTTTCCTAGATCTAACTGGGAACCCACGAGTTCAAAACCTTGGTCCACCGGATTTCACCGTCTGATGAACACCAAACTCCTGTATGTTGCTCCCTTCACTTATCTCTTCATTTTCACCGTTCAGATATTTGATCAAAGCCACCAATCACCCATTTCTTCAAAACTCAAACCCTAAACAAATTTCTAGCGTACAAACAACCACTGGTAAAGCTCAAAACCTGACTTTTTCTTCTCCCAAACCAATTTAGACTTCCCCTCGATCTATTCAAAACAAATTTCAAAGAAAGCAACCATATTCCTAACTGAAGATAAAACTCAAATATTTTTTTTGTATTTTATTTTTTTCAGGCTCCTCTCTTTGTGTTCTTTTCGGGTCCCTTTAAACTGAAAATCTTTTTTTTTTTGGGTTTTTCTTCTTCTCATCAAGGGTTTAAATTCCTTGCCCTTCTTCAATCGGAGGGTCCCTGTTTCTTCACTTTTAGATTCCTCTTATTGCCCCTATCTCATCGTTTCCCATTGGTTTCTCTGCACGTCTCGCCCTGTTCATTGGTTGAGTCCATGTTTGTCCTTTTTTGTAGGGGTACTGGTTGGAGGTGAGGACGAACCTGGCAGCTGTAGTGCTGGCAGAAGGGTTTCGGAATTGCAAGGGAGGAAAGAGAGAATGAAAGAATCTCCGAGAGTAGAGTGGGGACCAATTTCGTTAATAAGCTAAGTTGTTTTACCACTTCGCTTAATTAACTTTCAGTAGTCTGCTGTTAATGTTCTTGCTTCTGATTAATTCTTCTGCCCTGTGCCACTTTAGTTAATAAATCAGCTTTAATTCCTGCTTTGTAGTCAGTTTGATGTGGTTGTCCTTTTGCCGGACTCAGCAAGATTTGGTGCAGCTCTCAATTTTTTGTTCCAGCTGAATGAGGCAATCCCATGTGCCAATTCAATGTCAATTTGGGTTTGGTCAACAGGCAGCAAAGCTCTGCCATTTTGGAGTTGGGTGTATGTCTTTCAACTGGGTTTGGGCTTTGTAAAATATGTCCATGTAATCCATTCCCTTTCTTTATGAAACTTGAGCTGTCAGATTTGTATGAGTAAAAATTCCAGGCCTGTCCAATTGTAATTACAAAATGAGATAGGACCCGAGCCCAATTTGTAGTCCAAACCAATCAAATTGTATACTTTATACGCTAGGCCAATCCTCCAAGTCCAGTCCATTTCAGTAGTGGATCCTTAAAATTAAAACAAAAGAAAATTAAAATTAGAATAAAATAGGATATATAAAATTTTGAGAAAGAAAAGTTAAGTTAAGAGAAAAGAAAACAAAATAAAATAGATGAAAATAAAGATACAATAAGATATATAAATACATAAAAGTAGGGTGTCTACAGTTGCCCGTCTTTGATTATTTATTAATGATCTAGAAGTGTAAGCTTCTGGATAATTGGGAAATAAGCAAAGATGTAGACACTACTTACTTCAATGTGCACTAAACAGTACTAACTTTTCCGAAAACGATCATTCCTGACAGAAATAATTTCAAAATCAAGGAAGTTGTTCTAAGAAGAACCCGTTTTAAGAAGTCACTTTAAGCAGAAATAATTTTAAATTTTGAAGAAATTACCCTAAACAGAAATAATTTTGGAAAACCACTCTAAACAGAAATCATTTTGAACTTTTGAAGAAATTGTCCTAAACAGAAACAATTTTAAGAAAACCACTCTAAACAGAAATGATTTTGAACTTTGAAGAAATTGTCCTAAACAGAAACAATTTTGAGAAAACCACTCTAAACAGAAATGATTTTAAACTTTTAAAGAAATTGTCCTAAACAGAAACAATTTTGAAAAACCACCCTAAACAGAAATGATTTTAAATCTGAAGAAATTGTGCTAATTTTGAGAAAACCATTCTAAACAGAATTGATTTTAAATTTGGAGAAATTGTGCTAATTTTGAGGAAACCATTCTAAACAGAAGTGATTTTAAATTTGAAGGAATTGTGCTAATTTTGAGAAAACCATCTTAAATAGAAGTGATTTTAAATCTGAAGAAATTGTGCTGATTTTGAGAAAACCATTCTAAATAGAAGTGATTTTAAATCTAGACAAATTGTGCTAATTTTGCGAAAACCATCCTAAACAGAAATGATTTTAAAACAGAAATGATTTTAAACTTTGAATAAATTTCTTTTAAAAAGAAACACTTTTGAGAAAACCATTCTAAACATAAATGATTTTAAACTTTGAATAAATTGCTTTTAAAAAGAAACACTTTTGAGAAAACCATCATAAACAGAAATGATTTTAAACTTTGAATAAATTGTAGAAATAATTCATGCTAAATACAACTGAATCCCGGATAATTACCTTAAGCAAGAAAAGACCTTAAAGGAGTTTTGGAGAGTTACCTGAGGTGCTTCTTACACAAGACTAACCTCGCAATTTGAATTGGACTTGCGCCTGCAATCTTTGAACAATGACATGATGCATAATAAATACACTTCTCGATACCTAAGGAATGAGCAAAGACGTATACACTTCTTATAAAAGCACAATGATGATCACAAATAAGATGAAGACAAGATCCCAGGATAGGAAAAAAAATGACCAAGCAATGACTCAAAGTTTTGATATAATGAAAATGTCCCAAAATTAGGGTATAACACTAAAAATGATCCAAGATTAAGGTATGATGATGATACAAAGATAACTATCTATGATTAGAGCAACCACGATCAGGGTATGATAGTAATGATGACCCATGATTAGGGTATAATATTGGGGACCCACGATCAGGGAATAATACTGGTGACCCACGATCAGGTGACCCAAGATTAGGGTAGGATGATAACGATATCCTAATATTAGGGTATAATGATGCTGATAACCCACGATTAGGGCTAGATGATAATGATTACCCAAGATTAGGGTATGATGATGATGACAACCTAGGATTAGGGCAGGGTGATAATGATAATAATGATAACCCACGATTAGGGCAGGATGATAATCCCGACCCAAGATTAGGGTATGATGATGATGACGACCCAGGATTAGGGTAGGATGATAATGATAACCCACGATTAGGGCTAGATGATGATGATTACCCAAGATTAGGGTAAGATGATGATGATGACCCAAGATTAGGGTATGATGATGCTGATAACCCATGATTAGGGTATGATGATGCTGATAACCCACGATTAGGGTATGATAATGATGATAACCCACAATTAGGGCAAGATGATAATGATGACCCACGATTAGGGTAGGAAGATGATGATGACCCAGGATTAGGGTAAAATGATGATGACCCAAGATTAGGGAAAAATGATGATGACCTACGATTAGGGTACGATGATGATGGTAACCCATGATTAGGGTAAAATGATGATGATCCAAGATTAGGGCAAAATGATGATGACCCACGATTAGGGTAAAATGATGATATGATGACCTAGGATAAGGTAGAAATGATAAATATGATTTTATGACCTAGGATAGGGTGAGTGATAAAATTACAAGATGATGATAATATGAAAGCACTGATGAGACGACAATGATGATGAGTTAATGACAAAGTAATGACAATGTGATAATGGAATGGTGATAATGACAATGTGATGATAGGATGATGATGGTGCAAAGTGTTTAATAGATGCTCATTCTCTTTCTTTCAAGGTTCATGATAGCATCCAAGCTCAATTTGACTTTGATCTAGGGATTTATGACTTTAGATCTGTGAAACATTTCTTGTAATTGTTTCTTAACCCCATTCTCTGATCCTTACATGCTTTGAGTGCTAATTTCAAGTGTTGCTTTTGTCAATCTGGCATAGATGCCCCATGGATGTGGATGACAATCCTCATGTGAACATATTCCGGATACCAACTTATTGATTATCAAGCCTCGATCATCTCAACTTCACACGTTCTTACCATTTGCTTTGATGACTGATCTCATGTGTTACGATATTTATTTGCCTATTTGCTCATCTTTTATGATAGAAATGTTATGCCTTTCATACTTGAAGCAAGTACATGGATCATATGAGAAAGCAAGAGATGACAAACAAATTCCAAAGATTCATGATAAGAAAGCTCATGACAGAAAAGTTTACTCAAAACATAAAGCAGCAAGATCGATCGTAATGAAAATATAGAGAAAAGGAATACATGACTTCCAAATGATGAACTCGCAGACAACAAAGATTTGGTCCTCTCGTCCCCACCTTTGACTGATTCAATATGGATGACATTGACAATGTTCGACCATTTCTAATTATTCTGATCTCCATATATGACCAAACAAGATATCCTTTGCTAGCTCGATGCCCTTTTTGCAGTGATTCCACATTTCTTAGGTTTCAACTTAGGAATTGACCCATTTGGATCTGAATCGCTTATTCAAATTTTCTACTTGAACCACTTCTTTTTCATTTTCACTTTATTTTTTTTCTTTTTCTTTTCCTTTTTTTTTGATGACCGCTCCATCATACACATAAGGATCAAAACTCTTTGAAAAACTTTTTTAGAAAGTATGATTTAGTAATAAAAATTCATTTTATAAGGAAATACTTTTCAACTCAAAGAATCCATACTTGATGGAAATGGACTTTTCAAAGCACGTAACGTGGGTTAGGGTTAAGGGTTCTGAAAGAAAGGATAAAGAGGCTCAAAATTATGTTTCCAGGAAGATTGAATCAAGGACCACCTTTTGGCCATGTAAAGGATCATTTGTCTATGCATGTTCTTTCATTTGCCCCAACCTTCTTTATCTCCTCATTTCTTTTCTTTTTTCCTTTCTTTTTTTTCTTTTTTATAAAATAAACCTGAGGCTTTCTTGATCATTCATGATTTATCTGGCCTTAATGTAAGAGTTTAAATAGTCTCTTCATTTTTACCCCAGTGTGGGGGTGATCCTTGATTGGGTTCATCAGAAAGAAAGTTCATTAGGCTCAAAGGGGACAACAATGGATAATTTTTCTACAAGTGAAGGGAATAAGAAAGATGGCCATTTTTCTTCCCAAGCATGGTTACATTTATCGAAGAGTATTCCCTTAAAGGAATGTGATTTTGAAAACAGCAATTTTTGAAAAGCAATGATTTTCCTTGAAAACTTTTCAAAATATAGGTTAAAGCCCAAAGGTTGTCCTACATGCATGATGATGCGGTCCAATTTTTACTCTCTCTTTTCTTTTTCTTTTCTTTTTTTGTCACTTTTTTTTATTTTTCATTCATTCTCTTCTTATTTTTCTCTTTTTTGTTGCCATTCGGATTCCTTGGATGTAAGTCTCATTCTCTATATATCAACTTGTGCAATCAGAATCAAATCTTGCTGTCACTGGGCATTGATCCCCTTTCGTGGCTTTTATTCCATGCCCCAATACATTTGATGCCACATCAAAGTGCATTTCTGCTTGTTTTCCTCTTCCGTCTCAGTATTGAATATCGCCGTCAAAGAGGAGGTAATCATCATTATTGCTATCATCAAAATCATCTGTATAATGAACCAGTCGAAGTTGGGCTCGATTAGGCCATCTTTGCTGTCTTTACATTCATCACTTGGGATCTTGGGCTTTTAAGAGAAAAATAAGAAATATATACATATATGTACACGATCCATGGATAGATAGACAAACAAATAGATCGAATGGTAAAGACATAATCATATATATCATAGGGAAAGAATAAGGATTAAAAAGGCAAGACTATATGAAAGATAAAATACGTATATGATAAAAAGTTTTGCAGAAATGCATGACATTAAAATCATAAATGATAAGCAAACAGAGAAATAAAGCCCACAACACATGGAGATCAACCACCAACACTCTTAGGCAGAAGTGTGGAATAAAAGACAAAATCGAGGCTCAACACATGTCAAATTCTGTTATCAGCAACTCAAAAACCTCCCAATTGTTCAATATGGCTCCTGGTTTTGACCGTCGAACCATGTCCCATTATTGAAAGTGCTCGATTCTTCTTGCTCTAACATGGTTGACTTATGACTGATGGCATTCACCCCATTCACATCATGATTAGGCAGTGGATTTACCCCCCTACATTTGGCTGTGCTTCAGCATCAAAAGTTAATCGCCCTTCATCAATGATCCCTTGTATCACTTGTTTCAATCGATTGAAATTTTCTGTACTGTGCCCCTTAGCTCCTGAGTGATATGCACAAGTAGCACTTTCATCAAACCGCTTTGGATATGGAGGTTAAGGAGGTCTTAGGTATGGAACTGGCTCAATCATTTTGTTTTGCAGGAGTTTGGAGTAGAGCTCGGTATAAGTCATGTTGATGGGGGTGAGTTGTTTCTTTACTTTAGAAGTTCTCTGATTGCCCCCTTGAGTGGTAGGTCTTATGGTTGTGGCATTTTGGGGAACAACATAACTAGCATTGGACACTGGATATTGGTATGCATTCTAGTGATGTGGGTAATTGATCATGGGATATTGGTACTGGTAAGGTCCGTAACTTTGCTGAGGGTACTGATATTGGTATTGATATCCTCCATAACCAATGGCTTGCACTTCATCTTCTTTTTTCTTGGGGCTTTTCTTAGTAGCATTTGATTCATCTCCTTCAATCTTGCCAGTCTTGATGGCATTTTCTATCATTTCTCCAATCAAAACCATGTCTGTAAAACTCTTGGTGGCGCCCGCAAGCATATGACTGTAATACGGGGCCTTCAATGTATTCACAAACATCCTCGTAGTCTCTTTTTCTATCAATGGAGGCTGAACCTGAGTTGCTATATCCCTCCACCGCTGAGCATATTCAGTAAATGATTCGGTGTCCTTCTTTTCCATATTCTGCAAAGACAACTTGTCGGGTACCAGATCTGACATGTGCTTATATTGGTCGATGAAAGCCCGAGCTAGATCATTCCAAGAGTGAATGCCCCGCCTATCTTGTTATACCACCGCGTTGCGGACCCGATAAGGCTTTCTTGGAAACAATGGATCAACAGTTTATCATCTCAGGAATATGCAGCCATCTTCCGGTAGTACATGGTAATATGATCCTTAGGGCATGTAGTTCCCGTGTACTTCTCAAACTCAGGCATTTTGAACTTTGGTGGGATCACTAATCCATCCACCAGACTCAACTCATATGCATCAGTAGTGCCATAAGCATGGGCGCCCTCCATGACTTTGAGCCGCTCTTCTATTTGACTTAATACTTTCTGGCTTTCAGCTCTGCCAATTTCCCTTTCAAACTGTTTATCAGGCACAATTACAGGATTGGTTGGGCCAAATCCAGGAATAGGAGGTGCCATGGCGTATATGGGAGGAGGAATTGGTTGAGTTGTAGATGGAGATCCCCTGCTAGTAGTAAGGGACAGAGGTATGAAAGAGTAAATTCCAAGTGGTGATGGGGGTGGGATTTGATTTTGGGTATCTGATGCAGGTGGTGGAATAGGTATGTTGAGGATTGGAGGATTTTGTGCGGCTGAGAGGACTGTAGTTGGTCCAGAATTTATAGGGTAAAATGGAGATTCATGATTAGAAGCACTGGCATTCTTTTCCTTGACTATTTGGCTTAACTCCCCGATTTTATCCATGGCATCTCTTAACTGCTTGGCTAAGTCTTCATTCATGCATCGGAGATTTTCTATTTCTGAGTTTTGTTCAGCCATTTTCCTAGATTGCAATCTGGTGTGGTATCTATGAGTTTGAGATGCTATCTTGAACCCAAATTACCACAAAAATGGATCAGATCCTTTGATCATGAATGTAATGTATGTATGAAGATGCTTGAAGACAATGCAATCACAGGATGCAAAAATAAGGGGAAGAAATGGCAAAACAGAACTGTGTTAGTCCACCATTAAGATAAATTATATACATGGATGTACATATATAAGCACAATATGAAGTAGAATAAAAGAAGCATGACAATGACTAAATGTATGATGTAAAAATGTATGGATTACAACAATTAACCATAAAAGATAACTAGTCATTTCATCGGAACAAAGCCAGAGACCCAAATATCCGTTGACCCAAAGATTGACCTTGTTCGTCAGGCATGACTAATTTCCCTTTATGATTCCTTTGTTGTGAATGAAATGCATGACATGTGATGATAGCAATAAAAATCAATAATCATGGATATTTAAAGGAAACAAAAAGATTATAAGACAAAGCATAAACATGTACGGATAAAGTGAGGAAGAAAACAGACATACAACAGATAGCATATATACAGACAAAGTGATGAAGAAAACAGATAGATTATTCAAACAACATACTATCATGAAATAAACATATACAAATAAAATGAGGAAGAAAACAGACAAATTATACAAATAGCATATCAGTATGAAATAAACATATATACAAATAGAGTGAACAGATAGATTATACAAATAGCATATCAGTATGTCATTGTGAAATAAACATATACAGATAAAGTTGGGAAGAAAACAAACAGATTATCAATATACCATCATGAAATTAGCATATATACAAATAATGCGAAAGAAGACAAACAGATTATACAAACAGTGTATCAATAACTTATCAATATATCATCATGAAATAAGCATATATACGGATAAACAGACAGATTATACAAATGACATATCAGTATGAGATAAGCATATATACAGATAAAGTGAAAGGAATTGATAAAGGTTAGAAGCCGTCCCTCCTTTGTGCCCTAAGAAACTCGGTTTTCTCGGAACGAGTTTGGCTCTATCTAGGTTAGAATTTAGGTTTTTCTACATGCTGGGTTTAAAGCTCTAGACAAGGGTACCCATCGAACAAGATGGGGTGGAGGCAACCTCGTCGCCCCCTCCTAAATAAAGATGAAGTTCGGACTCCCGAACTTTTATGTTATGAATTTGTGTTGTGTGTAAGGTAGGGACTTGTACCATTACCAATTGCCTTTCGGTGAGATAGCGAACATTCGGAGGAGCAGAAGCAAGAAGCAGAAAAAATTTCACTATCACATGTCAACACACGATCAGTACAATTCAAAGTATAAGATAAATAGTTTATGGAAAAATAATGGGGCAAGAGATAAGTATACAAGACAAGTATACATGGCATAAACAAGGAATTAAAACATGAAGAATACATACAAGTAACTAAAAGGGCAAAATGGTAAACACTACAAAGCATGCTAGAAAATCAAAGCATATAAACATGCATAGGCTTAATATATAAATAAATGAGGGAAAATAGAAGGACAAATAATAAGCATGCAAGATATAAATTGAACAGGCATTCATGGTAAATACAAGGAGCTCAATCATGCAAAATGTATACAAGTAATTAAAGGGGTAAAACGGTAAATACACAAAGCATGCTAGAAATCAAGGCATATAAACATACATACAATATAAATCAAATGTGATGTATATGCAATATGCAATTTTGATAACCTGATTTTGAAAAAACCTTCTTTTTCTCTCTTTTTTTTCTGATTTTTTTTTTGAGAAAATTTCGAATTTTTTTTTGAAACAATTATTGGAAAATTTTTGAATGAAATGAATCAATGCAATGCATGAGATGAAATTTTAAAACATTTTATTATCAAATCCAAGTAAAATAAGACCTAAAAAAAAAGTGGCTTGACTCTCTAAAAAAAAAAGTCTCCAGTGGAGTCGCCAAGCTGTTGAGACGTTTTACCGCTCCGACGATAAATCAATGGCGTGAGAAATGTTCGGGACTAAACAGTCGAAAAACAAATGGAGTCGCCACTAACCTTTTATTTGATTAGGTGTGGTTAGTCACCTATTCGTTTAACCCAACGTAAATCTAGAAAGATTACGTCAAGTTAAGGAAAAAAACTGGTCTACGAGAAAGATTTTAGGTTCGGGAGTCGGTTACATTTGGGGAATGATTATCACCCCCAAGACGCCCAGAAATCGGTACCATAAAAGTCTTAAAATATTTTACTTGGAAAAAGATAATAAAATGTGTTAAAATTCATTTTAAGAAAAACACAATTTCAAATGTCGGAATAAATATTCCTTTTAATGTAGGATAAACATCCCGTTATAAAAGCTAAATTCAAAATTGAAAAGTTTAATGTCAGAATGAACATTCCTTTTAATGTGAAAATCCATAGCCCAATTTTGAATTTGAAGAAATCTCCTACTTAGAATGGAGATTCAATTTCTAAATAGGAATAAATATTCTTCTAAAATCAAAGTCAAATTAAAAAATGAGGATAAATATCCTTTTATGAAAAACAAAGGTTTAATTTTAATTTTAGAAAGTCTCAATTATGAGAATATTAATTGAAACCTTCTAGAAAACATTTTGTAAAAAGGTTGGGATAAACATCCTCAAATTCTTATTTTCAAATTTACATCAAGAGACTTTAATTATGATTATTTAAATTAAAATCTCTTAGAAAGATTTAATTAAAAAAATGTCGGAATAAATATTCCTTTTAATTTTATGAAGGGAATAATTTGACAAAAATTTAGTTTAATAAGAAAATCTTAGTAAATTTAATAAATTAAGACCTTTCAAAAAAAAGAAAAAAACTTTGAAAAATGAATGTCCTTTTTATCAAATAAAACTGATTTTGAAGTAGAATTTTAAAGATTTAAAGAATAAACATTCTTTTTATTAAAGCTAAAAATGACTTTTAATAAAAATGAAGTTTACTTGAAAGGTCTTAATTAATTAAAGGTACTAAAATCCTCCCAAAAAGGTATTTTGAAAAAATAAAGAAAAGGAAAAAGAAAATAAATATTCCCTTCCATTGAAAAAGAATAAATAAAAATAAGAAAAGAAATTTTGAAAGTGGTTTTTAACCAAATTTGGATTAATTTGAGAGGCCTTAACTATAGTTGAGTAATTAAGATCTCTCAAAAAAAAAAACTTTTAAACATGTTTTAAAGATTAATATTGGAATAGATATTCCTTTTAATTTAATTGGGTCTCTTAAACAAGAGATTTTCATAAAATAAAATGAAAATAAAACATAAAAGAAAAGATAAAATAAAAGATTTTGGAATTAACATTCCTTTTTGTAAAAAGATATTTTTTGTGGGGTTCATTTTCAAATTTTAAGAAATTAAAGAAATCATAAATATGATGTATGCTTTTTATGAAAATTAGATGAGAAAAATATATTTTTTCATTATGTAGGGATGAAAAATTTCCCCGGGTCCAATCGGACTCCCAACTAGACATCGAGAAAACCTTTCAACTGGAAAAACCTTCGGAAACCTCGGACTCACGAGGTACCCTCCGGTTCTCCCATGCATATGAATTTTTGTGAAAACGATGTACTAATTTCTAAATGCATGAAATGATGGGACAAAATAAACAAAGAAAATGGGTTAGCACAAGAAATATATATTCAGTATATATTAAATGAATAATTAATGATGCATGAACTTTATTTCTGAAATAACATAAATGACGTAAATGGGCCTAATTTATTAATTGACATAATATAATGAAGTGGGCCTAGAACTAAAATGCAAATGGGCTAGCTTGCTAAATGACATAAATTAAAATGAAATAGACCTAGAACTAAAATGCAAATGGACCTAGTTACTAAATAGCATAAATTAAATGGGATGAGCCTAGACTAAAAATGTAAATGGACCTACATGCTAAATGACATAAATTAAAATATTAATGGGTATAAACTAAATGACATATTAAAATATTAATGGGCCTAAGTTAAATGACATATTAAAAATGGTAATGAGCCTGAAATATGAAATGTAAATGGACCTAATATCTAAATGTAAATTAACCTAATTTATTAAATGCAAATGGGCCTACATGCCAAATGACATAAATTAAATGTAATGGGCTCAATTTCTAACTAGAGCAAAATATATAAAATGACCTAAGTGACATAAAATATGCAAAATGACTTAATTTCTAAAATGGTATAAAATATGTAAAATGACCTAATTTACTAAAATGTTGTAAATATTAAATGAATATAAAATGACCTAAAATCTAGTATGGCACAAAGAAAATGAAATGGCATAAGTATGGAATAAAAAAAAAAGAAACGGCATATAATATTGAATGGCATAAAAAAAAATACTAAAGGGCTAGAATATTAAATGATATTAAAATATGAAAATGAAAATAAATAAATGATATAATAAATTGCCAATGAAGATTGCTGAATGATATAATAAAATGCAAATGGAAATTACTAAATAAAATTCCTAATGTTAAACGCATGCCTTTTTTATTTATTTTCTTTCTTCTTTTTTTTTTTTAATGCATGGATGGTGGATGGATATGAATATGAGGCATGGGCAAAACTAATTTATAAAACATTAGTAAATATGTCACGCCCTGACACCATAATCGAGCACGTAACAATCGCCGCAACTCTCGAAATGTATTCTATTAAGTTAGAATACACCCCAAGGGTTGCAAGGCTAAAACAGTCATTTTTCCAATTTTTCTCTTATACAGTTTTTATCCAGTTCAATAGTTAAAATAATTAACAAACATGCAGGCAAATCAAAACAGATAAAATATCGAACTGTCGCGGCATGAAAATTCATGTAAACCGAAGACACCAAAACTTTAAGATATTTACGAAAATGCCATTAGATTTTCGACATATTTTTAAGTGAATATTTAAACCAAGCTACAGAATTCAGAAAAATACGGTAACAGTGTCAAAATATTTTAGACACACTAAAGTGGTGAAATAGCTATTTAGACCGACATTTACTTACTCGGTGGGTCCTACACAAATTCTTGAAAAATATTATAAAAGTTGACTCTTTACCCTCAGTCAAGCTTGAGTCAAAGGCCTAATAGTTCTCCCACCACCACAACATACCTATCAGCGTGGTGGATGTCTACAGCCTGAAAAAATATTTTATTAGAAACACGGGTGAGTAATAGAGTTACCCAGTGAGTGGATAAAATAATTATATAAACGACAATGTAAAAACCAGTATTTATTATAAGGCAATAAAAGTCAAACCATAAACATAATAAAACATAAATAAGGTAAGATTTCCATAAACTTTGGCCCATGTATCATCTATTTTATCCGTCAATTCCTCACTCGAGTTATCGCCTTGGCCGAGGCCGACAACTGAGTAGTGAGTCCCATCTTGAACGGTGGATACCACAAGATGGACTCAAATTACCTTGCGGGTTTCCCTCCGCGCCTCCCATCAAGGTACATACTACACTCACCACACATCTCAAAAGACGGTCCGTGGCTACTTAGCTACTGCAGTAACAAAATTCATCCCTTGGAGGCCACCGTATAGTAACATCTCAGAATTGTGATGGCTTATAAACCCTTTGTTTTCATTTCTACAAATTGGCACGTTTCAAAACCATATAAAACCTTTTTCCATTTATTTCAAAAACAAGAATAGGGATTTGTTTTAAAACTGTTCTTATAAAATATTTCCCAAAACCAGTTTCATAAATTAGCCATCACATTCCATGGGCCATATATTTCTCATTATCCCATCATTTAACACATGTAGATAGCAAATAATTTCAGAAAAATAGTATTTAATAAAAATGCAATAAAACAGTAATTTAATTTAATTATCCACTCACTGTGCTCTCCGAGCTAGTCTTGACTTTCCTCGACTGGTTCCTTGTTCTTTGATTGATCTCGGACTCCTAATTTTCATAAACTCATTTAGTTTCTATAGCCATTGCTAAATTTGATTAAAATCTAATCTAAATGCAATGCCATGCAATAAATTAGAATTCTAACTCCTAATTAGTATTTTTCACTAATATTCTTCCAATCTAATTTCTCCAAAATTCACATCTATACCATTATAGATTGAAAATTTCCCATAGCTATGGCACATTAAAAAAAAATTTTGGCCTTTGCTCCAATTTCACCCAATTTCCACATTTTTCTTTTACAACATTTTCCTTTAACATTTTCACATCAAATTTACTTCAAAACAACTACATTTTCATTTAAATTTCAAAATGACAAAAATGCTATTTTCCTTGTAATTTTCGGCATAAATATTGAAAAAATAAAATTGTCTTTTCTAATGTAATTTGATGACATTTCCTAGTTTAGTAAGCTTCCATGAACCTCATATTTTAATCCTAAAGTTCCATGAATTCAATTTGACCTAAAAATCTCAAATTCATAAATTCTCCATAACTTTTCTAATTTTCTAGATTCATAAGTCTACAAGCAATTTTAAGCTAAACTAACTTGATATTCATGTTTAGCATGCCAAAAACTATAATCTAAGATCAAAATTAGGCATGCTTACCTTTGATTTGTGAAAATCCACCAAGAACCCTAATTCTTCAAAGTGAAAATTCTCCCACACTAGCTTAGGTTTTTCAATATTGATTTGGGATTATAATTGGGCTAAGCTAGAGGTTTAATTTGATAGGAAATTTTGGTAGGCTTGTTTGGAGAATTTAGGACTTGTGTTTATGGGTGGAAGGTTTCAAGTGCTCAACAATGGTGAAAGTGTTCTTCATTTCTCAAGGTTGAAGACAACTAAATTAGTTGAATGAAATTTCTAGATTTTTAATCATGCATGGCCGGATTTTTGGTGTTATAAGACAAGGAAATTTGGCTAAATCCAAGCCATTGGTTTATAAGGTTTTGCCACTTGTCTGACACGCCCGGACCTAGTCCGCACGTGTCAAGTTGTATAATTATGTATTGTTGTCTTGTTAATATACCAAAGTAGACTTCTCATGGATGTTTTAAACTTCATTTAGCTCAATTTCAAGCTTAAAAATCCTAAAATTGAAGTCTGGGGATGTGGGCCCCACTTGAAATCGAGACCCGAGGAAAATTGGGCTGAGTTGACCGGAGTCAACTCGAAAATGGTTGACTCCGGCGCCGGAGTTGGTCGGGTCCGGCGCCGGACCCGTCATTTCTATAAGGCCGAGACCCCCATTTCTTCTTCACTTCAAGTTCTTCACTTCTCCGATCTCTCTCTTCCAATTCTCTCTCAATCAAGTCTTCAATCCCTTTTCAAACACTTCATTAATCATCAATATCAACTTCTTTTGCCTCCTTGAAGATCAAAACATCAAGATTTCTAAGGAAATCATCAAATCTTGAAATCTGGAAATTTGGCGACAGTTTGTTCATCAGCTCATATCTTTTGATTCAACCGTGCGTTTTGGCTGAGAATTTGGTATGTTGTTCTAGACTCATCAAGCTTTAATTTGATAGTTTATACGCTTTATTTCATGGTCTGTGCTAAGAGAATTTGATGATTGAAGTTAAGATTTCTGTTTTGCCAGGAATAAGTCAACCCATAGTGTTTTGATCCAAAAATTCGAGCATGATTTATTGATTGATTCCGTTCTTGAAGCTGTGAATTCATAGATCATGTGTTTAACTTGCTGTGTTTCAATTTTGGTGCGGATTGGTGTTGAATTGAACTCGAACCGAGCTTGATTTCATGGTTGGCCGAACTCGGCCATTTTCTGGAGGCAGGTCCGGCGCTGGACCTGGTAGGTCCCGCGCCGGAGCTGCCTAAAATTGGGAGAATTTCCCGAATTGGCTCACTCCCGCCCGGGAGTGAGCAGCCTGCCGACGATGGCACTGTAGCTCCAGGGGCATTTTGGTAATTTTGCAGCCCTAGACTCCATTTGACCCTAATTAACTCCAATTAGCTTCAATTGACTTCCAGACTTGCCAATTTTATTCCGAGACCTTTAATTGGTGTTGTTTTATGATTTGATTGTTGGTTGAATATTTTTATTAATCAAATTAGATTTTAATTTGATTATTTAGGTACGTGATTGTACGAGATTTGGACCGGTAGCAATTTGAGCCAAGGCATTCGTGGGTAATCGGGGAGTATACAACTCTCCTCACTTGTGAGTGGCTTGGATTATATTGGTTGACCATTGAGGGTTAACCGTTTTCAAATTTATTTATAAATGTTTTATTAAATTGTTTATATATATGTTTTGGGGTATGAATTGTCCACCCTCACACACTGAGTTTACTAATGATTTAAAGGGTGGGAGTTTCAATAAATTTTATATATTGATATTATTATTGATTATTGTATGAGGAATGATACCCCTGAGAGATTGATATTATTATTGATTATTGTATGGGAAACGATACCCTGAGAGATAATAGATTGATCATTTTACTCGAGGCTCCAATATGTGGGAGCGTGGACCGAGTTGAGAGCATGCGTGATTTCTCAGTCGTGGACCGCCTATCGAGGGGCACGGTGAGACGGGCCTGTTTGTGAGAGGCGCGTAGGGAAACTCGCCAGGACTCCAGAGTGCTGTGTTCCACCACAGCAAGGCAAACATCAAGGGAATGGGCCAGAGAGTAAAATTAAAAATGTTTTAAAAGTATAAAGTAACCCTTGACGGTCCAGTGGATACCCAGTGCACGGGTATACCTTATTGGGACGATTTTAGATGCCAGCCCTTATGTAAATATTATTATGGATTTGATATTTGATTTGGTATGGGATTTACTATATTTCAGTAAATGGTTTATTAAATTTGATATTTGGATTATTTCATATCCCCAGCCTGAGGTGATCGGTCTTTATAACCGAGTCTCTCACTGGGTACAAGTATATTGTACTCACCCCATTCACTTTTGTTTTCAGATCATCAGACTTTGGACAGCAGACGTCCTGGTGGCCAGTGATCCCAGTTCGTCTCTGTGGACACTATATTGTAGGTGCCACCTCATTTTACTTGGTATATCTTGGCTCGGAATATTATTGCATCTTACATATATATTTGTGTATTTATAAATAATACCTTCCGCTGCATGGAACACCGTAAGATGTGATACTTTATTTTGAAATAATTTTGAACTATATTATCTATGATAATTTCGTATGTTTTCATATATTGCTCAAATATCCTTTATTTTAAAGCCTTGTGCCATCTTGGTTGCCCGCCTGACGAGGCACGCATCTCGAGGTGGTACGGCGGTTGTCACGTGGTCGAGCCTGCGAGTCGGGGCGTGACATTGTCACTAGATGGTTAAATCCATAAAAGAAATTTTTGTCCTAAGTTCCCATTCTGTCCTCCAACAATCACTAAAATTCCATCTATATCCTAAGTCAGTGTAAAATTTTCAGTGTATATTCTTATTCTTCAGACAATTTCCTTTTATTCCATTGGCAGTGAAATTTTAAAATTCTCTGTCAATTTTTTGTAAATTCTGTCTAAACTTCTAATTTTACTACTAATTCTTCAACAATTTATTTAATTCCATTGATGTCCTATTCATAACTTAAGTAAAACTTAAACTATATTTTCAATGATTTCCTACTAAATGATGCATGCCGAACGGACTAAAAGAAACAAAAATTTAGAACGGGTATTATAAAATATGTATGGTAATAATTATGTGGACATTTAGAACATAAGTTGGAACATAAAGCATAAATGAGCATATTCACATGGAGCATAGTCATCAAATGCACACAATGGATAGAATTTAATGAACGTTGACCATGTACATATAAACTGTGAAACAGAATGAGCATTAACAAATCCTTGAAATGGGAAGCATATCCGAACAAAAATGAACAATAAATTAGTGTCAAAGTTGGAATCACTTAGGCTGAAAAAGTTACCCAAAGAAGACAAAGCCTTTGTAAAGACGCACTGGGTCACAAGCTTGAAAGGATGGGCTACAGTGCAGCTGAAGGAAAATGCCAAACTCTCGAAACTATAAGAGACAGTAGCCAAGTTTGACTTTGACTAAACGCAATCCTTTCCTTTTTCTTCAAACACTACTTCCCACCATCAAGAACTCCTCTCTCTAGCCAAATGGGAACCTTCGCCGATTCACCACACTTCGTCGCATGGTAATTTCACCATAGCTCAGATGAAGCTCCAAATTTCCAGAAATGTTCTTTCCTAACTTCTGAGCACTAAACCGAGACCCGTTTCCTTAAAATCTTTCTAGATTTTCCTAGATCTAATTGGGAACCCGCGAGTTCAAAACCATGGTCCACCGAATTTCACTGTCCGATGAACACCAAACTCCCGTATGTTGCTCCCCTCACTTATCTCTTCATTTTCACCGTTCAGATCTTTGATCAAAGCCACCAATCACCCATTTATTCAAAACTCAAACCCTAAAAAAATTTCTAGCGTGCAAACAACCACTGGTAAAGCTCAAAACCTGACTTTTTCTTCTCCCAAACCAATTTAGACTTCCCCTCGATCTATTCAAAACAAATTTCAAAGAAAGCAACCATATTCCTAACTGAAGATAAAACCCGAATATTTTTTTTTGTATTTTATTTTTTTTTCAGCCTCCTCTCTTTGTGTTCTTTTCGGGTCCCTTTAAATTGAAAATCATTTTTTTTGGGTTTTTCTTCTTCTCATCAAGGGTTTAAATTCCCTGCCCTTATTCAATCTGAGGGTCCCTATTTCTTCACTTTTAGATTCCTCTTATTGCCCCTATCTCATCGTTTCCCATTGGTTTCTCTGAACATCTCGGCCTGTTCATTGGTTGAGTCCATGTTTGTCCTTTTTTGTAGGGGTACTGGCTGCAGGTGAGGACGAACTTGGCAGCTGTCGTGCTGGCAGAAGGGTTTCGGAATTGCAAGGGAGGAGAGAGAGAATGAAAGAATCTCCGAGAGTAGAGTGGGGACCAATTTCGTTAATAAGCTAAGCTGTTTTATAACTTCGCTTAATTAACTTTCATTAGTCTGCTGTTAATGTTCTTGCTTCTGATTAATTCTTCTGCCCTGTGCCACTTTAGTTAATAAATCAGCTTTAATTCCTACTTTGCAGTCAGTTTGATGTGGTTGTCCTTTTGTTGGACTCAGCAAGATTTGGTGCAGCTCTCAATTTTTGGTTCCAGCTGAATGAGGCAATCCCGTGTGCCAATTCAATGTCAATTTGGGTTTGGTCAGTAGGCAGCAAAGCTCTGCCGTTTTGGAGCTGGGTGTATGTCTTTCAACTGGGTTTGGGCTTTGTAAAATATGTCCATGTAATCCATTCCCTTTCTTTATGAAAATTGAGCTGCCAAATTTGTATGAGTAAAAATTCCGGGCCTGTCCAATTGCAATTACAAAAAAAGATAGGACCCGAGCCCAATTTGTAGTCCAAACCAATCAAATTGTATGCTTTATATGCTGGGCCAATCCTCCAAGTCCAGTCCTTTTCAGTAGTGGATCCTTAAAATTAAAAGAAAAGAAAATTATAATTATAATAAAATAGGATATATAAAATTTAGAGAAAGAAAAGTTAAGTTAAGAGAAAATAAAACAAAATAAAATAGATAAAAATAAAGATACAATAAGATATATAAATACATAAAAGTAGGGTGTCACAAATTTGACGCATTTGCATCTGCAAATTATGACAAAAGGTTTGTATTTAACTCATCATGGACATAAGAGAGGTATTTTCCTCCATTCCATTGTCATGTGAAGGTTGTGGTTGTTGAAAATCCCATGGTTGGTGACACTCCCAAGGTCTTTCTATAGCTCCAATGATTGCTCGATTAGCTCCAAAGTCATCAGTGTAATTTTTGCTCTCATATTTGTTGGATATGGGCTCCCAATTCATACATGCATGAGGTGCATGGCCATACATGCCACAATGATGACAAGCCTCCCAATTATTAGATTCCCTATAGTAGAACATCTTCTGTTTAGTGAGATCAATAATCTAAAAAGCACATAAAAGCAAGAAGTTACTAAAACTAGAATTAATATAAATAGCAAATAAATAGTACCTAGCAACGGCGCCAGAAACTTGGTTGCCTTAATCTGCAAGTGCACAGAATCGAGATAGTATAAAAAAGGCAGTATTCCAAGATATTGTTCCCACGAAGACTAATATTTACTAATTTAATTAAATCTAGTTAAAGCAAACAATACTATTAAATTAGAATCAAGGAAAAATTAACTGAATAAAATAACTAATTAGATAAAGGAAAATCAATAAATAAGAAAACATTAGGGCTTTGGGGTTCACTTGCAAGGAATAATTAATTATCATGCAAATCCAATTATTCTAATTGAAATAGCAATTACACTAATGTAGCTATGACCTCTTTCAAGGTACAAAGGTATATTCAATTAAGCAACTACCATCTATCGATGTGCAATTCAACCTAATCAAACTTATTAAGCATAAGTAATCAATAAGTTATCACCCTAATTTAGGATATCTCTATCTCTAACTGACACGCTCGAACCTAGTCCGCATGCGTCAAGTTGTAGATTTGTATATAGTTGTCTGGCCAAAGGAATGGAATTGGACTTCCCTTAGATATTTTGAACTTCTTTTAGCTCAATTTTGAGCTTAAAAACCCTAAATTATAGTATGGAGTCAGTGGGGCCCGCTTGTGCATGCAAACCGAGGCATTTGGGTTGAGTTGACCAAAGTCAACTTTAAAAAGATGTTGTTCGGCACCGAACATGGTCAAGTCCAGCGCCAAACCCATGAGATCAAAGTGGGGTCTCGGCCACCTAAGACCCCCATTTCTCATCCTCTTCTCTTCTTGTTTTTCTTCCTCTGAATTCTCTGAATCTTCTAGCAAAATCAACACTTCAAATCCTCTTCAAACTCTCTCATAATTATCACCATCTAGCTCGTTGGCCTCCAAGAAGATCAAAATCATCAAATTCTCTTCAAAAATTCAAAACTGTCAATTCGGCGATAGTTTGTTCTTTAGCTCATATCATTCAATTCAATCGTAGGAATTCGCTGAGCTTTTGGTATGTTGTTCTAGACCCATCAAACTTTAATTTGATAGTTTATATGCTTCATTTCGTTAAGTGAGCTGAGAGAAATGATGAATTGAAAATTGAAATTCGTTTTGCTTAAGAGCATTTAGACCTCTTGACTTTTGATTTGAAATTCAAGCATGATTAGCTGTTTAATTTAGTTCTTGAAGCTATGATTCCTTAGTTTAGGTGTTAGCTACTTGTGTTTCAATTTTTGTGTGAATTGGTGCAAAGTGGAGCTCAAAATGGTGGTTGGCTGAGAGAACAGGTTCAGCGCCGGACATGGCTAGGTCCGGTGTCGGACTCATCAAAATTTGGGGAAATTCCCCAAATCGGCCATTCCCGCCTGGAAGTGAGCCTTGGCCTCACTGGAGCTACACTATAGCAAGGATATTTTGGTAATTTTGCAACCCTAGACCCCAATTAACTATAATTACCTTCCGTACTTGTCCAATTTAGTTCCTAGACCCTAGAGACATTAATTAAGTTTTGTTGTGTGATCTAATTGTTAGTCGAATGCCTTTATTAATCAAATTAGATTTTAATTTGATTATCTAGGTACGCGATTATACGAGATCGGACCGGTAGCATTTGAGTTAGGGCATTCGAGGGCTATATTTGGGAGTATACAAACCTCCTTCACTTGTGAGTGGCTTGGATTATAGTGGTTGACCATTAAGGGTCAACCGATTTTGAATTGCTTTATTAATTGTTTTAGTAAATGTTTATAACATTTTGTGGTATGAATTGTCCACCCTCACACACGAGTTTAGAAAAGGATTTAAGGGTGGGATTTTCAAAAGATAATATGAATTATTATTTTGATTATTGATGATATGACACCCCTGGGAGATGAGTGATTGATTGGGTTCCTCGGTGCTCCAATATCCAGGAGTGTGCACCGAGTTTGAGAGCATGCATGAGATGTAGCTGTGGACCACATCGAAGTCAAACGTCAAGGGAACAGGCCAGAGATTATAAGAAAAGGATTTGAGATATGAGTTAGCCCTTGACAGTCCAGTGGGACACCTAAGTACACGGGTGTACCTTTGGGATGATTTTAGGTGCCAGTAGATTTATGATATTTGTTATTTGTTTTGGTGTGGGATTTCTTATGATTTTACTAAATGATTTATTAAATGAGTTTTGGATTACTTCATATCCCCAGCATGAGGTGATCGGTCATTATAACCGGGTCCCTCACTGGGTACATATATATTTGTACTCACACCATTCACCTTTTGTTGTCAGGTCATTAGGCTACGGATGATAGGCATCCCAGTGGATAGTGATCCTGGAATATCACCTGTGGACACGATTTTGTAGGTTCCACCTAGTCCCTCTTGTGAATCTTGGCTGGGAATAGTAGTGCATGTTATTATATTATTATTTCTTTTCACTGCATATTTGCATCTGTCGAGACGTTTTACCGCTCTGACGATAAATGATATGGCGTGAGAAATGGTCGGGACTAAACAGTCAAAAAAACAAATGGAGTCGCCACTAACCTTTTATTTTTAATAGGTGTGGTTAGTCACCTACTTGTTTAACCCAACGTAAATCTAGAAAGATTACGTCAAGCTAAGGAAAGAAACTGGTCTACGAAAAAGATTTTAGGTTCGGGAGTCGGTTACGCTCGGGGAAGGATTAGCACCCCCGAGACGCCCGGAAATCGGTACCACAAAAGTCTTGAAATATTTTACTTAGAAAATGATAATAAAATGTTTTAAAATCATTTTAAGAAAAACATAATTTTAAATGTCGGAATAAATATTCCTTTTAATGTAGGATAAACATCCCATTATAAAAGCTAAATTCGAAATTTAAAGACTTAATGTCGGAATAAACATTCCTTTTAATATGAAAATCCATAGCCCAATTTTGAATTTGAAGAAATTTCCTACTTAAAATGGAAATTCAATTTCTAAATAGAAATAAATATTCTTCAAAAATCAAAGTCAAATTTAAAAATGAGGATAAATATCCTTTTGAAAAACAAAGGTTTAATTTTAATTTTAGAAAGTCTAAATTATGAGAATATTAATTGAAACCTTCTAGAAAACATTTTGCAAAAAAGTTGGGATAAACATCCTCAAATTCATGCTTTGAAATTTACATTAAGAGACTTTAATTATGATTATTTAAATTAAAATCTCTTAGAAAGATTTAATTTTAAAACAATGTCGGAATAAATATTCGTTTTAATTTGTTGAAGGGAATAATTTGACAAAAATTTAGTTTAGTAGGAAAACCTTAGTAGATTAATAAATTAAGACCTTTCAAAAAATGAATGTCCTTTTTATCAAATAAAACTGATTTTTAAAAAAAGAATTTTAAAGATTTAAAGAATAAACATTCCTTTTATTGGAGTTAAAAATGCATTTTGATAAAAATGAAGTTTACTTGAAGGGTCTTAATTAATTAAATATACTAAAGTTCTCCCAAAAAGGTATTTTGGAAAATTAAAAAAAGGGTCAAAAGAAAATAAATATTCCCTTTCAAAGAAATAAAAATAAGAAAAGAAATTTTAAAAGTAATTTTTTAACAAAACTTGAATTAATTTGAGAGGCCTTAACTATAATTGGGTAGTTAAGATCTCTCAAAAAACTTCTAAGACATGTTTTGAAATTAATGTTGGAATAAACATTCCTTTTAATTTAATTGGGTCTCTTAAATAAGAGATTTTCTTAAAATAAAATGAAAATAAAACATAAAAGTAAAAGTGGATAAAAGGCTTTGGGAATAAACATTCCTTTTGTAAAAGAAGGTAAAAACAAATTTTTAGTTCATTTACCAATTTTAAGAAATTAAAGAAATCATAAACATGATGTATGCTTTTTATGAAATTAAATGGGAAAAACATATTTTTAATTTTGTAGGGATGAAAAATTTCCCCGAGCCCGATTAGACACCGAAAAAACTTTTCATCGGAGAAAACCTTCGGAAACCTCGGACTCCCAAGGCATCTTTCGGCTACCCCATGCATATGAATTTTTAAAAATTAATGTTCTAAACTTAATTATGCATGAATGGGACAAAGAAATAAGGGTTAGTACATATATACACAATTAATTACATAATAAAATATCATAAATAAATAGGACATGGAGATTTAAAATCAACTTTTCAAGATCAAATTGCATGGCAACTAATTTAACGCATATAAGCCAGCTTAATTTAAACCAACACATATACAAGGTCAAGTATGTAATTTTACATAAAATTCAATTCATGATTAAACAAATATATATGCAAGGGCAAAAAGGTAATTTTACATACAAGATTAAACTTTTAATTAATCAAACATACATATAAGGGCAAAAAGGTAATTTTACATGCGAGATTAGATTTTTTAATTAGGAAAGCATACATAAAAGGAAAAAACAGTAGTTTAACACATGATATAATTACTAATTAAGCTAACAAATACATGCAAAGGCAAAAGGGTAATTTTACAATCGAAATTAAATTTTTAATAAAGACAAATATGGATTTAAGGGCAAAAAGTGATTTAACGAGGTCAAAATTAAATATTATATTAAATATGCATCTATTCGAACTTAAAAATACAATTTTTATAACCAAGACTAATTTTTATTTAAATAAATAAAGATGAACTTAAAAATGCAATTTTTATTAATCAAAGTTTTACTTTTAATCAAACAAAAATATTTATAAGCATGAAAATGTAATTTTTATAGTCTAGACTTAACTTTTAATTAAACAATCAAGTTTACAAATTTAAAGGTACCAACTTTATGGTCGAAAATTATATTTTAATCTAATTAGATACACATACAGGTTCAAAGGTGTAAACTTTATAGTCAAAATTAATTTTTTTTAACCTAAACAGGTTTAAAGATGCAAACTTTACAGTTAAAACTAAAATTTTTTAACCTAAACAGGTTTAAAGATGTAAACTTTACGGCCAAGATTAAATTTTTAACAAATAAATATCATGAAACATACATATTGGACGCAAAAAGTTATAAAGATTGACATAAAACATATAAAGTCAGGACCTTTCTCACATGCCCATGTATGCCATTACGATTAAACACATAATAACTTAAATAAAAGTAAAAAGGCACCATTTTTAGTATATTCAAACCATATTTTAAACTAATCTAGTTATTTGGCAAGGCATAAAAACATCACAGATTTCAAATATAGATATGAGAGTTAACAGACTAACATTTCCGTATGCAAGTTAACTATAAATAAGTAAAAAGATTTAAACTTACAGTAAAATAAAGTGAGTGTCACGCCCCGACTCACAGGCTCGGCCACGTGACAACCGCCGTACCACCTCGAGATGTGTGCCTCGTCAGGCGGGCAACCAAGATGGCACAAGGCTTTAAAATAAAGGATATTTGAGCAATATATGAAAACATACGAAATTATCATAGATAATATAGTTCAAAATTATTTCAAAATAAAGAATCACATCTTACGGTGTTCCATGCAGCGGAAGGTATTATTTATAAATACACAAATATATATGTAAGATGCAATAATATTCCGAGCCAAGATATACCAAGTAAAATGAGGTGGCACCTACAATATAGTGTCCACAGAGACGAACTGGGATCACTGGCCACCAGGACGTCCGCCGTCCAAAGTCTGATGATCTGAGAACAAAAGTGAATGGGGTGAGTACAATATACTTGTACCCAGTGAGAGACTCGGTTAGAAAGACCGATCACCTCAGGCTGGGGATATGAAATAATCCAAATATCAAATTTAATAAACCATTTTCTGAAATATAGTAAATCCCATACCAAATCAAATATCAAATCCATAATAATATTTACATAACGGCTGGCATCTGAAATCGTCCCAATAAGGTATACCCGTGCATTGGGTATCCACTGGACCGTCAAGGGTTACTTTATACTTTTAAAACATTTTTAATTTTACTCTCTGGCCCATTCACTTGACGTTTGCCTTGCTGTGGTGGAACACAGCACTCTGGAGTCCTGGCGAGTTTCCCTACGCGCCTCTCGCAAACAGGCCCGTCTCACTATGCCCCTCGATAGGCGGTCCACGGCTGAGAAATCACACATGCTCTCAACTCGGTCCACGCTCCCACATATTGGAGCCCCGAGTAAAATGATCAATCTATTATCTCTCAGGGTATCGTTTCCCATACAATAATCAATAATAATATCAATCTCTCAGGGGTATCATTCCTCATACAATAATCAATAATAATATCAATATATAAAATTTATTGAAACTCCCACCCTTTAAATCATTAGTAAACTCAGTGTGTGAGGGTGGACAATTCATACCCCAAAACATATATAAACAATTTAATAAAACATTTATAAATAAATTTGAAAACAGTTAACCCTCAATGGTCAACCAATATAATCCAAGCCACTCACAAGTGAAGAGAGTTGTATACTCCCCGATTACCCACAAATGCCTTGGCTCAAATTGCTACCGGTCCAAATCTCGTACAATCACGTACCTAAATAATCAAATTAAAATCTAATTTGATTAATAAAAATATTCAACCAACAATCAAATCATAAAACAACACCAATTAAAGGTCTCGGAATAAAATTGGCAAGTCTGGAAGTCAATTGAAGCTAATTGGAGTTAATTGGGGTCAAATGGAGTCTAGGGCTGCAAAATTACCAAAATGCCCCTGGAGCTACAGTGCCATTGTCGGTAGGCTGCTCACTCCCGGGCGGGAGTGAGCCAATTCGGGAGATTCTCCCAATTTTAGGCAGCTCCGGCGCGGGACCTGCCAGGTCCGGCGCCAGACCTGCCTCCAGATAATGGCCGAGTTCGGCCAACCATGAAATCAAGCTCGGTTCGATTTCGATTCAACACCAATCCGCACCAAAATTGAAACACAGCAAGTTAAACACATGATCTATGAATTCACAGCTTCAGGAACGGAATCAATCAATAAATCATGCTCGAATTTTTGGATCAAAACACTATGGGTTGACTTATTTCTGGCAAAACAGAAATCTTAACTTCAATCATCAAATTCTCTTAGCACAGACCATGAAATCAAGCGTGTAAACTATCAAATTAAAGCTTGATGAGTCTAGAACAACATACCAAATTCTCAGCCAAAACGCACGGTTGAATCAAAAGATATGAGCTGATGAACAAACTGTCGCCAAATTTCCAGATTTCAAGATTTGATGATTTCCTTAGAAATCTTGATGTTTTGATCTTCAAGGAGGCAAAAGAAGTTGATATTGATGATTAATGAAGTGTTTGAAAAGGGATTGAAGACTTGATTCAGAGAGAATTGGAAGAGAGAGATCGGAGAAGTGAAGAACTTGAAGTGAAGAAGAAATGGGGGTCTCGGCAGCCGAAACCCCTTATAGAAATGACGGGTCCGGCGCCGGACCCGACCAACTCCGGTGCCGGAGTCAACCATTTCTGAGTTGACTCCAGTCAACTCAGCCCAATTTTCCTCGGTTTCGATTTCAAGTGGGGCCCACATCCCCGGACTTCAATTTTAGGATTTTTAAGCTTGAAATTGAGCTAAACGAAGTTTAAAACATCCATGAGAAGTCTACTTTGGTATATTAACAAGACAACAATACATAATTATACAACTTGACACGTGCGGACTAGGTCCGGGCGTGTCAACTCTCCCCTCCTTACAAAAATTTCATCCCCGAAATTCAAACAAACTAAACATCAAACAAATGGGGAAAATTACGTCTCATGTCATTCTCAGGCTCCCAAGTCTGCTCCTCAATCTGCGAGCTTTTCCACAAAACTCGCACCAAAGGTACCGATTTATTCCTCAACGATCAAACCTTTCGATCCAATATGGCTACAGGTCGAACTCTGAAGCCCAAACTTTTCTTCAGCTTCACAGGTAGTGTCTGAAGAACGTGTGACGGGTCAGGTACATATTTTCGGAGCATAGATATATGAAAGACATCATGTATCCGAGACATGTCAGGTGGCAACTCCAAGCGATACGCCACCGTTCCAATTCGTTCAGTGATGAGAAATGAACCAATGTACCTCGGATTTAGCTTTCCCGCCTTGCGAAAACGAATAACACCTTTCCAAGGTGAGACCTTCAAAAACACTTGATCTCCCACTTGAAACTCCAAAGGTGTCCTCCTTCGCTGAGCATATTTTCTATCTCGATCCTGGGCTGCCTGTAGTCGCTCTCGAATAAATTTCACCTTCTTAGTGGTAAGTTCAATCTCTGCCTTGTTGAAGATTCGGTTCTCGCCCACTTCATCCCAATACAATGGGGTTCTACACTTCTTTCCATACAGAGCTTCGTATGGAGCCATACCAATACTAGATTGGTAGCTGTTGTTGTAAGCAAACTCTGCTGCTGCAAGATACGTGTCCCATCCACTAGAAGATTCAAGTGCACATGCTCGCAACATGTCTTCCAATATCTGAATAGTACGTTCTGATTGACCGTCAGTCTGTGGATGGAAAGCAGTGCTGAAACGAAGCTGAGTTCCCATCGCTTGCTGAAAGCTATCCCAAAACTGTGAAGTAAACCTCGGATCTCGATCTGAAACTATCGAAGCTGGGACTCTGTGAAGTCGAACTACTTCGTTCATGTAAAGCTGGGCTAATTGGTTCACACTCCATTTCATGCTTACAGGGAGAAAATGTGCTGACTTGGTAAGTCGGTCTACAATCACCCATACCGCATCAACTCCACATCTAACACACGGAAAACCGGTCACAAAATCCATAGTGATGTGCTCCCATTTCCATTCAAGAATTTGAAGAGGTTAAAGTGTCCCGAAAGGCTTTCGACGCTCCGCTTTTACCTGCTGGCACGTCAAGCATCTCGCTAAGAATTCAACGACTTCTCTCTTCATTCCAGGCCACCAATAATGGTCCTTGATGGTTCGATACATCTTGGTGCTACCTGGGTGCATAGCAAACGGAGAAGAATGGGCTTGCTGAAGAATGGTACCTTTAAGATCAAGGTTGTGCGGCACACAGATTCGATTTCGGAACAACAAAACTCCATCACTGCGAACTGAAAATTCCGATGGTTCTTCCAACTGTAACTTCTGAAGTTCTTGTTGCAACCTCGGATCGGATTTTTGAAGATCACGAATCCGATCATCTAGCACTGGCTTAGCTAGAATCTGGGCAATTAATGCACCTTCATGATGATCATAAGCCAATCTGGTTCCAGTTGATCTCATCTCCACTAACTCTGGCAAGTGAATATCTCTGATCGTCGCCAAGGACGTAACTGTATTTCGGCTCAAAGCATCAGCAACTACATTCGCCTTGCCGGGATGATAATCGATTACGAGATCGTAATCCTTTATGAGATCTAACCATCTCCTTTGTCGCATGTTCAACTCACGCTGAGTCATGAAATGCTTGAGACTCTTGTGATCGGTATAGATCCGACAGGTTTCACCATATAAATGATGACGCCAAATCTTCAAGGCGAAGACAATGGCAGCTAGCTCCAAATCATGTATCGGATAATTGACCTCATTCGGCTTCAATTGACGAGAAGCTTAAGCAATTACCCTCTCATCTTGCATCAACACACAACCAAGTCCGTTGCCTGATGCATCAGTATACACAGTGAACTCTTTGCCGCTCACAGGTAAGGCAAGTACTGGTGCGGTCGTCAATTTATCCTTCAGTTTCTGGAAACTCTCTTCACATTTCTCTGTCCAAACAAACTTAGTGTTCTTGCGAGTTAGTTTGGTCAATGGTGCAGCAATCGCAGAGAATCCATCCACAAATCTCCGATAATATCCAGCTAATCCCAAGAAACATCGAATCTCTGTGGGAGTTGCAGGACGTTTCCAATTGGTGATTGCCTCAATCTTGTTGGAATCCACATATATACCATCCCTAGACACAACATGTCCAAGGAATCCAACTTGCTGCAACCAAAACTGGCATTTAGAGAGCTTAGCATAAAGCTGATGATCTCGAAGAGTTTGCAACACAATGCGAAGATGATTTGCATGCTCCCGCTGGTTCCTTGAATAAACCAATATGTCATCAATGAAGACAATGACAAATCGATCTAAGTACTGATGGAATATGCGATTCATCAAGTCCATAAATGCTGCTGAAGCGTTGGTAAGTCCAAATGACATCACACAGAACTCGTAATGTCCGTATCTGGTACGAAAAGCAGATTTATGGATATCTTCATCTCGGATTTTCAACTGATGGTAGCCCGATCGCAGGTCAATCTTAGAAAACTTTCCGGCTCCTCGAAGTTGATCAAATAGGTCATCGATGCAAGGTAGTGGATATCTATTCTTCACAGTCATCGCATTCAGCTTGCGGTTGTCGATGCAGAGTCGCATTGAACCATCTTTCTTTTTCACAAACAAAACTGGGGCTCCCCAAGGTGATGTACTCGGCCGAATGAATCCTTTATCCAGCAATTCGGCGAGTTGTTTCTTCAGTTCAACCAATTCAGTGGGTGCCATTCGGTATGGAGCCATAGAAATTGGATCCGTACCAGGATAAACTTCGATCGGAAAGTCGAAGTCTCTCTCAGGTGGCAAACCAGGTAATTCATCGGGGAAAACATCCGAAAACTCATTAACTACCGGGATATCTTCAATGTTAGGCTCTTCCACAGATTTATCTACTACATGGGCTAACACAGCTTTACGCCCTTTCAGTAGTAGCTTACTTGTTTTAATGGCGGAGATGACATTCGGTCTGCCTCTGCGCTCACTGTAAAAGTCAATCATGCTGCCATCAGGTCGTGGAATCCTCACCAAATGGTGCTCACAGTAGATCTGAACACGATGTCTCCCAAGCCAATCCATCCCCAAGATGGCATCAAAATCAGACATTTGAAGTGGAATTAAGTCTACTTCAAAAACAAAGTTTTCCAGCTTCACTGCACATCCTTTGTACACCGTATTTCGAACCATTTTCTCACCCAACGGCGTATTCACCAATAGTTCGTACCCCAAGGGCGATAACGATCGATCCGCATGCACAGTAAACTTTGTATTAACATAGGACAAAGCAGCTCCAGTGTCCATAATCACATAAGCCGGTTGATCGAAAATAATTACCACGCCTAACGTTCAAAATTTTTCTAAAGCGGTTACTTTCGTTCGGCAAGTAGTTATGAGTATGATAATATCTTTATTCTTGAAAAAAATAATCATCCATGAATATTTAAATATTACTTACCGGTGACTACATCAAGACGTGCATCAGCGTCCTCCTGCGACATAGCATAAACTTGAGTAGGTTGTCGCTGCTGCTGCTGCTGTGGGGGTCGTCTCGGAGATGCTGAGCTACTACCAATACCCGAATGCTGCTGAGAGGTAGAAGGTGCTGCGAAAGAATGTCACGCAGGTTGAAACGGATGAAAACCTCCATAGTTACTCGGTCTGACAGGTGGCTGACTAAAATTCTACCTGGGTGGTAAAGAAACGGTAGATGGACATGCACGTGCTACGTGACCCATGCCTCCGCACCGAAAACATCGAGGTCCAGCCCTACACTGGCCAGAATGAAAACGCCTACAGTGTGGGCATCGAGATCCAGACTCCACTCTCTTCTTCCCAAATCTTCCTTTGCTCATGGAACCAAATCCAAACTTCTCTTTTCCTCGACCACCTGATGGAAGTGGTGGCAGAGAAAGTGACATCTGAGGTACTGGGGACTCAACTGAACCGCCCCGAGATATTCCTCCATGGGAATATAAGTTCTGAGTCTGTTTCTGCTCCAGGTTCATCGGTACGTCATAAGATCGTTGACCACTCGAATTCGATCCTCCTGATCGGCGCTAGGCAATCATAGCCTCTGCCCATAACGCATCCTGTCGACACTGTTCGAAAGTGGCTTTAGAAGTAGGTTTCATCATCTGTACAATCTCCCACCGAAGGCCGTTAACAAACTGAAGACAAAGGGTATCCTCAGTGATGGGTGGAAGATGATGTGAAAGTCTCCGTAACTCTGTCTCGAACTGCTCAACTGATCTGTTGCCTTGCTCCAATCGGAGAAAATCACCATATCGTCTCATCCTCGTCTCTTCCGATATAAACCTCTCTCGGAACTCAGTAACAAATGTCTCCCATGTCACTGGTCCAGTAGCTCTGCTCTCGAGATTTGTCCACCAACTCAGTGGCTGTCCCTGGAGATATCGAGTAACCACATTCCCTCGCTCCTCCGAGGTCATACCCAGACCCTGTGTGTTCTTTGTGACGAAATGTAACCAATCCCACGCTGCATCAACGGACGTGTCGGAAAGTTTTGGGGTGTTTAGTCCCTTCATGATGCTAAGGAACCTCACCATGCGATCTTCTGAAGAAATAACACCAGCAGAAGTGCTCGCTGCACCACTCGGCTGAAAGTGCGGCTGTATCGGTATAGACATCCGTGGCGATGGATGAACTGGTGGTGTAATACCGATAGTCGGAGGTACGCCAGTGGCCATTTGTGACGAAAAGAATTTACTGGCCCAAGTATCAAACATGCGCTCAACATCAGCGGGCGTAAACTACACCGGCGTGACAGTCGTCGGAGGTGGGGGTGGTGGAATTTCAGTACGAACATCCTGATGATGCGTCTCATCAATAGGTGTAATAGGTGGAACAGGCTCATCCGGAATCTCAGTGGTCTCCGGATCTACAGTAGGCTGAATCTCAGGCTGCCTACGTGGTCTACCTCTTCTCCTCGGTACAGAGGGATCAGGGGTAGGAATAGAAGAATTCAGAATATTCCTTCTTCTCGGTGGCATGGCGTAACTATATATGAAATCTAAGTCAGTAGACGAAAATACATCTATACCAACCATACCTCAAATTCTAATCCCAAAATCAGAAATCTCAAAATTATATGGACTGCTTGGCTCGGTATAATATAAATGTACTATATATTTTAAAATTTTCTCTGATACCAATTTAATTGTCACGCCCCGACTCGCAGGCTCGGCCACGTGACAACCGCCGTACCACCTCGAGATGCGTGTCTCGTCAGGCGGGCAACCGAGATGGCACAAGGCTTTAAAATAAAGGATATTTGAGCAATATATGAAAACATACGAAATTATCATAGATAATATAGTTCAAAATTATTTCAAAATAAAGTATCACATCTTACGGTGGTCCATGCAGCGGAAGGTATTATTTATAAATACACAAATATATATGTAAGATGCAATAATATTCCGAGCCAATATATACCAAGTAAAATGAGGTGGCACGTACAATATAATGTCCACAGAGACGAACTGGGATCATTGGCCACCAGGACGTCCGCCATCCAAAGTCTGATGATCTGAAAACAAAAGTGAATGGGGTGAGTACAATATACTTGTACCCAGTGAGAGACTCGGTTATAAAGACCGATCACCTCAGGCTGGGGATATGAAATAATCCAAATATCAAATTTAATAAACCATTTACTGAAATATAGTAAATCCCATACCAAATCAAATATCAAATCCATAATAATATTTACATAAGGGCTGGCATCTAAAATCGTCCCAATAAGGTATACCCATGCACTGGGTATCCACTGGACCGTCAAGGGTTACTTTATACTTTTAAAACATTTTTAATTTTACTCTCTGGCCCATTCCCTTGATGTTTGCCTTGCTGTGGTGGAACACAGCACTTTGGAGTCCTGGCGAGTTTCCCTAGAGGCCTCTCGCAAACAGGCCCGTCTCACCGTGCCCCTCGATAGGCGGTCCACGGCTGAGAAATCACGCATGCTCTCAACTCGGTCCACGCTCCCACATATTGGAGCCCCGAGTAAAATGATCAATCTATTATCTCTCAGGGTATCGTTTCCCATACAATAATCAATAATAATATCAATCTCTCAGGGGTATCATTCGTCATACAATAATCAATAATAATATCAATATATAAAATTTATTGAAACTCCCACCCTTTAAATCATTAGTAAACTCAGTGTGTGAGGGTGGACAATTCATACCCCAAAACATATATAAACAATTTAATAAAACATTTATAAATAAATTTGAAAACGGTTAACCCTCAATGGTCAACCAATATAATCCAAGCCACTCACAAGTGAAGAGAGTTGTATACTCCCCGATTACCCACGAATGCCTTGGCTCAAATTGCTACCGGTCCAAATCTCGTACAATCACGTACCTAAATAATCAAATTAAAATCTAATTTGATTATTAAAAATATTCAACCAACAATCAAATCATAAAACAACACCAATTAAAGGTCTCGGAATAAAATTGGCAAGTCTGGAAGTCAATTGAAGCTAATTGGAGTTAATTGGGGTCAAATGGAGTCTAGGGCTGCAAAATTACCAAAATGCCCCTGGAGCTACAGTGCCATTGTCGGCAGGCTGCTCACTCCCGGGCGGGAGTGAGCCAATTCGGGAGATTCTCCCAATTTTAGGCAGCTCCGGCGCGGGACCTGCCAGGTCCGGCGCGGGACCTGCCTCCAGAAAATGGCCGAGTTCGGCCAACCATGAAATCAAGCTCGGTTCGAGTTCGATTCAACACCAATCCGCACCAAAATTGAAACACAGCAAGTTAAACACATGATCTATGAATTCACAGCTTCAGGAACGGAATCAATCAATAAATCATGCTCGAATTTTTGGATCAAAACACTATGGGTTGACTTATTTCTGGCAAAACAGAAATCTTAACTTCAATCTTCAAATTCTCTTAGCACAGACCATGAAATCAAGCATGTAAACTATCAAATTAAAGCTTGATGAGTCTAGAACAACATACCAAATTCTCAGCCAAAACGCACGGTTGAATCAAAAGATATGAGCTGATGAACAAACTGTCGCCAAATTTCCAGATTTCAAGATTTGATGATTTCCTTAGAAATCTTGATGTTTTGATCTTCAAGGAGGCAAAAGAAGTTGATATTGATGATTAATGAAGTGTTTGAAAAGGGATTGAAGACTTGATTCAGAGAGAATTGGAAGAGAGAGATCGGAGAAGTGAAGAACTTGAAGTGAAGAAGAAATGGGGGTCTCGGCAGCCGAAACCCCTTATAGAAATGACAGGTCCGGCGCCGGACCCGACCAACTCCGGCGCCGGAGTCAACCATTTCCGAGTTGACTCCGGTCAACTCAGCCCAATTTTCCTCGGGTCTCGATTTCAAGTGGGGCCCACATCCCTGGACTTCAATTTTAGGATTTTTAAGCTTGAAATTTTGCTAAACGAAGTTTAAAACATCCATGAGAAGTCTACTTTGGTATATTAACAAGACAACAATACATAATTATACAACTTGACACGTGCGGACTAGGTCCGGGCGTGTCAACTCTCCCCTCCTTACAAAAATTTCGTCCCCGAAATTCAAACAAACTAAGCATCAAACAAATGGGGAAAATTACGTCTCATGTCATTCTCAGGCTTCCAAGTCTGCTCCTCAATCTGCGAGCTTTTCCACAAAACTCGCACCGAAGGTACCGATTTATTCCTCAACGATCAAACTTTTCGATCCAATATGGCTACAGGTCGAACTCTGAAGCCCAAACTTTTCTTCAGCTTCACAGGTAGTGTCTGAAGAACGTGTGACGGGTCTGGTACATATTTTCGGAGCATAGATATATGAAAGACATCATGTATCCGAGACATGTCAGGTGGCAACTCCAAGCGATACGCCACCGTTCCAATTCGTTAAGTGATGAGAAATGGAGCAATGTACCTCGGATTTAGCTTTCCCGCCTTGCGGAAACGAATAACACCTTTCCAAGGTGAGACCTTCAAAAACACTTGATCTCCCACTTGAAACTCCAAAGGTGTCCTCCTTCGCTGAGCATATTTTCTATCTCGATCCTGGGCTGCCTGCAGTCTTTCTCGAATAAATTTCACCTTCTTAGTGGTAAGTTCAATCTCTGCCTTGTTGAAGATTCGGTTCTCGCCCACTTCATCCCAATACAATGGGGTTCTACACTTCTTTCCATACAGAGCTTCGTATGGAGCCATACCAATACTAGATTGGTAGCTGTTGTTGTAAGCAAACTCTGCTGCTGCAAGATACGTGTCCCATCCACTAGAAGATTCAAGTGCACATGCTCGCAACATGTCTTCCAATATCTGAATAGTACGTTCTGACTGACCGTCAGTCTGTGGATGGAAAGTAGTGCTGAAACGAAGCTGAGTTCCCATCGCTTGCTGAAAGCTATCCCATAACTGTGAAGTAAACCTCGGATCTCGATCTGAAACTATCGAAGCTGGGACTCCGTGAAGTCGAACTACTTCGTTCATGTAAAGCTGGGCTAATTGGTTCACACTCCATTTCATGCTTACAGGGAGAAAATGTGCTGACTTGGTAAGTCGGTCTACAATCACCCATACTGCATCAACTCCACGTCTAACACACGGAAAACCGGTCACAAAATCCATAGTGATGTGCTCCCATTTCCATTCAGGAATTTGAAGAGGTTAAAGTGTCCCGAAAGGCTTTCGACGCTCTGCTTTTACCTGCTGGCACGTCAAGCATCTCGCTACGAATTCAACGACTTCTCTCTTCATTCCAGGCCACCAATAATGGTCCTTGATGGTTCGATACATCTTGGTGCTACCTGGGTGCATAGCAAACGGAGAAGAATGGGCTTGCTGAAGAATAGTACCTTTAAGATCAAGGTTGTGCGGCACACAGATTCGATTTCGGAACAACAAAACTCCATCACTGCGAACTGAAAATTCCGATGGTTCTTCCAACTGTAACTTCTGAAGTTCTTGTTGCAACCTCGGATCGGATTTTTGAAGATCACGAATCCGATCATCTAGCACTGGCTTAGCTAGAATTTGGGCAATTAATGCACCTTCATGATGATCATAAGCCAATCTGGTTCCAGTTGATCTCATCTCTACTAACTCTGGCAAGTGAATATCTCTGATCGTCGCCAAGGACGTAACTGTATTTCGGCTCAAAGCATCAGCAACTACATTCGCCTTGCCGGGATGATAATCGATTACGAGATCGTAATCCTTTATGAGATCTAACCATCTCCTTTGTCGCATGTTCAACTCACGCTGAGTCATGAAATGCTTGAGACTCTTGTGATCGGTATAGATCCGACAGGTTTCACCATATAAATGATGACGCCAAATCTTCAAGGCGAAGACAATGGCAGCTAGCTCCAAATCATGTATCGGATAATTGACCTCATTCGGCTTCAATTGACGAGAAGCTTAAGCAATTACCCTCTCATCTTGCATCAACACACAACCAAGTCCGTTGCCTGATGCATCAGTATACACAGTGAACTCTTTGCCGCTCACAGGTAAGGCAAGTACTGGTGCGGTCGTCAATTTATCCTTCAGTTTCTGGAAACTCTCTTCACATTTCTCTGTCCAAACAAACTTAGTGTTCTTGCGAGTTAGTTTGGTCAATGGTGCAGCAATCGCAGAGAATCCATCCACAAATCTCCGATAATATCCAGCTAATCCCAAGAAACATCGAATCTCTGTGGGAGTTGCAGGACGTTTCCAATTGGTGATTGCCTCAATCTTGTTGGAATCCACATATATACCATCCCTAGACACAACATGTCCAAGGAATCCAACTTGCTGCAACCAAAACTGGCATTTAGAGAGCTTAGCATAAAGCTGATGATCTCGAAGAGTTTGCAACACAATGCGAAGATGATTTGCATGCTCCCGCTGGTTCCTTGAATAAACCAATATGTCATCAATGAAGACAATGACAAATCGATCTAAGTACTGATGGAATATGCGATTCATCAAGTCCATAAATGCTGCTGGAGCGTTGGTAAGTCCAAACGACATCACACAGAACTCGTAATGTCCGTATCTGGTATGAAAAGCAGATTTATGGATATCTTCATCTCGGATTTTCAACTGATGGTAGCCCGATCGCAGGTCAATCTTAGAAAACACTCCGGCTCCTCGAAGTTGATCAAACAAGTCATCGATGCGAGGTAGTGGATATCTATTCTTCACAGTCATCGCATTCAGCTTGCGGTAGTCGATGCAGAGTCGTATTGAACCATCGTTCTTTTTCACAAACAAAACTGGGGCTCCCCAAGGTGATGTACTCGGCCGAATGAATCCTTTATCTAGCAATTCGGCGAGTTGTTTCTTCAGTTCAACCAATTCAGTGGGTGCCATTCGGTATGGAGCCATAGAAATTGGATCCGTACCAGGATAAACTTCGATCGAAAAGTCGAAGTCTCTCTCAGGTGGCAAACCAGGTAATTCATCGGGGAAAACATCCAGAAACTCATTAACTACCGGGATATCTTCAATGTTAGGTTCTTCCACAGATTTATCTACTACATGGGCTAACACAGCTTTACGCCCTTTCAGTAGTAGCTTACTTGTTTTAATGGCGGAGATGACATTCGGTCTGCCTCTGCGCTCACTGTAAAAGTCAATCATGCTGCCATCAGGTCGTGGAATCCTCACCAAATGGTGCTCACAGTAGATCTGAACACGATGTCTCCCAAGCCAATCCATCCCCAAGATGGCATCAAAATCAGACATTTGAAGTGGAATTAAGTCTACTTCAAAAACAAAGTTTTCCAGCTTCACTGCACATCCTTTGTACACCGTATTTCGAACCATTTTCTCACCCAACGGCGTATTCACCAATAGTTCGTACCCCAAGGGCGATAACAATCGATCCGCATGCACAGCAAACTTTGTATTAACATAGGACAAAGCAGCTCCAGTGTCCATAATCACATAAGCCGGTTGATCGAAAATAATTACCACGCCTAACGTTCAAAAATTTTCTAAAGCGGTTACTTTCGCTCGGCAAGTAGTTATGAGTATGATAATATCTTTATTCTTGAAAAAAATAATCATCCATGAATATTTAAATATTACTTACCGGTGACTACATCAAGACGTGCATCAGCGTCCTCCTGCGACATAGCATAAACTTGAGTAGGTTGTCGCTGCTGCTGCTGCTGTGGGGGTCGTCTCGGAGATGCTGAACTACTACCAATACCCGAATGCTGCTGAGAGGTAGAAGGTGCTGCGAAAGAATGTCACGCAGGTTGAAACGGACGAAAACCTCCATAGTTACTCGGTCTGACAGGTGGCTGACTAAAATTCTACCTGGGTGGTAAAGAAACAGTAGATGGACATGCACGTGCTACGTGACCCATGCCTCCGCACCGAAAACATCGAGGTCCAGCCCTACACTGGCCAGAATGAAAACGCCTACAGTGTGGGCATCGAGATCCAGACTCCACTCTCTTCTTCCCAAATCTTCCTTTGCTCATGGAACCAAATCCAAACTTCTCTTTTCCTCGACCACCTGATGGAAGTGGTGGCAGAGAAAGTGACATCTGAGGTACTGGGGACTCAACTGAACCGCCCCGAGATATTCCTCCATGGGAATATAAGCTCTGAGTCTGTTTCTGCTCCAGGTTCATCGGTACGTCATAAGATCGTTGACCACTCGAATTCGATCCTCCTGATCGGCGCTAGGCAATCATAGCCTCTGCCCATAACGCATCCTGTCGACACTGTTCGAAAGTGGCTTTAGCAGTAGGTTTCATCATCTGTACAATCTCCCACCGAAGGCCGTTAACAAACTGAAGACAAAGTGAATCCTCAGTGATGGGTGGAAGATGATGTGAAAGTCTCCGTAACTCTGTCTCGAACTGCTCAACTGATCTGTTGCCTTGCTCCAATCGGAGAAAATCACCATATCGTCTCATCCTCGTCTCTTCCGATATAAACCTCTCTCGGAACTCAGTAACAAATGTCTCCCATGTCACTGGTCCAGTAGCTCTGCTCTCGAGATTTGTCCACCAACTCAGTGGCTGTCCCTGGAGATATCGAGTAACCAAATTCCCTCGCTCCTCCGAGGTCATACCCAGACCCTGTGTGTTCTTTGTGACGAAATGTAACCAATCCCACGCTGCATCAACGGACGTGTCGGAAAGTTTTGGGGTGTTTAGTCCCTTCATGATGCTAAGGAACCTCGCCATGCGATCTTCTGAAGAAATAACACCAGCAGAAGTGCTCGCTGCACCACTCGGCTGAAAGTGCGGCTGTATCGGTATAGACATCCGTGGCGATGGATGAACTGGTGGTGTAATACCGGTAGTCGGAGGTACGCCAGTGGCCATTTGTGACGAAAAGAATTTACTGGCCCAAGTATCAAACATGCGCTCAACATCAGCGGGCGTAAACTGCACCGGCGTGACAGTCGTCGGAGGTGGGGGTGGTGGAATTTCAGTACGAACATCCTGATGATGCGTCTCATCAATAGGTGTAATAGGTGGAACAGGCTCATCCGAAATCTCAGTGGTCTCCGGATCTACAGTAGGCTGAATCTCAGGCTGCCTACGTGGTCTACCTCTTCTCCTTGGTACAGAGGGATCAGGGGTAGGAATAGAAGAATTCAGAATATTCCTTCTTCTCGGTGGCATGGCGTAACTATATATGAAATCTAAGTCAGTAGACGAAAATACATCTATACCAACCATACCTCAAATTCTAATCCCAAAATCAGAAATCTCAAAATTATATGGACTGCTTGGCTCGGTATAATATAAATGTACTATATATTTTAAATTTTCTCTGATACCAATTTAATTGTCACGCCCCGACTCGCAGGCTCGGCCACGTGACAACCGCCATACCACCTCGAGATGCGTGTCTCGTCAGGCAGGCAACCAAGATGGCACAAGGCTTTAAAATAAAGGATATTTGAGCAATATATGAAAACATACGAAATTATCATAGATAATATAGTTCAAAATTATTTCAAAATAAAGTATCACATCTTACGGTGTTCCATGCAGCGGAAGGTATTATTTATAAATACACAAATATATATGTAAGATGCAATAATATTCCGAGCCAAGATATACCAAGTAAAATGAGGTGGCACCTACAATATAGTGTCCACAGAGACGAACTGGGATCACTGGCCACCAGGACGTCCGCCGTCCAAAGTCTGATGATCTGAAAACAAAAGTGAATGGGGTGAGTACAATATACTTGTACCCAGTGAGAGACTCGGTTATAAAGACCGATCACCTCAGGCTGGGGATATGAAATAATCCAAATATCAAATTTAATAAACCATTTACTGAAATATAGTAAATCCCATACCAAATCAAATATCAAATCCATAATAATATTTACATAAGGGCTGGCATCTAAAATCGTCCCAATAAGGTATACCCGTGCACTGGGTATCCACTGGACCGTCAAGGGTTACTTTATACTTTTAAAACATTTTTAATTTTACTCTCTGGCCCATTCCCTTGATGTTTGCCTTGCTGTGGTGGAACACAGCACTCTGGAGTCCTGGCGAGTTTCCCTAGAGGCCTCTCGCAAACAGGCCCGTCTCACCGTGCCCCTCGATAGGCGGTCCACGGCTGAGAAATCATGCATGCTCTCAACTCGGTCCACGCTCCCACATATTGGAGCCCCGAGTAAAATGATCAATCTATTATCTCTCAGGGTATCGTTTCCCATACAATAATCAATAATAATATCAATCTCTCAGGGGTATCATTCCTCATACAATAATCAATAATAATATCAATATATAAAATTTATTGAAACTCCCACCCTTTAAATCATTAGTAAACTCAGTGTGTGAGGGTGGACAATTCATACCCCAAAACATATATAAACAATTTAATAAAATATTTATAAATAAATTTGAAAACGGTTAACCCTCAATGGTCAACCAATATAATCCAAGCCACTCACAAGTGAGGAGAGTTGTATACTCCCCGATTACCCACGAATGCCTTGGCTCAAATTGCTACCGGTCCAAATCTCGTACAATCACGTACCTAAATAATCAAATTAAAATCTAATTTGATTAATAAAAATATTCAACCAACAATCAAATCATAAAACAACACCAATTAAAGGTCTCGGAATAAAATTGGCAAGTCTGGAAGTCAATTGAAGCTAATTGGAGTTAATTGGGGTCAAATGGAGTCTAGGGCTGCAAAATTACCAAAATGCCCCTGGAGCTACAGTGCCATTGTCGGCAGGCTGCTCACTCCCGGGCGGGAGTGAGCCAATTCGGGAGATTCTCCCAATTTTAGGCCGCTCCGGCGCGGGACCTGCTAGGTCCGGCGCCGGACCTGCCTCCAGAAAATGGCCGAGTTCGGCCAACCATGAAATCAAGCTCGGTTCGAGTTCGATTCAACACCAATCCGCACCAAAATTGAAACACAGCAAGTTGAACACATGATCTATGAATTCACAGCTTCAAGAACGGAATCAATCAATAAATCATGCTCGAATTTTTGGATCAAAACACTATGGGTTGACTTATTTCTGGCAAAACAGAAATCTTAACTTCAATCATCAAATTCTCTTAGCACAGACCATGAAATCAAGCGTGTAAACTATCAAATTAAAGCTTGATGAGTCTAGAACAACATACCAAATTCTCAGCCAAAACGCACGGTTGAATCAAAAGATATGAGCTGATGAACAAACTGTCGCCAAATTTCCAAATTTCAAGATTTGATGATTTCCTTAGAAATCTTGATGTTTTGATCTTCAAGGAGGCAAAAGAAGTTGATATTGATGATTAATGAAGTGTTTGAAAAGGGATTGAAGACTTGATTCAGAGAAAATTGGAAGAGAGAGATCGGAGAAGCGAAGAACTTGAAGTGAAGAAGAAATGGGGGTCTCAGCAGCCGAAACCCCTTATAGAAATGGCAGGTCGGGCGCCGGACCCGACCAACTCCGGCGCTGGAGTCAACCATTTCCGAGTTGACTCCGGTCAACTCAGCCCAATTTTCCTCGGGTCTCGATTTCAAGTGGGGCCCACATCCCCGGACTTCAATTTTAGGATTTTTAAGCTTGAAATTGAGCTAAACGAAGTTTAAAACATCCATGAGAAGTCTACTTTGGTATATTAACAAGACAACAATACATAATTATACAACTTGACACGTGCGGACTAGGTCCGGGCGTGTCAGTGAGAGAAAAAAAATTACAAAACAAAGGATTTAAGGTAGATATGAACATGTTGAACAAAATAAAGAGAAGAGCATATTCAGATACATTTTTTTTGCTCACACGTCATCAAAGAGAAGTAAAACCTTTGTATTCAGAATAGAATATCGGACCAAGCAAGTTATATATATATGAAGTCTGGAAAATCATAGAAGAAACGAACTCAAAGAGACAAAGCTTAAAACTTTTACAGCTAAACGAAGAATAAACAAGTGAAGAAGGTAATAACAAAAGTTAAATGCTATAGCTTTGTATTAAAAGAGGAATTTTTACCCTTAAAAGTAGCAGTTTTTTTTTTGCTTACAAGAACAGTTTCAGAAGAAAAGAGGAAAGAAAGAGAAACAAAAGGAAAATCTCTGCTTCCTTCTTCTCAAGGAAGTAGAAGAACAGTCCTTTTAGCGATGGCCGTGTTGCTCTAGAGAAAAGAAATGGCTTTTGTTTGAAGAACAAAAATAGCCCTCTCTTTTTTCTTCGCCATCCCTCTTCTTTAAAGGAAATCTGCTCTCTTCCTTTTTGAAGAAAATGAAGAAAAAGAAAAAAAGAAACCCCCCCTTTTAGAAAACTCCAGTGGCTGCTTTCTTCCCCAGACAAATCCCAGAAAACAGGGAGCAAAAACCGAATAATAATGACCCCCCAAGATAAAAAATTCCCGAAATGGCCGACCTATCCCCCCTTTTTCGCTGGAAAAAATGGCATTTTATTTCTCTTTCTCCCTCTTCATCCGGCTGCTCTCTCTCATTTTTTACTTTAATCTGATGGCTGCTGATTTTTGGTCCTGTGCTCCCTGTTCTGCCCTCTACTTCTTGGCTGTGATTGGTTGTCCATTTGCCAATCTTCCAATTTTCTGCCTTTGGAAGAGCATCCAACTGGCTAGGAGAGAGGAGCTGTCACGTGAGGAGATACATGGCGCCAACTCCAGCTCATCTGCCTCCTTGCACTGCTTGTTTGCTGGTTTGCGGATTCACCACTTTCAACTTTCGGTTTTATAGGTTGCATACCGTCCTTGTAAGCTGAAGCCAAATTTGCATGAGCTTCAGCCATGGATGGCCGAATGCTAGGCCGGGGTCCATGGTACTTAACAACTCCAATTCATGACGCAGATTAGCTCCACCAGGACCCTCTTCGTCTTTTTCTGCAACTTATCCTGCCCTTTGAGTAGAAAGTGTACAAGAATGAAGGATGATAAGAACACCATAACCCTCGCAGGGAATAAAATCAGGTACCACACAGCCACACCAAAACACCACAGAGGAAACAAATACACATTCCAATTCCATGGTTCAGGAGGATTTGAGTTAAAACACCGGGTGAATGAATCATCAACAATGGCACCAGCAGTTTTAGTTAATGTAGGAGAAATATCAAGCAAATCGCATAGGCGAAGCTTGTCGCGAGGTTCATGAGTAGGGGAACCGGAAGGGAGATAATGTTCGATGTTGGGTTGATCCAAGTCCAATTCGGAGCTCGATGAGCTCAGCTTCCTTTGACCACCGCTCATGCTTCTTCTTTTTTTTTTTTTTGCCTTCTGTGGTGTGCTCTGATTTGGTTTGGCTGCTGGGATTTTGTTTGTTTTTGTCAATTACGGTTTCACTGCCACCTTGAAAACGGCCAATCCAAACAGCCATCAAACTTATGGAGACAACATCTTCCTCCTATGTGCAGAAAGCCATGCAATCTTGTCCAAGTTCAATGGTGTATTTCCCTTTACTTGCGCCATCATGAGCCTCCAGTGCTTCCTGTTGAACACAGGCAGGAGGGAAGTAGATTTCCATTACGAGAATTCCCACATTCTTTGCCATTTCTCTCTCTCCAACGAACAAATAAAGATCAACTTTAAACCAAGCACACCTAGCCTGCATGTATATGAAGCCAACACGATATGAACAAGCAGACATCTGGCCCCATGTCTTCTTTTATTGCCATCATAGCTCAAAAAGGTAAATGGCCCGTTAGTTCTTGGTTTTTGATGAAGCTTTAATTGTCTTTTACAATCATGGCAGGAAATGGTAGTCTTTGGTATATATATATATATTATATTCACATATAAATATATATATAATATACATATAAATATATATAATATACATTCATATAAATATATGTAATATATACATATAATATATCGTATAAATATATATATATGTATATTGCAATGACAAACGAACTAACTCGGTTTTTGTTCTGCATCATATGGCTTTGACAACATGGCTTTGCATTTGCATGAGGGCCGAATTAACTCAATCTTGGCTCCTCAGTCTCGATTCAAAATTACCTGCAAGGTGATAAGGTAAAATAAAAATAAAATAAAGTAGTAATAATAATAATAAATAAACTAAACTTGAAAAGGCAATGAATAAAAATTTGCAAATGACCAAGCAATTAATTAATTAAATGAAATTAAAAAAAATAAGTGTCTACAGTTGCCCCTCTTTGATTATTTCTTAATTACCTTAGAAGTGTAAGCTTCTGGGTAATTAGGAAATAAGCAAAGATGTAGACACCTTTTACTCAAATATGTACTAAACAGTACTAGGATTTTGAAAAAGATCACTCTTAATAGAGCTGATTTCAAAATCAAAGAAATTGGCCTGAACTAAACCAATTTTGAGAAATTACTCTAAGCAGAAAAGATTTTAAATTGTGAATAAATTGTCCTAAACAGAAACAATTTTAAGAAAATCACTCTAAACAGAAATGATTTTAAACCTTTAATAAATTGTCCTAGATAGAAACAATTTTAAGAAAATCACCCTAAACAGAAATGATTTTAAACCCTGAATAAATTGCCTAAACAGAAACAATTTAAAAAAAAAACCACTCTAAACAGAAATGATTTTTGAGGAGATTGTTCTAAACAGAAACAATTTTGAGAAAACCAATCTAAATAGAAATGATTTTAAACTTTTGGATGAATTGCTTTAAAAAAAAACGCTTTTGAGAAAACCATCCTAAATAGGAATGGTTTTAAACTGTGAAGAAATTGCTTTAAAATGAAATGCTTTTGAGAAAACCATCCTAAATAGGAATGATTTTAAACTTTGAAGAAATTGCTTTAAAATGAAATGCTTTTGAGAAAACTATCCTAAACAGGAATGCTTTTAAATTATGAAGAAATTGTTTTAAAATGAAATACTTTTGAGAAAACCATCTTAAACAGGAATGATTTTAAATTTGAAGAAATTGCTTTGAAATGAAATGCTTTCAAGAAAACCATCCTAAACAGGAATGATTTTTGAAGAAATTGTTATAAACAGAAACAATTTTAGAAAATCATCTTAAACCAAATGATTATAAATTTTTGAAGAAATTGTTCTAAACAGAAACAATTTTAGGAAATCACCTTAAACAAAATGATTTTAAATTTTTGAAGAAATCGTTCTAAACAGAAACAATTTTGAGAAAATAACCCTAAACAGAAATGATTTTTGAGGAAATTGTTCTAAACATAAACAATTTTAGAAAATCCATTCTAAACAGAAATGATTTTTGAAGAAATTGTTCCAAACAGAAACAATTTTAGAAAATCATCTTAAACAAAATGATTTTAAGTTTTTGAAGAAGTCATTCTAAACATAAACAATTTTAGAAAATCACCTTAAACAAAATGATTTTTAAAGAAATTGTTCTAAACAGAAACAATTTTGAAAATCCATTCTAAATAAAAATGATTTTTGAAGAAATTGTTCTAAACAGAAACAATTTTAGAAAATCATCTTAAACAAAATGATTTTAAATTTTTGAAGACATTGTTCTAAACAGAAACAATTTTAGAAAATCACCTTAAACAAAATGATTTTAAATTTTGGAGAAATTGTTCTAAACAGAAACAATTTTGAGAAAACCATTCTAAACAGAAATGATTTTTGAAGAAATTGTTCTAAACAGAAGCAATTTTGAGAAAACCATTCTAAATAGAAATGATTTTTGAATAAATTGTTCTGAACAGAAACAATTTTGAGAAAACCATTCTAAATAGAAATGATTTTTGAAGAAATTGTTCTAAACAGAAACAATTTTAGAAAATCATGTTAAACAAAATGATTTTAAATTTTTTAAGAAATTGTTCTAAACAGGAACAATTTTGATTTTAAATTTGAAGAAATCGTTCTAAAAAAGGAACAATCTTGGACAACCATTCTAGACAGAGATGAGTTCAGATTCTTCTCAAATAGAGTTGGATCATTGCAAACAGGCATAAATCATTCCACATAGACATAATTCATGCTAAACATAACTGAATCACGGATAATTACCTTAACCAAGAAAAGACCTTAATAGGGTTTTGAAGAATTACCTGAGAAGCTTCTTATACAAGACTGACCTCGCGGTTTTGAATCGGACTTACGTCTGCAATTTTGAACGATGACAGGATGTACCATGAATGCTTATGAGGAATGATATTGAAAATTATGCATTTTGCATGCTCATGCTTGAATGATAATGCTTTGCCACTTTTGCTTTGAAGGTTTCAAGATAGCCTTCCGGTTTGGCCTAACTCATACTCTTCGAGCTCAAAAATTGGAGAATATCCTTTGTCACACCTTTTCTGGCATAAACATGCCCCAAACCCTCACTTCAAATCACTTTTGTTTGAACATCCCAATTCAAGATGATTTTATTCATGTGTCATCACATTTCTGGCATCAATCATAAGCTATCGAACTCATTTTAATCCTACATTTCTCTTTTTTTTTGTGTTGAAAGTGACATCCAATGTCATGGTATTTACTTACCTCTTTGCTTATCCCTTCATGACAAGGAAAAATTATGCAATTTATATTTAAAGGAAGCACATGGACCTTTTAAAGGAAAGTGTGCAAGATAAATCTACATATAATAGATAAACTTATAACAAGCTCATTACAAGTTCATAACAAAGGGTCTATAACAAATAAGCTTGTAGCAAAACGAAGAAGAAAGGCACATGACCTCAAAGCGATGAATGCATAAGTAACAAAAGCTGGTCATCTCGCACCCCGCCTTTGATTGACTCATCATTGCTAGAGTGACGCTTGACGAAGTCTGATGATTTCTGATTACCCCAATCCCCATAACCGAATAAGACCTCTTATGCAAGTTAGGAATCCATTTTGTCGAGCTTTCCCAAACTTCCTAAACCGCATTTTCAGGTTTTCAGCTTAGGAACCAACCTAATTGCATCTGAATCGCCCTTTCGGGTTTTCGCCTCAGATCCCTCCTTTTCTTCTCTTTTTCGGACTCAAGCCGCCTTTTTAGGTTTTCAACTTGAGACGCTCTTTTCATTTTTTTCATTTTTTTCATTTTTTATTCATTCGTTTTTTTTGTTTTTTTTATCATTTTCATTCATCATTTTTTTTGTCATTTTCATTCATTTTCTTTTAATTCTTCAGGTGTAGTATTTCTTCACAGCATCGGCATTGATTGGATGAGGTAATTCATCCCCGTCCATTTCTTGCAAGATCAGGGCACCTCCCGAGAATGCTTTCTTCACCACATAAGGACCATCCCAATTTGGAATCCACTTTCCTCGGGGATCATGTTGAGTAGGTAGAATCTTTTTCAACACCAATTCTCCTTCTGTAAACTCGCGCGGACGTACCTTCTTATCATATGCACGCATCATTCTTTTCTGATACAATTGACCATGGCAGAGTGCTTTGAGCCGCTTCTCTTCGATTAAGTTCAATGGTTGAAATCTCTCTTGCACCCAATCTAACTCTTTAAGCTTCAACTCTCTGTATATTCTCAAAGATGGGATTTCTACCTCAACTGGTACCACAGCTTCCATTCCATAAACAAGAGAATATGGTGTTGCCCCAGTTGATGTTCTTACAGTAGTGCAATAAGCATGTAAAGCAAAAGGAAGCTTCTCATGCCAATCTTTGTAAGTCACTGTCATTTTTTGGATAATCTTTTTAATGTTTTTGTTTGCTGCTTCGACTGCTCCATTCATCTTTGGTCGGTAAGGAGTTGAATTGCTGTGTTTGATTTTGAATTGGGAGCATACTGCATCGATCATCTTGTTGTTCAAATTCTTAGCATTGTCAGTGATGATTCTTTCCGGTAGCCCGTATCGACAAATGATTTCTTTCTTCACAAACTTGGCAACCACTGACTGAGTTACATTGGCATATGAAGCAGCTTCAACCCATTTGGTGAAGTAATCAATGGCCACTAGGATAAACTGATGCCTATTAGAAGCTTTCGGCGAAATTGCCCCGATTACATCTATGCCCCACATTGAGAAAGGCCAAGGGGACGAAATGACATGCAATGGATTAGGAGGTATATGAATCTGATCGGCATAAATCTGACATTTATGGCACCTTCTGGCATGATTAATACAATTGGTCTCTATAGTCAACCAGTAATATCCCAATCTCATAATCTGTTTAGCCATTCTATGTCCACTTGAATAAGTTCCACAGATCCCGCCGTGAACTTCTTCTAGAATCTTCTTTGCTTCCTCTGACTCTACACATCTCAACATTATTTGATCCCTACTTCTCTTGTAAAGGACTTCACCATCTAAGAAGAAATTTACCGACATTTTTTGGATAACTTTATTGTCATTCTCAACAGCACGATCTGGATACTTTTGAAATCTGAGGTATTGGACAATGTCATAGAACTAAGGTTTGCCATCATCCTCCTCTTCAACACTCATGCAATGTGCCGGGTGAGTCTTCATGTCCAACTTGATTGCTTCGATTTCAGCTCCTTTATCGACTTTGAACATCGAGGCTAAAGTTGCCAATGTGTCGGCCAACTGATTGTCTTCTCTAGGGAGATGATGAAAGCTGATTTCTTCAAATTGCTCAATCAACTCCATGATGTACTTATGATAACGGACCAACTTTGAGTCTCGTGTTTCCCATTCACCTCTCAGCTGATATATCACCAAAGCAGAATCGCCATAGACTTCCAAAGCCTCGATCTTTCTCTCTATTGCCATCTGGATCCCCAGAATGCAAGCTTCATATTCTGCCATATTGTTTGTGCAGTCGAAGTCAAGTCTTGCTATTGCCGGGTATTGATCTTCGTTTAGGGATATTAGGACAGTTCCTACTCCATGCCCCAGTGAATTTGATGCCCCATCAAAATACATTCTCCATTTCCCTCCTTATTCTAGCTCAGTATTGAATATCGACATCAAATCCTCATCAGGAAACTCAAACTTCATGGGTTCATAGTCATCAACTGCTCTGTCAACTAGAAATTCAGTAATAGCACTTCCTTTGATAACTTTCTGGGAGACATAAACTATATCATATTCTGACAATAGTACTTGCCATCAAGCCAATCGTCCTGACAATGAAGGTTTCTCAAAGAGGAATCTGATTGGATCTAGCTTTGCTATCAACCATGTGGTATTATACAGCATATACTGTCTTAACCTCTGAGCTGCCCACGCCAATGCACAGCACATCTTTTCTATCTGAGAATACTTGGCCTCATACTCTGTGAACTTCTTACTGACATAGTAGATCGCTTGCTCTTTCTTGCCGGTTTCATCATGTTGCCCCAAAACACAGCCCATGGAGTGTTCCAACACTGTCAAATACAAGATTAGAGGTCGATCCGGCACAGGAGGTACTAGCACTGGTGGGTTTGACAAATACTCCTTGACCTTATCAAAGGCTTTCTGACAATCTTCATTCCATTCTCCCATATTGCTCTTCTTCAAGAGCTTGAAAATGGGGTCACATTTTGCAGTCAACTGGGAAACGAAGCGGGAGATATAGTTTAATCTCCCAAAGAAACCTCTTACTTCCTTTTGAGTTCTCAGAGGTGGCAAATTCTGAATAGCTTTGATTTTATCTGGGTCTACCTCGATGCCCCTTTGACTAACAATGAAGCCCGACAGTTTCCCTGAAGTAACACCGAAAGTATATTTGGCCGGATTCAACCTCAACCGATACTTGCGCAGCCTTTCAAACAACTTCCTCAAGCCAGTCATATGCTCTTCTGGATTCTGACCTTTGGCAATCATATCATCCACATACACCTCAATCTCTTTATGCATCATATCATGAAAAAGGGTCACCATAGCTCTTTGATAAGTTGCCCCGGCATTCTTGAGACCAAAGGACATCACGTTGTATTGGAACGTGCCCCACATGGTGGTGAAAGCAGTCTTCTCCTTATCTTCTGAAGCCATTTTAATCTGGTTGTACCCCGAAAACCCATCCATGAAAGAAAATGTTGCATGTTTAGCTGTGTTGTCGACTAAAGTGTCAATATAGGGCAGTAGGAAATTGTCTTTCGGACTGGCTTTGTTGACATCTCGGTAATCCACACACATTCGAACTTTGCCATCTTTCTTCGGGACCGGTACTACATTTGAGAGCCACTCAGGATAAGTAGCTACTTCCAAAAATCCTGCGTCCAGTTGCTTCTTCACTTCTTCTTTGATCTTTAATAACATGGCAGGCCTCATTCTCCTCAACTTTTGCTGTACTGGCTTGAATCCGGGCTTGATTGGCATTCTATGCACTACAATTTCAGTATCCAGACCTGGCATATCCTGGTAGGACCAAGCAAAGACATCAGCATATTCCTTGACTAATGACACTAGTTCCTCCTTCTGTTCAGGTGTTAGGGAAGTGCCAATTTTAACTTCTCTCTTTTCCTCATCATCACTCAAATTGATCAATTCGGTGGCCTCTTTGTGGGGCAAGATCTATTTGTCTTCCCTTTCAATTAGTCTCATAAGATAAGGGGGAAGAGAGTAATCATCATCATCATCGTTGTCGAGGTCATCCGCATTAATGAACCAATCAAAGTCGGGCTCAAAAAGACCATCTTTGTTGTCTTTACATTCATCGTTTAAAGTCCTGGGGTCAAAAGACAATAAAGGGGTATATATACATATATGCACTTGATCCATGAATAAAAGAAGAAAATGAACAACAACGATAAACATATAGAGGAAAACGCAATGGTATAATTATGATATAAAATATATACATGGTGCAGAGTCTAATAGTGTGAATATTAATATCATGAATGATGGACCAAACATGAAAATTAAACCCATAACATATGAAAGTCAACCGTCCGCACTCTTGGGTAGAAGTGTAGGATAAAATGAGTTCTCAAAGCTTAATTAATTACATGTTCGGATCTGACAAATTCACTGGCATCTCGAAAGACTCCCAATTATTCAAATCAGTCCCTGGTGCCAATCGTTGAACCAATGTTCCACTACTTGATTCCCCGTGCTCGAGCATGCTAATAGACAATCCCTTTAATAACTGTTCAAGCTCAACAACTGATCTTTTTGGGTTCATCGTTCCAGCAAAAACAAAACTATCTTTCAGCGGTGGAATCTTCAGTTTCTTGGGTTCAAGTTCCCCTCCTCTCAATGTAGCCACACGCTTGCACTTCTTCTCTTCCCTTGCTTCAGACTTTTCTCTCCAATAAGGCTTATATCCAAGTCCAAAAGTGGGCTCCGCCTTTGGTAAAACAATAGGCTGACGAATTCCTTGGCCATACTTTCCGAGTCCTTTTCCGGCTCGATAGCCTCTTCCGACAGTCATGTTGACTTGCATATTCAAGCAACCAGAAAAATGTGGGCTAGGTACCTTGGATCCTTCTTTTACCCATGTTACTTCGGCCACCTCAAATGACCTGAAAGAGCAATCCACCGCCTCTTCCGCAGCTTCAATGTAAGGAGTATTTGCAGGTTGCATTACCATGATGTCTTCTTCTCCGGACACAGAGACTCTTATTTTCAACTCGGAACTTGATTTTCTGGTGAAGGGAAGAAGGAACAGCACCGGCCATATGGATCCAGGGGTGACCCAGGAGACAGCTATAAGTTGGCGAAATATCCATAATATGGAAAAGGATCTCAAATTCAACCGGCCCCACAATTATCGGAACAGTCATCTCGCCAATAACTTCCCTCCGTGTGCCATCAAATGCCCTAACCACTAACTGATTGGCTTTCATTAAAGATTGGTCTATAGTAAATTTCATCAATGTGTGAAGTGGCATCACATTCAAAGCAAATCCATTGTCAATCAATACTTTGGCGACCATATGATCCTTGCACCGAACAGTGATGTGCAGTGCCTTGTAATTGCCTCTTCCTCCGGAAGGGATCTCTTCATTAGTGAAATAGATGTAATCAGTCACTGTGATACCCCCGGTAATATGTTCCAAATTGGCCACGGTGATGTTTTTGGACACATAAGATTGGTTCAGGATTCTGAGGAGAGCATTACGATGTGCCTCGGAGTTCAAAAGCAGAGCTAACAAAGAGATCTTGTCTGGCAAGCGATTTAGTTGTTCTATGACGCTGTACTCACTTTGTTTGATGAATTTCAAGAATTCACGAGCATCATTTTCATCCACCGTCTTGGTTACTTCTTTTTCAATTTCTTTCTCCGGCTCTCCAACAGATGGTGTAACAACTTCATCATTTTTCTCCATGCCCTTCTCTTTTTGTAGAGTGGCAGTTGGATTTGGGGCATAGCATCTCCCACTCCTAGTCATACCTCCTACTCTAGAAATATTCACTGATTCAGATTCCTGGACATTGGCATTCATCTGTTGCACTGAACTCTCATACCTCCAAGGTACCTCCCTATCACTCCGATAGGGGAACGGTGTTGGCACATTCAGATTCAAGCTTGGTTTCAATACGGGGATATTCAATGTCGGCCTAGGGGTCATCGGAATTGATAGACTTGGTTTTGGTGAGGCTATGGGAATGGCGAGGCTGGGCTTTTGAATCACAGATAGTTTCAAACTTGGTTTATAATGGGAAGAATCTTCATTTCCATTATTCACCATACAGATGTCGGTACTTTCGTTTCTCTCCACATAAAATTCAATTAGACTGGCATCCATCATAGCTTGCAACTTTCCTCGGAATTCAGTGCAACACTGGATCTCATGACCTTCACCCTTCAAAGGAGTAATCATTTGGGCCTTTATCAAAGCCTGATATACGACCTTCATTGGTGTGACAATCTCTTCAACCTTTCTCTTGACATGAACTGCCCCATCATCAATCATATTCACAGTATTTCCACCGTGATTTGGGAGAGGATTTGTGCCCACACTTGGCGGTGTATCAAAAGTCAGACGTCCTTCATTGATTATACCTTGTACCACTTCCTTCAACCGAATACAATTCTCAATACTATGCCCCTTAGCCACCGAGTTATAGGCACATGTGGCGTTTTCATCAAACCACCTCGGATATGGAGGCTGTAAAGGGGTTGAGTATTGGACTGGTTCAATCATTTTGTTGCTCAAGAGTTTGGCATAAAGTTCGGTGTAGGTCATGCGAATAGGGGTGAATTGTTTCCTTTCTCTTGGTGGTCTTGGGTTCCAATTTTGAGTGTTTAGTCTGGGGGTAGTATAACTGGTATTGGATATCGGATATTGATAAGTGTTTTGAGGTTGAGCATAGTTGGGAGAAGGATGTTGGTAGGTGTTTTGAGGTGGTGTGTAGTTGGTGGGACGATATTGGGGTTGGTATTGGGATTGGTATGGTCGGTATTGTGGTTGGTATGGTCGATATTGGGATTGGTTTGGTCGATATTGCTGTTGGGGATATTGTTGGTATCCTCCATATCCGGCGGTGTTTACTTCGCCTTCTTTCTTCTTTGGATTTTTCCTAGCCGCACTAGACTCCCCACCTTCCAATTTGCCAGTTTTGAGTGCATTTTACACCATCTCTCCAACTAGGACCATGTCGGTAAAGCTTTTGGTGGCACCAGCCAACATATGGCTGTAATATGGAGCTTTCAAGGTATTGACAAATAACCTTGTGGTCTCTTTCTCGGTTAAAGGAGGTTGAATCTGAGCTGCTATATCCCTCCATCTTTGGGCATATTCGGTGAAAGATTCAGAAGACTTCTTCTCTATATTCTGCAAGGTCAGTCTATCGGGTACCAAATCAGTCATGTGCTTATACTGATCAATGAAAGCCCGGGCTAGATCATTCCAAGAGTGAATACCCCGCCTATCTAGCTTGTTGTACCACCGCGTTGCAGACTCGGTAAGGCTATCTTGGAAACAGTGAATTAGCAACTTATCATCTCTGGAGTATGCGGCCATCTTCCGACAATACATAGTAATGTGGTCTTTAGGGCATGTGGTCCCCTTGTACTTCTCGAATTCAGGCACTTTGAACTTCGGTGGGATCACCAACCCATCCACCAAGCTCAATTCATAAGCATCAGTAATGCCATAAGCATGAGTACCCTCCATGGCCTTGAGCCGCTCCTCTATCTGGCTCAATACCCTTTGGCTTTCGGCTCCTCCTATCTCTCTCTCAAATTGTTCATCAGGCACAAACAAGGGATTGTTTGGGGTGTGTCCAGGGGCAGGAGGTGGCATAGTGTAGGTGGGAGGGGAAATTGGTTAAGTTGTTGGGATTCCTCCGCTTGTGGTAAACATTGAGGGTGTAAAAGGGTACACACCGGGTGGAGGTGGTGGGAAGGTGAATGTGTTTATGGTTGGTTGAGGAATTTGTGTTTGATTTTCTTGCAAAGGTATATTGAGTGCGGGGGGTGAGAGACAGGCATTTGTAGGCTGAGTTGTGGGGAGTCCGTGTGGGAGTGTACTCTGAGAAGATTGCCCATTGGAATTGTTGCCTGAATTTGCCATGTTTTGCTGTCTCATACTGGCCACCATTTCTGCCATCTGATCCAATTGTTTCTGTAGATCCTCGTTTGTCTTCCTTAACTATTCAATCTTGGCAGCTTGCTCTTCCATGATGATTCTAGATTGTAGTCTAGTGTTATATCTGTGCGTTGGAGGTGCTATCTTGAAACCTTTATTTAACCATAAGGACGAATCAGATTCTCTTACCATGAATATGAATGAAATGTATGTATGAATATGCTTGAATGATTATGTAATGTGGAAACCCATCCATAACAAGATTACTATAAAGATAATTAGCATTACGAAAATAGGAAAGTGAGTTTAATAACCCATAATAGAATACCATCCGAATCAAAACATAAGATGATAATATTTTACAAAAAGAATCTCCCGAAAAACAACAAATCTGTCACTCTGCTTGTCTTCTGAACTGCTCCAATTGTGCCCTCATCTCAGCATTTTGGTTTTCAGAAATAGTCAATCTGTTGGGAGCATCGTGAACTTGTTACTCTAACTTATTATTTCTCCGCACTAACCACCCTATTATGCGTTTCTGCTCTACCAATTCTCTTTTCAGTTCAATCTTTGCTTTTTCTACTTCGCTCTTCTCCTCATGAACTCGAAAGCATTGTTTTTGGGCAATTCTCCAGCTTTGGGCATGTTCTTGATTGAAGATTTCGGTCCTTGCTGCCAACCGGCTCATTTCCGTGGCCTCTTCTCTCCATTCTTTCACCTCCCCTTTCAGCTTGACATTGTTGGCACTCTCTCTTACCCAGTCTTGAACCCATCTTTGCATCTCTATCTGGCTATTTCCAAGGTGGTCTCGTAGTTTTCGATTCTGTATCTCCAACTGCTGACATTTCTGGGTCAGTTCAACTAGTTGAGCTCCTTTTCTGAACCTCTGATTCTCAATTTCCAGCCTTTCTAATTTGTCTTCTGGTGCCTCAACCAAAGGGTAATCGGGATCCAGAACTGGTGGAACTGAAATTTGTTTCGCCCGTTTACTATGCCACACAACGTATTCAGGAATTGCACTGTCAGTATGATTGCCACTATCCATTTTTTGCGCTTCTTTGTACAAGTTTGCCCAAAATTTGGTCTCATCAAATACCTTTTCGGTGTCATGTTGGAAGTCTAACAAATTGAGCCCAAAAGTGAGAGGGATAGACTGTTCTGACCCATATTGCCGTCTTACTAGCAATGGGGAGTAACTGATGGTTCCCCAAATGCCTACAAGAGGGATCCATGGTATACTTGCATCCAAATAAGGAGTATCTTTTGTTGTTGTCCACATTGCTCTCTATGTGATGTGTTGGTTCTTCAAATTCATGAACCACTCGACCCATTCTACCACTGTTCTTGGTTGGGATGGCCAAGGATGTGCATTATAAATGGCTATCGTCTCTTCACCTTTGTTATTAAAGACCATTCCTACAAATGTTTTGTATCCAAAATGGCTTTTAAACCATATTGTCAATAAATATCCACAAGCCTCAAATTTACCGTCGGCTTTTCTACATGCATTGAGAGATCGAATGGTTTCCGCCAAAATTGTCAAAGTCGGATCAGATTGATGCTTGATCTCCATAAAAAGAGTTGTTACTGACATATGCACATATTCCTCCCTTCTAGGAAATAGTACTAGGCCATAAATCAAAAGGGCTAGAACATCAATCCCTTTTCTGGTGGTGGTATTCTTTTCCACAATATCCATCATGAAATTGGTTGAAAGGAATTCGCCATCCATGTAGCCCCTTATCTCTTCGGTCTTTATCCCCAACAACTTCACTAGCTTCCTAGGATGATTCTCGGTTGGCCAAAATACTTTATCCGGCTTGCTCCCTTCCATCAACAGATCTTGATATTCCTCCACTGTCGGCACCATATCATATTCTCCAGTAGAAGATTCATCATGTTTATCGAAAGTAAAACACCAGTATGAGGGATCCCAAAAGTACAAAGCCGCTTTTAGAAGCTCCTCCTCCACTTCCACATCTAACAGCAATGCTATATCTCCATACAACTGCTTGAATCGACCCTTATCACTGATGCCTTCCCATAACTGTTTCAGTCTTGTCAGATCATTTCGGACGAAACTACATCTGGCTCTTGCAGGTAACTGGGGTGGAGGACCTTTTGCTTATGCCTCCCTAGCTTTCTGCCTTAGCCAATACAGAGCTTGTTTCAAAATCGGACTGGCAGAATCCAAATTTTCAGACTCTCCTATCAAATCTATCTTCATGGGTACTTCCTCACTTTCTTTCGCCATAACTAATTTTCTCTATAGTAAACCTATTATAGATGGGGATGGAATGCGAGAATGGGATGCAGAGATAAAGAAGAAAAAGAAATGGCAAAAAGGTAAAAGGAAATGTATCAGAATAAAATAATAATGTTAAGATGAATAATGCAAAGATGTTTGGCTCGCAACAATTTAACCATAAAAGATAATTAGTCATTTCATCCGAACAAGGCCGGGGGCCCAAATATCCGTTGACCCAAAGGTTGACTTTGTTCATCAGCTATGACTAATTTCCCTTTACAGTTCTCTTTTTGCGAATGATTCTACAATGGAATGCATGTCATGTGATGATGGCAAATAAAAGAAATAATCATGGATATTCAAAGCATGAACATGTATGGATGAAGCAAGGAAGAAAGTAAACATACGACATATCATTGCAAAAGAAAACAGACAACATATATACAGACAAAGTGAGGAAGAGAATAGGAAAATTATACAAATAGCATACCAATTATGGAATAAGCATATATATACATATAAACTAAAAGAAAACAAACAGATTATGAAATGAATACATACAAATAAAGTGGGAAAGGAAACAAACAACATATCATCATGAAATAAGTATTTGCACAAAAAGGTGAAAGAAAATAGACAGTTTATACAAACAACTTGCTATCATGAAATAAGCATATGTACAGAAAAATAGACAGTTTATACAAACAGCATGTTATCACGAAATAATCAGAAAACAGACAAACATCATGCCATCATGAAATAAGCAGATAAAACGAAAGGGATTGATAAAGGTAAGAAGCTGTCCCCCTTTTGTGTCCTAAGAAACCGAGTTTTCTCCAACGGGTTTGGCTCTATCTAGGTTAGATTTTGGGTTCTTCTACATGCTGGGTTTAAAGCTCTAGACAAGGGTACCCATCGGACAAGATGGGGTGGAGGCAACCCTGTCGCCCCCTCCTAAATAAAGGTGAAGTTCGGACTCTCGAACTTTTATGTTATGAATTTGTGTCGTGTGTGAGGGAGGGACTTATACCTTTACCAATTGCCTTTCGGTGAAGTAGTGAACATTCGGAGAAGTAGAAGCAAGAAGCTGAAATAATTTCACTATCACATGTCAACACACGATCAGTCCAATTCAAAATATAGGATAAATAATTAATATGATGAGATAAGCACACATGGTAAACAAGATAGGCATACATGGCATACACAAGGAATTAAAACATGAAAAATACATACAAGTGACTAAAAGGGCAAAATGGTAAATACAAAAAGCATACTAGCAAATCAAGACATACAAAGGAAATTGGAACATGCAAAATGTATACAAGTAATTAAGACATAGGGCATGCTAGAGGATCAAGGCATAGGCTAAGAATTAAAACATGTAAAATATAGACGAGTAATTAAACACACAAAGCATACTAGAAAATCAAAACATAAAAACATACATATAAATTAAATGTGATATAAATGCAAGATGCAATTTTAATAAACTTAATTTTGAAAAATCTTCCTTTTTTCTCTCTTCTTTCTTTTTTTTTTTGAAAAAATTTTGAAACAATTATTGGAAAATATTTTAATGCAAATGAATGATGCAATGCATGAAATGAAACTTAAAACATTTTATTATTAAACCCAAGTAAAATAAGACTTAAAAAGTGGCTTGACTCTAAAAAATAGTCCCCAATGGAGTCGCCAAGCTGTCGAGACATTTTACCGCTCCGACGATAAATGATATGGCGTGAGAAATGTTCGGGACTAAACAGTCAAAAAAACAAATGGAGTCGCCACTAACCTTTTATTTTTAATAGGTGTGGTTAGTCACCTACTTGTTTAACCCAACGTAAATCTAGAAAGATTACGTCAAGCTAAGGAAAGAAACTGGTCTACGAAAAAGATTTTAGGTTTGGGAGTCGGTTACGCTCGGGGAAGGATTAGCACCCCCGAGACGCCCGGAAATCGGTACCACAAAAGTCTTGAAATATTTTACTTAGAAAATGATAATAAAATGTTTTAAAATCATTTTAAGAAAAGCATAATTTTAAATGTCGGAATAAATATTTCTTTTAATGTAGGATAAACATCCCATTATAAAAGCTAAATTCGAAATTTAAAGACTTAATGTCGGAATAAACATTCCTTTTAATATGAAAATCCATAGCCCAATTTTGAATTTGAAGAAATTTCCTACTTAGAATGGAAATTCAATTTCTAAATAGAAATAAATATTCTTCAAAAATCAAAGTCGAATTTAAAAATGAGGATAAATATCCTTTTGAAAAACAAAGGTTTAATTTTAATTTTAGAAAGTCTCAATTATAAGAATATTAATTGAAACCTTCTAGAAAACATTTTGCAAAAAAGTTGGGATAAACATCCTCAAATTCATGCTTTGAAATTTATATTAAGAGACTTTAATTATGATCATTTAAATTAAAATCTCTTAGAAAGATTTAATTTTAAAACAATGTCGGAATAAATATTCGTTTTAATTTGTTGAAGGGAATAATTTGACAAAAATTTAGTTTAGTAGGAAAACCTTAGTAGATTAATAAATTAAGACCTTTCAAAAAATGAATGTCCTTTTTATCAAAGAAAACTGATTTTTAAAAAAAGAATTTTAAAGATTTAAAGAATAAACATTCCTTTTATTGGAGTTAAAAATGCATTTTGATAAAAATGAAGTTTACTTGAAGGGTCTTAATTAATTAAATATACTAAAGTTCTCCCAAAAAGGTATTTTGTGTCACGCCCCGACCCGCCCGGGCCGGCCACGTGGCAACCGCCGCGCCACCTCGAAGTACGTGTCTGCAGCCACGCATCCGAGGCACCGCAAGGCATTGAAATGGATATCATCGCTGCAAAACAAAACTAAAATTTTAATTAAAAATCATTTAAATAAATAATAAAACTTAAAACGTGCACCAGTGGATTAATTTGAAGAAATACCTAGGCAGCGGAAAACTACTAAGCCTAAGCCACCGACGTCTCCTAGTGAGCCTCCTTCCTATAGCTGACTCCGTACGCGAATCTGCATCCATCCACATTGGATACAGGTGAGTGACAGAGGTTCTAAGAATCTCCATCTGGGTTAGGGCAGATAAGGGGAATCCAAAATAAAGTAAAATAAAATAATAATAAAATAAATATTTTTCTTTTAAAAACTCTTTTCTAGTTCTCTTGCTGAGAACCTTCTTTTAAAAAAAAACAGTTTAAATAAATAAATAAATATATATGTATATATAAAATGGGCTGGCATCTCTATCATACTGGAGGTGCGACCCGCCGGTCGTCTTATGCCTCACTGCACCGAGGGCTATCTCTTTTCTCATTTATAATATTTTTCTCTTTTATATCTCTCTAGCCCTTTCCCTCGGTGGTGCCTCGCTGTGGTGGAACACAGCGAACTGGAGCTCTGGCGAGTTTCCCTACGCGCCTCTCCCAACCAGGCTCGACTCACCGTGCCCCTCGATAGGCGGTCCACGGCTGAGTATCATGCATGCTCTCAAACTCGGTCCACGCTCCCGCAATTGGAGCCCCGAGGAACCCTCTCAATCGCTCATCTCCCAAGGGCATCGTACCCTCAATAACCATAACAATAATATTTCAAAAATATATATATAAGTCATACGTATTTAAAATATATAAAAACACACACACAAAAGTATTTATATTTTCCTTTGAAAACATCCCACTCTCTATGTGGGTATATCGCAGACAGTTGTGTGTGTGTGAATTTCCCGTATCCCAATTCTTTTGAAAAACATTTATATTTTAAAAACCATTTTTAAAACCCTTTTCCCCAGTGGCTAGACAGAGAAGTCTAAGTCACTCACAGTAGTGGGAGAATCGTATACTCCCAAGCGCTCCATGTAGCTCAACCTCCGGAGTATCGCCGCATTCGATCCAACCGGAGCCCTAGTACACGGAAATATAAATTAGCATTCATAATTAAATTTATGAATGCGCCTACGAGGCTCTAATATGACCTAAAATGATGTTTGAATGTGTTTCGGGGCTTGGAAAAGTGTCCAGGAGGTTCCGGGGTAAAAATTGGACACTTGTTGAAAAATTACGAAAATACCCCTGGGGGTCCATGGGCCACTCGGGCCGGGCCCGACACTTAGAAAAGTGTCCGGAAGGTTTTGGGGCTAAAATCGGACTCTCGGTGAAAAATTACCAAAATGCCCCCCGGGGGCCCGTGGGCCCCACACCCGGACTAGGCTGGGCCCCACACGGGTTGGGCCAAATTCTACTCGAAATCGGGCTCGAAAAGCCCTCCTATGAGATATTTATACATTATAATGATATAATATATAAATATCTCAAATATAATAATATTATATATAAATATCTAAATATATTAATATAATATATAAATATCTTTTAATATAATAATAATATATTCAAAATATCTAAACAGGGACTCGATCGGCCAGTTCTTCGGCCGGTCTTTTCCCCGGTTTTCGCACTCGTTTCTCCTCCTTTCGACGTACAAACTTAGAGAGGCGATCCTCATGGCATCCACAACGGATATGCCGAGGCAGAAACGAGAAACACCGGTCCAATTTTCCCGTAGACCGAGATTTAGCCCGAATTGACTAAATCTCCGATTTACTCACACCCGGTGCACAAAAATGCGTAAAAACGGAATGGGACGTAGAATAAGGTGAATACTATAACCCACTAAAAACTCACCTTATTCCACCGGCCCGAAATCCACTTATTTGAGTTTAAAGTTCTAATCCGGTCAAAAGCTGAAAACTTGGATCTAGGCTAAACCGATGCATGGAAATGCGTGCAAACTTAACAAAACGTAGATCGAGGAGTTAAGAATAACTCACCAAGATCTCGCCTCGAACTGGCGGTCGGTTTGTCCGGATCTGCCAATTTTCCAAAATGCCTCCGTTTTGGCTCCAGAGAGAAAAAGAAGAAAAAGAAAGAAAGAAAAAGAAAAGAAAAATGAAAGGAAAACCGTCGGCCCTCCCCTATTTATAGGGGAGCCCGACACCGGGTCCACTTGGGCCCCGGGTCAAACTTTTTCCCCTTTTTCAACTTTCTTCCATTTTTACCCGTTGGCTAAATCCTTTGATTTCTTGTGCCAATGGGGCCCATAATAAATTTCTAGGGACTTATTTGAAGGTCTTTTTGGCATTTACTAATTTCCATGCATGGTTAATTATTTTATCTTCCAACTTCGTCTTGTCTTAAGCTTATCTTCTCTTCAAACTTGACACAGCCGGACCGACATATTGTTTAATTATTATGTCATCTTGTACTACTCCGTTTGTACGAAAAGTCGTGCTAGGTCCGGGTGTGTCAACTCTCCCCTCCTTCAAAAATTTCGTCCTCGAAATTAAACAAAGTAGCTTGGGGAGATTGGGCTTCCATTTGAAGCCCTCATTCCGTTTTCGAATAGTGTTCACTTCACTATTCGCCGCTGAAGTTCACCACGCTTTCGCTGCACACTCTAATCATTCTCTTCCTCAAGAGTGGTTTTATCACTCTTCCACTCTTGAGTTTGAACCTCATCTTTTCCTTAACATAGCCTACCCTTACCTATTCATGGGTTAGGCTTTCTTCACTCCATTCGTGTTTGTTCGATCTTCTTGCTTTGTTCTTATCTCATCCTCCAAGTCTCTCTTGACGAGACTATCCTCTTGTTACTTCTGAGGTTTTACACCTTTTACTCTTCTTAGGAGTTCCTCTCCTTTTTCATTTCCATTGCCTCTCACGACGAGGCCATCTTCTAACGCGTTTCTCGTCATTTCGCGGTCTTGTACTCGTCTTTGTAACCAAGTTATCGGGAAAGTCCTTCGCTTAACTCCCTCGCCTCCACGGCAAGGATGCGGTGAGTTAATTATCTTTCCCCCTATCTTGGTTTCGTTTGTCGTTTCATCTCTTACTTCATTCTCTTTCCTTAACTCTTCTTCCATTCAAATTTCATGGTGTATGAGTCGAGCTCCAACATACACTGGCCCACACACGGCCACATCATAACAGAGGAATCAGAGATCATGCCCTCTCGGCTCTCACATCTGACCCACTCCCTGATCGCCCATCACAATCACAAATAGGGCCCCCGGCCCATCACATCACATATAGGGCCCATGGCCCATCACATCTCATCTCTCATCCTCACTGGGATGGAGAGCTCTGGGTGGCCTCACGCACACCCCAAATCACACACTGGGCCGATCCTCTCGAGTGGTCATCACAGAGATCCTCAAGATCTCGATCTCTGATCTTTTCTCTCATAGGGACGCCTCACATGGCTCCCAAATCATCACACTTGAGCCTCGACCTCATACCCATCCATACCATTTCTCTTGCCTCATCGGCATTCCTTAAATTTTATTTTCTTGAGGTATCCAATTCAGGTGGTGTCGCGTGTTTCTCTTCCTTCCGTCTTCTTTCCTTCACATTAACTTCCTTGCTAATGGTCGATCTCTTTTCCCTTCTTCTCGTCAATAATATTTTCTGGGGTCTCCATATCCCCATCTCCTTCCTTTTTTCTTCTTTCCCATTCACCCACATCCATAGTGGGGTCCACATTTCTCTTGCCTTCTCGTCACTACGAGACTAGGCCAAACACGCATGTCAAACCCGTACGGTACCCTTTGTAGCTTCATTATCTTCGCATTCTTCTCTCTTAAGGTATCTCGTTCTTCACTTAACTTGACCTTCTCCTTGGTCTTTTGCCATCATTAGGCATCACTTACAGCTCTCGTTATCTTTATGCCCTTTTTCCTTAGAGTCATCTCCATACCTTTTCTCTTATCCAGACTTTTTACCTTAATCCACGTGACCCTTCACGTTGTATCCAAGGTTTCCTTTGCCTTGGCCTCATTCTTCCCTCTTTTTGTTTTCTTCTCTGACTTCCTTCATCTTTATCATACTTATTCCTTTTTCTCTCTAACGCCTTTGATTCTCTTGGGTGCTAGAATTTCCTTTTTGCTGATCATACTGGCTGTGCTCATAGAAGTTTATGAGCTTGATCAATTTCTTTCTTTATTCCCGTACTCCTTCCATTAAGTACTCAGGGTTCCCTCTTGTCGCCTTTTTTGTTTTAGTTCTTACTTTCCATGTATGGGTTTCCTTTATTTTAGCCATCTTCGGCTCTTAGTACCTTGAAATCTCTTCTTTGTCTTTCTTCACTTATCATTTTTTTTTTTTTTCGGTAAGTTTATCCTCAAGTTAGCTTACTCCCCTCCTTCTAAAAGATTTAACTTATTTCCCTTTATGTTCCTTAACTCCTTACTCTTAATTCCTTCTATCTCACTTTACTCCTTTGTTCTTATCCTTTCTTCTCTTTAGGTTCCAACCATTATTCTGGTTTATCCTTACTCACCTTTTTGTCTTCTCCAGTCTTAATCATCACCTTATTTATCCTTGTTTTATCCTCATTCCTTTCTTCGACTTTTACTTAGGTCGATCCACTTTCCTTATTCTCTGTGTTTGATTATCCTTCAATGTCCATTATCATTGTTATTATTATTCTCATGATCATCATCATTCTTATCCTTATTATTATCCTACATATCCTTATTTCCTTATTCCTCTCTCCTTCTCTTTCATTCATTCTTTACTGATATCATCCTTACCCGTCCTCCATTAAGATACAATCATCTCCATTCACTCGTTTCCTACGAGTGCTCATTCTCTTATATTTTCTCCAATTTTTCTTTCTATCCAACCTCTTTAGCTCTTCTTTTATCATCTAACTAATCAGGGTTTTTCTTTCCCTTCCTTTCACCATTCACATTCTTAATCCTTCTGTCATCTTCTTCCCAAAATCAAATAGTTGGGGGTTTCTTCTTCCTTTCACCAATTTATATCCTTTACCCCGTTTTTCTCTTTCTTGGTTCTGGCCTCCGATAATCCTTGTTTACTCATTTCTTTCCTTGATTTATTCATTCTAGGATGTAGTGCCTTGGCTTGACTCGAGTTCGGGGTCCATTATGCTCAACTCTCTTTAACTAACATCCGTTTCTAAGTCTTTTATTCACTTTCTTTTACTAGAGTTTTCTTAGTCCTCTTTCTATGCTTCTTTTAATCCCCTTTTTATGCTCTTCTTTAATCTATCTCTAAGTTACCTATCTAGGTTTTTGTCTCTAACCCTAATTTCCTAGTCTTATTCATTTACTAATCCTGGTAAGCCATTTGGAGTTATTAACCTATGGTTCATTATGACATTATCACAAATTAAGGTTAAAGTTTTCTAGTGAGAGGTTATACTTTTCTTCTTTTAAGGCTCTATTCCTAGTTAACCAAAACTTAGTTCATCAACTGAACTAAGTCTCTCTTTCTTTTAGACCTTGTTTCTCTTTTATTAGCCTAGGATTTTCCTTTACCTAGGGTTTTCATGCTTTCTTTCTTCATTAGAAAGCCTCCGCACTACATCACGACATTTCTTTATCCTTTGGTTAAGGGTGTGCTTACTTCCCATCGACTTCGTCAAAGTCTTTTCTCATTACCCTTTAGAGGTCTCCTCTTCCTTGCTTTCAAATATTCATCAATTAATGAGGGGTTCAACACCTTTAATCCCCTTAAGTATGGAGGTTTACAACTTATCTTTCTCCTTATTCCATTTCTTCCATCTTTATTTCCTTTCTCTTTTCTTTCTCCGATATCTTCTCTTAACATTAGTATCCAATGGTCAAGTAGGTAGTAACGGGTGTACTACTCGTTGACCACCTAGATGTGATCTCCTTTCCTTCTTTCCTCATCCTCAAATGATTCTTCCCATATCTCACACCTTAAGATCTTGGGCTCACTCTTTCTCTTCCAATTTCCTTGGATGCTTCTCCTCGATTGACTTCAGATGGACTCTTTTTTGTCCACCTACGCCTCCCTTTCTTTCGTCACTTACACATCGAAGTGTAAGAATAAATGGAGTCGGCTATCCTTTATTGCACTCACCTCGGCTTCTGCATCTCCGCTATTTCCTCTTCGATTTCAGTATAAATTTGAGGGTTGTCCTTTCCATTTACATCCACACCATTCTTTGTCCTTTCCTTTGAATGTTATGTCTCACCCCTTATACATTACAGTGTATGAATAAACGAAGTTAGCTAGCCCATGCTGCCACTTCTCTCTCTTCATGCTCACTCCTCGGAGCATCATCTAGGCAATTTGTGGGTTTGTCCCACCAGACTTGCCATCCTGTAGACACTTCAACAATCGCTTCTCTTCATCTCCATTTGATGCTTGTGAAGTCCTCCTCGATCTTGCATCTAGTTGCTCGGGTGCTTTATCTCACGTCCTAAGGTTTTTGGTCAACCACATCTTCCGTGATTGACTTCCTCGATTTCTTCAATCCTAACCCAACTCTCTCTTCTAGGCTACGCCCAAAGGTGTAGAAAACGAGAGAAGTGAGGTTAGCGTTCACGCACGTTATACCCATCTTGGCCTCGTTTTAATCACAACATGTCCTCCCAATTTTACACGTCACTAGTGTAAAGAATTGGGGCAACGCATCCAATTTACGCTTGACACTCGCTGCTTTACTAGCGAGTCTCGATGTTCACAACTTCAAAGATTGAACATCGAAGGTTGTGGGCATCGAACCAGTTCCCACTGGTAAGCCTCTAACTAGGCTTCGTTGAAAGACTGGACGAGACATCATCTATCTCGTAATCTCAAGGGAAATACAGTCCCTTGCACAAATCGGCTATCGAGTAGAAGGAACATTGAAAATTGAAATTTGAGTTTGGGGGGTTTCTTGAAAAGCGTGCCTCGCTTGCACGAATCTCGAGGAAAAAAAAGTGGTCGTAATGTCTTTTCATTTAAAATCACACTCGAGAACTCTATTTGGTGGCTTGCTGCTAAAGAAGGTATTCTAAGAGTAGGTTGGATCATTTATGACGCCTTCGAGTAGCTACATACTCGAACTCTTGAATTTTAAACCTATTTAATCCACTGGCTTCAAAAACGTTTGAAAACATTTGAAAACCCCATTAAAATATTTTATAACTTTTGAAAACTATCAGAATCTTTTAATCGCTCTGATACCAATCAAATTGTCACGCCCCGACCCGCCCGGGCCGGCCACGTGGCAACCGCCGCGCCACCTCGAAGTACGTGTCTGCAGCCACGCATCCGAGGCACCGCAAGGCATTGAAATGGATATCATCGCTGCAAAACAAAACTAAAATTTTAATTAAAAATCATTTAAATAAATAATAAAACTTAAAACGTGCACCAGTGGATTAATTTGAAGAAATACCTAGGCAGCGGAAAACTACTAAGCCTAAGCCACCGACGTCTCCTAGTGAGCCTCCTTCCTATAGCTGACTCCGTACGCGAATCTGCATCCATCCACATTGGATACAGGTGAGTGACAGAGGTTCTAAGAATCTCCATCTGGGTTAGGGCAGATAAGGGGAATCCAAAATAAAGTAAAATAAAATAATAATAAAATAAATATTTTTCTTTTAAAAACTCTTTTCTAGTTCTCTTGCTGAGAACCTTCTTTTAAAAAAAAACAGTTTAAATAAATAAATAAATATATATGTATATATAAAATGGGCTGGCATCTCTATCATACTGGAGGTGCGACCCGCCGGTCGTCTTATGCCTCACTGCACCGAGGGCTATCTCTTTTCTCATTTATAATATTTTTCTCTTTTATATCTCTCTAGCCCTTTCCCTCGGTGGTGCCTCGCTGTGGTGGAACACAGCGAACTGGAGCTCTGGCGAGTTTCCCTACGCGCCTCTCCCAACCAGGCTCGACTCACCGTGCCCCTCGATAGGCGGTCCACGGCTGAGTATCATGCATGCTCTCAAACTCGGTCCACGCTCCCGCAATTGGAGCCCCGAGGAACCCTCTCAATCGCTCATCTCCCAAGGGCATCGTACCCTCAATAACCATAACAATAATATTTCAAAAATATATATATAAGTCATACGTATTTAAAATATATAAAAACACACACACAAAAGTATTTATATTTTCCTTTGAAAACATCCCACTCTCTATGTGGGTATATCGCAGACAGTTGTGTGTGTGTGAATTTCCCGTATCCCAATTCTTTTGAAAAACATTTATATTTTAAAAACCATTTTTAAAACCCTTTTCCCCAGTGGCTAGACAGAGAAGTCTAAGTCACTCACAGTAGTGGGAGAATCGTATACTCCCAAGCGCTCCATGTAGCTCAACCTCCGGAGTATCGCCGCATTCGATCCAACCGGAGCCCTAGTACACGGAAATATAAATTAGCATTCATAATTAAATTTATGAATGCGCCTACGAGGCTCTAATATGACCTAAAATGATGTTTGAATGTGTTTCGGGGCTTGGAAAAGTGTCCAGGAGGTTCCGGGGTAAAAATTGGACACTTGTTGAAAAATTACGAAAATACCCCTGGGGGTCCATGGGCCACTCGGGCCGGGCCCGACACTTAGAAAAGTGTCCGGAAGGTTTTGGGGCTAAAATCGGACTCTCGGTGAAAAATTACCAAAATGCCCCCCGGGGGCCCGTGGGCCCCACACCCGGACTAGGCTGGGCCCCACACGGGTTGGGCCAAATTCTACTCGAAATCGGGCTCGAAAAGCCCTCCTATGAGATATTTATACATTATAATGATATAATATATAAATATCTCAAATATAATAATATTATATATAAATATCTAAATATATTAATATAATATATAAATATCTTTTAATATAATAATAATATATTCAAAATATCTAAACAGGGACTCGATCGGCCAGTTCTTCGGCCGGTCTTTTCCCCGGTTTTCGCACTCGTTTCTCCTCCTTTCGACGTACAAACTTAGAGAGGCGATCCTCATGGCATCCACAACGGATATGCCGAGGCAGAAACGAGAAACACCGGTCCAATTTTCCCGTAGACCGAGATTTAGCCCGAATTGACTAAATCTCCGATTTACTCACACCCGGTGCACAAAAATGCGTAAAAACGGAATGGGACGTAGAATAAGGTGAATACTATAACCCACTAAAAACTCACCTTATTCCACCGGCCCGAAATCCACTTATTTGAGTTTAAAGTTCTAATCCGGTCAAAAGCTGAAAACTTGGATCTAGGCTAAACCGATGCATGGAAATGCGTGCAAACTTAACAAAACGTAGATCGAGGAGTTAAGAATAACTCACCAAGATCTCGCCTCGAACTGGCGGTCGGTTTGTCCGGATCTGCCAATTTTCCAAAATGCCTCCGTTTTGGCTCCAGAGAGAAAAAGAAGAAAAAGAAAGAAAGAAAAAGAAAAGAAAAATGAAAGGAAAACCGTCGGCCCTCCCCTATTTATAGGGGAGCCCGACACCGGGTCCACTTGGGCCCCGGGTCAAACTTTTTCCCCTTTTTCAACTTTCTTCCATTTTTACCCGTTGGCTAAATCCTTTGATTTCTTGTGCCAATGGGGCCCATAATAAATTTCTAGGGACTTATTTGAAGGTCTTTTTGGCATTTACTAATTTCCATGCATGGTTAATTATTTTATCTTCCAACTTCGTCTTGTCTTAAGCTTATCTTCTCTTCAAACTTGACACAGCCGGACCGACATATTGTTTAATTATTATGTCATCTTGTACTACTCCGTTTGTACGAAAAGTCGTGCTAGGTCCGGGTGTGTCATTTTGGAAAATTAAAAAAAGGGTCAAAAGAAAATAAATATTCCCTTTTAAAGAAATAAAAATAAGAAAAGAAATTTTAAAAGTGATTTTTTAACAAAACTTGAATTAATTTTGAGAGGCCTTAACTATAATTGGGTAGTTAAGATCTCTCAAAAAACTTCTAAGACATGTTTTGAAATTAATGTTGGAATAAACATTCCTTTTAATTTAATTGGGTCTCTTAAACAAGAGATTTTCTTAAAATAAAATGAAAATAAAACATAACAGTAAAAGTGGATAAAAGGCTTTGGGAATAAACATTCCTTTTGTAAAAGAAGGTAAAAACAAATTTTTAGTTCATTTACCAATTTTAAGAAATTAAAGAAATCATAAACATGATGTATGCTTTTTATGAAATTAAATGGGAAAAACATATTTTTTAATTTTGAAGGGATGAAAAATTTCCCCGAGCCCGATCGGACTCCCGATTAGACACAGAAAAAACTTTTCATCGGAGAAAACCTTCGGAAACCTCGGACTCCCAAGACATCTTTCAGCCACCCCATGCATATGAATTTTTAAAAATCAATGTTCTAAACTTAATTATGCATGAATGGGACAAAGAAATAAGGGTTAGTACATATATACACAATTAATTACACAATAAAATATCATAAATAAATAGGACATGGAGATTTAAAATCAACTTTTCAAGATCAAATTGCATGGCAACTAATTTAACGCATATAAGCCAGCTTAATATAAACCAACACATATACAAGCTCAAGTATGTAATTTTACACAAAATTCAATTCATGATTAAACAAATATATATGCAAGGGCAAAAAGGTAATTTTACATACAAGATTAAACTTTTAATTAATCAAACATACATATAAGGGCAAAAAGGTAATTTTACATGCGAGATTAGATTTTTTAATTAGGAAAGCATACATAAAAGGACAAAACAGTAGTTTAACACATGATATAATTACTAATTAAGCTAACAAATACATGCAAAGGCAAAAGGGTAATTTTACAATCGAAATTAAATTTTAATAAAGACAAATATGGATTTAAGGGCAAAATGTGATTTAACGAGGTCAAAATTAAATATTATATTAAATATGCATCTATTCGAACTTAAAAATACAATTTTTATAACCAAGACTAATTTTTATTTAAATAAATAAAGATGAACATAAAAATGCAATTTTTATTAATCAAAGTTTTACTTTTAATCAAACAAAAATATTTATAAGCATGAAAATGTAATTTTTATAGTCTAGACTTAACTTTTAATTAAACAATCAAGTTTACAAATTTAAAGGTACCAACTTTATGGTCGAAAATTATATTTTAATCTAATTAGATACAAATACAGGTTCAAAGGTGTAAACTTTATAGGCAAAATTAATTTTTTTTTAACCTAAACTGGTTTAAAGATGCAAACTTTACAGTTAAAGCTAAAATTTTTTAACCTAAACAGGTTTAAAGATGCAAACTTTACGGCCAAGATTAAATTTTTAACAAATAAATATCATGAAACATACATATTGGACGCAAAAAGTTATAAAGATTAACATAAAACATATAAAGTTAGGACCTTTTTCACACGCTCATGTACGCCATTAAGATTAAACACATAATAACTTAAATAAAAGCAAAAAGGCACCATTTTTAGTATATTCAAACCATATTTTAAACTAATCTAGTTATTTGGCAAGGCATAAAAACATCACAGATTTCAAATATAGATATGAGAGTTAACAGACTAACATTTCCGTATGCAAGTTAACTATAAACAAGTAAAAAGATTTAAACTTACAGTAAAATAAAGTGAGAGAAAAAAAATTACAAAACAAAGGATTTAAGGTAGATATGAACATGTTGAACAAAATAAAGAGAATAGCATATTCAGATACATTTTTTTTGCTCACACGTCATCAAAGAGAAGTAAAACCTTTGTATTCAGAATAGAATATCGGACCAAGCAAGTTATATATATATGAAGTCTGGAAAATCATAGAAGAAACGAACTCAAAGAGACAAAGCTTAAAACTTTTACAGCTAAACGAACAATAAACAAGTGAAGAAGGTAATAACAAAAGTTAAATGCTGTAGCTTTGTATTAAAAGAGGAATTTTTACCCTTAAAAGTAGCAGTTTTTTTTTGCTTACAAGAACAGTTTCAGAAGAAAAGAGGAAAGAAAGAGAAACAAAAAGAAAATCTCTGCTTCCTTCTTCTCAAGGAAGTAGAAGAACAGTCCTTTTAGCGATGGCCGTGTTGCTCTAGAGAAAAGAAATGGCTTTTGTTTGAAGAACAAAAATAGCCCTCTCTTTTTTCTTCGGCCAGCCCTCTTCTTTAAAGGAAATCTGCTCTCTTCCTTTTTGAAGAAAATGAAGAAAAAGAAAAAAAGAAACCCCCCCCCCCTTTTAGAAAACTCCAATGGCTGCTTTCTTCCCCAGACAAATCCCAGAAAACAGGAAGCAAAAACCGAATAATAATGACCCCCCAAGATAAAAATTCCCGAAATGGCCGACCTCTCCCCCCTTTTTCGCTTGAAAAAATGGCATTTTATTTCTCTTTCTCCCTCTTTATCCTGCGGCTCTCTCTCATTTTTTACTTTAATCTGATGGCTGCTGATTTTTGGTCCTGTGCTCCCTGTTCTGCCCTCTACTTCTTGGCTGTGATTGGTTGTCCATTTGCCAATCTTCCAATTTTCTGTCTTTGGAAGAGCATCCAGCTGGCTAGGAGAGAGGAGCTGTCACGTGAGGAGATACATGGCTCCAGCTCCAACTCATCTGCCTCCTTGCACTGCTTGTTTGCTGGTTTACGGATTCAGCACTTTCAACTTTCGGTTTTATAGGTTGCATACCGTCCTTGTAAGCTGAAGCCAAATTTGCATGAGCTTCAGCCATGAATGCTAGGCCGTGGTCCATGGTACATAACAACTCCAATTCATGACGCAGATTAGCTCCACCAGGACCCTCTCCATCTTTTTCTGCAACTTATCCTGCCCTTTGAGTAGAAAGTGTACAGGAATGAAGGATGATAAGAACACCATAACCCTCGCAGGGAATAAAATCAGGTACCACACAGCCACACCAAAACACCACAGAGGAAACAAATACACATTCCAATTCCATGGTTCAGGAGGATTTGAGTTAAAACACCGGGTGAATGAATCATCAACAATGGCACCAGCAGTTTTAGTTAATGTAGGAGAAATATCAAGCAAATCGCATAGGCGAAGCTTGTCACGAGGTTCATGAGTAAGGGAACCGGAAGGGAGATAATCTTCGATGTTGGGTTGATCCAAGTCCAATTCGGAGCTCGATAAGCTCAGCTTCCTTTGACCACCGCTCATGCTTCTTTTTTTTTCTTTTATTTTGCCTTATACGGTGTGCTCTGATTTGGTTTGGCTGCTGGGATTTTGTTTGTTTTTGTCAGTCACGGTTTCACTGCCACCTTCAAACCGGCCAATCCAAACAGCCATCAAACTCATGGAGACAACATCTTCCTCCTCTGTGCAGAAAGCCATGCAATCTTGTCCAAGTTCAATGGTGTATTTCCCTTTACTTGCGCCATCATGAGCCTCCAGTGCTTCCTGTTGAACACAGGCAGGAGGGAAGTAGATTTCCATTACGAGAATTCCCACATTCTTTGCCATTTCTCTCTCTCCAACGAACAAATAAAGATCGACTTTAAACCAAGCACACCTAGCCTGCATGTATATGAAGCCAACACGATATGAACAAGGAGACATCTGGCCCCATGTCTTCTTTTGTTGCTGTAGACACTTATTTTTAACTTTAATCAACTAGTTAATTTCAGTTAATTAATTAATTGATTTGCTCTTTTTTTCAAAGTTTCTATTTTTGCTTATCCTTTTAAGTTTAGCTTATTTTTGGTCATTTATTATTATTATTGTTGCTCTATTTTATTTTGATTTTATTTTATTACCTTGTAGGTAACTTTGAACCAAGACCAACGAGTTAGGATCGAGTCAACTCAGCCTCCTTGCAACCAAGGGCCAACCAAGTCAACATAATTATTGTGCAAAATATATAGACATCCATACGTGTGTACGTGTATATACATATGTGTATATGTATATAGGTATGTAAGCATATATATTCATATATATATGTGTGTATATATTTGTAATTGTATGTATACATATATCTTTATGTGTATACATATGAATACTTATATACATATATATATATTTATATATACACTTATATATATATACATATATCTAAATGTATATATATACTTGTATACATATGAATATTTATATATGAGCCCGAAAGCCATGGCTCCAATATTTTCCTTCCATTCTTTAATAGAGCCATGCAAATATCTAATCCAAGCCATTACCAAGAGCCAAGCCGCCGCCCCAGTTGCTGCAGTTGCACCACAACTACCAGGTGCTTGGCCAAGCCCTTTTGCATCATCTCCACAGCCACCACGGTAGCTGCTCAAGTAGCAGCAGCAACAGTGCAAGTAGCGGTAGACGTTGTTCGCCTCCTCGACTCCTTCCACGACCATCCCCCATGCAAACCACTGCCATGCATTTCCACACCGCCACCACAGCAGCAACGAGCAACCACCACCGCTCCTGTCCTCTCTTCATAGCTACCACTGCAGCCAACAACGGTTGCAGCAACAAACTAGCCACTCCATATCCAACACCTAGAACTCGAACTACCCCTGCTGAACGCAGGTCGCCTGTTTCATCAGTTGCCATATTTCCTAGCCTTTCAATGTAATTCAACTGCACCATGCTTGAAATGAGTACCACCGCCAGGAAACCACCACAGCTGATTTCTCTCATGCACCCAGTTTTGTCTTCCTTTAACTTCAGCAAGATGTGAATGATTCACATTGCCTCGCCAAACATAATCCCTGCTCACTGGCCACTTTATTGAAATCTTGTGGTGGTGGCACCAAACAGAACAAACGCTTTTCAAGAGGAGGGCAGTGTCTATCTAGCTCTTCTCTTCTGGAAACATCCAGGCTTGGAAGCAATTGTTTCACATAAGAGATGTCATGACACGGGATATGCTCATTGAACTTCAGCGGACATATATTCATCCCGTTTGCGGGGATTACAATTGGTGTTTCTCGATAAGCAAGGGCAGCTTTGTTAATGAATGTAGATATAGCAGGGGAAGATGAAGAAGCAGATAAAAAAGAAGAAGATGAAGAAGAAGAGCTCGAAGAACGACTAGAATGAGCAGAAGAGCCAGCAGGAAGCTTACCGCTGTCTCTTAACCGACATAGCACCTTAAAAAATTATATAAACGAAAGAAAGAAAGCGAATCCAAAAGGCAAATTGATCAAAACAAGATCTTAGGAAAACTAAAGAAGAGAAAAATATCCATTACTTTGCTTGGCTGTGCATAATATCCCAAAGGGTTGTCAGGTTGCAATGAAACTTATGGCCGAGAATGAGGTTGTTCCAACATGATGGTTTGTTCTCCCATCAGCACATGTGCCTAGAATGTTGTCTACTTGAAGGGCCAGATGGGCAGCAGTCTCTGCAGTGTCATTTCTCATGGACCGTCCAGTTCATCCTACTATCGATTGTACTCCGGACATCCCAAGCATCTGGTTCACCAGCTATTGGTTGCCAAGCATTCCAGGCAGGCTGCTTTCTCTCATCCAGGCGAAGTGATAAATTGCAATCACTAACAGTTACAGAATCAATTAGTGATAAAGGAAACCAGAAACGACAGTTTGAAATTTCTCGCGCTGGTCACAATGTGAAAATGAGGCTTTTGCTACCCAAACAAGGAACAAAGGACCTTTTTTTTTCTTCAGCCAAAAAAGGGGAAGGGGTCGGCCATTTTGGGGGGAGATTTCATTTTTTTTTGAAAGGTCATAATTAGTCGGCTTTCGGCTCCTGGTTTTCGGGGGTTTTGCTTGGGGAAGAAAGAAGATAAAAAGGAGAGAGCACAGCAGGGAGCAGGGGCTTTCTTAAAAAAAAAAACAGAAAAGAAGAAGCAAAGAGAAGGAGAGAGCCAAAAAAAAAAGAGAGCTTCAGCATTCTTTCAATAAAACAGAAAAGAAGGAACAGAGAAAAAAACGGAGAGCACAAAAGAAGGCTGGGGGCATTTTTCCACAAAGAGAGCTTCAGCCTTCTTTCAACAAAACAGAAAAAAAAAAAACAGAGAGGAGAAGAAGAGGGCGTGGAAAGCTTTAGCATTTTTCTCCAAAAACAAAAAAAAAACAGAGAGAGGAGAAGAGAGAAAGAGAGTCTGACAAGGAAGGGAGAAAATTTTTTCTTCTTCTTCTTGATTCATTTTAAACATATTGGCTAGAGAAAATAGAGAAAAAGGCTTATTGTTCATCAATTTTTAGCCATTGTCTTCTCCACAAAGCCATTATTATCTTTTCTTTTTTTGTTTTGGTTCAAAACTTCATCTTTTTAGGTAAAGTTCTTAGCTTTATTTTCAAGATCATTTCTTTTTACTTTAAATACAATATTCTTGCTTTGTCTTGTTAAATTTGTACATAAAGTGTTAACTTTCTTTTTTTATGATGAAGTTTATGATTTATAAAGCTTTTGTATATTGCTAAATAATTTGCTTAGTTTAATATATGCTTTTAATATATTCAAGATGATTTTTTTTTACTTGCTTATTTATTTTATGTTATTTTTTGTTAATATGCCATTTCTCTTAATTATTTACATGATTATGCAAAAAGTTCCTAACTTTCATTGTTTTGTATTCTTGTTTATTATTTTTCAAACTTGCTTTACCTATTCCATGTGTTTGCTTAGTTGAAAGTCTTAATCTTGATTAAAAAGATTGTATTTTTGAGCTTATATTCACATTCTTGTTTGATAAAAAATATAATCTTGATTATAAAGATCATAACTTTAAGTTGATTAACTTGTTTGCTTAGTTAAATGTTAAGTCTAGGATTAAAAATTACACTTTTTTGCTTGTGGATATTTTAGCTTGATTAAAAATGAAAGCTTGGTTAATAAAAATTGAATCTTTAAGTTTATTTTATTTTTTATTATTTTTATTTAAATAGAAATAATCTCTTTTTTTAATAAAAAATTGAATTTTTAAACTTATATAAATGTATATCTAGATTAAGATTTAAATTTTTTATCATAGAAATTATTTTTTTTGCCCTTGAATATGTGTTTTGTCTAATATAAAATTTATGCTTGCATATAAAATTACCTCTTTGCCCTTATGGATATGTTAGCTTAATTAGTAATTATATCATGTGTTAAATTACTGCTTTGTCCTTTTATGTATGCTTTTTAATTAAAAATTTAATCTTGTATGTAAAATTACCCTTTTTTGCCTTTGCATGTATTTTTGCTTAAGTAGAAATTATATCTTGCATTAAATTACCTTTTTACCCTCATATGTATGCTTAATTAAAAATTTAATCTTGATTGAAAAATTACCTTTTTACCCCTGTATATATGTTTATTCAATTATGAATTAAATTTTGCATGATATTATACCTTTGACCATGAATATGTTTAAGTTAGGCTTGCTTGTATGTGTTAAATTAGTTGCCATGCAATTTGATCTTGAAAAATTGATTTTAAATTTCCATGTCCTATTTATTTTACCATATCATATTGTGTAATTAATTGTGTATGTCACGCCCCGACCCGCCCCGGGTCGGCCACGTGGCAACCGCCGCGCTGTCTCGAAGTACGTGCTGGCCAGTCACGCACCTGAGGCACCGCAAGGCATAAATGGGCATCAACGCTGTCAATAAAACTAAAACTTTAATTAGAAAATAATTAATAAAATAATTAACTTTAAAAGTAATGCCAGTGGACTAATTGAGAGAATACCTACACAGCGGAAACTTCTATGCCTAAGCCACTGACGCCTCCTAGCGAGCCTCAATTCATTAGCTGACTTCGATTTGCAAATCTGCATCCATCCATATTGGATACAGGTGAGTGGCAGAGGTTCTAAGAATCTCCATCTGGGTTAGAACAGATAAGGGAAATCCAAAATAAAATAAAATACATAATAATAAAACAAATATTCTTCCTTTAAAATTCTTTTCTGGTCCTTCTGCTGAGAACCCTCTTTTAAAGCACTTTAAATCCATAAATAAATATATATACATATAATGGGCTGGCATCTGAAATTGTCCCAATAAAGTATACCCGTGCGCTGGGGTATCCATTGGACCGTCAAGGGTTACTTTATACATTTAAAATATTTTTACTTTTCTCTCTGGCCCACTTCCTTGACGTTTGCCTCGCTGTGGTGGAACACAGCAGTCCTGGCGAGTTTCCCTACGCGCCTCTCGCAATCAGGCCTCAGTCCCGTGCCCCTCAATAGGCGGTCCACGGCTGAGAATCATGCATGCCTCCTCCAACTCGGTCCACGCTCCCACATATATTGGAGCCCCGAGGAGCCTTTACAATCTGTTGGCTGTTGGACCGCAGTCCACCACCACCACTAATCCACCACATATATATAACTGTTGGTTGTTGGACCGTAGTCCACCACCATCACTAATCCACCACATATATATAACTGTTGGCTGTTGGATCGTAGTCCACCACCACCACTAATCCACCACATATATATAACTGTTGGCTGTTGGACCGTAGTCCACCACCACCACTAATCCACCACACATATATAACTGTATATATATATCTGTATATAAACCATACATTTTCAAAATATATAAACACACACACACACATACATAAGTCTTTATACTTCTTTTTTAAAACATCCCACTCATGGTGTGGATGTATCACAAATAAATTGTGTGTGTATGGATTTCCCATATCCCAAAACCGTTTTGAACATATTTATGTTTTAAAATCATTTTCTAAATCCCCCTTTCCCAGTGGCTAAACAGAGAAATCTAGGCCACTCACAAGTGAGGAGAGTTGTATACTCCCCGATTACCCACGAATGCCTTAGCTCAAATTGCAACCGGTCCAAAACTCGTACGATCACGTACCTAAATAATCAAATTAAAATCTAATTTGATTAATAAGAATATTCAACCAATAATCAAATCATAAACAACACCAATTAAAGGTCTCGGAATAAAATTGGCATGTCTGGAAGTCAATTGAAGCTAATTGGAGTTAATTGGGGTCAAATGGGGTCTAGGGTTGTAAAATTACCAAAATGCCCCTAAGCTACAGTACCCCATCTTGCTGGTGGCTCACTCCCGGGCGGGAGTGAGCCAAAATGGGATGAAATCCCATAATTTCATCAGCTCCCGTGCGGGACACGTTGTGTCCGGCGCGGGAGTCACCTCCAGCGCATGGCCATCAAATTGAGCTCGGTTTGAGTTCGATTCACAACCAATCCGCACCAAAATTGAAACACAGCAAGCTAAACATATGATCTATGAATTCACAGCTTCAAGAACAGAATCAATCCATAAAACATGCTTGAATTTTGGATCAAAACATCAAGAGTTGACTTTACTCGGGCAAAACAGAAATCTCAACTTCAATCATCAAATTCTCTTAGAACAGACCATGAAATCAAGCGTGTAAACTATCAAATTAAAGCTTGATGAGTCTAGAACAACATACCAAATTCTCAGCCAAAACGCACGGTTGAATCAAAAGATATGGGCTGATGAACAAACTGTCGCCAAATTTCCAGATTTCAAGATTTGATGATTTCCTTAGAAATCTTGATGTTTTGATCTTCAAGAAGGCAAAAGAAGTTGATATTGATGATTGATGAAGTGTTTGAAGAGGGATTGAAGGCTTGGTTCAGAGAGAATTGAAGGGGAAGGCTCGGAGAATTTTGGAAGAAGAGGAGAAGTGAAGAATGGGGGTCTCGAGCAACCGAGACCCCATATAAAACCACGGGTCCGGCGCCGGAGTCAACTTTTGCTGAGTTGACTCCGGTCAACTCGGCCCAAATGCCCTCGGACTCGATTCCAAGTGGGGCCTACATCTCGGAACTTCAATTTTTGGGTTTTTAAGCTTGAAATTAAGCTAGATGAAGTTTAAAACATCCATGGGAATCAAATTTGGTATTTTAATCAAAACAGAAATTCATAATTATACAACTTGACACGTGCAGACTAGGTCCGGGTGTGTCAGTGTATATATATACTAACTCATGTTTCCTTGTCTCATTCATGCATAATTAAAATTAGAACATTGGTTTTCAAAAATTCATATGCATGGGGTAACCGAAAGATGCCTCGGGAGTCTGAGGTTTCTAAAGGTTTTCTCCGATGAGATGTTTTCTCGATGTCTAATCGGGAGTCCGATCGGGCCCGGGAGAATTTTTCATCCCTTCAAAATTAAAAAAATATGTTTTTCATATAATTTTCATAAAAAGCATGCATCATGTTTATGATTTTCTTTAATTTCTTAAAATTTGTGAATGAACTCCAAAAATTTTCTTTTTACAAAAAGGAATGTTAATTCCAAAATCTTTTATTTTTATTTATTTTATTTTTACTTTTATGTTTTATTTTTATTTCATTTTAATAAAATCTCTTGTTTAAGAGGCCCAATTAAATTAAAAGGAATGTTTATTCCAACATTAATTTCAAAACATGTCTTAGAAATTTTTTTTGAGAGATCTTAACTACCCAATTATAGTTAAGGCCTCTCAAATTAATTCAAGTTTTGTTAAAAAAAATCATTTTTAAAATTTCTTTTCTTATTTTTATTTCTTTGAAAGGGAATATTCATTCTCTTTTGACCTTTTTTTAATTTTCTAAAATCTCTTTTTGGGAGAACTTTAGTATATTTAATTAATTAAGACCCTTCAAGTAAACTTCATTTTTATCAAAAATGCATTTTTAACTCCAATAAAAGGAATGTTTATTTTTTTTAAATATTTAAAATTCCTTTTTTTTTTAAAATCAGTTTTATTTGATATAAAGAACATTTATTTTTTTTTGAAAGTTCTTAATTTATTAATCTACTAAGGTTTTCTTACTAAACTAAATTTTTGTCAAATTATTCCCTTCAACAAATTAAAAGGAATATTTATTCCGACATTGTTTTAAAATTAAATCTTTCTAAGAGATTTTAATTTAAGTAATCATAATTAAAGTCTCTTAATGTAAATTTCAAAGCATGAATTTGAGGATGTTTATCCCAACTTTTTTTGTAAAATGTTTTCTAGAAGGTTTCAAGTAATATTCTCATAATTAAGACTTTCTAAATTTAAAATTACACCTTTGTTTTTCAAAAGGATATTTATCCTCATTTTTAAATTTGACTTTGATTTTTGAGGAATATTTATTTCTATTTAGAAATCGAATTTCCATTCTAAGTAGGAAATTTCTTCAAATCCAAAATTGGGCTATGGATTTTCACATCAAAAGGAATGTTTATTCCGACATTAAGTCTTTAAATTTCGAATTTAGTTTTTGTAATGGGATGTTTATCCTACATTAAAAGGAATATTTATTCCGACATTTAAAATTATGTTTTTTCTTAGAATGATTTTAAAACATTTTATTATCATTTTCCAAGTAAAATATTCCAAGGCTTTTGTGGTACCGATTTTCGGGCATCTCGGGAGTGCTAATCCTTCCTGGAGCATAACCGACTCACGAACCTAAAATCTTTTTCGTAGACCAGTTTCTTTCCTTAACTTGACGTAATCTTTCCAGATTTACGTTGGATTAAACAAGTAGGTGACTAACCACACCTATTAAAAATAAAAGGTTAGTGGCGACTCCATTTATTTTTAGATTGTTTAGTCCCAAATATTTTTCACGCCATATCATTTATCGTTGAAGCGGTAAAACGTCTCGACAGTTGCCATCATAGCTCAAAAAGGTAAATGGCCCGTGAGTTCTTGGTTTTTGGTGAAGCTTTAATTGTCATTTACAATCATGGCAAGAAATGGTAGTCTTTGGTATATATATATATTATATTCACATATAAATATATATATAATATACATATAAATATATATATATAATATACATTCATATAAATATATGTAATATATACATATAATATATACGTATAAATATATATATGTATATTGCAATGACAAACGAACTAATTCGGTTTTTGTTCTGCATCATATGGCTTTGACAACACGGCTTTTCATTTGCATGAGGGCCGAATTAACTCAATCTTGGCACCTCAGTCTCGATTCAAAATTACCTGCAAGGTGATAAGGTAAAATAAAAATAAAATAAAGTAGTAATAATAATAATAAATAAACTAAACTTGAAAAGGCAATGAATAAAATTTTGCAAATGACCAAGCAATTAATTAATTAAATGAAATTAAAAAAAAATAAGTGTCTATAGCATCGTAAAACGTGCCACCTATATTATATAAATATTTTAATAATATTTTCTATATTATTTCTTATATGTTTTCATATATTGCTCGTACACCCCTTATTTATGCCTTGTACCATCTTGGATAGCCCACCTTTCGAGGCATGTATCTTGAGGTGGTACGGCGGTTGTCACATGGCCGAGCCTGCAGGTGGGGGCGTGACACTAACTCTAAGATGTTTATTCTTGTAGTACACGGATCATACTTCTCTTTTCAGTACTTCATACAATCCCTAAGAGTGAATCTATGGTGGCCAATTATAGATTCAGAACTAAGAATAAGAAGAATAAATTCAGCCATGAATAATCAAAATATACATAGATAATTAAAAATCCAAACAAGCTACATTCCTAATCCTAACTAGGGAAATAGTTACTCATAAAATAAAATAAGAACAAGAAATAAATAAAATAAAATAAGGACTAAGATACAAAATCCAAGACATCCTAAGAGAACGCTAAGATAAGTATTTATACTAATAAATTACATAAGATTGCTCGAAAAATAAGTTAAAGTTCCAATTGAGCTTTAGTCTTCAAGCCACATCACACAAGCCCGAAACCCAATTTGATTTTCGGCTTCACACTTACGTCTCCCATGCGGGACTTCTTTGTTTCCCGTGCAGGCGTAGTCCTTTGCTTTTTGGCCTTCTAGTTTGGTTCAAACTTTGCTACACTTTGGTTCACATGGCTTCTCATGCGCCAACTCTTTCACAATGTCACGTGACAATAACAAGTTTGACATGCTTTTCTTCCTTGCTCTTCCTTAAGCTTTGAGCCTTTGGCCACTTTGACTTATGCTATTGGAAGATTACGTGGCTAGCTTCCATGCTTTGAATTCCAATCTTCAAATTTTGTTCTTGGTTTTTGATGCTTTAACCACTTGTTCTGCATGAAATTAGCTCCAAATTAATATCTACAAGCAATTAAATTAAATATGAGAAAATATCATGAATTACATATACATCTAGCCATAAAAGTGCTAAAATATAATCCAAATCAACCACTAAATATACATTAAATATGGCCTTATCATCGACTCCACTTCACCCACCTATTCACCCGAACTCTTTGAACTTTCTTTACAAAGGTCCCTTCTATTTTGCAAGCCATATTTCTTGCCCCATACCAAACTTTACTAGAAGATGCCTCCATTTCTTGAAAAACCAATTGATTCCTCATTTTCTAGATACACCATAACGTCACAACAAATTGGATGCTCCAAAAAACATTATCGCAAAAAGCTTGTCGACTGAAACAGTTATTATGCATCCATTCTTGAAAAGGTGTTGTGAAGAAATTCCCAAGATCCAACCAATAGGAAGACCAACAACTCTAGACTTCTCTAGTAAACCCACAATCTCAAAATAAATGAACTGCTAACTCTTGGGCATGAGAGCATTGGGGGCATAAAGCATCCACGGACATGTGTTTACGGACACTATTAACTTGAGTATTAATCTTGTCCGAAAGTAAGAGCCAAACAAAGAAACGAATTCTTCTGTACATTGTAATTGCCAAATCCATGACTGATCTTCAACCTCGTAATAACCCATTTTTCTACATTGAATCAAACTGTAGCTGAACTAGAGGTGAAAATACCAGAACTATTACCATCCCAAACCTTAGCATCCTCTCGTTCCTTGACGCATGTTATAGGGATCACCTAATTTCAAGCAGCTTACACAAAGGTAATAGATATTGAGCAGGTGAGAGATCCTAGGTTCTATCTTCATTAAGGACTTTTTCCACTTTTCATGACACCATGTCATCCTCTAAAACCATAGGAGAAGAATCTATAAGTGGACCATCACCAACCCACCAATCAAGCCAAAACCTTACATGAGATCCCTTCCCAATCAGCCATCTATTGCCTTCCTTTAAGACTTCACGGCACTTAAGAATGCCTTTGCAAGTTGAAGACAAACCAGCAGAGTACTAGCAATTCATAAGATCAATATCATTTAAATATTTCCCTCAAAACATTGAGCACACCAAAGAGTCCTTCCCATTATCCAACAACCAAGCCATCTTTGCAAGAAGAGCCTATAGACACCATAATTATATTTTTAGAAGGTCCAGTGAATTGATGGCCTAATCGTCATCTAAACTTGGATCCGAACCAAGCCACTAGGGTATTTAAATTTGTAATTGGGCCTTTTGAATATATTTTTTTATGTGGGCTTTTTCTTTTCTTTTTTTTTCCTTTTAGTTTTTTTTATTTACTTACCATTATTGTAGAGTTTACTTTTGTCAAATTAAATTTTCAATCAATCTTAATTGTGAGTAAATCTTCTATTAAGTCTTTGATTATAATTTGATTTTCTCTCAATCAATTAACCTTAATTTTCTCTATAAATTAATATCAATTTTCTTAAATCAATTTAAATTCAAAATTTTAACCTTCCATATTTTGAACCTTTCCTCCTGTATATAAAGTAATACTAAAAATCAAATTAGGGCACACACGCAGATACACACACATGCAGAGAAAGTTTTAGTTTTGAAAGAAACTAGCGGATGACCCACGCTTCGCTGTGGGTTAAGAAGATGAGTTATATATGTTGAATGAATATTTTGATGTATCCATAAACTAAAACGGAGATTCGATCTATGATTAATGATAGATAGTAGCCTTTATAGATTCATCCAAAAGAGTAGTATTCAGTTAGCTTTCTGATAACTTCCATAGATATTTTTTACATATTAAAGAGGGTTTGTAATTCAAAATGGACTTATGTTGCCAGGGAAGTCTACAAAAAGAAATATATATATATCAGATCTTTGATATATTCACAATTTCTGGCAGTTAACTATAGTGTGATAGCCCTAATTCCCTCTAAAACAAAAGATGATTCTGCTGCTTTGTGAATCATGACAGAGATTGCAACATTGTTGGTGCAGAATCAGTCCTGCAGGAGCTTTGTTGCACTGTAACAAATAATAGGATTGGAAGAAATAAGCTAATTGTAACAAATCAAAGGTATGTTGCTACTTGCTAGCGTCGGTGGTAAATTTTGAGCAATGCAAGAAAATGCAGTGTGTTTCTTTTGTTATGACTATAATAGCAGGAGAGCTAAAAATTTTTACCTTTTTTTAATCTTTTTAGTAGGGGATTCCTCAGCGAAAAGATCAGTTGGTATTATGGCACTCTCTAATGAAGGAAGGATGACAGTATTCGTGGATGCTTGGGATAATTCACTTGCAAGAGTGTCAGTTGGATCTCTCCCAGTTTCTTGTTGAGTTTGGTGTGGCGCTCCAATAACAGATTTTCCTTTTGCCTTTGCTGGCAATGGCAGTTGTTCATTAATTTCAAGATAATTAAATATCTTGAAATTGAATTTTTTTGGACCCGAACCTTGTTCTGTCATACCAACAATGAAGTCATATTGTTTTTGCAGGATGTTATCTTTTGCTTTCTCTGGCAGCTCCATCTGTTTTAATCCTTGACTTATGGAAGCTTTTGCAAGTTCCATGCCAGAGAGTCTCTCTGCCATTCCACCAAAGATGACTGTGTCAAGTTGCCCTGATTCGTCCTGTATGAGCAAATTCAACTTCATGCTGTTTTGTTGCAAGACAAATATGCACAATCAGTCATTGATGCTGGGATAATATTGAAAGTAATGATTTATGGGATAATTGTTTACATGAGTCTCGGTGTTGTCTTCCCGTGGTTTGAACATTGATATCCATACGATTTTTCTGTGACTGCGAGTGTGCACTGATTGCAAGCGAAGTAATACCAACCTTTTTCTTGGTTGATGTGAACGATTTTTGCTCTGATTTTGAATTTCTTCTGCTGCAAGATTGCATAACATTAGATTGTTTGATTAGTGTAAGAGCAGTAATTGGAGATTGAGATTCATTATATATTGCGTATTGAATGAATTAAACCTTAATCTGAGTCGGGTTTAGATAGTAAAGTTCTTCAATCACTGTCTGTTCTGCTTTTGCAATAGTGGGATCACGTGGCAACCCAACATCTTGACTTGAGAGTAAGTGTACCATCGGATCCATATCTTTGCACCTATTTGACATGAGCAGCGATATTTCAAGGAGTGCTTGTGTTTTACATTGAATATTCAACAGAATTTTTATTGGATTGAAAGAAGAGTACCTCTCCTTCAGTTTTGCTGTTTCTGGTATGTCGAGATCCACATATATTTTTGAGGCGGAGGATGTTGAGAGATACTTTTGCTCTGCAATGAGTTATAACACATGAATCTAAAATGCAAAACATGTAAAATTTTATGATGTATAAACTGAAAGATTTGGTTTCTCTTTGTTGTGTACCATTAAATTTCTTGATTGTTGCTCCAGCTATTACAATGACAGGCCTTGACTGTTGTTACAGCAATTGTGGAATATTTAGCTCCTGTATAAAGTTATCCCACAGTGATATTCTCAATTGTGCACCACTGTAATAAGATGAAAGATAAAAGTTATGATGGCGATCTATGAAAGATAATGAGCTGAATAGATGGAGAGCTATCACGAAGATTTACCTAAGGAGTGTGATGTATATGTCCAGTTTTTCTGCTGTTCCTTTGTCATTGGATAATTGAAGATAGCTGACTGGTGCAATAGAAGCTAATATTCCTATGACATCTAAAATATAAAAGTTTCAGGTTATTAATGTAATGAAAAATATAAGCAGAAAAATGTGCTATCGCATTATCATGGAAAGCATGAAGAACAGTATAGATAAATTTAGTTAATGTTAATCAATGTACCTATCATATAAAATTCTGGAGGTGAGCTATTCTGTATTTCTTCCATGGTGGCAAAAGAGAAATAATGCTTTGGACATTTCTCAGCTCCTTGTGTAATTTCTTTGAAATCAGTCATTATATGGAACTGAAGAATGAGAGACAACCGAACTGCATTATGCGATTTCTTTCTAGGAACCACTTGGAAAATTGAGATTTTGTAGACATGACCTTCAAGAAGTTTGCCTTCATATTTTTCCTTATAATCAGAAGGGATAGTTCCATGCATGGCGTATCCCTGCAAGTAAAGAAAAGGTAAATGACTGGTATATAACAATGCAGAGGAAAAATGGTAACTATAGCAAGTTATTAAGATTTATAAGAGGCAATAAAGAGAAAAAAAAATCAAGTGCAAGCAAATGAACGGGCCTGGTCATCAATAGCCAAAAAGTCAATGCTAGTAAATGTTTGGTCTGGTGGTAGCAGGGTCTTCCATAGCCTTGCTATCCTGACGATTATGTAATCTTTTTGGCCACCCTCCTCTAATTGAGAAAGCTTTTTCTCAACTTTCTGATAAGGCTGCAAATTGAAAGAGAGAGTAACATTTGTCAGGAAACAATGCTCATCTTGTTCATTAATTAGCAATGACATAATGAAAATGGCATTTGTATCTCACATGGTTGTGATTGCCAAATTTTCTATGATGATAGCAGTTCAAGAAAGAAATGAGAGGCTTAATGATAGCAAAAATGATGATTGAGGGAAATAGGCAAAAGGCAAACAAAGAGAAACAGAGATGATTATGGGCATGTGAGGAGCATTGTTAACAACCAATAAACATAAAGGAGTCATGCATGCTATAAGGAAAGGAAAAGCATTTGTTGATTCAAGCAAGGCAGAGTAATTGATAAACTGGGAACCACATGTATCGATTGATGTCAATAATAAAGAAAAGAACAATAAGACATGACAATAAACTTGATTGGCAAGGGATCACAGCAATCAAATAAATAAAAAATTTCAATCAATGGCAGCAAGACATAATTCAAACAATAAATAAGTTGGAAATGAATTCTACACTCGTCAATGGTTGGATTAAGAGCCTGAAATAATAATGGTGACAAAAGTATTATTAGGGACATTTTGATAGTGAGGGCTGAACCATTAAGACAAAATAAGCTTAAGAAGCTCTTGAATACTAAGTGTAAATGTCCAAAAAAAAACCCACAAAACAATAAGTATTTGATGGCATAGATGACATGGTGACATAATAAACAAAAAGTTACTTAGATATCAAAAAACAAACCACATTAATCTTGGAGGTGGCCTTGAATGCTATCAAAGATTTCAGTATAGACAACATTCCTGGTGACATGTGTCATCTTGCCATCATCATCATGGATCAAAACTTTTATGCCATGGCGTGAGGTTACTCTTGAAAAGGCAACATATAGTTGTCCATGAGTGAATACAGGCTTAGGCAAATAAACACCCACAAAATTAAGAGTTTGGCCTTGACTCTTGTTAATAGTCATTGCATAAGATAATCTAAGGGGAAATTGTTTTCTATTAAGAACAAAAGGCCATTGTTTATTTTTGACAGTAAAGATTATCCTTGGTATAAAAACTCTCTCTCCTAAATGGTCTCCAGAGATAATCTTAGCTTCAATGACATTCATGGCTAATTGTGTAATCAAGAGTCTTGTACCATTGCATAAGCCATTAACAGGACTAATATTGCGTAAAAGCATGACAACACAACCAACTTTCATATTTAACTGATGATTAGGCACACCAGGAAATGTAAGGATATTTAAAATTTCAGAAGGATACTGAGAATGGTCCTCTGGTCCAGTTGAAGTCTTTGAGATGGAATCATGGCTATAATATGTTGTTGAAGGTCCAGGAATAAATTGCAAAATGTGCTCATTAAGACTGTCAACAGTTTCATTATGGGGGGTGATTATGGCCCGTTGCGTCAAGTACATAGGCTCAGCATAATTGTCTTCAAAATCATAGTAAACAGCTTCGAAGATAGCTTGTAATGGATCTCCGGTGGCATGTATAAGTAATTCCTCTGGAATTTCTATCCAGTTTCCTTCCTCATCATCAGGTTCAAGTACAGAGCACAATCTGCCATCCCCAATATCAAGTAACCATTGAGCAAATTGTTGCAATTCATTCCTTGATGCTTCATCAAGTCCAGAGTTCATGAGTCTCATATTCGTTTTCAAAGTAAAAACCTGGAAATTCTCCCATAACTTTGAATTGCATATAGTTGCATTCAAAATGTCACTCTTTGTTCCACAGTGAATGACAGGCAAAATTTGCCTAAAATCACCGCCAAAAACAACAGTTTTTCCTCCAAATGGCCTCTCGTCCATCATTGTTGTGGAAGAGTTGAGAACATCTCTTAAAGACTTGTCCAAAGCCTCGAGACAATGTCGATGTATCATTGCAGCCTCATCCCAAACAATCAAACTGGTTTGTTGGAGCAACCTAGCCAATTGGGTTCCTTTTTTAATCTCACATGTAGACCATTCATCAATGGTGATGGGAATTTTAAACCGTGAGTGAGCGGTTCTTCCACCGGGTAATAATAAAGATGTAATACCTGAAGAGGCGACCGCAAGAACTATCTGACCTGTTGATCGGATACCTGCAATTATTGGCTTCCAGAGAAAAGTTTTGCCTGTTCCTCCATGACCATAGACAAAAAACATGCAGCCATCATTCTGATCAACTGATCTCCTTATGAATTCATAAATGCGTCGTTGTTTAGGATTCAAGGTTTGAAGCATGTCCAGGTGTTGTTGCTCTAGTTCACTCAGATTGTAATTTAATTATTCAAAAATAAGTCTATCATGAGTAGTAGTCATCACATCTAATCGTGGTTGAGGAAGCTTTTTCTCGGCAAGTGAAATGCAATTCTTAGTTAAGATGTCCTCCAATGCAACCAAAACATAGTTCTTGAGATCTTCATCTGGCATTGTATACCTGGGAGCATTCAAAGCTTGCCTAAATCTATACTCATTGTCATCAGCCATGATTCTCCAATTGTTTTCAAATAAGGATGCCGCATTTGCTACCTAAAAGTGATTCAAAATTAGTACAAACTAGCAGCAATCAGCATGAACAGAGAATAGATAAAAGAAATTCACAACTGGAAGCTGAATTGGTTAGCTTTCGAACCAAAGGTACATGACAAAAAACTTAAAGTTTATGAATTCCAGCATCAATCATGATTCATCAAACACGAAAGAATATTACATAAACTCTGACAAAGGACAAAGAGGAAATTATATGTAACCCTAACATAGCATAATTTGTCATCTATTTTTTAATTCTCATTATTTTCTTGTGTCACAGCTCATTACGCTAAGGTTGACAAATAGCAATACATATCAGATATCTAAGGAAAAATTCATATTCCTTATTCAAGTAGCAGTCTTTTGAAATTATATTTAAACAAATATATTAATTAGGTAGATAGATTAATTGATATTAAAGAAGTAAGAAAATTTTTACCATGTTGCTTAATTCTGAAAGAACCATTCTTTCCAGTATTAAATTACAAAATTTTTTGATCAATCATCTCTTTTAATTTTTTCAAGCCTATTCTACTGTTGCTGTCCTTTTTTTTTTCCACTAATTTACTGTTTAGAAAACTACCTAGGCAATACATATAAACTTACATAGCAAATTGAAAGTTAAGATTATATATTTAGATAGTTGTTATAGATTGGGAAGTTGAGATTTAATTTGCATTTTCAATCTTACATAACTAAGTCCACATGTACCTGTTTATGAGGAGTTACAAATACAATTTCTAGTATAAAAAGTAAAAATATCTTATGATATAAAATTTAGAAACTATAGGTTTTAGATGAGGCAAGAAAATAAAGCATAAAAATGAAGAAAAAGAAGAAGAAGAAGAAGAAAAGAGGTAGGGTAAGTAAATCTTCTTCGGCACTTTTTTGTTTCTTATTTCCAGGATTGTTACTTGTGTTTTTAATAATGCAATTCAGAAGGATTAGTAGTCTTACAATGGAAGTAAACAGGAAAATGGTGAGTAAATGTAGAAAAGAATTTGTGTTATGTAACAACAACAACAACATAAATGAATAGGATGTAATTCAATAGGATCATAATTGTGTAATGTTCTTTTAAAGAAAAGCAATATATAAAACATGAATAGGATGCATGACAAATTTCGATAACAATGAAACTCAGCCTCTTTGAGTGAAGTATTCCAAACCAACAACATAATATTTAATGTAATCAGAAAATGATTCAATCATGCGTAAGTATTAAAAAAAAAGGCAAGGATCTGTGCATGCTGCAATCCATAAAAAACACTGAAAATCATTAATTTAAAAGCTAATGAAAAGATATGATGGAAAATATCAGAAGCTATATAACCATGAGCAGAAATGTGAAACAAATAAGTTAAATTGATAGATAAGAATAAGAAAAAAAATAAATAAGGAATAAATAAGCAAGCTAACCTTACAAAACATCACAATGGTTGCAAATAAATGCCTTAGTTCGTTTGCCGTTGCCTAATGTGAGGCTTGTAACAATGCCTCCTGCCACTCTTTGTCATCGCCCAACAAACCATGAACGCCGCAAGCAGCTTGAAATGTAGGATACAAAACACCATTAACAGTTCTTATCTCTTCAAAACTTCTTGGTCCTTTCACAACATTGAGCAACAATCGCAAGTAATAAAGCTCACCAGCTGCTGGATTTATATAAACTACTCTCCCTATGGACCTACCTCGTTGCCTTGGTGTCCATTTCATAAGATCTTCCTGCCAAACCCACTTTGTAGGGAAATCAGCATATAAGAGATCTCTTGCACTCTCATAGTTTTGATTTGCGGTCATCCATTTAGTAAAAATGGTTTTTTCAATATCTGCTCTTTCAAGAATCCTTGAAAGTTGCTCGTGATCCCTAAAATATATACTTTGTTCATTAGGCAGATGAATCAACAACCTAATGACAGTTGGTTTCCTATGATGAACCTCAAACCGAAACAAACGCCAGCAAGCCTCATAGGAAGAAATATACCTACAATCAAGATATGCCTTGATTTCATCTCGCTCATTCCGTTGCTGATTATTATGCAAATCAGTCATTGAACCTCGTTTCTCAAGAACAACCTTTGCACGGTCTGGACCTTTATTTATGTACTTAAAAAGATACTTGATTGCTCGTGTTTGATTGCATATCTCAACATTAATATGAGCTCTGTGACGAACGACAAGATCAACGTTATGAGGAACAACAAATCTGTTATCCAACTCAACACCATTTTTTAAACAAACTGAACCATTGTCCCTCCTACGATATGATGGAAATCTAAATTGATCCAACATCGTTTGTTCTTTGAATTCTTTTGGAAAGAACTTTGAGCATTTTCCTTCTTTCATGCAAGGAGCACACATGTTTGCACCACCGCATGGACCATGAATCATGAAACATGCAACCGCCTCATATCCAACAGGATCTAAATCTTGATTAGGAAGTTCAGCTGAGATATATCTATCTATATGCTGAGGTGTTCTTAGCTTGGCTGAAGGTTGCAACCACAGCAAGATATGGACATGTGGTAGGCCGCGTTTCTGAAATTCTATTGTGTATGTCACTGAAAAAATGAACAAAAAACAAAAGAACAACAATTAACATAATTACACTTTTTTCTAATTTTTTTGTCAATAACCAAAAACCCTTATCAGTTATTGCATGAAGACAATCATTTAACATTGATGAACATGAATAGAAAAATAAATAAACATGGAAAAAAAAAAAGAACCAATATGGTAGGAGAAAGTAAACCTGCAAGAGAGGGACCAAAATGATTTTCCTCCAATAAATCATGTAGAAGATTTTTAAGCTTAATTTTGAAAACTCTAGAAACCAAATCAGGTCGATCTTCTGGTCGATTGCTGTTGACAAATCTCAGAGCTTGTTGGATCTCAATCCATTGAGCATTGCAAGTAAATGTAATGAATAGGTCCGGATAGCCATAAGATCTACATATCGCCATAGCATCCTGGTAGTTTTGAAATAAATATCTAGGGCCAGCAGTAAAGCTTCCTGGAAGTATTATGCGTTTACCAATCGAAGCACCCTCTGTGTCAGATCTGTCCATTGCGTCTCTTACGTCTCTGTACATCTCAGCTCTAATCTGTGTTTGATTGTTTCTGATGTAAGTCAGCCTACTCTCTTCAACAGCTGAAAATGCATCAACACAAAATTGTTGGAAAAGTCGACCGCCTCTAAATAAGGTGCTTCGAAAAGTAGATCGATTTTGAATTATGTAGGCATAACACTCTCTCATACTTACTGTCTTACGTGTCACTTTCTCTTTCACAGGCGAGTCAATATATGGTATATCCAACATAAAGCCATCTTCACCAAATGGAAAGAGTAGAGGATACTGCAGGGACATATATAATGGATGCAAATTGCTTATCCTCTTCAAACCTTCCTACCTGTGATCGACAATTATGTCTCTATCTCCATTTGCTTCACCTATGTCTTGGACAACCAAGCCAGCAATCTCAGAGACTGTAGGCGTTGAGTAATTACGATCTCTTGATGACAACAACCTAATCCTCATTGGTAAATAACCATGCTGTTCATACCGATCCCTTGCATAACGGAACACTTTGACAATCTCATTTGTCTGGTCTAACATAGCAATCAACCCTTGAACTATATCTCTATCTATACCAACACAATCATCATCACCGGTAACTGCAGAAATTCTATTAGAAACTTCATTCGTAGTGTCATACACATAGAGCTGCACAAACTTAGCGCTATGTCCAGACAAAGGAAGAAGAGATCCAATCCTATGATGAGTTTGACCATTTAGTCTAAAAATGTAAGGGCCAAATCCATTGTTAACTGAATTGTCAATTTTTCCTCCAAGAGATGTGAACTGGAACAAAGAGTTGTATGTTCGAATCTTCTCTCGAAAATTTCTGCTGAAGGTACGACCTTCATAATCCAACAAATCGTCTAAGAATGCAGGCGTTGGCTTCATTTGAGGTAAACTAATCATACCCTGCTTGCAACATAGTGAGAGCACTGGAAACGACACCACCCCACGAACATCAACACTTTCTTCCAACCACATGTGAGCACCACAAAAATTACAGATTACATTAGACCCTCCAAATACATGACTACGATAATACCTTCCTGTTGAACATCCAAAAAAAACGCACACACAGATAATGAAAGATTAGAACACATGAAAATATAAAAAGCATAGAGGCAAAGACTATTGAATTCACAAGATTGAATACTTACTTAAATGGTCAACAACGGCCCTGCATGAAGAGTGGGAATTGGGAGTGGATTGCACTTCATATGGTGAGACAGATTCTGCAAGATCTTAAGAGTGAAAAACCATATAGAACAAAGAAAAGAAATGAACAGGCAATTAGAAACATGAAATTAAAAAGAGAATGTGCACCTAAAAATAATTAGACATAATATAATCAATAATCTATTACCATTTCTGTGCGAAGAGTGCGATGTGCAGGACAAATGAATGAACTCAACAGAAGAGGTATGACGAACAATGTAACTTGAAGAAGCAGATGGATCAGGTGAGAAACTCCCCCCTTCCATTAGGAACCTTGATCGTATGAACATGGAGACATCATGAGACCAAGATGTTTGAGAGTTGATAGTTCTTAATTCTCCGTCACAATCAACACGTGAAAATAAAATAATATGGTTATTTCGCTGGATGTGTTGATCTTGAGATGATTGCTGAAAATTGTCATCACTAACAGTAAAAATCACTTGACCATGTAATTCAGATGTAGACCTAGTGCCATTTATGAAAGTTGCAGCACTGTGACCTGATTCCAAGCAACTTTGACCCCTGGTAGTCCTTTTCAATCTAAGGATATCTCTCCGAACTGATCTATTAAACCTGGCTTGAACCGGACTGACAACAATATTCAAAATAACTGGATCCCTTCTTCTTCGCTTCGGCATAACTCAAATGTGATATTGTTATCACAAATAAAAGCATAACCATTAAGGAAAATCAAAGCATTCCATCATAAAACACCATCCCCCAAAACAAAAGAGAAATAAATAATGACAATGGCACATAAGACCACATACAAAAGAAAAGATGGAATAAAGGAACCATCCATGATAGTCTCAGCAGGAAAATCAATAACCAAAGTTTTTAAAATTGAAGTGATCGCAGAAACAACACACCACAAGCTAGATAACAAACCCAATAATATAAAGGAAATATTATGAAGCACAACAGAATAGATAGAGATGCAAATTTAAAGAGACCAAATCTCACCTGTTTCCTACCTGGAACGCTCTCCATCATAATACTGCAAAGCTCCAAGGCAAAACAACAAAATGAAGGAAAATTATTGGAACATAAAGGATGGGTCTTACTCAATAAATCAACAAAAAGACAAACAAACAATGCCAATTAATCCCAGCACGAACTGAAGCACATAAATCAATCAAGGTAGAGAAAGTGGCTAAAAAACAAACTCAGCTACGCTGTGATAAAATTATAAATGTTAGACCAAAAATAGAAACATGCATACAAAGAAAGAGGGAAATATTTCAATCTTATACAGGATGCCGCAAAAACAAAAATGCAAGAACATCTAATCATCCAAAAACGACAATAAGAAAGCAAGAGAAGTAAAAAGGCATCATTTGTTAGAATTCTTGGAGCAACAAAAAATTAAAAAAGCATAACAGAACAACAACAGTGCAGTAACAATCAAAACCAAAGGGGAAGCAAATGAGAACATTACTTCTTAATTTTATAGTTGCAGATATATTTTTGATATTAATATTTTTCACATGGTAAGTATTGCAGAAAACAAATGCTATACGCTAACACTGACAAAAGAATTTTCAGATAGCTACAAACACGCCTTTCGTGTTTATAATTTCTTCAGTATCAGTTGACATACATAAACAAAAGTCGATATAATTTCTCTGCATAATTATATGCATTGGTTTGCTTACCTACAAAAAGATCTCAAGTTTTTAGTTTGTAAAGAAAAAGTAAGAGCAATTACATACATCCGCATACGACAAAGAGGAAATATTAGATGCAAGTACAATTATCTTAGTTGCCTTACATATATGACATGATCAATTTTAATGGATCTTAGATATGACACATAAATTTTTTACAAATAATAGATGTAACATAAAAATTAAAAATAGGAGGAGAAAGACTCTCAAAAATCCTGTAAACTAACACTTAGATAATAAAATGAATTGCTATGACATGCAGGGGTAAAAGGACCAGAGCAATATATGTGTCAAAAAAAAAACAATTAAAGTTAATGTCATCATAAAGAAAGGCTCATTTACCATAAAAAGAATCATAACTTTGATCCCACTCATCTCCGAATGCAAGCATTGCACAACAATTTTTTTTTATTGTAAGAATATAAAATAACTAAATAAGATTTAATAAATCTTATTCCCAATCATGGTTCATTAAGCACAAATGTATAGCACATAAACTTTGATAGAGAACAAAGGAGAAAATTATAGGAGACCTTAATCATGATATAATTGGTCACCACCCTATATCTCAACTAATCATGCTAAGGCTAATAATCAATCAATATTAAATTAAGCTCTGCAGCAATAAAACTGAAAGGATCAATCAAGAATTAAGCTCCTATTTAGCACAAGGAGAATTGTTAATATTGTCTGTAGCAACCTTGTTTAAGACTATACGGCCTGAACTTGGCAAAATTTTTTATGCTGAGAAACTAAGCTTGAAGGGTCTCTAGCATACATGCCTAACAATCCTTTTTCTCTAACTTCTTTATATGTTTATATGTAAAAAACCAGATTATCTTGTCCTTGCTTACCTATAAAAGATCCCAAGTTTTTAGTTTGTAAAGAAAAAGTAAGAGCAATTACATACATCATCATATGACAAAGAGGAAATATTAGATGCAAGTACAATTATCATAGTTGCCTTACATATATGACATGATCAATTTCAGTGGATCGTAGATATGACACATGAATTTTTTACAAATAATAGATGTAACATAAAAATTAAAAATAGGAGGAGAAGACTTTCATAAATCCTGTAAACCAACACTTAGATAACAAAATGAATTGCTATGACATGCAGGGGTAAAAGGACCAGAGCAATATATGTATCAAAAACTCCAAAAAAAAAGGAACAATTAAAGTTAATGTCTTCATAAAGAAAGGCTCATTTACCATAAAAAGAATTATAACTTTGATCCCATTCATCTCCGAATGCAAGCATTGCACAACAATATTTTTTTTATTGTAAGAATATAAAATAACTAAATAAGATTTAATGAATCTTATTTCCAATCATGGTTCATTAAGCTCAAATGTATAACACATAAACTTTGATAGAGAACAAAAGAGAAAATTATAGGAGACCTTAATCATGATATAATTTGTCACCACATTGTATCTCAACTAATGATGGTAAGGCTGAAAATCAATCAATATTAAATTAAGCTCTACAGCAATAGAACTGAAAGGATCAATGAAGAATTAAGCTCCTATTTCGTACAAGGAGAATTGTTAATATAGTTCGTAGCAACCTTGTTTAAGACCATACGGCTTGAACCTGACAAAATTTTTTATGCTGAGAAACTAAGCTTGAAGAGTCTCTAGCATACATGCCTAATAATCCTTTTTCTCTAACTTCTTTGTATGTTTATATGTAAAAAACCAGATTATCTTGTCTTTACTCTGCAGCAAAGAAAGAAACTTTTAAAAGACTATCCATACAAAAGAAAGTTTAACCAAGTCCACGAATTTTACTTTAAAAGGTCGGAAAACTTTTACATGTGAAATTCGAAGCTCTAATTAAATTTTCAAGCATCATGTTACAGGAATTTGGGTCAGTTCCAGGATTTGGTCCGAAGCAATCAATATTTATGAAATAAAGGACATCTGAGACTTTTTGGATTTTTCACCTATTTTTCTCAGAATTTTCTCACTGACTATGGTAACTTCTTCAAATATTAAATTTGATACCTGTTTTTTTTATTGCTTGCGATGTACTTTAGTTCCATGAATTTAACAATTCTTAGCCTAACAGTTCCATGAATTGAACCTTCCCTTTAGTTTCATTGAAAGCATCCTGATAAAACCCATTTGGAGTACTCACTGGACTGATTGACTTTAAAATAGAGAAACTTCATAGAAAATAATTTAACCCACGTAACTCAAAGAAAAACTATTTATGCATATCTCATGGCATGCTAATATAAAATGAAGACATCGAACTAAAAATACTGGACAAACAACCCAAATGAGTTAAGAAACCAAAAGCATCCCATGCAATCATCATAAGAGAAATAATTAAAAGAATCAATTTTACCTGTGTTCTCGCGGAATAGAGCTCAAAGCAGCAAACCAAGAAGAAGAGCAGAACGGCAAAAGTCAAGTGAAACGCAGGAACCAAATTGAGAGGCCAGAACCAAAAAGAAACATAGAAAGAGAGAGAAGAAATGAAACCCACCCATAATCTCTCCATCCCAACAAACCCAATCCAAGAAAATACTAAAATATTGAAAAAAAGGACATGAAAGATATGAAATGAAATGAAATATATGAAAGAGAGACATGAAAGACATGATCTTAGCACCTAATCGGAACAGAGAGCCAGAGTCAGTCAAACCAATGTCAACCAAATGTACATAGAAGAGAAAAAAAGCTCTTGAAGCCGTACACAGCAGGATAAAAAATAAACTCTTAAAACCAAACATAAGTAAGAGAAATAGCTTGACAAAACCCAAACCCATGGCAAAGTAATAAACCCAAAAACCGTTGCATATGGCCCATATTTGCCCATCTGTTAATGTAATCTCTCTCTTTTCAAAGAAAAAAAAATGTCTCTATCCTTTCAAGGGAAAAAAAAACAAAATCAAGGAAAAAAGTAAACAGACCCACCTATAAAATACAAAATGACTAAAAACTCAACCTATTCAAGATCAAAATCAAAGAATGGTGAGATAAAATGGGTAAAAATGTAAATTAACATAATTTTTTTTTAGTTAGAGTTATATATTTTTTAGATAGAAAAAAGTAAAAAAGTTTCGTTTTTCTTTCTAGAAAAAAAGAGGAAATTGTCATTCCTTCTCTTAAAAATGGGAGGGTTATGATAGAAAGTTTGCAGCCTTTGGAGTAGCCCCACGATTGTGGCTGCTTCAGACTGAGTACTTGGATTGAGTAGGAAAGTTGAAGTGAGAAGAAAGCATCCAAGTGGACCAACAGGAAAGTCAAAAAGGAGCCAAGAAATAAAAAAATACAAGGCAGCACATTGGAAGTTTGGGAAAGCAAGCCAAGTAATTCCCAAAGCCTTTATTATCATTCTGCTTAATATCTAGTCATGGATTTTTATTCTTCAAAGGCTATTAGACTTCTCTTTTAGATCACCTTTTTTAACATCGTTTCAGGCTGCTAATTCGTTTTCTATCCTGTCACTCACTCACTTAAGTTGTGTTTTTGGTTTGTTACAGTAGGTTCACAATGTTAAAAAAATAAAGGTTCACAATGTTACTTAAGTTGTGTTTTTGCTTTGTAAATATTGGAAATTGGATTTCGGCTTAATTTAATCTTTAAGACTCTAAGCAAATAAAGGGTAACGTAAAAGACAAGATCATGAGCTGATTTTTTTTTTATATAATAACTAGTGTTTTCTAATATTGTGAATTGGCAAATCCCAAAATTAAATTTCTTACTAGTTTATAAAGATTTTCTTTGATTAATAATAACTATTTCCAATGAAGAGGATTGTCTTGGGAGCCGTAGTGATGAATTTCTTGGGTAATCCTCCGAGGACAAGGGTTTTTACAAATTCCACTAGAGTGTTGGAACACGTTTGTAAAAATTTCTTGAAAATGGTAATCATAAAATAGATAATAAAAAATAGTAATAATAATTAGCAAAAATATCAATAATAGTAATAAATAAAAATTATGAATAATAATAATATTAATAACACAATTAGTAATAATAATAATATTAGTATGGCAATCCAATGATTGGAACATTTTGGAAACTATAGCGATGGGCCTTTTGGAAAGTTCTTTGAGGGCAAATTTTTTTGCAAATTCCACCGGAGCACTGGAATGAGTTTGTAATGAATCCTTGAATGGAATAATTATAAAAAAGTAATAATTAATTACAATTAATAATTAATGATTAATGAAAATCCCTATTAATAATAAAGGTAAAAAATTAATATTAATGACACGCCCGGACCTAGTCTGAACATGTCAAAAAAAAGTTGTATATAGTTGTTTGCCCAAGAAATGAAATTGGACTTCCATTAGATATTTTGAACTTCCTTTAGCTCAATTTTGAGCTTAAAAAACCCTAGTTTTTAATCTGGAGTCAGTGGGGCCCACGCGTGCATGTAAACCGAGGCAATTGGGATTGAGTTGACCAAAGTCAACTTTGGAGGGTTGACTCGGTGCCGGAGCCGGACTTGTGGGTTAAAAGGGTGGGTCGGCCAACCGACCCCCCCAATTGCTTCATTTCTCTTCTTCTTCACTTCTCTTCAAATTTTGTCGACTCTCCATTGAATCCAGCACTTCAGTCCTCCTTTAAACTCTTCATTGATCATCACAAACAATGCCTTTAGCTTCCTTGAAGATAAAAAATATCAAATTTTTCAATAATTTTTCAAATCTCAAAAACTGCCAACTTGGTGATAGTTTGTTCTTTGAGCTATATCTTGCAATCCAACCGTGGGAATTGGCCGAGCTTTTGGTATGTTATTCTAGACTCCTTGACCTTTAATTTGATAGTTTATACGTTTGATTTCGCCGTCTGATCTGAGAGAAATGTTGAATTGAAGATTGAAATTCATTTTACTCAAGAACATTTGCACCTTTAGTGTTTTGATTCGAATTTCAAGCAAGATCCATTGTTTAAATCCATTTTTGAAGCTACAGATTCTTAGTTTAAGTGCTTAAGATTACTTGTTTCAAATCTTATGCAATTTGGTGTTGAATCGAAGAAGAATCGAGCTGGAGAAGATGAAGAACAGAACCTCGGCCCTAGCACAGCCTCGGATCTACCTGGGTTGGGAAATTCCAATTTGGGTAAATGGGGGCAAAATGGTCATTTAGCACCCTTGACTCCAATTGACTCCAATTGACTTTAATTGACTTCTGGACTTGTCCAATTTAGTTCCGAGACCCTAGAAACCCTAATTAGGTCTTGCCTTGTTATTGATTATCAGTCGAATGCCTTTATTGATTAAATTAGATTTTAATTTGATTATTTAGGTACGTGATTCTATGAGATCAGACCGGTAGCATTTGAGCTAGGCTATTCGAGGGGATTTACTCGGGAGTATACAAACATCCCTTATTGTGAGTGGCTTGGATTATAGTGATTGACCATTGAGGGTCAACCGTTTTCTAATTGCTTTATTAATTGTTTTATTAAATGTTTATAACATTTTGGGATATAGATTGTCCACCCTCACACACGAGTTTAGAAATGAATTTAAGGGTGGGATTTTCAAAAGAATATATAAATTGTTATTATTATTATTTATTATGTTATGATCCCCTGAGAGGTTAAGTGATTGTACGGATTCCTCGGTGCTTCGATTTGAAGGAGCTTGTGGTGCGAATCAAGATAGGCATGCCAGTGAAGTAGCCATGGACCGCCTTTTGAGGGGCACGGTGAGTGGAGACCCTGGGAAAGGCGCGTAGGGAAGCTCGTCAGGGGTCGATGTAGCTCTGTTCCACCACAGCATAAGCAACTATAAAGGGAACGAGCCAAAGAGTAAAGGAAAAAGATTTGAGATTTGAGATAGCCCTTAACGGTCCAGCGGGGCACCCAAGTGCATGGGTGTACCTTTGGGACGATTTCAGATGCCAACCCATTTATTATATTTGATATTTGTTTTGGTGTGGGATTTTATGTGATTTTACTAAATGATGTATTAAATGAGTTTTGGATTATTTCATATCCTCAGCTTGAGGTGATCGGTCATTATAATCGGGTCCCTCACTGGGAACATGTATATTTGTACTCACACCATTCACTTATTATTGTTAGGTCATCAAGCTTCGAACGACAGGCGTCCTGGTGGACAGTGATCCCAGTATCTAACTGCGGACACGATTTTGTAGGTGCCACCCATTTTCCCTTGTGAATCCTGGCTTCGAACTAGTAGTGCATTATTATATTATTATTTTCTTCCGCTGCATACTTTGCACAGTAAAACTTGCCACTTATATTATATAAATATTTTACAGTATTTTCTATATTACTTCATATATGTTTTCATATATTGCTCATGTACCCTTTATTTATGCCTTGTACCATCTTGGATAGCCCGCCTTTCAAGGCACGCATCTCGAGGTGGTATGGTAGTTGTCACGTGGCTGGGCCCATGGGTCGGAGCGTGAAAATTAATAACAACAAAGGTCAAAGTCAAGGATAATAATAATTACTTTGGTAAATTCAAGATCATATGCACTCATCTTATACTGTCATCATGTGAGTAATTATCTGCTAATGTGTGATTACCCTAGTAAGGAGTGTGTCTTAGGAACTACAGCAGTGGACCTCTCAAGGAATTTGCTTAGGGCTAGTGTCCTTTTGCAAATACCACCGGAGCTTTCACGCCCCGACCATCCCGAGCCGGCCACGTGGCAACTGCTACGTTGCCTCGAAGTACGTGTTGGCCAGTCGCACACCTAAGGCACCGCAAGGCATAAATGGGCATCATCACTGTAAAAAAAAAACTAAAACTTTAATTAGGAAATATCTAATAAAATAATTAACTTTAAAAGTAATGCCAGTGGACTAATTGAGAGAATACCTACACAGCGGAAACTTCTAAGCCTAAGCCACCGACGCCTCCTTGTGAGCCTCTTTTCTATAGTTGACTCCGATCGCAGATCTGCATCCATCCATATTGGATACATGTGAGTGACAGAGGTTCTAAGAATCTCCATCTGGGTTAGAGCGGATAAGGGAAATCCAAAATAAAATAAAATAAAATAAAAAATAAAAAAATAAATATTTTTTCTTTTGAAAACTCTTTTCTGGTTCTCCTGCTGAGAACCCTATTTTAAAAACATCTTAAATAAAATAAATTTATATATCTCAAATGGGCTGGCATCTCTTTTATACTAGAGGCTCGACCTGTCGGTCGTCATATGCCTCACTGCACAGAGGGCTATCTCTTTTCTCATTCAATAATATTTTCTCTTTTCTATCTCTCTAGCCTTTTCCCTCGGTGGTGCCTCACTGTGGTGGAACACAGCGAACTCGAGCCTGGAGAGCTTCCCTACGCGCCTCTCCCAACCAGGTCTCGTCTCACCGTGCCCTTCAATAGGCGGTCCACGGCTGAGAATCTAGCGTGCTTTTCTCCACTCGTCCACGCTCCCGTAAATTAGAGCCCGAGGAGCATCTCTCTCGATCACTCATCCCGCAAGGGTGTCGCACCCTTAAAATTCATAATAATAATATTTCGTAATTATATATATATATATAAAACATACATTTTTAAAATACATAAACACACACACATAAGTCTTTATATTTCTTTTTAAAACATCCCACTCACTGTGTGGGTATATCAAAAACAAGTGTGTGCGTGTGGATTTCTTATATCCCAAAACTTTTTTGAAAAACATTTATGTTTTAAAATCATTTTAAAAATCTTTTCCCCCAGTGGCTACAGAAAGAAGTCTAGGCCACTCACAGTGATGGGAGATTCGTATACTCCCAAGCGCTCCATGTAGCTTAACCTCCAGAGCATCGCCGCGCTCGATTCAACCGGAGCCCTTGACCTGACGGGCGGACTATCTCGATTTGCCAATTGTCCAAAATGCCGCCGTTCGGCTCCAGAGAGAAAAAGAAGAAAAGGAAAGAAAAAGAAAAAGAGAAATGAAAGGAAAGTGTTCAGCCCTCCCCTATTTATAGGGGAGCCCGACGTCGGGTCTACTAGGGCCACAGGTCAAACTTTTTCCCCTTATTCAACTTTCTTTCATTTTCAGCCGTTGGTTAAATCCTTTGCTTTATTATGCCAACGGGGCCCATAATAAATTTCTAGGGACTTATTTGGAGGTCTTTTTGGCATTTACTAATTCCCATGCACGGTTAATTACTTTATCTTCCAACTCCGTCTTATCCTAATTTGAACTTCTCTTCTTACTTAGACACAGCCAGATCGACATATTGTTTAATTAATACGCCATCTTACACTATTTCGTTTGTACGAAAAAGTCGTGCTAGGTCCGGGTGTGTCAGGAGCACTGGAACGGGTTTGTGTGAGATCATTATAAGAAAACATGCGTTTTTCCACACATTTTTGCAACACAAAATCATCGAAATGTGTCGCAAATCATGATCTGTGACTTATTAAAAAAGGTTGCATTTTCGCTCGTCGCTAATATTTGCAATATTTTTTAGAGTGTGTCACAAAGTTTTGCGACAAAAGCAAAAGAAAGTTGCAAAACTTATCGCAACTTATGGAACCCCCGAGACGATATTTGCAATATATTTTACGACCTAATGCAACTTGATTTTTGCGACACATTATTTTGTCACACAGTTTATCTCACAACAAGTGAGAATGAGGTGCCATTATGCGACACTAGTTGCAACAATAGTCTGCGACAAGACCTATAAATCGCATATATTATCGCAAAATAAGTAAGGAAGGGATGACATATTGTGACATCAATTGCGACATAGTTTGCAACTTTTTTTGTCATATTTTGCAACAATAACTGCGACACACTTTGCAAATTGTTGCGAAACTTTTTTACATTTTTGCCATTTTCAAAATATTTAATTTGCAACGTTCTGCGACACATTTACGATTGTTTGCAACAATATTTGCAATTATTTTTGGGATATTTCGCAACTCAATTATAAAATTTAAAAAAAATAAATGCTTTTACTAATTATTTTATTTTCTTAATTAATTATTAATTAATAATTAATTAATATTATAATATTATATAAAATTATAAATTGATAATTAATTTATAATATATATTATATAAACTAATATTTAAAAGCACACAAATATGGAATTAATAATTATTTATTAAAATATAAAAAGTAGAAATGTTGCAACAAAATAATATCCAAGACAATAATCCTAATTATTACATTTATTTAGCTGCAATCTCGTCAACAACTTCATCTTGCTGCATGGGTTGTAATGCCAGACTCTCGTGTTGACACTGTTGCATGCGCTGTGATGTTGGACCATCATATTGAGGCTGCTCAATGTCATGTGAAGGTAGAGGGACATGAGAGACAGACTCCCCAGTCCTAGCAGCATTACTAGGCATCGTAACTGGCATCTGAATGCCTCTAGATTCCAGCATGGAGATGATGTACTGGTTTTGTTGTTTTTGCTCTTCCAATTCCTTTTTCTGCTCCTCGAATGCCTTCATTAAAAACTGTAATTGATTCATAAATTCCATAGGGATAGATGTGGCAGTTGCTGGGTTGTAGAAGACTGGGGAGACTTGGAGCGGGAGGGCCCAGAGGAGGTCATTTCCTCAGCAAGGTCGCCTATACCATAGCATCGATCTCCTGCACCTGCGAATAGATCCCACCATAGCTTGTCATCATCGATGACTGCTCCCTCGCTCTCTTTATCCAATATTTCGTGATGAGCTTTGAGAAATTTATCCTATCATATATAGGAAACGAAACTTTATTAAAGAATAATCATCAACAAACTCAAACAATGGCTAAACAAAATCTAATTAAAGGGACCTGCAACTGAAACAAAAAAGAAAAAGAAAACAAAACAAAACTAGCAGCTAAACTTCTTCAGAAGAAAAGAACAAGCATTAGCCAACTCTAAAAATGGCTAAACAAAATCTAAAAGACATGCAACTGAGACAAAAAAAAAAGAAAACAAAACAAAACTAGTAGCTAAATAGTTGCTAAACTTTTTTAGAAGAAAAGAACAAGCATCAGCCAACTCTAAAAATGTAAACAACATCTAAAGGACCCCTGCAACTGAGCCAAACAAAAAAAAAAGAAAAGAAAAGAAAACCAGCAGCTAAAAAGTTGCTAAACTTCTTTAGATATAAAGAACAAGCATCAGCCAACTCTAAAAATGGCTAAACAACATTTAAAGGACCCTACAACTAAGACAAAACAGAAAACAAAACAAACCACCAGCACATACCCATAAAAGTATTCACAAATGATAAAGCAAGATATAAAAACAATAGCCCCAAAACAATTGAACACTAAATGTTCATCATCACTTGCTCGCAATCAAAACCAGCAACAGATATCCTTATGTGAGCTTAATTAATAGCACAATTCTTCTTATACTTACATGAGCTAATCGAGCACACTCCTCAATCCACTTCCTATTTTTCATATAGATACCCCTAAAGGTCTCCACTCCAGTTATCATTCTGCCACATTTGGATTACTACAAGAAAAATAATAAATAAAATAAGTTAGTAGTTAACTATAATGAAAGAGTTTGGATAACACTAATTAAAAAACTAACCATCCTCTTTTTGTCATGGGGATAAAACCACCGTGATAAACTAAGGAAGTTCCCTGGGAGTTGAATCGGCTCCTTCTATTCTTCTCACAATATTTTTTGTAGTTTTCATCATTTCAAATCACCATTAGCTGCTCCCAAACATTATTTATGATCCAATGTGGTCTCTTTCGCTTCTCTCGTGTGCGGCTCAGGTTTCCACGCAACCACTTACCAGCCACAATATTAAACTTCTTTTCCACCTCTTCTGCATCATCTGGTAACCAAGTAAAATAGGACTACAACTCATAATTGGAAAATTATTCAAAGTTAGTAATTAAAAAAATATTTAATCAAAAAGAGAGAAAGAATGCTTAAGAAATAATATACCTGAAACTACTACTAGTAAGTAAGATAGCCATCATCAGACAATTCCTTCCATGTGTTCCATGGTGCAGTGTAATATTTCCTTATAATTTTTGTTAATACTTTAAGCACATTTTTCTCGCTGAAAAAAGAAACAAAGAAAATAGTTATATTAAGGTTTAAATATATTATTTAAACACGTGTATAATAATGATGATGATGATAGGAAAAGTTTTTACCTTAGGTTCGATGGAACTATACAGTTTTTCTGCAAAAAGCGGGATTATATAGTTTTTCTACAAAGAGCAGCCATCTTCGGCCTCAGCACCTTGATAAGCCTTGGCACCTTTGTCGCCCTCAGCACATTGATCAGCCTTGGCACCTTCACCATCTTCAGCACGTTCCTCACCCTTAGCAGCTTCCTCTTGGGACTCATCTGATTCTGATTGGGAGCCATCTTCGTGATCCACTTGGTCACCCTCATCTTCCCTAATAACTGGGCCCTCATGGGTCGAAGGTGGGATTTCATGTGTTGGAGGTGGGACGGGTGCTGGAACGAGGGCTCGAGAATCAACTTGCATTACAGAGCCTTGGGAACCTTTACGTACATAAGTAGCAGAGCCTTGGGAACCCGTACACACACAAGCAGTAGAGCTTTTGAAACCTGCATGCACACGGGCAGTAGATGTTTGGGATCCCAAGCTTGTGTGTCGATGGATAGTAGATGCATGGGATCCTGAGTTTGGAGGTTGATGAGATCTGGGAGAAGTTTGTGCTGGAGCGTTTGGAGATACTCGTCCTATTGATGGATTGGGAGAGGATGAAAGAGTTTCTCTCTGCCTGAGATTAGAAGTTGATGAAGGAGTTTTGCCTTACCTACGATTAGAAGTTGATGAAGTAGCTTTGCTCTGCTTATGATTAGCACTAGATAAAGGAGTTTTGCTCTGCCTAGAGCTAGATGGAGTAGTTGGAGATGTAGACTTTTTTTCCATTTGCCTACAAATAAACACTTAAAAATTAAAATTTTATTATTTATACATAGCAACCCTTTATGACATATACATACTAATTTACTAACTTAAATAATAAAAATACATACTTGAAGTTTAATGATTGCATATATCATTAAAAGCTAGACATTGAGATCTCTATAAAAACATAAAAAAATATATACAATTAAAAGCTTTTACCAATTACAACATTAAAGGATCAATGACAAGGCTTTTCTAATAAACAGACTTTCCAAAAGGATCTAAAAAGGCACTATGAATATGGACACGAGTAGTCTTTCTGTTAGAAAATATCTGAAACTTCTTCTGTAATTTTCTTAAATATCAAAAAAGAAAAAGACTCAGGATATTTATAGCATCAAAGACTCTTTCTAGTAAACTACAACTAAGCAAATTGTAAAGTTCTTCAGAGTACCAACCAAATAAATTATAAAAAGCTGGACCCAAAATGTCAAACTTTGATAATTCCACCTCAATCAAAGCTCTGCACTGTTAACATCCTTTTTTTTTCAAACAAATCTACCTACCATTTTATCCCTTATTCGAAACCATACATTGTTGTTGCTGAAAGACAGTTTGTGAAACTAAAAGATCCATAGGTCAAATATTCAAGTAAAATTCTAAACTAACCTTAACAGAAATGGCATCGCTACTTCACAAAATAAATTTCACTACATCTACATGCTCCCCGCTATACTAAATATATAGCCTTTAATTAGAGGGTAGGTGTAATAATGGTAGGTTAAATAAAATAATAAATAGATGGAATTTCCACATCCAATCCAAATCCTGGCCAAGCAACTTGAAAGGCTAATTAATTGATGCATGCAAGCATTCATAACTAGCAAAAATCATTCAACTTTCCACTGTTTTCATTTATAGTAACCATAGAATTTAAATTAGGCAACCAAGTATGTAGCCATGCATAAGGCTCTTCAAACACCACATAAGATCGACCATATAAGATCAACTAATGATTTAGAGATTAAAGAGAAAAAGTTAATGCAACCAAAAACAATTCAATTTCCAAAGTGACTCAACAAAAATAGTAAATTAGGGCTCATAGTTCCTAGAGTTTGACACGCCTGAACCTAGTCCACACATGTCAAGTTGTGAATTCGTGTATATAGTTGTAAGCTAAGAAATGAAATTGGACTTCCCTCGGACATTTTTAACTTCCTTTAGCTCACTTTTGGGCTAAGAAACCTTAAATTGTAGTCCAGAGTCAGTGGGGCCTGTTAGGGCACACAAACTGAGGCAAGTGGGGCCATATTGACTAAAGTCAACATGGGAAATGTTGACTTCAGCATCCTGGAAGGTCAGGTCCGGCGCCGGACCTATTAAAATCCAAAGGGGACTCGGTTCCCTGAGACCCTCCATTTACACCATTTTCCTTCTTTTCTTCTTCCACCCAAATTCTCTCAAATTTCCTTTAATTCCATCACTTCAATCCCTCTTCAGACTCTTCAATAATCATCGCCATCAACTTTGTTGGCCTCCAAGAAGATCAAAAGCACCAAAATCATGAAGTTTTCTTCAAATCTTCAAATTTGCCAATTTTGGAGTTATTGTGTTCTTCGGCCTATAACTTTCAATTCGACTTTAGGTTTTGGCTAATTTCTTAGTATATTGTTCTAGACTCCTTAAGCTTCAATTTGATTGCTTATATGCTTGATTTCATTAAGTGAGCTGAGAGAAATGTTGGATTGAAGATTGAAGTCTGTTTTTGCTCAAGAACATTTGCACCCTTAGTTTCTTTTATTCGAAAATCTTGCATGATCAGTTGTTTAATTTCGTTTTGAAGCTATACGTCCTTATTTTAAGAGCCTAAGATTGTTTGTTTCAAATTTCATGTGAATTGGTGCTGATTTGAGCTTAAACCGAGCTTGAGAAGTGAAGTGGCCAAATCTCGGCCAAGAACAGAGGCCAATCCGGTGTCGAACCTATTAAGTCCCATGCTAGACTCACCCATTTTGGGGAAATTTCCCCAAATTTGCTCACTCCCACATGGGAATGAGCCAAGCCCGTGTCGAAGGAACACTGTACTAGGGGTGTTTTGGTCATTTTGCAACTCTAGACCCCATTCAACCGTACATGATTGTACGAGATTGATCGGTAGTGTTTGAGCTAAGGCATTTGAGGGGTATATTCGGAAGAATACAAATCTCCCATACTAGTGAGTGGCTTGGATTATAGTGGTTGACCACTGAGGCTCAACCAATTTTTTCTAATTGCTGTATTAACTGTTCTATTCAATGTTTATAATGTTTTGGTATGTGGATTGTCACCCTCACAGACGAGTTTAAAAATGGATTTAAGGGTGGGTTTTCAAAAGAATATATAAAATGTTATTATTGTTATTATTATGTTTATTGATGATATGACCTCTGGAGTTGAGTGATTGAGAGGTTTGTCAGTGCTCCGATTTGAAGGAGCATGGAAGGAGTGAGAGGCATGTATAGACACAGCCGTGGACCACCTATTAAGGGGCACGATGAGCGAAGACCCTGGAAGAGGAGCATAGGGAAGCTCACCAGTGCTCGATGTAGCTATGTTCCACCACAGTGTCGGCAAACGTCAAAGGAACGGGCCAAAGAGTAAAAGAAAAAGGATTTGAGATATAAGTTAGCCCTTGACGATCCAGCGGGGCACCCAAGTGCATAGGTGTACCTTTGGGATGATTTCAGATGCCAGCCCATTTATGTTATTTGATATTTGTTTTGGTGTGGGATTTCATATCATTTTATTAAATGGTTTACTAAATGAGTTTTGGATTATTTCGTATCCCAGCCTGAGGCGATCGGTCATTATAATCGGGTCCCTCACTGGGTACATATATATTTGTACTTACACCATTCACTTATTGTTGTCAGGAGATCAGGCTTTGCATGATAGGTGTCCCGGTGGACAATGATCCTGGTATATCACCAGTCGATCACGATTTTGTAGGTGCCATCCAAATCCCTTTGTGAATCCTGGCTTCGAAATAGTATTGTATATTACTATATTATTATTTCTTCCACTGTATATTTGCATCGTAAAATGTGCCACTTATATTATAAAATTTTTTTATGATATTTTCCATATCATTTTGTTTTACATTTTTATATCTTGCTCGTGTACCCCTTATTTATGCCTTATACCATCTTGGATAGCCCGCCTTTCGAGGTACGCATCTCGAAGTGGTACAGCTATTGTCACGTGGCCGAGCCCTCAGGTCGAGGTGTGACAATTTGATTGGTATCAAAACAAACTTTAAAATATACATTGTATATATATTATACTGAGCCAGAGAGTTCATATAGTTTTGAGATTTTTGATTTTGGGATAGAGGTATAGGGTACGGTTAGTATAGAGATGCTTATGGATACTGACCGAGATTTTATGTAGCATCATACCATGCCACCTGAAAGAAAGAACACCACCGACACTTCAGTACCCATTGCGGTGCCAAAGAGGAGAGGTCGCCCACGTAGGCAGCATGATGCACAGCCTAACACCAATCCGGCGACCACAGTGATCCCGGATGTACCTATCCCACCATTACGCCTATAGATAAGACCAAGCATCATGGTTTCCATTCTGAGGTTCCACCTCCCCCACTTTCGATGACTGCCACACAAGTGCAGTATACACGCGCCGACCTTGAACGGATGTTTGACAGTTGGGCCGACAGATTCTTTTCTACGCACATGCCCAGTGGTGCTTATCCACCTGCTGGCATTACACCACCCGTTCATCCGTTGCAACTGATGCCAACACTGACATGGCCGCATTATACACTTTACTGCTTGTACATAAATTTCTAAATATTGCACAATTTCTAATTTAACCTATATGCATGCAATGCATGAAATGCAAGACTAATTACTAAACTTTTGATTTCTCCTTTTTTCCTAATTAACTTAGATATTTTTCCTTCATCAATTTTCACCCAAGTTTGTAAATTACCAACGCCAATTACACCTCAAAATTTCGGCCAACATCCCCAATTTCACCAAATTGACGTTTATTCATCTCAAAATTTCCATCTTCATATTTACACTTAAACTACTCCAAAAATATAGTCAATCCAATTAAATCTTGTAAATTGGGCATAATAATATTTGTCCTTTAAGATTTTCAGCACCCATACTTTTATATTGTAAATTCCTTCTTCAATTCATTGAAAAATCAAATCCTAGCAATTTAATTCTCCCACACTATTCTAATTCAACTTGTAAATTCTTTTAACACATATATTTTATGAATAAAAAATTCATAACATAATCATTCTTTTCTCCCTAAACTTCACGTACAAAATCCACATTTTATGCCAAATTAACCTAATATTCATAATGAGCATGCCAAAATCTACAACATAACTCAAAATTAGGCATGCTTGCCTTATAATTTTTCCAACTTCACATAAATCCTAATTCTTCTTCTCCAAGTTACTTCCAACCAAGCTCAAATTCCTCAAAATTAATAGAGGGCTATTGATGGGCTTGTTAAGAGCTTCAATTTGACTATAAACTTGAAGGGGTTTTGATGGATTAAACTAGAAGAATTTAAGATGAGAGAAAATTTGGTGGAATGGAGAAAATTGGAGAATTCTCTTGAATTTTCCAAGAGCTTGGCCGGTCATGGCCAATTTATATGGCCATTGGTCACGTGCCATGCACATGACTAAATAAAATCTTATGGCAAAATGACAAATTTGCCCCATGGATGATTTTGCCCTCGAAAAATTTAAAAAATTCACTTATGTCCTTAGTTAGTGCCAAACGTTATACACTGTCCCGACTTATTTTTCAAGTCCTATCAAGTTATTTTATGCGTCATAGAATTTTTAAATTCCTCGCTGTTTGTAAACTATACTAGTTCAAACTTTTCCCGCATTTTTGTCGAAAATTCTAACTACCCATCTTACACCACAATATTTCCCATACTTAATCTTATGCAATGCATGACACTATCTACTAACATAAAATTCGTGAAGCAGATAATTGTAAAATTCGCAAAGCAGGTGTTACAACTACTACCCTTTTAAAATAAACTTTGTCATCAAAATTTCTACTAACCTAAGGTGGTAAATAGGCGTGGGTGTTGTCTCTTCATCAGTTCTTCGGTTTCCCACGTGACTTCCTCGACTTGAGAAATTCTCCACAACACCTTAACCATCGGAATATTCTTATTCCTTAGCCTTTTTATCTGTTTGTCAAGGATATGCACTGGCTGTATTTCAAAATTTAAATCTTCTGTAAGCTCAATTGAAGAGCTTCTAATACGTGAGAGGGTCGAGAATGTACTTCTTCAGCATTGACACATGAAATACATTGTGGATTTTGTCCAATTCTACATGCAACTCTAGTTTATATGCCACTGGGCTGATTCGTTCAATCACTTTGAATGGCCTGATGTAGTAAGGATTCAATTTTCCTCTCTTTCTAAATCTGCTCCAAGGTGAGACTTTCAGGAATACCATGTCATCTAGCTAAAATTCAAGCTCTCGTCTCCAGTTATCCACATAGTTTTTCTGTCGGTTCCCGAATAATTTGAACTTTTTCTGTAGTAAGATCGATCAATTAAGCATTTTGGAGCTTCCGCTCGCCAACTTCATCCCAACATACTAGTGTCCGGTACTTTCTTCCATACAACACTTCATATGGTGCCATGCCAATACTAGCTTGGTAGCTATTATTGTAAGCAAATTCCACCAGTGTCAAGTGTTGATCCCAACTTCCAGAAAAGTTAATCACACAAGCTCTAAGCATATCTTCTAATGTTTGGATGGTCCTTTCTGACTGTCCATCTGGTTGGGGGTGGAAAACTGTACTAAATTTCAAACTAGTGCCCATGGCTTTTTGGAGTTTAGGCCAAAATCGAGATGTAAATTAGGATCTCGATCTGATATGATAGATATTGGGGCACCATGCAATCGAATAATTTCATTAATGTACAACTGAGCTAACCTGTCAAGGGTACCGTGGATGGTGAGAAAGTGGGTGGACTTTGTCAGGCAGTCAATAATCACCTCCAAATAGCATCGTGGCCTCACTGTGTCAGAGGCAGCATAAGCACAAAATCCATAGTGATGTGCTTTCACTTCCACTTCGGAACATGTAATGGATGCAAAGCACCCATTGGTTTTTGGTGTTCAACTTTTACTTTCTGACACACTAGGCATCGTGCAACAAAATTAGCTATTTCTTTTTTCATTCCCGGCCACCAATAGCTTCCTTTTATGGTTCCATACTTTTTGGTGCTCCCAAGATGCATGGCATAGGCTGAAGAGTGAGCTTCTTCCAATGTAACCTTTTTCAATTCTACATCGTTTGGAATACACACTTGACCATTCATTGTTAAAACACCATCTTTTTTAAGTTGCATCATACTACTTTCATGACATTGTACTTTCTGAAGTTATTGCTTCAACTTCTCATCAGTTTTCTATAGCTCTCGAATTTGGTCAACTGGGGTGGGGCGAAGTAGAAAACTAGCTACTAAGGTACTATCTACAATATTTTATAATTGAACACTCATAGATTTCATTTCTAATAAAAGAGGAAGGTGTGAGCTTTTTACCGAAGCCAGCATAATGTTTGACTTTTGGCTAAGTGTATTAGCTACCACGTTCACTTTCCCAGGATGGTAGTCAATAATCAAGTCATAATCCTTGATTAACTCCAACCACTGTCTCTGTCTCAAATTCAACTCCTTTTGGGTGAGTAAATATTTCAAACTCTTATAGTAAATATTTTGCATCGCTCACCATAAAGACGATGTCTCCAGATCTTTAATACAAACACAACAGCTACCAATTCTAAGTCATGGGTAGGATAATTCAATTCATGTTTCTTCATTTGTCTTGAAGCATATGCAATAACCTTTCCATCTTGTATTATTACACACCCCAATCCCTGTTTAGAAGCATCACTGTAGACTATGAATTCCTTTCCACTGGAGGGAAATGTAAGCACTGGGACTGAGGTCAATCTATCTTTGAGCTCTTGAAAGCTCTTTTCACAACTATCAACCCACTCGAACTTGACTTCTTTACAAGTAAGTAGAGTCAATGGAGCTACTATCATGGAGAATCCCTCGACAAATCTCTGATAATACCCTGCCAAGCCGAGGAAGCTTCTAATTTCAGTGGCATTTTTTGGTCGCTCCCATTATAGTATAGCTTTCACCTTTTTGGGGTCCACAAATATTCCGAATCCAGAAACCACGACCTAAGAATACCATGTCTCATAGCCAAAACTCACATTTAGAAAATTTGGCATATAGTTGTTTCTCACGCAATGTTTGTATCACGATTCTCAAATGTTGTGCATGCTCTGCATCATCTTTAGAATACACTAGTATACCATCAATAAACACAATAACAAACTTATCCAAATAAAGGTGAAATACCTAATTCATCAAATCCATGAAAGCTGTGGGAGCATTGGTTAACCCAAACGGCATTACCAGAAACTCATAATGTCCATATCGGGTTCTAAAAGCTGTCTTTGGAACATCAGATTCCTTGATCCTCAGTTGGTGATACCCTGATCTAAGGTTAATCTTAGAAAATATAGTGGCACCCTGTAGCTAATCAAACAAATCATCTATGCGGGGTAAGGGGTATTTGTTTTTTATGGTCACCTTATTCAACTGGCGATAATCAATGCATAACCGTAAGGTACCATCTTTCTTTTCCACAAGTAGGACTGGAGCACCCCAAGGCAAAGTGCTGGGTCGGATGAAACCATTATCAACCAAGTCCTGTAGTTGAGTTTTCAGTTCCTTTAATTCAACTGGTGCTATTCTATATGGTGGAATGGAAATGGGTGCGGTTCCTGGGAGTATATCAATGGCAAAATCAAATGCTCGATTGGGGGGTAATCCTAGTAGCTCATTAGGGAATACATCAGGAAACTCATTAACAACATGGATGTTTTCTAATCTAGGTTCAGGTTTAGATGTGTCAATGACATGGGCTAGGTATGCCGGACATCCTTTTTGCACTAACTTTTTAGCTTTAATTGCTAAGATAACAAAAGTGGGTAGTACTTGCCTTTCACTTGCAAAGACTACCTCTGGCTCATTTGGTTTTCTAAATGACACTTCTTTGGTAAAACAATCCACCTTTTCTCGATGGGTTTCCAACCAATCCATCCCTAGTATTGCATCAAAATCACCCATATCCAAGGGAATTAAATCCACCAAAAATTCATTCTCACCAATTTTTACATTGCACCCATTGTAAACTGTATTTTTAATCACCTCCCCTCCTAATGGAGATTTCACTAATATTTTTGTGTCTAATAGTGATAAATTTCTATTGGATGCATGTGCAAATGAAGTGCTAACATATGATCTATCTGAACCAGAGTCAATAAGAATATGTGCAGGCTGCTCAAAGATAGTCACCATACCTATAATGGTGGTTGGTATAGCTTGCACCTCCTCTTTTGTCAAAGCAAACACTCGAGTCTGGACTCGAGTCTGGGGTTGTTCTGTTCCTTGAACCGGTGTAGTATTCTTTGCACCTATCCTATTCCCAACATTAGATTGTTATGGTTAAGGTGGCCTTCCCCTCGAATGGTTCTCTACAAGGTCCGGGGTGATGCTTCCCGCAATTTCTACATTTATCAAAGGTACTCTGCCCCTTACAAACATTTGCACTGGGAGCAAAACTAACTGGCCTCTGCTGTTGTTAAGGTGGTGACCTTACCGAACTCACTAAATTCCCACTACCTAAAATAGTAATACCATTAGCTTTCTTAGAGGGCTGAAAGCTAGTAAATCCCGCTCCTTTCTTCTTGAAAGTCTCTGTGGCTACTGTCTTTCCCTTGGAAGCAATCAACTTTTCCGCACGTAAGGCTAATTGGATGACGTGTTTGCTACTTTCTTCACCGTCACTGGCATCCGTTCCCTGATCTCTGGTCTAAGTTTAGATTCAAAGAATGATGCCCGATCACAATCATCCTTAACCATGTCTCCCACAAAAGGTAGTAGTTCATTGAATTTGGCCTTAAATTCCTCCACTGAGCAATTTCCTTATTGCAGCTGTATAAACTCTTCCCGCTTCTCCTTCTGATGGAAAGGAGTATAATATTTAGCATCAAATTCAGCAAGAAACATTGGCCACGTTATTGGAGTAGTGGTCCCTGCCTCTAGATTCTCCCACCACTTTTTGCCACTCCTTCAAGCATTTTGGTGGCTATTTTCAACTTCATATCATCATTCAACTTTAGATCAATTATAGTCTGATCTATCTTCCTGATCCAATTCTTAAGTACTACCATGTCTAAATTACCTTTCAATGGTTCACACCTCAGATCTATAATTGACTTCATCTTCTTTACGATATCAAAATCGGATGGAGATGGATCTACTAGTGTAGGTGGCGAGGGATGAAGTAGAGGGGGTGTCTGTCTATGTTGGAATTGAGCTGCCACCGCATTCCAAACTGCCATGAATGTTTGATAAAATTCAAGAGGAGGTTGGTGTGGAGGTGGTTGAGCTATAGTTGCTTGAGAAGGAGGAATGGGTGGTGATGGGGATAGTAAGGGTTCGTGTGAACCCGCATCAGATGCCATAGGTTCCTCCCTTAAGAGAGTAGGAGAATGTTGCCTAACTTGACTAGGCCAACCGCGACCGCGTTGTCATCGTGGTGCCATTGTGCAATCTATAAAAAGAGGGAGATTAAGCTCAAAATAACCAATTCTACATGAAATATGCATGTTCTAAAAGTTTGACCAAGGTTGACCGAAGTTGACCAATTTTGACCGTGTCCCACTGATACTGACAAAATCAAAATTTCAGTTTAAAACCTCAAGCTATGATACCAAATGAATTTTCACACCACGACACAATGATCGAGCATGTAATAACAGCCATGAACCCTTGAAGTGCATTCTATTCCGTCAGAATACACCCCAAAGTTCTGCAAAGCTAAAATGGTCATTTTACATTTTATTTTCACGCAGCAACCATGCAGTTCTCAAGTTTCAACAGTTTATAAGAACATGGGATTATTCGACGCAAAAAGCTAACAACAATTCGTGAGATAAAAATTCGAGTCACAAACTCGCATATTTACAAAAATGCCATTTCATTTTACAACATATTTTTCTACAATATTTTCCCAGATCTATGGTACTCAGAAAAATACCACAATAGTTTCAAATATTCTAGGACGCACTAAAGAAGATAATTGGGTAACTTAAAAGTCATATATACCCTTGGTGGGACCTTGGTGAATTTTTGAAAAATATTATAAAAAGTTGACTTTTAACCTTCTTGGTCAAACTCTTCCTAGGTAAGGGATTTTGCCACCGCAACCTTCTTAACAATACAGAGAACGTCCACTACCTGGAAATGGTTTTTTGATAAAATACAGATGAGTACTAAGTACTCAGTGAGTGGATAACTAGTAAAACATTAATAGTAGTATGCAAACATGCCAAAATAAGAATAAGTTCAACTATTTTAATAGTTCAATTATTTAAAAAGTAATATAAAGGAACAGTTAGGAACAGAGGTTCAAAAAAATAGGCCCATGAGGTCGAAAATACTATCCATCAATTTCTCTACCCAAGCTATCGACTTGGCCGAGCTAGACACTGGGTAACTGAGTTCCATTCTGCCAGGCAGCGTCACAGAATGAAGTCATAAAAGACTTGTGGGTCTCCCTCCGCGCCTCCCATCAAGGCAGAAACCACACTCACTCGCGCCCCTCAAAAGGCTGTCCACGAGCTACTTAGTTACTTCAGTAAGGATAAATTCCCCTCTTGGGCTGCTGCGAATAACAAGCTTACGACCCAGATGACCTTTACACAATACCATTTCACCACATAAGATAATAGCATCAACATTTTGCAAAACATAGGTTCCTTTCTCAATCTACAAGTTTAAGAAATGAGTTTCATCTTAACATAGTATGATTTCATATTATCTCATAAACCACTTATCAATACTTTAGTTTGAGAAATCCAAGCAAACCAAAGCATTAAATCCAAAGATATTAAATAAAGTATGAAGGCAAAATTTGACTTACTCATCCACTCATTTTCTTGATGACTAAGTTGTTCTTGGTCTTCGTCTATGTTTTCCCTTCCTTTGGCTTGTGTGGTTCCTATATAAACATTAGGTGTTGGATACACTTCACCATTTATACATAAATTTCTAAACATTGCACAATTTCTAATTTAACCTAATGCATGCAATGCATGAAATGCAAGCCTAATTACTAAACTTTTGATTTCTCCCTTTTTCCCAATTAACTTAGATATTTTTCCTTCATTAATTTCTACCCAAGTTTGTAAATTACCAATGTCAATTACACCTCAAATTTTCAGCCAACATCCCTAATTTCACCAAATTGATGTTTGTTCATCTCCAAAATTTCCATCTTCATATTTACACTTAAACTACTCCAAAAATATAGTCAAACTAATTAAATCTTGTAAATTGGGCATAATAATATTTTTCCTTTAAGAATTTAAGGTGCGAGAAAATTTGGTGGAATGGAAAAAAATGAAGAAAGGTGGAGAAAATTCGAGAATTCTCTTGAATTTTCCAAGAGCATGGCCCGCCATGGCCAATTAATATGGCCATCGGCACGTGACCAAATAAAATCTTATGGCAAAGTGACCATTTTACCCCCATGGATAATTTTTCCCTAAAAAATTTAAGAATTCCACTTATGTCTTTAGTCAGTGCCAAAACTTGTACACTGTCCTGACTTATTTTTCAAGCCCTATCAAGCTATTTTATGCATCACAGAATTTTCAAATTTCTCACTGTTTGTAAGCTATACTAGTTTGAACTTCTCCCTTATTTTTGTCGAAAATTCTAACTACCCATCTTACACGACAATATTTCCCATACTTAATCTTATGCAATGTATGACACTATCTACTAACATAAAATTCGTGAAGCGGATAATTGTAAAATTTGTGAAGTAGGTGTTACAGAATTAATATCTTGAGGAATAAGGATAAATTGATTTATAAATGTACTTTGAGGATGGAGTAAATTAAGAGGACTTGGGAGTCATTTGGACATTATATGTGTATTTAGAGACATAATTAAATGGATAATTAGATGGTCAAGGGACACATTGGTAAATTTGGTGGAGTTAAACATGAAAAGTAAATTGAAGGACATTGGAGGGTAAGGTGGTAAAGTCACATGTTACATTATGGGTAAGATTAGAAGATAAGGGAGAAAATGAAGATAAGAACCCTAACCCTCTTTTCTTTCTTATTTTCTCTATAACCACTTTCTCTCTCTCGGGTTTTCTTCAAACCCTAACCCAAAGCATCTTTCTAGCATAATCTTATCTTCCTACCACCAAAATTTGAGATCCAAAGTAGGAATTAACTCTCCATTTACTCCTAAATCATCTAGCAACTTGAATTTGAGTATAAACAAAGAACTGGTGAAGAAGGTGCAAGAAAGAAGCTAGTTTTTTGGTGGAATTTCATTTGAGGTTTTGGGAGATTCAAGAAGTGGCATTTGGGTAAGTTATTTTACACCCTTTAAGCTTTAATTGGGTCTTTGAAACATGGCATTTGAGTTTAAATTGAGAAAGTTATGCATGTTTGAAGTTTTTGCCTATCAAATAGGTAGTTTTGGATAAAGTGAGTACTTGGTGTATATTAACTTGTTTGATTGAGTAATTGGTTGTCTAAAACCTTTAAATTAATGATTTTGAAGATGATATTTGGTTGCTTTGGCATGGGAAAGCTTGAGCTGATTGTTTGGGTAAGAAAATGGGCAAAATACCTATGTTTTGAAGCTACCTGGCGTCGGCCAAGCTAGCTATCCGATGGCCGGTTAGCAACAGAGGAGTTGACGAAGCATCAGGTACCTAGGCGGTGGCCGACTGTGACCAGGGAGTTGGTCCCAAGTTTGCTTTGAATCATTTCGATGTGATTTACCTCCCATTCAATTTTCGACACTTTTGACTACCCTAAATCCTAGAGTTAACTTTTGTAAATATCTAAAGAACATGATTAAACATTCAAAGAAGTAAAGAAATGATTAAATGATCAATTGGAATGAGGATTAAGGGACCTAAAGTGAGATTTGAGCTCAAGGTGGTTCAATGGGCATAGGTGCCAAATTCAGGGGATTGAACATGACACCAGAGTTGCATTACATATGCCCTTTCTTTCAAGTTTTGGATTTAATAATGATTTGATACGTTTCTTGTGTACATGATTTCCTTGTTTTCTAGGTAGATGCACCTTTGGTTCGAGGCAAGATCAATAACAAGGAAATTGTGGGAGTATACTAAACTACCAAACTTGTGAGTGGATTGTAACTCAATGTTTTGATGATATAAAACAGTCTTGTTTTATAATAATGTGTTTGAAATTATATGAAAACCTTGTTTTGAGTTTGGATACTTATTGATGGCTTGCTAAGCGTGTTTCCTGATAAATGACTCGTGTTTACACTATGCCTAATTGTTTGCACATGTTGTGCTTTGGGCTAGGCCCTCTTGACTTGCTTGATAGCATTTATCCATGTTTATAACTTGAGGCATATGCTTAACTTGATTTTGATCTTAGTGGATAGGGCAAATGAAGCCTTCTTACTATATTATTTTGTGCAGACTGTTTATGCACTTGCCCTTTGTCTTTTTGGCAACATGGGGTTTCGTTTAGTTTGATTGAGATGCTTACTTCGGTAGGCACAGAGGAAGACCGGATAAGTTCTATTGAGCCTAACAATGTCCACCACATTGTGAAAGCTCGGTCAACGCCAAGGTAGGGGATTTTTATGATGAGTAAATCATGCAAATAAACACTTGGAGGATTTGTGCTTTCAAGGCAACCCATGTTTTGCAAACAATACTCGCGTCATTGATTTTGATGTGATAATCATAATACGTGATGTTGATTTTAACTTGATATGTGTTTTATGATATATGAGGAATGCTTTGGATTTACATGTAAAATATATACGTATTTGATGATTTTGTTAAGATGTATTATTTATTATTTGAAATGCTTTTGAAGTTATATTCATACTCTTGCAAAATGTGTAAGCTTTTCAAATGTTACTATCTCTCACGGAGTACCTTGTTGTACTCACACTCTTCTTTTGTTTATATGTTTTGTAGTCTTTAGTTTAAAAGTAGACCTTAAGCTTAGGTAGTTCGTTAGCACATGGAGCTTCTCAACTTTCTCTAGCTTCAAAACTCTTAGTCGATATGATGCACACTTTCCGTTTTGTAGGTTGGATCCAAAAGAGTTTAGTTTGGTTTTTATTTGTAAAGTGCGATTTCAAAGATGACCTTTTGTATTTCTTTATGTCATACACAAACTCATGATTATATAGTCTTTAATTCAAATATTTTTATTTGTTCAAGTTATCTTTACGTTTCACTAAGTACTCGTTACCAAACTTAAATGTGTATTCAATGTTTTGATTTCTTAATAACTCTCAATATTTTCAAAACTTCTATGTTCGAAACTGATTTCAAAAGAATGGTTATTTAAATTGAATTTTCGAAGAGTATGAAATATTTTAAGCGAACGGTTTACAAATGCCTTGCGGCATCTCGAATTACGGGGTAGTAGACTTGTACTTCAGGATGACGCAGCAGTTGTGGCGTACTCGAACCTCTAGAGCAGGGCATGACATATATTATATTGATAATAATGATAGGATTTTCTTATCAAGTGCACCCGATAAGAATCATAAAACACTTACAAAAAGTAAGTAATAACTACTTTTCACAACTTCCAAAAATAAAGTAGATGTAATAAATTCTAGTAATATTAATATATGGGCAAAACTATGCTTAAATATATAGTGAATATAAAAAATCTAATTGTCAATTACTATTTTTTATTTTTTCTTAAAAATGTTTTTATGTCAAATTTTAATAAATTATTGAATTTGTTTTTCTAAAATTCTACAATAACAAATATATCCTCAAAATTAGTTTTTTTATTTTAATATATAGCTAAACTTTGTTAAAAGAATATTTATTTTTTTCTAAAATCCTAAAAATAAATATTTCAAATTTTAAGAGTTACACTCAAAATCAATTTTTTTTTTTATAATTCGAAGCTAAACTTTGTTAAAAGAACATATTTTTTTTCCAAAAACCCTATCATAATAAATATTTAAAATTTACCCTCACAAATCATTTTTTTTTTAATTTGTGGCTAAACTTTGTCAAAAGAACATTCACTTTTTTCTGGTACATAGGAAGTAAGGAAAGGGGCTTACTTGGAAAATGAGAGGTTTCGAATCCAAGACCTTTTACATAAATTCCTCAATCTCTAACCAACTCAGCTAGAGGAGGAATTCAAAAGAACTTTCAGTTATCTATTCACATATCAAATATTGTTGAGGTTATTATAATATTTCAACTCTATATACAATTGAAAGTCCTAAAAACACACAACTTTATAAATAATGATTGTTGCTTAACGGGGCACCCATTAGCAAAATGCTAATAATAATAACTAGGAGGCTACCCCCACGGGTTATTCTTCATATATGATAAGTGACACACTTGGACCTAATTGGACTTTCTTAAACTAAGCGGAATAGTGAAAGATGACATATTAGTGCGAATAATACGTCAGTCTGGATGTGTCAGATAATGAAGAGATGCTAAAGATAGAACAAGATGGAGTTAGAAGATGAGGTAACCCTAATGCATGGAAAACAACTAAACATCAATTGGTCTCCTCTAAGTCCATAACTAGTAGTTATGGAACCAATTGGCGAAAAAGGTCAAAGGTTTTAGCTAAGGCTTAAATATCAGAGAGATTGGAGAAATGGAGAGAAAGTCTAACTGGGGGCCGAGTAGACCTGGTGCCAAACCGGCACGTATATAAAAGGGAGGCCAATCCCTCCCCTTTATTTCTCTTCTCTCCCTCTTCCTTTCTCTTCTCTTATTTTCCCTCACAGACGCATTTTGGAGTTTTGGCTGATCCGGACAATCCAACCGACGAATCAAGGTAAGTTCCTAGTATGTTATAGTACTAACCTTCATTTTCATTTTACCTAGCATAGCAAGTAGATCCATGCATTGCTTTAAGAGAAATCTCGGCTCAAAGTTAAGTTTAGCTTTTTAGTTAAATTTAGGTTTATATTTGAAATTTAGGAACTTTCAGCAGATGATTTCAATTTTCCTTTCGGTGACGTTGTTGTGGGAGTCATGCAGATCATCTGTCTCAATTTGTCAGACGATCCATGAAGCAATGAGATCAAAAATCAAGGACTGTTTCGCCTCCCACGCGGAAGACGATTCATTCCACACAGGAGTCATTTTTACAACATCTCCCGCACGGGAGTGAGTGCGGATGGCCAGAATGGCCACCCGAGTGAGTTCTACGCGAGACAGTCCTGCCCAGGAGTCAACCTAAACCTAGGGGTATTTCTACTACTTTTTGTCTAAGTGTCTGATTTTGACCCAAAACCTCTTCAGACACTTTTCTAAGCCCCGAATCACATCCAAACATCGTCTTAGGTCATAGTAGAGCCTCACAGGTGCATTCATAGATTTAATTATGAATGCTAACATGTCCTTCCATGTAATTAGAGTTTTCGGACCATCAAATGTGGCGACGCTCCAAAGATTAATCTACGTGGATCCTCTAGGACTATACAAACCTCCCAGTACTATGAGTGGCTTAGATTTCATTGCTTAGCCAGTAGGGATAAACGTTTTCAAAAGCTTTTAAAAAGAACAAAGTGGTTTTCAAATGTTTTATAAATGATTTGGGATATGGGTAATCCACTTCACTCACATTTATTATAATACACCAATTTAATGGGCAAGATGATTTTAGAAAATTATAAATATTTATTAAATTTATTTTATTTATGTTTTTATATATATATTAATGGTGATGAAAGGCAAGATGAGAGACTGAGTGGTTCCCGGTGCTTCATGAGAAAGCGTATGGACCGAGCGAAGAATGCGTCCAACCAAGCAGCTGTGGATCGCCTATCAAGGGGCACGATGAGTAAGAACCCCTGGAGTAGAGAGAGGTGTATAGGGACACTTTCCAAGGTTATTGTAGCTGTGCTCCACACACAGCAAAGGCACTGTTGAGGGAACGAGCTAGAAAGAAAATGGAGGAAGATATTTTGAGAGGTAAGGGATAGCCTTCGACGCAGTAAGGCATACGATCGATGGGTCAATGCCTTTAGTGTTTTGTTGTCAGCCCATTTAGAAAGTTATTTTAAATTTAAGTTAAATTATTTAAATTACTTATTTTAAATTTGAAAAGAGGATTTTGGGAAAAGATTTGGAAACTAAAATAATTGTTTTATAAATTTGTTTTGGATTATCCCCATTTTCCTAACCCCTATTGGAGACTCGTTGAACCTCTGTCACTCACCTGTAGCCAACTTTTTTGAATGTAGCTTCGTATGCGAGGATCATAAGCAGACCGGAGACTTACTAGGAGGTGTAGGTGGCTTAGGAGTAGTAGTTTCCGCTGCATAGATATTCTGTCAAGTGAATCCGTTGGTACTAAATTTTATTTAAATTATTTTCTATTGTTATAAATGTTTTCTAATAAAGTTTTAGTAAATTGTTTTGCAACGATGATACTTATTCAATGCCTTACGATGCTTCGGAATGCATGACTGCAAACATGTACTTCAAGGTAGTGCGGCAGTTGTCACATAGCATGGCCGACGAGTCAGTGGTGTGACAATTTTAATGTATCAGAGCAATAAAATATTTTAAATGTTTTCAAAAGATATATAATATTTTCAAAATGTTTTCAAAGCTAGTGGATTATGTAGGTCCAAATCTCCTAAGTTCAAGGAGGTTGTTACTCGAACATATCACAAATACCCAAGCCTATTCTTAGAACATCTTCCTTAGTAGTATGCTAGCATATAGGATATTCTAGTGTGGTCTTTAGGTGAAGTGACACCGAGACCACCATTAACCTCAAAACTCGTGAAAGTAAGGGTGCTTTTCGAGGAAGCCTATGAAATCAACCCTTCGATTCCTAATACCCTCCTTCCTTGTTAATCGACCCAAACCAAATCAACCTTCCTCATTCTACACACTTTTAATGTGTAAAGGATGGGGACGAATTTAAGATGTGTGAACGAGGCAAGGCGAAAAGATAGACCAGATGCCTAAAAACATTAAGCTAACCTCTCTTATGTGTAGACCATGAGAAAGAGTTAGGCTAAGGGGAAATAAGTCAAGATGGCTCGAGATCATGAGGGACCAGAATACGAGGAACTCCACGAAATACAATGAGTCATACAAAGAGTGAAGAGGAAGGAAAGTTTGGTAAGGTGAAAAGGTCAACAAGAAGGCCAACGTAAAGCGATCCCACCTCTCTCTCTCTCATTCTCTACACCACCCATATGTAGACTTTGAGAGAGAGCACAAGGAGAACACCGAAGGGGAAGTCGATGAAGATAGGCAAGCGAAAGGTGAACCAAGACCTCCCTCTTATTCTCTACACCACTTGTGTATAGATTTTCAGAGAGAGAATTCAGTGAAGGCAGATAAATAAAGAGATCACTCGAAATCAAGGAAGACCAACACTTGAAGGAACCCACTTATCTCATTCTCTACACCACCCATGTGTAGACTTTGAAAGAAGATGAGGTACAGGAGGTGACCCAACTCCTCTCTACGCAAGACAACACGACTTCTCTCTCTCAATCTTTACACCACTCGCATGTAGACCTTGAGAGAGAGAGAGAATTGGGAAAAGTAGCCGAAAGAAAAACCACACGAATTCAAAGAGGACCAACACTCAGAACTCCAAACCGCTAGACGACGACTAAGGAAAACATGCAAGAGAAGTGGAAGACCTCATATCCAAATGGCGGATGAGTAGTGAACCCCTCACTACTTATCCAGCCATTGGATACCTATGCCTAGAGAACCCCAAGAGAAGGAAAGGAATGAGACCCCCCTATCCATGTGGTTGGCGACTAGAAGATCCTACACTACTTGCCTAACCAATGGATACCCAATTTAAGAGGAAGTATCAAAGAAGGATTAAGAAAAAGATTTGTTATGGAAAGAAGGAGATAAGGAGAAAGATAGGTGAGAGATCTCCGTACCTGAATAGTTGATTTGTGATAGAGCCCTCATCACTGGATCCATCAATAAGGGTAGTAAGGAGGATACCCCTAGGAGCAATAAGAAAAAAACCATGACAAGATGAACGGGAAATAAGCAAGTGAAGTAAGGGGAATGGAGACAACGTTGGAAGCACCGACATGCATGCATGCAAAGACAACGAAGAGACGTCACCAGAAGGAATAGTGAGAAAGAAGAAACAAAGAGGAAAAAGAAAGAATAACGCCTAAGCAAGGATGGACAAGATGCCATTATGTAGTATGGAGGCCTTAATTAAAAAAAAGCATAAATCTCGAGGTAAATCAAAATCCTAGGCTAGTTAGAAGCAAGCAAAACCTAGGATGAAGACATTCATAGATTAGGAAACAAATTATAATCTAGGCTATCTAGGAGTAAAGCCTTAAGAAGAAGAAAACATGACAAATGTTAGGATTTAGAAAAGTTTAACCTTTAACTAGTTACACATTCATAATAAACCATAGGACAATAACCTCAAAATGGCTAGTTAGGACTTAGGAAATAAGATAGAAGCTTAGCCTGGTAGACAACCTAGAAATAAGAGGAAGGAAAACGAATAAAAGACTTATGATAAAGAAAGATAATTAAGAAAACCTAGTAAAGGATAAATCATAAAAGACCTTAGGGTTAATAAGGATAACAAATAGAAACCCATAAAAGACCCAAGAATTAAAAAACTAGTGTAGAGAAAACCAAACAAAACAAACTAAAACACAAACTCGGCTAAGGCACCACATCATGCCACATGTAAGGAGTTGAGCAACACGAACGATTAGAGGCATGAAGCATAGAGATAAAAATGGGCTAAGGACAAGGATTGATCAAAGGAAAGGATGACCCGGACAACTAAGACCAGAAAGGAAATTGGATAAAAAGAAAAATTTACAAAGAGAATGAAAGAAGAAAAATTTGAGAAGAGAAGGAAAAGAAAGTACACAAAAGGAAGAAAGGATAGCAAGCTTATATCTGAGTAGGGTGACAAGTAGTGGACTCCTTACTACTTGTCCACCCTCTAGATATAAATAAAGAAAGAACGAAAAGTTGGTGAGTAGTAGTCTCCTTACTACTTATCTACCCTTTGAATACAAGTAAAGGATGGACATAGGAAAAGAAGAAGGAGGGAAACGAAAGAATGGACACATCGTAACAAGGAAAAATAAACAAAGGAAAAGGAATAAGGAAGAAGATGACAACCGGAGTCATAAGGAAACTGCAAATACAATTAAGGATGGAAATGGTGCTACTTGGATGAGAGTCGAAGAAGGAGTGAAGATGAACATGAATGGTGGTTGGAACTGGAGAAGACAAAAAGGATAAGAAAGGATGAATGAGTGAGGTAGAAGAAAATAAGAGTAAGAAGTCAAGGAACATAAAGGATAAGTTGGAAAACTTAGAAGGAAGGGAGCAGTTTAATCCTATGAGGTAACCTCTCATAGAAAAGAAGGAAGAAAGGACAAGGGGAAAAGAAGTCCAAGTCAAGGTAAAGTTGTAATGGCTAAGTACGGACTGAAGTAGAAGATGGTGAATTGTACAAAGAAGGTGTTGTCCGGCGAAAAATAAACGTTGGTGTGGACGAGAAAGACAAGTTGTTAAGGAAAGAATAACCAAGGAAAAGAAGCAAGAGATAATGGAACTAAGAAACAAGAATGAAGAGGACAAACCCCAAGTACTTAATGGAAGAATTACAGGGACAAGGAAAGAAACTGGTCAAACTCATAAACTTCTATGAGCACAACTAGTGTAAGGAAGGAAAGAAAGGAAATTCTAACACCAGGTGAAGAAAGGTGTTCTAAGAAAGATAAAAAAGGTGGTGACAAGGAAAGTAACTAGAGGATTGGAACAGACAAGGTACGACAAGGACAACAAAGAACTCGAGGCTTAACAAAAGGAGCTCGAAGAAGAGGAAGCCATGAGCAAAGCCAGATGGCTACAATGTGCGCGATAGGCTACATCCCGTGTAAAACAAGGATGAGAGTGGAGGAAAAAAAACCAGGGGAAAACTGTTGATGAAAGGAGGAAAAGAGATCGACTAGCAACAAAGAAGATAAGAGATGTAAGAGAGAACAAACAGGTTGGAGGAAGTGATAAGGATGAGCATAGAGTCGAGGCTCAAATACGAAAGACTTAGGAGCCAAGTGAGGCATCCTAGTGAGAGAAAGGATCAAAGATCAAGATCTTGAGGATCTCTGAGACAACTACTTGACTGGATCGACCCATAGTATGAGAGAAGGAGAGCATGAGGCCTCCTAGAGTTCTCCATCCTATAGAGGATGAGAGGTTAGATGAGATGGGCGGTCAGTGAGTGGGTCTATAGATGAGAGCCATGAAGGTAAGATTTCTGATTGCTCTGATATGATTCGGCCAAGTGGAGGCTAGTGGGTACTAAAAGCTCGACGTATATGCCAAATAAATAAGAAAGAGATCAAAGAGAAAAAGAAAATCGTCAAGAAACGAAATGGGAAAGAAAAGCCAAGGTTAGGGAAAGACGACTAACTCACCGCACACCATGCCTTATAAGCAAGGGAGCTAGATTAAAGTTCTCCCCAACATCTTGGATACAAGGATGAGTACAAAGGACATCGTGAAAATGAAGAACACATCGAAAATCAACCACAGGTTAGAGAAGCAATATCAGCGAAAGAAGTAAGGACTCCTAAGGAGAAAAAGAGTAGTGGAACCTCGGAAGTAATAAAGAAGTATTTTCGGTAGAAGAGACTTCCAATGAAAGATCAAGGATGGATGTTAAGGGCATCGGAGCAGTGTAGCCGAAGCGAGACAAACCCTAATCAAGGACGAAGGGAAGCTTGGAACAGGAAAAAGATGAAGTTCAAACTAAGGAGTAAAAGTTCCTCCCTACAACCTTTGGAATTTCGAGGACGAAATTCTTAAAAGAATGGGAGAAATGACACATTCAGACCTAATTGGACTTTGTTGAATTAAGCAAAATAGTGAAAGATGGCATATTAGTACTAATTATACATCGGTCCAGATTTGTTAGATAATGAAGAGATGCTAAAATAGGACAAGACAGAGTTGGAAGATGAGGTAACCCCAACGCATGAAAAACAACTAAACAACAATTGGTCTCCTTTAAGTCCATAACTAGTAGTTATGTAACCAATTGGTGAAAAAGGTTGGAGATTTGAGTTAAGGCTCGAATATCGGAAAGATTGGAGAAATAGAGAGAAAGTCTAACTCGGGGCTGAGTAGACCTGACGCTAGACCGATGCCTATATAAAGGGGATGCCAAGCCCTCCCCTCATTTCTCTTCTTTGCCTCTCTGAATATCCATGTATTGCTTTAGGAGAAATCTCGGCTCAAAATTAGGTTTAACTTTTTAGTTAAATTTAGGTTTATATTTCAAATTTAGGAACTTTGAGCCATGATTTCAATTTTCCATTCGGTGAAGTCGTTGTAGGACTCGTGGGGAATTGTCTGTCTCAATTTGCAGGATGATCCATGGAGCAACAAGCTCAAAAATCGAGGAGAAAGCTTGTCTCCAAGCTTTCTGTTTCGTCTCCCATGCGAGAGATGGTTCATTCTCGTGCGGGAGTCATTTTTACAACGTTTCCCGTGCAGAAGTGAGTGCAGATGGCCAAAATGGCCAACCTGATTGAGTCCCACGTGTGACTAACAACCCAAACCTAAGGGTATTTTGGTAATTTTGTCCTAAGTGTCCGATTTTGACCTAAAACCTCCCCGGACACTTTTCTAAGCCCCGAATAACATCCGAACATCGTCTTAGGTCATAGCAAAGCCTCATAGGTGCATTCATAGATTTAATTATGAATGCTAACACGTACTTCCAGGTAATTAGGGCTTCCGGACTATCAAGTGCGGCGACACTCTAGAGATTAATCTACGTGGACCCTCTGGGAGTATATGAACCCCCCAGTACTGTGATTAGCTTAGATTTCATTACTTAACCAGCAGGGTTAAACGTTCTCAAAAGCTTTAAAAAAGAATGAAATGGTTTTCAAATGTTTTATAAATGATTTGGGATACGGGTAATCCTCCTCACACATTTTTATTATAATACACCAATTTAGTGGGTGAGATGATTTTAGAAAATTATAAATATTTATTAAAATTATTTTATTTATGTTTTTATATATATTTAATGATGATGAAAGGCGAGACGAGAGACTGAGTTGTTCCCGGTGCTCCATAAGAAAGTGTGTGGACCGAGCGGAGAATGCGTCCAACCAAGCAGCTGTGGATTGCCTATCGAGGGGCACGATGAGTAAGAACCCCTGGAGTAGAGAGAGGCGCATAGGGACACTTTCCAAGGTTATTGCAGCTGTGCTCCACACATAGCAAAGGCATTGCCGAGGGAATAGGCTAGAAAGAGAGTAGAAGAAGATATTTTGAAAGATAAGAGATGGACCTCGGCATAGTAAGGCATACAATCGATGGGTCGAAGCCTTCAGTGTTTTGTTGCCAACCTATTTAGAAGGTTATTTTAAATTTAAGTTAAATTATTTAAATTACTTATTTTAAATTTGCAAAGAGGATTTTGGGAAAAGATTTTGAAAACTAAAATAATTGTTTTATAAATTTGTTTTGCATTATCCTTATTTCCCTAACCCTTAATGGAGACTCACTGAACCTTTGTCACTCACCTATAGCTAACTCTGTTGGATGCAGCTTCGTGTGCAAGGATCATAAGCAGACCTGAGACTCACTAGGAGGTGTCAGTGGCTTAGGAGTAGTAGTTTCCATTGCATAGGTATTCCCTTAAGTTAATCCACTAGTACTCTATTTTATTTAAATTATTTATTTAAATTATTATAAATTTTTCTAATAAAATTCTAGTAAATTATTTTGTAGAAATGATACTTATTCAATGCCTTGCGGTGCTTCGAAGTGCGTGGCTGCAAACACGTATTTGGAGGTAGCACAATGGTTGTCACATGGCCTGGCCGGCGGATCGGGGTGTGACAATAGGAGCAAATTTTTTACATTTTTTTAATATAAACTAAATAGTAATAAAGTATATATTACTTAGCAATATTATTTATATATATATATAGGAGGAATTCACTTACACCCAGTGTAAAACTTTCAGTTTTACACCTTTTTTATAACTCGATGTATGATTAATATTTTAACAATCCAATTGTTGGATTTAAAGATACATTCGAATCTATCATGCACGTAAAATTTCAAGTCAATCCGATACTTTTATGATATTGATCTAAACTCTAATATTTTTGGATATTTTAATATATATTTAACGTTGAAAAATTCTATCGTTTTAAAATATATGTTAGGTATTTTAAATTAATTTAAAATTTTGCATGCACGATATATGTGAATAGAGTATGAAATTCAAAAGTTGATTAACTAAATATTAATTGTACGTTAAATTATGAAAGGGTATAAAACTCTTAATTTTACACCGAGAGTAAAATGATTCTTCACACACACATACACACACACACACACACACACACATATATATATATATAATATGTTGTACATGCATTAGCCAATTATATAAAATTTCACAGTTTTTTTCCGATCTCCTGACATCATTAATACAAATTATGTTTTTATCATTTTTTATTATTAAATTTCAAATAATCAAACTTAAATGAGTTTTAAATTTCAATGGACGAATCCTACCAGTTTTTATTAACCTAGCCTATACCCAACCCAGCCTACCCATCGGACGTAGATCGATTCAATGGCTGATACACGCTCTCTTCCCAAGGAGTAAGTTCAAATCCGCCAATCCTCAAATATCGAGAAAAATTAGAGCTGTCAAAAGCTTACTAGAACCCGAAAAATCCGCCTGCCCGACCCAAACTTGAAACTAACCCGACTTAATTTAACCAAAAAAATGTAAACGACCCAAACCTGACCTACCTAAAACTCGATTAATCCGAAACCCGATTGATCCGAGAATCTAACCCGTAAAACCCGACAGACTAATGAAATCATTTTATATACCTCTTAAATTTCAAATTTAATAAATAAATTTAGCATGTTTGATATCGCTCTTAGGAATGCTTGTTAGTTAGTAGTTAGTAACTACTAGTTACTTAAGGTGACCTTATTATAATATAGATAAAAAATAATCAATTATTAATGAATGTTACATTAAGGTGACCTTATTATATTCATTAATCAATTTCTAAGCAATTTTTTTTAACATTAAACATATATAAGCAATTCATTGTATGAACAAACGATATATTATCAATATTATCCAAAATAATTAAAATAAAATATCAATAATAAGTAAATCAAATCCATTGTTGATTGATTCATAATACTTAACTACTTGTAATGAATGAACAATTACATGAAATTGTAAATATATATTATACGCTTATACTTATACGTATCAAGATCTGACTATATACCCTATTTCATAATTAATAATTTCATAATTTGACATTTAGCTTATTCCTTATAGTTGTAGATCTGTAAAATCACTAATCACTAACACTATTGAGTTTAGTATATATTCGAATCTTATAAAAGAAAGGACAAAACAAAGTCACTAATACTTATTAAGATAATACGATATTAAGATTAGTGATATATGGGTAACCGTAGCCTCATGACAGTTGGTATGGCCTATTGGCTATTGACTATTCTTTTTTGGCTATCATATTCATTAACAAAATAAAACATTTTAAAATTTTAATATTGTAGGTGAGAAATTATTGGCAAATTTTATAATTGTATCCCAAAATTTTGGCTCCTTGATTTGTTATTATATGTCAAAATTCGGGCTCTTAGTTTATGATTGTATGACGGGCAATTCATAATTATATATATATATATATATATGAATCGTGATAAATTGATTCTATATCAATTAGAATTTAGAAATTAATTAGTAAATAATAAAACACAAATATTTATTTTGTTTAAAACTATAAATAATTTATAGAAAAATTTTAAAAACTTTTATAAACATTACTAATTTAATTAATACATTTATAACATTACAAATTTAATTCATTTAGTTACAATTGATAACAAATTTAATAAATAATATTTTTGATAAAATATCTCTTAATTATTAATTTCTAAAATCAAAACTTTAATTTAATTTAAAGTAATAGGAAACTTAAGAGTTAAATCTAAAAAACCTGAATCTAAATGACATGAAACCTAGAAAACCTGAAACCCGAAAGACCAGTGGTTCAAACCCTAAAAACCCAAAACCAAAATAACCCGAAACTCGACAAACCCGAGGAAAAAACCCGAAAAACCCGAACCTGAATGACCCGAAAATCTCTTTTGACCCAAACTGACCCGACCTAATTGACCCAAACCTAAAACTAACCCAACCTACCCGATTTGACACCTCTAAGAAAAAGAGAAGAGACATTTACGAGGAATGTGTCTAAAGGTGTCAAATGGGCGGGTTTGATGGGTTACGGGTTCGAGTCAATTAGCTTGAATTAATTTGATCCAAAGAAAATTTCGAGTCAATTGAGTTTCGGGTCATTTGGGTTCGGGTCACATAAGTTTCAGATCAATTGAATTTCGGGTCATTTGGGCTAGAGTTTTTCGAGTTTGGCCTTCGGATCATTCAGGTTTCGGGTCATTCAGACTCGAGTTTTTCTGATTTAATCTCAGGTTTTTTTAGATTTGTTCATCGGATCATTTTGACATGAGTCATGAGTTCGATTTGGATTTTTAGGTTAATTCATGGATCATTTTCATTTGAGTTTCCAATTATTTATTTAAAAAATTAAATTTATAAGTTAACTCTTCAATAATAGATCAAATAATCAACTAATCAAGTTAAATAATTATCATTTGTCAAAATAACTCTTCATACACATACATTACATGCCATTCAATTTGTAATTTGTAAATCTTAATTCTTAAATAACAAACTAACAAATAGCTCTTCAATCTTCAATTCTTCATGTTTGTTCTTTCCACTTTTCACTTCCTATTTTTAATTTAATAGCAAATTTTAATCTTATTAAGTTGAATTAAAGTAAGGAAGTAATTAAAAACAATGAAAGCGTGCGTGTTTGCATTTTAATACCAGTTATACAACACATTAACACATATATAAATGATAAATCAAATTAAAATATTAAATCTATAAATATAATAAAATTATATCTAACTCATAATTTATGAAACATATGATATGTGACGTTATAAGGATTTAGAAGATTTTTTTAAATATAAACTATCTATTATTCTATCTCTTATTAAAAATATAATATAATAGAAGATATATTGAAGTATAATTTATAATTTATAAATTATAGGATAAATATTAAACTTTAAGAATATAAAATATGTTTTTTATTTAAATTTAAAGAGATATTATTTTTATTTTTTTAACAAGTTTATTAAATAAATTTGATAATGTTTAAAAATGAAAACATAAAATATTACTTAAAATAAATTTTCGAGTTATTTCAGATTAACCTCTCAGATTAAATGAATTTTAAGTCCAACAAGTTTCGAATTAATCAAGTTTCAAATCCATCGAATTTCAGATCAATCGGATTTCAAATCGATCGGATTCGGATCGTTTACCTTTTTCATCAAATCTGGTTGAGTTTGTTTCGGATTCAAGTAGGTCGAACGGGTTTCTCAGATCAATCAGCTTTTGACACCTTTAAATGTCCCCAAGAGTCTTTTCCTTGCTTTAAAAAAATAGCAATTGGTTTTCTTGGCAGTTACGCATACAATATCTTATTGTCAACAAAAAAAATATTTAGTGAGATATCCTAAGAATAATTTATTGAACCATACTAATGCCAACTAAAGAATTGGGTATTCTATGGTACACTTATACCGGCAAAGTTACAAAATTGTATTTATTTAGGGGAGGCTCACTCTTTAGGCTTTTTGCTCATGGCTTTGCGCTTGTTGACATCCAGATATCCCTTCCTTAATCGGATGGCCTTTGGTGTAACCTGCATATTAGTTAACCGATACCTCATAGTTAAATACAAGCGTAATTAGCCAAGGGCAGAACTGGCATTGCAGCGTAAGGCACAAAAATTGCAGATTTTCTGCTTGGAAATCGGTAAGAAATTGGAACTTTTAACGACTTAGAAAATTCCATAGAACAGAATACATCAGAAATTATACACAGGGTTTGATAATTGAAGAAATTACATAATAGAAAGCCAGGAAAGCAGAAAGTGAACAACTAACTTACCTCGATAAGCTCATCAGAAGCAACATAACCAATGGCTTCTTCAAGAGTCATCTGGACACAGGTGCATCAAATGTAACAAGTCAAATGCAAATCTGAAATGATGTATCATGCTCAAAATGTTCTAAAATGTTCTTTTTATTCAATTGATCCTTAAAATTTTCATAATAAATCAGCTTGACTGATTTGAACTCAGGCCAAAACCAACACAGAAGTTTTTGAAATATCGCCTTAAAGGGCTTGTGAAAAGATCAATCACCCCTCAAGATAATGACATCCAAACCTTCAGCAATCTGGGTGCAGTCCAGCACCTTACTATTAATTGTTATAAATGCTTAGGAAGAAGAGGCTGGATTTCACATAGAAAATCAACAGAGTTCCTTGCGTAAATGCAGTTTGAGGTGTTTCGACAATTCAATTCACAGATAACAAATGAAACAAAACTACAGTAAATTAAGCCAAGTAATTTCTCCAGTTAACATATACATACAAGTCTCGGAGGAGATAGTTTCACGTTTTCATCTTTGCAAGCAGCACGGACATTTGTGAGTTCTTTGGTCCTAACTGGATTTACCTGCAGTGAGATTGCAAAAAGTCAGTCATCCAGAAACAAAGCAAGGAGTGCTGCAAAGGAACTAGATATTTTCTTACATCAAGATCAGTATCACGTGAATGTTCACCAACGATCATGCCATCATATGTCTGTAAAGCAACATATAAACAATAATTAGTCTCTTAAAGAAGTAAAGCTGACCCGAACTGGAAAGACCCAACTAATATTGTCCAACTAGAACCTCCTTGACTATAAAAATCAACAACGTCAATCTGAATCAACTCGAACACAAAACTTAAGTCAACTTGATTTGAAAATCTATCATCTATCAATAAACATAATAATACTATAAATTGTTTTATGAAGACCTTAAACTTGATTTGAATTAATTTTAAAAAGTCAACATAAAGCAACTGGATTTGAAACTTGGAAGTAATCCGAACCCCCAATGACTCATAACCGAAGTGACCACATTCTGAAATGAAACGAAATACCCAAAACCCAACCTGACACAAAATGCCCAATTGCCACCTCATTAGAAGCAACCAGATTTAAGTAATCAATTGGCTGACAAATTATGTCTCAATTATTTGAAGAACAGATATTGCACACACACATGCGCACAAGCGCACGTGCATGCACATCTTTAGTAAAGTTAAAATTAGTTTGTAGAGCACACACACATGTGCACAAGCACGCATGCACACACGTATTTAGTAAAGTTAAAATTAGTTTGTAGAACATTTATTATGAAAATCTGTGATGCCATCGTAATCCTTCTCACTGCCTTTTGATAGCAACATACAAACTGAATGGTCAGTCCAACTTTAACCAAGCGCAACCACCAACAAGGAATATAGCATTCGGTCATAATTTCGCCTCACACTGCTGATTGCAGTCTGTGTAACATGCTTGTCAACTTAAATGTCAGTTAAGATCTAGAACAGTTCATTTGGAATAGACCAATCACAAGATAAGTAAAGGAGGTAAGAAATGAGCATATAGCCTAATCATATCATCTTCCTTAAATTTAAGGTCCTAGTTTCAACTGTGTTTAGACAGGGGTTGGGACTCGAAAGGATTTATCTTCAGCTACAAAAACTTACAAACGGGTTAAAAATGAATTGAAAAGCCACTAGCTAATTGGAATTAGGAACATGCAAAGGCAGATAAACAAGAAATTATGAATCTCAACAAGAAAACAACCTCCATCCCAGGAGTCACAAAAAGTGTTCCACGAGCTTCTAAACTCATCAATGCGTGAGCTGTAATTGTACCATAACCCATTGATACCTGCTCAGAGCAAACAATAAATCAAAGGTGGCAATAATTCAGTAGCAATCGAGTACATTCTAGAGTACCAAATATTCTAAGCAATAAATATTGTTAGATTAACATCAGCACACGCTTTATTATGCTTGTAATAGGACATAATGAAAGTAAAACGATATATATGTTCCTCCTATATTTTCAATGACTTCTTATCCATTGTATTAACTTTGTCCATGTCACTATGTCAGTTTTTCAGCTCTATTCTTCTTCCACTAATGAGAAATAAGGGTGTATCACAAATCAAAGTTTTTAGTCAAGAGACATTTTAAACCAACCACGCAATTATAATTCCAACATCTACACTTCAGAGACTTTACCAGTTTTACTTAATAATGATGACTTATCCTTTCCAACAATATCATCTATGTACTTCGTTCCACTGAATGTACTAAATCTACCATTCCAAACAGATTGTAAAACACCGATTCGTAGGCAACATTTTTTTCCATAGAAACGAGAGGCATAAATTTTGACTTTCATGTAACTATGCTTTGCTGACTCATTAGAGGACACCTACTAATTGCAAATGCCTTTACTAAGGATTCTTCGGACCCATGAAAGCTCCATATGCACACTCACTGTACATATGCATTATGCACACGCATGAAAACATAATTCTTGCTTGAGATGCCTCATTAGTTCTGTGCAAAAACACTGAAAAAAAAACTGAACCATGTATTCAGTTAGGTTTTTGTATTCATGTATAAACATTTCATTTCAGGTTTCCTGTCTAGATGTCGGCTTGGTTTCAATTAACGTGGCTAAATATTTGAAAAACCCAAACCTGAACATTTCATAAAAAATGTATATTGTTCTCAAATTCTATGGATTAGACCTGGTACTTTTCCTGCAAGCTTCCACACTTATCCTACCCAACCCTTTATGGAAGCCTAAAATGCGAGCATTTCTAGGATGTTCAGATTCGATCTCAGCTTTCCTCTCTCATTCATTCTGCATACTAACTATACAAGTTGCTTGCTCCTTTCATATTCATGTTTTCTTGTTTTTATTTTATTTTATTTTTGCCCTTCAAAAACAGTCAAGACAATTTAAGTCATCCTCATTTTCTCCAGGCCTTTTTTCCCTTTCTTTAAAGATTGTTTCGGAGTTCTACAAAAGCGTTATAGTGCTAGAGAAATCCAGCCAAATCCAACTAGATCTGGACTCTTCTTTTTCATTTCATCCTGCAATTTCCGACATTTAACTGTAATATTTTGAAGAAAACTATTCCTAAGGTTTCGATTCCACTAAACATATTTTTTGAGAAGTTAAGACTGTAACAGCCCTCAGTGAAGTAAATGCTCAGGTCGGAAAATCTCATATGTCAAGTTGAAAAGTAAAGAAGAACACCTAAACACCAAAATTTTTAGTAGATGCTACTGAATACAACCCTGATGCTTCCTTGTCTATTGGAGGTTTATGCCTATGTAGTTCCTGTTCAGAAAAGGCTGTACAACTCAAGAGAATCACAAATGAATGCCTAGTCCAATATAAACAATCTCAGAATTCCGCATCTTAATTTTCCTTCAAAAAGATAGTGGAACATAAACTCTCAATTGCATGAAATTCCTTCCAACAAAACTAATGCTAATACCAGGTTTTTCGATACAGACAGCACACTTTATAGCCGGAATACAGCAAGAAATAAAGCAAGGCCTGCTGTACCGGCTCCTGGGTGTAGTAAAAAAGTGCACCGCAGAACCTCAGTATGTTGATCTAGCTAGGTTTAAAAATATTGCAGAAAACTACAAGCATAGAAACTTCTGTGCATAATCTATTATACTATAGAATAATTCAAATTCTGAACATATAAATTGAATCTTTTACTTTCATCAATCATTTCTTTTAATAACAGAAACATTAAAGAAGCTTTTGCTTTATGTGTCTCACAGAAGTACACCATAAATCTTATACTACACTAGTACAAAACATGAACTTAGTTAAGTCACACTAAAACATTAGGGAAACATACCAGTACTCCTTTCCTGACATTCCCAAGAGGGCCCCGATATTTTTCATAAACTGCAAAACACAATTAATAGAAAGTGTTGAGGAGACTAGGAAGAGTGCCCTATACAGCAGTGGTAGAGTACTTAAAAAAGAAATCCACAAACAAGGTTAGAGAGTTGACACTTGTTGCATTAGGATATATTTAAGCAAATTAATAAATTAATTAATTATTAAATGGACATATGAACCTGTGGAGTTTAAAATTTTGAACACCAGTGTATATAATGATAAACCATGAAACTCTTAGTTTTAAAAAGGCATAGATGAAAATATTACTGCATCCAGCCAGAAACATGCTACCCCATACATTTATCTTAAGCTTGCCTCAAAATTTAGTCATTTTCCTAATATATTATCAACACTGTACACAAGATAATACACGTGAGTTCTTTACATCATTCATGAAAACAGTGACAAGCAGGTTGAAATCTTTAAACATTTTACGGCACAAGGGTACAACATATAAATAGAGAAAACACGAGCTCATTCAAAAAGTTATCATTAGGGATCAAACCCAGGGAACAGACAATCTCTTTTTTCAGACAACCAAAAGATTCTACTTCCAGGGAATCATGAAGGGAAAAAAAAGGGGCAAGAGAAATATCTCTAGTAGAACATGCATACTTAGAAAAGCACGATGCATAAATCCGGTTCCACGTGTATCACTGCTGAACAAACTTCTGTAACCTACCAGGCCCCTGACATACAAAAAAAAGGTAAAAGTTAAATTACTTTCACCAATATTGACTAGAAAATCAGTCCAACAAAACAACATTCTAATCAAATTTTTATGAAAGAAACACTCAGAAATCTCTGCTTATCTATGCTTTCATTGAGTGGAATCTTTACAGTCTGCTCAACTGCTCTTATACTTTCATCTTTGCAAGGATAAAAAATCTCCAGAGATGAAGACTAATCATTCTTCAAACTAAAACCACCTTTATAGATAACTACACTTGAATTAAACTATCTCCACCCTAGTAATAAATTTAACAACACGCCCTTTTTCCCATCAAGATATTCTCAAATAAGATCCGTCTAGCACCCTTAATTTTGCAAGTCTGTGTGCTGTTGCTCCATATTAGGGGGACTGCATGCGATCATGGAAAAATCCCAACGGCTCAAGTTCTATATTGCCAACGGCCCCGTGGCCTGTTGGTAGAGTGCGGGACTCTTGGTTCCAGTGATCAGGATATAAACCCTCACAACCTCAAGTACCAAAAAAGGTTCTATATTGCAAGACATTATGAAAGCTCACATACAGCTGTAATTACCATCAGTGGCTTGCTTCTAAACTTCATTTTTTAGTTTTTGGTTGTAAAGAAACTAGGTCAATTATCAATATGTTAATACTAGGCATGATACTCCATTCCAAAAGCACAATGGGTACAAGGCCTAAAACTCAAGTGGCAAGGCCTTCATTTTGGTTTTCTAATTACCTTTTTAATGTTAAGTTATTTAATTATCTGTTTTATTTTCCATATAGGGCGAACTTGAGAAAGTCTGCCTAGTTGGGGCCAATGTTGGGCTACAGTTGGAATGTTAAGAGAATTTTTTATCAAGGCTTTGTCAAACTAGAACAAATAGTTTGGAATCACATCGGTTTTGAACCAATTTTATCTCAAAGAAAGGCTGACACAGAAGCAAAGGGTTCACAAAATTTCTGGCAGATAGAATATTCAGGTTTAGTTGGAATTGAGGAATTTATCAGGTAACAAATAAATATGAAACAAGGGTCAAGGATTAGGGTTGAAAGTCCTAGATAACAGAATGCAGTTTAGGTTGCAAAGAAAAGAAGCACTTGTTTAAAGGTTGAGGTTTGCCCACTGTGAACCGTGAGCTAAGAACTGTGTAATAGAAAGAGAGAAAAAGACGGGAACCTCTCAATGAGTAAATAGTCCATTCTCAAAGCACTTTGAACACTTAAAATTTATAACTGTGCCAACCTTGGCAATATCAAAAGATATAAATGGCTAATACAAACCAGTCCTACTTGGATTAGGACTCTTAAAATCATAGGACTTAAAAGCGTAACACCAATGGTAAAAAATATATACCTTTAAATACCCCAATAAAACCAAAATAAGACCCAACAGACCTTGATTAAGCATATTCCATAAGAAAATTATCAAAACACCCTTGAACAATGAAACTTAGTTCAACTAGTCAACTATCATAGAAATGCCCTACTAACTACAAAAGTCACATTTCCTTCGACCAAAAGCATTTCTTTGCTGACAAACTCATTATCTTAGCATTTTGCATCCAAAGTGAAAAAACTTCATCCAGCCACCATCATATATCCACTCGTCACAGAAAGGATTTTCACATTGCCCCCTACCCGTCCAAGAAAAGAGAAAAGAACCAACATGCATGCAAACATACTAAACTCATAAAGAAATCACAGGTATTTGTGGTTGGAGAAAAGAATATCATTTTCCAAAATGTTTCATGTCTTCAGTGACATTGCTCACCCCAACCCAACACCTCTTCTTCTTTCCCAGAAGAAATGGAAAAAGGAAAAGTAAAACACAATCATTTCATGTCTTCAGTAACATTGCTCCCCAACAACCCAGCGTGCACCCACCCACAACCACCCCCCCCCCCCCCCAACAACTACCACCAACACCCAGCCACCACAGAATGCCGTTTCTTCTTTCCTAGAAGAAATGGAAAAAGGAAAACCAAAACACTGTGATTTTACACAACCCAAAGAGAATAATTGCAAGAAAAAAGAAAACCAACCTTGATGGACAAGTTAACGACAACCTAGTTCTACCAACATTTCCAGCGACAGGACCCATGTCTGAAACCTCAGCTCGCCTATGAGACAGAGCTTCCATAACCAACCCCACATGCTCATCATTCACCTGTAGTAGCAAGTTAATGTGTCAAGCGCCAAGTATATAAGAGAAGAAAACCAGTGCATTAGCTAAGCTGCAGTTCTGACCTCAATAGTCACTTCCTCAATTGGCTCAAGCTTTTGACCATTCTCAGTTTTATACCTGATATGAGGCAGATTATTTCCAAGAAAAAAAAAATTAAGTTTGCAACTGAGAACTAAATACATATAATGGTAATAGATGGACCGCTTAAAAAAAAAAGGTCATCTAGCCAGGATAAGAATTTACGTTGGATATAATGTACTCAGATTACTTTTTGTTACAGTTTTTGCTGCCAACTGACCATGACGGTTTAACTAATGACTATGCTTACAGAAATAATATTCCTGTTAAACTATGTATTGCCACAAAACGTGTTGGTATATATGCATCAGAAGTTTTAACTTTTACTGTCATAAATGTCAATAGCTTGCATCATCTAAACCTTCATTTAGCTTTCCATACCCACAATATGTTCTATCAATAAGACCAACCATAGTTTAGGCTGAAAACAGGTTATGAACATTCAACCAGTTGCTATGTTACAGGAAGAATGTTCACGTTAAACAGAAAATTGACACAAAAGGCATTGGGTCAAATTTATATCAGAACCTTCATATTTCAATGTCATAAACATGAATGACTAGCATCATGCTGAACCTTATTTATCTTTTTATGTTTATAACAAATTCTATGAATAGACCAACCATAAGAAAGCTGGGTTCAGGATCTGATCAGCAGTATTAATCAAAAACGTCAAAAAACAGTTAGACGGTTTGGGTTTACTACTAGAAAACAGTACAATCAAAACAACCAGCCATATATGAAGGCTGTACTCCCTTGACCGCAAGAATTTTGATACATTTTTATTGGTGAATGTAGAATGCTTCTCTAATGTTTAAGTGAATCCAGCAAATAAATGAACATGGATTCAAATTCCAGACATTCATCCTCAATACATCTTTATTACTGCGGAAAACAAGATTACTTTTATCAGGAAAGGACTGATAAAACAAGAACCTCACTGAAAACCTAGAAAACTCACATGACTTTCGGTGGTGAAACGGACACCTCAAATCCTTCACGTCTCATATTCTCAATCAAGATACCTGTTATGCAGATGCAGTAGGAAAATTTAATGCCAACTAAATGTTGAAGTTGAACGCAGTTCAAAATAAGCTATATAATTAATTCATAAAAAACATGAAAGCATTGGTGCCTAAATGATACACAAAACCATAGTCCTAATGTCAGAGAACAAACCCAGCTGAAGCTCTCCCCTTCCCTGAACCTCATAAGAATCTGACAAGCCTGGGAGCACATTTATTGCCAGATTTGTTTCAGCTTCAGCCATTAGTCGATCACCGATTTTTCCTCCAGTCAACTACAGAAATTTATCAGCATTCAATTAACTCATGTAGATTGGATATTAGCTGTAGCATTGTATAATTCTATATTTAAGTATTGAGTTTGTCTCTAAACAACATATAGACATACCGTACCATGGCAAATGAATTTTAAGAGGCCATTCAACTTAAAGATCAGAGACAACAAAACAATTAAGTACCAAGTTAAAGCCCAAACCAAGTATCAGTTCGTAAACATTCATTCTTATGGTTCAACTCAATTATCAAGAACAAAATTCAAGTGGTCAGCAAAAATAAAGATAAACCACAGCAATCTATATAATACTGAGAAAAATGAAACTCAGCCCTGGATCTGAAAATTTGGAACATTCATTTCTAGCAGTTCAAGTAGCATATCATGCACTCCAACACCTAAATATTGAATGAATTTTGAAGTGCAGTGAGTTGACCCCCCTCTTTGTTTTTTCCTTTTCAGTGAAACACAGTTCCTTGTCCTTTACATGAGTTCCCTCGAGAGGAAAAAAAAAATATTAATTAGCCACAAGAGACTGCAGTCATGGCTTGGTCAGCGAATTGTTTTAAGTCTCGTTTGTTGATTCTAAATTCTTTTTCTTACCTGCTATATTTGTATTTGACTAAACAAAAATGATCTGCTTGTGTATTTACTTTGCATATACCTTTTAAGTTATTATAAATCAAAATATCTTCAATCAACAATCTCACCATAACCATCAACCACAAGTAGTTCAAGAAAGGAAGACTCAAAACACCAAAAATACCCACCTTCTTTTTCATTTAACACTCAATTGCTTCATCTTTTGTCAAGCAATGTTTTAATTTCCTCTTTTCTCTTTGCTGTCAATAGAAACAAAAACATGTTTAATAACATCAGCTAATACTTGACCAAAATAATAAAAGAACAAAAACAATTTCCAAGGAACAACGAGAATGTATTCCTGTTTTCCAGAATTTTCAGATATGTCTCCATATATGACATTCATAAAGAGTAAATAGCGTCTATGCTGCCCAAAGACCTACGTCAACCTAAGAAGACTCTGCTTCGAGCATAAGCCTTGGCAAAAACCCGACCAAGAGGCTTCAAGTCATCAACCTTGACAAGCTTCATCCCAAAACCTCAAAACCCCCAGCTTAAAGATGTAAAGCCCAACTTCAACCTTAAACTTCAACATGAGAACCAGTGTTATTAAGGCACACGCCTAGGCACGCTTAGGCGCTCAGGCACGACCCCAAACACCCAAAACGCCTCTTAAGGGTATCAGGCAAGGCACCTTTAGCCAAGCGAGGCTTTTTTGCACTTTTGTCTGAAGCCCAAGGCGTTAAAAAAGCTCACTTGATCAAAAAGACTGATCATTTTCTATTTTCTCTCTCTCTTTTTTTGATTTTTTTATTAATTTTCACATTAAAAGTCAAAGCAAACGCTATTTTAAATCTTCTAATTAAATGTAAGATCTTAAATAGTGATAATTTCCTAGAAAAAAGCCATAATTTACTAGGTAAATCTATTTTAAATCGGCAAATGCTTTTAAGTCTTCTAACTAATTAAATGTAAGACTTAAATAGTGATAATTTCCTAGAAAAAAGCCGCAATTTACTAGGAAATTAGGTATATTTCAAAAGTCTCTATAAGTAATTAGCTATTTAAGAATAAAGAGTGAAGAGTCTACTAATTAAGAAGTCTATTAAAAATAGAAGTCTGATTTTCTTCAAGGAAAAAGAAAAAAAAGAAGTCTGGTATGCTTGAAGAGCATCAGCCACTACACTTCAAAGATCAACAAGTTTTCTGTTTATAATATATACATATATATATATATATATATATATTTATTTATTTCTTTGTGTCTGTACGCCTTACTTCGATCGTGCATGCGCTTTTTTTGCGCCTTGCGCCTCAGGCGATGTGAGGGTCCTAGAGCCTAGGGTGCACCTAGCACCTTTAACAACACTGATGAGAACTCGCTCCACAATATAGAAACCCAAAGATGTTATCAAGCATGCGGTACTAACTTGAAGACCGAAATTGTCAAGTAAAGCACAAGAACTTGAGAGTAACAAGGCAAACTAGAGGCACAACGAAGATCAGGATCCAAGCTAGTGGAATTATAGTATCCAATGCGAAGTCCCTTGATTCAACCAAGCATAGTTATAAGCTTGGTTTGAAGAGGCAAAGGCCTCTTATAGCCCATTTGGAATTGCGTTTGGGTATCAAAAAGTCACGTCTCACCTCTTAACATAATACCATGTGATTTTTTGTTTGGGTAAAAAGCTAGTTTTTGGCAGCAGACTAAGAAGCTGATATTTAGGTGCCTTTTTACTTTTCAAAAGTGCTTTTGAGTTAAAGCCACACTTTTTCATAGCAATGTCAAACACCTAAAAAATTCAACCCCACTCTCTCACAGCTATTTCATAAAGCACTTTTCAAATGTACGTTTTCCAATAGCAACAACAATGCCAAACTAGCCCTTAGTGTTGGAGCCAAAGGATCTCCCTCTGGGGGTTGAGGCCACTTGACCTTGGGCTCTCCTCCGTTCATTTTTCTTTCTAGCATTTGGTCTTTGCATGTGTTCTCTTTTTTTGGCTATTAGGTCTGGACGTGACCTTAATTTTACATTATGGCATTTTTCTTTGAATGTGACCAAGGTCTTGTATGTTAACCTTAGTCTACCAAAGCCTTCTGTCAATGCTTGATTCTTGTTGTTTCACCATTAGATTCCTTTCCTTCAGCAATTTCCTATGCTTTTCCTCTTTTAGCTAAGCACAATGACACCTTTGAATTCACTTGATGTCTTCACTTTCTTGACGTTTGACCCACATGTTACTATCAAGCTTCTTTAGGCAATTAGGCTCCCTTGATTTCTCAACTTCAAATTTCTTACGAATTCTTCATTGTAGCCATTGGTCTCTTCTTACCAAGTTTTGTTTTTCATATATCTTTCTCCTTCAGAATTTTCCCTTTGTCGCTTGCATGTCTTTTCATGCCATTACAACCATCGAATGAAAATGATTTCATCCCTTGTATTTACATGCAACTTCAATATTTCATCCATTTTGTCGTTCTCCATTCTTGACAAGATGGCCTATAAGCTTGGAAGGGTCGGCCTTGGTGGTTTAAAGAGCCGATTTGGAGGCTGGAAAGCTAAGTGCTAAGTGTTTGGTAAAAGGATGGAGTGCAAGAATGTAGGAAATGGAAGAACAGAAAGTGAAAGGTAAATAAATGAAGGTGAAGAATGGAGAATGACAAAGAGCTTGGTCACATTGGTCAGATGTATGACTAAGGTCGTGGAAGACCTTGGTCACATGTATGACTAAGGTCATGCAAGACCTTGGTCAAATGCAAGGCCTAGTTACCAAAAAGAGAACATATACAGAGACCAAATACAAGAAAGAGAAATATATATGGAGAGGGTTGGACCTCAACAAGACTTGCTATGAGGCCTTAGCCCCAACATCAAGATGCCTAGTCCCAAAGTGTAGGCCTCAGCCCCAACTTTAGGAGGCCTGTGTGTGCGCGCGCGCGCGCGCGCGTGCGTGTGTTTAAATTCTATGCAACTTTTTTTTAAGTAAAATTAAAGTTACATAGAATTTAAATCTATGTAACTTTCTTTTTAAATAAAAATAAAGTAGCATAGAATTTAAATTTATGTAACTTTTATGATAGAAATTCATTTATTATGTTATTTTTAGTATGTTGTTAGTCATTAATACTATGTTCAATACCATTTAATATTTTACCATTTATCAATATCTCATAGGATATCATAATATTGTGACCTTACTAACATATTGTGAGCATACCATACCATACACAAACCTAGAGTGATATTCTTGAAATTATGTCTAGTAGTTACAAACCATAAAGTTCGTAGCCTAACTAAGAGAATGACCTCATTTACCAATAATAAATTCACCAAAATTAAATAAGCAAGCACCGAGATATATCAAACAGACTTAACTTATACAAAATACAAAAGGGTTGGTTTTTTATTGAGGATAGAGAAAGGGTGTCTGTCCGAAAAAATATTGCTAGGTGTACTAGAATTGAAAAGCCATTAAATCTAACAGTGGTGCTGTCAAGGTCAGAAATTAGAGCAATTAAGAGAAAAATCCAGATAAAAAATTTAAGACACGACTAACAAGCCAATAACATAGAGAATAATATATATTGATGAGGATGGCCAGCAGATACAACTTACATGTACACCATCACGACCTGCTAATGGAGAATCATTGACGCCAAAAGTCATGGAAATGGTTGGCGGGTCCAACTCAACAGTTGGCAATGCAATCATAACCTAACACAATGTAAGCACAATCAAATTTATATATAGATCAAAGCTGTCAAACATCTACATGACATTGACATGCTAAATGTGATATGCAGCATGTAAAGAGCATATGATGAGGTAGATGTAAACCACACTACTACAGCAAAACAACAACTTCGCAGCCATTCATGTCTGATTCGCAGAAAGTGTATAGTAATATCAGCATCCACAATGAAATCCTATTGCAGCACAGAAATTAAAAATAAATGCAAGTTAAATGAGGTCAAAGTCTGAGTTAGGTCATTTTACTATTCAATTTAGAGGTCTTAGTCCCTCTACCCAATTTTCATAAATTTAATCCCAGCACTTCCATCAAAAGTCACTTTAAGGACAATTAATAACAGTGTCAATTCTTCGATTAACTTGGAGGACCTTGCATTTTAGTGATGACAAGGCATGATGAAGTGGATTATTTTGTAGCCACATGGCACATATCAGTATAAAATAAAATCATAGTATTTTATTTTTAATTAAATAATAACTAAGATTTTTTAGACTCTAAAATAAACAATTTTTAATAATTTCATTAACACTAACGTTCTTTTGTGCTAATTGTGCACCACATGACCAAAAAATTAAGGGAGATTAAAGAGTAGGTTTCAAGAAGTTGCCTTCTGGAAATGTGAAAGACAATTTTCAAACTTTAGGCCAATTTCTTATTAACTGGAAAATTATTCACTTTTTTTTTTTTTTGGCTTAACAAACACCAGAAAATGATCAAACAGTTTCCAAATTACCAAACCAAACCTAAATGTTCTTCTGTGGGCCCCAAATACCAAAGAGGTGCCACCAAATCATAGGTAAGTACACTATGTGGAAGAATAAAACAGTGAGACATATCCTTTATCCACAACAAGCGCTTAAAATCTGTACATAATGACCTATACCAACTTAAGTTGATGATATTTGGTGCATTTTGCCTTAGACGAGAAGATAATGATAACAAGAATAACTTTAAAATTCCTGGCTTACAGTAAACCATTAAAAGTCAACACAAGCACTCAACTTATCTTTACTACAATGAGAAAAGCATACCTCTGTATTTGCCACCGTATGGCCAATTGATGGACTAGCCATCCCAGCCATTGATATGATATCACCAGCTCCTGCGCTATCAATAAGAACCATGTTTGTACCCTTCTTTTTCATTAACTTCACAACCTACAGGATAAAGATTGCAGTCAATAAAGATTCTTCTTAGATCAATATTGCTTATATATAAGATAGAACGGATCAAGGTATAAAGACTTCAGAGAACTTTGGCCTAGAAAGAGAGGTGCGTTGTGATCAGAAGTTACAGGTTAAAAATAGCAATGAAGATAGCAGAGAGATAGAAGAAGGGATGAGGTGCCAACCATCAGCAGCACAGACCTTGGCAAGAAAAGAGAAGATTTAGGGAGGTTGAGATGATTGTCTACCTGATTAAAGAAGGGAGAGGAAGTACGGGGAATAGATGAGATCAATTGTCAATGATGCCTATTTAGACCATGCTTGAATTGGGCAATACAACCTTTAAAAGAGCCTTGACAAACGCACAGACAGTTTAAAGTTCTAATTAAGTCCCCAAATGAATCACTTGATTTTTGGAATTTACACTCCCTTTCACAATTGAAATCCCCAAATAAAATCCCTCATCCATATGCGCTCAAGAAACTAATTGTGAAATTAATCATTTTATGTGCACATGCATTTCATGCATCTAAGGAAAAAACACTCCAAGAAAGCATGTTCTCAAGATCCCTGTTGCTGATGCTTATTAGGTTAATAGTGATTTTTCCGTTACAAAATGGATCACAGACCACAGGGACATTAAATACTAGATTCATTCTTCATTATCTTCATGAAAAATATAGTTATAGAATACATCAAGCAGACTTCGGGTGATCACCCAAACAGTGAAGTTCAGCTTCAAGGGATTAGACCATAGAAAAGCACTAAATATGTACAAGAAGTTTTTAGTTTTTCAAATTAATTTTTTGTTGTAATGCATCCTAGAAACCAAAATTATCAGCACATTTTAATCCCAAACTGCAGACAAAGAATGGATGGGCACTGAGATGAGCATCATGAAAAGCAAAAACATATATATAACAAGCTCAATGAGAATATTATCTAGACTACGGTTTTAAGTCAAACTGGTTCCTCTACTTTCAATCGTAATTTAGGCTTGTAGAACTACAAACCTTGCCTTCCTCAATTTTCTCAACGTCAGATTCTTTGCCTCGCAATCCATGTATTCTATCACCAACACGAACGATTCCAGATGAAACACGCCCTGTTAGTATTCGCCCAAGATAAAAGTCTTTTTCCATCATGGAAACCTGAAATATTTTATCCAATTATCCTTCTAGATGTTCGCATAAATATCATAGAATGATAGAAATGTTAAAAAGTAGAAAAACAAGTAGGCACAAAGGTAGAACATCTACAGGGGTGCAGACCACCCTCCCTCTCCTTTTCTCCTTAGGCAGACATAAAGACACATTTTAATCAACTAATCAGCACTGAAAACCAACCAGCATTTGGAAAGGTTCATCGAGGTTTGCTTTCGGTGGAGGAACATGCCTTACAATGGCATCAAGCAACTGTGACATATTCTTTGCCTCAACAGGAGGATCTTTGGTGAAGGTTGAGGATGCCCATCCTTCTTTAGCAGAAGCATAGAGGACTGGAAAATCTAGCTGCTCCTCTAGAATGAAAATTCGAGAAAATATATTAAAATTATACCAATATCCAGATTAAGAACGATGCTACACATCAAAAATAGGTAAATAACAGAACTTTTACATTCCTATATTGCTTCACCTGTAGCACCAAGATTTGCAAAAAGATCAAATACTAGACTCTCAACTTCATTGCATCTTTCCTCTGACACTGCATCATTCACAAAAAAGGCGTAAGACTAAATATTATTTCTTTGCATAGGGAAATAAAAAAGTAGAAAAAGGAAAACCTAGATAAACAATTTCTCACCAACAGGTAATATTCTTGCTATTGAAAAAAATAACATTTCAGTATCCACGTATTAATGACAAGAAACATAGAAAATTATTGAATTTATACCAGCAGGTCGATCTACTTTGTTCAAAAGAAGAATAGGCCGCAGCCCATATTTCAAGGCTTTAGCAAGAACAAACTTTGTTTGTGCAAGTGGGCCCTCGCCAGCGTCAACAACTAGTACAGCTCCTTCAACCATGCCAACAACCCGTTCAACCTGAAGATCAGCAATATAAATAAGCCAAAAGAATGCAAATGCTTGGCCTTAAAATAAATCTTACCAACTACCGGTAATAACCAATACCTGCACCTTTGTAAGTTGTAGACTATTTTATTGTTTATTCAAACTTTTTTATAACTCAAAACTAAAACTAGCATTGTTTCTTCTATGAATAAAATGGATCAGAGTGTTCAAACTTCAGGCTCTGTTGTGCATAAAGCAATCATCTTGGAAATGGTAAAATAGACATGAACACTTATATCATTTTGTAGCCCACTATTCTTATTGTCAACACGTGTTATTGCTTTGCAACACAACCTCTTTTACATAATTAACACTTTAGTCTACATTAAAACAGAACAGTACCTCTTTTCAAATATAAAGTATGATCTAGAATTAAGTCAACTAAAGCTATTTTTTTCACATGGATATGTGAATTTCAGCTAAGATGAACATACCTCACCGCCAAAATCAGCATGTCCAGGAGTATCAACCATGTTTAACTCATTTTCTTTCCATGAAATACTAGTGACCTGCAATTTTTCATTGTAGAATTTGAATAAATATGATGCTTAATGTGAAGAAAAGCCCTCATGATTTACTAGCATATACAGAGTAAAGAAGAAGAGAAGACCTTTGAAGCAATAGTGATGCCACGCTCCCGCTCAAGGCTGATGGAGTCCATGGCTCGCTCATGGGGGATGTCCGCTCCACACTGCCTCAGCAGCCGATCCATCAGCGTGGTCTTCCCGTGGTCTACGTGCGCAATCACCGCCACGTTACGCAGTCTACTCGGGTCCAAAAATGCATTCGGATCAGTTGCGGCAGCGGCGGCTGCACTCGCAGGCCCCGCGGAGAACCCGCGAGAGAGGCGTGGGAGACGGACCAAGTGCGACGAAAAGGATTTCCTAGTGCTAGTGGACAAGATAGATCGTAGAAGCAAAGGACCCGCCATTTTCTCCTCTCTTCGAAATGGATCCAGTCCAAGGGTTTTTCTCAGCTTTGGTTTAAACTGTGGTTGTGGGGTTTAAGAGTGGGGTTTTTGTGGGGGGTGGTAATCGGTTGGGCGGGTTTCGGGTCGGGTCATTTCTAATTCGAGTTATTCGGATTCGAGTCCCTAATGTTTTCAGATTGTTTCGAGTTCAGTTTTTTAGGTTCGGATCTAATCAGGTTCAAGTTGATTAGGATTTCCAATCGTTTTAGGGTCAGTTAACTCGGGTTCAGGCAGGTTTCGGGCAGATTTTATACTTTTTTAATTTTATGAAAAATAATTTTTAATATAAATGAAATTTTTAAAATCTTCAATCCGAAAGGTCTATATTTTTTATTTACTATACTTTTACATTTAATCATATATATAAAGTAATATAAACTAATTTATATAAAAAATTTATGAACAAGAAATAGTAGTATTATAATTAATTAAATGAATCAATCTACATAAAAATTTATAATTTATAGCATATATATATATATATATGTGTATATATATATATATATATTAAGATCTATTCACATTGTTATTACTCATTAATAATAAATTGTGAATTGGATAAATGATTTAATTAGAAGATGATATATATATATAACAGAATAAATTAAAAATAAGATCCATACTTATAACATTGCATTAGATTAGTAATAAATTAATAATCAATAAATTGAAAAATAATTAAATTTGAAGAAGACATATTTTAAAAATATATCTTTATAACACTAAATACATAAGAAAGACATATATATAATTAAGTAAATACCATACATATTACATAAATTATTATAAAATATAGTATCAATAAAAACATATCATACAAGACATTGACATTACTTAAATAAATTGTTAGATTTGAAAGCAAAACGTATATCAATAAGACTAATAAATGTTAAGACAATTTATTAGTTAAAGGTAATATCATCTTAACTCTTAATTCTTACAAGTTAAAACTAAAATTCCTTATAATAATTAAAATGAAGGTAATATTGTATATTTATAACATGGTAATGGCATTAACATATATTAGTTGGTTTAATTTTAACTTTTATTAAGTATGATTATTGAATTGATTATTTGAATATTAATTGTATATAAATAAAAGTAATATGTCCCATAGAAAATTATCTAATTAGTAAAATTAAACTAATTTTTCTACTACCACTACTACTAATAATAACAATAATTATTAGTATTATTAATCTTACAACATTTATTATATTCATCTACATCTAAATTATATATCTTTTAACTAAACAAAATTATAATTTGTTTAAAATTAGTATATCAAAACCATTTCATTTATTTATTATACATTATTATATTTTGATATTATTTGCTCTATATTTTTAAAATGTAAATATTTTATTTATGTATTTCTTATTTAATAATTACCATAAAAAAGATAAAAAAAATCAAATTACAAATAGATAATCAATTGCCTATCTAGACTTAGGGGATTTTAGTTTAGTATGATGAATTTTGACTTATCTACTATAATTGTTGTACCTTTATAATTTGTTTATTTCACCTACACAAGTTATTGTTGCTTTGCGTATAGATGAGATGTAGACTTTTTTTTAGAGGTTACAACCTAACTTAAGTTTGTTTTAAGTTTTCTTTCTCCATAAAAAAAAATATTGATCTAGCTTTTGAATCACAAATTTGTAACTAAGTGGAAATTATTTGTTTACTCAATTGTATAATTAAAATGAAAAAAAAATTGGAAATTTATAATAATTTTTCAACTAAAACTTTTATTTAAAAAATTATTTAATTATATTTAAATTTTTTGTATTAAATTCGGGTAATTTTGATTTAGGTTCGGATCATGTTCGAGTTCGGGTAATTTTGGATTCGGATCGTTTCGGATTGGTTTATTTCGGGATCGGGCTATTTCGGGTTGGGTTTATTTCGGGTTCAGGTGGTTAACTTTTTTATTCAATCGGGTTTCTGTCGGGTTCAGGTTCAAGTTTTTCGGGCGGATTTTTGGGGTTCAGGTTCACTTTGCCACCTCTAGGTTTTTTGTAGAGGTGGCATAAATGAATCGAACCTAAAAACCCGACCAAGCCTGTCGAACCTTAATCCGACCAAAAACTATCTGACCAAAAAAGTCAACAACTCGAATCTTTCCGAGTCCAAACTCGAAATTACTCTAACCCTACAAGGTCAGAGCCCGAACCTGAACTTGAATTTAATATTAAAAAAAAATAATCTTATAATATTTTTTACAATATTTTCTATGAAATAACATTTTTAATTTTAATAACCATAATTATTTAAAATACTGTATTCTCTTTTTTTCTTAGTAAAATGTGACATATCTGTTACATATGACTAGATTTGTCAATATAAAAATATTATTTATTTAATTAATTTTAGTATTAGTATATAAATAATAGTTAAATTAGTTAATAACATATTCCATAAAACATATAAATAATATTAATATTTATCTAATTTAAAACTAATCTTTAAATAAATATACAATTATAAAAGAAAACAATAAATTTTAATTATGAAGAAAATAAAATTGGTTAATTAATATCATTTAAAAAATATGGATATTTCTAAAAAAATAAATATTTAGTTAAAAGTAAATAAACTGTGTTAAATGATGATATTTTTGAAATATGTTGGCCAAAAAGGATATTTTAATTATTTTAAAGTTTTACATAACTCACATCTATACATCTATACTCTATACATACTATTAATTCTATCCCCTAATGCTTCCATAGACTGACACATGGCACCCTCTATTTCTTACATTTGAGAACTTTTGGCTATGAGGCATCTAACTAAACTCTTTTTCTCTCTCTTGATTTACGTTTTTTCTCTTTAATTAATAAATTAAATTTAAAAGGTTTTAAATGTTGTGGAGATCTTAATCGTTTTTATTGCCTTCTCTTCCTCATTTCTTTCCCTTCCATTTGTCATTCCTTCCCTTAAGGTAGGTTAGAGGAAAAAGAGAAAGAAGATCTCCATGGAATCGACAAATACAGCTTCAAAAAGCCATCAGCTATCCAGTAAAGATTAGAGACAAAGCCAATGATATGGCCCTTTTCCCCTAAATCGTTGCCCCTCTTCAATCTTCACCCTGCCACCAATAGTGGCGTCCTTTTTCTGCATGTTACTCTTTTTGTTCTTGCCTTCTCTCTTTCCTTTTTTTCCTAAATTCCTCCTTAACTCCTTCTTTGTTACTTGATTATTTTTAGAAATCAAGAATTACATTTTCTAATTCATTCATGCTGATTTCTTGTGTAGGCATATTTTCAATTGGGTAAAAACATCTTTTATTTGGGTGAGTTCTATGTACTTTCTTCTATCCTTAAAACCTCAGTTATATTGATAAAGCTTGGATGGATACTATTCCATTTAAAGAATCAACTTTACAATTCTCTAAATTGCGTAATATGATTGTTTTGTATGAGTTTATAACATCCCTTTTTGGTATTGATTTGCTGGTAATCATTTCATGTGATATATAGAAGGAATAAACGCATGGCCATTTTGGGTTTTTTTTTTAAAAAAATTTTGGCCATTTTGGTTTTGTTTCTAGCCATTAACGAATGCTAGAATGGGGAAAAAGGCTATTTACTAAGCCTGATGTGTTAGTTTAACTAAGCCTCTACTGTTTGGGAATAAAACCCTTTAAAATCATTAGGAAAAAAATATATTGAATGTTTAGTGGGAGAAGAATGGATGTGTTTCCTGAGATATGTGATGATGGATGTGTTATGTTTTTGGATTGAATCAATTAGCTTTTGAATTAGCATTACAACTTGGTGGCAATTGGAAAGACCTTGCGAATTTGTATTTGTCATCTACCGTGGCGGAACTCCCATTGGTCCTACAGGTTGAAAACTCAGGTTTGAGCTATACCCATGGCTAATCCTTTTTCTAATGATGCTCAAGATAACAAGTGTTCAAGACATGACAGTATTGTGTTATTGCTTTATTGTGCAAGATTACACACCAAATTGATACTTTTAGCTTCCTGTAATTGGTAAAAATAATTTTAACCCCCTGCCCACCAGGTGTTTGTTTAATAGTATATGTGTGTTAGTAATTGTAATTTTCCTTAACTATGAATGGTCCACTGCCTTGAATTATTATACTATAAGCTTGTGAAATTTGGCTAATAACAAGCTTCGATTTTCCTCATTTATTTTCTCAGCATACTAGCCCCACTTCTTACATGTTTGACCACTTCAAACTACTTTCCTTCCCAGTGAAATTTGTGCAGTACCTCTCGGCTCTCATACTGACGTGATACTCTAACTCATTCATTTTATGAAGCCGATGAGGCTTGAACTTTGGACAAGTTGTTCTGTCTTCATAGTTCACCTAAAAGTTTATGGTTGTTGAATCCTAAAAATTAGATGGCATTACAGCCTTACTTGCACTTAAGATTGTGATCTAGACAGTGACAGAAATTTGTTTTAAAGGATAGTGGTCTCTCTTTGCCAATCTTACAGAAAACTTATCTACTATACCCTTAATTACCTTGGTTTAGCTTAATTATATGGTAGTTTTTAACACTCTGATGCCTTTTGCCTAAGTTGAAACATCATTTTCTTAAGTACGTTTTTTGCATTATTTACTTCAGCTTTGGCATACAACAATATGGATTTCTTGGGTGTTGACAATTTGCTTGACAAACATGGAGAAAATGTGACAACGGAGGCTACATTTACTTCACTTCATACCATGGAGCTGCCATCTCACCGTGGGACTTCCAAGGTCCAATGTGGTTGCCCACTACAATCACTGCACAAACCAATTACAGTGTCAACAATGGCCTTGGCTACACTTGCATTTTATGGAGTTTTAAATCCCATACTTGGTGATCTGTTTCCTTTTCCTCTCATATTTCTATCAGTTTATTATTTGTTCATTATTTTGTTTCTTTCTTATTTACTTTCTGCTTTATAGTGGAATGATCCTCCTTAAAAGAAGCCAGCAATAAGGAGAAGTCTAGCCAAGACTATAAACTGGGTAACTACTTGGGAGGCAACCTAAGTTTTCTTTCTTTTGATTGATGTTTTACTATTCCTTTATCTTCTTTAATTAATTTTTCCCCTGCTTTATCTCTTTTCTTTATGTGTTCTTCTTTGTTTCTTTTGCATAATGCTTTAAATTCAATGACATCAACAACACTTGATGGGATTCTTCCTTGAGAAATTGAACTTGCATGTGAAATGTTAGGTTTTTCATCTCCATCTTCTTTAATTTTGACATAAACGTTGCAAGATCCAATCAATTTTGTTGTTGTTATTGATATTTTTGTTTATTTTTTATTTGTTTATTTTTTCTGAATAAAAGAGATTTTTCGTGAAATATTCTTGTATGAAGTTGGCATGTTACTATTCATTTCTTACTATGTGCAACCATGCTGCTTTGGGCTAATTGTTGGAAGTGCTTTACAGTGCCATCTGGAAATCTTTTTGCATATAATGGTAGACTGATATACAAGGAGTATAACTGTAGTAATAATTGGTATTATCTTACATCACAACTCAGTGCTTTTTCAGTGCAAACAAGGGTACTTCACCAACTTTGTAGCCAAGAATGGCGCCACTCTTGACTCCTTGTCACAACATTGGTCTTCTTGGTTGATTATAGTGGTAATCAACATTGACAAGCTAACGGCCCCACTCCATGTACTAATGGTGTCATTACATGGGTGACCAATCCCTTTATGCCTTGACAAAGCCTTTCATGAAAATACCAAGCTAATGGCGCCACTACAACTCATAATGGCGCCATTACTACTACATATCACCTTGTATATTTTTGTCCTGATATCATTACTTTCTAGATTACTTTCCCTCAGAAATTGCCTTTATAAATAGCTTCACCATCTGAGTTCCTCACCACATTGCTTATTCTCTGCCTATTCTCTTCACATACTTATTCTCTTCTGCTATTCATTCCATACACTTCAATATGCCGAGACAGAGAAACCAGAGTGAAGCTTCAAATCAACAACCCCAAATTCCACAACCCCAACTTTTACATCTTAATCCGAACCATTTTTGTTGATGCTGAAGCAATGTTCTGGTATCATGATAAGTATGATAATGATATGGTGGTGGAGAAGCTCATTGAAGAAGAGCTGGATTTGGAGCTTGCAATTTTTGATGAATTTGAAAATATAGGGTGGGGAGGTCTGGTTCAGCTACAAGGATACTATTACCCAGATCTAGTGAAGCAATTCTATGTCAATATGCCCAAATTTTGACTATTTGGTGCACCACGCGGATCAGCTTGCTACTCCTCCATACATTTTAGCTCAAACTTTTAATTCATTGGAGGTAGAGCATGACCAACTTAAAGAGGACCTAAAGCGATTCATCACCAACATATTAATGGAAAATGGTCAAGTTATTCTGACTGATCTCATGACCAGTATGAGGGGACTAACAACAAAGCTTAGGAGGTCAGCACTTACTTGTTTGGAGGAGGGCCGAGACCATGAGCAAGGCAAGATAAGAATGGCGCCACTCCAACCTGTAATGGCGCCATTACCCATTAGCTTTCTCTCCCATGTCTTCAGCACCAGCAACAACCAAACAAAGGAATTTCACGAATCTCTCTTTCTCTCTTTTCCTATCTCTCTTTTAATTATTTGTTTAATTATTTGCTAAAGGGTGTAGTGTTAAAATTGGAGAAAAAGAATTTTTAGCGGATTTAATTCCGCTAGACGTTAGTGGCTTCGATGTGATACTGGGAATGGATTGGTTAGAAACACATCGAGCCAAAGTTAACTGCTTCACTAAAGAGGTGACATTTAAAAAACCGAGTGAACTCGAAGTAAACTTTAAAGGTGAAAGGCGAGTATTACCAACCTATGTCATCTCGACAATCAAGGCTAGAAAGTTAGTTCAAAAAGGGTGTTCAACATATCTAGCCCATGTGGTGGATACCCCTAATAGCGCCATTCCACTCCATAGTGGCGCCATTAGGGTTAGCAGTCAGACAGCACAACAAGAAGACCATAACGGCACCGTTCCACTTCGTAATGGCGCCGGGAAATGTCTCCAGCGTCCTTCATACTCTTTAGTCAGCAACTAGGTCATTAAGGGTATTTATGTAATTTGGTCATTTAAATACCTTGTTTTCTCTAGATTACGGACAAATTTTGATAGATTACAGATTTTTTGAGAATTCCAAAGAGAGCAATCAGAGGGGGAAATTCGCCGTAAGAGGGAGGGGGCTCTCCCCTTTCCCTCCGTTTGTATTTCTTTATTTTCAATGCAATTTCCTTTGTCTCCCCTCAATTAATGAGTGGGTAGACTTTAATTTTCTCCAATCTATGATTTGATTATCTTTATTGTTAGATTTGTGATGAGATTCTTGAGCTTAGATTTTCAATTAAACCTTGGGTATTCTTTGATTACTTGTTATTATTGACTGTGTTTACTTAATTTGCTTAATTGGACCGGTACTCTTAGGTTAATCAAGATTAACACTAGCTAAATTTAATCTAATGAATCTTTAGTAGTTAGATTGGATTATTAGTAGCAAGTGGGTAGCTTTGTTCCTATCCATAGCAATCAAAGGGATTATCTCAAGCGAACGCGCGAAGTGTTTCGTTAGATAAGTGTGGGCTAATGTCTATTTAGATAGATTAATGCTTTACTTGACCTGTACCTGGTTACCGCGAATGAGTCATGCTTGATTGGGTAAAAGGGTTTAGTTTGGGAAGCGATGGGTATCGAATTAGGCTAATTAAGAATAGACCGGGACTTAGGGGAAGCGATAGTACCTTATGTCTACGCCTGCTATCCATAGGTTGATTCAATATCCTTAGTAAGTCTAGGAATCACATTTCTAGTCAATTAGATAGTTAATCATAAGTTAGAGGCCTTTAGTCAGATAGTTTTATTCTTTATCATTTACTATTTTCTTTATATTTGATTTAATATTTGTCTTTTCACTTTCCACAAACCCCTTTGTTCTTTACTTTTGTTATTTAGTCTCTATAGAGTAAGTTCATAATTGCCACTCTCCTCGTGGGATCGACCCTTACTTGCCCTGCTATGAGTAAGTGAGGTATTATTCTTTTGGTGGCGTGATGACTGTCCATTAGAGTTCGAGTATGTCATTTCTCGAATGATTTGTAAACAACCAAACCTACCCTTAGAATACCTTCTTTAGTAGTGTGCCACCATATACGGATACCCTATATGGTCTTTAGGTGAAAGGACACAGTATCTAAGAGTAGTCTTTAGGTGAAATGACACCACGACCACCTTTTCCTAAAGATTTGAGAAAGCAATGTGAGCTTTCCGAGAAATTTCCCAAGACAAATTCTTCAGCTTCTAATACCCTTCCTACTCGTTAACTAAACCAAACAAAGGATAATAAGTCCCTTGAGGTGACGAGATATGTGATATCTCATCCAACTTCCAAGATAGGCTACTCAGAGACTCGCCAGTGAAGAAAATTGGTTCGACGTCCAACCTTTAAGGTAGTGGACATCGAGACTCGCTTGTGAAGAAGCGAGTTTGACATCTAACCCAACCCAAATACGATTTCAACCATTCTCTACACTTGTAATGTGTAGAATTTGGGAGGAAGTGAAGCAATAAGAACATTGCGAGGAATAAAGATGGACCTGATGTGCACGAAAGCTAAACTAACCTCTCATGCTTTCTACACCATTAGTATGTAGATTATGAGAGAAAGTTAGGTTAGGAGGGAAGAAGTTAAAAGAGATATAAGATCACGGAGGACGAGGTTGAAGGAACCTCAAGAAGTGAGATAAAGCAGGATGCATAGTGGACCCCTCACTGTGTATTCAGCCTCTGGATCCCTTTGTGAGCAAAATGGAAAGAGAATAGTGGTGAGAAGGATGTAAAGAGATTACATCCATATGGTCGATGAGTAGTAGATTTATTACCACTTGTCTTACCATTGGATACCAATGTTAAGAGGAGATAGTGCAGAAAAGAAGTGGAGATGGAGAAAATGGAGCAAGAAGAAAGATAAGCTAGAAACCTCCACTCCCAAGGGGTTAATAAGTAATGAACCCCTTATCACTTGGTTAACAATAAGAGTAAGAAGGAGGAGATCCCCAAAAGATGATAAGAAAGGACCATGACAAGGTCAATGGGAAGTAAACAAACGAAGAGAGTGGAATGCACGATGATGATGGAAATTCTTGCATACGTGCAAGTAAGAGCACGAAAGAACCTTTCCCCCATAGTCGGAAAGTTATCACCAAAGAGAAACTGGTGAGAAAGAGGAAGTGGAAAAGAAAGGAAAAGCGAGTGTTTAAACAAAGGATACAAGTGATGTTGTGATGTAGTGCCGAAGCTTTCTTAATAAAGAAAGAAAGCATAAAACTCTAGCTAATGGAAAAAATCCTAGGCTAATCAGAGATGAATAAGGCCTAGGAAGAAAAAGAAGCTTAGTTCAGTTGATGAACTAAGTTTTGCTTAATTAGGAGCAGAGCCTTAAAAGAGGAAGAGCATAACATACCTTAGAATCCTAAACCCTTAGAATACTTTATTCTTAACTAGTAATATTTCATAATAAACCATAGGGTAATAATTTCGAAATGATTAGGTAGAAGTAGTAAAGAGTAAGGTGCATGAAACAATAATGTGAGGCAAAACCTAGGGAGATAACCTAGGGATAAGCTAAAGAAAGTGAATAAAACGGGGTTTAAAAGCCTAGAAAGAGGATTAAGAAAATCTAGTGAAACAAATCGAATAAAAGACTTAGAGAACAGAGTTTAGCTGAAGACAGTCGAGCATAATGAACCTCAAACTCGAGTCAAGCAAATGCTCTACATCATACTACATGCGAGGAATGGAAAGAATAAACAAGGATGATTGGAGACACGAAATGCGGACATAAGGGGAATAAGAATGTGAGTTGGTGGAAGGAGAGGAACCCCTAACAATTTAAGTTATAAAGAAGAGATAAGAAGATTGGATAGAAAGAAAAAAATTGGAGAAGGGAAAAGAGAGGAAAGCACTTAAAGGAAACGAGTGAATGGAGATACTTGTATCCTAAAAAATAACTGGTAGTAGGCTTTTCATTACTTATCTACCCTCTAGATACAAGTAAAGGATGAATGGAAGAGAAAGGAAGAAAGGTAAAGAGATAAAGGTACCAAAGTATGGAAAAGCAAGGAAGGTTGAAAGGATGATGAAGATGATGATAATGATGATAAATTTAAGGTGATTGCAAACCCAGTTGAAGAGGAAAGTGGATCGACTTAGGTAAGAGTTGAAAAAGAAATGAGGATAAAACAAGGACAATAATTGAAACTGGAGAAGACAAAAAGGTGAAAGCAAGATGAAGGAGTGAGATAGAAGGAATTAAGAGTAGAAAGTCAAGGAATAAAAATGATAAGTTGAAAATTTTGAAGGAGGGGAGCAGATTAACGCTATGGGATAAATTCCCCTCAAAGAATAAGTGCAGAAAGGATATGAAGAAGTGAAGTCTAAGCCAATGTAAGTTGGAAATAGCCAAGTGCGGATAAGATTAGAAAATAGTAAATGGTAAAGAAAAGGTGTTTTCCACGATAAATAAACCTTGGTGTGGAGGACAAGTAAAAGATATCAAGGAAGACAAAGTCGACGATGGCTTAGATAAAGAAAACCCACATGAGAAAAACAAAAGATGTGGGAACTAAGACAGAAAGGATGACAAGGGCAACCTCGAGTACTCAATGGAAAGAGTATGGGGATAAGGAAAGGAATTGGACGAGCTCATAAACTTTTATGAGTACAACCAGTATAATAAGAAGAAAGAAAATTCTAACGCCTAAATGAAGTGAAGGTGTTAGAATAGTAGTGAAAATGAGGATGAATAGTAGTGAAGATAAGGATGATAAAGAAAGTGGGAAAAGAAAGTGAGCAACGAAAGAAATGAAGCTTGAGCAAAGGAAACCTCGGACAAGACATGAAAGATCACGACAACCATGGCAAGAAAAAGTTAGTAGCGAACCCAAACCCTAATGGAAGGGGGTATGGCGATAAAGAAAGCTACAGACGATGCCAAAGGATGGCAATGAACCCAAGATAAGGGCAAATCGAGTGAAAGGATAAGAAACCCTAAGAGAGAGGAATAATATGATAAAGAAAGCTACAAACAATGTCGCATGATTTCAACGTGTGTGATTAGTTAGTCTGTAGACCCTATAACGAGTGGTGGGTGAATGAGAGAAAGAAAAGAAAAGAAAAAGGAGGAAAAGAGAACAATCTATAGCAAAGAAGATGAAAGATGAAGAGAGCACAAAGAGGCTAAAGAAAATGGTATAGATGAGCATGTAGTCGAGACTCAAGTAAGAGTGACTTAGGAGCCATGTGAGGTGTCCCCATGAGAGGAAAGGTCAGAGATTAAGATCTTGAGAATCTCTATGATGACCACTCAAGAGAACCGGCCCAGAGTATGATTGGGGAGAGCATGAGGCCTCCCAGAGTTCGCTATCCTAGAGAGGATAATAGATGAGATGGGTTGAGAGCCCTGTATAAGATAAGACTGGCTGACGGCCCTATATGAGTTAGACATAGCCGGTCAGAGAGTGAGTTAGATTGTGAGAGCCAAGAGGGCGTGATCTCTGATTCCTCTAATATAGTATAGTCGATAGTAGGCCAGTGTGTACGAAAGCTTAACTTATATACCATGTGGTAAGAAGAGAGAGAACAAGAAGAGAAAGCAGAGAACCGAGAAACGAAATAAAGAAGTAAGACCAAGGTAAGGGAAGGACAAACTAACTCATCCCACACCTCGCCTTAAAGGCGAGGCAGTTAATCTAAAGTCTTCCCCGACATCTTGGTTACAAGAATGAGTACAAGACATCGAAAAGAAGAATAATGCATCAGAGAATGGCCTCAGAGTGAGAGGCCATGTTAAAGAAAGAAGACGAGACTTCTAAAGAGAATAAGAGGAATGGAACCTCCGAAGCAATAAGAGGATAGTCTCGATAAGAGAGACTTTAAAAAGAAAGCAACAATAGAGCGAGAGGATCGAGAAAGCACGACTAAGGTGGAGTAAGAACCTCTAAGCAACACAACTAAAGTGAAGCGAGCCTAGACCACAAATGGATAAGGATAGGCTCTGCTAAGGAAAAGATGAAGTTCAAACTCAATAACAGAAGAGTGAGAAAGTTGTTATTGAGAGAAGGTGATCGAGAGATATCAAAACATAACAAGGAAGTTCGGTGGTGAATAGTGGTGCAAACACTATTCAAAAACAAGGAGAAGGCTTAGAAATGAAGCCAAATCTCCCCCACAACTACCTTAGGAATTTCAAAGAGGAAAATTTTGAAGGAGAAGAGAGTTTACGCACCTGGACCTAATCCAACTTTTCCGTACCAATGGAATAGTGTAGATGGCATATTAACTCGAGCAATATGTCAGTCTGGATGTATCTAATTAAGAAGAGATGATAAACTTAGGACAAGACGGAGTTGGAAGACGAGATGATTAACCACGCATGGAAACAACTAGGCACCAATTAGACTTTCTCTAAGTCCATAATAAATGGAATTGAGGTCCACTGGCTTGAAAAATGCCGGGCTTCCCTATAAATAGGGGGACACATTTTCTCTCTTTCTCTCATTTCTCTTTTCTGTTTTTTGCCCTCTCGGAACCATTTCGGACTTTTGGCAGATCAAAAAAATCGACCAATAAATCAAGGTGAGTTTCTAGTATGTTGTTCTGCTTACCTCAATCTACGTTATACCTAATTTGCACGTATTTCCATACATTGGTCTAAGAGAAATCTCGATTCAAAGTTAAATTTAGCTTTTTAGTTAAATTTAGATTTAGATTTTAGGTTTAAGAACTTTGAGCTGATGATTCTCATTTTTGCTTCGGTAAACGCATTGTGGGAGTCGTGGGGAATGCATGTCTCGATTTTCAGGCCAATCGGTGGACCAACGGGCCTGAAAATCGAGGAGGAGGCTCAGAATCCGAGCCCATACCGCGTTTCCCACGCGGGAGTGACCTTTGGACTAAGGCCCCTCTCTGGACTTGGTCTGGTCCTGCACGGTAGTCAATTTTGGCTTAGGGGCAAAATTGTAATTTTGCACCAAGTGTCTGATTTTGACCCAAAACCTTATTGAACACTTTTTTTAGCCCTAAAACTCATCCGAGCATCATCTTAGGTCATGGAAGAGTCTCATAGGTGCATTCATAGGTTGATTATAAATGCTAACGTGTATTTCCGTGTAATTAGGGTTCTGGATGATTGAGTGCGGCGACGCTCTGGAGATCAATCTTCGTGGGACAATTGGGAGTACATGAACCTCCTAACACAGTGAGTGGCTTTATTACAGTTTTAGGCCATTTAGGGCTAAACACTTTTATTACAAAAATGTTTTAATTAAATGTTTTAGGATTCGAGTATTCCTTCATACCGCCACATACGTTGTTGTATGCCACTGATAGTTGTATTTTACACCTATATTTGAGACTACTTTAGAACACTTTTATGGCTTTCTAATTATGTTTTTAGTCCATAAGTGTCACGCCCCGACCCGCAGGCTCGGCCACGTGACAACCGCCGTACCACCTCGAGATGCGTGCCTCGTCAGGCGGGCAACCAAGATGATACAAGGCTTAAAATAAAGGATATTCGAGCAATATATGAAAAACATATTAAATTATCATAAATAATACAATTTCAAAATATTTAAAATATATATCACATCTTACAATATTCCATGCAGCGGAAAATATTATTTAAATCCACAAATGTATAGGTAAGATGTAATAATATCCCGAGCCAAGTAACACAAAGCAAAAGGGTGGCACCTACATAATCGTGTCCACAGAAACGAACTGGGATCACTGGCCACCAGGACGTCCGCCGTCCAAAGACTGATGATCTGAGAACAAAAGTGAATGGGGTGAGTACATAATCTTGTACCCAGTGAGAGACTCGGTTATAAAGACCGATCACCTCAGGCTGGGGATATGAAATAATCCAAATATCAATTTAATAAATCATTTACTGAAATATATTAAATCCCATACCAAATCAAATATCAAATATCAAATTCATAATAATATTTACATAAGGGCTGGCATCTGAAATTTGTCCCAATAAGGTATACCCGTGCACTGGGGTATCCACTGGACCGTCAAGGGTTACTTTCTATTTTAAAACATTTACTTTATTCTCTGGCCCATTCCCTTGACGTTTGCCATACTGTGGTGGAACACAGCATCCGAAGTCCTGGCGAGTTTCCCTACGCGCCTCTCGCAACCAGGAGCGACTCACTGTGCCCCTCGATAGGCGGTCCACGGCTGAGTAACACGCATGCATCTCAACTCGGTCCACGCTCCCACATATTAGAGCCCCGAGGACAATACTCAATCTCTCATCTCTCAGGCGTATCATTCCCCAATAATAATCAATAATTATATTAATTTCTCAGGGGTATCGTTCCCCAAACCATAAACAATAATAATTTCAATATATCAAATTTATTGAAATTCCCACCCTTAAAATCATTTGTAAACTCAGTGCGTGAGGGTGGACAATTCATACCCCAAAACATATATAAACAATTTAGTAAAGCATTTATAAATAAATTTGCAAACGGTTAACCCTCAATGGTCAACCAATATAATCCGAGCCACTCACAAGTGAGGAGAGTTGTATACTCCCCGATTACCCACGTATGCCTTGGTTCTAATTGCTACCGGTCCAAATCTCGTACGATCACGTACCTAAATAATCAAATTAAATTCTAATTTGATTAATAAAATATTCAATCAATGTTCAAATCATAAATCAACACCAATTAAAGGTCTCGGACTAAAATTGATAAGTCCAGAAGTCAATTGGAGCTAATTGGAGTCAATTGGGGTCAAATGGGGTCTAGGGTTGCAAAATTACCAAAATACCCCTGGTGCTACAGTACCCTTGCCGACAGTGATGTTCCGGCGCCGGAACTAGTCAGAACCGGCGCCGGTTCTGTTCTGGAATTAAGGCCGAGTTTCAGCCATAATCTTTTTCAGCTCGATTTAAGTTCAATTCACAACCAATCCGCATCAAAATTGAAACACAGCATGATAAACACATGATCTATGGATTTACAGCTTCAAGAACGGAATCAAACAACCAATCATGCTCGAATTTTGAATTAAATCACTGAGAGTTGACTTATCTCGGACAAAACAGAAATATCAACTTCAATCAACGAAATCTCTTAGCTCAGACCATGAAATCAAGCGTATAAACTATCAAATTAAAGCTTGATGAGTCTAGAACAACATACCAAATTCTCAGCCAAGACGCACGGTTGAATCAAAAGATATGAGCTGATGAACAATCTGTCGCCAAATTTCCAGATTTCTAGATTTGAAAATTTTCTTGATAATCTTATTGTTTTGATCATCAAGAAGACAAGAGAAGTTGTTATTGATGTTTGATTAAGTGTTTGAAAGGAGATTGAGGTTTTAATTCAGAAGAATCGAGAGAGAGCTCGGAGAAAATTTGAATAACAAAGAGAAGAAATGAAATTGGGGGTTCTCGGGTGAGCCGAGACCCAATTTAATCGACCAATTCCGGCGCCGGTATTGGTCAGTTCCGGCGCCGGAATCAACAGAGTCAAGTTGACTCCGGTCAACTCGGTCAAACATCCTTGGAATCCGTGCCCAAGTGGGACCCACATCTCGGAACTTCAATTTAAGGATTTTTAAGCTTGAAATTGAGCTATATGAAGTTCAAAACATTCATGGAAAGTCAAAATTGATATATTAACCAGACAACAATTCATAAATATTCAACTTGACACGTGGGGACTAGGTCCGGGCGTGTCAATAAGTATTTATTTCTTCTCACTTTAGTTATTTGTTTGTTGTGTAGGAATTCTAATATATTTAAAGGATTTTTGACGGAATTGGGACTTTACTAGAAGTCAAGGTGAAAATCAAAGTTGAAGTCAAAAGAAAAACATGGTCTTCATGGATAAAGGAAGTCACGGCCCTTGCAAACCTAAATTCAAGGCAATTTCCAATTATGGGCCAATTATCATAAGTGAAGAGTTAAAGTTCAAGCCCAAGTCCATTATAATCTTTTAAGTTATTAGGGTTTTAGACATCTAGCATAAATACAAAAGTTATTAGTATTTTTAGAACTTTTTGCTGTCAAGGAGAGCTAGAAGCAAGTTTTGGAGTTTTCTTCTACTTTGTTCCTACACTCTTTCTATTTATGCTTAATTTAATTGTTTTTGGTTTTTATTCAATTATGTGTAACTAAATCCCTAGATAGGGTTAGGGATTAGCTTTTGTTGGATTATTCAACTATGAATGCATGATTTAATTATTGCTTTGGCTGAATTTATTCTCTTTGATCCTAGTTTTGGATTTATGCCTGATCAACATAGATTCATTCTTAGAGATTATATGAAGTACTGAAAGGAGAAGTATAATCTGTGCACTTGGAGAGTAAACATTGTAGAATTAGAGATAGAGATATCCTAAACTAGGGTGATAACTATATGATTACTTATGCATAATGAATTTGAGTAAGTTAAATTGCGCATCGAGAGATGGAAATTACTTAATTGAATATACCGTTGTACCTTGAGAGAGGACATAGATAATTTGGTGTAATCGTTATTTCAACCTTAATAATTAATCTTGTTTAGTAATTGAATATTCACTTAAGTGAATCCTGAAACCTTAGCACTTCTCATAATTTGAATTTAATCCTTCTTTTATTTAGCTTAATTTTATAAATTAGTCTTTAAATTGATTCACTTATTATCTTCTTCATTTATTTTAAACCTGTTTTGGACTGTAATTAGTTTAGATAACAAATTTTTATCTCAATGGAAACGACCTTGAATACTTTTTTATCTGTGCTATATCGATTCTGTTCACTTGCAGATTTAGGCGATAAAAAAATTGGCACCGTTGCTGGGGATTAAATGTTTGTTTTTCTTTAATTAGTTCTAGTATTATTTTATTTTTCTTTTATTTTCGTTTTTGTTTAAATTTATTTTCCTCCTTTTTGATTTCATGTTGTTAATGAGAGATAGGATTACTTGAAGCCAAGGCAAAGTTGATCAATTAATTCCTACCGACCCTGAAATTGAAAACACTGTTAGACGATTCAACGTAATCAGAAAACAAAAAGAAATGGTTGACGACAACAACCAAAGAGGCAATGGTGGCAATGGTGGTGATAATGGAGGCAATGATGGCAATAACAATGCTCTCATTCAAGCTAATAATTAACCTCCATGCGAACTTATGGGAGAGTACAATTTCCAATAATTGACAACAATCCTTTTTGCATCTGATTGGGTAATGTTGCCAGACAATATGAGATGAAAAACACTTACTTGAATATGTTGCCTACATTCAATGGTTTATCTTCAGAGGATATGGTGGCTTTCATTCGAGACTTTTATCAAGTGGTACAAATCTTCTGTTGCAAAATTTAACAGAAGATGACATTAGAATATGATGCTTCTCTAGTTGCTTGAAAGGCCAAGCAAGAAACCGGTTGCTAAACTTGAAGATTGATTCTCTTGACTCATGGGATAAGGTTTACAATGCTTTTTCCTTAAATATTATCCGGCCTTCAAGACTGATGAATTGAGAAACAAGATATAAGAATTTAAACAGGATGATTATGATTCCTTCTATAAAGCTTGGGAGAGATTTAGGGAGTTGCTTACTCAATGCCCTCATCATGGTTATCTTGATCGCATGCTATGGCACTTTTTTTACAAAGGTCTTATAGAGAATGCTACAAATTTGGTTGACAATGTTGTAGGTGCTGAGATATCTTCTAAGACACCTGATGAGCTAAGAGAAATCTTGGAGAAGTTGGCTAAAAACTCACAAAGCAAGAGGAAAAGGAGGGGAAAGTTGAACGGTCATGCTCTTGAATTACAAGTTGAGACTCAATCTAGCTTAACTTCTCAACTAGTCACCCTTAACAAGAACTTTGATAAGTTGTTTGCTCAAGCATCTACTCAACTAGAAGGTTGCAATAGTTGTGATATGTTTGGACACTCTTCTCATGGTTGTATGAATAGAATGCCTGCTGATTACAGTGAAGATGTGACTTATGTAGCTGGGTTTGAAGGAAAGCAAGGAGGAAGGAATGATGCTTTCTCTAATACTTATAATACTAGTTGGAGAAAAAATCTAAACTTTTCATGGAGTAATCAAGAGGCTGGCACAAACAATTCTACTGCCAAGTCAGATTTCAATCACAACAACCATAACAAGCTTCTCAACCTCCACAAGACAATGGGATAGAAGACCAATAATGTAAATGTCAAGACACATATTGATAATCTTCAACAAACGCATGGCACTTCTATCCGAAATTTAGAGATGCAAGTGAGTCAACTAGCTCAGATTTTGGTAGAAAGTGGTCAAGGCATGCTTCCAAGCAACACTAAAACATACCCCAAAGAGAGTTGCAAATCAATCACTTTGAGAAGTGGAAAAGTCATTGAGTTTAGATATTCCAAGGCAAAGAAGAGCCAAAATTTTTCAGAGGAAGATGGATGGGTTGAAGTCATGGCACCGGATCCTCAAAATTGTTTGAACTCTGAAAAAAATTTGAGTCCCGTGCAGGACCCAAAGGCCTTCTGTGCCGGAACTGTTGCTGAAGCTCATGAGGGCCCAAAAACAATGCCTCCCACATCAGATCCAAGCTTATCCCACACGAGAGTGGCTACAAACACAGACAAAACAACACCTTCCTCACCGGACCCGATCCTGTCCTGGGTGGGAGTGACTCTCCAAGCGCCCACCAAACTTCAAACAACGCCTCCCACATCAGGTGCAACTATAACCCATGTCGAACCTTCCTCTACTGCTAATTCTGAGGTGAAAGCTTATGTTCCACCCATTCCTTACCCCCAAAGGCTAAAGAAGAGGAAAGATGAAGTTAGTTTCAAGAAGTTTACTGAAGCCTTAGCTCAAATGCCATCATATGTAAAGTTTTTGAAGGAACTCATCTCTAACAAAAACAAACTTGAGGAGTTTGCTACAGTAGCCTTGACTGAGGAGTATAGTGCAATTTTGTAAAATAAACTACCTCCAAAGTTGAAAGATCCAGGGAGTTTTGTTATTCCATGTTAACTTTAGTGCGTCTAATGTTTATAAATGTTTATGTGATTTAGATGCTAGTATTAACTTGATGCCTTTATCTCTTTTCAGGAAAATTGGAATAGGAGAACTCAAGCCTACAATAGTGTCACTCCAACTTGCTGATAGGACTATTTGGTATCCTTATGGAATAGTTGAAGATCTTCTTGTTAATGTCGATAAACTGATTTTCCTATAGATTTTCTTATTATGGATATGGAGTATGAAATTGATGTTCGCATTATACTTAGGAGACCATTCATGGTCACTGAAGGGGCACTAATTGATGTGCCTGAGGGTAAGTTGACCTTGAGAGTGGGTAATGAAAAGGTGGAGTTCAACATATTCAAAGCCATCAAAGGTCCTTCATATGATGGTATTTGCTATAGGATAGATGTTGTTGATTCTATTGTGTATGATTCATTACCTAGAGTCATTTATGATGACATTTTGGAAACTTGTATAGCTCTAGGTCTTAATAAGAATGATGAGAATGAGAATATTATTGAATGTGCTTTTAGGTTAGATGGAGAAAGAGTTAAACCTAGATTCACTCATGTTTTAGAAGACTTAGGAGAAAGAAAACGTAAGACTTTGCCATCTATTCAAGAGGCACCTAAACTTGATTTGAAACCCTTGCCTCCCCATCTTAGATATGCATATCTAGGAGAAAGCAGCACTTATCCTATTGTTATTTCATCTGCGTTGAGCTCTGTGCAGGAAGAAAAGCTTTTAAGAGTTTTACAAGAACATAAGATGGCAATCACATGAACTATTGTAGACATTAGAGGAATTAGTCCATCTATATGTTCTTACAAAATTCTGATGGAGGAAAACCACAAACCTAGTGTGGAAAATCAGCGAAGACTTAATCCCAACATGAAAGAAGTCGTTCGTGCCGAGGTAATTAAACTTCTTGATGCAGGAATTATCTATCCTATTTCTGATAGCCCTTGGGTAAGTCCTACGTAGGTTGTTCAAAAAGAAAGGAGGCATGACTATAATTACAAATGAAAAGAATGAGCTGATTCCCACTAGAACAGTCACTGGTTGGAGAGTGTGCATTGATTACAGAAAATTGAATGCTACAACTCAAAAATATCACTTTCCATTACCATTCATTGACAGATGTTGGAGAGATTGGCTGGACATGAGTATTATTGCTTTCTTGATGGTTATTTGGGTTACAATCATATTCCAATTGCATTAGAAGATCAAGAAAAGACAACATTTACATGCCCATATGGAACTTTTCCGTATCAAAGAATGTCTTTTGGGTTATGCAATGCGCCAACCACTTTCCAAAGGCATGATGGTGATTTTCTCTGACATGATAGAGAAAACAATCGAGGTATTCATGGATCACTTTTCTATTTTTGGATCTTCTTTTGATGCTTGCTTGTTTAATTTGAAATAGGTTTTGCAAAGATTTGAAGAAACAAACCTTGTGCTTAATTGGGAAAAATGTCACTTCATGGTACAAGAAGGAATAGTGTTGGGTCATCGAATTTCAAAGAACGACATAGAGGTGGATAAAGCAAAGATCAAAGTTATTGAAAGATTACCACCTCCTACTTCAATTCGTGCAGTCAGGAGTTTCCTTGGTCATGCTGGTTTTTACCGGCAGTTTATTAAGGATTTCTCCAAAATCACTAGACCTTTCTGTCAATTATTACAAAAAGATGTGACTTTTGAGTTTACTGATAAATTTCTTGTGGCTTTTAACAGATTGAAAAAGGAGTTAACTTCAGCTCCTATTATGGCTGCACCTGATTGGAAGTTGCCTTTTGAATTGATGTGTGATGCAAGTGATTATGCATTGGGGGCTATTTTGGGACAAAGGCAGGATAAGAAACTTTATGTTATTTATTATGCTAGCAAAGTTCTAAATGAGGCTCAAATTAATTACGCTACTATTGAGAAAGAACTTCTAGCGTAGTTTTTGCTTTTGAAAAGTTTCGATCTTATCTTGTTTGTTTTAAAGTCATAGTTTACACTGATCATTCTACTTTCAAATATCTTTTGTCTAAAATGGACGCAAAACCTAGGCTAATCTGTTGGATTTTGCTTTTGTAGGAATTTGATTCGGAGATTAAAGATAGAAAGGGAATAGAAAATCTAGTTGCTAATCACTTGTCGAGATTGGAGCAAAGAGATCAAAATAAGGATGAATCGATTTGTGACTAATTTCTTGATGAAAGACTTTGGGCTGTTCAACATGTTAAGACCACTTGTTTTGCTAATTTGCTTAATTACTTGGTGTCAAATATTGTTCCCGAAGATTTTTCATATCATCAAAAGAAGAAATTCCTTTCAGATGCCAAATTTTATTATTTTGATAATCCCTTGCTATTTTGAAGATGTTTTGATGGTATTATTCGAAGATGTATACCTGATGATGAGATGGAACCAATCTTACATGCATGCCATTGATCCTCCTTATAGTGGACACCATGGTGCTGACAGAACCACTGCAAAAATCTTACAATGTGGGTTTTATTGGCCTACATTATTCAAGGATGTTCGTAGCTTTGTGCTTGCTTGTGATAGATGTCCAAGAATTGGAAATATTAGCAAGCGCCATGAGATGCCTTAAAACATGATTCTCTTTGTTGAACTTTTTGATGTTTGGGGTATAGACTTTATGGGCCCTTTCTCTAAATCTAAAGGGAAAGAATACATCCTTGTGGCGGTTGATTATGTGTCCAAATAGGTTGAAGCGGTTGCCTTGAAGAATAATACTAGAGCTAGTGTGGTGAAATTTGTTAAACAGAACATCTTTACCCGATTTGGAGTTCCCCGAGTTATCATTAGTGATAATGGAGTTCATTTCCAGAATTCTACCTTCAGGAACATTTTAAAGAATAATGGGTGCATCTTCAAGACTTTTACCACTTATTATCCTCAAACAAGTGGTCAAGTAGAAGTTTCAAATTGAGAAATCAAGCAAATCTTAGAGAAAACTGTCAATTCTTCAAGAACTGATCGGACAAGGAAGTTAGATGATGCTCTTTGGGCTTATCGGATAGCATTCAAAACACCTTTAAGGATGTCTCCTTATTGATTGGTTCATGGGAAATCTTGTCACCTTCCTATTGAAATTGAACATAGAGCACTTTGGGCAATCAAGAAGGTCAATTTCGATTTGACCAAGGCGGGTGAAAAGCGACTTCTCCAATTGAATGAGCTTGATGAATTTAGAGGAGAGTCTTTCGAAAATGCCAAGATTTACAAAGAGCTCTCCAAGGCTTTTCATGATAAACATATCCTTAAGAGAGAATTCAAAGTTGGTAAAAAAGTATTACTTTTTAATTCTTGTTTTAAATTGTTTCCAGGGAAATTGAAGTCAAGATGGTCTGGGCCTGTCATTGTGACGAAGGTGCAACCATACGGTGCCATAGAAAGTGAAAGGGATGATGGAAAGCCATTTGTGGTCAATGGGCAACGTTTGAAGCCTTATTTGGAAGGAGATCAAGTGGGATGCGTCCATAAGATCACTGTTCAAGATTAGCTCCATCCAATGGCCAAGTCTAGCTATAGACATTAAATTTAGCGCTTATTGGGAGGCAACCCAATTTCTAACTTGATTTTGTGATTTCTTTTATTTTCGTTTTAAATTGTTCATTAACTACTTTAATTTTTGACTTTGTAGGTAATTTCATACAAATTTCATTGATTTATTCAACCTTCACTTTATATGAGAAAAGGGGAGATTTCTATACTCTTGCTTGTCCTTATAATTTTCTTTGTTTGCTTAGTTCACAATTGGGGACAATGTTCATGTTTAAGTGTTGGGGGGGGGGGGGGGGATCTTTGAAATTTGCATGTTTTGTTAAGTTGTGCATGTTCTATTATGTTTGTGTTAAGCTTATTAGTATTAGTTTTATCTTTAATTAGTTTTTGGTCTTATTCGCACTCGTGAAATAATGAGTCACGTAGTGAAAAGTTGAGTTAGGGTTAAATTTTGAGTCCTGTGCGTGTTTTTATCGAGAAAAATTTAGAATTCAGCGATTTTGTTGACTTCCATGCACTCGAATGCATCCCACGCCGGATTGCCTTAGAAGCTCAAATTGTAGTTGGGATTAATGTCTCCCAGGCGGGACCCGAATGCATCCTATGCCAGAGTGTAGGTTAGTAGACAGCCCAAGTCTGAAAGCAACATCTCTTGCGCGGGAGTTAAAGCAAAACCACGCTGGACGCCAAAAAGAATGCCTCCTGTGTGGTACCCAATGATAACCCACGCAGGAGTCGACCCCTACCCCACTAAACCCTGCTCGAGACCCACTTTTCAGCTTTAAACTCAATTTTTCAACTCTTCATCTTCTCCAGCCGCTCATACCACTATTCATATTTCTTTTTCAGCTTTTATGGTTTAAAACACCAAATTAAGCCAAAACTTCAAGGAACAAACATCAGATTTCAAAAACCCTTTCCCTTGTCCTTGTTTTAAGCTTTTTAACTTTTGTGTTCTTCATTATTTAATGGCAAAAATGAAGGTTTTTGGGTGATTTTGTTTGAGTTTTTAGTTCTTTAAGAGGTAATTATCCTTGCTCTGCTTAAAGGTGTTTATACAAGTCTTATTTTTCTGTTTTCTTGGATAGTTATTGCTCTGTTCTTGATTCTAAACCAAGTCTACGTGGAAAAATATGGCATGTATTGAGGAACTGGTGGATTGGTGATTAATATTTTTGATGATGTTGAGGTGTGCAAATTTCTTCTTTGATAGTGCCATCTGAAATATTTCTGCTTTGAGGAGATTTAGTGATAAGCTTTCTGTTTTGCTAATGCCATTTGAACTGTCAGTTTATACAATATGATGCCAAGTTTATCCAGTGAATTTTGCAGAATATTGTAAACGAACTGTGGTTGTTTAAATCTATACTTAGTAGCAATATCTCTGTTTGTAGAAAACATCATTCCAAGGGTTAAGAATGTGACTGGAAAATTAAAGGGAAAGGGAGTTGCTTCATCTTCTAGAGCCCTTTTATCTCAAGATCCACCGCGTTTCACCAGTACTGCAAATGAAGAATGGTACCAGTTGCACCACAACAACAGTATTGTCATTGAAAAGACCATGTAGTTTGACTATGAACAAAAGTTTAAGCTCCGCGAAGTGCTTTAAACTCTGGGTTGGGAGCGGATTCTTCTGCTCATTGGTGACTATTATCGAGAAATGATAAAAGAGTTTTACGCCAACATCACCAACAAATCTGTTGCTACCCCAACTGAAATTCATTCTACCATTTGAGGAGTAGATGTGGTAGTTTCTGAGGCTATGATTGAAGACTTTCTCTAGTTACCACCAGGCAGTTGACAGATTTTTTTCAACAATATGGGACCTAAAAATCACCAATTTGGGATAGAAATGCAGTTGCACTTGAATTTGGGATTGCAGTTAATCCTCTCAAAAGATTTCATGCAAATTGCAAGTACTTAGCCATGCAGCCTCATATGATGCTCTATATTTTGCGCCATAATGTCAAACCTTAGGCAAGCAGTCTAAAGTTGGTTCGAATTTCAAACCTGTATTTCATGGATATACTCTATTATGGACTAGGAGAGGGTATTCAGCCTGTTTGGATCTCAGCCACTATGATACAGTCGATGGTTTCTGTTGTTCCTCATGGTTATCTGGACAAGGCTTTTGTCTTTCCTGTTTTGTTGACTCAGCTGTTACGTAGTCAAAAGGTTGATACTTCTTTGTTTGAGGTGGCCAATACTGGAACGGAACACTACATTAATGATGATAGGATGAGATTATGGACGTACAAGCCTCATATAGTTTATCATCACATATGGGTAAATAGCGAGAGAGGTGATCTTGGATATCCAAATGGCTTGGCTACCTTTGGTGTTGAGGTGGATGCCATTGAGGGAGGAGATGGCCAGGCGCCAGAGGAGAATGTTGCACCTGCGGCTATTTCGGTACATGAGGCTCCTAGGCGATTTACCTTGCAGTCTCTTTCTACGCGAGTTGATCAGTTGAGCACTAATATAGTTGGAGTGCATGTGAGGTTGGATACTATGTGGGTTTTCATGCAAGAGCTCTTTCCACCACCATCTCAGTGATCCGATTTCCTTATTTTCATGTTTATTTAATTTTCAGACTTGTTTTATTTTATTTTTTGTTATTTGCTAATCTTTTCTTTCTTGTTTTCTTAGTTGTTTAATTTGAAACTTTGGACCTAATGTTATGTAATTATTATTATCTTTTACTTTCTTTTTCTTCTCCTTGTTGTTTAGTCCCAAAAGTTGCAGTTAGGAAGGTAGATTGGAATTGGAACTTAGTTTTCACAAGCGCAAATATTTTCAAGGAGTTTCTCAATTCTTTATTTATTTCTCTTTTTCGTACAATATTGGGGACAATATTGCTTGGGGGGGGGGATTTGAAAATTTTTGATGATTTGATTACTAGCATGATTTTTCCTGATTTTCTTTACTTTTTGGAGTTAAAATATTTTCTCTAACTTTTAGGAATTTTTATTGGTTGCTTTAAATTGATTGTATGAGTTTATATTTAATTCTTTGTGATAGGTTAAATTGTTAATAATTAGATGCATAATATAATTAAGTAGTTACTTTATAATTTAGGTTTTGTAAATTCTTGTATATTGAATTTGTTAGGAGAAAATGCTTCGAATTGATTTGTGTTACCTAGTGAGCTTTTTGAGCCTTCATGCCTATTTTTCTTGATTTTATTGTATATATTTTTTTGTTATTTTGTGACTTCTAGAACTTGAGATTCATCTTTTTGAGATTACAGATTTTTGATATATGCAAGCATTAAGATCAAGATCTTTAGGATTTCGTTTAAGCCAAAAAGCCAACCTTTATATATTTATCCATTAGTGAACCCCTTTGAGCCTATTATTGTATATTTATACTTTTTCTTTGTAGCCTTTGCAAAAAACCTTGAGCCTAAACATGAAAAATAAATTTTTGCACCCTAATTCTTAATTAGTAGAGCAATTGTTTGTCATTTGTATTGTTCTCGGGATTGATTGCAAAAGAATAAAGTGTGGGGAAATTGGTAATGTATAGAAGGCTGAAATTAAAAGAAGAATTCTTGCCAATAAAAAAAAAGGGCATAAAGTTCAATTTGCCATGAAAAAAAAAATCATTGGCATGATTTCTAAAAGAATGGAGAAAAGAAAGTGAGTGTTGCAAAGCATTGAAAGTTGGTGGAGTAATTTTAGATTAAGATATTCTAGACCCTTGTTGATTTGTTTTTGCTCTATTAATTTTGAATTATTTTGTTCTTTCCCTTAACTTTTTCTTTGTTAGCTTGTTTATTCCCTTCTAGCCTCATTACAACCTTTGGATTAAGACCTTATGACTGTTGCTTGTATGTATATATTGGAGTAATGGAGATTACATGTTTTTCAAGCCTATGGTAAGTCTAATTTCATATAAAAATCATGAGAGAACCTCACCATAAAATTTAAACACATGTGTGTTAGAGTGATATCTTGTGAGGAATATAATTCATTTGAAGCATCTGATCCTAATGAATGAGGTAGAATAGTGTTTGCAATACTTAGGTTATTTAGTAATTTATTTATGAAGTATTATGTGTTTAATTATTGATTTTATTTAATTTTTATTTGCTTTGAATTTTATATATCTTGTATTTTTTATTTGAAGTTAACCAATATCTTTTGAAATCTGGTAAACCTTCAGGAGACTACAACTCCTTCACTAGGGACACCTAGGGGTTTAAAGGCTTGTGGCATATGCTAAATGCCACCGTACACCTACAAAAGTGGAATAAATTCTTATTTTAGGATTAGTATTACTAAGTTTTACTTGAGGACAAGCAAATAGCTAAGTGTGGGGAATTTGATAGGTGTATTTTACACCTATATTTGAGAATATTTCAGAACACTTTTATGGCTTTTTAATTATGTTTTTAGTCCATATATATTTATTTCTTCTCACTTTAGTTATTTGTTTTTTTTCATAGGAATTTTAATATATTTAAAGGATTTTTGATGGAATTGGAACTTTACTAGAAGTCAATGCAAAAGTCAAACTTAGAGTCAAAAGCATAACACGGTCTTCATGGATAAAGGAAGTCACGGCCCATGCAAACCTAAATTCAAGGCAATTTCCAATTATGAGCCAATTATAACAAGTGAAGAGTTAAAGTTCAAGCCCAACTCCATTGTAATCTTTTAAGTTATTAGGGTTTAGACATCTGGTATAAATACAAAAGTTATTAATCTTTTTAGAACTTTTTGCTGTCAAGGAGAGCTAGAAGCAAGTTTTGGAGTTTTCTTTTATTTTGTTCCTACTCTCTTTCTTTATGCTTAATTTAATTGTTTTTGGTTTTTATTCAATTATGTGCAACTAAATCCCTAGTTAGGGTTAGGGATTAGCTTTTGTTGGATTATTCAATTATGAATGCATGATTTAATTATTGATTTGGTTGAATTTATTCTCTTTGATCTTAATTTTGGATTTATGCCTGATCAACATAGATTCATTCTTAGGGATTATATGAAGTACTGAAAGGAGAAGTATAATCTGCGCACTAAGAGAGTAAACATTGCAGAATTAGAGATAGAGATATCCTCAACTAGGGTGATAATTATATGATTACTTATGCTTAACGAATTTGAGTAAGTCAAATTACGCATCAAGAGATGGTAATTACTTAATTGAATATACCTTTATACCTTGGGAAAGGACATAGATAATTTAGTGTAATTGTTATTTCAACCTTAATAATTAATCTTGTTTAGCAATTGAATATCCACTTAAGTGAATCCGAAACCCTAGCACTTTTTATAATTTGAATTTAATCCTTCTTTTATTTAACTTAATTTTAGAATCTAGACTTTAAATTGATTCACTTATTATCTTCTTTATTTATTTTAAACCTGTTTTGGACTGGAATTAGTTTAGATAACAAATTTTAATCTTAGTGAGAACGACCTTTAATACTCTTTTATCTGTGCTATATTGATTCTCTCACTTGCTGATTTAGGTGACCAGCCACATGGGCGGGATGTTTTAAGATAAATAAAATTTATAAAATATATGTATGTATGTCATGTTTTTATATATAAATATGTAAGGTATGATATGAGTGCCCACCGGGGCATGATCATACAAATGAAAGACGGAGTCCCAAAGAGGACTTGATGACTCAGTGCTCCATGAGATGGAGTGAGTGGACCGAGGTGGTTCATGCATGCAAGGTAGTAGTGGACCGCCTTTTTGAAGGGGCTCATAGGAGTGGTCAGTGGCCTACGAGTTATTAGATTCCGCTGTGTAGGTTATCCCTTAAGTTAATCCACTGGTGTTCCTTTTAATTTAATTTAATTTTTAAAATACGTATTATTATAATTATTTTCTAATTAAAGTTTAGTTTTTAATGATTTTGTGGTGACGATACTCTTTCTATGCCTTGTACCATCTCGGATAGCATGCCTTCCATGGCATGCATCTCGAAATGATACGACGGTTGTCACGTGGCCAGACCGGTGGGTCGGGGCGTGACGTCATGTGATGATGGCAATAAAAAGTAATAACCATGGATATTTGAAGGAAACAAGAAGATTATAAGGCAAAGCACAAATAGCATATCAATATATCATCATGAAATAAATGTGTACAGATAAAGTTAGAAGAAAACATACAGATTATACAAACAGTATATCAGCATGTCATCATGAAATAAACATATACAAATAAAGTGAGGAAGAAAACTAACAGATTATACAAACATCATATCAGTATATCATCATGAAATAAACATATATACAGATAATTGAAAGGAATTGATAAAGGTTAGAAGGCATCCCCATTTTGTGCCCTAAGAAACCTGGTTTTCTCTTAACGGGTTTGGCTCTATCTAGGTTAGGATTCAAGATTTTCTATATGCTAGGTTTAAAGCTCTAGACAAGGGTACCCATCGAACAAGATGGGGTGTAGGCAATCTCGTCGCCCCCTCCTAAATAAGGGTAAGTTCGGACTCCTGAACTTTATGTTATGAATTTGTGTCATTGTGAAGTAGGGACTTGTACCTTTATCAATTACCTTTCGGTGAAGTAGCTAACATACGAAGAAGCAGAAGAAAGAAGCAGAAGAATTTCACTATCACATTGTCGCAACGTTACCCGAAACGACGACGAATTGGGACTTAAGAAATTACGGAGTCGCCACTAACCATTTTTGTTTAGGTGCGGTTAGTGACCTATTAAGAATCTACCTAACTTAGCATTGGCCGTTAGATGGCGTACTTAAGCTGGGTAGGTCCCGGTCTACGGAACAGAGAACTGGAGTCGGCAGTACAGTTACGTGTAGAGAAGGATGAGCACCCCCATAACGCCCGTCAAAATGACGGTACCGATTAATTTAATGATATTTAGGCCTTAATTAAAAAAACATGTATTTATAATTTTCCTTTTCTTTTGATTGATTTTTTTTATTTTTGTAATTTTATATTTTTATTATCTTTATTATTAGAGCAAATTTAAAAAACGAAAGCAAATTTCAAAATATTTTCTTTTCTTTTTTTCATATTATTCTTTTTTTAAAAGAAAGTGAATTCTTTCATTATTTTATTTTTTATTTCATCATTTTTTTACTAAAAAAACATTTGTACTCACATTTAGAATAAAACCATTGAATAATTTCTCTTTGTCAAAAATTTATTTTCATTACTCCATTTTTAAAACAATTTTTGTTTCATTTTTTTGTTTTTTTTTAAGTTGTTATCTTTATTGGATACTTACTAAGTTTAAAATGAGAATAGCAAGGATTTTATCAAGGCCCACCGTGAATCTCGCCCAATTTTGGGTCTGATCCAACATGAGTCTCTTACCTAGGGGACCCGGACCGGGCGCGAATTTTCACCTTCCCAAATCGAACCCCATGATCGGAACCCTACATATATCTCTAACTCATTTACAAATATTTGATTATTTACCAATTTCATTGACATTGATTATTATTACATTTTTGTTAGTTTAAAGTGATTAATTATTTTATTTTCAAAAATTAATGTCTTTAATTTATTTAGATGCCTAGATGTATGACATGTAGAATGTTATCTTGCCAATTTTAAGTGAGAATAGTAAGGATTTTATCAAGGCCCATCGTGAATCTCACCCAATTCTGGGTCCGATTCAAAATAGGTCTCTTACCTAGAAGTCCAGACCGGGTGTGAATTTTCACGTTCCTGAACCGGACCCCATGATCGGATCCTCACTATCCGTTCATATCATTACTCTCATGTATGACAAGAATAATATGACAAATAAATATGAAAAATGTATGCCTTAATGTTTTAATAGCTTAATTTTTTAGGATTGTTATTTCATTTTATTTTTATCTCATCAATTATTATATTTCTTTATTCATTACAAAACTTTACAAATGAAATAAAAAAAATCAACTACATTATTTCTTTTCCTTCTTCCTTTCTTTGTTTATCATTTTCTTGTTCTATTCATTAACTAATGCCATTTGTTAATTCCATTAATCCTTATTTATTTATGTATTGAATTCAAGGAGAAGCCTACTCGAAACATTTCTTTTAAAAAATAAACAAATAAATAAATAAATCAATATGAAAATAACATGGAAAGAATAATAAGAAAGTAAGATTGGATTGGAAATTTACCCAAAATGGAGCAATAGAATCGGCTCAACCAGATCCAATTGTTTGATGGGTCATGTGCAGATTAATGGGGGAGCTCAAGGGCATTTAAATTTGGGAAAAGACAAACTTGTCTCTGACAACATGAAAACTTCAACATTCAAGCCTTTTGACTTTCTTGGCTCACTTTTGCTTTGCAACAGAAAGTGCCTTCCTTCCCTCTTCAAACTTTCCAGAAAATGGCTACCGTCCTACCCTCCGTTGCAGTATGGCACATCGTTTGAGACCCCATCCAACACCAAGATCACCAGATCAGTTCTTTTTCTTCTCCTCTTGACAGATCTAAGGCCTATTTCCTCAAACATCAACTAGAATCTTTCCGATCTAAATTCTGAGATCTCAGAACTTTCCAACTTCGATCTAGCAAATCCAACCATGGGGTCGACTCTGGCTTCAAGTGTGTCGCTTCCCACCCTTTCAACTATTTTTACACCGTTGGGATTGAGCAGATTCTTCACCTACATGCCCAACCGAAATCAAAGCAGAAAGGTGGACTCAATTTTTTCTCATGTAGCTTTTCTTTGTATTTTTCGTGATGACTTGGGATATTCACTGATGTTGCTATTTCGTGTTTGGGGTGAGTCTTGAGAGGGATGATGAATGTGATGAATGGATTTGCTCATGGAAGAAAAGATGGACTCACGGGAAACAATGGTTAGCAAGTGGGAGTGCGATGAACAACAATAACAAAAAAAATGACAAGAGACATGGAGGGTAAGCCCTTTAATTTTCCTTCTGGCTTTCCTTTTTTCGAAGGGAAATGAAAATGCTAACTGAAGGGGTCAGGCTGAAGTGTGAGAGAGCTCTACTGATTTTTAATGCTTGCTGAGTATTTTTTTGCTGCACTCTATGAATTTTTTTTTTAATCTTGGCTCCCCCTCTCTGCGTTTTTCTTTTGTACTTGGGAACCATCCATCCTAAACTTGACCCTTTTTTTTTACTGGAAAACTTACACAAAACCCTCCACTGAAAGCTCCCAAATTTGCAGAACTCAACGTTGTATCCCCCCTCCTTTTTTTTTTGCCCCCTGCTTTCCTAGTATTAATAATTTCTAATGTTGGCCTCCTTAGTTTTCTGATTGCTTGTTGGTTTATGATTGCTTGTTGTTTTGGATTTGCTTCAAATTTCTCATTGTTCTTGGCTGACAGGGAGTGATTTCTGCAATATGAGTGCCGTTTTTCAATCCCAACTTGGTTGATTCATTGCCTTTTTCCTTTCTATTTATTGCAGGTTAATGCAAGTTGACAATAATCCCTTTTGACAATGTTCAGCGGAAGGATGGTCTGGGATGGTCCTCCATACCTGATGTTTGCCGAGAATGGGAGCTGCTCAGCACTTCTTCCGCTGCTCTGTTTTTTCCATTGTCACTTGGTCCTTCTTTTTTAACGTTAATTAGGAGACTTTTTTTTGTGTAACTGTTGGGCCTTATAACTACAATGAAGTGGGCCTTTTTTAGTGTAAAGTTGATTTCATGTAACTCAAAATCCTTTCTTTTAATGAAATTGGGCCTTGGTTCTAATTGATATCCAGTCCAAGATTTTTCAAACAAGTCCTAAATACCCATAATCCAATGACAATAAAATTAAAAAAATAAAAATATAAACAAGAAAATAAGAATAAAAAAATAAAATAAAAAAATTAACAAGATGAAAGCATGCTAGACATCAAGGCATATAAACATACATACAATATAAATAAAATGTTATGTATATGCAATATACAATTTTGATAAACCTAAATTGGAAAAAAACCTTCCTTTTCTCTCTCTTTTTTTTTTGTGCAAAAATTTTGAAAAATTTTTTTGAAACAATTATTGAAAAATTTTTGAATGAAATGAATCAATGCAATGCATGAAATGAAATTTTAAAACATTTTATTATCAAATCCAAGTAAAATAAGACTTAAAAAAATGGCTTGACTCTCTAAAAAAAGGTTCCCAGTGGAGTTGCCAAGCTGTCGAGACGTTTTATTGCTCCGAAGAAAAAGATGGCCTAAAAAATGCTCCAGACTAAATAGTATAAAAACAAAATGGAGTCGCCACTAACCTTTTATTTGATTAGGTGTGGTTAGTCACTTATTTGTTTAACTCAACATAAATCTAGAGAGATTATGTCAAGTTAAGGAAAGAAACCGGTCTATGAATCAAGAGATTTGAGGTTCGAGAGTCGATTACGCTTGGAGAAGGATTAGCACTCCAAAACGCCCCAAAGTCGGTGCGACGAAAGTCTTAAAAATATTTTACTTGGAAAATAATAATAAAATGTGTTTAAAAACTTTTTACGAAAAATATAATTTTAAATATCGAAATAAATATTCCTTTTAATATGGGATAAACACCCCATTATGAAAGCTAAATTTGAAATTTAAAGAGTTAATGTTGGAATGAACATTCATTTTGATGTGAAAATCATGAGCCCAATCTTGAATTTGAAGGAATCTCCTACTTGGAATAAAGATTCGATTTCCAAATAGGAATAAATATTCTTTTAAAATCAAAGTTTAATTTAAAAATGAGGATAAATATCTCTTGTATGAAAACAAAGATTTAATTTAATGTTAGAAAGTTTCAATTATGAGTATACAAATTGAAACCTTTTAGAAAATATTTTACGAAAAAGTTGGGCTAAACATCCTCAAATCCATGTTTGGAAATTCACATTAAGAGACTTTAACTATAATTGTTTAAATTAGAATCTCTTAGAAAGATTTAATTTCAAAGCAATGTTGAAATAACTATTCCTTTTAATTTAATGAAGGAAATAATTTGACAAAAATTCAGTTTAATTGGGAAACTTTAGTTGATTTAACAAATTAAGACCTTTCAAATTTTTTTTTTAAAAAAATGATATAGGAAAATAAATGTCCTTTTTTTTATTTAATAAAACCAATTTTGAAAAGGAATATTTTTAAAAGTTTAAAGAATAAATATTCCTTTTATTAAATTTTTCTTTAAAAAAGTTCTTTAATAAATTTAAGTTTTAATTGAAAGGCCTTAATTAGCTTAATATACTAAAGTCTTCTCAAGAAAAATATTTTGGAAATTTGGAAGAAGGGTCAAAGGAAAATAAATATTCCCTTTCATTGGAAAGAAATAACATAGAAATAAAATAAAATAAAAAATAATTTTGAAAGTGGTTTTCTAATAAAATTAGGATTAATTTGAAAGGCTTCAACTATAATTGAGCAGTTAATATCTCTAAAAAAAACTTTTAAATATGTTTTAAAATTAATATTGGAATAAACATTCTTTTCAATTTAATTGGGCCTCTTAAGCAAGAGATTTTCTAAAAACAAATAAAAATAAAAATCAAAACAAAATAAAATAGATAAAAATAAGAGATTTTGGAATTAAAATTCCTTTTTGTAAAAAAAGACTATTTTTGGGGTTCATTTACAAATTTTAAGAAGTTTTAAAGAAATCATAAATATGATATGTGTATGCCTTTTTATGAAAATTAAATGAGAAAAAGATATTTTTTAATTTTGAAGGGATGAAAAATTTTCTCGGGTTCAATCACTCCCTATTAGACACTGAGAAAAACTTCCATCTTGAAAAACCTTCGTAAACCTCGAACTTCGAAGAAACCCTCCAATCCCCCATGCACACGAATTTTTGAAAATTAATACTCTAAGTCTACCTAAATGCATGAACAAGACAAGAGAAGTATAATCAAGAATTAGCATATATAAATATGGAAAATATATTAACAAAGAGAGCACGGAAAAATTAAAGCACATGAGAGGAGCACATTTTACATAAATTTAGCCCAAATAATCATAACAATAGCAAAATGTATGTAAATCCTAATTGAGAACATAGCATAGATATGAGATTTAGATAAATATGATACAGATATTAGCGTCACAGTCTACTATTAAAAAGAAAAAGAGAAAAAAGAAACAAAATCCGGTCTTATACCAAACAAATATATACACATCATAAACGTAATGTCACTAAATGGGACATCCACTTGTCAAATTGGAGTATAGTATGATTATTTACACATTGAAACATGGCATGTAACAAACGTGCATGTGGCAAAGTGAATGAAGCAAATATTCGATATTCATAAGCCATTAATATATAACAAATTCTGAAGAATGTTATCAAGAGAACAAATCAACATGCAGGACATGCGATAAACAGGAACCGAAGTCTAAAAATTCAAACTTGGGCTTGAGAATATTGCACAAACATTAATAAAATTGGACTCTTGGATGGGAATTTACATAAAGTTTAATAAAGATGGTGTCTTGAACATAGATTTATGCACATAGATTAATAAAAACAGAAATTTGGACAAATATTTATATAGAGATTAGTAAAAATAAGAACTTGAACAGAAAATTGTATAAAAGATTAATAAAAATGTAAACTTGGACATATTCATATAAAGATTAATTAAAATAGTAACTTGGACAGAAAATTGCATAAAGAATTAACAAAAAATAAAAACTTGGACAAACATTTACATAAGGATTAATAAAAATGAGAACTTGAAAAGAAAATTGCATAAAGAATTAATAAAAATGAAAATTTGGATAGATATTCATATAAAGATTAATAAAAATGGTAACCTAAACAGGAAATTGCATAAAGAATTAATAGAGATGGAAACTTGGAAAGTTATTCATATAAAGATTACTAAAAATGATAACTTGGGCAGAAGATTGCATGAAGATTAATAAGGTTGGAAGGCTAAGCAATTTACATGAAAACTAAAAAAAATGGAGACTCGGACAGAGATTTACCAAAGCTTAACTTAGATTATAAGCTACTGTAAGCTAATGTAAGCGTAACTCGGGTTTTTCCTTTCTGTTCTCTTTTATTATTTTTTTTTTTTTTGACTTTGGAGAATGGCTGTCTGCTTTAGAAGAGAGGATGGCCTATGTTTGTGTGACAAACGACACTTTCCTTTTTTACTCTCCAGCCAGCCTTCTCCCAAGACAGAAAAATAGATTGCTCTTTAAAAACAAAACAAAAAGGATCCCCTTTGCTTTCTAAAATCGAAGAGAAATAAAAAGAAAAAGGCCCCCCAAAAACGTAAAAGCTCTTTTTTTGAACGAAAATCTTGCTGTGATTTTTTTTTTTGCACGAAAACTGCTCTCTCTTTTTGAAATGCAAATAGTTTAGAAAAACCAAAACAAAGAAAGGCGCTATATATGTTTGGTATGAGAAAACATTTTCTGTTTTCATTTTTTAAAAAATACAAAGAAACTATCATATAAGATATATGTTGTGAGAGGAAATGTATGCATGTTTTAGAAAATGAAAATCAAAATGGACCTAGAAATGAGATTAAAAAAAATTTATTCTAAATTTTAGGTCCATTTTCATTTTCATTTTCTAAAACATGCATACATTCTTATAAACTATACATATCTTAGATGGTGATTTCTGGTGATTTCTTTGTATTTTTAGAAAATGAAAATAGAAAATTGTTGATGCCATTTTAGTCGGCTCGTACGGATGAGATGAAGAGAGAGCTTTAGCCATGGTGGTGAAGTCCCTCCAAGCCTTAATCCCTGAAAAAGAGTGAGTTGGGCACTGGCTTTAAGCCAGTGGGGCCCCCTTCGGTGTAAGAATCAATGTGGGTTCTCATATTAATGGAGTATTTTAGAGAGATAGAGTAAAGGGCACAGATGCAGTCGAGATTGGTAGAGAGATGAGGGGTTGAAGATGATGAATAGTGCTTAGAGATTACCTTATATATGAGTGAGTGGAGGTTGGTAGCTTTAAGTGGGATATGACATGGATGTGACTACCTGTCACATGGCAGGTGTACCTGCTGTCAGGCTCGAAGTGGACTTTGTTCCTTGTCTGTCTTCTAGCGTTAGCTTCCTTTAGAAGCTTGGCATTCTATGATCTGCGCCCGGCACACGTGTCAGAGGATCTGCGCTCGGCGCACGTGTCGAAGGATCTGCGCCCGGGTACATGTCGGAGGATCTGCGCCCGACGCACGTGTTGGAGGATCTGCGTCTATAAGATCTTTTCCTATGGACTCGTCTTATGGGCTCCTTCTTAAAGGGCGTTATAGGCTTAATCCTTTAGGCTTGCTAAGTTAGTTTGGGCCTGTTGAGTTATGCTCAACAAGTGCCCCCCAGGCATGAGGGTAGTTATAAAGTGACCGCGTGAACGACTAGAAAATAAGATGTAAGTGCAGATGGGTTGGGCGGGTGGGAGGCTATTGCCTTATGAAAGTGATATGTTAAAGAATTTGCTTCAAAGTTTGTAAGTTCATCGTATTGCTTGTGTGAAGATGTTCATGTATATGGCATATCTAAGGGCATGCATTTATCCTTAACGAATGAGAATGCTCTTAAGATTAATGATGGCCGGCATGCCCATTTACCAGAAAGTGTTCTGATGTGGGGCGTTTGGTTAGTGTAGAAGACTTTACCATGATGTAATGCGCTAGAGGAGAATACTTTCTCCAAATCATAATCATCAAATTTAACAGAATGTGTTCTTTATTAGAATACTTTATGAATCAAATGAGTCTAGTCCAATAGGCATGAATGTGGAGTCTACGTATGTATTTCAATATGGAGTCCTCTCATGTATGGAGCCTACTCCGATGTACTTTCTTATAGTTTATCTCAGACCTTTTGGGCTATGCTTATGAAGATTAGATCCTCGAATGTTATCCAAATGTAATGGCTTTTTTACCAATATGCTGACTTTAGTAATCTAAATGAAGCGATTGGCTAAGTAATAGATAAACATGTTAATGTTCCTAATGAGGAGACTACCTTTTATGAGTAAGTAATGATAGGTAGTCTGTGAACAAGTATATTTGTCTACTATGGGGAAGAGATATGTAATTTTCTTTAAGTGCGTTTTAACCACGTCAAATACCTAGGCGCTAATATAGTGAAAAATGCAACTTCCTTGCTGAATATATTGAAAATGTTAGATGGTTGGCTAACGAAACCATCGTTCTGCAACATAGCTATACCAAAACTTTGGTAAGCTGTTATTATGAATTGTTTTTGTAGCTATTATGAGCATATATATCCAATTATGTTCCACTACCAACAAAATTTAAACCAACAAGATTCGATCTCCTTTTTGGTAGACTTCTCCATGCGAGAATATCTATGTTTTTCAACATATTTAGAAGTCTGTGAATGGTCAAGGAAGACACATCGTACCTCGCAGTTGAGAAAGATGCTAAATAAGTAATAATTTAGTTCGACCTTATGGGGGCTATTCTAACCTTTGAACTTGTTGCCGATATAACCTTGACGTATCACAAATATAATCTCTATTTAGTGTGGTCCTACCATCCGAAAATTTAAACAAAATGTAGTGGATAATTGGAGGGCCTGTTTGTGGTACAACCAATTGTGTGTTCATCTGTTTAAGGTGTCGCAGGCTACTTGATGTAGCAGATTACATGCACACAGACTACATATTCATCTGTGGCAAAATGCGTATTATGGCAGGTTGCACATACATAGAGTATGTATTCATCTGTGGTAGGCTGTGTGTTTATCTGTTTATAATGTAACAAACTATGTATTTAGTAATTCCCTACTAACCGAAAACCTTTACATAATGAGGGTTCATTTTCATGCATATGTATAGTAGATTGTAAGTCTCTGTAGTACTTTTCGAGATGAAAATTATTTCAAGTTTTGGGGTTTGGGTTTGCCCCTCAAGTTTATCGATTTATAAGCTATGAGCCTTGGGGTAAAAGGCTAGGTGTTGTTAGGCAAAGGAAGTCAGATGCAAGTGTATCCTCAGTGCAGAATAAGGGAGGCACAAGTGCTATGCCTTCTGCGCGTTTAGTGGAATTCAGAGTTTCGATATCCCTTTCTAAGTGTAGAGTAGGGCAGAGTTCTCAGAGAAAGAAATCAGCAGCATACTTGCCCCAAGATTTTGAGGTTGAAACCAGAGAGAGGAAGAAAATACAGGGGTGCACTTGGCTTGCAGATGCTAATCTTAAGCGTAACCATCCAGAGAGTTGGTTAGAGAATATTGGTGCTACCGTAGAGGGCGCTACTTGTGGGATTCCCAAGATGAATAAAGATTATATAAAGGAGATGAGCTTGGCGCAGCTTATGATGTCGTCTGTGATTTCTCAATGTAAGGCATACGTGTGGCTTTATTTATTAAAGTGTTCTATTTTGTGAACTCATTATAACTTGGTTGTACTACCTGTACAAGTGTGAAGTGTTTAAACTTTCCATCAAATAGGAAAAGTAGGATATGCTCGACAAGATATGTGATTATGGCATGCAGTTAGGGAATCTGAGACCTTTATGATAAAGTAGGAATTTCCCAACATCAATACAGGCAATGTTGATTTTAAAATGACTAGACTTTTCTTCGATTAGTGCATATGCTGATGGAGATAAAGAGGGAGTCGCAGAGGGCGATATCCAAAGAGTTGATAAAAGTGCAAACGTGACTAGTGCTTCAGATGAGTAGTCCACAGAAGCGGGCTCAGAGGAGGTTCCTGACATAGGAGTACCCATTGTTGCTGAGGTATCTACGATCTGTAGTGTGGGGGAGTCTGTGACTGTGAATATTTGATGTCGTAGATCCTAAAAAAGTAGATCTTGAGGTAGCGGGTTTTAAGGTGCAGAGGACCCTAACAGATGCTTAGCTTAGTTTGCTTCTATTCTGGTTTTAGATAGTGTTCAGTTTTGTAATATTCTAACAGGCTAACTTCTTTCCCTTATTGTGAACATAGATTTCAAACAATATCTTTGATGAATTTCCTAATCCATCTAATCGTTTACTTTGATTCGTTATTTATCGCTTCACCTCATTTTGCTTGATGACGATGTTAACCTTTCTTTCAAGGTGACGTTTATGTTGGCAGTGGACTAGCTTGACTGTTGGTTATCCCGAAAGTTTCTTCACTATATGGAGCAAATACTTATATATACAAAAGTATTTACTCAGAGGATATGGCAGTGTGATAGTAGTCTTACCATCCTAAAAAATGCACAATTGTACTTGTGCTTTTTCATAGAGTCTGTGATCTTCGCTGATTTCATAGGAGCTTTTGTGTAGTTGTTCTAGAGCAGTTTGTGCTTTTATATCTTAATCTATATATTTTAAGGGCCTTTTTTTTTACACAGAAGGATGAACAGATGTGCGGCCAAATATGCCCATCTAAGTTACTGACTGTTAAGCTCATGCCTAGTTGTGCTTGCAAGGATGTCAGACTAGTAGTCTTACCACCAACAAAATAAATAATTTGAGAGTTGATAATAGGGGATTGCCTTACACTTTAATCAAGTAGCTAGTGATTTACAGCCATTATGTAGGATAAATTGGTTTGGGAATTTGGTCCCTTTTTTTAGGATTGTGCTCTTCATTTTAAGAGTCTGTGACTTGCAGGAATGCTTACCATTTAAAGCCTATATGTAGCCTTAATTTTGTAGTTTCTTACTCCTCTGCCACATGTGAAAGGTTGATGTATAGTGTGTTGCGCTTCTTACCTCATTTATTCGAATAATGCCCATTATTCTCTATTATTGACCTTGTATTGGAGGCTGGAATGCAGGAAGTTGATGCTTGTTACCTTAACATTCATATGGAAGGCTAGTAACTTCCACCACTAACCTTGTGTGAAAGGTTAAAGATTGTTAGCCACTGAGCCTTATGTCTGGGATTAATACATAAGAGGTTTATACCTTTCACCTCTAATTTTCTTAAAATTTACATTTACATTAGAAATGGGATTAGGCAAGTTGTACGGGGGCATTTAATCTTTGAGATGTAGCTGTGCACTTGACGGATAATTAATATGTATAGAGTGCCTTATAAATTGACGGCATGTGAGGGCTGTGCATTTTTAGCCGTATCATTTTGGGTTTTGCTTAATTGGAATGCCTTTGCAAGTTTAACAAACAGTCTATTTAGCCTTTGTAAAATGGATATACTCGACCTTCCATTGGGAGTTTGGTTAATCATGTCAAAGAAGTCTGTTTGAATTGTTTATGGTTGTCTCCTTGACAACTGAAAAGTTTATGCCTGGGGGAGTCTGCGCCTAAGGCAGTTTGGGCCTGAGGCAGTCTGGGCCTGAGGCAATCTGCGTCTGGGGGAGTCTGGGCCTGAGGCAATCTGCGCCTAAGGTAGTCTGGGCCTGAGGCAATCTGCGCCTCAATTGTATTTTTCAGATAAATGTGGTCTTTAATGTCACGTCCAAAAATATGGTGAAAAGTGCAGCACTTTATAGCTTTTAAAGTGTGGATCCATTAAAGAAAACGAGGATGTATTGATCACTGTACGAGCAATTTGTTTCATCATTCTTTTAGTAGGCTTTGTTGTGAGTAGGTACCTGCTTACGAGCAAGTATGCATCCTCTATAGGGCATCTACTTGTGAGCAAGTAGGCATCCTCTATAGGGCATCCATTTGTGAATGTGCTCATCTTTTACTTTTGAGAGTTCGCTTGACTACTTCTTGCAAGAGTCTGCTCAGCCTTCACAACTAGTGATTTAACGAAGAGTGTACACGCACAAGAGGAAGTTTGTGCGTTTTGCGCAGAGGTGGTTTGCCAAAATGGGGATGTGTGTTCAACATGTTAATTTCCATTCTAAACTGGGGTTTAATGTTGATTTTGCCCCCTAGTACAGTTATTAACTTTCGTTTTTATCTCTGTAGCTTCCTCTATCTCAGACTTTGACCTTTCAGTTGGTGCTAGAGTTGTGAAGCAACAGGGCTTAGCTACTACTTGATCTATTTTCATATATCCAATTTCTGTGGGTGTGGGGAATTTGATAGTAAGGAAGCAAACTGTGTCTAGTAGTTCGGCAGATTTTATGAGAGGGCACCTTATTAGGGCGTTGTGTGCTATGGGGATATCTCTTACCAAAAATGGGTTCATGATGCTGAGTGTTTATTGTCCATTGTCTGGGTGTATGGGGAGAGTGATGGCTCCCTTCATAGGGATTAGTTGATTGTTAAAGCTTATATATTGACACATACGGGGGAGAGCGCAGAGTCTTGAAGCCCCATACTGATAAAGGTTTTGTAAAGTATGATGTCCACATCATTACTGTAGACACTTATTTTTAAATTTTAATTAATTAATTAACTGATTAATTGGTTAATTAGTCAATTAATTAATTAATCATTTTCAAATTTTATTTTTTCCTTTTTAAGTTTAGGTTATTTTTTTTATTCCTATTACTTTATTTTACTTTATCTAATTTTAATTTCATCTCGTTACTTTGCAAGTAATTTTGAATCTGAAACCGAGAAGTCAAAGCCGAGTTGAATCAACTCCCAGGCAAAGCCAAGCAAGTCGAGAAGCCGACCGAGTCAACTCGATTATCGTATGTATGTATATTTATATGTGTATATATATATATATTTATATTCGTATATATGTATATTTTTAAATATATATATTCCTATATATATTTATGGATGTATACATATATTTATATATATAAATATATTTATATGTAAGTGTACATGTATATATATATGTATATGTATATGTATATTTATGAATACATATTTCTATATGTATATATACATATATATATTTATATTGGTGAATAAATATATATTTATATGTATATGTAAAGTTATATGTATTTATAGACATATACGTATATATATGTATACCAAATGCCCCACCATTTTTGGAGCGAAGCGAGATAAATTACAAGCGCATAAAGAGGTGTAGCAAGCCGAGCCTATGGAGTGGCTCTTGGATGGCTCCATAACAGTTTGCATGCAGTGTTTGTCGTGTCAATGGGTTCCTTACGATCTAGCATTCTCGAGAGTTTTGAACAACCCTCATGCTGCAGCAAGAACAGTTTCTTCTACCTCACATGCACTCCAGCCTCAGCATTATTCTTTGTCTTCGTTACCTGCAATTTCAGCAGCTTCAACAGCCATGGCACCTACGGCAGCAACACCCTCAGAACCCGACAATCCATGCTGCAGCAGCATCAACAATCAGTTCCTAGACAGCAGCAACAGCTGCAACAGGCTACCGGTGCTGGTATTCAGCAACAAGCAGCCACACCGCCTTCATAGCAGCAGCAGCGGCGGCAGTTCGTCTCCACAGCCGCAGCAGCTCGCCACGACAGCCACCGTGCATCCATAACATGAGCATCAGCAACGGCAACCGCGGCACACTCCCTCAAGAGAGCTAGCAGCCATGCTCCCATATAAGCCACACAACCATCCCCCATGCAAACCGTTGCCATGCATTTCTACACCCTCTCGGTTTTCCAAACTCGACCCAGCTACAACCACAGCAACAACAAAGCAGCCATGCCACCGACACCAAAGCAGCCACGCCACCGTCCCACAGCCACCAGTCACCACCCACCGTCATACTATCTTTTTACTGGTGTTTTGTTTGTCTAGAAATCTCCATTGCTCTCTTTTCTTTAACACTCTTCTTTTTCTCTTTCTTTTTTCTTTCTGCTCTTTTGGTTTCAGTTAGTTTCTTGAATTTTTTCCCATCCAAATCTTTGCATCAATCATGGCTCTTTTAATTTGTTTAGTGCTTTTATTGGCCATGACTGGCCATTCAAGTGCTACTTATTGCTTATGTAAAGATGGAGTGCCTGACCAATCTCTTCAAAAGACTCTGGATTATGTTTGTGGAGCTGGAGCTGATTGTACACCAATCCTTCAAAACGGTGGCTGCTGTAATCCCAACACTATAAAAGATCACTGCAACTATGCTGTCAATAGTTATTTCCAGAGGAAAGGTCAGGCTACAGGAAGCTGTGATTTTTCTGGCACTGCTATAACTAGCAACACTCCCCCCAGCAATGTTGCTTCAACCTGCTCCTTTCCCTCCAGTGCCACGAGCTCCACCCCAACCACCACTCCAACAACCGGAACTGGAACACCATCCACCACTCCAACAACCGGAACTGGAACACCATCCACTACTCCGACCACCGGGACAACCACGGGCACGACTACCGGGTCTCCTTCAATTTTTGGTACTAGTGGCACCACCCTTGGTCCAACAGGAACAACCACAGGCATCACTGATCCAAATGATGCAGTGGCTCTCTTTAGAACCACCCACGCTCCAACAGTTATTTCCAAACTCTGTCTCTCTTTGTGGCCTCTTTCACTTTGCTTACTCCAATGCTTATGTAGACCTTGCTATATTCGATGCTTTTACCGGATGAGACGTTGTCCGAGGCCATGTTGGTGAGGCTGTAGAGCGTTTGATTCATTTGTTCTGTGTTGTTCCACGCCAGACTATGATCCACGATAACCTTTTGTTCATGCTTATGGATCACCTTAAGCTTTCGGAGATTTCGTTGCAGAATGCCAAAAAAAAAGGTTTGTTCGATAGAGATGAAGTTTGGAGGAAGAAACTGCGGGTTCTGCTACCCGAAAGTGGAATCATAGTGGAAAATATAAAGACGGGTGAAGATGTTTTGATTACAAGAAGGGTGATGGCTGTTTTTTCTTTTGCTGAGTATGGCGGATTATAGTGATCAATATTTCAGCTATCAGGATCTTTTGTTTGACAACTTCGATGGACGGTTCAGGTTTTTAGGGAATAACTATGCTGCTTTATGGCCAGGAGATGACAAGCCTGGGTTGTGGATGAATTCGATAAAAAATGGGTGCTGTTTATGTTCTAATACTGAGAGATGAAAGCATCATTTTGGAGGAGAGGAAAAGGAGTGGTGGAGCCGAGGTTGACAAAGGCAGGGATGAGGACATTGAGCTTGTTGTGCCACCAGTTTTCCAGAGCTGCACAAGGATTTTGGATCCTAAGGAGCAAGTAGAGGCAAGGGATTTGTACTGGGAAGCTATCTGCGATGGGTCAAAGAATGGGATGGAAAGAGCTGAGAAATTGTTGCTTGGCTGCACCGAGAAGAACCCATTTGTTGGAGAGCCGCATGTTGTGTTGGCTCAGGTTTACCTGGATGAAGAGGGAGAAAGAGAAATAAAAGACCATTTTTTCAGCCAAAAAAAAAGGAAGGGGTCGGCCATTTCGGGGGGAAATTTCATTTTTTTGAAAGGTCATTATTAGTCGGCTTTTGGCTCCCTGTTTCCGGGGGTTTTGTCTGAGGAAGAAAGAAGACTGGAGTTTCAAGATAAAAGGGAGAGGGCTGGCCATTTTCAAGAGAGACGGGGAAGGGGAGAGCACAGAGAAAGGGGTGGTTCTTCACTTTCTGAAAAAAAGAGCTTCAGCATTCTTCTTCAAAGACAGAAAAAAAACAGAGAGAAAATAAGAGAGAAAGAGAGTCCGAGAAGGAAGGGAATAAATTTTTTCTTCTTCTTCTTGATTTATTTTAAACAGATTGGCTAGAGAAAATAGAGAAAAAGGCTTGTTGTTCATCAATTTTTAGCCATTCTCTTCTTCACAAAACCATTATTTTCTTTTTTAGTTTTGGTGTAAAACTTTATCCTTTTTAGGTAAAGTTCTTATTTTTACGTATAAAGATCCTTCATTTTTACCTTAAATGCAATATCTTGCTTTGTTATGTTAATTTTATACATAAAAATGTTAACTTTAATCTTCTTGTTGATATTTATCACCTATAAATTTGGTTAGTTTAGAGTATGCTTTAAGAATATCCAAGGTGATGTTTTTTTATTTATTTATTTTATTTTATTTTTGCTAATATGTCTCTTCTTCTAATTATTTATGTGATTATACAAAGAAATTTTTAGCTTTATTATTTTTGAATTTTTCTTTGTATGCTCCATAGGCTTGTTTAGTTAAATGTTTTAATCCCAATTTAAAAGATTACATTTTAGAGTTTATTTCCATTCTTATTTGCTTAAAAACTTAATCTTGGCTACAAATATTATACCTTTAATTTTGTAAATTTGTTTGTTTGGTTAAGATTTTAGTTTAAGCTATAAAGATTACATGTTTAAATTTGTAAATATTTTTGTTTAATTAAAAATAAAACCTCAGTGAATAAAAATTAAATCTTTGAGTTTATTTATTTATTTATTTTATTTTTATTTATTTAAATAAAAAGAATAAATCTTGGTTACAAAAATTATATTTTTTTTATATTTTTAAATGTCTATTTAGTTTAATATGACCTTGTCAATTACCTTTTTGCCCATAAATCCTTATTTGCTTGATTAAAATTTGATCTTATTTGTGAAATTATCCTTTTGTCCTTGTATGCATATTTATTTAATTTTATCTTTTTACCCTTGATTGTATGTTTGTTTAATCAAAAGTTTAGTTTGTATGTGGAATCACCTTTTTACCCTTGAATGTAAAATTACCTCTTTTGCTCTTACATGTATTTTTGCTTATTTAGTAATTGTATCTTACATTAAATTACTTTTTGCCTTTGTATCTATGTTTGATTAATTAAAAATTCAATCTTGCATGTAAAATTACTCTTTTGCCCTTGTATGTATCTTGCACCAAATTACCCTTTTTGCCATTGTATATATGTTTGTTGAATCATGAATAGAATTTTGAATAAAATTGCATCTTTGACTTTATATACGTGTTTATTTAAATTAAGTTTGCTTATCTATTATATAATTAATTGTGTTTATATATACTGACCTATGCTTTTTTGTCCCACTCATGCATAATTAGATTTAGAACATTGATTTTTTAAAAATTCATATGCATGGGGCAACCGAAAGATGCCTCGGGAGTCTGAGGTTTCTAAAGGTTTTCTCCGATGAGATGTTTTCTCGGTGTCTAATCGGGAGTCCGATCGGGCCCGGGAGAATTTTTCATCCCTTCAAAATTAAAAAATATGTTTTTCATGTAATTTTCATAAAAAGCATGTATCATGTTTATGATTTTCTTTAATTTCTTAAAATTTGCGAATGAACTCCAAAAATTTTCTTTTTACAAAAAGGAATGTTAATTCCAAAATCTTTTATTTTTATTTATTTTATTTTTACTTTTATGTTTTATTTTTATTTCATTTTAAGAAAATCTCTTGTTTAAGAGGCCCAATTAAATTAAAAGGAATGTTTATTCCAGCATTAATTTCAAAACATGTCTTAGAAGTTTTTTTTGAGAGATCTTAACTACCCAATTATAGTTAAGGCCTCTCAAATTAATTCAAGTTTTGTTAAAAAATCACTTTTAAAATTTCTTTTCTTATTTTTATTTCTTTGAAAGGGAATATTCATTTTCTTTTGACCTTTTTTTTAATTTTCCAAAATACCTTTTTGGGAGAACTTTAGTACATTTAATTAATTAAGACCCTTCAAGTAAACTTCATTTTTATCAAAAATTCATTTTTAACTCCAATAAAAGGAATGTTTATTTTTTAAATCTTTAAAATTCTTTTTTTTAAAAAATCAGTTTTATTTGATAAAAAGGACATTTATTTTTTGAAAGGTCTTAATTTATTAATCTACTAAGGTTTTCCTACTAAACTAAATTTTTGTCAAATTATTCCCTTCAACAAATTAAAAGGAATATTTATTCCGACATTGTTTTAAAATTAAATCTTTCTAAGAGATTTTAATTTAAGTAATCATAATTAAAGTCTCTTAATGTAAATTTCAAAGCATGAATTTGAGGATGTTTATCCCAACTTTTTTGTAAAATGTTTTCTAGAAGGTTTCAATTAATATTCTCATAATTAAGACTTTCTAAAATTAAAAATAAACCTTTGTTTTTCAAAAGGATATTTATCCTCAGTTTTTAATTTGACTTTGATTTTTGAAGAATATTTATTTCTATTTAGAAATCGAATTTCCATTCTAAGTAGGAAATTTCTTCAAATCCAAAATTGGGCTATGGATTTTCACATCAAAAGAACGTTCATTCCGACATTAAGTCTTTAAATTTCGAATTTAGCTTTTATAATGGGATGCTTATCCCGCATTAAAAGGAATATTTATTCCGACATTTAAAATTATGTTTTTCTTAAAATGATTTTAAACACATTTTATTATCATTTTCCAAGTAAAATATTTCAAGACTTTTGTGGTACCGATTTCCGGGCGTCTCGGGGGTGCTAATCCTTCCCCAAGTGTAACCGACTCACGAACCTAAAATATTTTTTCGTAGACTAGTTTCTTTCCTTAGCTTGACATAATCTTTCTAGATTTACGTTGGGTTAAACAAGTAGGTGACTAACCACACCTATTAAAAATAAAAGGTTGGTGGCGACTCCATTTGTTCTTCGACTGTTTAGTCCCTAATATATCTCACGCCATACCATTTATCGTCGGAGCGGTAAAACGTCTCGACAGCTTGGCGACTCCACTGGGGACGTTTTTTAGAGTCAAGCCACTTTTTAAGTCTTATTTTACTTGGGTTTAATAATAAAATGTTTTAAGTTTCATTTCATGCATTGCATCATTCATTGGCATTAAAATTTTTTCCAATAATTGTTTCAAAATTTTTCCCAAAAAAAAAAAGAAAGAAGAAAGAAAAAAGGAAGGTTTTTCAAAATTAAGTTTATTAAAATTGCATCTTGCATTTATATCACATTTAATTTATATGTATGTTTTTATATTTTGATTTTCTAGTATGCTTTGTGTGTTTAATTACTCGTCTATATTTTGCATGTTTTAATTCTTAGCCTATGCCTTGATCCTCTAGCATGCCCTATGTCTTAATTACTTGTATATATTTTGCATGTTCCAATTTCCTTTATATGTCTTGATTTGCTAGTATGCTTTTTGTATTTACCATTTTTGCCCTTTTAGTCACTTGTATGTATTTTTCATGTTTTAATTCCTTGTGTATGCCATGTATGCCTATCTTGTTTGCCATGTGTGCTTACTTATCTCATCATATTAATTATTTATCCTATATTTTGAATGGACTGATTGTGTGTTGACATGTGATAGTAAAATTTTTTCTGCTTCCTGCTTCTGCTTCTCCGAATGTTCACTACTTCACCGAAAGGCAATTGGTAAAGGTATAAGTCCCTCGCTCACACACGACACAAATTCATAACATAAAAGTTCGGGAGTCCGAACTTCACCTTTATTTAGGAGGGGGCGACGGGGTTGCCTCCACCCCATCTTGTCCGATGGGTACCCTTGTCTAGAGCTTTAAACCCAGCATGTAGAAAAACCCAAAATCTAACCTAGATAGAGCCAAACCCGTTGGAGAAAACTCGGATTCTTAAGACACAAAAGGGGGACGGCTTCTTACCTTTATCAATCCCTTTCGTTTTATCTGCTTATTTCATGATAGCATGCTGTTTGTCTGTTTTCTGATTATTTCGTGATGACAAGCTGTTTGTATAAACTGTTTATTTTTCTGTACATATGCTTATTTCATGATAGCACGATGTTTGTATAAACTGTCTGTTTTCTTTCACCTTTTTGTGCAAATACTTATTTCATGATGATATGTTGTTTGTTTTCTTTCCCACTTTATTTGTATGTATTCATTTCAGAATCTGTTCGTTTTTCTTTCACTTTATCTTATATATATGCTTATTCCATAGTGATATACTGTTTGTATAGTTTGCCTGTATTCTTCCCCCACTTTATCCGTAATAGCATGCTGTTTGTGCTCTTCCTCGCTTTGTCTATATGTTGTCTGTTTTCTCCTCGCCTTATCTGTACATGTTTATGCTTTGCCTTATGATCTTCTTGTTTCCTTAAATATCCATGATCATTGCGTTTTATTGCCATCATCGCATATCATGCATTTCATTCGTAACAAAGGAACCATAAAGGGAAATTAGTCATGGCTGACAAGCAAGGTCAATTTGTAGGTTACCGGATATTTGGGCCCCCTGCCTTGTTTGGATGAAATGACTAATTATCTTTTATGGTTAAATTGTTGCGAGCCAAACATCTTTGCATCATTCATCTTAACATTATTATTTTATTCTGATACATTTCCTTTTACCTTTTTTGCCATTTCTTTTTCTTCTTTATCTCTGCATCCCATTCTCGCATTCCATCCCCATCTATAATAGGTTTACTATAGAGAAAGTTATTTATGGCGAAAGAAAGTGAGGAAGTACCCATGGAGATAGATTCGATGGGAGAGTCTGAAAATTTTGATTCCGCCAGTCCGACTTTGAAACAAGCTCTGTATTGGCTAAGGCAAAAGGCTAAGGAGGCATTAGCAAGGGGTCCTCCACCCCAGTTACCTGCAAAAGCCAGATGTAGTTTTGTCCGAAATGATCTGACAAGACTGAAACAGTTATGGGAAGGCATTAGTGATAAGGGTCGATTCAAACAGTTGTATGGAGATATAGCATTGCTGTTAGATGTGGAAGTGGAGGAGGAGCTTCTAAAAGCGGCTTTGTACTTTTGGGATCCCTCATACCGGTGTTTTACTTTCGGTAAACATGATGAATCTTCTACTAGAGAGTATGATATGATGCCGACAGTGGAGGAATATCAAGATCTGTTGATGGTAGGGAGCAAGTCAAATAAAGTATTTTGGCCAACCGAGAATCATCCTAGGAAGCTAGTGAAGTTGTTGGGGATAAAGACCGAAGAGATAAGGGGCTACATGGATGGCGAATTCCTTTCAACCAGTTTCATGATGGATATTGTGGAAAAGAATACCACCACTAGAAAAGGGATTGATGTTCTAGCCCTTTTGATTTATGGCCTAGTACTATTTCCTAAAAGGGAGGAATATGTGCATATGTCAGTAACAACTCTTTTTATGGAAATCAAGCATCAATCTGATCCGGTTTTGACAATTTTGGCGGAAACCATTCGATCTCTCAATGCATGTAGAAAAGCCGGCGGTAAATTTGAGGCTTGTAGACAGTTATTGACAATATGGTTTAAAAGCCATTTCGGATACAAAAAGTTTGTAGGAATGGTCTTCAATAACAAAGGTGAAGAGACGATAGCCATTTATAATGCACATCCTTGGCCATCCCAACCAAGAACAGTGGTAGAATGGGTCGAGTGGTTCACGAATTTGAAGAACCAAGACATCACATGGAGAGCAATGTGGACAACGACAAAAGATACTCCTTATTTGGATGCAAGTATACCGTGGATCCCTCTTGTAGGCATTTGGGGAACCATCAGTTACTCCCCATTGCTAGTAAGATGGCAATATGGGTCAGAACAGTCTATCCCTCTCACTTTTGGGCTCAACTTGTTAGACTTCCAGCATGACACCGAAAAGGGATTTGATGAGGCCAAATTTTGGGCCAACTTGTACAAAGAAGCACAGAAGATGGATCGTGGCAATCATACTGACAATGCAATTCTTGAATACGTTATGTGGCATAGTAGACGGGCGAAACAAATTTCAGTTCCACCAGTTCTGGATCCTAATTACCCTTTGGTTGAAGCACCGGAGGACAATTTAGAAAGGCTGGAAATTGAGAATCAAAGATTCAGAAAAATGGCTCAGTTAGTAGAATTGACCCAAAAATGTCAGCAGTTGGAGCTACAGAATCGGCAACTACGAGACCAGCTTGGAAATAGCTAGATAGAGATGCAAGGATGGGTTCAAGACTGGGTAAGAGAGTGTGCCAACAACGTCAAGTTGAAAGGGGAGGTGAAAGAATGGAGAGAAGAGGCCACGGAAATGAGCCGGTTGGCTGCAAAGACCGAAATCTTCAATCAAGAACATGCCCAAAGCTGGAGAATTGCCCAAAAACAATGCTTTAGAGTTCAGAAGGAGAAGAGCGAAGTAGAAAAAGCAAAGATTGAACTGAAAAGAGAATTGGTGGAGCAGAAACGCATAGTAGGGTGGTTAGTCCGGAGAAACAATAAGTTAGAGCAACAAGTTCACGATGCTGCCAATAGATTGACTATTTCTGAAAACCAAAATGCTGAGATGAGGGCACAATTGGAGCAGTTCAGAAGACAAGCAGAGTGACAGATTTGTTGTAAATATTATCATCTTATGTTTTGATTCGGATGGTATTCTATTATGGGTTATTAAACTCACTTTCCTATTTTCGTAATGCTAATTATCTTTATAGTAATCTTGTTATGGATGGGTTTCCACATTACATAATCATTCACGCATATTCATACATACATTTCATTCATATTCATGGTAAGAGAATTTGATTCGCCCTTATGATTAAATAAAGGTTTCAAGATAGCACCTCCAACGCACAGATTTAACACTAGATTACAATCTAGAATCGTCATGGAAGAGCAAGCTGCCGAGATTGAACAGCTAAAGAAGACAAACGAGGATCTACAGAAACAATTGGATCAGATGGCGGAAATGGTGGCCAGTATGAGACAGCAAAACATGGCAAATTTAGGCAACAATTCCAATGGGCAATCTTCTCAGAATACACTCCCACACGGACTCCCCATAGCTCAGCCTACGAATGCCTCTCTCTCACCCCCCGCACTCAATATACCTTTGCAAGAAAATCAAACACAAATTCCTCAACCAACCACAAACACATTCACCTTCCCACCACCTCCACCTGGTGTGTACCCTTTTACACCCTCAATGTTTACCACAAGTGGAGGAATCCCAACAACTCTACCAATTCCCCCTCCCACCTACACTATGCCACATCCTGCCCTTGGACACACCCCAAAAATTTGAGAGAGAGATCGGTGGGGCCGAAAGCCAAAGGGTATTGAGCCAGATAGAGGAGCAGCTCAAGGCCATGGAGGGCACTCATGCTTACGGCATTACTGATGCTTATGAATTGAGCTTGGTGGATGGGTTGGTGATCCCACCAAAGTTCAAAGTGCCTGAATTCGAGAAGTATAAGGGGACCACATGCCCTAAAGACCACGTTACTATGTATTGTCGGAAGATGGTCGCATACTCCAGAGATGATAAGTTGCTAATTCACTGTTTCCAAGATAGCCTTACCGGGTCTGCAACGCGGTGGTACAACAAGTTAGATAGGCGGGGCATTCACTCTTGGAATGACCTAGCCCGGGCTTTCATTGATCAGTATAATCACATGACTGATTTGGTGCCTGATAGACTGACTTTGCAGAATATAGAGAAGCCTTCTGAATCTTTCACCGAATATGCCCAAAGATGGAGGGATACAGCAGCTCAGATTCAACCTCCTTTAATCGAGAAAGAGACCACAAGGTTGTTTGTTAATACCTTGAAAGCTCCATACTACAGCCATATGCTGGCCGGTGCCACCAAAAGCTTTACCGACATGGTCCTAGTTGGAGAGATGGTGGAAAATGCACTCAAAACTGGCAAATTGGAAGGTGGGGAGTCTAGTGCGGCTAGGAAAAATCCAAAGAAGAAAGAAGGCGAAGTAAACACCGCCGGATATGGAGGATACCAACAATACCCTCAACAGCAATATCGACCAAACCAATTCCAATATCGACCATACCAACCACAATACCGACCATAACAATCCCAATACCAAACCCAATATCGTCCACCAACTACACACCCCCTCAAAACACTTACCAACATCCTCCTTCCAACTATGCTCAACCTCAAAACACTTATCAATATCCGATATCCACTACCAGTTATACTGCCTCCAGACCAAACACTCAAAATTGGAACCCAAGACCACCAAGAGAAAGGAAACAATTCACCCCTATTCCCATGACCTACACCGAACTTTATGCCAAACTCTTAAGCAACAAAATGATTGAACCAGTCCAATACTTAACCCCTTTACAGCCTCCCTATCCGAGGTGGTTCGATGAAAACGCCACATGTGCCTATCACTCGGGGGCTAAGGGACATAGTATTGAGAATTGTATTCGTTTGAAGGAAGTGGTGCAAGGCATAATCAATGAGGGTCGTTTGACTTTCAATGCACCGCCAAGTGTAGGCACAAATCCTCTCCCAAATCATGGTGGAAACACTGTGAATATGGTTGAGGATGGGGCAGTTCATGTTAAGAGAAAGGTTGAAGAGATTGTCACACCAATGAAGGTCGTATATCATGCTTTGATAAAGGCCCAAATGATTACTCCTTTGAAGTGTGAAGGTCATGAGATCTAGTGTTGCACTGAATTCCGAGGAAAGTTGCAAGCTATGATGGATGCCGGTCTAATTGAATTTTATGTGGAGAGAAACAAAAGTACCGACATCTGTATGATGAATAATGGAAATGAAGATTCTTCCCATTATAAACCAAGTTTGAAACTATCTGTGCTTCAAAAGCCCAACCTCGCCATTCCCATAACCTCAACAAAACCAAGCCTGTCAATTCTGATGACCCTTAGGCCGACATTGAATATCCCCGTATTGAAACCAAGCTTGAATCTGAATATGCCAACACCGTTCCCCTATCGGAGTGATAGGGAGGTACCTTGGAGGTATGAGAGTTCAGTGCAACAGATGAATGCCAATGTCCAGGAATCTGAATCAGTGAATATTTCTGGAGTAGGAGGCATGACTAGGAGTGGGAGATGCTATGCCCCAAATCCAACTGCCACTCGACAAAAAGAGAAGGGCATGGAGAAAAATGATGAAGTTGTTACACCATCTGTTGGAGAGCCGGAGAAAGAAATTCAAAAAGAAGTAACCAAGATGGTGGATGAAAATGATGCTCATGAATTCTTGAAATTCATCAAACAAAATGAGTACAGCGTCATAGAACAACTAAATCTCTTGCCAACCAAGATCTCTCTGTTAGCTCTGCTTTTGAACTCCGAGGCACATCGTAATGCTCTCCTCCGAATCCTGAACCAATCTTATGTGTCCAAAAAATCACAGTGGCCAATTTGGAACATATTACCGGGGGTATTACAGTGACTAATTACATCTACTTCACTGATGAAGAGATCCCTTCCGGAGGAAGAGGCAATTACAAGGCACTGCACATCACTGTTCGGTGCAAGGATCATATGGTCGCCAAAGTATTGATTGACAATGGATCTGCTTTGAATGTGATGCCACTTCACACATTGATGAAATTGCCTATAGACCAATCTTTAATGAAAGCCAGTCAGTTAGTGGTTTGGGCATTTTATGGCACACGGAGGGAAGTTATTGGCGAGATGACTGTTCCGATAATTGTGGGGCCGGTTGAATTTGAGATCCTTTTCCAGATTATGGATATTTCACCAACTTATAGCTGTCTCCTGGGTCACCCCTGGATCCATATGGCTGGCGTTGTTCCTTCTTCCCTTCACCAGAAAATCAAGTTCCGGAGAAGAGGACATCATGGTAATTCAACCTCCAAACACTCCTTACAGTGAAGCTGCGGAAGAGGCAGTGGATTGCTCTTTCCGGTCATTTGAAGTAGCCGAAGTAACATGGGTAAGAGAAGGATCCGAGGTACCTAGTCCACATTTCTCTGGCTGCTTGAATATGCAACTCAACATGACTGTCGGAAGAGGCTGTCGGACCGGAAAAGGACTCGGAAAGTATGGCCAAGGAATCCGTGAGCCTATTTTCTTACCAAAGGTGGAGCCCACTTTTGGACTTGGATATAAGCCTTCTTGGAGAGAAAAGTCCGAAGCAAGGGAGGAGAAGAAGTGCAAGTGTATGGCTGCATTGAGAGGAGGGGAACTTGAACCCAAGAAACTGAAGATTCCACCATTGAAAGATAGTTTTGTTTTTGCTGGAACGATGAACCCAAAAACATCAGTTGTTGAGCTTGAACAGTTATTAAAGGGATTGTCTATCAGCATGCTAGAGCACGGGGAATCAAGCAGTGGAACATTAGTTCAACGATTGGCACCGGGGACTGTTTTGAATAATTGGGAGTCTTTCGAGATGCCAGTGAATTTGTCAGATCTGAACATGTAATTAATTAAGCTTTGCGAACTCATTTTATCCTACACTTCTACCCAAGAGTGTGGACGGCTGATTTTCATATGTTATGGGTTTTATTTTCATGTTAGCTCCATCATTCATGATATTGATATTCACACTATTAGACTCTGCACTATGTATATATTTCATATCATAATTATGCCATTGCGTTTTCCTCCACATGTTTATCCTTGTTGTTCATTTTCTTCTTTTATTCATGGATCAAGTGCATATATGTATATACACCCCTTTATTGTCTTTTGACCCCAGGACTTCAAACGATGAATGTAAAGACAACATAGATGGTCTTTTTGAGCCCGACTTTGATTGGTTCGTTAACGCGGATAACCTCGACAATGATGATGATGATGATTACTCTCTTCCCCCTGATCTTATGAGACTAATTGAAAGAGAAGACAAACAGATCTTGCCCCACAAAGAGACCACCGAATTGATCAATTTGAGTGATGATGAGGAAAAGAGAGAAGTTAAAATTGGCACTTCCCTAACACCTGAACAGAAGGGGGAACTAGTGTCATTACTCAAGGAATATGTTGATGTCTTTGCCTTGTCCTACCAGGATATGCCAGGTCTGGATACTGAGATTGTAGTGCATAGAATGCCAATCAACCCCGGATTCAAGCCAATACAGTAAAAATTGAGGAGAATGAGGCCTGCCATGTTACTGAAGATCAAAGAAGAAGTGAAGAAGCAACTGAACGCGGGATTTTTGGAAGTAGCTACTTATCCTGAGTGGGTCGCAAATGTAGTACCAGTCTCGAAGAAAGATGGCAAAGTTCGAATGTGTGTGGATTACCGAGATGTCAACAAAGCCAGTCCGAAAGACAATTTCCCACTGCCCCATATTGACACTTTGGTCGACAACACAGCTAAACATGCAACAATTTCTTTCATGGATGGGTTTTCGGGGTACAACCAGATTAAAATGGCTTCAGAAGATAAGGAGAAGACTGCTTTCACCACCATGTGGGGCACGTTCCAATACAACGTGATGTCCTTTGGTCTCAAGAATGCTAGGGCAACTTATCAGAGAGCTATGGTGACCCTTTTTCATGATATGATGCATAAAGAGATTGAGGTGTATATAGATGATATGATTGCCAAAGGTTGGAATCCAGAAGAGCATATGACTGGCCTGAGGAAGTTATTTGAGAGACTGCGCAAGTATCGGTTGAGGTTGAATCCGACCAAATGTACTTTCGGCGTTACTTCAGGGAAGCTATTGGGCTTTATTGTTAGTCAAAGGGGGATCGAGGTAGACCCAGATAAAATCAAAGCCATTCAGAATTTGCCACCTCCGAGGACTCAAAAGGAAGTAAGAGGTTTCTTTGGGCTATTAAACTATATCTCCCGCTTCATCTCCCAGTTGACTGCGAAATGTGACCCGATTTTCAATCTTTTGAAAAAGAACAATACGGGAGAATGGAATGAAGATTGTCAGAAAGCCTTTGATAAGGTCAAGGAGTATTTGTCGAACCCACCAGTGCTAGTACCTCCTGTGCCGGATCGACCTCTAATCTTGTATTGGACAGTGTTGGAACACTTCATGGGCTGTGTTTTGGGGCAACATGATGAAACCGGCAAGAAAGAGCAAGCGATCTACTATGTCAGTAAGAAGTTCACAGAGTATGAGACCAAGTATTCTCAGATAGAAAAGATGTGCTGTGCATTGGCGTGGGCAGCTCAGAGGTTAAGACAGTATATGCTGTATAATACCACATGGTTGATAGCAAAGCTAGATCCAATCAGATTCCTCTTTGAGAAACCTTCATTGTCAGGACGATTGGCTTGATGGCAAGTACTGTTGTCAGAGTATGATATAGTTTATGTCTCCCAGAAAGCTATCAAAGGAAGTGCTATTGCCGAATTTCTAGCTGATAGAGCAGTTGATGACTATGAACCCATGAAGTTTGAGTTTCCTGATGAGGATTTGATGTTGATATTCAATACTGAGCTAGAGCAAGAAAAGAAATAGAGAATGTATTTTGATGGGGCATCAAATGCACTGGGGCATGGAGTAGGAGCTGTCCTAATATCCCCAAACGGTGATCAATGCCCGGCAACAACAAGACTTGACTTCGACTGCACAAACAATATGGCAGAATACGAAGCTTGCATTCTGGGGATCCAGATGGCAGTGGAGAGAAAGATCAAGGCTTTTGGAAGTGTATGGCGATTCTGCTTTGGTGATATATCAGCTGAGAGGTGAATGGGAAACAAGAGACTCAAAGTTGGTCCGTTATCATAAGTACATCATAGAGTAGATTGAGCAATTTGAAGAAATCAGCTTTCATCATCTCCCTAGAGAAGACAATCAGTTGGCCGATGCATTGGCAACTTTAGCCTCGATGTTCAAAGTCGATAAAGGAGCTGAAATCGAAGCAATCAAGTTGGACATGAAGACTCATCTGGCACATTGCATGAGTGTTGAAGAGGAGGATGATGGCAAACCTTGGTTCTATGACATTCCCTAATACCTCAGATTTCAAAAGTATCCAGGTCGTGCTGTTGAAAATGACAAGAAAGTTATCCGAAAAATGTCGGCAAACTTCTTCTTAGACGGTGAAGTCCTTTACAAGAGAAGTAGGGATCAAGTAATGTTGAGATGTGTAGAGTCAAAGGAAGCAAAGAAGATTCTAGAAGAAGTTCACAGCGGAATCTGTGGAACTCATTCCAGTGGACATAGAATGGCTAAACAGATTATGAGGTTGGGATATTACTGGTTGACTATGGAGATCGATTGTATTAATCATGCCAGAAAATGCCATAAATGTTAGATTTATACTGATCAAATTCATATGCCTCCTAACCCATTGCATGTCATCTCGTCCCCTTGGCCTTTCTCAATGTGGGGCATAGATGTAATCGGGGCAATCTCACCGAAGGCCTCTAATGGACATCAGTTCATCCTAGTGGCCATTGATTACTTCACCAAATGGGTTGAAGTTGCTTCATATGCCAATGTAACTCAGTCAGTGGTCACCAAGTTCGTGAAGAAAGAGATAGTTTGTCGGTACGGGCTACTAGAAAGAATCATCACTGACAATGCTAAGAATTTGAACAACAAGATGATCGATGCAGTGTGCTCCCAATTCAAGATCAAACACAGCAATTCAACTCCTTACCGGCCAAAAATGAATGGAGCGGTCGAAGCAGCAAACAAAAACATTAAGAAGATTGTCCAGAAAATGACAGTGACTTACAAAGACTGGCATGAGAAACTTCCTTTTGCTTTACATGCTTATCGCACTACTGTAAGAACATCGAGTGGGGCAACTCCATATTCTCTGGTCTATGGAATGGAAGCTGTGATACCAGTTGAGGTAGAAATCCCATCTTTGAGAATATACAGAGAGTTGAAGCTCGAAGAGTCAGATTGGGTGCAAGAGAGATTTGACCAATTGAACTTAATCGAAGAGAAGCGGCTCAAAGCACTTTGCCATGGTCAATTGTATCATAAGAGAATGATGCGTGCATATGATAAGAAGGTACGTCCGCGCGAGTTTACAGAAGGAGAATTGGTGCTGAAAAAGATTCTACCTACTCAACATGATCCCCGAGGAAAGTGGACTCCAAATTGGGATGGTCCTTATGTGGTGAAGAAAGCATTCTCGGGAGGTGCCCTGATCTTGCAAGAAATGGATGGGGATGAATTGCCACATCCAATCAATGCCGATGCTGTGAAGAAGTACTACACCTGAAGAATTTTTTTAAAAAAATGATGAAAAAATGACAAAAAAATGAATGATGAAAAAAAATAAAAAATGAAAGAATGAAAAAATGAAAAGAGCGTCTCAAGTTAAAAACCTGAAAAGGCGGCTTGAGTCCGAAAAAGAGAAGAAAAGGAGGGATCTGAGACGAAAACCCGAAAGGGCGGTTTAGATCCAATTAGGATGGTTCCTAAGCTGAAAACCTGAAAAGGCGGTTTAGGAAGGTTGAGAAAGCACAACAAAAAAGGCACCTAACTTGTACAAGAGGTCTTGTTTGATTATGGGGATTGGGTTAATCAGAAATCATCAGACGTTGTCAAACGTCACTCTAGCAACGATGAGTCAATCAAAGGCAGGGTGCGAGATGACCAATTTTTGTTACTTATGCATTCATCGCTTTGAGGTCATGTGCCTTTCTTCTTCGTTTTGCTACAAATTTATTTGTTATAGACTCTTTGTTATAAACTTGTAATGAGTTTGTTATAGGTTTATCTATTATATATAGATATATCTTGCACACTTTCCTTTAAAAGATCCATGTGTTTCCTTTAAATATAAATGGCATAATTTTTCTTTGTCATGGAGGGATAAGCAAACAGGTAAGTAATGCCATGACATTGGATGTCACTTTCAACACAAAAAAGAAAAGAAATGTAGGATTAAAATGAGTTCGATAGCATATGATTGATGCCAGAAATGTGATGACATGTGAATAAAATCATCTTGAATTGGGATGTTCAAGCAAGAGTGATTTGAAGAGAGGGTCTGGGGCATGTTGATGCCAGAAAAGGTGTGATGAAAGGATGTTCTCCAATTTCGAGCTCAAAGAGTATAAGTTGGGTCAAAACAGAAGGCTATCTTGAAAACTTTGAGGCAAAGTAACAAAGCATTATCATTTAAGCATGAGCATGCAAAATGCATCATTCTAGCATCATTCTTCATGAACATCCATTATGCATTATAGGTTAAACCCAGTTCAAGATGACGAGGTTAGTCTTGTGTAAGAAGCTCCTCAGGTAATTCTCCAAAATTCCTTTAAGGTCTTTCCTTGCTTAAGGTAATTATCCGTGATTCAATTCAGTCTAGCATGAATTATTTCTACAATTTCTTTAAATTTAAAATCATTTCTGTTTAGGATGATTTTCTAAAATTTTTTCTGTTTAGAACAACTTAAAATCATTTTGTTTAAGATGGTTTTCTGAAATTGTTTCTGTTTAGAGCAATTTCTTCAAAAATTTAAAATCATTTTGTTTAAGATGATTTTCTCAAAATTGTTTCTGTTTAGAGCAATTTCTTCAAAAATTTAAAATCATTTTGTTTAAGATGATTTTCTAAAATTGTTTCTGTTTAGAACAATTTCTTCATATTTAAAATCATTTCTGTTTAGGGTGATTTTCTCAAAATTGTTTCTGTTTAGAACAATTTTTTCAAAATTTCAAAATCATTTCTGTTTAGAGTGGTTTTTTTCAAAATTGTTTCTGTTTAGAACAATTTGTTCAAAACTTAAAATCATTTCTGTTTAGGGTGGTTTTCCAAAATTGTTTCTGTTTATAACAATTTTTTTAAAATCTAAAAAAATCATTTTGTTTAAGATGGTTTTCTAAAATTGTTTCTGTTTAGAACAATTTCTTCAAAATTTAAAATCATTTCTGTTCAGGATGGTTTTCTAAAAATTGTTTCTGTTTAGAACAATTTCTTCAAAATTTAAAATCATTTTTGTTTAAAATGATTTTCTAAAATTGTTTTTGTTTAGAGCAATTTCTTCAAAGTTTAAGATCATTTTGTTTAAGATGGTTTTCTCAAAATTGTTTCTGTTTAGGGCAATCTCTTCAAAAGTTTAAAATCATTTCTGTTTATGGTGGTTTTCTTAAAATTGTTTCAATTTAAGGCAAAATCATTATTATAGTTTTATTGAAATTAGTTCTGTTTAGGACAACTTCCTTGATTTTGAAATCAGTTCTATTAAGAGTTATCTTTTTCAAAACTCCAGCACTGTTTAATAGACATTTGAGAAAAGAGTGTCTACCTCTTTGCTTATTTCCTAAATATCTAGAAGCTTACACTTCTAGATCATCAAGAAATAATCAAAGAGGGGCAACTGTAGACACTTATTTTTAAATTTTAATTAATTAATTAATTGATTAATTGGTTAATTAGTCAATTAATTAATTAATCATTTTCAAATTTTATTTTTTCCTTTTTAAGTTTAGTTTATTTTTGTTTATTCCTATTACTTTATTTTACTTTATCTAATTTTAATTTCATCTCGTTACTTTGCAAGTAATTTTGAACCTGAAACCGAGAAGTCAAAGCCGAGTTGAATCAACTCCCAGGCAAAGCCAAGCAAGTCGAGAAGTCGACCGAGTCAACTCGATTATCGTATGTATGTATATTTATATGTGTATATATATATATATTTATATTCGTATATATGTATATTTTTAAATATATATATATATATTCCTATATATATTTATGGATGTATACATATATTTATATATATATATAAATATATTTATATGTAAGTGTACATGTATATATATATGTATATGTATATTTATGAATACATATTTCTATATGTATATATACATATATATATATTTATATTGGTGAATAAATATATATTTATATGTATATGTAAAGTTATATATATTTATAGACGTATACGTATATATATGTATACCAAATGCCCCACCATTTTTGGAGCGAAGCGAGATAAATTACAAGTGCATAAAGAGGTGTAGCAAGCCGAGCCTATGGAGTGGCTCTCGGATGGCTCCATAACAGTTTGCATGCAGTGTTTGTCGTGTCAATGGGTTCCTTACGATCTAGCATTCTCGAGAGTTTTGAACAACCCTCACGCTGCAGCAAGAACAGTTTCTTCTACCTCACATGCACTCCAGCCTCATCTTTATTCTTTGTCTTCGTTACCTGCAATTTCAGCAGCTTCAACAGCCATGGCACCTACGGCAGCAACACCCTCAGAACCCGACAATCCATGCTGCAGCAGCATCAACAATCAGTTCCTAGACAGCAGCAACAGCTGCAACAGGCTACCGGTGCTGGTATTCAGCAACAAGCAGCCACACCGCCTTCATAGCAGCAGCAGCAGCGGCAGTTCGTCACCACAGCCGCAGCAGCTCGCCACGACAACCACCGTGCATCCATAACATGAGCATCAGCAACGGCAACCGTGGCACACTCCCTTAAGAGAGCTAACAGCCATGCTCCTATACAAGCCACACGACCATCCCCCATGCAAACCGCTGCCATGCATTTCTACACCCTCTCGGTTTTCCAAACTCGACCCAGCTACAACCACAGCAACAACAAAGGAGCCACACCACCGTCCCACAGCCACCAGTCACCACCCACCGTCATACTATCTTTTTGTTGGTGTTTTGTTTGTCTAGAAATCTCCATTGCTCTCTTTTCTTTAACACTCTTCTTTTTCTCTTTCTTTCTTCTTTCTGCTCTTTTGGTTTCAGTTAGTTTCTTGAATTTTTTCCCATCCAAATCTTTGCATCAATCATGGCTCTTTTAATTTGTTTAGTGCTTTTATTGGCCATGACTGGCCATTCAAATGCTACTTATTGCTTATGTAAAGATGGGGTCCCTGACCAATCTCTTCAAAAGACTCTGGATTATGCTTGTGGAGCTGGAGCTGATTGTACACCAATCCTTCAAAACGGTGGCTGCTGTAATCCCAACACTATAAAAGATCACTGCAACTATGCTGTCAATAGTTATTTCCAGAGGAAAGGTCAGGCTACAGGAAGCTGTGATTTTTCTGGCACTGCTATAACTAGCAACACTCCCCCCAGCAATGTTGCTTCAACCTGCTCCTTTCCCTCAAGTGCCACGAGCTCCACCCCAACCACCACTCCAACAACCGGAACTGGAACACCATCCACCACTCCAACAACCGGAACTGGAACACCATCCACTACTCCGACCACCGGGACAACCACGGGCACGACTACCGGGTCTCCTTCAATTTTTGGTACTGGTGGCACCACCCTTGGTCCAACAGGAACAACCACAGGCATCACTGATCCAAATGATGTAGTGGCTCTCTTTAGAACCACCCACGCTCCAACAGTTATTTCCAAACTCTGTCTCTCTTTGTGGCCTCTTTCACTCTGCTTACTCCAATGCTTATGTAGACCTTGCTATATTCGATGCTTCTACCGGATGAGACGTTGTCCGAGGCCATGTTGGTAAGGCTGCAGAGCGTTTGATTCATTTGTTCTGTGTTGTTCCACACCAGACTATGATCTACGATAACCTTTTGTTCAAGCTTATGGATCACCTTAAGCTTTCGGAGATTTCGTTGCAGAATGCCAAAAAAAAAAGGTTTGTTCGATAGAGATGAAGTTTGGAGGAAGAAACTGCGGGTTCTGCTACCCGAAAGTGGAATCATAGTGGAAAATATAAAGACGGGTGAAGATGTTTTGATTACAAGAAGGGTGATGGCTGTTTTTTCTTTTGCTGAGTATGGCGGATTATAGTGATCAATATTTCAGCTATCAGGATCTTTTGTTTGACAACTTCGATGGACGGTTCAGGTTTTTAGGGAATAACTATGCTGCTTTATGGCCAGGAGATGGCAAGCCTGGGTTGTGGATGAATTCGATATCAAAAATGGGTGCTGTTTATGTTCTAATACTGAGAGATGAAGGCATCATTTTGGAGGAGAGGAAAAGGAGTGGTGGAGCCGAGGTTGACAAAGGTAGGGATGAGGACATTGAGCTTGTTGTGCCACCAGTTTTCCAGAGCTGCACAAGGATTTTGGATCCTAAGGAGCAGGTAGAGGCAAGAGATTTGTACTGGGAAGCTATCTGCGATGGGTCAAAGAGTGGGATGGAAAGAGCTGAGAAATTGTTGCTTGGCTGCACCGAGAAGAACCCATTTGTTGGAAAGCCGCATGTTGTGTTGGCTCAGGTTTACCTGGATGAAGAGGGAGAAAGAGAAATAAAAGACCATTTTTTCAGCCAAAAAAAAGGGAAGGGGTCGGCCATTTCGGGGGGAAATTTCATTTTTTTGAAAGGTCATTATTAGTCGGCTTTTGGCTCCCTGTTTCCGGGGGTTTTGTCTGAGGAAGAAAGAAGACTGGAGTTTCAAGATAAAAGGGAGAGGGTTGGCCATTTTCAAGAGAGACGGGGAAGGGGAGAGCACAGAGAAAAGGGGGGTTCTTCACTTTCTGAAAAAAAGAGCTTCAGCATTCTTCTTCAAAGATAGAAAAAAAAAACAGAGAGAAAATAAGAGAGAAAGAGAGTCCGAGAAGGAAGGGAAGAAATTTTTTCTTCTTCTTCTTGATTTATTTTAAACAGATTGGCTAGAGAAAATAGAGAAAAAGGCTTGTTGTTCATCAATTTTTAGCCATTCTCTTCTCCACAAAACCATTATTTTCTTTTTTAGTTTTGGTGTAAAACTTCATCCTTTTTAGGTAAAGTTCTTATTTTTACGTATAAAGATCCTTCATTTTTACCTTAAATGCAATATCTTGCTTTGTTATGTTAATTTTATACATAAAAATGTTAACTTTAATCTTCTTGTTGATATTTATCACCTATAAATTTGGTTAGTTTAGAGTATGCTTTAAGAATATCCAAGGTGATGTTTTTATTTATTTATTTTATTTTATTTTTGCTAATATGTCTCTTCCTCTAATTATTTATGTGATTATACAAAGAAATTTCTAGCTTTATTATTTTTGAATTTTTCTTTGTATGCTCCATAGGTTTGTTTAATTAAATGTTTTAATCCCAATTTAAAAGATTACATTTTAGAGTTTATTTCCATTCTTGTTTGCTTAAAAACTTAATCTTGGCAACAAAGATTATACCTTTAATTTTGTAAATTTGTTTGTTTGGTTAAGATTTTAGTTTAAGCTATAAAGATTGCATTTTTAAATTTGTAAATATTTTTGTTTAATTAAAAATAAAACCTTGGTGAATAAAAATGAAATCTTTGAGTTTATTTATTTTTTATTTTATTTTTATTTATTTAAATAAAAAGAATAAATCTTGGTTACAAAAATTATATATTTTTTATATTTTTAAATGTCTATTTAGTTTAATATGACCTTGTTCAATTACCTTTTTGTCCACAAATCCTTATTTGCTTGATTACAATTTGATCTTATTTGTGAAATTATCCTTTTGTCCTTGTATGCATATTTATTTAATTTTATCTTTTTACCCTTGATTGTATGTTTGTTTAATCAAAAGTTTAGTTTGTATGTGGAATCACCTTTTTACCCTTGAATGTAAAATTATCTCTTTTGCTCTTACATGTATTTTTGCTTATTTAGTAATTGTATCTTACATTAAATTACTTTTTGCCTTTGTATCTATGTTTGATTAATTAAAAATTCAATCTTGCATGTAAAATTACTCTTTTGCCCTTGTATGTATCTTGCACCAAATTACCCTTTTTGCCGTTGTATATATGTTTGTTGAATCATGAATAGAATTTTGTATAAAATTGCATCTTTGACTTTATATACGTGTTTATTTAAATTAAGTTTGCTTATCTATTATATAATTAATTGTGTTTATATATACTAACCTATGTTTTTTTGTCCCACTCATGTATAATTAGATTTAGAACATTGATTTTTTAAAAATTCATATGCATGGGGTAACCGAAAGATGCCTCGGGAGTCTGAGGTTTCTAAAGGTTTTCTCCGATGAGATGTTTTCTCGGTGTCTAATCGGGAGTCCGATCGAGCCCGGGAGAATTTTTCATCCCTTCAAAATTAAAAAATATGTTTTTCATGTAATTTTCATAAAAAGCATGCATCATGTTTATAATTTTCTTTAATTTCTTAAAATTTGCGAATGAACTCCAAAAATTTTCTTCTTACAAAAAGGAATGTTAATTCCAAAATCTTTTATTTTTATTTATTTTATTTTTACTTTTATGTTTTATTTTTATTTCATTTTAAGAAAATCTCTTGTTTAAGAGGCCCAATTAAATTAAAAGGAATGTTTATTCTAACATTAATTTCAAAACATGTCTTAGAAGTTTTTTTTTAGAGATCTTAACTACCCAATTATAGTTAAGGCCTCTCAAATTAATTCAAGTTTTGTTAAAAAATCACTTTTAAAATTTCTTTTCTTATTTTTATTTCTTTGAAAGGGAATATTCATTTTCTTTTGACCTTTTTTTTTAATTGTCCAAAATACCTTTTTGGGAGAACTTTAGTACATTTAATTAATTAAGACCCTTCAAGTAAACTTCATTTTTATCAAAAATGCATTTTTAAACTCCAATAAAAGGAATGTTTATTTTTTAAATCTTTAAAATTCTTTTTTTTAAAAATCAGTTTTATTTGATAAAAAGGATATTTATTTTTTGAAAGGTCTTAATTTATTAATCTACTAAGGTTTTCCTACTAAACTACATTTTTGTCAAATTATTCCCTTCAACAAATTAAAAGGAATATTTATTCCGACATTGTTTTAAAATTAAATCTTTCTAAGAGATTTTAATTTAAGTAATCATAATTAAAGTCTCTTAATGTAAATTTCAAAGCATGAATTTGAGGATGTTTATCCCAACTTTTTTGTAAAATGTTTTCTAGAATGTTTCAATTAATATTCTCATAATTAAGACTTTCTAAAATTAAAATTAAACCTTTGTTTTTCAAAAGGATATTTATCCTCATTTTTAAATTTGACTTTGATTTTTGAAGAATATTTATTTCTATTTAGAAATCGAATTTCCATTCTAAGTAGGAAATTTCTTCAAATCCAAAATTGGGCTATGGATTTTCACATCAAAAGGAACGTTCATTCCGACATTAAGTCTTTAAATTTTGAATTTAGCTTTTATAATGGGATGCTTATCCCGCATTAAAAGGAATATTTATTCCGACATTTAAAATTATGTTTTTCTTAAAATGATTTTAAACACATTTTATTATCATTTTCCAAGTAAAATATTTCAAGACTTTTGTGGTACCGCTTTCCGGACGTCTCGGGGGTGCTAATCCTTCCCCGAGCGTAACCGACTCACGAACCTAAAATCTTTTTTCGTAGACTAGTTTCTTTCCTTAGCTTGACATAATCTTTCTAGATTTACGTTGGGTTAAACAAGTAAGTGACTAACTACACCTATTAAAAATAAAAGGTTAGTGGCGACTCCATTTGTTTTTCGACTGTTTAGTCCCGAATATATCTCACGCCATACCATTTATCGTCGGAGCGGTAAAACGTCTCGACAATTACCATTATCCACGAGTATGTAGCTCACTTCATAATTCCCTATCATTGTCTTTACTACCATAGAATCATTCCCAGAATCTTAACACAGATCCGTGTCTTCTACGGAGGAAAAGCATGTGGTCAAACTGTTTTGTCAACGGTCGTCATCTGACGAGTGGCTATTTGCTTCGCACAGGTTGTGCTACTTATTCTCTACAAACTGCTCAATTTCTCTCTTTATGATGACTAACTCGCTCTGCTCGACGCAAAGATGGCACATCCTCTACGTTTTTCTTCGTATGAGTTTGTGTTGCACGGGGTATGCTCAGCTTTTATTTGTTTTAGGAGCCTTCTAGCACATCCCACCTTTTGTTTGTTAAGTAGTCTACTCGACTGCTCTTCATAGGAGTTTTGCTCCCTGCTGGTCGTACATCCCACCTTTTGTTTACTTAGGAGTCTACTCGACCGCTCTTCGCAGAAGATTTGCTCCCTACTAGTCGCACATCCCGCCTTTTGTTTAGTTGGGAGTCTACTTGGCCACTCTTCGCAGCAGATCTGCGCCCTGCTGGTCGCACATCCCGCCATTTGTTTACTTGGGAGTCTACTCGACTGCTTTTCACAGGAGATTTGCTCCCTGTTGGTCGCACATCCCGCCTTTTGTTTATTGAGAGTCTGCTCGACTGTACTTCGCAGGAGTTCTGCTCCCTGCTGGTTGCACATCCCACCTTTTGTTTAGTTAGGAGTCTGCTCGACTGCACTTTGCAAGAGTTCTGCTCCCTGCTGGTCGCACATCCCACTTTTTGTTTAGTTGGGAGTCTGTTCGAGTGCGCTTCGTAGGAGTTCTGCTCCCTGCTGGTCACACATCCCACCTTTTGTTTAGTTAGGAGTTTGCTCAACTGCTCTTCGTAGGAGATCTGCTCCCTGCTGGTCGCACATCCCACCTTTTGTTTAGTTGGGAGTCTGCTCGACTACGCTTTGCAGGAGGTTCTACTCCTTGCTGTTCGCACATCCCACCATTTGTTTAGTTGGGAGACTGCTCGACTGCTCTTCGCAGGAGATCTGTTCCCTGCTGGTCGCATATCCCGCCTTTTGTTTAGTTGGGAGTCTGCTCGACTGCGCTTCGCAGAAGTTCTGCTCCCTGCTGGTCGCACATCCCACCTTTTGTTTAGGTGGGAGTCTGCTCGACTACGCTTGGCAGTAGATCTGCTCCCTGAGGATGTGCACGTCTTTTGTTTATATTCATTTCCCAACGTAGTTCCAGGTTTTCCTAAATAAGGTGCCATAGCCAGGAGTGTAAGCGATGCGCTCAACCATGGAGCAAATCCTAAATGAGGCGTCACAGCATAGGGCGTAGGTTGTACCATAGCCAAAGATGTCGACTGTAAGCTCGATAAGCGAGTTAATTCTGCCTGAGCCATCACAACGTGAGGCGTAGGTTGTGCCATAGCCAGAGGTGGTGGCTGTGCGCTCGGTAAGGCAGTTAGTCCCATGTGAGGCGTCATAGCATAGGCCGTAGTCGTAGCCATTGGCGTAGGCAGTAGCCGTAGCCATTGGCGTAGGCAGTAGCCGTAGCCATGGGCGTAGGCCGTAGTCGTAATCCTGGGCGTAGGCCATAGCCACAATCGTGGGCGTAGGCCATAGCCATAGCCGTGGGCGTAAGCTGAGTTTTATTGGGAGTGGTTCCTCCATGGATTTGTTTCTGCTAAGATTAGGGTGCTAGGACTTTCGAAAGTGAGAAGCAGAATACTCTCAGGAACAATCAGAAGTGAGATACTTTGTAATAGACTCAGAAATGGATAATCTGCAATGCACTCAGAAGTAGATACTTTGCGACGGACTCAGAGGTGGGTATTTTGCTGCAGACTTAGAAGTAGGTAATCTGTGACGCACTCAGAAGTAGATACTTTGCGACAGACTCAGAGGTGGGTATTTTGCTGCGGACTTAGAAGTAGTTCCGAAGAAGAATACTCTGGAAAACAATCAAAGGTAGAGCAGAAGCAGAATACACTCAGAGGCGATATCAAAATCGCGCACAGAATACCATAATAATTTCTTTTTGTCTTCTTCACTTAATCAGCAAGTCAAAAATGACACACCCGGACCTAGCACGACCTTTTCGTACAAACGGAATAGTACAAGATGATGCGATAATTAAATAATAAGTCGGTCCGACTGTGTCAAGTTAGAAGAGAGGATAAGCTTAAGCCAAGATGGAGATAGAAGATGAGATTGGTGACCATGCATGGAAACACTAAAGTGGACTCCTTGAAGTCCATAGCCAATGGATTGGAGGTCCATTGGTGAATTGGTTGGTGGATCGGGCCAAGGATTAAAGTTTTGAGAGATTTAAAGAGAAGAGAAAGTTTGGCCCGGGGTCCGAGTAGACCCGGTGCCGAGCTACCCTATAAATAGGGGGAGGCCGAGCCTCTCCCCCTCATTTTCTCTCTTTCTCTCTTCTCTCCTCTCTCTTTTCTCTCAACTGCTCCCGGGGAGCAATTTTGCACTTTTGGCCGATCTGGACAAACCGACCGCCAGTTCAAGGCAAGATCTTGGTGAGTTATTCCTAACTCTTCGATCTACGTTTTGCTAAGTTTGCACGCATTTCCATACATCGGTTTAGGAGAGATCCAAGTTCAAACTTAGGTTCAGGTTTTTGTTAGATTTCTAGCTTAGATTTAAGATTTAGGAACTTTGAGCTTGTGATTCTCATTTCTGCTCTGGTAAACGTGTCATGGGAGGTGTGAGGAACCTCCATCTCGAATTTCACGTAAAACCATGGACCGAGGGGCTCGGGATCCGAGTCCCGCGCGGGACCTGGCCAGTTTTGGCCACCCGCGCGGGTGGGCCTTTGCCGGCCCAATCCGTGGCTGGGCCGGACCCAGCCACGCGGGAGGGCCTTCCTGGCCCAGAATCTGGCCCGGGCTGGGCCCACAGGGTCCCCAGGGGCATTTTCGTAATTTTTCACCAAGTGTCCAATTTTTACCCCAGAACCTCCCGGACACTTTTCCAAGCCCCGAATCACTTCCAAACATCGTCTTAGGTCATATTAGAGCCTCGTAGGTGCATTCATAAACTTATTTATGAATGCTAACGTATATTTCCGTGTACTAGGGCTCCGGTTGGATTGAGTGCGGCGATGCTCCGGAGGTTGAGCTACATGGAGCGCTTGGGAGTATACGATTCTCCCATCACTGTGAGTGACTTAGACTTCTCTGTCTAGCCACTAGGGAAAAAGGGTTTTAAAAATGTTTTAAAAATATAAATGTTTCTCAAAAGGTTTTGGGATACGGGAAATCCACACACACAATTGTCTGCGATATACCCACATAGAGAGTGGGATGTTTTCAAAAGAAAATATAAATACTTTTGTGTGTGTGTTTTTATATATTTTAAATATGTATGATTTATATATATTTTCAAAATATTATTTTTATGATTATGGAGGGTACGATGCCCTTGGGAGATGAGCGATTGAGTGGGTTCCTCGGGGCTCCAATTTACGGGAGCGTGGACCGAGTTTGAGAGCATGCATGATACTCAGCCGTGGACCGCCTATCGAGGGGCACGGTGAGTCGAGCCTGGTTGGGAGAGGCGCGTAGGGAAACTCGCCAGAGCTCCAATTCGCTGTGTTCCACCACAGCGAGGCACCACCGAGGGAAAGGGCTAGAGAGATAGAAAAGAGAAAATATTTATAAATGAGAAAAGAGATAGCCCTCGGTGCAGTGAGGCGTAAGGCGGCCGACGGGTCATGCCTCCAGTATGATAGAGATGCCAGCCCATTTGAGATTTATATATATTTTTATTAAAGAGTTTTTAAAAGAGTTTTCAAAGAAAAATATTTATTATTATTGTCACGCCCCGACCCGCAGGCTCGGCCACGTGACAACCGCCGTACCACCTCGAGATGCGTGCCTCGTCAGGCGGGCAACCAAGATGATACAAGGCTTAAAAATAAAGGATATTCGAGCAATATATGAAAAACATATTAAATTATCATAAATAATACAGTTTCAAAATATTTAAAATATATATCACATCTTACAATATTCCATGCAGCGGAAAATATTATTTAAATCCACAAATGTATAGGTAAGATGTAATAATATCCCGAGCCAAGTAACACAAAGCAAAAGGGTGGCACCTACATAATCGTGTCCACAGAAACGAACTGGGATCACTGGCCACCAGGACGTCCGCCGTCCAAAGACTGATGATCTGAGAACAAAAGTGAATGGGGTGAGTACATAATCTTGTACCCAGTGAGAGACTCGGTTATAAAGACCGATCACCTCAGGCTGGGGATATGAAATAATCCAAATATCAATTTAATAAATCATTTACTGAAATATAGTAAATCCCATACCAAATCAAATATCAAATATCAAATTCATAGTAATATTTACATAAGGGCTGGCATCTGAAATTTGTCCCAATAAGGTATACCCGTGCACTGGGGTATCCACTGGACCGTCAAGGGTTACTTTCTATTTTAAAACATTTACTTTATTCTCTGGCCCATTCCCTTGACGTTTGCCATACTGTGGTGGAACACAGCATCCAAAGTCCTGGCGAGTTTCCCTACGCGCCTCTCGCAACCAGGAGCGACTCACCGTGCCCCTCGATAGGCGGTCCACGGCTGAGTAACACGCATGCATCTCAACTCGGTCCACGCTCCCACATATTGGAGCCCCGAGGACAATACTCAATCTCTCATCTCTCAGGGGTATCATTCCCCAATAATAATCAATAATTATATTAATTTCTCAGGGGTATCGTTCCCCAAACCATAAACAATAATAATTTCAATATATCAAATTTATTGAAATTCCCACCCTTAAAATCATTTGTAAACTCAGTGTGTGAGGGTGGACAATTCATACCCCAAAACATATATAAACAATTTAGTAAAGCATTTATAAATAAATTTGCAAACGGTTAACCCTCAATGGTCAACCAATATAATCCGAGCCACTCACAAGTGAGGAGAGTTGTATACTCCCCGATTACCCACGTATGCCTTGGTTCAAATTGCTACCGGTCCAAATCTCGTACGATCACGTACCTAAATAATCAAATTAAATTCTAATTTGATTAATAAAATATTCAATCAATGTTCAAATCATAAATCAACACCAATTAAAGGTCTCGGACTAAAATTGATAAGTCCAGAAGTCAATTGGAGCTAATTGGAGTCAATTGGGGTTAAATGGGGTCTAGGGTTGCAAAATTACCAAAATACCCCTGGTGCTACAGTACCCTTGCCGACAGTGATGTTCCGGCGCCGGAACTAGTCAGAACCGGCGCCGGTTCTGTTCTGGAATTAAGGCCGAGTTTCAGCCATAATCTTTTTCAGCTCGATTTAAGTTCAATTCACAACCAATCCGCATCAAAATTGAAACACAGCATGATAAACACATGATCTATGGATTTACAGCTTCAAGAACGGAATCAAACAACCAATCATGCTCGAATTTTGAATTAAATCACTGAGAGTTGACTTATCTCGGACAAAACAGAAATATCAACTTCAATCAACGAAATCTCTTAGCTCAGACCATGAAATCAAGCGTATAAACTATCAAATTAAAGCTTGATGACTCTAGAACAACATACCAAATTCTCAGCCAAGACGCACGGTTGAATCAAAAGATATGAGCTGATGAACAATCTGTCGCCAAATTTCCAGATTTCTAGATTTGAAAATTTTCTTGATAATCTTATTGTTTTGATCATCAAGAAGACAAGAGAAGTTGTTATTGATGTTTGATTAAGTGTTTGAAAGGAGATTGAGGTTTTAATTCAGAAGAATCGAGAGAGAGCTCGGAGAAAATTTGAAGAACAAAGAGAAGAAATGAAATTGGGGGTTCTCGGGTGAGCCGAGACCCAATTTAATCGACCAATTCCGGCGCCGGTATTGGTCAGTTCCGGCGCCGGAATCAACAGAGTCAAGTTGACTCCGGTCAACTCGGTCAAACATCCTTGGAATCCGTGCCCAAGTGGGACCCACATCTCGGAACTTCAATTTAAGGATTTTTAAGCTTGAAATTGAGCTATATGAAGTTCAAAACATTCATGGAAAGTCAAAATTGATATATTAACCAGACAACAATTCATAAATATTCAACTTGACACGTGGGGAGTAGGTCCGGGCGTGTCAATTATTTTATTTTATTTTATTTTATTTTATTTTGGATTTCCTTACTCCCCCAACCCAGATGGAGATTCTTAGAACCTCTGTCACTCACCTGTATCCAATGTGGATGGATGCAGATTGGCACACGGAGTCAGCAATAGAAGAGAGGCTCACTAGAAGACGTCGGTGGCTTAGGTTTAGTGGTTTCCGCTGTGTAGGTATTCTTTTAAATTAGTCCACTGGTATTGTTTATAAATTAATATTTTATTAAATATTTTCTAATTAAAATTTTAGTTTTGTTTTGCAGCGAAGATATCCATTTCGATGCCTTGCGGTGCTTCTGGTGCATGACCGGCCAGCACGTACTTCGAGGCAGCGCGGCGGTTGCCACGTGGCCGACCCGGGCGGGTCGGGGCGTGACAAGAAATTTCTCAAATTGGCATGAAAACCCAGAAATAATCAGCAAAACATGAAAACCCAGGAATAATCAACAAGTTTTGAGATCTCAAGATTATTGTGTGACACAATCAAAATCTTCATGAAAACAAGATCTTGAAAATCAAATCCCAATATCCCTAAGAAATCATCAACAATCACAAGATATTTTCTTCAACCCATAGAAATCAACCATGGAGATTAACCATAAAAGCAAGACCTCCAACCCATAAAAATCAACCATGAAAGCTAGATCTCCTTCAACTCATCTAATTTTATTAAGAAAAAATATGAAATTTCTCAATGGAAGAGCTTAGCTTTTTGCTCGTTTCCCACAGATGGCGCCAAATGTTGATGCCATTTTAGTCGGCTCGTACGGATGAGATGAAGAGAGAGCTCTAGCTGTGGTGGTGAAGTCCCTCCAAGCCTTAATCCCTAAAAAAGAGTGAGTTGGGCACTGGCTTTAAGCCAGTGGGGCCCCCTTCGGTGTAAGAATCAGTGTGGGTTCTCATATCAATTGAGTATTTTAGAGAGAGAGAGTAAAAGGCGCAGATGCAGTCAGGATTGGTAGAGAGATGAGGGGTTGAAGATGATGAATAGTGCTTAGAGATTACCTTATATATGAGTGAGTGCAGGTATGTAGCTTTAAGTGGGATATGAAATGGATGTGACTACCTATCACATGGCAGGTGTACCTGCTGTCAAGCTCGGAGTGGACTTTGTTCCCTGTCAGTCTTTTAGCATTAGCTTCCTTTAGAAGCTTGGCATTCTGTGATCTGCGCCCGGCGCATGTGTCAGAGGATCTGCACCTGGAGCATGTGTCAGAGGATCTTTGCCCTGCGCACTTGTCGAAGGATCTGCACTCGACGTACATGTCAGAGGATCTGCGTTTATAAGATCTTTCCTATGGACTCGTCTTATGGGCTCCTTCTTAAAGGCCATTATAGGCTTAATTGTTTGGGCTTACTAAGTTAGTTTGGGCCTGTTGAGTTATGCTGAACAAAAATGTTTTCATGTACTAAACATAGCCTAATTGAAACCTTCCTTTTTTATGAAACAAGTTGAAGAACTAAGAAGATTCTACTAAGAAAGACATAACATTAATATAAACAAGTCTATGAATAAGCAAAAAGAAAATCAGATCAACCATCAAAAGCAAAAGTTTGCTTCTCAAAAAGAAAAAGAAAAACAAAAGATAGAGCTTTACCACAAAGGACACGTGTTTTGTTAATAAGAACCCCAAACAAGAACAGATGTCTTTCTCTCTTTTGCTCTCTCAAAATTTTATTTTCTCTCTTTCTATTTCAAGTTTTTTTTTTCTCTTCTTTGAATATGGCTGTTTGCTTTTAGAGACAAGAATGGCCTATGTTTGGAAACCAAATGGCACTTTTCTTTCTTTGTTCTCCAGGTAGCGTTTTCTCCAAACGAAAGAGCAGGTTGTTCTTGTTGAGCATAACTCAACAGGCCCAAACTAACTTAGTAAGCCCAAAGGATTAAGCCCATAACAGCCTTTAAGAAGGAGCCCATAAGACGAGTCCATAGGAAAAGATCTTATAGACGCTGATCCTCCGACATGTGCGCCCGGCGTAGATCATAGAATGCCAAGCTTCTAAAGGAAGCCAACGCTAGAAAACTGACAAGGAACAAAGTCCACTCCGAGCCTGACAGCAGGTACACCTACCATGTGACAGGTAGTCACATCCATGTCATATCCACTTAAAGCTACCTACCTCCACTCACTCATATATAAGGTAATTTCTAAGCACTATTCATCATCTTTAACCCCTCATCTCTTTACCAATCCCGACTGCATCTACGCCTTTTACTCTCTATCTCTCTAAAATACTCAATTAATATGAAAACCCACACTGATTCTTACACTGGAGGGGGCCCCACTGGCTTAAAGCCAGTGCCCAACTCACTCTTTTTCAGGGATTAAGGCTTGGAGGGACTTCACCACCATGGCTAGAGCTCTCTCTTCCTTTCATCCGTACAAGCCGACTAAAATGGCATCAACATTTGGCACCGTCTGTGGGAAACGAGCAAAAAGCTAAGCTCTTCCATTGAGAAATTTCATATTTTTTCTTAATAAAGTCAGATGAGTTGAAGGAGATCTAGCTTTCATGGTTGACTTTTATGGGTTGAAGGTCTACCTTTTATGGTTAATTTCCATGGTTGATTTTTATGGGTTGAAGAAAATATCTTGTGATTGTTGATGATTTCTTAGGGATATTGGGATTTGATTTTCAAGATCTTGTTTTCATGGAGATTTTGATGGTGTCACACAATAATCTTGAGATCTCAAAACTTGTTGATTATTCCTGGGTTTTCATGCTTTCTGATTATTTCTGGGTTTTCATGCCAATTTGAGAAACTTCCGATTTGCTGATTAAGTGAAGAAGACAAAAAGAAATTCTGATGGTATTCTGCGCTTAATTTTGATATCGCTTCTGAGAGTATTCTGCTTCTGTTCTACCTTTGATTGTTTTCCATAATATTCTTCTTCGGACCCACATCTGAGTTCTCACAGAGTACTAATTTCTGAGTCCGTCACAGAGTATGCACTTCTGAGTCCGTCACAGAGCACTAACTTCTAAGTCTGCAGCAGAATACCCACCTCTGAGTCCGTCGCAAAGTATCTACTTCTGAGTGCGTCGCAGATTATCCACTTCTGAGTCTGATTCTGCGTCCGATTTTGATATCGCCTCTGAGAGTATTCTACTTCTGTTCTACCTTTGATTGTCTTCCAGAGTATTCTTCTTTAGAACTACTTCTGAGTCCGCAGCTAAATACCCACCTCTGAGTCAGTCGCAAAGTATCTACTTATGAGTGCATCACATATTATCCACTTCTGAGTCTGTTACAGAGTATCCCACTTCTGATTGTTCCTGAGAGTATTCTGCTTCTCACTTTCGAGAGTCCTAGCACCCTAATCTTAGTAGAAACAAATTCGTGGAGGAACCACTCCCAATAAAACTTAGCCTACACCCACGACTATGGCTATGGCCTACGCCCACGGCTATGGCTATGGCCTATGCCCATGATTACGGCTATGGCCTATGCCCACGATTACGACTATGGCCTACGCCCACGATTATGGCTACAGCCTACGCCCTATGCTATGACGATTCACATGGGACTAACTGCCTTACCAAGCGCACAACCATCAACTTTGGCTATGGCACAACCTATGCCTCATGCTGTGATGTCTCAGGCAGAATTAACTCCCTTATCAAGCTCACAGTCTACATCTTTGGCTATGGTACAACCTACACCCTATGCTGTGACGCCTCATTTGGGATGTACTCCATAGTTGAGCGCATAGCTTACACTCCTGGCTATGGCACCTTATTTGGGAGAACCTAGAACTACGTTGGGAAATGAATATAAACAAAAGGCGTGCACATCCTTAGGAAGCAGATCTACATTGAAAAGTAGTTAAATAGATTCCCAAGAAAAACGAAAGGCGGGATATGAGACCAGTAGGGAGCAGATCTCATTCGAAGTGCAGTCGAGCAGACTCCCAACTAAACAAAAGGCGGGATGTGTGACCAGCAGGGAGCAAATCTCCTGCGAAGCGCAGTTGAGTAGACTCCCAGCCAAACAAAAGGCGGGATGTGCGACCAGCAGGGAGCAGATCTCCTACGAAGTGCAGTCGAGCAGACTCCCAACCAAACAAAAGGTGGGATGTGCGACCAGCAGGGAGCAGATCTCCTACGAAGCACAGTCGAGCAGACTTCCAGCCAAACAAAAGGCGGGATGTACGACCAGCAGGGAGCAGATCTTCTGCGAAACGCAGTCGAGTAGACTCCCAGACTCCCAACCAAACAAAAGGAGGGATGTACAACCAGCAGGGAGTAGATCTTCTGCGAAACGTAGTCGAGCAGATTCCCAACTAAACAAAAGGCAGGGTGTGTGATTAGCAGAGAGTAGAACTCTTGCGAAGCACAGTTGAGCAGACCCCTAGCCAAACAAAAGACGGGATGTGCGACCAGCAGAGAGCAGATCTCCTGCGAAGAGTGATCGAGTAAACTCCCAACTAAACAAAATGAGGGATGTGCGACTAGTAGGGAGCAGAACTCCTGTGAAGCGCAGTCGAGCAGACTCCCAGCCAAACAAAAGGCGGATGTCCGACCAGCAAAGAGTAGATCTCCTGCGAATAGTGATCGAGTAGACTCCCTGTAATACCTAGTCCTAGATTAAATTGTTTTGGAGGCATATGTTAATAAATTTACTGTTTTACCTCTGTATAGATTTTAATCTCCAAATTAGGAAAATTGTTCCCTACTAGCTTAATGATTTAAACACTTTGACAAATTCACTTTATTTTTGTAAATTTTTGCCAATTGGTCTTAATATTCAAATTCTCTTATTTTACCTCAATTTACATCATTGTTCTTTAGGACACAAAGGAAAATTTTAAAATCTAATGAGGGCATTTTTGTCAATTTACCTAAAGGTGTCTAGAAATTTCAAGACTAAAATTTTAAGTCTTCTTCTCCCTTTTTCCTTGTGCATGCCGAACCCCCTCCAAAACACTTCCTCCATCATTTTCTTCACATCAAGCTCCAAACCTTCTCACTTAAACACTCTCTCTCCAAAAATCTCAAACAATTTTCAAGGGAATTTACTACTTTACCCTCTAAACAACATCTTCACTAAGAAAACTTTAAGAAGAGCTTTAAAGGATTCCATCAAATTCACAAGTTCCAACTTCCATAAGAGTTTAAGGTGTGTTCTCACTTCTTTTCATTTTGCTTCCATTCCTTTATGATTTTCATGCAAGAAAATGATAAACATAAGCTTCATACAAGAAGATTTTTGTATCTCTCTCAATTTAACATTGAATTATGGCTCCAAAACCCCATAACATGCATATCTATAAGACCAAGATTTAAATAGAGAATAGGAGAATTTAGGTAGTCCCTTGAATGTAGGAGAAACTTAGTTGAATGAAGAAAAGCTAGGCCTAGTAAGCCAATAACTAAGTTCCATGAAAATGGCATTATGCCACCCTAAGGGAAGCCTCATATTTTTGGTAATAGCTATGGAAATTTATTCCCTAAATGGTAGTTTGGCAATATTAGAAGAAGATGTGAATTATGAAATTGGAAGAAAGAAGGATGTTTAATGTAGTTGTAGAGTAAACCCCCCCATTTTAGCCTAATAGGGGCCACCTTGGACAAGTACCATCGAAGGAAATCGTTAGATGTCAAACGAAGGGGGAACAAATCATAAATGAGTGCAGAAATAAATGTAGGGGGTTAACACCCTCAAGCAAACACTACATTTAGCGATGACCCCTCAAAGTGTAAGGAAAATTGCATTTTTCCCTCCAAATCATCGTGTAGGTATTAAAACGCAATCGTTTTTAGCGTACAGTGTCCCTACCACGTACTTAAACTATAGGAATTGAAATCACGAGATTCCTACGCCTCTAACATACTTAACTCGAAATTCACCTATCCTAGGGGCAAAATCGTCCAACTTTTTCGTTACAGGGAGTCAGCCCAAACGAAAGGTACGTACATGTGTTAATTAGTGAAACAAACTTGCTCGCGCCTTAAGAATGTGTATAGGATCACTAGAACTTGAATTGGACCCTTAGGTTCCTAATTGGTATATTTAGTTCATGAATGAATCAATTTTGGTAAGATAGCTCAAATGGTCTTCTAGCTAGTCTTAACCCATTGTTTGGCCAATTGTATAGGTGGTGAGTCCTCTTCTAAGGATTCAGAAAAGGAGAATTAGTGGGAGTGCATACCCTCCCCAAACTTGTGAGTGAGACTTAATAGACTTAAATGTGTCTTTCTTGCTTTTCTCTACATTTTAATCTTGTTTGAAATCTTTATATGCAAATGATATAGTTTCTTGGATGATTAAATACGTACCTTTATGAAATGAATGTTTTATTGAGTGTGGATGTTGGTGGATGATTGGAAGTCACTGCAGTGGCGCCTCTCACAGGCCGAGCTTGTGGAGCCGGCGTGAGTAGGCTTATCACTCCCACAAGGGGTGGATGGTACAGGGGAATTTGTGCACACCATGGTTATGATGTTACGACCCCTGTGGGAGTACTATGGACATAGCTACGCACCACCCGTAGTGAAGGTTCATGCCAGCGTCGAGGAATGGGCTCTTCTTATAATAAAATGAAGGAAAAATCACCTCGACGGGTTCGAATTCCATCTTCGCCGGGTGGAGTTTGAACATTGTGTTTTGGCAAGCCCATTTTGAATTTAGTTGAACTGCTTTATGTGTGAGCTTTGAAAGATTCCCGTTTATTTGTAAATTTTCCTGAGTTGGTATACAGAAATGTTTACTCGTCGACATGCATAGGTTTAGACGTCGACGGGTAGCTAGATAACCCAATTTCGAATGAAGATAGAAACTTTTACCCGTCGACATGTAGAGGGTTAGACGTCGACCGGTGTACAAATACGTGAATTTTACTGAAGTCAGAAACTTCCATCCGTCGACGGTCAGGCTTTGGACGTCGACGTCTAACACCAGGTGCACCCTGGAAATGTTAGTCGTGGACGTCTACCTGTGAATCCGTCAACGGCTGGTTGAATTTTGGAAATGGCCGTCATTGACCGGCTTACCCGTCGACGGCTAGGAGTTTGCACGTCGACGGGCATGCATGAACTTTTCTTTTATACTTTGAATTGTATCCTCACTATTTTTCTCGAAAATTGTGAATAGATTTTTCATAGTCTAGTCTCACTCACTGAGCATTCAATTATATGCTCACTCTAGTTTTTCTCAAAAACCCTTTTCAGGTTGAAGGATTGTAGATAGAAGGTAGAAATTTGACGAGAAGTCAACCCGACCGGGGCCGACATTTTCTACATGTATGTAATTAAGCTTTTGTATATCGTCATCGGGGACCCACCGGCTGCATTTTTCTACAAGTTCTCAATTTTGATGTATTGTAAATATTTTGAAACATTTTCGTATATGGATAAAAAGAAAGTTTTTAACAAATTGTAGAAATTCCATGCGATATTAAAAAATCGGTTTAATGCAAATGAAGTGCATTTCATACATTTTATTTATTTATTTATTTATGGTGTTTTGTGTAAAATAGCTCGAGCATCATTAGCCTTGCGTGTTCTAGATGTTGGGCGAAGCGCGCCGCTCAAGATCTTTAGCACGTGACGGTTGTCACATTTCGACTCCGCGGGGTCGAGGTGTGACACTCCCAAGTAAACAAAAGGTGGGATGTGTGACCAGCAGGGAGCAGATCTCCTACGAAGAGCAGGCGAGTAAACTTCCAACTAAACAAATGGAGGGATGTGCAACCAGCAGGGCGCGGATCTCTTGTGAAGAGCAGTCGAGTAAACTCCTAAACAAACAAATGGCAGGATGTGCCAGAAGACTCTCGAAACAAATAAAAGCTGAGCACACCCCTCGCAACGCAGACTCATACGAAGAATATAAACGTAGAAGATGCACCATCTTTGCATCGAGCAGAGCTAGCTAGTCATCATAAAAAGAGGAATCGAGCAGTTAGTAGAGAATAAGTAGCACAACCTGTGCAAAGCAAATAGCCACTTCTTAGATGACGACAATTGGCAAAACAGTTGGACCATAATTTTTTCTGTGGAGGACATGGATCTGTGCCAAGATTCTGGAAATGATTCAATGGATCTGTGCCAAGATTCTGTAAATGATTCAATTGTAGTAAATGCTATAATTGGAAATTATGAAGTAAACCGTGTGCTCATAGACAACGGAAGTGCTGTGGACATCATCATGTATAAAACCTTTGTCAGCATGGGCTCCAAGATTCTGCGTTTTCTACATTTGCGCCTATCTGTGGCTTAAACAACCAATCGATTCCTGTAAAGGAAACTATCAACTTCCCTATATGACTAGGTGACGGACAACATGTACCTAGCATCCTCAATATGTTTTGGTTATAGATATCCCTACGCCTTATAATGCTCTTATAGGACAACCTCTCATGAAAGCCGCTAAGTTGATAGATGCTGTATGCATTTCAACCATCAAATTTCCAACACCTACGGGAATTGGTTGCATAGAAACAAATCAAGTGGTGGCTTGATCTTGCCATCTCACATCCCTAGCATTAACTGAACAATCCAAATATGGAGCAGAAGAAGCTGCTGAGAAAAAAGGGGAAACTGACATCTATATTGGGGGGCATGAGCAACAAGAGAACTCAGTCAGAATGGAAATCAACATGCTGGTCGCACATACTTTTTCCGCAGAAGACACGGATCCGTGTTAAGATTCTGGGAATGATCCCATGGTAGCAAAGACAATGATAGGGAATTATGAAGTGAGCTACATACTCGTGGATAATGGTAATGATGTGGACATCATACTTTACAAACCCTTTATCAGTATGGGGTTTCAAGACTCTGTGCTCTCCCCCATCTGCGTCAATATATAAGCTTTAACAATCAACTAATCCCTATGAAGGGAGCCATCAGTCTCCCCATATGCCCGAACAATGGACAGTATATACTCAGAATCATGAACCCATTTGTGGTAAGGGATATCCCCATAGCACACAACGCCCTAATAAGGTGCCCTTTCATAAAATCTGCCAAACTATTAGACATAGTTTGCTTCCTTACTATCAAATTCCCCACACCCACAGAAATTGGATATATGAAAATAGATCAAGTAGTAGCTAGGCCCTGTCGCTTCACAACTCTAGCACTAACTAAAAGGTCGAAGTCTGAGATAGAGGAAGCTACAGAGATAAAAACGAAAGTTAATAACTACACTGGGGGGCAAAAGCAACATTAAACCCCAGTTTAGAATGGAAATTGACATGTTGAACACACATCCCCATTTTGGCAAACCACCTCTGTCCAAAATGCACAACTTCCTCTTGCGCGTCTGCACTCTTTGATAAATCACTAGTTGTGAGGATTGAGCAGACTCTTGCAAGAAGTAGTCAAGCGAACTATTAAAAGTAAAGGACGAGCACATTCACAAGCAGATACCCCCCAGAGGATGCATGCTTGCTCACAAGCCGATGCCCTATAAAGGATGCATACTTGCTCATAAGCAGATACCTACTCACAACAAAGCCTACTAAAAGAATGATGAAACAAATTGCTTATGCAGCGATCAATACATCCTCGTTTTCTTTAATGGATCCACACTTTAAAAGCTATAAAGTGCTGCACTTTTCACCATATTATTGGACGTGACATTAAAGACCACATTTATTTGAAAAATACAATTGAGGCGCAGATTGCCTCAGGCCCAGACTGCCTCAGGCGCATATTCCCTCAGGAGCATATTGCCTTTGGCTCAGATTGCCTCAGGCCCAGACTGCCTCAGGCCCAGACTCCCTCAGGTGCAAATTGTCTTAGACCCAGACTGCCCCAGGCACAGACTGCCTCAAACTCAGACTACCTTAGGCGCAGACTCCTCCAGGCATAAACTTTTCAATTGTCAAGGAGACAACCATAAATAAGTCAAACAGACTTCTTTGACATGATTAACCAAACTCCCAATGAAAGGTCAGGTATATCCATTTTACAAAGGCTAAACAGACTGTCTCTTAAACTTGCAAAGGCATCCCAATCAAGCAAAACCCAAAATGATACAGGTAAAAATGCACAGCCCTCACATGCCATCAGTTTATAAGGCACTCTATACATATTAATCATCCGTCAAGCGCATAACTACATCTTAAAGATTAAATGCCCCCGCACAACTTGCCTAATCCCATTTCTAATGTAAATGTAAATTTTAAGAAAATTAGAGGTGAAAGGTATAAACCTTTTATGTATTAATCCCAAACATAAGGCTTGGCGGCCAACAATCTTTAACCTTTCGCACAAGGTTAGTGGTGGAAGTGACTAGCCTTCCATATGAATGTTGAGGTAACAAGCATTAACTTCCTACATTCCAGCCACCATTACAAGGTCAATAATAGAGAATAATGGGCATTATTCGAATAAATGAGGTAAGAAACGCAACACACTATACATCAACCTTTCACATGTGGCAAAGGAGTAGGAAACTACAAAATTAAGCCTACATATAGGCTCTAAATGGTAGGCATTTCTGCAGGTCACAGACTCTTAAAACGAAGAGCACAATTCTAAAAAAGGGACCAAATTCCCAAACCAATTTAGCCTACATAATGGTTGTAAATCACTAGCTACTTGATTAAAGCGTAAGGCAATCCCTTATTATCAATTCTCAAATTATTTATTTTGTTGGTGGTAAGACTACTAGTCTGACATCCTTGCAAGCATAACTAGGCATGAGCTTAACAGTCAGTAACTTAGATCGGCATATTTGGCCGCACATCTGTTCACCCTTCTGTGTGAAAAAAAAGGCCCTTAAAATATATAGATTAAGATATAAAAGCATAAACTGTTCTAGAACTACTACACAAAAGCTCCTATGAAATCAGCGAAGATCATAGACTCTATGAAAAAGCACAAGTACAATTGTGCATTGTTTAGGATGGTAAGACTACTATCACACTACCATATCCTCCGAGTAAATACTTTTATATATAATTATTTCCTCCATATAGTGAAGAAACTTTCGGGATAACCAACAGTCAAGCTAGTCCACTTTCAACATAAACGTCACCCTGAAAGAAAGGTTAACATCGTCATCAAGCAAAATGAGGTGAAGTGATAAACAAAGAATCAAAGTAAACGATTAGATGGATTAGGAAATTCATCAAAGATATTGTTTGAAATCTATGTTCACAACAAGGGAAAGAAGTTAGCCTATTAGAATATTACAAAACTAAGCATTATCTAAAACCAAAATAGAAGCAAGTTAAGCGAAGCATCTGTTAGGGTCCACTGCGCCACAAAACCCGCTACCTCAGGATCTGCGACTTAAATATTCACAGTCACAGACTCCCCCACACTACAAACCGTAGATACCTCAGCAACAATGGGTACTCCTATGTCAAGAACCTCCTCTGAGCCCGCTTCTGTGGACTGCTCATCTGAAGCACCAGTCACGTTTGCACCTTTATCAACTCTTTGGATATGACCCTCTGTGACTCCATCTTTATCTCTATCAACATATGCACTAATTAAAGAAAAGTCTAGTCGTTTAAAATCAATATTGCTTGTATTGATGTTGGGAACTCCTACTTTATCATAAAGGTCGCAGATTCCTTAACTGCATGCCATAATCACACATCTTGTCGAGCAGATCCTACTTTTCCTGTTTGACAGAAAGTTTAAACGTTTCACACTTGTACAGGTAGTACAACCAAGTTATAATGAGTTCACAAAATAGAATACTTTAATAAATAAAGCCACACGTATGCCTCGCATTGAGAAATCACAAACGACATCATAAGCTACACCAAGCTCATCTTCTTTATATAATCTTTATTAATCTTGGGAATCCCACAAGTAGCACCCTCTGCGGTAGCACCAATATTCCCTAACCAACTCTCTGGATGGTTACGCTTAAGATCAGCATCTGCACGCTAAGTGCACCCCTATATTTCCTTCCTTTCTCTGGTTTCAACCTCAAAATCTTGGGGCAAGTATGCTGCTGCTTTCTTTCTCTGAGAACTCTGCCCTACTCTACACTTAGAAAGGGACATCGAATCTTTAAATTCCATTGAACGCACAAAAGGCATAACACTTGTGCCTCCCTTATTCTGCACTGAGGATACACTTACATCCGACTTCCTTTGCCTAACAACACTTAGCCTTTTACCCGAGGCTCATAGCTTATAAATTGATAAACTTGAGAGGCAAACCTAAACCCCAAAACTTGAAATAATTTTCATCTCGAAAAGTACTTTTCATCTCGAAAAGTATTCTCCTCTAGCGCATTACATCATGGTAGAGTTTTCTACACTAACCAAGCACCCCACATGAGAACACTTCTGGTAAATGGGCACGCCGGCCATCATTAATCTTAAGAGCATTCTCATTCGTTAAGGATAAATGCATGCCCTTAGATATACCATATACATGAACATCTTCACACAAGGAATACGACGAACTTACAAACTCTGAAGCAAATTCTTTAACGTATCACTTTCATAAGGCAATAGCCTCCCACCCGCCCAACCCATATGCACTTACATCTTATTTTCTAGTCGTTCGCGCGGTCACTTTATAACCGCACTCACGCTTGGGGGTCACTTGTTAAGCATAACTCAACAGGCCCAAACTAACTTAGTAAGCCCAAAGGATTAAGCTCATAACAGCCTTTAAGAAGGAGCCCATAAGACGAGTCAATAGGAAAAGATCTTATAGACGCAGATCCTCCGACATGTGCGCCAGGCGCAGATCCTCCGACATGTGCGCCGGGCGCAGATCCTCCGACACGTGCACCAGGCGTAGATCACAGAATGCCAAGCTTCTAAAGGAAGCTAACACTAGAAGACTGACAAGGAACAAAGTCCACTCCGAGCCTAAAAGCAGGTACACCTGCCATGTGACAGGTAGTCACATCCATGTCATATCTCACTTAAAGCTACCTACCTCCACTCACTTATATATAAGGTAATCTCTAAGCACTACTTATCATTTTCAACCCTTCATCTTTCTACCAATCCCGACTGCATTTGCGCCCTTTGCTCACTCTCTCTCTAAAATACTCCATTAATATGAGAACCCACACTGATTCTTACACCGGAGGGGGCCCCACTGGCTTAAAGCCAGTGCCCAACTCACTCTTTTTCAGGGATTAAGGCTTGGAGGGACTTCACCACCATGGCTAGAGCTCTCTCTTCCTCTCATCCGTACAAGCCGACTAAAATGGCCCCAAAAAAAGAAGAAGACTTTCTCCCCCCAAAAAAAGGCCCCCGTTCTAGAATAAAATCTGCATTTTATAGCCCCAATCTTTTTCTCCTATCAACGGCTCTCCTCCTTTTCATCCAATGGCCACCATTTTTGGCCATGCTCTCCTTATTTTACCCTTTCTTTCTCTGCTCTAATTGGTTGGCTTCATTTCTTTTTTTCCTTGGAGAGACATAGGCTGATGAGTGATGCAGAGGTGCAGCTGGCATGTGGGATGCATTGGCAAATGCTACCAAAACTGAAGCAGGGGTCGTTTCTCTTCCAAGCCTGCAGAGATAATTAGGAACAATAAGGATCTCAGAACTTGTTCTTTCTTCATCTCATCGACTATTTCATAGCATTTTCAAGAGTCTCCTCACGGTCAGACATGAGAGCATGAAGATTACCTATATCTTCTTATAGTTGTTTCTTTGCTCCAACTCATTCTTTCTCATTTTCCTCTTGTCTTTTCTCATTTACAGCTCTTGCTTCCTTAGGAACCTCCTGGGCACTTTGAATAATGTCTAAACTAGCTTGCAAACGATGAATCTCTCTGATAAGCTATGAATTTCATCATACACCATCTTTTCAACATTGGCCAACATCTCTTTTTCATGTTTCAGCACTAAAATCTCCATACTCAGCTTCTAAGAATACCCCATAGCAGCATTTAAAGATTTAGGACCTACACGCAGCTTCCTTTGATAGTTAACTGAATCATTTTCTCAAGCTTTGCGCACTCTGACATAGAATTGTACAATTTCTAGTTGAGAACGTTGTATGCCTGAATACTGCTTTCTCTTCTAGTTTGCACAACACCTGTTGCAATGTTGACTCAGATTCCTTCCTATCCCAATTGTTCATGACGAGAAGCATCAATAGCCTCTTGGTACTCTACATACAATTTGGTCGGACTCCAGCCGTCATTTCCATCTTTGCATTCCATTCCTTAAAAAGAGCTGGATCCACAACAACAATGGCAACAATCCTAGCCCCATGAATAGGACGGTTTGAACTTTTGGCTCAATAAAGAAACGAAAATAGAAACTCTGACGTATATCAGTTCTGTCATAATGATCCCCTTAAAAGCAAGTTCATTTTGTGTACCCGGAAGATGCTTTGGTGAGTGGGGAAAGGCCAAGAAGTATGGCTTTGCATGGCTGTGGATTTTAGTGTATAATATATATATATTGCATGATTTAGGAGAAAGTGAGTTGTCGGTGGATATGGAAGGGCTTTTTGATGCGTATACATGTTTTGCATGGTTGTTGCTGAAGAGGGGTGGCGGACATGGCAGCTGCGGTGCAACGACCATGGGAGTTGCAACATACGACATTGGCAAAGATGAGGGGGCAAGTGTAGGTGCGGGTAAGGGAGCATGGAACTGTAGCATGCCATCATTGTAGAATAGCGCTGTTGAAGGAGCCACATATAGTTAGTACAGTTGGGCTGGTCTGAAGAAAGGAACTTGGGGTTGACAGACGGCATTTTGGGCTGGCCAAAATCCTTGTGCTATCGGGTCTATGGTTGCTGCAGTTTTCGACCTCAGCATTTTCCTACATAGGCCATCCCATTAAAGATGGTGAAGCTGACTCATCCTCTGAACTGCTGTGACTGTGTCCTTCCTCATACCCTGTTGTTCCTTTTCGAGGAACACCATTTGACTCCCGAGCTCTGTAGCATGAATGAATAGATTTTGAAACCAAAAGTCTATAGCTTTTAGCTTTCGTACGGGCAAACAAAACTTCAGCCGGTGATGCCGTTGTTGTTCAATTGAGTCTATTACTCCTATAGTGGGAGAAATGTTGGGGAAGTTGTACATGCAAGAAGTTGTAGATGCAATAAAGAAAGCCAACGCGGGAGAAGCCAAGAACAAGCCGAAGATCACGTTTTGACTTCTTTTTTGCATGGCTCCACCAAAAGAGAAGAAAGAAAAGAGTGGAGCAGTGGCTTTTGATATATATACATATAAATATATATCTATACACATATAAATATATATCTATATGCATATAAATATATATCTACATATATAAAAATATATATGCACATACATAAAAATATATATACATATAAATATATTCTTAAACCCAGCGCCTGAGTAGACCTGGTGTCGGGCTCCTCTATAAATAGAGGAGAGCCGAAACTTTTTCTTCATTTCTCTTTTTCTTTTTTCTTTCTTTTTCTCTTTTTCTCTTTTTCTCTCTGGAGTCAAATGGAGGCATTTTGGACAATTGGTAGATCTGGACAAACCGGCTGTCAGATCAAGGTGAGTTTCCAGTATGTTATTCTACTCACCTCGATCTACATTAAATTAAGTTTGCACACATTTCCATGCATTGGTTTAGTGTAGATCTCAGTTTTCATCTTTTGACCATTTTAATTTTTTTAAACTCAAATTGGCGGATATTGGGCTAGTGAAATAAGGTGAGTTTTCATTATATTATAGTACTCACCTTAATTTATGTCATACTCCGTTTTCACACATTTCCATGCACCGGGTGAGAGTAAATTGGAGATTTAGTCAATTAAGGCTAAATCTCGGTTTTACGGAAATTGGACCCGTGTTTCTCGTTTCTGCCTCGGCGGATTCGTCATGGATGCCATGAGGATCGCTGTCTAAATTTGTACGTAGAATGGAGGAGGAACGAGTGCGAAAACCAAGAGAGAGACCAGCCGGGAAACAGGCCAATTGAGTCCCTGTTTAGATATTTTTATATTATATTATTATATTTAAGATATTTATATATTATATTAATATATCTTAGATATTTATATATTATATCATTATAATATATAAATATCTCTTAGGAAGTCTTTTTTAGCCCAATTTCGCACAGAATTTGGCTCAACCCGTTGTGGGACCCAGCTCAGTCCGGGTGTGGGCCCACGGGCCTCATGGGGTATTTTGGTAATTTTTCGACTAGAGTCCGATTTTAGCCCCGAAACCTCCCGAACACTTTTCTAAGCCCCAAATTACATTCAAGCCCAGTCTTAGGTCATGTTAGAGCCTCATAGGTGCATTCATAGTTTAATTATGAATGCTAACGTATTTCCATGTACTAGGGCTTTGGGTGAATAGAATGCGGCGATGCTCCGGAGGTTGAGCTACATGGAGCGCTTGGGAGTATATGAATCTCCCAATACTGTGAATGGCTTAGATTTCAATGCTTAGCCATTAAGGCAAAACATTTTCAAAAGATAAATTGTTTTTAAAGGTTTTACAAATGTTTCAGGATAAGGGTAATCCACCTCACACACTTTTATTTTGTGATACACCCACTTAGAGGGTGGGATGATTTTAAAGAAATATAAAGGCTTGTGTGTGTATTTGCATGTTTTAAATATATATATATATATATTTATGATAAATATATAAATGGGATGCGAGATGAGTAATTGAATGGCTCCTCGGGGCTTCAATATATGTGGGAGCGTGGACCGAGTTGGAGAAGCATGCTTGATTCTCAGCCGTGGACCACCTATCGAGGGGCATGGTGAGACGAGACCCTGGGAGAGGCGCGTAGGGAAACTCGCTAGGGCTCTAGAGCTGTGTTCCACCACAGTCGGGCACCACCGAGGGAACGGGCTAGCGGAAGAGAAATTGTGAAAGTGTGTTTAAAGAGAAAAGAAATAGCCCTCTGTATTGTAAGGCATACGACCGGCCAGTCGTGCCTTTAGGGTATTTGATACCCGCCCATTTTAGTTATAAATTATTTTAAAGGTTTTAAAAATCAAATTCTCACCTGGAGAATTTGAAAGGAAGTGTTGAAAACAAAGATTTTATTTATTTTATTTATATTATTATATTTTGGATTACCCCTGTTTTCCCTAACCTTGATGGAGATTCATTGAACCTCTGTCACTCACCTATATCCAATGTGGAACGATGCAGATCCGCGTACGAGGTCAGCAATTAGAATGAAGGCTCACTAGGAGGCGTCGGTGGCTTAGGCTTAGTGGTTTCCGTTGCGTAGGTATTCCTTTAATTTAATCCACCGGTATTACTTTTAAGTTTATTATTTTATTAAAAATTTTTAATTAAAGTTTTAGTTGTTTTGCAGTGTTGGTATCCATTTGAATGTCTTGCGGTGCTTCTGGTGGGTGACCGATCGACACGTACTTCGAGGTAGTGAGGCCGTTGCCACTTGGCCAACCCGGGCGAGTCGGGGCATGACAACTTTAGTGGTATCAGAGTGATTAAAAGATTCTGAGTGTTTTCAAAAGTTATAAAGTATTTTCAAAGTGTTTTCAAACGCTTTCAAAGCCAGTGGATTAAATATGCTTAGAACTCCAAAGTTCAAGTATGTAGTTACTCGAAAGCGTCGCAAATGATCAAACCTACTCTTAGAGTACTTTCTTTAGCAACGAGCCACCAGATAGTGTTCTTGAGTGTGGTCTTAAGTGAGAAGACATTACGACCGCATTTTTCCTCGAGATTCGTGCAAGCAAGGCATGCTATCCAAGAAACTCCCCAAACCCAAATTTTTAGCTTTTAATATTCCTTCTACTCGACAGTTAAACTGTGCAAGGGATGGCATTTCCGTTGAGATGATGAGATAGAAGATGTCTCGTCCAATTCTCCCAGGAAGCCTAGTTAGAGGCTTACCAGTAAGTGAAAACTAGTTCGATGCCCAACCTTTGAAGTTGTGAACGTCAAGACTTGCTAGTAAAGTAGTGAGTTTGAAACTTAAACTGGATGCGTTCCCCCATTCTTTACACTAGTGACGTGTAAGAGTTGGGAGGAAGTGAAGCGCTTAGAATGAGACGAAGAGCCAAGGCTCATCTTGGCCTAACGTGCGTGAACACTAACCTCACTTCTCTTGCTCTCTACACCATTAGTGTGTAGCCTCTTCGTTCGCTCGTTTCCTAAGAGTGCTCCTTCTCTTGTGTTTTCTCTAATTTTTCTTTCTATCCAACCTCCTTATCTCTTCTTCTATCACTTAAATAATCAGGGGTTTTCCTTTCCTTCCTTTTCACCATTTTATGTCCTTGACCCCTTTCTGCTCTTCAGTTCTAGCCTCCAATAATTCTTGTTTATTCTTTCCTTTCTTTTGACTTATTCGTTTTATGATGTAGTGCCTAAACTTGACTCAATTTGGGGTTCATTATGCTCGACTCTCTTTAACTAACACCTATTTCTAAGTCTTTTATCCACTTTCTTTCACTAGATCTTTCTTAATCCTCTTTCTAAGTTTCTTTTATTCCCATTTTTATTTGCTTTCTTTAACCTACCTTAGGTTATCTACCTAGGTTTTGTCTCTAACCCTAGTTTCTTAGTCTTATTCTTATACTAATCCTACTCAGTCATTTGAAGCTATTAACCTATGGTTCATTATGACATTACTACTAATTTAAGTTAAAGTTTTCTAGGGTGTGTTATGCTTTTCTTCTTTTAAGGCTCTACTCCTTATTAGCCTATACTTAGTTCATCAACTGAACTAAGTCTTCTTTCTTCTAAGCCTTGTTGGGTTGTAGGGCAAGAGAGTTGGGTTAGAATGAAAGAAATCGAATGAGTCGATCACGGAGGATGTGGTTGACCAAAAACCTTAAGACGTGAGATGAAGCATCCGAGTAACCAGATGAAGGATCAAAGAGGACCTCATAAAGCATCAAATGGGAGGTGAAGTGAAGCGATTGCAGAAGAGCCCACAGGTTGGCAAGTCTGGTGGGATAAGCCCACAGATTGCCTGGATGATGCTCCGGGGAGTAGGCATGAAGTGAGAGAAGAGTTGCGACAAGGACTAACTGACTTCTCTTGTTCTTACATCGTGGTGTGTAAGTGGTGAAAGAAAGGGGGTATTGGTGGATGAAAGAGAGCTCGTTTGGAGTCAATCGAGGAGAAGCATCCAAGGAAGTTGGAAGAGATCGAGTGAGCCCAAGATCATGAGCGGTGAGATATGGGAGAATCACTTGAGGATGTTGTAGACACTTACTTTTAATTTAATTTAAATTGATCGGTTGGTCATTTCCAAATTTTTATCTTATTGTCTTTTTAAGTATTAATTTAAAATTATCTTTTTAAGTTTAATTTAGTTTATTATTGTTATTATTACTATTACTAGTTTATTTTATTAATTTTGTCCTATTACCTTGCAGGTAATTTTGAACCAAGACCGGAAAGCCAAGCAAAGTTAACTCGTTTATGATGCAAAATATATATATATTTATATATATATATTTACATGTGTATACTTATATGTATATTTATATTTATACGTATATGTATGTTTATAAATATATATATGTATGGATATATATATTTATATACATATACATATATGTATAGATGTATGCCTATATATATTTATATATATGTGTATACATATATTTTTATACATGTTCATATATGTATTTGTATATATATATATATATGCATCAAAAGCCAAGCAAAAAAAAAAAAAGGGGGAGGTCCACTAACAGCCACCCCCATGCAAGACCAAAACATGTGGTCTTTACCTCCCTTTGGCTTCAGTTTTCTCTCCTTTCTCTTTTCAAACAAAAGAGCCGAGAGATGAAAGAAAAGTGAGAAGCTAAGTCGTGGTGGTGCAACCAGTTCAACAGAAGAATGATGATGATTTGGGGATCAAGGTGGTGACAATGGTGAAGAAATGGTCGTGTCGAAAATGGCAGAACAAAGCAAGACATATCAACACCAACGACACCAACGCTAACAACACCTCAACTCGTTCGCAACAACACCAAGGGGCCATGCAATGGCTGCTCCATACTACAGCAACAAATAGAGTTCAAGTCGCAAGCCATAGTCTGCGAAGCAATATCATGGCTCTTGATCTACCGAGCCAACTCTTACAAATCCTTCAAATCTTTAATTGACCAAGAAGCCAAGGAATTGGAAACTATGAAGACAGACCAGAACCCAAACAAGTTATACACCAAGAAGTCCAAGACCAAGAAGATTGACTGTGTCGAAACCAGCCACCCCGTTTCCTGCAGCTTCAATAACACCAACATCCCGTATGTACCTCCTACAGCCCTCGAGTGCTGGTCCAGGCGAACCACCACCGAAGATGACATGGTAGAGCAAGTCTTGATAAGGGCTAACGACGTATCCGAGGAAAGTTCGTCCTCCTCTACCTTTGCTTCAACCTAGGCAGAAGTGCTATCTGCCATGCATAAACGATTTCAGAGCCTGAGCATGAATGTCGTCGAGGCCACCGCATTCCTCAAGAACTCGGCCAACCCTTCGAGCCCACCAATTCTTCAGTCCTCATTTTTGGTTTTTCTCTCGAGTCTCCTTCCCATGATTACCACCGCTGCAAACATTCCAACAGCCGGAACCGTCATTACCTCTGCTTTTATGTTTTCTTCATCATCGACATCAGCACCATCGTCGTGGATGTCTTCTCTTCACTGCTCCGCAGCCACCACGGCAACAACAAAGCAACCAACAGCAGTTGCAGCAGCAAAGCAACCACACGATCTTCCTCCCATGCAGTTCCAGCAACCATCACCAGTATGCTCTACCTGAGCAACGGCAGTGACAGCCACGGTAGCAGCCACTACAGCAACAATAGCTCGAGTCCACAGCTACCACAGCAGCAACAAAGCAGTCATACGACCCTTCTCCCATGCGAGCCACTATTCCAAGCCGCTCCCGCCAAGAGCCACGCCACCGCTCCACAACTGCCACAGCAGCAGCAAAACAGCCACGCAACCCTCTCCCATGCAAGCCACTGCACCATCCAGCTCCAACCACCATCGCATTCGTTCTCTCTACACCGCTCAGCAACTACACAAAGCTACAAAGAAACAATTTGTCTCTGCACCCTTTCTTATTATCTTTCCTACTGTTCACATTTGCTGCCTACATTTTCAGCAGCACCTTCTTCTCCAACAGAGCAGACTTTAAACACCCGAGAAGCTGAATATTTTAACCCCAACCCATAACGCCAGCTGCATCTCTCGGATGCTGCCAATGCAACCCATAACGCCAACTGCACCTCTCGGATGCTGTCAATGCAACCCATAACGCCAACTTGCACCATTTTACTTTCCCACATGCTATTCTGCCCTTCCACCATTATTGCCTGCCAACCCATCTTCAATCATTGCTCATCAGCTTTCACAATAAAAAAAAATCATCAGTTACATTCCATTCCGTGTCTTAAAAACCGAAGAGCGCTCAAAGCAAGGGAGGAGGAGAGAAAGCTTATTTGTTATTCGGCTTTGGATTTCTTGGTTCACTGAAGTTGAGGGTTTTGGTTCAAGACCCTATCTTCAAAAATCATAACTATGAAAGACCTGGCGCTGGAAAGAAAAGAGAAGATCCAATTTTTACGAGATGTCTTCAGACTCCAACGAGGTTGTAGTTGTCGGCAACAAGTGATGGCCAATGGTGGCAACGTGATTGGAAGGAAGAACCCAAAGCAGAAGGAAGAAAGCTGAAAGCTTTCGATTAAAAGGCCAATAGAAAGTCAAGAAGGGACCGTCTATTATTGTTCCCAAGTCATCCCAGCCACTTAAAGTTAAGCCTTAGCCTTTCCGGTAACTTTTCTGACCCCTTGATTATGGTATTAATAGATTTAGAGTCTTTCATTTTTTTTTATTGTTAATGTTTGGTAATTGCGTGCTTTGTTTCCAGATCCATGTGCACATATTTTATATTTAATCTTGTTGGGTGTATATATTTTGTCCATCACATGTCGGCCTTATGACATCTGTGAAGCATTTCTCATGAAAAGTCAAAATACATTTCATGCTTTGGGTTCAGGCTATTTAAGATGTCGCATATGAATTTATTATTTCAATAGCAACTTAAATTATGATTCATTTATTTTGCTCTGACGTTATTTATATATATATTGTCGGTGTAAATTATGCGACTTGTGTTATATGCCATGCTTCAATCGTTATTTCATGTGTTCTCATAAATATCCATGTCATATTTTAATTTGAAATTGTATAGTTCCATTTAGGGTCTTTACACTTACACCATGTAAATATGTATACCATATATAACTTTTATCTAATTTAATATTCATGTTAATTAATTTCATTTCTTTTTTTTTTGTGTTTTTGTAAATATCCATGGTAAATCTTAGGTTATTTATATTAGTAGATTGAAATTAACATGCCATATATTTACAATTCACACACATTATTCTTGTAAATATTACTATGTTCATCCATGCTATTTTTATATTTTACATGTGTAAGTATCAATATCTATGTCTTCGCATCCCTTATTATTTATGACCATGACTGATTTATATTTATGCTTTACTGTTATCTTATATTCTTATTAGTATCTATGTCTATACTTTGTGATCCTTGTACAATCCTATCATGCATTTGATAATTAGAACATTGATTTTCAAAAATTCATATGCATGGGGTAACCGAAGGGTACCTCGGGAGTCCGAGGTTTCTGAAAGTTTTCTCCGATGGGAAAATTTTCTGGTGTCTAATCGGGAGTCCGATCGGGCCCGGGAGAATTTTTCATCCCTTCAAAATTAAAAACTATGTTTTTTCATGTAATTTTCATAAAAAGCATGCATCATGTTTATGATTTCCTTAATTTCTTAAAATTTGCAAATGAACCCCACAAAGAATATCTTTTTACAAAAAGGAATGTTAATTCCAAAATCTTTTATTTGTATATACTTTATTTTTCTATCTTACTTTTATATTTTATTTTCATTTTATTTTAAGAAAATCTCTTAGTTAAGAGGCCCAATTAAATTAAAAGGAATGTTTATTCCAACATTAATTTCAAAATATGTTTTAGAAATTTTTTGGGAGATCTTAACTACCCAATTATAGTTAAGGCCTTTCAAATTAATCTAAGTTTTGTTAAAAAACCACTTTTTTAAAATTTCTTTTCTTATTTTTATTTCTTTGAAAGGGAATATTTATTTTCTTTTTCCTTTTCTTTAGTTTTTTTTTCAAAGTACCTTTTTAGGAGGATTTTAGTAAGTTTAATTAGTCAAGACCTTTCAAGCAAACTTTATTTTTATTAAAAGACATTTTTAGCTCCAATAAAAGGAATGTTTATTTTTTTTAAATCTTTAAAATTCTCTTTTCAAAATCAGTTTTATTTGATAAATAGGCATTCATTTTTTTTTGAAAGGTCTTAACTTATTAAATGTACTAAAGTTTTTTTTTCTATTAAACTAAATTTTTGTCAAACTATTCCCTTCATCAAATTAAAAGGAATATTTATTCCGACATTGTTTTAAAAATTAAGTCTTTCTAGGAGATTTTAATTTAAGTAATCATAATTAAAGTCTTTAAAGTGAATTTCAAAATATAAATTTGAGGATGTTTATCCCAACTTTTTATAAAATACTTTCTAAAATTAAAATTAAACCTTTGTTTTTCACAAAAAGATATTTATTCTCATTTCTAAATTTGACTTTGATTTTTGAAGAATACTTATTCCCATTTAGAAATCGAATTTTCATTCTAAGTGGGAAATTTCTTCAAATTCAAAATTGGGCTATGGATTTTCACATTAAAAGGAATGTTCATTCCGATATTAAATCTTTAAATTTTGAATTTAACTTTTCTAATGGGATATTTATCCCATATTAAAAGGAATATTTATTCCAACATTTAAAATTATGTTTTTCTTAAAATGATTTTAAACATATTTTATTATCATTTTCCAAGTAAAATATTTTTAGGACTTTTGTTGTACCAATTTCCGGGCGTCTTAGGGGTGCTAATCCTTCCCCAAGCGTAACCGACTCCCGAACCTAAAATCTTTTTCGTAGACCAGTTTCTTTCCTTAACTTGATGTAATCTTTCTAGATTTACGTTGGGTTAAACCAATAGGTGACTAACTACACCTATTAAAAATAAAAGGTTAGCGGCGACTCCATTTGTTTTTGAACTGTTTAGTCCCGAACATTTCTCACACCATATCATTTATCGTCAGAGCGATAAAACGTCTCGACAGCTTGGCGACTCCACTAGGGACTTTTTTTAGAGAGTCAAGCCACTTCTTTTTTAATTCTTATTTTACTTGGATTTGATATTAAAATGTTTTAAAATTCATTTCATGCATTGCATTGATTCATTTTCATTAGAAATTTTTTCCAATAATTGTTTCAAATTTTTTTAAAAAAAAAAAAGAGAAAAAAGGAAGGTTTTTCAAAATCAGGTTATCAAAATTGCATATTGCATATACATCACATTTAATTTATTTTGTATGTATGTTTGTATGCCTTGATTTCTCGCATGCTTTGTGTATTTACGATTTTGCCCTTTTGATTACTTGTATGTATTTGCATGTTTGCCTATTACACTTATATCCTGCTTGCTTGTTATTTGTCCTTCAATCTTCCCTCATTTATTTATTAAGTTTATGCATGTTTATATGCTTTGATTTTTTAGCATGCTTTTTGTATTTACCATTTTGCCCTTTTAGTTACTTGTATGTATTTTTCATGTTTTAATTCCTTGTTTATGCCATGTATGCCTATCTGGTTTATCTTGTATGCTTATCTCTTATCATATTATTTTTTCCATAATTATTTATCTTATACCTTGAATTGTACTAATCGTGTGTTGACATGTGATAGTGAAATTTTTTCTGCTTCTTGCTTCTGCTCCTCCGAATGTTCGCTACCTAACCGAAAGGCAATTGGTAAAGGTACAAGTCCCTACCTCACACACAACACAAATTCATAACATAAAAGTTCGGGAGTCCGAACTTCACCTTTATTTAGGAGGAGGCGACGGGGTCACCTCCACCCCATCTTGTCCGATGGGTACCCTTGTCTAGAGCTTTAAACCCAGCATGTAGAAAACCCTAATTTCTAACCTAGATAGAGCTAAACCCGTTTGGAGAAAACCCGGTTTCTTAAGGCACAAAGGGGGAACGGCTTCTTACCTTTATCAGTTCCTTTCACTTTATCTGTATATATATTTCATGATGGCATGTTGTTTGTCTGTTTTCTTTCACTTTATCTGTATATATATATATATTTCTTTTCTTTTCTTTTCTTTTCATGATGATATGCTGTTGGAATGAACTGTTTGTTTTCCTTTCATCTTATCTGTATGCATGATTATTTCATGATGATATGCCATTTGTGTAATCTGTCTGCTTTCTTTCACTTTATTTGTATGTATGCTTATTTCATGATGATATGTTATTGATATAATCTATCTGTTTGTTCCACTTTATCTGTATGAATACTTATTTTCATGATGATATGCCTCCCTACTTTATGTGTACATATTCATAATCTGTTTGTTTTTCTTTCACTTTATCTTATATATATGCTTATTCCGTAGTGGTATGCTGTTTGTATAGTTTGCCTGTATTCTTCCCCCACTTTATCCGTATATATTTTTTCCATAATGGTATGCTGTTTGTATAATCTGTCTGTGCTCTTCCTCACTTTGTCTGTATATATGTTGTCTGTTTTCTTCCTCGCCTTATCAGTACATGTTTATGCTTTGCCTTATGATCTTCTTGTTCCTTAAATATCCATGATTATTGCTCTTTATTGCCATCACCACATGACATGCATTCCACTGTAGAATCATTCGCAACAAGAGAACTGTAAAGGGAAATTAGTCATGACTGATGAACAAGGTCAACCTTTGGGTCAACGGATGTTTGGGCCCCCAGCCTTGTTTGGATGAAATGATTAATTATCTTTTATGGTTAAATTGTTACAAGCCAAACATCTTTGCATCATTCATCTTAACATTATTATTTTATTCTGATACATTTCCTTTTACCTTTTTGCCATTTCTTTTTCTTCTTTATCTCTGCATTCCATTCTCGCATTCCATCCCCATCTATAATAGGTTTACTATAGAGAAAATTAGTTATGGCGAAAGAAAGTGAGGAAGTACCCATGGAGATAGATTCAATGGGAGAGTCTGAAAATTTCGATTCTGCCAGTCCGACTTTGAAACAAGCTCTGTACTGGCTAAGGCAGAAAGTTAGGGAAGCATCAGCAAAGGGTCCTCCACCCCAGTTACCTGCAAGAGCCAGATGTAGTTTCGTCCGAAATAATCTGACAAGACTGAAACAGTTATGGGAAGGCATCAGTGATAAGGGTCGATTCAAACAGTTGTATGGAGATATAGCATTGCTGTTATATGTGGAAGTGGAGGAGGAGCTTCTAAAAGCGGCTTTGTACTTTTGGGATACCTCATACCGGTGCTTTACTTTCGGTAAACATGATGAATCTTCTATTGGAGAGTATGATATGGTGCCGACAGTAGAGGAATATCAAGATCTGTTGATGATAAGGAGCAAGCCGGATAAAGTATTTTGGCCAACCGAGAATCATCCTAGGAAGCTAGTGAAGTTGTTGGGGATGAAGACCGAAGAAATAAGGGGCTACATGGATGGCGACTTCCTTTCAACCAGTTTCATGATGGATATTGTGGAGAAGAATACCACCACTAGGAAAGGGATTGATGTTCTAGCCCTTTTGATTTATGGCCTAGTACTATTTCCTAGAAGGGAGGGATATGTGCATATGTCAGTAACAACTCTTTTTATGGAGATCAAGCATCAATCTGATCCGGCATTGATAATTTTGACGGAAACCATTCGATCTCTCAATGCATGTAGAAAAGCCGGCGGTAAATTTGAGGCTTGTGGATAGTTATTGACAATATGGTTTAGAAGCCATTTTGGATACAAAAGGTTTGTAGGAATGGTCTTCAATAACAAAGGTGAAGAGACGATAGCCATTTATAATGCACATCCTTGGCCATCCCAATCAAGAACAGTGGTAGAATGGGTCGAGTGGTTCACGAATTTAAAGAACCAAGACATCACATGGAGAGCAATGTGGACAACGACAAAAGATACTCCTTATTTGGATGCAAGCATACCGTGGATCCCTCTTGTAGGCATTTGGGGAACCATCAATTACTCCCCATTGCTAGTAAGACGGCAATATGGGTTAGAACAGTCTATCCCTCTCACTTTTAGGCTCAATTTGTTAGACTTCCAGCATGACACCGAAAAGGGATTTGATGAGGCCAAATTTTGGGCAAACTTGTACAAAGGAGCGCAAAAGATGGATCGTGGCAATCATACTAACAATGCAATTCCTGAATACGTTGTGTGGCGTAGTAAACGGGCGAAACAAATTTCAATTCCACTAGTTCTGGATCCTAATTACCCTTTGGTTGAGGCACCATAAGACAAGTTAGAAAGGCTGGAAATTGAGAATCAGAGGTTCAGAAAAGGGGCTCAGCTAGTTGAATTGACCCAGAAATGTCAGCAGTTGGAGATACAGAATCTACAACTACGAGACCAGCTTGGAAATAGCCAGATAGAGATGCAAGGATGGGTTCAAGACTGGGTAAGAGAGAGTGCCAACAATATCAAGCTGAAAGGGGAGGTGAAAGAATGGAGAGAAGAGGCTACAGAAATGAGCCGGTTGGCAGCAAGGATCGAAATCTTCAATCAAGAACATGCCCAAAGCTGGAGAATTGTCCAAAAACAATGTTTTCGAGTTCAGGAGGAGAAGAGCGAAGTTAAAAAAGCAAAGATTGAATTGAAAAGAGAATTGGCGGGACAGAAACGCATAGTAGGGTGGTTAGTGCGAAGAAATAATGAGTTAGAGCAACAAGTTCACGATACTGCCAACAGATTGACTATTTCTGAAAACCAAAATGCTGAAATGAGGGCATAATTGGAGCAGTTCAGAAGACAAGCATAGTGATAGATTTGTTCCTAAAATATTATCATTTTATGTTCGAATGGTACTCTATTATGGGTTGTTAAACTCACTTTCTTATTTTCGTAATGCTAATTATCTTTACAGTAATCTTGTTATGGATGGGTTTCCACATTACATAATCATTCAAGCATATTCATACATACATTTCCTTCATATTAAGGGAATTTGATTCGTCCTTATGGTTAAATAGAGATTTCAAGATAGCACCTCCAACGCACAGATATAACACTAGACTACAATCCGGAATTGTCATGGAAGAGCAAGCTGCCGAGATTGAATAGCTAAAGAAGACAAATGAGGATCTACAGAAAAGATTGGATCAGATGGCGGAAATGATGGCCAGTATGAGACAGCAAAACTTGGCAAATTCAGGCAACAATTCTAATGGGCAATCTTCTCAGAGTACACTCCCACACGGACTCCCCACAGCTCAGCCCACGAATGCCTCTCTCTCGCCTCTTACCCTCAACATACCTTTACAAGAAAATCAAACACAAATTCCTCAACCAACCACAAACACATTCACCTTCCCATCACCTCCACCCGGTGTATACCCTTTTACACCATCAATGTTTACCACAAGCGGAGGAATCCCAACAACTCAACCAATTCCCCCTCCCACCTACACTATGCCGCCTTCTGCCCCTGGACACACCTCAAACAATTCCGTGTTTGTGCCTGATGAACAATGTGAGAGGGAGATCGGTGGGGCCGAAAGCCAAAGGGTATTGAGCCAGATAGAGAAGCGGCTCAAGGCCATAGAGGGCACTTATGCTTATGGCATTACTGATGCCTATGAATTGAGCTTGGTGGATGGATTGGTGATCCCACCAAAATTCAAAGTGCCTGAATTCGAGAAGTACAAGGGGACCACATGCCCTAAAGACCACATTACTATGTATTGCCGGAAGATGGCCGCATACTCCAGAGATGATAAGTTGCTAATCCACTATTTCCAAGACAGTCTTACTGGGTCTGCAACGCGGTGGTATAACAAGCTAGATAGGCGGGGCATTCACTCTTGGAATGATCTAGCCCAGGCTTTCATTGATCAATATAAGCACATGACTGATTTGGTGCCAGATAGACTGACTTTGCAAAATATGGAAAAGAAGTCTTCTGAGTCTTTCACCGAATATGCTCAGAGATGGAGAAATATAGCAGCTCAGATTCAGCCCCCCTTTACCGAGAAAGAAACCACAAGGTTGTTTGTTAATACCTTGAAAGCTCCATACTACAGCCACAAGCTTGCCGGTGCTACTAAAAGCTTTACCGATATGGTTTTGGTTGGAGAGATGGTGGAGAATGAACTCAAAACTGGCAAATTGGAAGGAGGGGAGTCTAGTGTGGCTAAAAAGAATCCCAAGAAGAAAGAAGGCGAAGTAAACACCGCCGGATATAAAGGATACCAACAATACCCCTAACACCAATACCGACCAAACCAATCCCAATATCGATCATACCAACCATACCAATCCCAATATCAATCCCAATACCGTCCCACCAACTACACACCACCTCAAAACACCTACCAACATCCTCCTCCCAACTATGCTCAACCCCAAAACACTTACCAATATCCGGTATCCAATACCAGTTATACTGCCCCCAGACCAAACACTCAAAATTGGAATCCAAAACCACCAAGAGAAAGGAAACAATTCACCCCTATTCCCATAACCTACACCGAACTTTATGCCAAACTCTTGAGCAACAAAATGATTGAACCAGTCTAATACTCAACCCCTTTACAGCCTCCATATCCGAGATGGTTTGATGAAAATGCCACATGTGCCTATCACTCGGGGGCTAAAGGGCATAGTATTGAGAATTGTATTCGATTGAAGGAAGTGGTATAAGGTATAATCAATGAAGGTCGTCTGACTTTCGATACACCGCCAAGTGTGGACACAAATCCTCTCCCAAATCATGGTGGAAACACTATGAATATGATTAATGATGCGGCAGTTCATGTCAAGAGAAAGGTTGAAGAGATTGTCACACCAATGAAGGTCGTATATCAGGCTTTGCTTAAGGCCCAAATGATTACTCCTTTGAAGTGTGAAGGTCATGAGATCCAGTGTTGCACTGAATTCCAAGGAAAATTGCAAGCTATGATGGATGCCGGACTGATTGAGTTTTATGTGGAGAAAAACGAAGATACCGACATCTGTATGATGAATACTGGAAACGAAGATTCTTCCCATTATAAACCAAGTTTGAAACTATCTGTGCTTCAAAAGCCCAACCTCGCCATTCCTGTAACCTCACCAAAGCCAAGCCTGTCAATTCCAATGGCCCCTGTTGAGACGTTTTACCGCTCCGACGATAAATGATATGGCGCGAAAATTATTTGGGACTGAACAGTCTAAAAACAAATGGAGTCGCCACTAACCTTTTATTTTTAATAGGTGTGGTTAGTCACCTACTTGTTTAACCCAACATAAATCTAGAAAGATTACGTCAAGTTAAGAAAAGAAACTGGTCTACGAAAGAGATTTTAGGTTCGTGAGTCGGTTACGCTCGGGGAAGGATTAGCACCACCGATTGTCACGCCCCGACCCGCTCCGGGCCGGCCACGTGGCAACCGCCGCGCTGCCTCGAAGTACGTGCTGGCCAGTCACGCACCTAAGGCACCGCAAGGCATAAATGGGCATCATCGCTGTCAAATAAAACTAAAACTTTAATTAGAAAATATTTAATAAAATAATTAACTTTAAAAGTAATGCCAGTGGACTAATTGAGAGAATACCTACGCAGCGGAAACCTCTAAGCCTAAGCCACCGACGCCTTCTAGTGAGCCTCCTTTCTAAAGCCGACTCCGTATGCGAATCTGCATCCATCCATATTGGATACAGGTGAGTGACAGAGGTTCTGAGAATCTCCATCTGGGTTAGGGCAGATAAGGGAAATCCAGAATAAAATAAAATAAAATAATAATAAAATAAATATTTTTCTTTTAAAATGCTTTCCTGGTTCTCTGGTTGAGAACCCTCTTTTAAAAACACTTTAGATAAATAAATAAATAAATATACATAAAATGGGCTGGCATCTCTATCATACTGGAGGTGCGACCCGCCGGTCGTCTTATACCTCACTGCACCGAAGGCTATCTCTTTTCTTTCTAGAAATGTTTTCTTTTTTCTCTTTCTCTTTCTCTAGCCCTTTCCCTCGGTGGTGCCTCACTGTGGTGGAACACAGTGAACTGGAGCTCTGGCGAGTTTCCCTACGCGCCTCTCCCAACCAGGCTCGACTCACCGTGCCCCTCGATAGGCGGTCCACGGCTGAGTATCATGCATGCTCTCAAACTCGGTCCACGCTCCCGCAATTGGAGCCCCGAGGAACCCTCTCAATCGCTCATCTCCCAAGGGCATCGTACCCTCAATAACCATAACAATAATATTTCAAAAATATATATATAAGTCATACGTATTTAAAATATATAAAAACACACACACAAAAGTATTTATATTTTCCTTTGAAAACATCCCACTCTCTATGTGGGTATATCGCAGACAGTTGTGTGTGTGTGAATTTCCCGTATCCCAATTCTTTTGAAAAACATTTATATTTTAAAAACCATTTTTAAAACCCTTTTCCCCAGTGGCTAGACAGAGAAGTCTAAGTCACTCACAGTAGTGGGAGAATCGTATACTCCCAAGCGCTCCATGTAGCTCAACCTCCGGAGCATCGCCGCATTCGATTCACCCGGAGCCCTAGTACACGGAAATACGTTAGCATTCATAATTACAATTTATGAATGCACCTATGAGGCTCTAACATGACCTATGACTGGGCTTGAATATGATTTGGGGCTTAGAAAAGTGTCCAGGAGGTTTCGGGGTAAAAATTGGACACTTGGTGAAAAATTACGAAAATACCCCTGGGGGTCCATGGGCCACTCGGGCCGGGCCCGACACTTAGAAAAGTGTCCGGAAGGTTTCGGGGCTAAAATCGGACTCTCGGTGAAAAATTACCAAAATGCCCCCCGGGGCCCGTGGGCCCCACACCCGGACTAGGCTGGGCCCCACACGGGTTGGGCCAAATTCTACTCGAAATTGGGCTCAAAAAGCCTACCTATGAGATATTTATACATTATAATGATATAATATATAAATATCTAAGATATAATAATATTATATATAAATATCTAAATATATTAATATAATATATAAATATCTTTTAATATAATAATAATATATTGAAAATATCTAAACAGGGACTCGATCGGCCAGTTCTTCGGCCGGTCTCTTCCCCGGTTTTCGCACTCGTTTCTCCTCCTTTCGACGTACAAACTTAGAGAGACGATCCTCATGGCATCCACAACGGATATGCCGAGGCAGAAACGAGAAACACCGGTCCAATTTTCCCGTAGACCGAGATTTAGCCCAAATTGACTAAATCTCCGATTTACTCACACCCGGTGCACAGAAATGCGTAAAAACGGAATGGGACGTAGAATAAGGTGAATACTATAACCCACTAAAAACTCACCTTATTCCACCGGCCCGAAATCCATTTATTTGAGTTTAAAGTTTTAATCTGGTTAAAAGCTGAAAACTTGGATCTAGGCTAAACCGATGCATGGATGTGCGTGCAAACTTAACATAACGTAGATCGAGGTGAGAAGAACAACATACTGAAAACTCACCTTGATCTGATAGCCGGGCATGTCCCACTTTGCCAATTGTCCAAAATGCCTCCGGTCGGCTCCAGAGAGAAAAGAAGAAAAAAGAAAGAAAAAGAAAAGAAAATAATGAAAGAAAGGTTCGGCCCCTCCCCTATTTATAGGGGAGCCCGACGCCGGGTCCACTCGGGCCCCGGGTCAAACTTTTTCCCCTTTTTCAACTTTCTTTCATTTTTACCCGTTGGCTAAATCCTTTGATTTCTTGTGCCAATGGGGCCCATAATAAATTTCTAGGGACTTATTTGGAGGTCTTTTTGGCATTTACTAATTTCCATGCACGGTTAATTACTTTATCTTCAAACTCCGTCTTATCCTAATTTTAACTTCTCTTCTGACTTGACACAGCCGGACCGACCCATTGTTTAATTAATACGTCATCTTGTACTATTTCATTCGTACAGAAAAGTCGTGCTAGGTCCGGGTGTGTCAACTCTCCCCTCCTTCTAAAATTTCGTCCTCGAAATTAAACAAAGTAACTTGGGGAGGTTTGGCTTCCATTCGGAGCTCTCTTTTAGTTTTCGAATAGTGTTCGTATCACTATTCTTTGCTGACGCCCACCAATTCGCGTCTAATCTCTTCTGATCATGTTTGTTCAAGAACAACTCCGCTTCTCTTCTGTTCTCGAGTTTGAACCTCATCTTTTCCCTTAGCACAGCCTACTCTTACCCATCCGTAGGTTAAGCTCACTTCGCTTCCACTGCGTTAACTTGACTCTTTCGTCCTGTCCTTGTCTCATCCTCCAAGTTTCTCTTAACGAGACTATCCTCTTGTTATTTCTGAGGTTCCATACCTCTTACTCTTCTTAGGAGTTCCTCTCCTTTTTCATTTCCATTGCCTCTCGCTTCGAGGCCATCTTCTAACGCGTATCTTGTCGTTTCGTGGTCTTGTACTCATCTTTGTAACCAAGTTATCGGGAAGGACGTTAGCTTAACTCCCTCGCCTCCACGGCGAGGATGCGGTGAGTTAATTATCTTTCCCCCTATCTTGGTTTCGCTTCTTCATTTCGCCTTAGACTTCATTCTCTCTCTTCATGATGTATGAGTCGAGCTCTTGTGTACACTGGCCCACACTCGGCCACATCACAACAGAGGAATCAGAGATCATGCCCTCTCGGCTCTCACAAGCTGACCCACTCTCTGACCGCCTATCATAATCACAAATAGGGCCCATGGCCCATCATATCACATACAGGGCCCATGGCCCATCACATCTCATCTCTCATCCTCTCTGGGATGGAGAACTGTGGGTGGTCTCACGCACACCCCAATCACACATTGGGTCGGTCCTCTAAAGTGGTCATCACAGAGATCCTCAAGATCTCGATCTCTGATCCTTTCTCACATAGGGACGCCTCACATGGCTCCCAAATCATTCACATTTGAGCCTCGACCTCATACTCATTCATATCATTCCTCTAGCCTTTTAGGCTCTCTCTCTTCAGGAGGTGTCGCACGTTTCTCTTTCTTTTGATTTCTTTCTTTCACATTAGCTTCCTTGCTAATGGTTGATCTCTTTTCCTTTCTTCCCATCAATAATATTCTCTGGGGTCTCCATCTCCCCATCTCTAACCTTTTCTTTCTTTTCCATTCACCCACGTCCATTGTGGGGTCCATCTTTCTCTTGCCTTCTCATCGACGCGAGGTAGCGTAATTCGCGCTCGTCACGCTCATGCTGCATTCTTGGTAGCTTCTTTCTTTCTTGAGGTTTCATCTCTATTCTCTCCACTTGACCTTCTTTATGGTCCATTGCCGTCCTTAGGCATCATTACGGCTTTCACAATCTCCGTACCCATTCCATTAGGGCCATCTCCGTGTCATTTCTCTTCTCCCCACTTCTTTTATCTTGATTTACGTGGTCTTCCACTCTTATCCAAGGTTTCCTTCCTTGACTTCATTCTTTCTTCTCTTTGCTTTCTTCTCTGACTTCCTTCATTGTTATCATCCTTATTCCTCTTTTCTTCTAACACCTTTGATTCTCTTGGGTGTTAGAATTTCCTTTCTGCTCTTCATACTGGTTGTGCTCATAGAAGTTCATGAGCCTAATCAATTCTTTCTTTATTCCCGTACGCCTTCCATTAAGTACTCAGGGTTCTCTCTTGTCACCTTTTCTGTTTTAGTTTCCTCATCTCTTGCTTTACCAGTATGGGTTTCCTTTCTCTTAGCCATCTTCGGCTCTTAATCCCTTGATATTTCTTCTTTGTCTTTCGATGTCATGGTTTATTTATCGTAGGTAACACCTTTCTCTATCTTCATTACCTCTCTGTCTTGCCCACGCCAAGCTGACTCCATCTTAGCTCGGTTTAACTTCATCTCCCACATCCTTTCTTCACTTACCATTCTTCGAGGAGATTATCCTCAAAGTTAGCTTACTCCCCTCCTTCTAAAAGATTGAACTTATCCTCCATATTCTTCAACCTTTTACTTTTAATTCCTTCTATCTCACTCTACCTTTTTGGTTCTCCACCTTTCATCTCTTTCGGTTCCAATCATTATTCTGATTTATCCTTAATCACCTTTTTGTCTTCTCCAGTTTCAATTATCACCATAGTCATCCTTGTGTTTGTCCTCACTTCCTTTACTTATCATTTTCTTTCATTCATCCTTTGCTTGTATCATCCACTATCACCCCTTATTCATTGGGATGTGATCATCTTCCGTCACTCGTTTCCTACGAGTGCTCCTTCTCTTATGTTTTCTCCAATTTTTCTTTCTATCCAATCTCCTTATCTCTTCTTTTATCATCTAACAAATCAGGGGTTTTCCTTTCCCTTCTTTTCACCAATTTATATACTTGACCCCTTTTTCTCTTTCTTGGTTCTGGCCTCCGATAATCCTTGTTTACTCATTTGTTTCCTTGATTTATTCATTCTAGGATGTAGTGCCTTGGCTTGACTCGAGTTCGGGGTCCATTATGCTCGACTCTCTTTTAACTAATATCCGTTTCTAAGTCTTTTATTCACTTTTTATTCATTAGGTCTTTCTTAGTCCTTTTTCTAGGTTTCTTTTATTCTCTTTTTCATGTTCTTCTTTAGTCTATCTCTAAGTTACTCACCTAGGTTTTGTCTTTAACCCTAGTTTCTTAGTGTTATTCTTATACTAATCCTGGTCAGCCATTTGGAGCTATTAACCTATGGTTCATTATGACATTACTACTTATTTAAGTTAAAGTTTTCTAAGGTGTGTTATGCTTCTCTTCTTTTAAGGCTCTACTCCTTATTAGCCTATACTTAGTTCATCAACTGAACTAAGTCTCTTTTTTTCTTCTAAGCCTTTATTCTTCTTTTATTAGCCTAGGATCTTCTTTTACCTAGGATTTTTATGCTTTCTTTCTTTATTAGAAAGCCTCCACACTACATCACGACATTTCTTTATCCTTTGTTGAAGGGTTCGCTTTCTTCTCCTTTCCTCTTCTTCTTTCTCACCAATTCCATTTGGTGATATCTTCACGATACTGGAGGAAATTCTCTTCGTGCCTTCCATTAGCACGTACGCAGGCATTCCCATCTTTGCCATGCACCACACTCTTTCTTCGCTTGCTTTCTTCCCATTCACTCGTCAAGATCATTTCTCATTATCCTTTCTCTTTTGTCCATTTCCCTTCTTAACATTGGTATCCAATGGTCAAACAAGTAGTAACGGACGTACTACTCTTTGACCACTTGGATGTGATCTCTTTTCATTCTCTCCTCATTCCCCATCTTGTCCTTATTGTCTTATTCCTTCTCATCGTTTCCCGAAAATGACTTCTCTCTTGTTATCTTTCAATTTCCTTGGATGCTTCTCCTCGATTGACTTCAGACGAATTCTCTTTCGTCCACCTATGCCTCCTTTTCTTTCATCACTTACACACCACTGTGTAAGAATAAATGAAGTTAGCTAGCCCTTGCTGCCACTTCTCTCACATCATGCTCACTCCTCGGAGCATCATCCAGGCAATCTGTGGGCTTATCCCACCAGACTTGCCAACCGGTGAACTCTTCAACAGTCGCTTCACTTCATCTCCATTTGATGCTCTGTGAACTCCTTCTCGATCCTTCATCTGGTTGTGCAGGTGCTTCATCTCACGTCTTGAAATTTTAGGTCAACCACATCTTCCGTGATTGACTCCTTCGATTTCTTCACTCCTAACCCAACTCTCTCTCCTAGGCTACACACCAATGGTGTAGAAAACAAGAGAAGTGAGGTTAGCGTTCACGCACGTTATGCCCCATTTTCATCCCTTGCCTCGTTCTAGTCACATCATTTCCTCCCAAGTCTTACACGTCACTAGTGTAAAGAATTGGGGCAACGCATCTAATTTACGCTTGACACTCGCTGCTTTACTAGCGAGTCTCGATGTTCACAACTTCAAGATTGAACATCGAAGGTTGTGGGCATCGAACCAGTTTCACCACTGGTAAGCCTCTAACTAGGCTTCGTTGAAAGACTGGACGAGACATCATCTATCTCGTCATCTCAAGGGAAATACCATCCCTTGCACCATTGGCTGTCGAGTAGATGGAATATTGAAAGTTGAAAGTGCGAGTTTGGGGGTTTCTTGGAAAGCGTGCCTTGCTTGCACGAATCTCGAGGAAAAAGGTGGTCGTGATATCTTTCACTTAAGGACCACACTCGAGAACACTATCTGGTGGCTCGCTACTAAGGAAGGTATTCTAAGAGTAGGTTCGATCATTCATGACGCTTTCGAGTAGCTACATACTCGAACTCTGGAGTTCAAATCCTATTTAATCCACTGGCTTTCAAAACACTTGAAAACATTTGAAAACTCTTTAAAAATATTTTATAGCTTTTGAAAATAGTCAGAATCTTTTAATCGCTCTGATACCAATCAAATTGTCACGCCCCGACCCGCTCCGGGCCGGCCACGTGGCAACCGCCGCGCTGCCTCGAAGTACGTGCTGGCCAGTCACGCACCTAAGGCACCGCAAGGCATAAATGGGCATCATCGCTGTCAAATAAAACTAAAACTTTAATTAGAAAATATTTAATAAAATAATTAACTTTAAAAGTAATGCCAGTGGACTAATTGAGAGAATACCTACGCAGCGGAAACCTCTAAGCCTAAGCCACCGACGCCTTCTAGTGAGCCTCCTTTCTAAAGCCGACTCCGTATGCGAATCTGCATCCATCCATATTGGATACAGGTGAGTGACAGAGGTTCTGAGAATCTCCATCTGGGTTAGGGCAGATAAGGGAAATCCAGAATAAAATAAAATAAAATAATAATAAAATAAATATTTTTCTTTTAAAATGCTTTCCTGGTTCTCTGGTTGAGAACCCTCTTTTAAAAACACTTTAGATAAATAAATAAATAAATATACATAAAATGGGCTGGCATCTCTATCATACTGGAGGTGCGACCCGCCGGTCGTCTTATACCTCACTGCACCGAAGGCTATCTCTTTTCTTTCTAGAAATGTTTTCTTTTTTCTCTTTCTCTTTCTCTAGCCCTTTCCCTCGGTGGTGCCTCACTGTGGTGGAACACAGTGAACTGGAGCTCTGGCGAGTTTCCCTACGCGCCTCTCCCAACCAGGCTCGACTCACCGTGCCCCTCGATAGGCGGTCCACGGCTGAGTATCATGCATGCTCTCAAACTCGGTCCACGCTCCCGCAATTGGAGCCCCGAGGAACCCTCTCAATCGCTCATCTCCCAAGGGCATCGTACCCTCAATAACCATAACAATAATATTTCAAAAATATATATATAAGTCATACGTATTTAAAATATATAAAAACACACACACAAAAGTATTTATATTTTCCTTTGAAAACATCCCACTCTCTATGTGGGTATATCGCAGACAGTTGTGTGTGTGTGAATTTCCCGTATCCCAATTCTTTTGAAAAACATTTATATTTTAAAAACCATTTTTAAAACCCTTTTCCCCAGTGGCTAGACAGAGAAGTCTAAGTCACTCACAGTAGTGGGAGAATCGTATACTCCCAAGCGCTCCATGTAGCTCAACCTCCGGAGCATCGCCGCATTCGATTCACCCGGAGCCCTAGTACACGGAAATACGTTAGCATTCATAATTACAATTTATGAATGCACCTATGAGGCTCTAACATGACCTATGACTGGGCTTGAATATGATTTGGGGCTTAGAAAAGTGTCCAGGAGGTTTCGGGGTAAAAATTGGACACTTGGTGAAAAATTACGAAAATACCCCTGGGGGTCCATGGGCCACTCGGGCCGGGCCCGACACTTAGAAAAGTGTCCGGAAGGTTTCGGGGCTAAAATCGGACTCTCGGTGAAAAATTACCAAAATGCCCCCCGGGGCCCGTGGGCCCCACACCCGGACTAGGCTGGGCCCCACACGGGTTGGGCCAAATTCTACTCGAAATTGGGCTCAAAAAGCCCACCTATGAGATATTTATACATTATAATGATATAATATATAAATATCTAAGATATAATAATATTATATATAAATATCTAAATATATTAATATAATATATAAATATCTTTTAATATAATAATAATATATTGAAAATATCTAAACAGGGACTCGATCGGCCAGTTCTTCGGCCGGTCTCTTCCCCGGTTTTCGCACTCGTTTCTCCTCCTTTCGACGTACAAACTTAGAGAGACGATCCTCATGGCATCCACAACGGATATGCCGAGGCAGAAACGAGAAACACCGGTCCAATTTTCCCGTAGACCGAGATTTAGCCCAAATTGACTAAATCTCCGATTTACTCACACCCGGTGCACAGAAATGCGTAAAAACGGAATGGGACGTAGAATAAGGTGAATACTATAACCCACTAAAAACTCACCTTATTCCACCGGCCCGAAATCCATTTATTTGAGTTTAAAGTTTTAATCTGGTTAAAAGCTGAAAACTTGGATCTAGGCTAAACCGATGCATGGATGTGCGTGCAAACTTAACATAACGTAGATCGAGGTGAGAAGAACAACATACTGAAAACTCACCTTGATCTGATAGCCGGGCATGTCCCACTTTGCCAATTGTCCAAAATGCCTCCGGTCGGCTCCAGAGAGAAAAGAAGAAAAAAGAAAGAAAAAGAAAAGAAAATAATGAAAGAAAGGTTCGGCCCCTCCCCTATTTATAGGGGAGCCCGACGCCGGGTCCACTCGGGCCCCGGGTCAAACTTTTTCCCCTTTTTCAACTTTCTTTCATTTTTACCCGTTGGCTAAACCCTTTGATTTCTTGTGCCAATGGGGCCCATAATAAATTTCTAGGGACTTATTTGGAGGTCTTTTTGGCATTTACTAATTTCCATGCACGGTTAATTACTTTATCTTCAAACTCCGTCTTATCCTAATTTTAACTTCTCTTCTGACTTGACACAGCCGGACCGACCCATTGTTTAATTAATACGTCATCTTGTACTATTTCATTCGTACAGAAAAGTCGTGCTAGGTCCGGGTGTGTCAGAGACGCCCGAAAATCGGTACCACAAAAGTCTTAAAAATATTTTACTTGGAAAATGATAATAAAATGTTTTAAAATCATTTTAAGAAAAAAGAAAAAAAATAATTTTAAATGTCGGAATAAATATTCCTTTTAATGCGGGATAAGCATCCCATTATAAAAGCTAAATTCGAAATTTAAAGACTTAATGTCGGAATGAACATTCCTTTTGATGTGAAAATCCATAGCCCAATTTTGAATTTGAAGAAATTTCATACTTAGAATGGAGATTCAAATTCCAAATAGGAATAAATATTCTTCAAAAATCAAAGTCAAATTTAAGAATGAGGATAAATATCCTTTTATGAAAAAACAAAGGTTTAATTTTAATTTTAGAAAGTCTCAATTATGAGAATATTAATTGAAACCTTCTAGAAAACATTTTGCGAAAAGGCTGGGATAAACATCCTCAAATTCATGCTTTGAAATTTACATTAAGAGACTTTAATTATGATTACTTAAATTAAAATCTCTTAGAAAGATTTAATTTTTAAAACAATGTTGGAATAAATATTCCTTTTAATTTGTTGAAGGGAATAATTTGACAAAAATTTAGTTTAGTAAGAAAACCTTAGTAGATTAATAAATTAAGACCTTTCAAAAAATAAATGTCCTTTCTATCAAATAAAACTGATTTTTAAAAAAGAATTTTAAAGATTTAAAGAATAAACATTCCTTTTAGTTAAAAATGCGTTTTTGATAAAAATAAAGTTTACTTAAGGGTCTTAATTAATTAAATGTACTAAAGTTCTCCCAAAAAGGTATTTTGAAAAATTTAAAAAAAAGGTCGAAAGAAAATAAATATTCCCTTTCATTGGAAAAAAATAAAAATAAATAAAATAAGAAAAGAAATTTTGAAAATGGTTTTCTAATAAAACTTAGATTAATTTGAGAGGCCTTAACTATAATTGGGTAATTAAGATCTCTCAAAAAAATTTAAAATACGTTTTGAAATTAATGTTGGAATAAACATTCCTTTTAATTTAATTGGGCTTCTTAAACAAGAGATTTTCTTAAAATAAAATAAAAACATTAAATTAAAAATAAAATAAAAAAAAATTTTGGAATTAACATTCCTTTTTGTAAAAAGAAAATTTTTGGAGTTCATTCGTATATTTTAAGAAATTAAAGAAAATCGTAAACATGATGCATGCTTTTTATGAAAATTACATGAAAAACATATTTTTAATTTTGAAGGGATGAAAATTCTCCCGGGCCCGATCGGACTCCCGATTAGACACCGAAATAACCTCTCATCGGGGAAAACCTTCGGAAACCTCGGACTCCCGAGGTACCCTCCGGTTACCCCATGCATATGAATTTTTGAAAACCAATGTTCTAATTTTAATTATGCATGAATGAGACAAGGAAACATGGGTTAGTATATACATACACAATTAATTACACAATATGATATGGTAAATAAATAAAACATGGGAATTTAAATTTAATTTTACAAGATCAAATTGCACAACATCTAATTTAACACATATAAGCAAGATTAATTTAAACAAACACATATACAAGGTATGTAATTTTATACAAAATTCAACTCATAGTTAAACAAATATATAAGCAAGGGCAAAAGGGTAATTTCACATATAAGATTCAATTTTTAATTAATCAAACATACATACAAAGGCAAAAAGGCAACTTAATACAAGATACAATTACTAAATAAACAAAAACACATGCAAGGGCAAAAGGGTAATTTTACATGCAAGATTAAATTTTTAATTAAAAAGCACACATAAAAGGGTAAAACAGTAATTTAACACATGATATAATTACTAATTAAGCTAATATATCCGTAAGGGCAAAGAGGTAATTTTATATGAAAGCATAAATTTTATATTAGACAAAACACATATTCAAGGGCAAAAAGATAATTTCTATGATAAAAAAAAAATTTAAATCTTAAACTAAACATGCATTTATATAAGTTTAAAAATTCAATTTTTTTAGAATCAAAGATTATTTCTATTTAAATAAATGAAAATAATAAAAAATAATAGAAAATAAAATAAATACAAAGATTCAATTTTTATTAACCAAGCTTTCATTTGTAATCAAACAAAAATACCCACAAACAAAAAGGTGCAATTTTTAATCCTAAGCTTAACATTTAACTAAGCAAACAAGTTAATCAACTTAAAGTTATGATCTTTATAATCAAGATTACATTTTTAATCAAACAAGAATGTGAATATAAGCTCAAAAATGCAATCTTTTTAATCAAGATTAAGACTTTCAACTAAGCAAACACATGGAATGGGTAAAGCAAGTTTGAAAAATAATAAATAAGAATACAAAATAATGAAAGTTAGGAACTTTTTGCATAATCATGTAAATAATTAAGAGAAATGGCACATTAACAAAAAATAACATAAAATAAATAAGCAAGTAAAAAAAATCATCTTGAATATATTAGAAGCACATATTAAACTAAGCAAATTATTTAGCAATATACAAAAGCTTTATAAATCATAAACATCATCATAAAAAAAAGAGTTAACAAATTTAACAAGACAAAGCAAGAATGTATTAAAAGTAAAAAGAAATGATCTTGAAAATAAAGCTAAGAACTTTACCTAAAAAGATGAAGTCTTGTACCAAAAAAAAAAAAGAAAAGATAATAATGGCTTTGTGGAGAAGAGAATGGCTAAAAATTGATGAACAACAAGCCTTTTTTCTCTATTTTCTCTAGCCAATTTGTTTAAAATAAATCAAGAAGAAAAAGAAAAAATTTCTTTTGGACTCTCTTTCTCTCTTCTCCTCCCTCTATTTTTTTCTGTGTTTGAAGAAAAAAATCTAGCTCTCTTCCGTTCGAAGAAAAAATGCTACAACCTTCTTTTTTTTGCTCTGTGCTCTCTATGCTCTTTTCTCTTCTTCTCTTTGTTTCTCCTTTTCTGTTTTTTTTTTTTGACAGAATACTGAAGCTATTCCCTCCTCTCTCTTTTTTTCTATGTGTCTTCTGTTCTCTTTTTTTGAAAGAATATGAAGCTCTTTTTCTCCCCCCTTGAAAGAAGGCTCCAGCTCCCTTTTTATTTGAAACTCCAGTCCGCTTTCTTGGGAGACAAACCCCGGAAATAGGGAGCCAAAAAGAAACAGAAAACATGGAGCCAAAAGCAGGGACGTGGGATCGTCTAAACTGTTCTCTACCAGCTCTTTCACAATGGAGGCTAGGCGTTGTACTCGGCTTTGGTGATCCACATTTTGGGCTGGTGCATCTGTAATAACTTCTTGGGTAAGGGCTGTTTTTTTTTTTTTTTGACTGCCTCCTGCCCATACTTCCTCCACCTGTATCCATCTTCAAGATGATCGATCTCATTCTTTGTAAGGAAGGCAAATCTTGGCTGTCTTTGCCGCTTCTCCTTCGGTTTGTTCACTTTCTTTGACTTTTCGTTTCCATCTTCAGACCCTGTTGGGTGCTTATCTTTCTTGCCCCTGCTTGAATCTTCATCAGCAGCTCCCTCGTTAGAAGAAGAATATACCGAGGAGTTTGGCGTAGATGGGTTTTCGGTAATACTATTGTCGAGACGTTTTACCGCTCCGACGATAAATGATATGGCGTGAAAAATATTTGGGACTAAACAGTCTAAAAACAAATGGAGTCGCCACTAACCTTTTATTTTTAATAGGTGTGGTTAGTCACCTACTTGTTTAACCCAACGTAAATCTAGAAAGATTACGTCAAGCGAAGGAAAGAAACTGGTCTACGAAAAAAGATTTTAGGTTCGTGAGTCGGTTACGCTTGGGGAAGGATTAGCACCCCCAAGACGCCCGGAAATCGGTACCACAAAAGTCTTCAAAATATTTTACTTGGGAAATAATAATAAAATGTGTTTAAAATCATTTTAAGAAAAAAACATAATTCTAAATGTCAGAATAAATATTCCTTTTAATGTAGGATAAACATCCCATTATAAAAATTAAATTCGATGTTTAAAGACTTAATGTCGGAACGAACGTTCCTTTTAATGTGAAAATCCATAGCCCAATTTTGGATTTGAAGAAATTTCCTACTTAGAATGGAAATTCAATTTCTAACTAGGAACAAATATTCTTCAAAAAATCAAAGTCAAATTTTAAAAATGAGGATAAATATCCTTTTGAAAAACAAAGGTTTAATTTTAATTTTAGAAAGTCTCAATTATGAGAATATTAATTGAAACCTTCTAGAAAACATTTTGCAAAAAAGTTGGGATAAACATCCTCAAATTCGTGTTTTGAAAATCACATTAAGAGACTTTAATTATGATTTCTCAAATTAAAATCTCTTAGAAAGATTTAATTTTAAAACAATGTCGGAATAAATATTCCTTTTAATTTGATGAAGGGAATAGTTTGACAAAAATTTAGTTTGATAGGAAAATATTAAAAAAGGATAAAAGAAAATAAATATTCCCTTTTATTGAAAAAGAAATAAAAATAAATAAAAATAAAAAAAGAGATTTTGAAAGTGATTTTTTCATAAAATTTGGATTAATTTGAGAGGCCTTAATTATAGTTGGAAAATTAAGATCTCTCAAAAAGACTTCTAAAACATGTTTTGAAATTAAGGTCGGAATGAACATTCCTTTTAATTTAATTGGGCCTCTTAAGCAAGAGATTTTCTTAAAATGAAATAAAAATAAAACATAAAAGTAAAAATAAAATAAATAAAAATAAAAGATTTTGGAATTAACACTCCTTTTTGCAAAAAAGAAAATTTTTGGAGTTCATTCACAAATTTTAAGAAACTAAAGACGATCATAAACATGATGCATGCTTTTTATGAAAATTACATGAAAAACATATTTTTTAATTTTGAAGGGATGAAAAATTCTCCTGGGCCCGATCGGACTCCCGATTAGACACCGAGAAAACATCTCATCAGAGAAAACCTTCAGAAATCTCAGACTCCCGAGGCATCTTTCGGTTACCCCATGCATATGAATTTTTGAAAATCTATGTTCTAATTTTAATTATGCATGAATGAGACAAGGAAACATGGATTAGTATATACATACACAATTAATTACACAATATGATATGGTAAAATAAATAGGACATGGAAATTTAAATTTATTTTTACAAGATCAAATTGCACGACAATTAATTTAACACATATAAACAATCTTAATTTAAACAAACACATATACAAGGTCAAGTATATAACTTATACAAAAATTCAACTCATACTTAAACAAATATATAAGCAAGGGCAAAAGGGGAATTTTACATGCAAAATTAGATTTTTAATTAGGGAAGTATGCATAAAGGGCAAAACAGTAACACGAGAGATAATTACTAAATAAGCTAACATATCCATAAGGGCAAAGAGGTAATTTTATATACAAACATAAAATTTTTATTAAACAAAACACATATTCAAGAGCAGAAAGTAATAAAAATTAAATATTAAACTAAACATGCATTTATACAAGTTTAAAAATTTAAGTTTCAATTTTTAAAATCAAACATTATTTCTATTTAAATAAAAAATGCTAGAAGATAACAAAAAATAAAATAAACTTAAAGATTCAATTTTTATTAACTAAACTCTCATTTTTAATCAAGCAAAAATTCCCATAAGCAAAAAGGTGCAATTTTTAATCCAAGACTTAACCTTTAATTAAGCAAACAAATTTATTATCTTAAAATTATGACATTTATAACCAAGATTAGGTTTTTAATCCGTCAAAGATGAACATAAGCTAAAAAATATATATATATATAATCTTTTAATCAAGATTAAAATTTCATATTAAACAAGCATATTGAACATATAAGCAAGCTTTAAAAGTAATAAACAAGAGTATAAAACAAGAAAGTTAGGAACTTTTTGTATAATCATGTAAATATTTAAAAAAAATGACATATTAATAGAACAAAATAGACAAACAAATAGAAAGGCCTCATATTGAACATATTAAAACATATATTAAACATAATAAATCACTTTGCAATATACATATGCTTCATAAATCATAATATTTTTGTGCACAAGATTATCATAATAATACAAGAACATTACATTTAAAGCACGAAGAAATAATTTTTACACAAATAAAAGTAAGAACTTTACCTAAAGAAAGGATGGACTTTTATATCAAAATTAAAAACGATGGCTTTGTGGAGAAGAGAATGGCTAAAAATTGATACACAATATGCCTTTTCTCTATTTTTCTCTAGCCAAACCGTTTAAAAATAAATTAAGAAGAAGAAAATAAAATTTCTTGTCCTTGTCAGACTCTTCTTCTCTCTTCTTCTCTCTTCTTCTCTCCCTTTTTTTTTGTATTTTGTTCTTGAAAATAAAATAAAATAAAATAAATGAAAGAAAGAAAGAAAAAAAAAAAAAACGTTGAAATATCTGTTTGACAAAAAAAAAAAAAAATATTACAGCTTTCCTCCTTTTAAGAAAACGAAAGATTTTCCCCCCAAAAAAAAAAATTTCGCTGCTCTTCAAAACATAAAAAAAATGAAAGATTTTCCCCCGCCCCAAAAAAATTTTCTCTGCTCTTCAAAACAGAAGAAGGAAGGAGTAAAAAATATGACTGACTCGCCCCCCTTTTCTATTGCTAAAAAATGACCCTTTTATACTGATTCCTCCCTCCTTTCATCCGTTGGCTTTTCTCCTTTTTTTTGATGACTATTAATTTCTTTTGACCATACTTTTCCTTTCTTGTCTTCCATTATCCGTTGGTTATCATTGATTTTAAATCTTCTGTCCTTGTAGCAGCATCCGAGGGGTGCATCTGGGGTTGTTGATTGCGTTAACAGCATCCAAGGCATATAGCTGGCGTTATTGATAGCATCCAAGAAGTGCAGCTGGCGTGGGGTTGTGTAGCTCACGTGAAGAAACATGGCGTCAAAGTTGGAAACAGATGGCCTGCTCGGTTTCCTAGAGAGACTCTTGGAGCTTGGCAGTAGCATGGGCTTCAACTTGCTTCAACTTTGACATCACAGTTATCTTGCCATCGCCTGCTGAGGAGAAGAAGAAACCAGCTGCTGCTGTTACCATTGTTGTAGTTGCAATCCCGGAGGGACTACCTCTAACCGTCACATTGACTCTTGCTTATTCCGTGAAGAGAAGGATGGCAGATCATGCAATGGTGAGAAAGCTCTCTGCTCGTGAAATAATGGGGTCTGTCATTGGGTGATAAGCTAACAGTTGATCAAGAGTTGTGGACAATATAACTGCCAATCGTAGAAGATGACTCCAAAGTGCAATAACGTTCGTGGGAATTCTTGACAGAGAAGTGGGATCCTTGGCTGCTGTCACTATAGCAAAGATTGCGATCGATGGTAGGGAATTGAGGGAAGCAGTAGCTCGACTTCTTGCTTTACTTGATGATACAATCTGCTGGCCATGACTGAATTTCTGTGCTGCTGCGATGCTTGCTTAAAAAAGGAAGAAAAACAAAAGCAACGGCCAAGGTGGGGGGAAGCGCTGCCGCGATACTGACCGAATATGTGGCGGCTTTGACGAGCTGCTAAGTGCAATGGGGTGGCTCCCCTAGCATCTCCTATATTCACGAATCGTACATATCCCCAAGAAGCAGCTACCGGACTGGATTGAGCAGCAGAAAAGATGGCTTTAGAGTGACCATAATAGACTGCATAATGCAAGCAATCTCTTCCATGGAGGGAACCAAACATTAAAATATTTGCTCCAGCTTCATTGAGCTTCTTTACACAGTAGATTTTCCATGCATCGCAGCCAACATAAGTGGAGTCTGCTTGTGACGGTGGAGCAGCGGTGGCGGTGGAGCAGCGGTGGCGTGGCTGTCGGTCATGGCTGTTAGTGGCAGACGGCGTCGCATGGTGGTGGTCTTTCGGCCTTGCATGGCTTTTGAATTGTATTATATGTATATATATCGTATATATATATATGTAATATTTAAATATATATATATGTATACATCTATGAATATATATCCATATAAATATACATTTATATATATACATAAATGTATGTATATATATCTATGTACATATATAGAAATATATATTTATAAATATACATATACATAAATATATACACATATATATATATTATATTATACTCGAGTTGACTCGGTCGATTTTTACATGGCTTCCTCTTTGCATGATGACTGAATTGATTTGGCGCTTTGGCTTCCTGGTTTCAGGTTCAAAATTGCCAGCTTGAGAAATCTTTCTGAAATTTCCTCAGCTCACGGAAGACCTATGACGCCCACGATGAAGAACTGCACGTCTTGGAACATGGGAATAATCCAAAATTTCATCTGACTGTGTTTCCGTATTGACATGTTTATCACAACGAACACCTCGAAAGAACAAGTCTCTGCCAGAAAATTGTTTACCCAAGCAAACATTTAAGGTCACTTCTGAATCATCCACATGGAAACCTACAAACGCAAAGCAAGCTCAATATCCCTGTCAATTCCATATTCAACAACAAAACCGTGATGAGAATCCAGCATAGATCCACCCACATCAGGAAAGAAAACTCTGGATATAGGTCGAATAAAGTCCTCCATCAACTTATCAAGCATGGTCTCCAGACCAAAGTCATCTAAAGCAGTACCAAACTTGTTCATTGTGTTGGGTCGCATGATTCTGAATTTTGTCTTACTGACCCACTTCTCAAAGTCTTCTACCTCAGATAACAACAATTCGCAGAAACGGGGCTGAAACATTTTAAATGTAAAAACCCCAAGAGTAGGCTCTGCCAATATGCTTCGAAAGCTTTCCTCTTTATTCTCAGTAATTGCTTTAAGAAACGAGGGGACAAAGAAGTTTGAGGCATGCATGGCATACAACTCTCTGTGCAGAGGTTGATAATGTGATATAATCTTTTGCCTATATTCTCGATGCCTTTGAACGCAAGTACGTTCACCTTTAGGGGAGTAACGAAGGATAATATCGCGCATGTAATGGAGTTTGGATCAGATATTTGCATGGTTATATTAAAGGAAAGAAGAAAATAATGGAGCCATGACTTCCGGGCTTATATATATATATAATATTCATATATATATATAATATATATATATATTTAGATATATATATATACACATAAATATATGTACGAATATATATATGTATACATATAATTACAAATATATACACACATACATATAAATATATATATACTTACATACCTATATACATATACACATGTATATATACACGTATACATATATATATATATTTTGCATGATCACCGGGTTGACTTGGTTGGTTTTTCGATCTTGGCTCAAAATTGCCTGCAAGGTAACAAAACAAAGTCAGAAGAAAAATAAAGTAATAATAGTGAACATAAATAAACTAAACAGAATAAAAACTTTGAAAAAGGGCAAATCAATTAATTACTTTATTAACTAAAATTAACTAATTGATTAAAATTAAAAATAGGTGTCTACAGTTGCCCCTCTTTGATTATTTCTTAATGATTTTGAAGCGTGAGCTTCTGGCTAATTAAGAAATAAGCAAAGACGTAGACACTCTTCGCTCAAACGCGTACTAAACAGTACTGAGGTTTCGAGAAAAATTACTTTTAGCAAAAATGATTTTGAGATCAAGGAAATTATCTAAACAGAAACAATTTTAGGAAAACCACCCTAAACAGAAATGATTTTAAACTTGAATAAATTGTGCCAATTTTGAGAAAACCATTCTAAACAGATATGATTTTAAATTTGAAAAGATTGCATTAAAAAGAAATGCTTTTGAGAAAATCATCCTAAACAGGAATGATTTTAAACTTTGCAGAAATTGTTTTAAATTGAAATGTTTTCGAAAAAACCATCCTAAACAGGAATGATTTTAGAAAATCATCTTAAACCAAATAATTATAAATTTTTGAAGAAATTGCTCTAAACAGAAACAAATTTGAAAAAACCACCCTGAACAGAAATGATTTTTGAAGAAATTGTTCTAAACAGAAACAATTTTAGAAAATCATCTTAAACATAAATGATTTTTGAAGAAATTGTTCTAAACAGAAACAATTTTAGAAAATCATCTTAAACAAAATGATTTTAAATTTTGAAGAAATTGCTCTAAACAGAAACAATTTTGAGAAAACCATCTTAAACAAAATGATTTTAAATTTTAAAGAAATTGCTCTAAACAGAAACAATTTTGAGAAAACCATCTTAAACAAAATGATTTTAAATTTTGAAGAAATTGCTCTAAACAGAAACAATTTTGAGAAAACCATCTTAAACAAAATGATTTTAAATTTTGAAGAAATTGCTCTAAACAGAAACAATTTTGAGAAAACCATCTTAAACAAAATGATTTTAAATTTTGAAGAAATTGCTCTAAACAGAAACAATTTTAGAAAATCATCTTTAAACAAAATGATCTTAAACTTTGAAGAAATTGCTCTAAACAGAAACAATTTTGAGAAAACCATCTTAAACAAAATGATTTTAAATTTTGAAGAAATTGCTCTAAACAGAAACAATTTTGAGAAAACCATCTTAAACAAAATGATTTTAAATTTTGAAGAAATTGCTCTAAACAGAAACAATTTTGAGAAAACCATCTTAAACAAAATGATTTTAAATTTTGAAGAAATTGCTCTAAACAGAAACAATTTTAGAAAATCATCTTTAAACAAAATGATCTTAAACTTTGAAGAAATTGCTCTAAACAGAAACAATTTTGAGAAAACCATCTTAAACAAAATGATTTTAAATTTTGAAGAAATTGCTCTAAACAGAAACAATTTTAGAAAATCATCTTTAAACAAAATGATCTTAAACTTTGAAGAAATTGATCTAAACAGAAACAATTTTAAGAAAACCATCTTAAACAAAATGATTTTAAATTTTGAAGAAATTATAGGAATAATTCATGCTAGGTTGAACTGAATCACAGATAATTACCTTAAGCATGGAAAAACTTTAAAAGAGTTTTGGAGAGTTACCTGAGAAACTTCTTGTACAAGACTAACCTCACAATCTTGAACTGAGTTTAACCTGTAATCTTTGAGCCATGATGCATAATGGATGTTCATGAAGAATGATGTTAGAATGATGCTAGAATGATGCATTTTGCATGCTCATGCTCGAATGATAATGTTTTGTTACTTTGCCTCAAAGTTTTCAAGACAGCCTTCTGTTTTGGCCCAACTTATACTCTTTGAGCTCGAAATTGGAGAACATCCTTTCATCACACCTTTTCTGGCATCAACATGCCCCAGACCCTCACTTCAAATCACTTTTGTTTGACATCCCAAAAATGATTTTATTCATGTGTCATCAGATTTCTGGCATCAATCATAAGCTATCGAACTCATTTTAATCCTATATTTCTTTCCCTTTTTTTTGTGTTGAAAGTAACATCCAATGTCATGGCATTTAACTTAACTGTTTGCTTATCCCTCCATGACAAAGAAAAATTATGCCATTTATATTTAAAGGAAACACATGAATCTTGTGCAAGACATATCTATATATAACAGATAAGCTTATAACTAGTTCAAAGAGTCTATAACAAATGAGTTTGTAGCAAAATGAAGAAGAAAGGCACATGACCTCAAAGCGATGAATGCATAAGTGACAAAAACTAGTCATCTCGTACCCCGCCTTTGATTGACTCATCGTTTTGACAACGTCTGATGATTTCTGATTACCCTGATCCCCATAATCAAACAAGACCTCTTGTGCAAGTTAGGTGCCCTTTTTGTTGCACTTTCTCAACCTTCCTAAACCGCCTTTTCAGGTTTTCAGCATAGGAACCATCCTAATTGGATCTGAACCGCCTTTTCGGGTTTTCGCCTCAGATCCCTCCTTTTCTTCTCTTTTTCAGACTCAAGCCGCCTTTTCAGGTTTTCAACTTGAGACGCTCTTTTCATTTTTTCATTTTTTTATTCATTTTTTTTTATCATTTCTTTTTTCAGGTGTAGTACTTCTTCACAGCATCGGCATTGATTGGATGTGGCAATTCATCCCCGTCCATTTCTTGCAAGATCAGGGCACCTCCCGAGAATGCTTTCTTCACCACATAAGGACCATCCCAATTTGGAGTCCACTTTCCTCGAGGATCATGTTGAGTAGGCAGAATCTTTTTCAGTACTAATTCTCCTTCCGTAAATTCGCGCGGACGCACCTTCTTATCATATGCACGCATCATTCTCTTCTGATACAATTGACCATGGCAAAGTGCTTTGAGCCGCTTCTCTTCAATCAAGTTCAATTGGTCAAATCTCTCTTGTACCCAATCTGACTCTTCGAGCTTCAACTCTCTGTATATTCTCAAAGATGGGATTTCTACCTCAACCGGTACCACAGCTTCCATTCCATAGACCAGAGAATATGGAGTTGCCCCAGTTGATGTTCTTATAGTAGTGCGATAAGCATGTAAGGCAAAAGGAAGTTTCTCGTGCCAATCTTTGTAAGTCACTGTCATTTTCTGGACAATCTTCTTAATGTTTTTGTTTGCTGCTTCGACAGCTCCATTCATTTTTGGCCGGTAAGGAGTTGAATTGCTGTGTTTGATCTTGAATTGGGAGCACACTGCATCGATCATCTTGTTGTTCAAATTCTTAGCATTGTCAGTGATGATTCTTTCTGGTAGCCCATATCGACAAATGATCTCCTTCTTCACGAACTTAGTGACCACTGACTGTGTTACATTGGCATATGAAGCAGCTTCAACCCATTTGGTGAAATAATCGATGGCTACTAAGATGAACTGATGCCCATTAGAAGCCTTTGGTGAGATTGCCCCGATTACATCTATGCCCCACATTGAGAAAGGCCAAGGGGACGAGATGACATGCAATGGATTAGGAGGTACATGAATTTGATCAGCATAGATCTGACATTTATGGCATTTTCTGGCATGATTAATACAATCGGTCTCCATAGTCAACCAGTAATATCCCAACCTCATAATCTGTTTAGCCATTCTATGTCCACTGGAATGAGTTCCGCAGATCCCGCCGTGAACTTCTTCTAGAATCTTCTTTGCTTCCTTTGACTCTACACATCTCAACATTACTTGATCCCTACTTCTTTTGTAAAGAACTTCACCGTCTAAGAAGAAGTTTGCCGACATTTTTCGGATAACTTTCTTGTCATTTCCAACAGCACGATCTGGATACTTTTGAGATCTGAGGTATTGGGCAATGTCATAGAACCAAGGTTTTCCATCATCCTCCTCTTCAACACTCATGCAATGTGCCGGGTGAGTCTTCATGTCCAACTTGATTGCTTCGATTTCAGCTCCTTTATCGACTTTGAACATCGAGGCTAAAGTTGCCAATGCATCGGCCAACTGATTGTCTTCTCTAGGGAGATGATGAAAGCTGATTTCTTCAAATTGCTCAGTCAACTCCGTGATGTATTTATGATAACGGACCAACTTTGAGTCTCGTGTTTCCCATTCACCTCTCAGCTGATATATCACCAAAGCAGAATCGCCATACACTTCCAAAGCCTCGATCTTTCTCTCCATTGCCATCTGGATCCCCAGAATGCAAGCTTCATATTCTGCCATATTGTTTGTGCAGTCAAAGTCAAGTCTTGCTGTTGCCGGGTATTGATCACCGTTTGGGGATATCAGGACAGCTCCTACTCCATGCCCTAGTGCATTTGAGGCCCCATCAAAATACATTCTCCATTTCTCTCCTTGCTCTAGCTCAGTATTGAATATTGACATCAAGTCCTCATCAGGAAACTCAAACTTCATGGGTTCATAGTCATCAACTGCTCTGTCAGCTAGAAATTCAGCAATAGCACTTCCTTTGATAGCTTTCTGGGAGACATAAACTATATCATATTCTGACAATAGTACTTGCCATCGAGCCAATCGTCCTGACAATGAAGGTTTCTCAAAGAGGAATCTGATTGGGTCTAGCTTTGCCATCAACCATGTGGTATTATACAACATATACTGTCTTAATCTCTGAGCCGCCCACGCCAATGCACAGCACATCTTTTCTATCTGAGAATACTTGGCCTCATATTCTGTGAACTTCTTGCTGACATAGTAGATTGCTTGTTCTTTCTTGCCGGTTTCATCATGTTGCCCCAAAACACAGCCCATGGAGTGTTCTAACACTGTCAGATATAAGATTAAAGGACGATCTGGCACAGGAGGTACTAGCACTGGTGGGTTTGACAAATACTCCTTGACCTTATCAAAGGCTTTATGACAATCTTGATTCCATTCTCCCGTATTGTTCTTCTTCAAAAGCTTGAAAATCGGGTCACATTTTGCAGTCAACTGGGAAATGAACCGGGAGATATAGTTTAATCGCCCAAAGAAACCTCTTACTTCCTTTTGAGTCCTCGGAGGTGGCAAATTCTGAATGGCTTTGATTTTATCCGGATCTACCTCGATCCCCTTTTGACTAACAATAAAGCCCAACAGCTTCCCTGAAGTAACGCCGAAAGTACATTTGGCCGGATTCAATCTCAACCGATACTTGCGTAGCCTCTCAAACAACTTCCTCAGGCCAATCATATGCTCTTCTGGGTTTCGGCCTTTGGCAATCATATCATCCACATACACCTCGATCTCTTTATGCATCATATCATGAAAAAGGGTCACCATAGCTCTCTGATAAGTTGCCCCGGCATTCTTGAGACCAAAGGACATCACATTGTATTGGAACGTGCCCCACATGGTGGTGAAAGCAGTCTTTTCTTTATCTTCTGAAGCCATTTTAATCTGGTTGTATCCCGAAAACCCATCCATGAAAGAAAATGTTGCATGTTTAGCTGTGTTGTCGACTAAAGTGTCAATATGGGGTAGTGGGAAATTGTCTTTCGGACTGGCTTTGTTGACATCTCGGTAATCCACACACATCCGAACTTTGCCATCTTTCTTCGGGACTGGTACTACATTTGCGACCCACTCAGGATAGGTAGCTACTTCCAGAAATCCTGCGTCCAGTTGCTTCTTCACTTCTTCTTTGATCTTTAGTAACATGGCAGGCCTCATTCTCCTTAATTTTTGCTGTACTGGCTTGAATCCGGGCTTGATTGGCATTCTATGCACTACAATCTCAGTATCCAGACCTGGCATATCCTGGTAGGACCAGGCAAAGACATCAGCATATTCCTTAAGTAATGACACTAGTTCCTCCTTCTGTTCAGGTGTTAGGGAAGTGCCAATTTTAATTTCTCTCTTTTCCTCATCATCACTCAAATTGATCAATTCGGTGGCCTCTTTGTGGGGCAAGATCTGTTTGTCTTCCTTTTCAATCAGTCTCATAAGATCAGGGGGAAGAGAGTAATCATCATCATCATCATTGTCGAGGTCATCCGCATTAACGAACCAATCAAAGTCGGGCTTAAAATGACCATCTTTGTTGTCTTTACATTCATCGTTTGAAGTCCTGGGGTCAGAAGACAATAAAGGGGTATATATACATATATGCACTTGATCCATGAATAAAAGAAGAAAATGAATCAACAAGGATAAACATATGGAGGAAAACGCAATAGCATGATATGAAATATATACATGGTGCAGAGTCTAATAGTTGAATATCAATATCATGAATGATGGAGCAAACATGAAAATAAAACCCATAACATATGAAAGTCAACTATCCACACTCTCGAGCAGAAGTGCAGGATAAAATGAGTTCTCAAAGTTTAATTGATTACATGTTCAGATCTGACAAATTCACTGGCATCTCGAAAGACTCCCAATTATTCAAATCAGTCCCCGGTGCCATTCGTTGAACCAATGTTCCACTGCTTGATTCCCCGTGCTCTAGCATGTTGATAGACAATCCCTTTAATAACTGTTCAAGCTCAACAACTGATCTTTTTGGGTTCATCGTTCCAGCAAAAACAAAACTATCTTTCAACGGTGGAATCTTCAATTTCTTGGGTTCAAGTTCCCCTCCTCTCAATGCAGCTACACGCTTGCGCTTCTTCTCTTCCCTTGCTTCCGACTTCTCTCTCCAAGAAGGCTTATATCCAAGTCCAAAAGTGGGCTCCGCCTTTGGTAAGACGATAGGCTCACGGATTCCTTGGCCATACTTTCCGAGTCCTTTTCCGGCCCGACAGCCTCTTCCGACAGTCATGCTGACTTGCATATTCAAGCAGCCAGAGAAACGTGGACTAGGTACCTCAGATCCTTCTCTTACCCATGTTACTTCGGCTACTTCAAATGACCGGAAAGAGCAATCCATTGCCTCTTCCGCAGCTTCAATATAAGGAGTGTTCGGAGGCTGCATTACCATGATGTCCTCTTCTCCGGACACAGAAACTATCTTATTTTCAACTCGAAACTTGATCTTCTGGTGAAGGGAAGAAGGAACAGCACCGGCCATATGGATCCAGGGGCGACCCAGGAGACAGCTATAAGTTGGTGAAATATCCATAATCTGGAAAAGGATCTCGAATTCAACTGGCCCCACAATTATTGGAACAGCCATCTCGCCAATAACTTCCCTCCGTGTGCCATCGAATGCCCTAACCACTAGCTGACTGGCTTTCATCAAAGATTGGTCTATAGGCAATTTCATCAATGTGTGAAGCGGCATCACATTCAAAGCAGATCCATTATCAATTAATACTTTGGCGACCATATGATCCTTGCACCGAACCGTGATGTGCAATGCCTTGTAATTGCCTCTTCCTCCGGAAGGGATCTCTTCATCCGTGAAATAAATGTAATCTGTCACTGTGATACCTCCGGCAATATGTTCCAAATTGGCTACAGTGATATTCTTGGCCACATAAGATTGGTTCAGGATTCTGAGGAGAGCATTACGATGTGCCTCGGAGTTCAAAAGCAGAGCTAACAGAGAAATCTTGGCTGGCAAGCGATTTAGTTGTTCTATGACGCTGTACTCACTTTGTTTGATGAATTTCAAGAATTCACGAGCATCATTTTCATCCACCGTCTTGGTTATTTCTTTTTCAATTTCTTTCTCCGGATGTCCAACAAATGGTGTAACAACTTCATCATTTTTCTCCATGCCCTTCTCTTTTTGTAGAGTGGCAGTTGGATTTGGGGCATAGCATCTCCCACTCCTAGTCATGCCTCCTACTCCAGAAATATTCACTGATTCAGATTCCTGGACATCGGCATTCATCTGTTGCACCGAACTCTCGTATCTCCAAGGTACTTCCTTATCACTCCGATAGGGGAATGGTTTTGGCACATTTAGATTCAGGATTGGTTTCAGTACAGGGATATTCAATGTCGGCTTAGGGGTCATCGGAATTGACAGGCTTGGTTTTGGTGAGGCTATGGGAATGGCGAGGCTGGGCTTTTGAATCACAGGTAATTTCAAACTTGGTTTATAATGGGAAGAATCTTCATTTCCATCATTCACCATACAGATGTCGGTATTTTCGTTTCTCTCCACATAAAATTCAATTAGACCGGCATCCATCATAGCTTGCAACTTTCCTCGGAATTCAGTGCAATATTGGAGCTCATGACCTTCACACTTCAAAGGAGTAATCATTTGGGTCTTTAGCAAAGCCTGATATACGACCTTCATTGGTGTGATAATCTCTTCAACCTTTCTCTTAATATGAACTGCCCCATCATCAATCATATTTACGGTGTTTCTACCATGATTTGGGAGAGGATTTGTGCCTACACTTGGCGGTGCATCGAAAGTCAGACGACCTTCATTGATTATGCCTTGAACCACTTCCTTCAACCGAATACAGTTCTCAATGCTATGTCCCTTAGCCCCCGAGTGATAGGCACAGGTGGCGTTTTCATCGAACCACCTCGGATAGGGAGGCTGCAAAGGGGTTAAGTATTGGACTGGTTCAATCATTTTGTTGCTTAAAAGTTTGGCATAAAGTTCGGTGTAGGTCATGGGAATAGGGGTGAATTGTTTCCTTTCTCTTGGTGGTCTTGGGTTCCAATTTTGAGTGTTTGGTCTGGGGGCAGTATAACTGGTATTGGATATCGGATATTGATAAGTGTTTTGAGGTTGAGCATAGTTGGGAGGAGGATGTTGGTAGGTGTTTTGAGGGGGTGTGTAGTTGGTGGGACGATATTGGGGTTGGTATTGGGATTGGTATGGTCGGTATTGTGGTTGGTATGGTCGATATTGGGATTGGTTTGGTCGATATTGTTGTTGGGGGTATTGTTGGTATCCTCCATATCCGGCGGTGTTTACTTCACCTTCTTTCTTCTTTGGATTTTTCCTAGCTGCACTAGACTCCCCACCTTCCAATTTGCCAGTTTTGAGTGCATTTTCCACCATCTCTCCAACTAGGACCATGTCGGTAAAGCTTTTGGTGGCACCGGCCAGCATGTGGCTGTAGTATGGAGCTTTCAAGGTATTAACAAATAACCTTGTGGTCTCTTTCTCGGTTAAAGGAGGTTGAATCTGAGCTGCTATATCCCTCCATCTTTGGGCGTATTCGGTGAAAGATTCAGAAGACTTCTTCTCCATATTCTGCAAAGTTAATCTGTCGGGTACCAAATCAGTCATGTGCTTATATTGATCAATAAAAGCCCGGGCTAGGTCATTCCAAGAGTGAATGCCCCGCCTATCTAACTTGTTGTACCACCGTGTTGCAGACCCGGTAAGGCTGTCTTGGAAACAGTGAATTAGCAACTTATCATCTCTGGAGTATGCGGCCATTTTTCGGCAATACATGGTAATGTGGTCTTTAGGGCATGTGGTCCCCTTGTACTTCTCGAATTCCGGCACTTTGAACTTTGGTGGGATCACCAACCCATCCACCAAGCTCAATTCATAAGCATCAGTAATGCCATAAGCATGAGTGCCCTCCATGGCCTTGAGCCGTTCCTCTATCTGGCTCAATACTCTTTGGCTTTCGGCTCCGCCGATCTCTCTCTCAAATTGTTGATCCGGCACAAACACGGGATTGTTTGGGGTGTGCCCAGAGGCAGGAGGTGGCATAGTACTTGTAGTAAACATTGAGGGTGTAAAAGGGTATACACCGGGTGGAGGTGGTGGGAAGGTGAATGTGTTTGTGGTTGGTTGAGGAATTTGTGTTTGATTTTCTTGCAAAGGTATATTGAGTGCGGGGGGTGAGAGAGAGGCATTCTGAGCTGTGGGGAGTCCGTGCGGGAGTGTACTCGGGGAAGATTGCCCATTGGAATTGTTGCCTGAATTTGCTATGTTTTGCTGTCTCATACTGACCATCATTTCTGCCATCTGATCCAGTTTTTTCTGCAATTCTTCATTTGCCTTCCTTAATTGTTCAATCTCGGCAGCTTGCTCTTCCATGACGATTCTAGATTGTAATCTAGTGTTAAATCTGTGCGTTGGAGGTGCTATCTTGAAACCTTTATTTAACCATAAGGACGAATCAGATTCTCCTACCATGAATATGAATGTATGTATGAATATGCTTGAATGATTATGTAATGTGGAAACCCATCCATAACAAGATTACTATAGAGATAATTAGCATTACGAAAATAGGAAAATGAGTTTAATAACCCATAATAGAATACCATCCGATTCAAAACATAAGATGATAATATTTTACAACAAATCTGTCACTCTGCTTGTCTCCTGAACTGCTCCAATTGGGCCCTCATCTCAGCATTTTGGTTTTTAGAAATAGTCAATCTGTCGGCAGCATCGCGAACTTGTTGCTCTAACTCATTGTTTCTTCGGACTAACCATCCTACCATGCGTTTCTGCTCCGCCAATTCTTTTTTCAGTTCAAACTTTGCTTTTTCTACTTCGCTCTTCTCCTCCTGAACTATAAAGCATTGTTTTTGGGCAATTCTCCAGCTTTGGGCATGTTCTTGATTGAAGATTTTGGTCCTTGCTGCCAACCGGCTCATTTCTGTGGCTTCTTCTCTCCATTCTTTCACCTCCCCTTTCAACTTGACGTTGTTGGCGCTTTCTCTTACCCAGTCTTGAACCCATCCTTGCATCTCTATCTGGCTATTTCCAAGCTGGTCGCGTAGTTGTCGATTCTGTAGTTCCAACTGCTGACATTTTTGGGTCAATTCTACTAACTGAGCCCCTTTTCTGAATCTTTGATTCTCAATTTCCAGCCTTTCTAACTTGTCCTCCGGTGCCTCAAACAAAGGGTAATTAGGATCCAGAACTGGTGGAATTGAAATTTGTTTCGCCCGTCTACTATGCCACACCACGTATTCAGGAATTGCATCGTCAGTGTGATTGCCACGATCCATCTTCTGTGCTTCTTTGTACAAGTTTGCCCAAAATTTGGCCTCATCAAATCCCTTTTCGGTGTTATGCTGAAAGTCTAACAAGTTGAGCCCAAAAGTGAGAGGGATAGACTGTTCTGACCCATACTGCCGTCTTACTAACAATGGGGAGTAACTGATGGTTCCCCAAATGCCTACAAGAGGGATCCACGGTATGCTTGCATCCAAATAAGGAGTATCTCTTGTCGTTGTCCACATTGCTCTCCATGTGATGTCTTGGTTCTTCAAATTCGCGAACCACTCGACCCATTCTACCACTGTTCTTGGTTGGGATGGCCAAGGATGTGCATTATAAATGGCTATCGTCTCTTCATCTTTGTTATTGAAGACCATTCCTACAAACTTGTTGTATCCGAAATGGCTTCTAAACCATATTGTCAATAGCTGTCCACAAGCCTCAAATTTACTGCCGGCTTTTCTACATGCATTGAGAGATCGAATGGTTTCTGCCAAAATTGTCAAAGCCGGATCAGATTGATGCTTGATCTCCATAAAAAGAGTTGTTACTGACATATGCACATATTCTTCCCTTCTAGGAAATAGTACTAGGCCATAAATCAAAAGGGCTAGAACATCAATCCCTTTTCTAGTGGTGGTATTCTTTTCCACAATATCCATCATGAAACGGGTTGAAAGGAATTCGCCATCCATGTAGCTCCTTATTTCTTCGGTCTTCATCCCGAACAACTTCACTAGCTTCCTAGGATGATTCTCGGTTGGCCAAAATACTTTATCCGGCTTGCTCCCTACCATCAACAGATCTTGATACTCTTCCACTGTCGGCACCATATCATACTCTCCCATAGAAGATTCATCATGTTTACCGAAAGTAAAACACCGGTATGAGGGATCCCAAAAATACAAAGCTGCTTTTAGAAGTTCCTCCTCCACTTCCACATCTAACAGCAATGCTATGTCTCCATACAACTGTTTGAATTGACCCTTATCACTGATGCCTTCCCATAACTGTTTCAGTCTTGTCAGATCATTTCGGATGAAACTACAGTTGAGTCTTGCAGGTAACTGGGGTGCAGGACCCTTTGTTGACGCCTCCGTAGCTTTCTGCCTTAACCAGTACAGAGCTCGTTTCAAAGTCGGACTGGCGGAATCAAAATTTTCAGACTCCCCCATCGAATCTATCTCCATGGGTATTTCCTCATTTTCTTTCGCCATAAATAATTTTCTCTATAGTAAACCTATTATAGATGGGGATGAAATGTGAGAATGGGATGCAGAGAAAAAGAAATGACAAAAGGATAAAAGGAAACGTATCAGAATAAAATAATAATGTTAAGATGAATGATGCAAAGATGTTTGGCTCGCAACAATTTAACCATAAAAGATAATTAGTCATTTCATCCAAACAAGGCTGGGGACCCAAATATCTATTGACCCAAAGGTTGACCTTGTTCATCAGCCATGACTAATTTCCTTTTACAGTTCTCTTATTACGAATAATTCTACAATGAAATGCATGTCATGTGATGATGGCAAATAAAAGAAATAATCATAGATACTCAAAGCATACGATAAGCAGACAACATATATACAGACGAAGTGAAGAAGAGAATAGGAAAAATTATACAAGTAGCATACCAATATGGAATAAGCATATATATACAGATAAGGTGAAAGAAAACAAACAGTTTATACAAACAACGTGCTATCATAAAAATAGACAGTTTATACAAACAGCATGTCATCACGAAATAATCAGACAAACAGCATGCTATTATGAAATAAGCAGATAAAACGAAAAGGATTGATAAAGGTAAGAAGCCGTCCCCCCTTTGTGTCCTAAGAAACCGAGTTTTCTCCAACGGGTTTGGCTCTATCTAGGTTAGATTTTGGGTTTTTTCTACATGCTGGGTTTAAAGCTCTAGACAAGGGTACCCATCGGACAAGATGGGGTGGAGGCAACCCCGTCGCCCCCTCCTAAATAAAGGTGAAGTTCGGACTCCCGAACTTTTATGTTATGAATTGTGTCGTGTGTGAGGGAGGGACTTATACCTTTACCAATTGCCTTTCGGTGAAGTAGTGAACATTCGGAGAAGCAGAAGCAGGGAGCAGAAAAAATTCACTATCACATGTCAACACACGATCAGTCCAATTCAAAGTATAAGATAAATAATTATGGAAAAATAATGGGGCGAGAGATAAGCATACAAGACAAGTATGCATGGGATAAACAAGGAATTAAAAAAAAAATATATACAAGTAACTAAAAGGGCAAAATGGTAAACACACAAAGCATGCTAGAAAATCAAAGCATATAGACATGTATAGGCTTAATATATATAAATAAATGAGGGAAAATAGAAGGACAAATAATAAGCATGTAAGATATAAAATGGAATAGGCATTCATAGTATGTACAAGGAGTTCAATCATGCAAAATATATACAAGTAATTAAATGGGCAAAATGGTAAATACACAAAGCATATTAGCAAATCAAGATATACAAAGGAAATTAAGGCATGCAAAATATATACAAGTAATTAAGACATAGGACATGCTAGAGGATCAAGGCATAGGCTAAGAATTAAATCATGCGAAATATAGACGAGTAATTAAACACACAAGGCATACCAGAAAATCAAAACGTAAAAACATACATATAAATTGAATGTGATATGAATGCAAGATGCAGTTTTAATAGACTTAATTTTGAAAAATCTTCCTTTTCTTTTTTTTTTTCCTTTCTTTTCTCTTTTTTTTTTTTGAAAAAATTTGAAACAATTATTGGAAAAATTTTAATGCAAATGAATGCTGTAATGCATGAAATGAAACTTTAAACATTTTATTATTAAACCCGAGTAAAATAAGACTTAAAAGTGGCTCGACTCTAAAAAACTTGTCCCCAGTGGAGTCGCCAAGCTGTCGAGACGTTTTACCGCTCCGACGATAAATGATATGGCGTGAAAAATATTTGGGACTAAACAGTCTAAAAACAAATGGAGTCGCCACTAACCTTTTATTTTTAATAGGTGTGGTTAGTCACCTACTTGTTTAACCCAACGTAAATCTAGAAAGATTACGTCAAGCGAAGGAAAGAAACTGGTCTACGAAAAAAGATTTTAGGTTCGTGAGTCGGTTACGCTTGGGGAAGGATTAGCACCCCCAAGACGCCCGGAAATCGGTACCACAAAAGTCTTCAAAATATTTTACTTGGGAAATAATAATAAAATGTGTTTAAAATCATTTTAAGAAAAAAACATAATTCTAAATGTCAGAATAAATATTCCTTTTAATGTAGGATAAACATCCCATTATAAAAATTAAATTCGATGTTTAAAGACTTAATGTCGGAACGAACGTTCCTTTTAATGTGAAAATCCATAGCCCAATTTTGGATTTGAAGAAATTTCCTACTTAGAATGGAAATTCAATTTCTAACTAGGAACAAATATTCTTCAAAAAATCAAAGTCAAATTTTAAAAATGAGGATAAATATCCTTTTGAAAAACAAAGGTTTAATTTTAATTTTAGAAAGTCTCAATTATGAGAATATTAATTGAAACCTTCTAGAAAACATTTTGCAAAAAAGTTGGGATAAACATCCTCAAATTCGTGTTTTGAAAATCACATTAAGAGACTTTAATTATGATTTCTCAAATTAAAATCTCTTAGAAAGATTTAATTTTAAAACAATGTCGGAATAAATATTCCTTTTAATTTGATGAAGGGAATAGTTTGACAAAAATTTAGTTTGATAGGAAAATATTAAAAAAGGATAAAAGAAAATAAATATTCCCTTTTATTGAAAAAGAAATAAAAATAAATAAAAATAAAAAAAGAGATTTTGAAAGTGATTTTTTCATAAAATTTGGATTAATTTGAGAGGCCTTAATTATAGTTGGAAAATTAAGATCTCTCAAAAAGACTTCTAAAACATGTTTTGAAATTAAGGTCGGAATGAACATTCCTTTTAATTTAATTGGGCCTCTTAAGCAAGAGATTTTCTTAAAATGAAATAAAAATAAAACATAAAAGTAAAAATAAAATAAATAAAAATAAAAGATTTTGGAATTAACACTCCTTTTTGCAAAAAAGAAAATTTTTGGAGTTCATTCACAAATTTTAAGAAACTAAAGACGATCATAAACATGATGCATGCTTTTTATGAAAATTACATGAAAAACATATTTTTTAATTTTGAAGGGATGAAAAATTCTCCTGGGCCCGATCGGACTCCCGATTAGACACCGAGAAAACATCTCATCAGAGAAAACCTTCAGAAATCTCAGACTCCCGAGGCATCTTTCGGTTACCCCATGCATATGAATTTTTGAAAATCTATGTTCTAATTTTAATTATGCATGAATGAGACAAGGAAACATGGATTAGTATATACATACACAATTAATTACACAATATGATATGGTAAAATAAATAGGACATGGAAATTTAAATTTATTTTTACAAGATCAAATTGCACGACAATTAATTTAACACATATAAACAATCTTAATTTAAACAAACACATATACAAGGTCAAGTATATAACTTATACAAAAATTCAACTCATACTTAAACAAATATATAAGCAAGGGCAAAAGGGGAATTTTACATGCAAAATTAGATTTTTAATTAGGGAAGTATGCATAAAGGGCAAAACAGTAACACGAGAGATAATTACTAAATAAGCTAACATATCCATAAGGGCAAAGAGGTAATTTTATATACAAACATAAAATTTTTATTAAACAAAACACATATTCAAGAGCAGAAAGTAATAAAAATTAAATATTAAACTAAACATGCATTTATACAAGTTTAAAAATTTAAGTTTCAATTTTTAAAATCAAACATTATTTCTATTTAAATAAAAAATGCTAGAAGATAACAAAAAATAAAATAAACTTAAAGATTCAATTTTTATTAACTAAACTCTCATTTTTAATCAAGCAAAAATTCCCATAAGCAAAAAGGTGCAATTTTTAATCCAAGACTTAACCTTTAATTAAGCAAACAAATTTATTATCTTAAAATTATGACATTTATAACCAAGATTAGGTTTTTAATCCGTCAAAGATGAACATAAGCTAAAAAATATATATATATATAATCTTTTAATCAAGATTAAAATTTCATATTAAACAAGCATATTGAACATATAAGCAAGCTTTAAAAGTAATAAACAAGAGTATAAAACAAGAAAGTTAGGAACTTTTTGTATAATCATGTAAATATTTAAAAAAAATGACATATTAATAGAACAAAATAGACAAACAAATAGAAAGGCCTCATATTGAACATATTAAAACATATATTAAACATAATAAATCACTTTGCAATATACATATGCTTCATAAATCATAATATTTTTGTGCACAAGATTATCATAATAATACAAGAACATTACATTTAAAGCACGAAGAAATAATTTTTACACAAATAAAAGTAAGAACTTTACCTAAAGAAAGGATGGACTTTTATATCAAAATTAAAAACGATGGCTTTGTGGAGAAGAGAATGGCTAAAAATTGATACACAATATGCCTTTTCTCTATTTTTCTCTAGCCAAACCGTTTAAAAATAAATTAAGAAGAAGAAAATAAAATTTCTTGTCCTTGTCAGACTCTTCTTCTCTCTTCTTCTCTCTTCTTCTCTCCCTTTTTTTTTGTATTTTGTTCTTGAAAATAAAATAAAATAAAATAAATGAAAGAAAGAAAGAAAAAAAAAAAAAACGTTGAAATATCTGTTTGACAAAAAAAAAAAAAAAATATTACAGCTTTCCTCCTTTTAAGAAAACGAAAGATTTTCCCCCCAAAAAAAAAAATTTCGCTGCTCTTCAAAACATAAAAAAAATGAAAGATTTTCCCCCGCCCCAAAAAAATTTTCTCTGCTCTTCAAAACAGAAGAAGGAAGGAGTAAAAAATATGACTGACTCGCCCCCCTTTTCTATTGCTAAAAAATGACCCTTTTATACTGATTCCTCCCTCCTTTCATCCGTTGGCTTTTCTCCTTTTTTTTGATGACTATTAATTTCTTTTGACCATACTTTTCCTTTCTTGTCTTCCATTATCCGTTGGTTATCATTGATTTTAAATCTTCTGTCCTTGTAGCAGCATCCGAGGGGTGCATCTGGGGTTGTTGATTGCGTTAACAGCATCCAAGGCATATAGCTGGCGTTATTGATAGCATCCAAGAAGTGCAGCTGGCGTGGGGTTGTGTAGCTCACGTGAAGAAACATGGCGTCAAAGTTGGAAACAGATGGCCTGCTCGGTTTCCTAGAGAGACTCTTGGAGCTTGGCAGTAGCATGGGCTTCAACTTGCTTCAACTTTGACATCACAGTTATCTTGCCATCGCCTGCTGAGGAGAAGAAGAAACCAGCTGCTGCTGTTACCATTGTTGTAGTTGCAATCCCGGAGGGACTACCTCTAACCGTCACATTGACTCTTGCTTATTCCGTGAAGAGAAGGATGGCAGATCATGCAATGGTGAGAAAGCTCTCTGCTCGTGAAATAATGGGGTCTGTCATTGGGTGATAAGCTAACAGTTGATCAAGAGTTGTGGACAATATAACTGCCAATCGTAGAAGATGACTCCAAAGTGCAATAACGTTCGTGGGAATTCTTGACAGAGAAGTGGGATCCTTGGCTGCTGTCACTATAGCAAAGATTGCGATCGATGGTAGGGAATTGAGGGAAGCAGTAGCTCGACTTCTTGCTTTACTTGATGATACAATCTGCTGGCCATGACTGAATTTCTGTGCTGCTGCGATGCTTGCTTAAAAAAGGAAGAAAAACAAAAGCAACGGCCAAGGTGGGGGGAAGCGCTGCCACGATACTGACCGAATATGTGGCGGCTTTGACGAGCTGCTAAGTGCAATGGGGTGGCTCCCCTAGCATCTCCTATATTCACGAATCGTACATATCCCCAAGAAGCAGCTACCGGACTGGATTGAGCAGCAGAAAAGATGGCTTTAGAGTGACCATAATAGACTGCATAATGCAAGCAATCTCTTCCATGGAGGGAACCAAACATTAAAATATTTGCTCCAGCTTCATTGAGCTTCTTTACACAGTAGATTTTCCATGCATCGCAGCCAACATAAGTGGAGTCTGCTTGTGACGGTGGAGCAGCGGTGGCGGTGGAGCAGCGGTGGCGTGGCTGTCGGTCATGGCTGTTAGTGGCAGACGGCGTCGCATGGTGGTGGTCTTTCGGCCTTGCATGGCTTTTGAATTGTATTATATGTATATATATCGTATATATATATATGTAATATTTAAATATATATATATGTATACATCTATGAATATATATCCATATAAATATACATTTATATATATACATAAATGTATGTATATATATCTATGTACATATATAGAAATATATATTTATAAATATACATATACATAAATATATACACATATATATATATTATATTATACTCGAGTTGACTCGGTCGATTTTTACATGGCTTCCTCTTTGCATGATGACTGAATTGATTTGGCGCTTTGGCTTCCTGGTTTCAGGTTCAAAATTGCCAGCTTGAGAAATCTTTCTGAAATTTCCTCAGCTCACGGAAGACCTATGACGCCCACGATGAAGAACTGCACGTCTTGGAACATGGGAATAATCCAAAATTTCATCTGACTGTGTTTCCGTATTGACATGTTTATCACAACGAACACCTCGAAAGAACAAGTCTCTGCCAGAAAATTGTTTACCCAAGCAAACATTTAAGGTCACTTCTGAATCATCCACATGGAAACCTACAAACGCAAAGCAAGCTCAATATCCCTGTCAATTCCATATTCAACAACAAAACCGTGATGAGAATCCAGCATAGATCCACCCACATCAGGAAAGAAAACTCTGGATATAGGTCGAATAAAGTCCTCCATCAACTTATCAAGCATGGTCTCCAGACCAAAGTCATCTAAAGCAGTACCAAACTTGTTCATTGTGTTGGGTCGCATGATTCTGAATTTTGTCTTACTGACCCACTTCTCAAAGTCTTCTACCTCAGATAACAACAATTCGCAGAAACGGGGCTGAAACATTTTAAATGTAAAAACCCCAAGAGTAGGCTCTGCCAATATGCTTCGAAAGCTTTCCTCTTTATTCTCAGTAATTGCTTTAAGAAACGAGGGGACAAAGAAGTTTGAGGCATGCATGGCATACAACTCTCTGTGCAGAGGTTGATAATGTGATATAATCTTTTGCCTATATTCTCGATGCCTTTGAACGCAAGTACGTTCACCTTTAGGGGAGTAACGAAGGATAATATCGCGCATGTAATGGAGTTTGGATCAGATATTTGCATGGTTATATTAAAGGAAAGAAGAAAATAATGGAGCCATGACTTCCGGGCTTATATATATATATAATATTCATATATATATATAATATATATATATATTTAGATATATATATATACACATAAATATATGTACGAATATATATATGTATACATATAATTACAAATATATACACACATACATATAAATATATATATACTTACATACCTATATACATATACACATGTATATATACACGTATACATATATATATATATATTTTGCATGATCACCGGGTTGACTTGGTTGGTTTTTCGATCTTGGCTCAAAATTGCCTGCAAGGTAACAAAACAAAGTCAGAAGAAAAATAAAGTAATAATAGTGAACATAAATAAACTAAACAGAATAAAAACTTTGAAAAAGGGCAAATCAATTAATTACTTTATTAACTAAAATTAACTAATTGATTAAAATTAAAAATAGGTGTCTACAACTATTATCTGCAGTGCTAGTATTCTTCTTGGAGCTGTTACTGCTGTCATCGATCGGAGGACTTAGAACATGGTCAGATGAAGAACAAGACATGTCGAAGGCTCTTGAAAAAGAGTTATAGTCGACGGCTAAGCCATGTAAGCAGTCGCTGAAGCTCATAAAAGAAGGATCAAAGCCCTGAAAGTTTTGGGTTACTAGTGTAGCAGCTGCAGCTGAGGAAGCAGCAGCTTGGTTGTAAATAGAAGGACTATTGTCGTCAAAGAATGGGAAGGTTGATCGGTTGAGTCAAGCAGAGGTAGTGATGATTCCGGCTGCTGGAATGTTTGTAGCGGTGGATTTACGGTGGCTGTCGTAGTTGACACACCCGGACCTAGCACGACCTTTTCGTAAGAGCGGAATAGTACAAGATGATGTATGATGTAATAATTGAATAATAAGTCGGTCCGGCTGTGTCAAGTCAGAAGAGAAGTTTAAATTAAGATAAGATGGAGTTAGAAGAAAAAGTAATTAACCGTGTATGGAAATTAGTAAATGCCAAAAAGACCTCTAAATAAGTCCCTAGAAATTTATTATGGACCCCGTTGGCACAAGAAAGCAAAGGATTTAGCTAACGGGTGAAAATAAAAGAAAGTTGAAAAAGGAGAAAAAGTTTGACCCGGGGCCCGAGTGGACCCGGCGTCAGGCTCCCCTATAAATAGGGGAGGGGGGTGCCGAACCTTTCTTCATTTTTTTTCTTTCTTTCTTTTCTTTTTCTTTCTTTTTTCTTCTTTTCTCTTTGGAGCCGACCAGAGGCATTTTGGACAATTGGCAAATCGGTACATGCCCGGCTATCAGATCAAGGTGAGTTTCCAGTATGTTGTTCTTCTCACCTCGATCTACGTTATGTTAAGTTTGTACGCACAACCATGCATCGGTTTAGCCTAGATCCAAGTTTTTAGCTTTTAACCGGATTAAAACTTTAAACTCAAATAAGTGGATTTCGGGCCGGTGGAATAAGATGAGTTTTTAGTGTGTTATAGTATTCACCTTATTCTACGTCCCATTCCGTTTTTACGCATTTTTGTGCACCGGGTGTGAGTAAATCAGAGATTTAGTCAATTTGGGCTAAATCTCGGTCTACGGGAAAATTGGACCGGTGTTTCTCGTTTCTGCCTCGGCATATCCGTTGTGGATGCAATGAGGATCGCCTCTCTAAGTTTGTACGTCGAAAGGAGGAGAAACGAGTGCGAAAACTGGGGGAGAGACCGGCTGAAGAATTGGCCGATCGAGTCCCTATTTAGATATTTTTAATATATTATTATTATATTAAAAGATATTTATATATTATATTAATATATTTTAGATATTTATATATATTATTATTATATCTTAGATATTTATATATTATATCATTATAATGTATAAATATCTCATAGGTGGGCTTTTTGAGCCCGATTTCGAGTAGAATTTGGCCCAACCCGTGTGGGGCCCAGCCTAGTCCGGGTGTGGGGCCCACGGGCCCCCGGGGGCATTTTGGTAATTTTTCATCTAGAGTCTGATTTTAGCCCCAAAACCTCCCGGACACTTTTCTAAGCGTCGGGCCCAGCCCGAGTGGCCCATAGACCCCCAGGGGTATTTTCATAATTTTTCACCAAGTGTCCGATTTTCACCCCGGAACCTCCCGAACACTTTTCTAAGCCCTGAATCACTTCCAAACATCGTCTTAGGTCATATTAGAGCCTCGTAGGTGCATTTATAAATTTAATTATGAATGCTAACTTATATTTCTGTGTACTAGGGCTCCGGTTGAATCGAGTGCGGCGATGCTCCGGAGGTTGAGCTACATGGAACGCTTAGGAGTATATGATTCTCCCATCACTGTGAGTGGCTTAGATTTCAGTGCTTAGCCACTAGGGCAAAAATGTTTTAAAAATATAAATTGTCTTAAAAAGGTTTTACAACGATTTTGGGATAAGGGTAATCCACAACACACACTTTTTACTTTGTGATACGCCCACTTATGGAGATGGGATGATTTTAAAGATACAAAAGTTTGTGTGTGTTTACATGTTTTTAATATTTATATAAGAAATGATATTATTATTATTATTATGATTATTGGGGAACGATACCCTGAGAGATGAGAGATTGAGCGGTTTCCTCGGGGCTCTGATTTGCGGGAGCGTGGACCGAGTTTGAGAGCATGCATGATACTCAGTCGTGGACCGCCTATCGAGGGGCACGGTGAGTAGAGCCTGGTTGGGAGAGGCGCGTAGGGAAACTCGCCAGGACTCCTGAATGCTGTGTTCCACCACAGCAAGGTAAACGTCAAGGGAATGGGCTAGAGAGTAAAGTAAAAACGTTTTAAAAGTATAAAGTAACCCTTGACGGTCCAGTGGATACCCCAGTGCACAGGTATACCTTATTGGGACAATTTCAGATGCCAGCCCATGAGTATTTAATTATTTATTAAAGATTTTAAATTTAATACTCCTTGGAAGGAATTCGAAAGAGGTTTAGAAAACAAAGTTTATTTTATTCACTCATGGAGAATTGATACAGGAAATAATGAAAACAAAGTTGTTTAAATTTTAAATTATTTTATTGGTATTAATATATTTTGGATTACCCCTGTTTTCTCTAACCCTGATGGAGACCCATTGAAACTCTATCACTCACCTGTATCCTGTGTGGATGGATGCAGATCCGCGTACGAGGTCAGCTAATAGAATGGAGGCTCACTAGAAGATGTCGGTGGCTTAAGTTTAGTGGTTTTCGCTGTGTAGGTTTTCTTTTAAATTAATCTACTGGTGTTGCTTATAAATTAAATATTTTATTAAATGATTTTTAATTAAAGTTTTAGTTGTTTTGCAGCGATGATATTCATTTCTATGCCTTCCGGTGCTTCTGGTGCGTGACCGGCTGGCACGTACTTCGAGGTAGCGCGGCGGTTGCCACGTGGCCGACCCCGGGCGGGTCGGGCGTGACAGTAGTAGCTGCTGTCGAGGGTCCAATGCAGTCCTCAATCTCCTGGCAATCTCCAAAGCATCTTTGTGATTGGGGTCAGCAGCTACCTCCATTTTCATGTGAGGTGAAAGGGAGAAAACCAGCCAGTTATTATTGCTGATAGAGCCAAGCATGTTTGCTGCTGCTCCAACTTCACTGCTTCCATTCCGAGCTCCGCTACTGGCAGCAGCAGCAGTGAGGCAGAAGATGAAGAACCCAGTTTGAACTTAGTTGCTGTAGCTGTTGCCATGGCTGCTTTGTTGCTACCAGATTGCTGGCCCGAGGGTGGCGCTTGGAGGAGGAGACTGTGCGGCATTTGCTGCTGCTCATTGCCCAAGGGTGGCGCTTGAAGATGATGGCTGCACCAAGACTACGAGCTGGGTTGATGCCGGTTCCTGTAACTGGGATGGTGGCTTGGCTCTTGGTAATGGCTTGGAGTAGATATTTGCATGGCTCTATTAAAGAAAGGGAGGAAAATATTGGAGCCACGGCTTTCAGGCTTATACATATATAATATTCATATATATATATAAGTATATATATATATTTAGATATATATATATATATACACATAAATATATGTACGAATATATATATAAGTATTCATATGTATGCACATAAATATATATGTATACATATAATTACAAATATATACACACGTATATAAATATATATATACTTACATACCTATATACATTTATACATGTATATATACACGTATACATATATATATATATATATTTTTCGCATGACCACCGGGTTGACTCGGTTGGTTTTTCGATCTTGGCTCAAAATTGCCTGCAAGGTAACAAATTAAAATAAGATAATAATAATAATTTTCAAAGATAGACTAAGCTTAAAAAAAAGGACGATAGATGCAATAAAAATTGGAAGTGGTTAATTGATTAGTTAGTTAATTTATTAACTAATTAACCAAAAGTCAAAATTAAAAAATTAGTGTCTATAGTTGCCCCTCTTTGATTATTTCTTAATGATCTAGAAGTATAAGCTTCTAGATAATTAGGAAATAAGCAAAGATGTAGACACTCTTTGCCCTCAAGCGTACTAAACAGTTTTAGGGTTTCAAGAAAGATTATTCTTAGCAGAAATGATTTTGAGATCAAGGAATTTGCCCTAAATAGAAACAATTTTTTAGGAAACTTTCTCCAAACAATAACAATTTTAAACTTTGAATAAACTGTCCTAAACAAAAACAATTTTAAACTTTTGAAGAAATTGTCCTAAACAGAAACAATCTTGAAAAAAAACACCCCAAACAGAGATGACTTTAAGTCTGAAGAAATTGTGCTAATTTTGAGAAAACCATTCGAAACAGAAGTGATTTCAAATTTGAAGAAATTGTACTGATTTTGAAAAAAAAATATTATAAACAGAAGTGATTTTAAATCTGAAGAAATTATGCTAATTTTGATAAAACCATCCTAAACAGAAGTGATTTTAAATTTGAAGAAATTGTACTGATTTTGAAAAAAAAAATTCTAAACAGAAGTGATTTTAAATCTGAAGAAATTATGCTAATTTTGATAAAACCATCCTAAACAGAAGTGATTTTAAATCTGAACAAATTGTGCTAATTTTGCGAAAACCATCCTAAACAGAAATGATTTTAAATCTGGAGAAACTGTACTAAATTTTGAGAAAACCATTCTAAACAGAAATGATTTTGAATTTTGAAGAAATTGTCCTAAACAGAAACAATTTTGGAAAACCATCCTGAACAGAAATGATTTTAAATTTGAAGAAATTGCTTTAAAAAAGAAACACTTTTAAGAAAACCGTCCTAAACAGGAATAACTTTAAACTCTGAAGAAATTGCTTTAAAAAGAAATGCTTTTAAGAAAACTGTCCTAAACAGGAATGACTTTAAACTTTAATTAAATTCCTCTAAAAAGAAATGCTTTTTAAAAAAACTGTCCTAAACAGGAATGAATTTAAACTTTAAATAAATTGCTTTAAAAAGAAATGCTTTTGAGAAAACTGTCCTAAACAGGAATGACTTTAAACTTTAAATAAATTGCTTTAGAAAGAAATGCTTTTGAGAAAACTGTCCTAAACAGGATTGATTTTAAACTCTGAAGAAATTGCTTTAAAAAGAAATGCTTTTGAGAAAACTGTCCTAAACAGAAATGACTTTAAACTTTAAATAAATTGCTTTAAAAATAAATGCTTTTGAAAAAACTATCCTAAACAGGAATGACTTTAAACTTTAAATAAAATGCTTTAAAAAGAAATGCTTTTGAGAAAACTGTCCTAAACAGGAATGACTTTAAACTTTAAATAAATTGCTTTAAAAAGAAATGCTTTTGAGAAAACTGTCCTAAACAGGATGATTTTAAACTTTGAATAAATTGCTTTAAAAAAGAAATGTTTTTGAGAAACCCATCCTAAACAGGATTGATTTTAAACTCTGAAAAAATTGCTTTAAAAAGAAATGCTTTTGAGAAAACTGTCCTAAACAGGAATGATTTTAAACATTGAATAAATTGCTTTAAAAAAGAAATGTTTTTGAGAAAGCCGTCCTAAAAAGGATTGATTTTAAACTTTAAATAAATTGCTTTAAAGAGAAATGCTTTTGAGAAAATTATCCTAAACAGGAATGATTTTAAACTTTGAATAAATTGCTTAAAAAAAGAAGCACTTTTGAGAAAACCATCCTAAACAGGAATGATTTTAAACTTTGAATAAATTGCTTTAGAAATAAATGCTTTTGAAAAAACTATCCTAAACAGGAATGATTTTAAAACTTTGAATAAATTGCTTTAAAAAAGAAACGTTTTTGAGAACGCCGTCCTAAATAGGATTGATTTTAAACTTTAAATAAATTGCTTTAAAGAGAAATGCTTTTGAGAAAACTATCCTAAACAGGAATGATTTTAAACTTTGAATAAATTGCTTTAAAAAAGAAATGTTTTTGAAAAACCCGACCTAAACAGGATTGATTTTAAACTCTGAATAAATTGCTTTAAAAAGAAATGCTTTTGAGAAAACTGTCCTAAACAGGAATGATTTTAAACATTTAATAAATTGCTTTAAAAAAGAAATGTTTTTGAGAAACCCGTCCTAAACAGGATTGATTTTAAACTTTAAATAAATTGCTTTAGAGAGAAATGCTTTTGAGAAAATTATCCTAGACAGGAATGATTTTAAACTTTGAATAAATTGCTTAAAAAAAGAAGCACTTTTGAGAAAACCATCCTAAACAGGAATGATTTTAAGCTTTGAATAAATTGCTTTAAAAATAAATGCTTTTGAAAAAACTATCCTAAACAGGAATGATTTTAAAACTTTGAATAAATTGCTTTAAAAAAGAAACGTTTTTGAGAAAGCCGTCCTAAACAGGATTGATTTTAAACTTTAAATAAATTGCTTTAAAGAGAAATGCTTTTGAGAAAACTATCCTAAATAGGAATGATTTTAAACTTTGAATAAATTGCTTTAAAAAAGAAATGTTTTGGAGAAACCCGTCCTAAACAGGAATGATTTTAAACTCTGAATAAATTGCTTTAAAAAAGAAATATTTTTGAGAAACCCGTGCTAAACAGGATTGATATTAAACTCTGAATAAATTGCTTTAAAAAGAAGTGCTTTTGAGAAAACTGTCCTAAACAGGAATGATTTTAAACATTGAATAAATTGCTTTAAAAAAGAAATGTTTTTGAGAAACCCGTCCTAAACAGGATTGATTTTAAACTTTAAATAAATTGTTTTAAAGAGAAGTGCTTTTCAGAAAATTATCCTAAACAGGATTGATTTTAAACTTTGAATAAATTGCTTAAAAAAAGAAGCACTTTTGAGAAAACCATCCTAAACAGGAATGATTTTAAACTTTGAATAAATTACTTTAGAAATAAATGCTTTTGAAAAAACTATCCTAAACAGGAATGATTTTAAAACTTTGAATAAATTGCTTTAAAAAAGAAACGTTTTTGAGAAAGCCGTCCTAAACAGGATTGATTTTAAACTTTAAATAAATTGCTTTAAAGAGAAATGCTTTTGAGAAAACTATCCTAAAGAGGAATGATTTTAAACTTTGAATAAATTGCTTTAAAAAAGAAATGTTTTGGAGAAACCCGTCCTAGACAGGATTGATTTTAAACTCTGAATAAATTGCTTTAAAAAGAAATGCTTTTGAGAAAACTGTCCTAAACAGGAATGATTTTAAACATTGAATAAATTGCTTTAAAAAAGAAATGTTTTTGAGAAACCCGTCCTAAACAGGATTGATTTTAAACTTTAAATAAATTGCTTTAAAGAGAAATGCTTTTGAGAAAACTATCCTAAACAGGAATGATTTTAAACTTTGAATAAATTGCTTTAAAAAAGAAATGTTTTTGAAAAACCCGACCTAAACAGGATTGATTTTAAACTCTGAATAAATTGCTTTAAAAAGAAATGCTTTTGAGAAAACTGTCCTAAACAGGAATGATTTTAAACATTTAATAAATTGCTTTAAAAAAGAAATGTTTTTGAGAAACCCGTCCTAAACAGGATTGATTTTAAACTTTAAATAAATTGCTTTAGAGAGAAATGCTTTTGAGAAAATTATCCTAGACAGGAATGATTTTAAACTTTGAATAAATTGCTTAAAAAAAGAAGCACTTTTGAGAAAACCATCCTAAACAGGAATGATTTTAAGCTTTGAATAAATTGCTTTAGAAATAAATGCTTTTGAAAAAACTATCCTAAACAGGAATGATTTTAAAACTTTGAATAAATTGCTTTAAAAAAGAAACGTTTTTGAGAAAGCCGTCCTAAACAGGATTGATTTTAAACTTTAAATAAATTGCTTTAAAGAGAAATGCTTTTGAGAAAACTATCCTAAATAGGAATGATTTTAAACTTTGAATAAATTGCTTTAAAAAAGAAATGTTTTGGAGAAACCCGTCCTAAACAGGATTGATTTTAAACTCTGAATAAATTGCTTTAAAAAGAAATGCTTTTGAGAAAACTGTCCTAAACAGGAATGATTTTAAACATTGAATAAATTGCTTTAAAAAAGTAATGTTTTTGAGAAACCCGTCCTAAACAGGATTGATTTTAAACTTTAAATAAATTGCTTTAAAGAGAAATGCTTTTGAGAAAATTATCCTAAACAGGAATAATTTTAAGCTTTGAATAAATTGCTTTAAAAATAAATGCTTTTGAAAAAACTATCCTAAACAGGAATGATTTTAAAACTTTGAATAAATTGCTTTAAAAACGAAACGTTTTTGAGAAAGCCGTCATAAACAGGTTTGATTTTAAACTTTAAATAAATTGCTTTAAAGAGAAATGCTTTTGAGAAAATTATCCTAAACAGGAATGATTTTAAACTTTGAATAAATTGCTTAAAAAAAGAAGCACTTTTGAGAAAACCATCCTAAACAGGAATGATTTTAAACTTTGAATAAATTGCTTTAGAAATAAATGCTTTTGAAATAACTATCCTAAACAGGAATGATTTTAAAACTTTGAATAAATTGCTTTAAAAAAGAAACGTTTTTGAGAAAGCCGTCCTAAACAGGATTGATTTTAAACTTTAAATAAATTGCTTTAAAGAGAAATGCTTTTGAGAAAACTATCCTAAACAGGAATGATTTTAAACTTTGAATAAATTGCTTTAAAAAAGAAATATTTTTGAGAAACCAGTGCTAAACAGGATTGATATTAAACTCTGAATAAATTGCTTTAAAAAGAAGTGCTTTTGAGAAAACTGTCCTAAACAGGAATGATTTTAAACATTGAATAAATTGCTTTAAAAAAGAAATGTTTTTGAGAAACCCGTCCTAAACAGGATTGATTTTAAACTTTAAATAAATTGTTTTAAAGAGAAGTGCTTTTCAGAAAATTATCCTAAACAGGATTGATTTTAAACTTTTAATAAATTGCTTAAAAAAAGAAGCACTTTTGAGAAAACCATCCTAAACAGGAATGATTTTAAACTTTGAATAAATTACTTTAGAAATAAATGCTTTTGAAAAAACTATCCTAAACAGGAATGATTTTAAAACTTTGAATAAATTGCTTTAAAAAAGAAACGTTTTTGAGAAAGCCGTCCTAAACAGGATTGATTTTAAACTTTAAATAAATTGCTTTAAAGAGAAATGCTTTTGAGAAAACTATCCTAAAGAGGAATGATTTTAAACTTTGAATAAATTGCTTTAAAAAAGAAATGTTTTTGAAAAACCCGACCTAAACAGGATTGATTTTAAACTCTGAATAAATTGCTTTAAAAAGAAATGCTTTTGAGAAAACTGTCCTAAACAGGAATGATTTTAAACATTTAATAAATTGCTTTAAAAAAGAAATGTTTTTGAGAAACCCGTCCTAAACAGGATTGATTTTAAACTCTGAATAAATTGCTTTAAAAAGAAATGCTTTTGAGAAAACTGTCCTAAACAGGAATGATTTTAAACATTGAATAAATTGCTTTAAAAAAGAAATGTTTTTGAGAAACCCGTCCTAAACAGGATTGATTTTAAACTTTAAATAAATTGCTTTAAAGAGAAATGCTTTTGAGAAAACTATCCTAAACAGGAATGATTTTAAACTTTGAATAAATTGCTTTAAAAAAGAAATGTTTTTGAAAAACCCGACCTAAACAGGATTGATTTTAAACTCTGAATAAATTGCTTTAAAAAGAAATGCTTTTGAGAAAACTGTCCTAAACAGGAATGATTTTAAACATTTAATAAATTGCTTTAAAAAAGAAATGTTTTTGAGAAACCCGTCCTAAACAGGATTGATTTTAAACTTTAAATAAATTGCTTTAGAGAGAAATGCTTTTGAGAAAATTATCCTAGACAGGAATGATTTTAAACTTTGAATAAATTGCTTAAAAAAAGAAGCACTTTTGAGAAAACCATCCTAAACAGGAATGATTTTAAGCTTTGAATAAATTGCTTTAAAAATAAATGCTTTTGAAAAAACTATCCTAAACAGGAATGATTTTAAAACTTTGAATAAATTGCTTTAAAAAAGAAACGTTTTTGAGAAAGCCGTCCTAAACATGATTGATTTTAAACTTTAAATAAATTGCTTTAAAGAGAAATGCTTTTGAGAAAACTATCCTAAATAGGAATGATTTTAAACTTTGAATAAATTGCTTTAAAAAAGAAATGTTTTTGAAAAACCCGACCTAAACAGGATTGATTTTAAACTCTGAATAAATTGCTTTAAAAAGAAATGCTTTTGAGAAAACTGTCCTAAACAGGAATGATTTTAAACATTTAATAAATTGCTTTAAAAAAGAAATGTTTTTGAGAAACCCGTCCTAAACAGGATTGATTTTAAACTCTGAATAAATTGCTTTAAAAATAAATGCTTTTGAAAAAACTATCCTAAACAGGAATGATTTTAAAACTTTGAATAAATTGCTTTAAAAAAGAAACGTTTTTGAGAAAGCCGTCCTAAGCAGGATTGATTTTAAACTTTAAATAAATTGCTTTAAAGAGAAATGCTTTTGAGAAAACTATCCTAAATAGGAATGATTTTAAACTTTGAATAAATTGCTTTAAAAAAGAAATGTTTTGGAGAAACCCGTCCTAAACAGGATTGATTTTAAACTCTGAATAAATTGCTTTAAAAAGAAATGCTTTTGAGAAAACTGTCCTAAACAGGAATGATTTTAAACATTGAATAAATTGCTTTAAAAAAGAAATGTTTTTGAGAAACCCGTTCTAAACAGGATTGATTTTAAACTTTAAATAAATTGTTTTAAAGAGAAGTGCTTTTCAGAAAATTATCCTAAACAGGATTGATTTTAAACTTTGAATAAATTGCTTAAAAAAAGAAGCACTTTTGAGAAAACCATCCTAAACAGGAATGATTTTAAACTTTAAATAAATTACTTTAGAAATAAATGCTTTTGAAAAAACTATCCTAAACAGGAATGATTTTAAAACTTTGAATAAATTGCTTTAAAAAAGAAACGTTTTTGAGAAAGCCGTCCTAAACAGGATTGATTTTAAACTTTAAATAAATTGCTTTAAAGAGAAATGCTTTTGAGAAAACTATCCTAAAGAGGAATGATTTTAAACTTTGAATAAATTGCTTTAAAAAAGAAATGTTTTGGAGAAACCCGTCCTAAACAGGATTGATTTTAAACTCTGAATAAATTGCTTTAAAAAGAAATGCTTTTGAGAAAACTGTCCTAAACAGGAATGATTTTAAACATTGAATAAATTGCTTTAAAAAAGAAATGTTTTTGAGAAACCCGTCCTAAACAGGATTGATTTTAAACTTTAAATAAATTGCTTTAAAGAGAAATGCTTTTGAGAAAACTATCCTAAACAGGAATGATTTTAAACTTTGAATAAATTGCTTTAAAAAAGAAATGTTTTTGAAAAACCCGACCTAAACAGGATTGATTTTAAACTCTGAATAAATTGCTTTAAAAAGAAATGCTTTTGAGAAAACTGTCCTAAACAGGAATGATTTTAAACATTTAATAAATTGCTTTAAAAAAGAAATGTTTTTGAGAAACCCGTCCTAAACAGGATTGATTTTAAACTTTAAATAAATTGCTTTAGAGAGAAATGCTTTTGAGAAAATTATCCTAGACAGGAATGATTTTAAACTTTGAATAAATTGCTTAAAAAAAGAAGCACTTTTGAGAAAACCATCCTAAACAGGAATGATTTTAAGCTTTGAATAAATTGCTTTAGAAATAAATGCTTTTGAAAAAACTATCCTAAACAGGAATGATTTTAAAACTTTGAATAAATTGCTTTAAAAAAGAAACGTTTTTGAGAAAGCCGTCCTAAACAGGATTGATTTTAAACTTTAAATAAATTGCTTTAAAGAGAAATGCTTTTGAGAAAACTATCCTAAATAGGAATGATTTTAAACTTTGAATAAATTGCTTTAAAAAAGAAATGTTTTGGAGAAACCCGTCCTAAACAGGATTGATTTTAAACTCTGAATAAATTGCTTTAAAAAGAAATGCTTTTGAGAAAACTGTCCTAAACAGGAATGATTTTAAACATTGAATAAATTGCTTTAAAAAAGTAATGTTTTTGAGAAACCCGTCCTAAACAGGATTGATTTTAAACTTTAAATAAATTGCTTTAAAGAGAAATGCTTTTGAGAAAATTATCCTAAACAGGAATGATTTTAAGCTTTGAATAAATTGCTTTAAAAATAAATGCTTTTGAAAAAACTATCCTAAACAGGAATGATTTTAAAACTTTGAATAAATTGCTTTAAAAACGAAACGTTTTTGAGAAAGCCGTCATAAACAGGTTTGATTTTAAACTTTAAATAAATTGCTTTAAAGAGAAATGCTTTTGAGAAAATTATCCTAAACAGGAATGATTTTAAACTTTGAATAAATTGCTTAAAAAAAGAAGCACTTTTGAGAAAACCATCCTAAACAGGAATGATTTTAAACTTTGAATAAATTGCTTTAGAAATAAATGCTTTTGAAATAACTATCCTAAACAGGAATGATTTTAAAACTTTGAATAAATTGCTTTAAAAAAGAAACGTTTTTGAGAAAGCCGTCCTAAACAGGATTGATTTTAAACTTTAAATAAATTGCTTTAAAGAGAAATGCTTTTGAGAAAACTATCCTAAACAGGAATGATTTTAAACTTTGAATAAATTGCTTTAAAAAAGAAATATTTTTGAGAAACCAGTGCTAAACAGGATTGATATTAAACTCTGAATAAATTGCTTTAAAAAGAAGTGCTTTTGAGAAAACTGTCCTAAGCAGGATTGATTTTAAACATTGAATAAATTGCTTTAAAAAAGAAATGTTTTTGAGAAACCCGTCCTAAACAGGATTGATTTTAAACTTTAAATAAATTGTTTTAAAGAGAAGTGCTTTTCAGAAAATTATCCTAAACAGGATTGATTTTAAACTTTGAATAAATTGCTTAAAAAAAGAAGCACTTTTGAGAAAACCATCCTAAACAGGAATGATTTTAAACTTTGAATAAATTACTTTAGAAATAAATGCTTTTGAAAAAACTATCCTAAACAGGAATGATTTTAAAACTTTGAATAAATTGCTTTAAAAAAGAAACGTTTTTGAGAAAGCCGTCCTAAACAGGATTGATTTTAAACTTTAAATAAATTGCTTTAAAGAGAAATGCTTTTGAGAAAACTATCCTAAAGAGGAATGATTTTAAACTTTGAATAAATTGCTTTAAAAAAGAAATGTTTTTGAAAAACCCGACCTAAACAGGATTGATTTTAAACTCTGAATAAATTGCTTTAAAAAGAAATGCTTTTGAGAAAACTGTCCTAAACAGGAATGATTTTAAACATTTAATAAATTGCTTTAAAAAAGAAATGTTTTTGAGAAACCCGTCCTAAACAGGATTGATTTTAAACTCTGAATAAATTGCTTTAAAAAGAAATGCTTTTGAGAAAACTGTCCTAAACAGGAATGATTTTAAACATTGAATAAATTGCTTTAAAAAAGAAATGTTTTTGAGAAACCCGTCCTAAACAGGATTGATTTTAAACTTTAAATAAATTACTTTAAAAAGAAATGCTTTTGAGAAAACTATCCTAAACAGGAATGATTTTAAACTTTGAATAAATTGCTTTAAAAAAGAAATGTTTTTGAAAAACCCGACCTAAACAGGATTGATTTTAAACTCTGAATAAATTATTTTAAAAAGAAATGCTTTTGAGAAAACTGTCCTAAACAGGAATGATTTTAAACATTTAATAAATTGCTTTAAAAAAGAAATGTTTTTGAGAAACCCGTCCTAAACAGGATTGATTTTAAACTTTAAATAAATTGCTTTAGAGAGAAATGCTTTTGAGAAAATTATCCTAGACAGGAATGATTTTAAACTTTGAATAAATTGCTTAAAAAAAGAAGCACTTTTGAGAAAACCATCCTAAACAGGAATGATTTTAAGCTTTGAATAAATTGCTTTAAAAATAAATGCTTTTGAAAAAACTATCCTAAACAGGAATGATTTTAAAACTTTGAATAAATTGCTTTAAAAAAGAAACGTTTTTGAGAAAGCCGTCCTAAACAGGATTGATTTTAAACTTTAAATAAATTGCTTTAAAGAGAAATGCTTTTGAGAAAACTATCCTAAATAGGAATGATTTTAAACTTTGAATAAATTGCTTTAAAAAAGAAATGTTTTTGAAAAACCCGACCTAAACAGGATTGATTTTAAACTCTGAATAAATTGCTTTAAAAAGAAATGCTTTTGAGAAAACTGTCCTAAACAGGAATGATTTTAAACATTTAATAAATTGCTTTAAAAAAGAAATGTTTTTGAGAAACCCGTCCTAAACAGGATTGATTTTAAACTCTGAATAAATTGCTTTAAAAATAAATGCTTTTGAAAAAACTATCCTAAACAGAAATGATTTTAAAACTTTGAATAAATTGCTTTAAAAAAGAAACGTTTTTGAGAAAGCCGTCCTAAGCAGGATTGATTTTAAACTTTAAATAAATTGCTTTAAAGAGAAATGCTTTTGAGAAAACTATCCTAAACAGGAATGATTTTAAACTTTGAATAAATTGCTTTAAAAAAGAAATGTTTTGGAGAAACCCGTCCTAAACAGGATTGATTTTAAACTCTGAATAAATTGCTTTAAAAAGAAATGCTTTTGAGAAAACTGTCCTAAACAGGAATGATTTTAAACATTGAATAAATTGCTTTAAAAAAGAAATATTTTTGAGAAACCAGTGCTAAACAGAATTGATATTAAACTCTGAATAAATTGCTTTAAAAAGAAGTGCTTTTGAGAAAACTGTCCTAAACAGGAATGATTTTAAACATTGAATAAATTGCTTTAAAAAAGAAATGTTTTTGAGAAACCCGTCCTAAACAGGATTGATTTTAAACTTTAAATAAATTGTTTTAAAGCGAAGTGCTTTTCAGAAAATTATCCTAAACAGGATTGATTTTAAACTTTTAATAAATTGCTTAAAAAAAGAAGCACTTTTGAGAAAACCATCCTAAACAGGAATGATTTTAAACTTTGAATAAATTACTTTAAAAACGAAACGTTTTTGAGAAAGCCGTCATAAACAGGTTTGATTTTAAACTTTAAATAAATTGCTTTAGAGAGAAATGCTTTTGAGAAAATTATCCTAGACAGGAATGATTTTAAACTTTGAATAAATTGCTTAAAAAAAGAAGCACTTTTGAGAAAACCATCCTAAACAGGAATGATTTTAAGCTTTGAATAAATTGCTTTAGAAATAAATGCTTTTGAAAAAACTATCCTAAACAGGAATGATTTTAAAACTTTGAATAAATTGCTTTAAAAAAGAAACGTTTTTGAGAAAGCCGTCCTAAACAGGATTGATTTTAAACTTTAAATAAATTGCTTTAAAGAGAAATGCTTTTGAGAAAACTATCCTAAATAGGAATGATTTTAAACTTTGAATAAATTGCTTTAAAAAAGAAATGTTTTGGAGAAACCCGTCCTAAACAGGATTGATTTTAAACTCTGAATAAATTGCTTTAAAAAGAAATGCTTTTGAGAAAACTGTCCTAAACAGCAATGATTTTAAACATTGAATAAATTGCTTTAAAAAAGTAATGTTTTTGAGAAACCCGTCCTAAACAGGATTGATTTTAAACTTTAAATAAATTGCTTTAAAGAGAAATGCTTTTGAGAAAATTATCCTAAACAGGAATTATTTTAAGCTTTGAATAAATTGCTTTAAAAATAAATGCTTTTGAAAAAACTATCCTAAACAGGAATGATTTTAAAACTTTGAATAAATTGCTTTAAAAACGAAACGTTTTTGAGAAAGCCGTCATAAACAGGTTTGATTTTAAACTTTAAATAAATTGCTTTAAAGAGAAATGCTTTTGAGAAAACTATCCTAAATAGGAATGATTTTAAACTTTGAATAAATTGCTTTAAAAAAGAAATGTTTTGGAGAAACCCGTCCTAAACAGGATTGATTTTAAACTCTGAATAAATTGCTTTAAAAAGAAATGCTTTTGAGAAAACTGTCCTAAACAGGAATGATTTTAAACATTGAATAAATTGCTTTAAAAAAGTAATGTTTTTGAGAAACCCGTCCTAAACAGGATTGATTTTAAACTTTAAATAAATTGCTTTAAAGAGAAATGCTTTTGAGAAAATTATCCTAAACAGGAATGATTTTAAGCTTTGAATAAATTGCTTTAAAAATAAATGCTTTTGAAAAAACTATCCTAAACAGGAATGATTTTAAAACTTTGAATAAATTGCTTTAAAAACGAAACGTTTTTGAGAAAGCCGTCATAAACAGGTTTGATTTTAAACTTTAAATAAATTGCTTTAAAGAGAAATGCTTTTGAGAAAATTATCCTAAACAGGAATGATTTTAAACTTTGAATAAATTGCTTAAAAAAAGAAGCACTTTTGAGAAAACCATCCTAAACAGGATGATTTTAAACTTTGAATAAATTGCTTTAAAAAAGAAATGTTTTTGAGAAACCCGTCCTAAACAGGATTGATTTTAAACTCTGAATAAATTGCTTTAAAAAGAAATGCTTTTGAGAAAACTGTCTTAAACAGGAATGATTTTAAACATTGAATAAATTGCTTTAAAAAACAAATGTTTTTGAGAAACCCGTCCTAAACAGGATTGATTTTAAACTTTAAATAAATTGCTTTAAAGAGAAATGCTTTTGAGAAAATTATCCTAAACATGAATGATTTTAAACTTTGAATAAATTGCTTAAAAAAAGAAGCACTTTTGAGAAAACCATCCTAAACAGGAATGATTTTAAGCTTTGAATAAATTGCTTTAGAAATAAATGCTTTTGAAAAAACTATCCTAAACAGGAATGATTTTAAAACTTTGAATAAATTGCTTTAAAAAATAAACGTTTTTGAGAAAGCCGTCCTAAACAAGATTGATTTTAAACTTTAAATAAATTGCTTTAAAGAGAAATGCTTTTGAGAAAACTATCCTAAACAGGAATGATTTTAAACTTTGAATAAATTGCTTTAAAAAAGAAATGTTTTTGAGAAACCCGACCTAAACAGGATTGATTTTAAACTCTGAATAAATTGCTTTAAAAAGAAATGCTTTTGAGAAAACTGTCCTAAACAGGAATGATTTTAAACATTGAATAAATTGCTTTAAAAAAGAAATATTTTTGAGAAACCAGTGCTAAACAGAATTGATATTAAACTCTGAATAAATTGCTTTAAAAAGAAGTGCTTTTGAGAAAACTGTCCTAAACAGGAATGATTTTAAACATTGAATAAATTGCTTTAAAAAAGAAATGTTTTTGAGAAACCCGTCCTAAACAGGATTGATTTTAAACTTTAAATAAATTGTTTTAAAGCGAAGTGCTTTTCAGAAAATTATCCTAAACAGGATTGATTTTAAACTTTTAATAAATTGCTTAAAAAAAGAAGCACTTTTGAGAAAACCATCCTAAACAGGAATGATTTTAAACTTTGAATAAATTACTTTAAAAACGAAACGTTTTTGAGAAAGCCGTCATAAACAGGTTTGATTTTAAACTTTAAATAAATTGCTTTAGAGAGAAATGCTTTTGAGAAAATTATCCTAGACAGGAATGATTTTAAACTTTGAATAAATTGCTTAAAAAAAGAAGCACTTTTGAGAAAACCATCCTAAACAGGAATGATTTTAAGCTTTGAATAAATTGCTTTAGAAATAAATGCTTTTGAAAAAACTATCCTAAACAGGAATGATTTTAAAACTTTGAATAAATTGCTTTAAAAAAGAAACGTTTTTGAGAAAGCCGTCCTAAACAGGATTGATTTTAAACTTTAAATAAATTGCTTTAAAGAGAAATGCTTTTGAGAAAACTATCCTAAATAGGAATGATTTTAAACTTTGAATAAATTGCTTTAAAAAAGAAATGTTTTGGAGAAACCCGTCCTAAACAGGATTGATTTTAAACTCTGAATAAATTGCTTTAAAAAGAAATGCTTTTGAGAAAACTGTCCTAAACAGCAATGATTTTAAACATTGAATAAATTGCTTTAAAAAAGTAATGTTTTTGAGAAACCCGTCCTAAACAGGATTGATTTTAAACTTTAAATAAATTGCTTTAAAGAGAAATGCTTTTGAGAAAATTATCCTAAACAGGAATTATTTTAAGCTTTGAATAAATTGCTTTAAAAATAAATGCTTTTGAAAAAACTATCCTAAACAGGAATGATTTTAAAACTTTGAATAAATTGCTTTAAAAACGAAACGTTTTTGAGAAAGCCGTCATAAACAGGTTTGATTTTAAACTTTAAATAAATTGCTTTAAAGAGAAATGCTTTTGAGAAAACTATCCTAAATAGGAATGATTTTAAACTTTGAATAAATTGCTTTAAAAAAGAAATGTTTTGGAGAAACCCGTCCTAAACAGGATTGATTTTAAACTCTGAATAAATTGCTTTAAAAAGAAATGCTTTTGAGAAAACTGTCCTAAACAGGAATGATTTTAAACATTGAATAAATTGCTTTAAAAAAGTAATGTTTTTGAGAAACCCGTCCTAAACAGGATTGATTTTAAACTTTAAATAAACTGCTTTAAAGAGAAATGCTTTTGAGAAAATTATCCTAAACAGGAATGATTTTAAGCTTTGAATAAATTGCTTTAAAAATAAATGCTTTTGAAAAAACTATCCTAAACAGGAATGATTTTAAAACTTTGAATAAATTGCTTTAAAAACGAAACGTTTTTGAGAAAGCCGTCATAAACAGGTTTGATTTTAAACTTTAAATAAATTGCTTTAAAGAGAAATGCTTTTGAGAAAATTATCCTAAACAGGAATGATTTTAAACTTTGAATAAATTGCTTAAAAAAAGAAGCACTTTTGAGAAAACCATCCTAAACAGGAATGATTTTAAACTTTGAATAAATTGCTTTAGAAATAAATGCTTTTGAAATAACTATCCTAAACAGGAATGATTTTAAAACTTTGAATAAATTGCTTTAAAAAAGAAACGTTTTTGAGAAAGCCGTCCTAAACAGGATTGATTTTAAACTTTAAATAAATTGCTTTAAAGAGAAATGCTTTTGAGAAAACTATCCTAAACAGGAATGATTTTAAACTTTGAATAAATTGCTTTAAAAAAGAAATATTTTTGAGAAACCAGTGCTAAACAGGATTGATATTAAACTCTGAATAAATTGCTTTAAAAAGAAGTGCTTTTGAGAAAACTGTCCTAAACAGGAATGATTTTAAACATTGAATAAATTGCTTTAAAAAAGAAATGTTTTTGAGAAACCCGTCCTAAACAGGATTGATTTTAAACTTTAAATAAATTGTTTTAAAGAGAAGTGCTTTTCAGAAAATTATCCTAAACAGGATTGATTTTAAACTTTTAATAAATTGCTTAAAAAAAGAAGCACTTTTGAGAAAACCATCCTAAACAGGAATGATTTTAAACTTTGAATAAATTACTTTAAAAACGAAACGTTTTTGAGAAAGCCGTCATAAACAGGTTTGATTTTAAACTTTAAATAAATTGCTTTAGAGAGAAATGCTTTTGAGAAAATTATCCTAGACAGGAATGATTTTAAACTTTGAATAAATTGCTTAAAAAAAGAAGCACTTTTGAGAAAACCATCCTAAACAGGAATGATTTTAAGCTTTGAATAAATTGCTTTAGAAATAAATGCTTTTGAAAAAACTATCCTAAACAGGAATGATTTTAAAACTTTGAATAAATTGCTTTAAAAAAGAAACGTTTTTGAGAAAGCCGTCCTAAACAGGATTGATTTCAAACTTTAAATAAATTGCTTTAAAGAGAAATGCTTTTGAGAAAACTATCCTAAATAGGAATGATTTTAAACTTTGAATAAATTGCTTTAAAAAAGAAATGTTTTGGAGAAACCCGTCCTAAACAGGATTGATTTTGAACTCTGAATAAATTGCTTTAAAAAGAAATGCTTTTGAGAAAACTGTCCTAAACAGGAATGATTTTAAACATTGAATAAATTGCTTTAAAAAAGTAATGTTTTTGAGAAACCCGTCCTAAACAGGATTGATTTTAAACTTTAAATAAATTGCTTTAAAGAGAAATGCTTTTGAGAAAATTATCCTAAACAGGAATGATTTTAAGCTTTGAATAAATTGCTTTAAAAATAAATGCTTTTGAAAAAACTATCCTAAACAGGAATGATTTTAAAACTTTGAATAAATTGCTTTAAAAACGAAACGTTTTTGAGAAAGCCGTCATAAACAGGTTTGATTTTAAACTTTAAATAAATTGCTTTAAAGAGAAATGCTTTTGAGAAAATTATCCTAAACAGGAATGATTTTAAACTTTGAATAAATTGCTTAAAAAAAGAAGCACTTTTGAGAAAACCATCCTAAACAGGAATGATTTTAAACTTTGAATAAATTGCTTTAGAAATAAATGCTTTTGAAATAACTATCCTAAACAGGAATGATTTTAAAACTTTGAATAAATTGCTTTAAAAAAGAAACGTTTTTGAGAAAGCCGTCCTAAACAGGATTGATTTTAAACTTTAAATAAATTGCTTTAAAGAGAAATGCTTTTGAGAAAACTATCCTAAACAGGAATGATTTTAAACTTTGAATAAATTGCTTTAAAAAAGAAATATTTTTGAGAAACCAGTGCTAAACAGGATTGATATTAAACTCTGAATAAATTGCTTTAAAAAGAAGTGCTTTTGAGAAAACTGTCCTAAACAGGAATGATTTTAAACATTGAATAAATTGCTTTAAAAAAGAAATGTTTTTGAGAAACCCGTCCTAAACAGGATTGATTTTAAACTTTAAATAAATTGTTTTAAAGAGAAGTGCTTTTCAGAAAATTATCCTAAACAGGATTGATTTTAAACTTTTAATAAATTGCTTAAAAAAAGAAGCACTTTTGAGAAAACCATCCTAAACAGGAATGATTTTAAACTTTGAATAAATTACTTTAGAAATAAATGCTTTTGAAAAAACTATCCTAAACAGGAATGATTTTAAAACTTTGAATAAATTGCTTTAAAAAAGAAACGTTTTTGAGAAAGCCGTCCTAAACAGGATTGATTTTAAACTTTAAATAAATTGCTTTAAAGAGAAATGCTTTTGAGAAAACTATCCTAAAGAGGAATGATTTTAAACTTTGAATAAATTGCTTTAAAAAAGAAATGTTTTTGAAAAACCCGACCTAAACAGGATTGATTTTAAACTCTGAATAAATTGCTTTAAAAAGAAATGCTTTTGAGAAAACTGTCCTAAACAGGAATGATTTTAAACATTTAATAAATTGCTTTAAAAAAGAAATGTTTTTGAGAAACCCGTCCTAAACAGGATTGATTTTAAACTCTGAATAAATTGCTTTAAAAAGAAATGCTTTTGAGAAAACTGTCCTAAACAGGAATGATTTTAAACATTGAATAAATTGCTTTAAAAAAGAAATGTTTTTGAGAAACCCGTCCTAAACAGGATTGATTTTAAACTTTAAATAAATTGCTTTAAAGAGAAATGCTTTTGAGAAAACTATCCTAAACAGGAATGATTTTAAACTTTGAATAAATTGCTTTAAAAAAGAAATGTTTTTGAAAAACCCGACCTAAACAGGATTGATTTTAAACTCTGAATAAATTGCTTTAAAAAGAAATGCTTTTGAGAAAACTGTCCTAAACAGGAATGATTTTAAACATTTAATAAATTGCTTTAAAAAAGAAATGTTTTTGAGAAACCCGTCCTAAACAGGATTGATTTTAAACTTTAAATAAATTGCTTTAGAGAGAAATGCTTTTGAGAAAATTATCCTAGACAGGAATGATTTTAAACTTTGAATAAATTGCTTAAAAAAAGAAGCACTTTTGAGAAAACCATCCTAAACAGGAATGATTTTAAGCTTTGAATAAATTGCTTTAAAAATAAATGCTTTTGAAAAAACTATCCTAAACAGGAATGATTTTAAAAATTTGAATAAATTGCTTTAAAAAAGAAACGTTTTTGAGAAAGCCGTCCTAAACAGGATTGATTTTAAACTTTAAATAAATTGCTTTAAAGAGAAATGCTTTTGAGAAAACTATCCTAAATAGGAATGATTTTAAACTTTGAATAAATTGCTTTAAAAAAGAAATGTTTTTGAAAAACCCGACCTAAACAGGATTGATTTTAAACTCTGAATAAATTGCTTTAAAAAGAAATGCTTTTGAGAAAACTGTCCTAAACAGGAATGATTTTAAACATTTAATAAATTGCTTTAAAAAAGAAATGTTTTTGAGAAACCCGTCCTAAACAGGATTGATTTTAAACTCTGAATAAATTGCTTTAAAAATAAATGCTTTTGAAAAAACTATCCTAAACAGGAATGATTTTAAAACTTTGAATAAATTGCTTTAAAAAAGAAACGTTTTTGAGAAAGCCGTCCTAAGCAGGATTGATTTTAAACTTTAAATAAATTGCTTTAAAGAGAAATGCTTTTGAGAAAACTATCCTAAATAGGAATGATTTTAAACTTTGAATAAATTGCTTTAAAAAAGAAATGTTTTGGAGAAACCCGTCCTAAACAGGATTGATTTTAAACTCTGAATAAATTGCTTTAAAAAGAAATGCTTTTGAGAAAACTGTCCTAAACAGGAATGATTTTAAACATTGAATAAATTGCTTTAAAAAAGAAATGTTTTTGAGAAACCCGTTCTAAACAGGATTGATTTTAAACTTTAAATAAATTGTTTTAAAGAGAAGTGCTTTTCAGAAAATTATCCTAAACAGGATTGATTTTAAACTTTGAATAAATTGCTTAAAAAAAGAAGCACTTTTGAGAAAACCATCCTAAACAGGAATGATTTTAAACTTTAAATAAATTACTTTAGAAATAAATGCTTTTGAAAAAACTATCCTAAACAGGAATGATTTTAAAACTTTGAATAAATTGCTTTAAAAAAGAAACGTTTTTGAGAAAGCCGTCCTAAACAGGATTGATTTTAAACTTTAAATAAATTGCTTTAAAGAGAAATGCTTTTGAGAAAACTATCCTAAAGAGGAATGATTTTAAACTTTGAATAAATTGCTTTAAAAAAGAAATGTTTTGGAGAAACCCGTCCTAAACAGGATTGATTTTAAACTCTGAATAAATTGCTTTAAAAAGAAATGCTTTTGAGAAAACTGTCCTAAACAGGAATGATTTTAAACATTGAATAAATTGCTTTAAAAAAGAAATGTTTTTGAGAAACCCGTCCTAAACAGGATTGATTTTAAACTTTAAATAAATTGCTTTAAAGAGAAATGCTTTTGAGAAAACTATCCTAAACAGGAATGATTTTAAACTTTGAATAAATTGCTTTAAAAAAGAAATATTTTTGAGAAACCAGTGCTAAACAGGATTGATATTAAACTCTGAATAAATTGCTTTAAAAAGAAGTGCTTTTGAGAAAACTGTCCTAAACAGGAATGATTTTAAACATTGAATAAATTGCTTTAAAAAAGAAATGTTTTTGAGAAACCCGTCCTAAACAGGATTGATTTTAAACTTTAAATAAATTGTTTTAAAGAGAAGTGCTTTTCAGAAAATTATCCTAAACAGGATTGATTTTAAACTTTTAATAAATTGCTTAAAAAAAGAAGCACTTTTGAGAAAACCATCCTAAACAGGAATGATTTTAAACTTTGAATAAATTACTTTAGAAATAAATGCTTTTGAAAAAACTATCCTAAACAGGAATGATTTTAAAACTTTGAATAAATTGCTTTAAAAAAGAAACGTTTTTGAGAAAGCCGTCCTAAACAGGATTGATTTTAAACTTTAAATAAATTGCTTTAAAGAGAAATGCTTTTGAGAAAACTATCCTAAAGAGGAATGATTTTAAACTTTGAATAAATTGCTTTAAAAAAGAAATGTTTTTGAAAAACCCGACCTAAACAGGATTGATTTTAAACTCTGAATAAATTGCTTTAAAAAGAAATGCTTTTGAGAAAACTGTCCTAAACAGGAATGATTTTAAACATTTAATAAATTGCTTTAAAAAAGAAATGTTTTTGAGAAACCCGTCCTAAACAGGATTGATTTTAAACTCTGAATAAATTGCTTTAAAAAGAAATGCTTTTGAGAAAACTGTCCTAAACAGGAATGATTTTAAACATTGAATAAATTGCTTTAAAAAAGAAATGTTTTTGAGAAACCCGTCCTAAACAGGATTGATTTTAAACTTTAAATAAATTGCTTTAAAGAGAAATGCTTTTGAGAAAACTATCCTAAACAGGAATGATTTTAAACTTTGAATAAATTGCTTTAAAAAAGAAATGTTTTTGAAAAACCCGACCTAAACAGGATTGATTTTAAACTCTGAATAAATTGCTTTAAAAAGAAATGCTTTTGAGAAAACTGTCCTAAACAGGAATGATTTTAAACATTTAATAAATTGCTTTAAAAAAGAAATGTTTTTGAGAAACCCGTCCTAAACAGGATTGATTTTAAACTTTAAATAAATTGCTTTAGAGAGAAATGCTTTTGAGAAAATTATCCTAGACAGGAATGATTTTAAACTTTGAATAAATTGCTTAAAAAAAGAAGCACTTTTGAGAAAACCATCCTAAACAGGAATGATTTTAAGCTTTGAATAAATTGCTTTAAAAATAAATGCTTTTGAAAAAACTATCCTAAACAGGAATGATTTTAAAAATTTGAATAAATTGCTTTAAAAAAGAAACGTTTTTGAGAAAGCCGTCCTAAACAGGATTGATTTTAAACTTTAAATAAATTGCTTTAAAGAGAAATGCTTTTGAGAAAACTATCCTAAATAGGAATGATTTTAAACTTTGAATAAATTGCTTTAAAAAAGAAATGTTTTTGAAAAACCCGACCTAAACAGGATTGATTTTAAACTCTGAATAAATTGCTTTAAAAAGAAATGCTTTTGAGAAAACTGTCCTAAACAGGAATGATTTTAAACATTTAATAAATTGCTTTAAAAAAGAAATGTTTTTGAGAAACCCGTCCTAAACAGGATTGATTTTAAACTCTGAATAAATTGCTTTAAAAATAAATGCTTTTGAAAAAACTATCCTAAACAGGAATGATTTTAAAACTTTGAATAAATTGCTTTAAAAAAGAAACGTTTTTGAGAAAGCCGTCCTAAGCAGGATTGATTTTAAACTTTAAATAAATTGCTTTAAAGAGAAATGCTTTTGAGAAAACTATCCTAAATAGGAATGATTTTAAACTTTGAATAAATTGCTTTAAAAAAGAAATGTTTTGGAGAAACCCGTCCTAAACAGGATTGATTTTAAACTCTGAATAAATTGCTTTAAAAAGAAATGCTTTTGAGAAAACTGTCCTAAACAGGAATGATTTTAAACATTGAATAAATTGCTTTAAAAAAGAAATGTTTTTGAGAAACCCGTTCTAAACAGGATTGATTTTAAACTTTAAATAAATTGTTTTAAAGAGAAGTGCTTTTCAGAAAATTATCCTAAACAGGATTGATTTTAAACTTTGAATAAATTGCTTAAAAAAAGAAGCACTTTTGAGAAAACCATCCTAAACAGGAATGATTTTAAACTTTAAATAAATTACTTTAGAAATAAATGCTTTTGAAAAAACTATCCTAAACAGGAATGATTTTAAAACTTTGAATAAATTGCTTTAAAAAAGAAACGTTTTTGAGAAAGCCGTCCTAAACAGGATTGATTTTAAACTTTAAATAAATTGCTTTAAAGAGAAATGCTTTTGAGAAAACTATCCTAAAGAGGAATGATTTTAAACTTTGAATAAATTGCTTTAAAAAAGAAATGTTTTGGAGAAACCCGTCCTAAACAGGATTGATTTTAAACTCTGAATAAATTGCTTTAAAAAGAAATGCTTTTGAGAAAACTGTCCTAAACAGGAATGATTTTAAACATTGAATAAATTGCTTTAAAAAAGAAATGTTTTTGAGAAACCCGTCCTAAACAGGATTGATTTTAAACTTTAAATAAATTGCTTTAAAGAGAAATGCTTTTGAGAAAACTATCCTAAACAGGAATGATTTTAAACTTTGAATAAATTGCTTTAAAAAAGAAATGTTTTTGAAAAACCCGACCTAAACAGGATTGATTTTAAACTCTGAATAAATTGCTTTAAAAAGAAATGCTTTTGAGAAAACTGTCCTAAACAGGAATGATTTTAAACATTTAATAAATTGCTTTAAAAAAGAAATGTTTTTGAGAAACCCGTCCTAAACAGGATTGATTTTAAACTTTAAATAAATTGCTTTAGAGAGAAATGCTTTTGAGAAAATTATCCTAGACAGGAATGATTTTAAACTTTGAATAAATTGCTTAAAAAAAGAAGCACTTTTGAGAAAACCATCCTAAACAGGAATGATTTTAAGCTTTGAATAAATTGCTTTAGAAATAAATGCTTTTGAAAAAACTATCCTAAACAGGAATGATTTTAAAACTTTGAATAAATTGCTTTAAAAAAGAAACGTTTTTGAGAAAGCCGTCCTAAACAGGATTGATTTTAAACTTTAAATAAATTGCTTTAAAGAGAAATGCTTTTGAGAAAACTATCCTAAATAGGAATGATTTTAAACTTTGAATAAATTGCTTTAAAAAAGAAATGTTTTGGAGAAACCCGTCCTAAACAGGATTGATTTTAAACTCTGAATAAATTGCTTTAAAAAGAAATGCTTTTGAGAAAACTGTCCTAAACAGGAATGATTTTAAACATTGAATAAATTGCTTTAAAAAAGTAATGTTTTTGAGAAACCCGTCCTAAACAGGATTGATTTTAAACTTTAAATAAATTGCTTTAAAGAGAAATGCTTTTGAGAAAATTATCCTAAACAGGAATGATTTTAAGCTTTGAATAAATTGCTTTAAAAATAAATGCTTTTGAAAAAACTATCCTAAACAGGAATGATTTTAAAACTTTGAATAAATTGCTTTAAAAACGAAACGTTTTTGAGAAAGCCGTCATAAACAGGTTTGATTTTAAACTTTAAATAAATTGCTTTAAAGAGAAATGCTTTTGAGAAAATTATCCTAAACAGGAATGATTTTAAACTTTGAATAAATTGCTTAAAAAAAGAAGCACTTTTGAGAAAACCATCCTAAACAGGAATGATTTTAAACTTTGAATAAATTGCTTTAGAAATAAATGCTTTTGAAATAACTATCCTAAACAGGAATGATTTTAAAACTTTGAATAAATTGCTTTAAAAAAGAAACGTTTTTGAGAAAGCCGTCCTAAACAGGATTGATTTTAAACTTTAAATAAATTGCTTTAAAGAGAAATGCTTTTGAGAAAACTATCCTAAACAGGAATGATTTTAAACTTTGAATAAATTGCTTTAAAAAAGAAATATTTTTGAGAAACCAGTGCTAAACAGGATTGATATTAAACTCTGAATAAATTGCTTTAAAAAGAAGTGCTTTTGAGAAAACTGTCCTAAACAGGAATGATTTTAAACATTGAATAAATTGCTTTAAAAAAGAAATGTTTTTGAGAAACCCGTCCTAAACAGGATTGATTTTAAACTTTAAATAAATTGTTTTAAAGAGAAGTGCTTTTCAGAAAATTATCCTAAACAGGATTGATTTTAAACTTTTAATAAATTGCTTAAAAAAAGAAGCACTTTTGAGAAAACCATCCTAAACAGGAATGATTTTAAACTTTGAATAAATTACTTTAAAAACGAAACGTTTTTGAGAAAGCCGTCATAAACAGGTTTGATTTTAAACTTTAAATAAATTGCTTTAGAGAGAAATGCTTTTGAGAAAATTATCCTAGACAGGAATGATTTTAAACTTTGAATAAATTGCTTAAAAAAAGAAGCACTTTTGAGAAAACCATCCTAAACAGGAATGATTTTAAGCTTTGAATAAATTGCTTTAGAAATAAATGCTTTTGAAAAAACTATCCTAAACAGGAATGATTTTAAAACTTTGAATAAATTGCTTTAAAAAAGAAACGTTTTTGAGAAAGCCGTCCTAAACAGGATTGATTTTAAACTTTAAATAAATTGCTTTAAAGAGAAATGCTTTTGAGAAAACTATCCTAAATAGGAATGATTTTAAACTTTGAATAAATTGCTTTAAAAAAGAAATGTTTTGGAGAAACCCGTCCTAAACAGGATTGATTTTGAACTCTGAATAAATTGCTTTAAAAAGAAATGCTTTTGAGAAAACTGTCCTAAACAGGAATGATTTTAAACATTGAATAAATTGCTTTAAAAAAGTAATGTTTTTGAGAAACCCGTCCTAAACAGGATTGATTTTAAACTTTAAATAAATTGCTTTAAAGAGAAATGCTTTTGAGAAAATTATCCTAAACAGGAATGATTTTAAGCTTTGAATAAATTGCTTTAAAAATAAATGCTTTTGAAAAAACTATCCTAAACAGGAATGATTTTAAAACTTTGAATAAATTGCTTTAAAAACGAAACGTTTTTGAGAAAGCCGTCATAAACAGGTTTGATTTTAAACTTTAAATAAATTGCTTTAAAGAGAAATGCTTTTGAGAAAATTATCCTAAACAGGAATGATTTTAAACTTTGAATAAATTGCTTAAAAAAAGAAGCACTTTTGAGAAAACCATCCTAAACAGGAATGATTTTAAACTTTGAATAAATTGCTTTAGAAATAAATGCTTTTGAAATAACTATCCTAAACAGGAATGATTTTAAAACTTTGAATAAATTGCTTTAAAAAAGAAACGTTTTTGAGAAAGCCGTCCTAAACAGGATTGATTTTAAACTTTAAATAAATTGCTTTAAAGAGAAATGCTTTTGAGAAAACTATCCTAAACAGGAATGATTTTAAACTTTGAATAAATTGCTTTAAAAAAGAAATATTTTTGAGAAACCAGTGCTAAACAGGATTGATATTAAACTCTGAATAAATTGCTTTAAAAAGAAGTGCTTTTGAGAAAACTGTCCTAAACAGGAATGATTTTAAACATTGAATAAATTGCTTTAAAAAAGAAATGTTTTTGAGAAACCCGTCCTAAACAGGATTGATTTTAAACTTTAAATAAATTGTTTTAAAGAGAAGTGCTTTTCAGAAAATTATCCTAAACAGGATTGATTTTAAACTTTTAATAAATTGCTTAAAAAAAGAAGCACTTTTGAGAAAACCATCCTAAACAGGAATGATTTTAAACTTTGAATAAATTACTTTAGAAATAAATGCTTTTGAAAAAACTATCCTAAACAGGAATGATTTTAAAACTTTGAATAAATTGCTTTAAAAAAGAAACGTTTTTGAGAAAGCCGTCCTAAACAGGATTGATTTTAAACTTTAAATAAATTGCTTTAAAGAGAAATGCTTTTGAGAAAACTATCCTAAAGAGGAATGATTTTAAACTTTGAATAAATTGCTTTAAAAAAGAAATGTTTTTGAAAAACCCGACCTAAACAGGATTGATTTTAAACTCTGAATAAATTGCTTTAAAAAGAAATGCTTTTGAGAAAACTGTCCTAAACAGGAATGATTTTAAACATTTAATAAATTGCTTTAAAAAAGAAATGTTTTTGAGAAACCCGTCCTAAACAGGATTGATTTTAAACTCTGAATAAATTGCTTTAAAAAGAAATGCTTTTGAGAAAACTGTCCTAAACAGGAATGATTTTAAACATTGAATAAATTGCTTTAAAAAAGAAATGTTTTTGAGAAACCCGTCCTAAACAGGATTGATTTTAAACTTTAAATAAATTGCTTTAAAGAGAAATGCTTTTGAGAAAACTATCCTAAACAGGAATGATTTTAAACTTTGAATAAATTGCTTTAAAAAAGAAATGTTTTTGAAAAACCCGACCTAAACAGGATTGATTTTAAACTCTGAATAAATTGCTTTAAAAAGAAACGCTTTTGAGAAAACTGTCCTAAACAGGAATGATTTTAAACATTTAATAAATTGCTTTAAAAAAGAAATGTTTTTGAGAAACCCGTCCTAAACAGGATTGATTTTAAACTTTAAATAAATTGCTTTAGAGAGAAATGCTTTTGAGAAAATTATCCTAGACAGGAATGATTTTAAACTTTGAATAAATTGCTTAAAAAAAGAAGCACTTTTGAGAAAACCATCCTAAACAGGAATGATTTTAAGCTTTGAATAAATTGCTTTAAAAATAAATGCTTTTGAAAAAACTATCCTAAACAGGAATGATTTTAAAAATTTGAATAAATTGCTTTAAAAAAGAAACGTTTTTGAGAAAGCCGTCCTAAACAGGATTGATTTTAAACTTTAAATAAATTGCTTTAAAGAGAAATGCTTTTGAGAAAACTATCCTAAATAGGAATGATTTTAAACTTTGAATAAATTGCTTTAAAAAAGAAATGTTTTTGAAAAACCCGACCTAAACAGGATTGATTTTAAACTCTGAATAAATTGCTTTAAAAAGAAATGCTTTTGAGAAAACTGTCCTAAACAGGAATGATTTTAAACATTTAATAAATTGCTTTAAAAAAGAAATGTTTTTGAGAAACCCGTCCTAAACAGGATTGATTTTAAACTCTGAATAAATTGCTTTAAAAATAAATGCTTTTGAAAAAACTATCCTAAACAGGAATGATTTTAAAACTTTGAATAAATTGCTTTAAAAAAGAAACGTTTTTGAGAAAGCCGTCCTAAGCAGGATTGATTTTAAACTTTAAATAAATTGCTTTAAAGAGAAATGCTTTTGAGAAAACTATCCTAAATAGGAATGATTTTAAACTTTGAATAAATTGCTTTAAAAAAGAAATGTTTTGGAGAAACCCGTCCTAAACAGGATTGATTTTAAACTCTGAATAAATTGCTTTAAAAAGAAATGCTTTTGAGAAAACTGTCCTAAACAGGAATGATTTTAAACATTGAATAAATCGCTTTAAAAAAGAAATGTTTTTGAGAAACCCGTTCTAAACAGGATTGATTTTAAACTTTAAATAAATTGTTTTAAAGAGAAGTGCTTTTCAGAAAATTATCCTAAACAGGATTGATTTTAAACTTTGAATAAATTGCTTAAAAAAAGAAGCACTTTTGAGAAAACCATCCTAAACAGGAATGATTTTAAACTTTAAATAAATTACTTTAGAAATAAATGCTTTTGAAAAAACTATCCTAAACAGGAATGATTTTAAAACTTTGAATAAATTGCTTTAAAAAAGAAACGTTTTTGAGAAAGCCGTCCTAAACAGGATTGATTTTAAACTTTAAATAAATTGCTTTAAAGAGAAATGCTTTTGAGAAAACTATCCTAAAGAGGAATGATTTTAAACTTTGAATAAATTGCTTTAAAAAAGAAATGTTTTGGAGAAACCCGTCCTAAACAGGATTGATTTTAAACTCTGAATAAATTGCTTTAAAAAGAAATGCTTTTGAGAAAACTGTCCTAAACAGGAATGATTTTAAACATTGAATAAATTGCTTTAAAAAAGAAATGTTTTTGAGAAACCCGTCCTAAACAGGATTGATTTTAAACTTTAAATAAATTGCTTTAAAGAGAAATGCTTTTGAGAAAACTATCCTAAACAGGAATGATTTTAAACTTTGAATAAATTGCTTTAAAAAAGAAATGTTTTTGAAAAACCCGACCTAAACAGGATTGATTTTAAACTCTGAATAAATTGCTTTAAAAAGAAATGCTTTTGAGAAAACTGTCCTAAACAGGAATGATTTTAAACATTTAATAAATTGCTTTAAAAAAGAAATGTTTTTGAGAAACCCGTCCTAAACAGGATTGATTTTAAACTTTAAATAAATTGCTTTAGAGAGAAATGCTTTTGAGAAAATTATCCTAGACAGGAATGATTTTAAACTTTGAATAAATTGCTTAAAAAAAGAAGCACTTTTGAGAAAACCATCCTAAACAGGAATGATTTTAAGCTTTGAATAAATTGCTTTAGAAATAAATGCTTTTTAAAAAACTATCCTAAACAGGAATGATTTTAAAACTTTGAATAAATTGCTTTAAAAAAGAAACGTTTTTGAGAAAGCCGTCCTAAACAGGATTGATTTTAAACTTTAAATAAATTGCTTTAAAGAGAAATGCTTTTGAGAAAACTATCCTAAATAGGAATGATTTTAAACTTTGAATAAATTGCTTTAAAAAAGAAATGTTTTGGAGAAACCCGTCCTAAACAGGATTGATTTTAAACTCTGAATAAATTGCTTTAAAAAGAAATGCTTTTGAGAAAACTGTCCTAAACAGGAATGATTTTAAACATTGAATAAATTGCTTTAAAAAAGTAATGTTTTTGAGAAACCCGTCCTAAACAGGATTGATTTTAAACTTTAAATAAATTGCTTTAAAGAGAAATGCTTTTGAGAAAATTATCCTAAACAGGAATGATTTTAAGCTTTGAATAAATTGCTTTAAAAATAAATGCTTTTGAAAAAACTATCCTAAACAGGAATGATTTTAAAACTTTGAATAAATTGCTTTAAAAAAGAAACGTTTTTGAGAAAGCCGTCCTAAACAGGATTGATTTTAAACTTTAAATAAATTGCTTTAAAGAGAAATGCTTTTGAGAAAACTATCCTAAAGAGGAATGATTTTAAACTTTGAATAAATTGCTTTAAAAAAGAAATGTTTTTGAAAAACCCGACCTAAACAGGATTGATTTTAAACTCTGAATAAATTGCTTTAAAAAGAAATGCTTTTGAGAAAACTGTCCTAAACAGGAATGATTTTAAACATTTAATAAATTGCTTTAAAAAAGAAATGTTTTTGAGAAACCCGTCCTAAACAGGATTGATTTTAAACTCTGAATAAATTGCTTTAAAAAGAAATGCTTTTGAGAAAACTGTCCTAAACAGGAATGATTTTAAACATTGAATAAATTGCTTTAAAAAAGAAATGTTTTTGAGAAACCCGTCCTAAACAGGATTGATTTTAAACTTTAAATAAATTGCTTTAAAGAGAAATGCTTTTGAGAAAACTATCCTAAACAGGAATGATTTTAAACTTTGAATAAATTGCTTTAAAAAAGAAATGTTTTTGAAAAACCCGACCTAAACAGGATTGATTTTAAACTCTGAATAAATTGCTTTAAAAAGAAATGCTTTTGAGAAAACTGTCCTAAACAGGAATGATTTTAAACATTTAATAAATTGCTTTAAAAAAGAAATGTTTTTGAGAAACCCGTCCTAAACAGGATTGATTTTAAACTTTAAATAAATTGCTTTAGAGAGAAATGCTTTTGAGAAAATTATCCTAGACAGGAATGATTTTAAACTTTGAATAAATTGCTTAAAAAAAGAAGCACTTTTGAGAAAACCATCCTAAACAGGAATGATTTTAAGCTTTGAATAAATTGCTTTAAAAATAAATGCTTTTGAAAAAACTATCCTAAACAGGAATGATTTTAAAAATTTGAATAAATTGCTTTAAAAAAGAAACGTTTTTGAGAAAGCCGTCCTAAACAGGATTGATTTTAAACTTTAAATAAATTGCTTTAAAGAGAAATGCTTTTGAGAAAACTATCCTAAATAGGAATGATTTTAAACTTTGAATAAATTGCTTTAAAAAAGAAATGTTTTTGAAAAACCCGACCTAAACAGGATTGATTTTAAACTCTGAATAAATTGCTTTAAAAAGAAATGCTTTTGAGAAAACTGTCCTAAACAGGAATGATTTTAAACATTTAATAAATTGCTTTAAAAAAGAAATGTTTTTGAGAAACCCGTCCTAAACAGGATTGATTTTAAACTCTGAATAAATTGCTTTAAAAATAAATGCTTTTGAAAAAACTATCCTAAACAGGAATGATTTTAAAACTTTGAATAAATTGCTTTAAAAAAGAAACGTTTTTGAGAAAGCCGTCCTAAGCAGGATTGATTTTAAACTTTAAATAAATTGCTTTAAAGAGAAATGCTTTTGAGAAAACTATCCTAAATAGGAATGATTTTAAACTTTGAATAAATTGCTTTAAAAAAGAAATGTTTTGGAGAAACCCGTCCTAAACAGGATTGATTTTAAACTCTGAATAAATTGCTTTAAAAAGAAATGCTTTTGAGAAAACTGTCCTAAACAGGAATGATTTTAAACATTGAATAAATTGCTTTAAAAAAGAAATGTTTTTGAGAAACCCGTTCTAAACAGGATTGATTTTAAACTTTAAATAAATTGTTTTAAAGAGAAGTGCTTTTCAGAAAATTATCCTAAACAGGATTGATTTTAAACTTTGAATAAATTGCTTAAAAAAAGAAGCACTTTTGAGAAAACCATCCTAAACAGGAATGATTTTAAACTTTAAATAAATTACTTTAGAAATAAATGCTTTTGAAAAAACTATCCTAAACAGGAATGATTTTAAAACTTTGAATAAATTGCTTTAAAAAAGAAACGTTTTTGAGAAAGCCGTCCTAAACAGGATTGATTTTAAACTTTAAATAAATTGCTTTAAAGAGAAATGCTTTTGAGAAAACTATCCTAAAGAGGAATGATTTTAAACTTTGAATAAATTGCTTTAAAAAAGAAATGTTTTGGAGAAACCCGTCCTAAACAGGATTGATTTTAAACTCTGAATAAATTGCTTTAAAAAGAAATGCTTTTGAGAAAACTGTCCTAAACAGGAATGATTTTAAACATTGAATAAATTGCTTTAAAAAAGAAATGTTTTTGAGAAACCCGTCCTAAACAGGATTGATTTTAAACTTTAAATAAATTGCTTTAAAGAGAAATGCTTTTGAGAAAACTATCCTAAACAGGAATGATTTTAAACTTTGAATAAATTGCTTTAAAAAAGAAATGTTTTTGAAAAACCCGACCTAAACAGGATTGATTTTAAACTCTGAATAAATTGCTTTAAAAAGAAATGCTTTTGAGAAAACTGTCCTAAACAGGAATGATTTTAAACATTTAATAAATTGCTTTAAAAAAGAAATGTTTTTGAGAAACCCGTCCTAAACAGGATTGATTTTAAACTTTAAATAAATTGCTTTAGAGAGAAATGCTTTTGAGAAAATTATCCTAGACAGGAATGATTTTAAACTTTGAATAAATTGCTTAAAAAAAGAAGCACTTTTGAGAAAACCATCCTAAACAGGAATGATTTTAAGCTTTGAATAAATTGCTTTAGAAATAAATGCTTTTGAAAAAACTATCCTAAACAGGAATGATTTTAAAACTTTGAATAAATTGCTTTAAAAAAGAAACGTTTTTGAGAAAGCCGTCCTAAACAGGATTGATTTTAAACTTTAAATAAATTGCTTTAAAGAGAAATGCTTTTGAGAAAACTATCCTAAATAGGAATGATTTTAAACTTTGAATAAATTGCTTTAAAAAAGAAATGTTTTGGAGAAACCCGTCCTAAACAGGATTGATTTTAAACTCTGAATAAATTGCTTTAAAAAGAAATGCTTTTGAGAAAACTGTCCTAAACAGGAATGATTTTAAACATTGAATAAATTGCTTTAAAAAAGTAATGTTTTTGAGAAACCCGTCCTAAACAGGATTGATTTTAAACTTTAAATAAATTGCTTTAAAGAGAAATGCTTTTGAGAAAATTATCCTAAACAGGAATGATTTTAAGCTTTGAATAAATTGCTTTAAAAATAAATGCTTTTGAAAAAACTATCCTAAACAGGAATGATTTTAAAACTTTGAATAAATTGCTTTAAAAACGAAACGTTTTTGAGAAAGCCGTCATAAACAGGTTTGATTTTAAACTTTAAATAAATTGCTTTAAAGAGAAATGCTTTTGAGAAAATTATCCTAAACAGGAATGATTTTAAACTTTGAATAAATTGCTTAAAAAAAGAAGCACTTTTGAGAAAACCATCCTAAACAGGAATGATTTTAAACTTTGAATAAATTGCTTTAGAAATAAATGCTTTTGAAATAACTATCCTAAACAGGAATGATTTTAAAACTTTGAATAAATTGCTTTAAAAAAGAAACGTTTTTGAGAAAGCCGTCCTAAACAGGATTGATTTTAAACTTTAAATAAATTGCTTTAAAGAGAAATGCTTTTGAGAAAACTATCCTAAACAGGAATGATTTTAAACTTTGAATAAATTGCTTTAAAAAAGAAATATTTTTGAGAAACCAGTGCTAAACAGGATTGATATTAAACTCTGAATAAATTGCTTTAAAAAGAAGTGCTTTTGAGAAAACTGTCCTAAACAGGAATGATTTTAAACATTGAATAAATTGCTTTAAAAAAGAAATGTTTTTGAGAAACCCGTCCTAAACAGGATTGATTTTAAACTTTAAATAAATTGTTTTAAAGAGAAGTGCTTTTCAGAAAATTATCCTAAACAGGATTGATTTTAAACTTTGAATAAATTGCTTAAAAAAAGAAGCACTTTTGATAAAACCATCCTAAACAGGAATGATTTTAAACTTTGAATAAATTACTTTAGAAATAAATGCTTTTGAAAAAACTATCCTAAACAGGAATGATTTTAAAACTTTGAATAAATTGCTTTAAAAAAGAAACGTTTTTGAGAAAGCCGTCCTAAACAGGATTGATTTTAAACTTTAAATAAATTGCTTTAAAGAGAAATGCTTTTGAGAAAACTATCCTAAAGAGGAATGATTTTAAACTTTGAATAAATTGCTTTAAAAAAGAAATGTTTTTGAAAAACCCGACCTAAACAGGATTGATTTTAAACTCTGAATAAATTGCTTTAAAAAGAAATGCTTTTGAGAAAACTGTCCTAAACAGGAATGATTTTAAACATTTAATAAATTGCTTTAAAAAAGAAATGTTTTTGAGAAACCCGTCCTAAACAGGATTGATTTTAAACTCTGAATAAATTGCTTTAAAAAGAAATGCTTTTGAGAAAACTGTCCTAAACAGGAATGATTTTAAACATTGAATAAATTGCTTTAAAAAAGAAATGTTTTTGAGAAACCCGTCCTAAACAGGATTGATTTTAAACTTTAAATAAATTGCTTTAAAGAGAAATGCTTTTGAGAAAACTATCCTAAACAGGAATGATTTTAAACTTTGAATAAATTGCTTTAAAAAAGAAATGTTTTTGAAAAACCCGACCTAAACAGGATTGATTTTAAACTCTGAATAAATTATTTTAAAAAGAAATGCTTTTGAGAAAACTGTCCTAAACAGGAATGATTTTAAACATTTAATAAATTGCTTTAAAAAAGAAATGTTTTTGAGAAACCCGTCCTAAACAGGATTGATTTTAAACTTTAAATAAATTGCTTTAGAGAGAAATGCTTTTGAGAAAATTATCCTAGACAGGAATGATTTTAAACTTTGAATAAATTGCTTAAAAAAAGAAGCACTTTTGAGAAAACCATCCTAAACAGGAATGATTTTAAGCTTTGAATAAATTGCTTTAAAAATAAATGCTTTTGAAAAAACTATCCTAAACAGGAATGATTTTAAAACTTTGAATAAATTGCTTTAAAAAAGAAACGTTTTTGAGAAAGCCGTCCTAAACAGGATTGATTTTAAACTTTAAATAAATTGCTTTAAAGAGAAATGCTTTTGAGAAAACTATCCTAAATAGGAATGATTTTAAACTTTGAATAAATTGCTTTAAAAAAGAAATGTTTTTGAAAAACCCGACCTAAACAGGATTGATTTTAAACTCTGAATAAATTGCTTTAAAAAGAAATGCTTTTGAGAAAACTGTCCTAAACAGGAATGATTTTAAACATTTAATAAATTGCTTTAAAAAAGAAATGTTTTTGAGAAACCAGTCCTAAACAGGATTGATTTTAAACTCTGAATAAATTGCTTTAAAAATAAATGCTTTTGAAAAAACTATCCTAAACAGGAATGATTTTAAAACTTTGAATAAATTGCTTTAAAAAAGAAACGTTTTTGAGAAAGCCGTCCTAAGCAGGATTGATTTTAAACTTTAAATAAATTGCTTTAAAGAGAAATGCTTTTGAGAAAACTATCCTAAATAGGAATGATTTTAAACTTTGAATAAATTGCTTTAAAAAAGAAATGTTTTGGAGAAACCCGTCCTAAACAGGATTGATTTTAAACTCTGAATAAATTGCTTTAAAAAGAAATGCTTTTGAGAAAACTGTCTTAAACAGGAATGATTTTAAACATTGAATAAATTGCTTTAAAAAAGTAATGTTTTTGAGAAACCCGTCCTAAACAGGATTGATTTTAAACTTTAAATAAATTGCTTTAAAGAGAAATGCTTTTGAGAAAATTATCCTAAACAGGAATGATTTTAAGCTTTGAATAAATTGCTTTAAAAATAAATGCTTTTGAAAAAACTATCCTAAACAGGAATGATTTTAAAACTTTGAATAAATTGCTTTAAAAACGAAACGTTTTTGGGAAAGCCGTCATAAACAGGTTTGATTTTAAACTTTAAATAAATTGCTTTAAAGAGAAATGCTTTTGAGAAAATTATCCTAAACAGGAATGATTTTAAACTTTGAATAAATTGCTTAAAAAGAGAAGCACTTTTGAGAAAACCATCCTAAACAGGAATGATTTTAAACTTTGAATAAATTGCTTTAGAAATAAATGCTTTTGAAATAACTATCCTAAACAGGAATGATTTTAAAACTTTGAATAAATTGCTTTAAAAAAGAAACGTTTTTGAGAAAGCCGTCCTAAACAGGATTGATTTTAAACTTTAAATAAATTGTTTTAAAGAGAAATGCTTTTGAGAAAACTATCCTAAATAGGAATGATTTTAAACTTTGAATAAATTGCTTTAAAAAAGAAATGTTTTTGAGAAACCCGACCTAAACAGTATTGATTTTAAACTCTGAATAAATTGCTTTAAAAAGAAATGCTTTTGAGAAAACTGTCCTAAATAGGAATAATTTTCAACATTGAATAAATTGCTTTAAAAAAGAAATGTTTTTGAGAAACCCGTCCTAAACATGATTGATTTTAAACTTTAAATAAATTGCTTTAAAGAGAAATGCTTTTGAGAAAACTGTCCTAAACAGGAATGATTTTAAACATTGAATAAATTGCTTTAAAAAAGAAATGTTTTTGAGAAACCCGTCCTAAACAGGATTGATTTTAAACTTTAAATAAATTGCTTTAGAGAGAAATGCTTTTGAGAAAATTATCATAGACAGGAATGATTTTAAACTTTGAATAAATTGCTTAAAAAAAGAAGCACTTTTGAGAAAACCACCCTAAATAGGAATGATTTTAAGCTTTGAATAAATTGCTTTAAAAATAAATGCTTTTGAAAAAACTATCCTAAACAGGAATGATTTTAAAACTTTGAATAAATTGCTTTAAAAAAGAAACGTTTTTGAGAAAGCCGTCCTAAACAGGATTGATTTTAAACTTTAAATAAATTGCTTTAAAGAGAAATGCTTTTGAGAAAACTGTCCTAAACAGGATGATTTTAAACTTTGAATAAATTGCTTTAAAAAAGAAATGTTTTTGAGAAACCCGTCCTAAACAGGATTGATTTTAAACTCTGAATAAATTGCTTTAAAAAGAAATGCTTTTGAGAAAACTGTCTTAAACAGGAATGATTTTAAACATTTAATAAATTGCTTTAAAAAACAAATGTTTTTGAGAAACCCGTCCTAAACAGGATTGATTTTAAACTTTAAATAAATTGCTTTAAAGAGAAATGCTTTTGAGAAAATTATCCTAAACATGAATGATTTTAAACTTTGAATAAATTGCTTAAAAAAAGAAGCACTTTTGAGAAAACCATCCTAAACAGGAATGATTTTAAGCTTTGAATAAATTGCTTTAAAAATAAATGCTTTTGAAAAAACTATCCTAAACAGGAATGATTTTAAAACTTTGAATAAATTGTTTAAAAAAGAAACGTTTTTGAGAAAGCCGTCCTAAACAGGATTGATTTTAAACTTTAAATAAATTGCTTTAAAGAGAAATGCTTTTGAGAAAACTATCCTAAACAGGAATGATTTTAAACTTTGAATAAATTGCTTTAAAAAAGAAATGTTTTTGAGAAACCCGACCTAAACAGGATTGATTTTAAACTCTGAATAAATTGCTTTAAAAAGAAATGCTTTTGAGAAAACTGTCCTAAACAGGAATGATTTTAAACATTGAATAAATTGCTTTAAAAAAGAAACGTTTTTGAGAAACCCGTCCTAAACAGGATTGATTTTAAACTTTAAATAAATTGCTTTAGAGAGAAATGCTTTTGAGAAAATTATCCTAGACAGGAATGATTTTAAACTTTGAATAAATTGCTTAAAAAAAGAAGCACTTTTGAGAAAACCATCCTAAACAGGAATGATTTTAAGCTTTGAATAAATTGCTTTAAAAATAAATGCTTTTGAAAAAACTATCCTAAACAGGAATGATTTCAAAACTTTGAATAAATTGCTTTAAAAAAGAAACGTTTTTGAGAAAGCCGTCCTAAACAGGATTGATTTTAAACTTTAAATAAATTGCTTTAAAGAGAAATGCTTTTGAGAAAACTATCCTAAACAGGAATGATTTTAAACTTTGAATAAATTGCTTTAAAAAAGAAATATTTTTGAGAAACCCGTCCTAAACAGGATTGATATTAAACTCTGAATAAATTGCTTTAAAAAGAAGTGCTTTTGAGAAAACTGTCCTAAACAGGAATGATTTTAAACATTGAATAAATTCCTTTAAAAAAGAAATGTTTTTCAGAAACCCGTCCTAAACAGGATTTATTTTAAACTTTAAATAAATTGCTTTAAAGAGAAGTGCTTTTTAGAAAATTATCCTAAACAGGAATGATTTTAAACTTTAAATAAATTGCTTAAAAAAAGAAGCACTTTTGAGAAAACCATCCTAAACAGGAATGATTTTAAACTTTGAATAAATTACTTTAGAAATAAATGCTTTTGAAAAAACTATCCTAAACAGGAATGATTTTAAAACTCTGAATAAATTGCTTTAAAAAAGAAACGTTTTTGAGAAAGCCGTCCTAAACAGGATTGATTTTAACCTTTAAATAAATTGCTTTAAAGAGAAATGCTTTTGAGAAAACTATCCTAAATAGGAATGATTTTAAACTTTGAATAAATTGCTTTAAAAAAGAAATGTTTTGGAGAAACCCGTCCTAAACAGGATTGATTTTAAACTCTGAATAAATTGCTTTAAAAAGAAATGCTTTTGAGAAAACTGTACTAAACAGGAATGATTTTAAACATTGAATAAATTGCTTTAAAAAAGAAATGTTTTTGAGAAACCCGTCCTAAACAGGATTGATTTTAAACTTTAAATAAATTGCTTTAAAGAGAAATTCTTTTGAGAAAACTATCCTAAACAGGAATGATTTTAAACTTTGAATAAATTGCTTTAAAAAAGAAATGTTTTTGAGAAACCCGACCTAAACAGGATTGATTTTAAACTCTGAATAAATTGCTTTAAAAAGAAATGCTTTTGAGAAAACTGTCCTAAACAGGAATGATTTTAAACATTGAATAAATTGCTTTAAAAAAGAAATGTTTTTGAGAAACCCGTCCTAAACAGGATTGATTTTAAACTTTAAATAAATTACTTTAGAGAGAAATGCTTTTGAGAAAATTATCCTAGACAGGAATGATTTTAAACTTTGAATAAATTGCTTAAAAAAAGAAGCACTTTTGAGAAAACTATCCTAAACAGGAATGATTTTAAGCTTTGAATAAATTGCTTTAAAAATAAATGCTTTTGAAAAAACTATCCTAAACAGGAATGATTTCAAAACTTTGAATAAATTGCTTTAAAAAAGAAACGTTTTTGAGAAAGCCGTCCTAAACAGGATTGATTTTAAACTTTAAATAAATTGCTTTAAAGAGAAATGCTTTTGAGAAAACTATCCTAAACAGGAATGATTTTAAACTTTGAATAAATTGCTTTAAAAAAGAAATATTTTTGAGAAACCCGTCCTAAACAGGATTGATATTAAACTCTGAATAAATTGCTTTAAAAAGAAGTGCTTTTGAGAAAACTGTCCTAAACAGGAATGATTTTAAACATTGAATAAATTCCTTTAAAAAAGAAATGTTTTTGAGAAACCCGTCCTAAACAGGATTGATTTTAAACTTTAAATAAATTGCTTTAAAGAGAAGTGCTTTTTAGAAAATTATCCTAAACAGGAATGATTTTAAACTTTGAATAAATTGCTTAAAAAAAGAAGCACTTTTGAGAAAACCATCCTAAACAGGAATAATTTTAAACTTTGAATAAATTACTTTAGAAATAAATGCTTTTGAAAAAACTATCCTAAACAGGAATGATTTTAAAACTCTGAATAAATTGCTTTAAAAAAGAAACGTTTTTGAGAAAGCCGTCCTAAACAGAATTGATTTTAACCTTTAAATAAATTGCTTTAAAGAGAAATGCTTTTGAGAAAACTATCCTAAATAGGAATGATTTTAAACTTTGAATAAATTGCTTTAAAAAAGAAATGTTTTGGAGAAACCCGTCCTAAACAGGATTGATTTTAAACTCTGAATAAATTGCTTTAAAAAGAAATGCTTTTGAGAAAACTGTCCTAAACAGGAATGATTTTAAACATTGAATAAATTGCTTTAAAAAAGAAATGTTTTTGAGAAACCCGTCCTAAACAGGATTGATTTTAAACTTTAAATAAATTGCTTTAAAGAGAAATGCTTTTGAGAAAACTATCCTAAACAGGAATGATTTTAAACTTTGAATAAATTGCTTTAAAAAAGAAATATTTTTGAGAAACCCGTCCTAAACAGGATTGATATTAAACTCTGAATAAATTGCTTTAAAAAGAAGTGCTTTTAAGAAAACTGTCCTAAATAGGAATGATTTTAAACATTGAATAAATTCCTTTAAAAAAGAAATGTTTTTGAGAAACCCGTCCTAAACAGGATTTATTTTAAACTTTAAATAAATTGCTTTAAAGAGAAGTGCTTTTTAGAAAATTATCCTAAACAGGAATGATTTTAAACTTTGAATAAATTGCTTAAAAAAAGAAGCACTTTTGAGAAAACCATCCTAAACAGGAATGATTTTAAACTTTGAATAAATTACTTTAGAAATAAATGCTTTTGAAAAAACTATCCTAAACAGGAATGATTTTAAAACTCTGAATAAATTGCTTTAAAAAAGAAACGTTTTTGAGAAAGCCGTCCTAAACAGGATTGATTTTAACCTTTAAATAAATTGCTTTAAAGATAAATGCTTTTGAGAAAACTATCCTAAATAGGAATGATTTTAAACTTTGAATAAATTGCTTTAAAAAAGAAATGTTTTGGAGAAACCCGTCCTAAACAGGATTGATTTTAAACTCTGAATAAATTGCTTTAAAAAGAAATGCTTTTGAGAAAACTGTCCTAAACAGGAATGATTTTAAACATTGAATAAATTGCTTTAAAAAAGAAATGTTTTTGAGAAACCCGTCCTAAACAGGATTGATTTTAAACTTTAAATAAATTGCTCTAAAGAGAAATGCTTTTGAGAAAACTATCCTAAACAGGAATGATTTTAAACTTTGAATAAATTGCTTTAAAAAAGAAATGTTTTTGAGAAACCCGACCTAAACAGGATTGATTTTAAACTCTGAATAAATTGCTTTAAAAAGAAATGCTTTTGAGAAAACTGTCCTAAACAGGAATGATTTTAAACATTGAATAAATTGCTTTAAAAAAGAAATGTTTTTGAGAAACCCGTCCTAAACAGGATTGATTTTAAACTTTAAATAAATTACTTTAGAGAGAAATGCTTTTGAGAAAATTATCCTAGACAGGAATGATTTTAAACTTTGAATAAATTGCTTAAAAAAAGAAGCACTTTTGAGAAAACCATCCTAAACAGGAATGATTTTAAGCTTTGAATAAATTGCTTTAAAAATAAATGCTTTTGAAAAAACTATCCTAAACAGGAATGATTTTAAAACTTTGAATAAATTGTTTAAAAAAGAAACGTTTTTGAGAAAGCCGTCCTAAACAGGATTGATTTTAAACTTTAAATAAATTGCTTTAAAGAGAAATGCTTTTGAGAAAACTATCCTAAACAGGAATGATTTTAAACTTTGAATAAATTGCTTTAAAAAAGAAATATTTTTGAGAAACCCGTGCTAAACAGGATTGATATTAAACTCTGAATAAATTGCTTTAAAAAGAAGTGCTTTTGAGAAAACTGTACTAAACAGGAATGATTTTAAACATTGAATAAATTGCTTTAAAAAAGAAATGTTTTTGAGAAACCCGTCTTAAACAGGATTGATTTTAAACTTTAAATAAATTGTTTTAAAGAGAAGTGCTTTTCAGAAAATTATCCTAAACAGGATTGATTTTAAACTTTGAATAAATTGCTTAAAAAAAGAAGCACTTTTGAGAAAACCATCCTAAACAGGAATGATTTTAAACTTTGAATAAATTACTTTAGAAATAAATGCTTTTGAAAAAACTATCCTAAACAGGAATGATTTTAAAACTTTGAATAAATTGCTTTAAAAAAGAAACGTTTTTGAGAAAGCCGTCCTAAACAGGATTAATTTTAAACTTTTTATAAATTGCTTTAAAGAGAAATGCTTTTGAGAAAACTATCCTAAATAGGAATGATTTTAAACTTTGAAAAAATTGCTTTAAAATAGAAATGTTTTGGAGAAACCCGTCCTAAACAGGATTGATTTTAAACTCTGAATAAATTGCTTTAAAAAGAAATGCTTTTGAGAAAACTGTCCTAAACAGGAATGATTTTAAACATTGAATAAATTGCTTTAAAAAAGAAATGTTTTTGAGAAACCCGTCCTAAACAGGATTGATTTTAAACTTTAAATAAATTGCTTTAAAGAGAAATGCTTTTGAGAAAACTATCCTAAACAGGAATGATTTTAAACTTTGAATAAATTGCTTTAAAAAAGAAATGTTTTTGAAAAACCCGACCTAAACAGGATTGATTTTAAACTCTGAATAAATTGCTTTAAAAAGAAATGCTTTTGAGAAAACTGTCCTAAACAGGAATGATTTTAAACATTTAATAAATTGCTTTAAAAAAGAAATGTTTTTGAAAAACCCGACCTAAACAGGATTGATTTTAAACTCTGAATAAATTGCTTTAAAAAGAAATGTTTTTGAGAAACCCGTCCTAAACAGGATTGATTTTAAACTTTAAATAAATTGCTTTAGAGAGAAATGCTTTTGAGAAAATTATCCTAGACAGGAATGATTTTAAACTTTGAATAAATTGCTTAAAAAAAGAAGCACTTTTGAGAAAACCATCCTAAACAGGAATGATTTTAAGCTTTGAATAAATTGCTTTAAAAATAAATGCTTTTGAAAAAACTATCCTAAACAGGAATGATTTTAAAACTTTGAATAAATTGCTTTAAAAAAGAAACGTTTTTGAGAAAGCCGTCCTAAACAGGATTGATTTTAAACTTTAAATAAATTGCTTTAAAGAGAAATGCTTTTGAGAAAACTATCCTAAACAGGAATGATTTTAAACTCTGAATAAATTGCTTTAAAAAAGAAATATTTTTGAGAAACCCGTGCTAAACAGGATTGATATTAAACTCTGAATAAATTGCTTTAAAAAGAAGTGCTTTTGAGAAAACTGTCCTAAACAGGAATGATTTTAAACATTGAATAAATTGCTTTAAAAAAGAAATGTTTTTGAGAAACCCGTCCTAAACAGGATTGATTTTAAACTTTAAATAAATTGTTTTAAAGAGAAGTGCTTTTCAGAAAATTATCCTAAACAGGATTGATTTTAAACTTTGAATAAATTGCTTAAAAAAAGAAGCACTTTTGAGAAAACCATCCTAAACAGGAATGATTTTAAACTTTGAATAAATTACTTTAGAAATAAATGCTTTTGAAAAAACTATCCTAAACAGGAATGATTTTAAAACTTTGAATAAATTGCTTTAAAAAAGAAACGTTTTTGAGAAAGCCGTCCTAAACAGGATTGATTTTAAACTTTAAATAAATTGCTTTAAAGAGAAATGCTTTTGAGAAAACTATCCTAAAGAGGAATGATTTTAAACTTTGAATAAATTGCTTTAAAAAAGAAATGTTTTGGAGAAACCCGTCCTAAACAGGATTGATTTTAAACTCTGAATAAATTGCTTTAAAAAGAAATGCTTTTGAGAAAACTGTCCTAAACAGGAATGATTTTAAACATTGAATAAATTGCTTTAAAAAAGAAATGTTTTTGAGAAACCCGTCCTAAACAGGATTGATTTTAAACTTTAAATAAATTGCTTTAAAGAGAAATGCTTTTGAGAAAACTATCCTAAACAGGAATGATTTTAAACTTTGAATAAATTGCTTTAAAAAAGAAATGTTTTTGAAAAACCCGACCTAAACAGGATTGATTTTAAACTCTGAATAAATTGCTTTAAAAAGAAATGCTTTTGAGAAAACTGTCCTAAACAGGAATGATTTTAAACATTTAATAAATTACTTTAAAAAAGAAATGTTTTTGAGAAACCCGTCCTAAACAGGATTGATTTTAAACTTTAAATAAATTGCTTTAGAGAGAAATGCTTTTGAGAAAATTATCCTAGACAGGAATGATTTTAAACTTTGAATAAATTGCTTAAAAAAAGAAGCACTTTTGAGAAAACCATCCTAAACAGGAATGATTTTAAGCTTTGAATAAATTGCTTTAGAAATAAATGCTTTTGAAAAAACTATCCTAAACAGGAATGATTTTAAAACTTTGAATAAATTGCTTTAAAAAAGAAACGTTTTTGAGAAAGCCGTCCTAAACAGGATTGATTTTAAACTTTAAATAAATTGCTTTAAAGAGAAATGCTTTTGAGAAAACTATCCTAAATAGGAATGATTTTAAACTTTGAATAAATTGCTTTAAAAAAGAAATGTTTTGGAGAAACCCGTCCTAAACAGGATTGATTTTAAACTCTGAATAAATTGCTTTAAAAAGAAATGCTTTTGAGAAAACTGTCCTAAACAGGAATGATTTTAAACATTGAATAAATTGCTTTAAAAAAGTAATGTTTTTGAGAAACCCGTCCTAAACAGGATTGATTTTAAACTTTAAATAAATTGCTTTAAAGAGAAATGCTTTTGAGAAAATTATCCTAAACAGGAATGATTTTAAGCTTTGAATAAATTGCTTTAAAAATAAATGCTTTTGAAAAAACTATCCTAAACAGGAATGATTTTAAAACTTTGAATAAATTGCTTTAAAAACGAAACGTTTTTGAGAAAGCCGTCATAAACAGGTTTGATTTTAAACTTTAAATAAATTGCTTTAAAGAGAAATGCTTTTGAGAAAATTATCCTAAACAGGAATGATTTTAAACTTTGAATAAATTGCTTAAAAAAAGAAGCACTTTTGAGAAAACCATCCTAAACAGGAATGATTTTAAACTTTGAATAAATTGCTTTAGAAATAAATGCTTTTGAAATAACTATCCTAAACAGGAATGATTTTAAAACTTTGAATAAATTGCTTTAAAAAAGAAACGTTTTTGAGAAAGCCGTCCTAAACAGGATTGATTTTAAACTTTAAATAAATTGCTTTAAAGAGAAATGCTTTTGAGAAAACTATCCTAAACAGGAATGATTTTAAACTTTGAATAAATTGCTTTAAAAAGAAATATTTTTGAGAAACCAGTGCTAAACAGGATTGATATTAAACTCTGAATAAATTGCTTTAAAAAGAAGTGCTTTTGAGAAAACTGTCCTAAACAGGAATGATTTTAAACATTGAATAAATTGCTTTAAAAAAGAAATGTTTTTGAGAAACCCGTCCTAAACAGGATTGATTTTAAACTTTAAATAAATTGTTTTAAAGAGAAGTGCTTTTCAGAAAATTATCCTAAACAGGATTGATTTTAAACTTTGAATAAATTGCTTAAAAAAAGAAGCACTTTTGAGAAAACCATCCTAAACAGGAATGATTTTAAACTTTGAATAAATTACTTTAGAAATAAATGCTTTTGAAAAAACTATCCTAAACAGGAATGATTTTAAAACTTTGAATAAATTGCTTTAAAAAAGAAACGTTTTTGAGAAAGCCGTCCTAAACAGGATTGATTTTAAACTTTAAATAAATTGCTTTAAAGAGAAATGCTTTTGAGAAAACTATCCTAAATAGGAATGATTTTAAACTTTGAATAAATTGCTTTAAAAAAGAAATGTTTTGGAGAAACCCGTCCTAAACAGGATTGATTTTAAACTCTGAATAAATTGCTTTAAAAAGAAATGCTTTTGAGAAAACTGTCCTAAACAGGAATGATTTTAAACATTGAATAAATTGCTTTAAAAAAGAAATGTTTTTGAGAAACCCGTCCTAAACAGGATTGATTTTAAACTTTAAATAAATTGCTTTAAAGAGAAATGCTTTTGAGAAAACTATCCTAAACAGGAATGATTTTAAACTTTGAATAAATTGCTTTAAAAAAGAAATGTTTTTGAAAAACCCGACCTAAACAGGATTGATTTTAAACTCTGAATAAATTGCTTTAAAAAGAAATGCTTTTGAGAAAACTGTCCTAAACAGGAATGATTTTAAACATTTAATAAATTGCTTTAAAAAAGAAATGTTTTTGAGAAACCCGTCCTAAACAGGATTGATTTTAAACTTTAAATAAATTGCTTTAGAGAGAAATGCTTTTGAGAAAATTATCCTAGACAGGAATAATTTTAAACTTTGAATAAATTGCTTAAAAAAAGAAGCACTTTTGAGAAAACCATCCTAAACAGGAATGATTTTAAGCTTTGAATAAATTGCTTTAAAAATAAATGCTTTTGAAAAAACTATCCTAAACAGGAATGATTTTAAAACTTTGAATAAATTGCTTTAAAAAAGAAACGTTTTTGAGAAAGCCGTCCTAAACAGGATTGATTTTAAACTTTAAATAAATTGCTTTAAAGAGAAATGCTTTTGAGAAAACTATCCTAAATAGGAATGATTTTAAACTTTGAATAAATTGCTTTAAAAAAGAAATGTTTTGGAGAAACCCGTCCTAAACAGGAATGATTTTAAACTCTGAATAAATTGCTTTAAAAAAGAAATATTTTTGAGAAACCCGTGCTAAACAGGATTGATATTAAACTCTGAATAAATTGCTTTAAAAAGAAATGCTTTTGAGAAAACTGTCCTAAACAGGAATGATTTTAAACATTTAATAAATTGCTTTAAAAAAGAAATGTTTTTGAGAAACCCGTCCTAAACAGGATTGATTTTAAACTTTAAATAAATTGCTTTAGAGAGAAATGCTTTTGAGAAAATTATCCTAGACAGGAATGATTTTAAACTTTGAATAAATTGCTTAAAAAAAGAAGCACTTTTGAGAAAACCATCCTAAACAGGAATGATTTTAAGCTTTGAATAAATTGCTTTAGAAATAAATGCTTTTGAAAAAACTATCCTAAACAGGAATGATTTTAAAACTTTGAATAAATTGCTTTAAAAAAGAAACGTTTTTGAGAAAGCCGTCCTAAACAGGATTGATTTTAAACTTTAAATAAATTGCTTTAAAGAGAAATGCTTTTGAGAAAACTATCCTAAATAGGAATGATTTTAAACTTTGAATAAATTGCTTTAAAAAAGAAATGTTTTGGAGAAACCCGTCCTAAACAGGATTGATTTTAAACTCTGAATAAATTGCTTTAAAAAGAAATGCTTTTGAGAAAACTGTCATAAACAGGAATGATTTTAAACATTGAATAAATTGCTTTAAAAATGTAATGTTTTTGAGAAACCCGTCCTAAACAGCATTGATTTTAAACTTTAAAAAAATTGCTTTAAAGAGAAATGCTTTTGAGAAAATTATCCTAAACAGGAATGATTTTAAGCTTTGAATAAATTGCTTTAAAAATAAATGCTTTTGAAAAAACTATCCTAAACAGGAATGATTTTAAAACTTTGAATAAATTGCTTTAAAAACGAAACGTTTTTGAGAAAGCCGTCATAAACAGGTTTGATTTTAAACTTTAAATAAATTGCTTTAAAGAGAAATGCTTTTGAGAAAATTATCCTAAACAGGAATGATTTTAAACTTTGAATAAATTGCTTAAAAAAAGAAGCACTTTTGAGAAAACCATCCTAAACAGGAATGATTTTAAACTTTGAATAAATTGCTTTAGAAATAAATGCTTTTGAAATAACTATCCTAAACAGGAATGATTTTAAAACTTTGAATAAATTGCTTTAAAAAAGAAACGTTTTTGAGAAAGCCGTCCTAAACAGGATTGATTTTAAACTTTAAATAAATTGCTTTAAAGAGAAATGCTTTTGAGAAAACTATCCTAAACAGGAATGATTTTAAACTTTGAATAAATTGCTTTAAAAAAGAAATATTTTTGAGAAACCAGTGCTAAACAGGATTGATATTAAACTCTGAATAAATTGCTTTAAAAAGAAGTGCTTTTGAGAAAACTGTCCTAAACAGGAATGATTTTAAACATTGAATAAATTGCTTTAAAAAAGAAATGTTTTTGAGAAACCCGTCCTAAACAGGATTGATTTTAAACTTTAAATAAATTGTTTTAAAGAGAAGTGCTTTTCAGAAAATTATCCTAAACAGGATTGATTTTAAACTTTGAATAAATTGCTTAAAAAAAGAAGCACTTTTGAGAAAACCATCCTAAACAGGAATGATTTTAAACTTTGAATAAATTACTTTAGAAATAAATGCTTTTGAAAAAACTATCCTAAACAGGAATGATTTTAAAACTTTGAATAAATTGCTTTAAAAAAGAAACGTTTTTGAGAAAGCCGTCCTAAACAGGATTGATTTTAAACTTTAAATAAATTGCTTTAAAGAGAAATGCTTTTGAGAAAACTATCCTAAATAGGAATGATTTTAAACTTTGAATAAATTGCTTTAAAAAAGAAATGTTTTGGAGAAACCCGTCCTAAACAGGATTGATTTTAAACTCTGAATAAATTGCTTTAAAAAGAAATGCTTTTGAGAAAACTGTCCTAAACAGGAATGATTTTAAACATTTAATAAATTGCTTTAAAAAAGAAATGTTTTTGAGAAACCCGTCCTAAACAGGATTGATTTTAAACTTTAAATAAATTGCTTTAAAGAGAAATGCTTTTGAGAAAACTATCCTAAACAGGAATGATTTTAAACTTTGAATAAATTGCTTTAAAAAAGAAATGTTTTTGAAAAACCCGACCTAAACAGGATTGATTTTAAACTCTGAATAAATTGCTTTAAAAAGAAATGCTTTTGAGAAAACTGTCCTAAACAGGAATAATTTTAAACATTTAATAAATTGCTTTAAAAAAGAAATGTTTTTGAGAAACCCGTCCTAAACAGGATTGATTTTAAACTTTAAATAAATTGCTTTAGAGAGAAATGCTTTTGAGAAAATTATCCTAGACAGGAATAATTTTAAACTTTGAATAAATTGCTTAAAAAAAGAAGCACTTTTGAGAAAACCATCCTAAACAGGAATGATTTTAAGCTTTGAATAAATTGCTTTAAAAATAAATGCTTTTGAAAAAACTATCCTAAACAGGAATGATTTTAAAACTTTGAATAAATTGCTTTAAAAAAGAAACGTTTTTGAGAAAGCCGTCCTAAACAGGATTGATTTTAAACTTTAAATAAATTGCTTTAAAGAGAAATGCTTTTGAGAAAACTATCCTAAATAGGAATGATTTTAAACTTTGAATAAATTGCTTTAAAAAAGAAATGTTTTGGAGAAACCCGTCCTAAACAGGAATGATTTTAAACTCTGAATAAATTGCTTTAAAAAAGAAATATTTTTGAGAAACCCGTGCTAAACAGGATTGATATTAAACTCTGAATAAATTGCTTTAAAAAGAAATGCTTTTGAGAAAACTGTCCTAAACAGGAATGATTTTAAACATTTAATAAATTGCTTTAAAAAAGAAATGTTTTTGAGAAACCCGTCCTAAACAGGATTGATTTTAAACTTTAAATAAATTGCTTTAGAGAGAAATGCTTTTGAGAAAATTATCCTAGACAGGAATGATTTTAAACTTTGAATAAATTGCTTAAAAAAAGAAGCACTTTTGAGAAAACCATCCTAAACAGGAATGATTTTAAGCTTTGAATAAATTGCTTTAGAAATAAATGCTTTTGAAAAAACTATCCTAAACAGGAATGATTTTAAAACTTTGAATAAATTGCTTTAAAAAAGAAACGTTTTTGAGAAAGCCGTCCTAAACAGGATTGATTTTAAACTTTAAATAAATTGCTTTAAAGAGAAATGCTTTTGAGAAAACTATCCTAAATAGGAATGATTTTAAACTTTGAATAAATTGCTTTAAAAAAGAAATGTTTTGGAGAAACCCGTCCTAAACAGGATTGATTTTAAACTCTGAATAAATTGCTTTAAAAAGAAATGCTTTTGAGAAAACTGTCATAAACAGGAATGATTTTAAACATTGAATAAATTGCTTTAAAAATGTAATGTTTTTGAGAAACCCGTCCTAAACAGGATTGATTTTAAACTTTAAAAAAATTGCTTTAAAGAGAAATGCTTTTGAGAAAATTATCCTAAACAGGAATGATTTTAAGCTTTGAATAAATTGCTTTAAAAATAAATGCTTTTGAAAAAACTATCCTAAACAGGAATGATTTTAAAACTTTGAATAAATTGCTTTAAAAACGAAACGTTTTTGAGAAAGCCGTCATAAACAGGTTTGATTTTAAACTTTAAATAAATTGCTTTAAAGAGAAATGCTTTTGAGAAAATTATCCTAAACAGGAATGATTTTAAACTTTGAATAAATTGCTTAAAAAAAGAAGCACTTTTGAGAAAACCATCCTAAACAGGAATGATTTTAAACTTTGAATAAATTGCTTTAGAAATAAATGCTTTTGAAATAACTATCCTAAACAGGAATGATTTTAAAACTTTGAATAAATTGCTTTAAAAAAGAAACGTTTTTGAGAAAGCCGTCCTAAACAGGATTGATTTTAAACTTTAAATAAATTGCTTTAAAGAGAAATGCTTTTGAGAAAACTATCCTAAACAGGAATGATTTTAAACTTTGAATAAATTGCTTTAAAAAAGAAATATTTTTGAGAAACCAGTGCTAAACAGGATTGATATTAAACTCTGAATAAATTGCTTTAAAAAGAAGTGCTTTTGAGAAAACTGTCCTAAACAGGAATGATTTTAAACATTGAATAAATTGCTTTAAAAAAGAAATGTTTTTGAGAAACCCGTCCTAAACAGGATTGATTTTAAACTTTAAATAAATTGTTTTAAAGAGAAGTGCTTTTCAGAAAATTATCCTAAACAGGATTGATTTTAAACTTTGAATAAATTGCTTAAAAAAAGAAGCACTTTTGAGAAAACCATCCTAAACAGGAATGATTTTAAACTTTGAATAAATTACTTTAGAAATAAATGCTTTTGAAAAAACTATCCTAAACAGGAATGATTTTAAAACTTTGAATAAATTGCTTTAAAAAAGAAACGTTTTTGAGAAAGCCGTCCTAAACAGGATTGATTTTAAACTTTAAATAAATTGCTTTAAAGAGAAATGCTTTTGAGAAAACTATCCTAAATAGGAATGATTTTAAACTTTGAATAAATTGCTTTAAAAAAGAAATGTTTTGGAGAAACCCGTCCTAAACAGGATTGATTTTAAACTCTGAATAAATTGCTTTAAAAAGAAATGCTTTTGAGAAAACTGTCCTAAACAGGAATGATTTTAAACATTTAATAAATTGCTTTAAAAAAGAAATGTTTTTGAGAAACCCGTCCTAAACAGGATTGATTTTAAACTTTAAATAAATTGCTTTAAAGAGAAATGCTTTTGAGAAAACTATCCTAAACAGGAATGATTTTAAACTTTGAATAAATTGCTTTAAAAAAGAAATGTTTTTGAAAAACCCGACCTAAACAGGATTGATTTTAAACTCTGAATAAATTGCTTTAAAAAGAAATGCTTTTGAGAAAACTGTCCTAAACAGGAATAATTTTAAACATTTAATAAATTGCTTTAAAAAAGAAATGTTTTTGAGAAACCCGTCCTAAACAGGATTGATTTTAAACTTTAAATAAATTGCTTTAGAGAGAAATGCTTTTGAGAAAATTATCCTAGACAGGAATAATTTTAAACTTTGAATAAATTGCTTAAAAAAAGAAGCACTTTTGAGAAAACCATCCTAAACAGGAATGATTTTAAGCTTTGAATAAATTGCTTTAAAAATAAATGCTTTTGAAAAAACTATCCTAAACAGGAATGATTTTAAAACTTTGAATAAATTGCTTTAAAAAAGAAACGTTTTTGAGAAAGCCGTCCTAAACAGGATTGATTTTAAACTTTAAATAAATTGCTTTAAAGAGAAATGCTTTTGAGAAAACTATCCTAAATAGGAATGATTTTAAACTTTGAATAAATTGCTTTAAAAAAGAAATGTTTTGGAGAAACCCGTCCTAAACAGGAATGATTTTAAACTCTGAATAAATTGCTTTAAAAAAGAAATATTTTTGAGAAACCCGTGCTAAACAGGATTGATATTAAACTCTGAATAAATTGCTTTAAAAAGAAGTGCTTTTGAGAAAACTGTCCTAAACAGGAATGATTTTAAACATTGAATAAATTGCTTTAAAAAAGAAATGTTTTTGAGAAACCCGTCCTAAACAGGATTGATTTTAAACTTTAAATAAATTGTTTTAAAGAGAAGTGCTTTTCAGAAAATTATCCTAAACAGGATTGATTTTAAACTTTGAATAAATTGCTTAAAAAAAGAAGCACTTTTGAGAAAACCATCCTAAACAGGAATGATTTTAAACTTTGAATAAATTACTTTAGAAATAAATGCTTTTGAAAAAACTATCCTAAACAGGAATGATTTTAAAACTTTGAATAAATTGCTTTAAAAAAGAAACGTTTTTGAGAAAGCCGTCCTAAACAGGATTGATTTTAAACTTTAAATAAATTGCTTTAAAGAGAAATGCTTTTGAGAAAACTATCCTAAAGAGGAATGATTTTAAACTTTGAATAAATTGCTTTAAAAAAGAAATGTTTTGGAGAAACCCGTCCTAAACAGGATTGATTTTAAACTCTGAATAAATTGCTTTAAAAAGAAATGCTTTTGAGAAAACTGTCCTAAACAGGAATGATTTTAAACATTGAATAAATTGCTTTAAAAAAGAAATGTTTTTGAGAAACCCGTCCTAAACAGGATTGATTTTAAACTTTAAATAAATTGCTTTAAAGAGAAATGCTTTTGAGAAAACTATCCTAAACAGGAATGATTTTAAACTTTGAATAAATTACTTTAGAAATAAATGCTTTTGAAAAAACTATCCTAAACAGGAATGATTTTAAAACTTTGAATAAATTGCTTTAAAAATGAAACGTTTTTGAGAAAGCCGTCCTAAACAGGATTGATTTTAAACTTTAAATAAATTGCTTTAAAGAGAAATGCTTTTGAGAAAACTATCCTAAAGAGGAATGATTTTAAACTTTGAATAAATTGCTTTAAAAATAAATGCTTTTGAAAAAACTATCCTAAACAGGAATGATTTTAAAACTTTGAATAAATTGCTTTAAAAACGAAACGTTTTTGAGAAAGCCGTCATAAACAGGTTTGATTTTAAACTTTAAATAAATTGCTTTAAAGAGAAATGCTTTTGAGAAAATTATCCTAAACAGGAATGATTTTAAACTTTGAAAAAATTGCTTAAAAAAAGAAGCACTTCTGAGAAAACCATCCTAAACAGGAATGATTTTAAACTTTGAATAAATTGCTTTAGAAATAAATGCTTTTGAAATAACTATCCTAAACAGGAATGATTTTAAAACTTTGAATAAATTGCTTTAAAAAAGAAACGTTTTTGAGAAAGCCGTCCTAAACAGGATTGATTTTAAACTTTAAATAAATTGCTTTAAAGAGAAATGCTTTTGAGAAAACTATCCTAAACAGGAATGATTTTAAACTTTGAATAAATTGCTTTAAAAAAGAAATATTTTTGAGAAACCCGTGCTAAACAGGATTGATATTAAACTCTGAATAAATTGCTTTAAAAAGAAATGCTTTTGAGAAAACTGTCCTAAACAGGAATGATTTTAAACATTTAATAAATTGCTTTAAAAAAGAAATGTTTTTGAGAAACCCGTCCTAAACAGGATTGATTTTAAACTTTAAATAAATTGCTTTAGAGAGAAATGCTTTTGAGAAAATTATCCTAGACAGGAATGATTTTAAACTTTGAATAAATTGCTTAAAAAAAGAAGCACTTTTGAGAAAACCATCCTAAACAGGAATGATTTTAAGCTTTGAATAAATTGCTTTAGAAATAAATGCTTTTGAAAAAACTATCCTAAACAGGAATGATTTTAAAACTTTGAATAAATTGCTTTAAAAAAGAAACGTTTTTGAGAAAGCCGTCCTAAACAGGATTGATTTTAAACTTTAAATAAATTGCTTTAAAGAGAAATGCTTTTGAGAAAACTATCCTAAATAGGAATGATTTTAAACTTTGAATAAATTGCTTTAAAAAAGAAATGTTTTGGAGAAACCCGTCCTAAACAGGATTGATTTTAAACTCTGAATAAATTGCTTTAAAAAGAAATGCTTTTGAGAAAACTGTCATAAACAAGAATGATTTTAAACATTGAATAAATTGCTTTAAAAAAGTAATGTTTTTGAGAAACCCGTCCTAAACAGGATTGATTTTAAACTTTAAAAAAATTGCTTTAAAGAGAAATGCTTTTGAGAAAATTATCCTAAACAGGAATGATTTTAAGCTTTGAATAAATTGCTTTAAAAATAAATGCTTTTGAAAAAACTATCCTAAACAGGAATGATTTTAAAACTTTGAATAAATTGCTTTAAAAACGAAACGTTTTTGAGAAAGCCGTCATAAACAGGTTTGATTTTAAACTTTAAATAAATTGCTTTAAAGAGAAATGCTTTTGAGAAAATTATCCTAAACAGGAATGATTTTAAACTTTGAAAAAATTGCTTAAAAAAAGAAGCACTTTTGAGAAAACCATCCTAAACAGGAATGATTTTAAACTTTGAATAAATTGCTTTAGAAATAAATGCTTTTGAAATAACTATCCTAAACAGGAATGATTTTAAAACTTTGAATAAATTGCTTTAAAAAAGAAACGTTTTTGAGAAAGCCGTCCTAAACAGGATTGATTTTAAACTTTAAATAAATTGCTTTAAAGAGAAATGCTTTTGAGAAAACTATCCTAAACAGGAATGATTTTAAACTTTGAATAAATTGCTTTAAAAAAGAAATATTTTTGAGAAACCAGTGCTAAACAGGATTGATATTAAACTCTGAATAAATTGCTTTAAAAAGAAGTGCTTTTGAGAAAACTGTCCTAAACAGGAATGATTTTAAACATTGAATAAATTGCTTTAAAAAAGAAATGTTTTTGAGAAACCCGTCCTAAACAGGATTGATTTTAAACTTTAAATAAATTGTTTTAAAGAGAAGTGCTTTTCAGAAAATTATCCTAAACAGGATTGATTTTAAACTTTGAATAAATTGCTTAAAAAAAGAAGCACTTTTGAGAAAACCATCCTAAACAGGAATGATTTTAAACTTTGAATAAATTACTTTAGAAATAAATGCTTTTGAAAAAACTATCCTAAACAGGAATGATTTTAAAACTTTGAATAAATTGCTTTAAAAAAGAAACGTTTTTGAGAAAGCCGTCCTAAACAGGATTGATTTTAAACTTTAAATAAATTGCTTTAAAGAGAAATGCTTTTGAGAAAACTATCCTAAATAGGAATGATTTTAAACTTTGAATAAATTGCTTTAAAAAAGAAATGTTTTGGAGAAACCCGTCCTAAACAGGATTGATTTTAAACTCTGAATAAATTGCTTTAAAAAGAAATGCTTTTGAGAAAACTGTACTAAACAGGAATGATTTTAAACATTGAATAAATTGCTTTAAAAAAGAAATGTTTTTGAGAAACCCGTCCTAAACAGGATTGATTTTAAACTTTAAATAAATTGCTTTAAAGAGAAATGCTTTTGAGAAAACTATCCTAAACAGGAATGATTTTAAACTTTGAATAAATTGCTTTAAAAAAGAAATGTTTTTGAAAAACCCGACCTAAACAGGATTGATTTTAAACTCTGAATAAATTGCTTTAAAAAGAAATGCTTTTGAGAAAACTGTCCTAAACAGGAATGATTTTAAACATTTAATAAATTGCTTTAAAAAAGAAATGTTTTTGAGAAACCCGTCCTAAACAGGATTGATTTTAAACTTTAAATAAATTGCTTTAGAGAGAAATGCTTTTGAGAAAATTATCCTAGACAGGAATGATTTTAAACTTTGAATAAATTGCTTAAAAAAAGAAGCACTTTTGAGAAAACCATCCTAAACAGGAATGATTTTAAGCTTTGAATAAATTGCTTTAAAAATAAATGCTTTTGAAAAAACTATCCTAAACAGGAATGATTTTAAAACTTTGAATAAATTGCTTTAAAAAAGAAACGTTTTTGAGAAAGCCGTCCTAAACAGGATTGATTTTAAACTTTAAATAAATTGCTTTAAAGAGAAATGCTTTTGAGAAAACTATCCTAAATAGGAATGATTTTAAACTTTGAATAAATTGCTTTAAAAAAGAAATGTTTTGGAGAAACCCGTCCTAAACAGGAATGATTTTAAACTCTGAATAAATTGCTTTAAAAAAGAAATATTTTTGAGAAACCCGTGCTAAACAGGATTGATATTAAACTCTGAATAAATTGCTTTAAAAAGAAGTGCTTTTGAGAAAACTGTCCTAAACAGGAATGATTTTAAACATTGAATAAATTGCTTTAAAAAAGAAATGTTTTTGAGAAACCCGTCCTAAACAGGATTGATTTTAAACTTTAAATAAATTGTTTTAAAGAGAAGTGCTTTTCAGAAAATTATCCTAAACAGGATTGATTTTAAACTTTGAATAAATTGCTTAAAAAAAGAAGCACTTTTGAGAAAACCATCCTAAACAGGAATGATTTTAAACTTTGAATAAATTACTTTAGAAATAAATGCTTTTGAAAAAACTATCCTAAACAGGAATGATTTTAAAACTTTGAATAAATTGCTTTAAAAATGAAACGTTTTTGAGAAAGCCGTCCTAAACAGGATTGATTTTAAACTTTAAATAAATTGCTTTAAAGAGAAATGCTTTTGAGAAAACTATCCTAAAGAGGAATGATTTTAAACTTTGAATAAATTGCTTTAAAAAAGAAATGTTTTGGAGAAACCCGTCCTAAACAGGATTGATTTTAAACTCTGAATAAATTGCTTTAAAAAGAAATGCTTTTGAGAAAACTGTCCTAAACAGGAATGATTTTAAACATTAAATAAATTGCTTTAAAAAAGAAATGTTTTTGAGAAACCCGTCCTAAACAGGATTGATTTTAAACTTTAAATAAATTGCTTTAAAGAGAAATGCTTTTGAGAAAACTATCCTAAACAGGAATGATTTTAAACTTTGAATAAATTGCTTTAAAAAAGAAATGTTTTTGAAAAACCCGACCTAAACAGGATTGATTTTAAACTCTGAATAAATTACTTTAAAAAGAAATGCTTTTGAGAAAACTGTCCTAAACAGGAATGATTTTAAACATTTAATAAATTGCTTTAAAAAAGAAATGTTTTTGAGAAACCCGTCCTAAACAGGATTGATTTTAAACTTTAAATAAATTGCTTTAGAGAGAAATGCTTTTGAGAAAATTATCCTAGACAGGAATGATTTTAAACTTTGAATAAATTGCTTAAAAAAAGAAGCACTTTTGAGAAAACCATCCTAAACAGGAATGATTTTAAGCTTTGAATAAATTGCTTTAGAAATAAATGCTTTTGAAAAAACTATCCTAAACAGGAATGATTTTAAAACTTTGAATAAATTGCTTTAAAAAAGAAACGTTTTTGAGAAAGCCGTCCTAAACAGGATTGATTTTAAACTTTAAATAAATTGCTTTAAAGAGAAATGCTTTTGAGAAAACTATCCTAAATAGGAATGATTTTAAACTTTGAATAAATTGCTTTAAAAAAGAAATGTTTTGGAGAAACCCGTCCTAAACAGGATTGATTTTAAACTCTGAATAAATTGCTTTAAAAAGAAATGCTTTTGAGAAAACTGTCCTAAACAGGAATGATTTTAAACATTGAATAAATTGCTTTAAAAAAGTAATGTTTTTGAGAAACCCGTCCTAAACAGGATTGATTTTAAACTTTAAATAAATTGCTTTAAAGAGAAATGCTTTTGAGAAAATTATCCTAAACAGGAATGATTTTAAGCTTTGAATAAATTGCTTTAAAAATAAATGCTTTTGAAAAAACTATCCTAAACAGGAATGATTTTAAAACTTTGAATAAATTGCTTTAAAAACGAAACGTTTTTGAGAAAGCCGTCATAAACAGGTTTGATTTTAAACTTTAAATAAATTGCTTTAAAGAGAAATGCTTTTGAGAAAATTATCCTAAACAGGAATGATTTTAAACTTTGAATAAATTGCTTAAAAAAAGAAGCACTTTTGAGAAAACCATCCTAAACAGGAATGATTTTAAACTTTGAATAAATTGCTTTAGAAATAAATGCTTTTGAAATAACTATCCTAAACAGGAATGATTTTAAAACTTTGAATAAATTGCTTTAAAAAAGAAACGTTTTTGAGAAAGCCGTCCTAAACAGGATTGATTTTAAACTTTAAATAAATTGCTTTAAAGAGAAATGCTTTTGAGAAAACTATCCTAAACAGGAATGATTTTAAACATTGAATAAATTGCTTTAAAAAAGAAATATTTTTGAGAAACCAGTGCTAAACAGGATTGATATTAAACTCTGAATAAATTGCTTTAAAAAGAAGTGCTTTTGAGAAAACTGTCCTAAACAGGAATGATTTTAAACATTGAATAAATTGCTTTAAAAAAGAAATGTTTTTGAGAAACCCGTCCTAAACAGGATTGATTTTAAACTTTAAATAAATTGTTTTAAAGAGAAGTGCTTTTCAGAAAATTATCCTAAACAGGATTGATTTTAAACTTTGAATAAATTGCTTAAAAAAAGAAGCACTTTTGAGAAAACCATCCTAAACAGGAATGATTTTAAACTTTGAATAAATTACTTTAGAAATAAATGCTTTTGAAAAAACTATCCTAAACAGGAATGATTTTAAAACTTTGAATAAATTGCTTTAAAAAAGAAACGTTTTTGAGAAAGCCGTCCTAAACAGGATTGATTTTAAACTTTAAATAAATTGCTTTAAAGAGAAATGCTTTTGAGAAAACTATCCTAAATAGGAATGATTTTAAACTTTGAATAAATTGCTTTAAAAAAGAAATGTTTTGGAGAAACCCGTCCTAAACAGGATTGATTTTAAACTCTGAATAAATTGCTTTAAAAAGAAATGCTTTTGAGAAAACTGTCCTAAACAGGAATGATTTTAAACATTGAATAAATTGCTTTAAAAAAGAAATGTTTTTGAGAAACCCGTCCTAAACAGGATTGATTTTAAACTTTAAATAAATTGCTTTAAAGAGAAATGCTTTTGAGAAAACTATCCTAAACAGGAATGATTTTAAACTTTGAATAAATTGCTTTAAAAAAGAAATGTTTTTGAAAAACCCGACCTAAACAGGATTGATTTTAAACTCTGAATAAATTGCTTTAAAAAGAAATGCTTTTGAGAAAACTGTCCTAAACAGGAATGATTTTAAACATTTAATAAATTGCTTTAAAAAAGAAATGTTTTTGAGAAACCCGTCCTAAACAGGATTGATTTTAAACTTTAAATAAATTGCTTTAGAGAGAAATGCTTTTGAGAAAATTATCCTAGACAGGAATGATTTTAAACTTTGAATAAATTGCTTAAAAAAAGAAGCACTTTTGAGAAAACCATCCTAAACAGGAATGATTTTAAGCTTTGAATAAATTGCTTTAAAAATAAATGCTTTTGAAAAAACTATCCTAAACAGGAATGATTTTAAAACTTTGAATAAATTGCTTTAAAAAAGAAACGTTTTTGAGAAAGCCGTCCTAAACAGGATTGATTTTAAACTTTAAATAAATTGCTTTAAAGAGAAATGCTTTTGAGAAAACTATCCTAAATAGGAATGATTTTAAACTTTGAATAAATTGCTTTAAAAAAGAAATGTTTTTGAAAAACCCGACCTAAACAGGATTGATTTTAAACTCTGAATAAATTGCTTTAAAAAGAAATGCTTTTGAGAAAACTGTCCTAAACAGGAATGATTTTAAACATTTAATAAATTGCTTTAAAAAAGAAATGTTTTTGAGAAACCCGTCCTAAACAGGATTGATTTTAAACTTTAAATAAATTGCTTTAGAGAGAAATGCTTTTGAGAAAATTATCCTAGACAGGAATGATTTTAAACTTTGAATAAATTGCTTAAAAAAAGAAGCACTTTTGAGAAAACCATCCTAAACAGGAATGATTTTAAGCTTTGAATAAATTGCTTTAAAAATAAATGCTTTTGAAAAAACTATCCTAAACAGGAATGATTTTAAAACTTTGAATAAATTGCTTTAAAAAAGAAACGTTTTTGAGAAAGCCGTCCTAAGCAGGATTGATTTTAAACTTTAAATAAATTGCTTTAAAGAGAAATGCTTTTGAGAAAACTATCCTAAATAGGAATGATTTTAAACTTTGAATAAATTGCTTTAAAAAAGAAATGTTTTGGAGAAACACGTCCTAAACAGGATTGATTTTAAACTCTGAATAAATTACTTTAAAAAGAAATGCTTTTGAGAAAACTGTCCTAAACAGGAATGATTTTAAACATTGAATAAATTGCTTTAAAAAAGTAATGTTTTTGAGAAACCCGTCCTAAACAGGATTGATTTTAAACTTTAAATAAATTGCTTTAAAGAGAAATGCTTTTGAGAAAATTATCCTAAACAGGAATGATTTTAAGCTTTGAATAAATTGCTTTAAAAATAAATGCTTTTGAAAAAACTATCCTAAACAGGAATGATTTTAAAACTTTGAATAAATTGCTTTAAAAACGAAACGTTTTTGGGAAAGCCGTCATAAACAGGTTTGATTTTAAACTTTAAATAAATTGCTTTAAAGAGAAATGCTTTTGAGAAAATTATCCTAAACAGGAATGATTTTAAACTTTGAATAAATTGCTTAAAAAAAGAAGCACTTTTGAGAAAACCATCCTAAACAGGAATGATTTTAAACTTTGAATAAATTGCTTTAGAAATAAATGCTTTTGAAATAACTATCCTAAACAGGAATGATTTTAAAACTTTGAATAAATTGCTTTAAAAAAGAAACGTTTTTGAGAAAGCCGTCCTAAACAGGATTGATTTTAAACTTTAAATAAATTGTTTTAAAGAGAAATGCTTTTGAGAAAACTATCCTAAATAGGAATGATTTTAAACTTTGAATAAATTGCTTTAAAAAAGAAATGTTTTTGAGAAACCCGACCTAAACAGGATTGATTTTAAACTCTGAATAAATTGCTTTAAAAAGAAATGCTTTTGAGAAAACTGTCCTAAATAGGAATAATTTTCAACATTGAATAAATTGCTTTAAAAAAGAAATGTTTTTGAGAAACCCGTCCTAAACATGATTGATTTTAAACTTTAAATAAATTGCTTTAAAGAGAAATGCTTTTGAGAAAACTGTCCTAAACAGGAATGATTTTAAACATTGAATAAATTGCTTTAAAAAGAAATGTTTTTGAGAAACCCGTCCTAAACAGGATTGATTTTAAACTTTAAATAAATTGCTTTAGAGAGAAATGCTTTTGAGAAAATTATCATAGACAGGAATGATTTTAAACTTTGAATAAATTGCTTAAAAAAAGAAGCACTTTTGAGAAAACCACCCTAAATAGGAATGATTTTAAGCTTTGAATAAATTGCTTTAAAAATAAATGCTTTTGAAAAAACTATCCTAAACAGGAATGATTTTAAAACTTTGAATAAATTGCTTTAAAAAAGAAACGTTTTTGAGAAAGCCGTCCTAAACAGGATTGATTTTAAACTTTAAATAAATTGCTTTAAAGAGAAATGCTTTTGAGAAAACTGTCCTAAACAGGATGATTTTAAACTTTGAATAAATTGCTTTAAAAAAGAAATGTTTTTGAGAAACCCGTCCTAAACAGGATTGATTTTAAACTCTGAATAAATTGCTTTAAAAAGAAATGCTTTTGAGAAAACTGTCTTAAACAGGAATGATTTTAAACATTGAATAAATTGCTTTAAAAAACAAATGTTTTTGAGAAACCCGTCCTAAACAGGATTGATTTTAAACTTTAAATAAATTGCTTTAAAGAGAAATGCTTTTGAGAAAATTATCCTAAACAGGAATGATTTTAAACTTTGAATAAATTGCTTAAAAAAAGAAGCACTTCTGAGAAAACCATCCTAAACAGGAATGATTTTAAGCTTTGAATAAATTGCTTTAAAAATAAATGCTTTTGAAAAAACTATCCTAAACAGGAATGATTTTAAAACTTTGAATAAATTGCTTTAAAAAAGAAACGTTTTTGAGAAAGCCGTCCTAAACAAGATTGATTTTAAACTTTAAATAAATTGCTTTAAAGAGAAATGCTTTTGAGAAAACTATCCTAAACAGGAATGATTTTAAACTTTGAATAAATTGCTTTAAAAAAGAAATGTTTTTGAGAAACCCGACCTAAACAGGATTGATTTTAAACTCTGAATAAATTGCTTTAAAAAGAAATGCTTTTGAGAAAACTGTCCTAAACAGGAATGATTTTAAACATTGAATAAATTGCTTTAAAAAAGAAACGTTTTTGAGAAACCCGTCCTAAACAGGATTGATTTTAAACTTTAAATAAATTGCTTTAAAGAGAAATGCTTTTGAGAAAACTATCCTAAACAGGAATGATTTTAAACTTTGAATAAATTGCTTTAAAAAAGAAATGTTTTTGAAAAACCCGACCTAAACAGGATTGATTTTAAACTCTGAATAAATTGCTTTAAAAAGAAATGCTTTTGAGAAAACTGTCCTAAACAGGAATGATTTTAAACATTTAATAAATTACTTTAAAAAAGAAATGTTTTTGAGAAACCCGCCTTAACAGGATTGATTTTAAACTTTAAATAAATTGCTTTAGAGAGAAATGCTTTTGAGAAAATTATCCTAGACAGGAATGATTTTAAACTTTGAATAAATTGCTTAAAAAAAGAAGCACTTTTGAGAAAACCATCCTAAACAGGAATGATTTTAAGCTTTGAATAAATTGCTTTAAAAATAAATGCTTTTGAAAAAACTATCCTAAACAGGAATGATTTTAAAACTTTGAATAAATTACTTTAAAAAAGAAACGTTTTTGAGAAAGCCGTCCTAAGCAGGATTGATTTTAAACTTTAAATAAATTGCTTTAAAGAGAAATGCTTTTGAGAAAACTATCCTAAATAGGAATGATTTTAAACTTTGAATAAATTGCTTTAAAAAAGAAATGTTTTGGAGAAACCCGTCCTAAACAGGATTGATTTTAAACTCTGAATAAATTGCTTTAAAAAGAAATGCTTTTGAGAAAACTGTCCTAAACAGGAATGATTTTAAACATTGAATAAATTGCTTTAAAAAAGTAATGTTTTTGAGAAACCCGTCCTAAACAGGATTCATTTTAAACTTTAAATAAATTGCTTTATAGAGAAATGCTTTTGAGAAAATTATCCTAAACAGGAATGATTTTAAGCTTTGAATAAATTGCTTTAAAAATAAATGCTTTTGAAAAAACTATCCTAAACAGGAATGATTTTAAAACTTTGAATAAATTGCTTTAAAAACGAAACGTTTTTGGGAAAGCCGTCATAAACAGGTTTGATTTTAAACTTTAAATAAATTGCTTTAAAGAGAAATGCTTTTGAGAAAATTATCCTAAACACGAATGATTTTAAACTTTGAATAAATTGCTTAAAAAAAGAAGCACTTTTGAGAAAACCATCCTAAACAGGAATGATTTTAAACTTTGAATAAATTGCTTTAGAAATAAATGCTTTTGAAATAACTATCCTAAACAGGAATGATTTTAAAACTTTGAATAAATTGCTTTAAAAAAGAAACGTTTTTGAGAAAGCCGTCCTAAACAGGATTGATTTTAAACTTTAAATAAATTGCTTTAAAGAGAAATGCTTTTGAGAAAACTGTCCTAAACAGGATGATTTTAAACTTTGAATAAATTGCTTTAAAAAAGAAATGTTTTTGAGAAACCCGTCCTAAACAGGATTGATTTTAAACTCTGAATAAATTGCTTTAAAAAGAAATGCTTTTGAGAAAACTGTCTTAAACAGGAATGATTTTAAACATTGAATAAATTGCTTTAAAAAACAAATGTTTTTGAGAAACCCGTCCTAAACAGGATTGATTTTAAACTTTAAATAAATTGCTTTAAAGAGAAATGCTTTTGAGAAAACTATCCTAAACAGGAATGATTTTAAACTTTGAATAAATTGCTTAAAAAAAGAAGCACTTTTGAGAAAACCATCCTAAACAGGAATGATTTTAAGCTTTGAATAAATTGCTTTAAAAAAGAAATGTTTTTGAAAAACCCGACCTAAACAGGATTGATTTTAAACTCTGAATAAATTGCTTTAAAAAGAAATGCTTTTGAGAAAACTGTCCTAAACAGGAATGATTTTAAACATTTAATAAATTACTTTAAAAAAGAAATGTTTTTGAGAAACCCGCCTTAACAGGATTGATTTTAAACTTTAAATAAATTGCTTTAGAGAGAAATGCTTTTGAGAAAATTATCATAGACAGGAATGATTTTAAACTTTGAATAAATTGCTTAAAAAAAGAAGCACTTTTGAGAAAACCACCCTAAATAGGAATGATTTTAAGCTTTGAATAAATTGCTTTAAAAATAAATGCTTTTGAAAAAACTATCCTAAACAGGAATGATTTTAAAACTTTGAATAAATTGCTTTAAAAAAGAAACGTTTTTGAGAAAGCCGTCCTAAACAGGATTGATTTTAAACTTTAAATAAATTGCTTTAAAGAGAAATGCTTTTGAGAAAACTGTCCTAAACAGGATGATTTTAAACTTTGAATAAATTGCTTTAAAAAAGAAATGTTTTTGAGAAACCCGTCCTAAACAGGATTGATTTTAAACTCTGAATAAATTGCTTTAAAAAGAAATGCTTTTGAGAAAACTGTCTTAAACAGGAATGATTTTAAACATTGAATAAATTGCTTTAAAAAACAAATGTTTTTGAGAAACCCGTCCTAAACAGGATTGATTTTAAACTTTAAATAAATTGCTTTAAAGAGAAATGCTTTTGAGAAAATTATCCTAAACAGGAATGATTTTAAACTTTGAATAAATTGCTTAAAAAAAGAAGCACTTTTGAGAAAACCATCCTAAACAGGAATGATTTTAAGCTTTGAATAAATTGCTTTAAAAATAAATGCTTTTGAAAAAACTATCCTAAACAGGAATGATTTTAAAACTTTGAATAAATTGCTTTAAAAAAGAAACGTTTTTGAGAAAGCCGTCCTAAACAAGATTGATTTTAAACTTTAAATAAATTACTTTAAAGAGAAATGCTTTTGAGAAAACTATCCTAAACAGGAATGATTTTAAACTTTGAATAAATTGCTTTAAAAAAGAAATGTTTTTGAGAAACCCGACCTAAACAGGATTGATTTTAAACTCTGAATAAATTGCTTTAAAAAGAAATGCTTTTGAGAAAACTGTCTTAAACAGGAATGATTTTAAACATTGAATAAATTGCTTTAAAAAAGAAATGTTTTTGAGAAACCCGACCTAAACAGGATTGATTTTAAACTCTGAATAAATTGCTTTAAAAAGAAATGCTTTTGAGAAAACTGTCCTAAATAGGAATAATTTTCAACATTGAATAAATTGCTTTAAAAAAGAAATGTTTTTGAGAAACCCGTCCTAAACATGATTGATTTTAAACTTTAAATAAATTGCTTTGAAGAGAAATGTTTTTGAGAAAACTGTCCTAAACAGGAATGATTTTAAACATTGAATAAATTACTTTAAAAAAGAAATGCTTTTGAGAAACCCGTCCTAAACAGGATTGATTTTAAACTTTAAATAAATTGCTTTAGAGAGAAATGCTTTTGAGAAAATTATCATAGACAGGAATGATTTTAAACTTTGAATAAATTGCTTAAAAAAAGAAGCACTTTTGAGAAAACCACCCTAAATAGGAATGATTTTAAGCTTTGAATAAATTGCTTTAAAAATAAATGCTTTTGAAAAAACTATCCTAAACAGGAATGATTTTAAAACTTTGAATAAATTGCTTTAAAAAAGAAACGTTTTTGAGAAAGCCGTCCTAAACAGGATTGATTTTAAACTTTAAATAAATTGCTTTAAAGAGAAATGCTTTTGAGAAAACTGTCCTAAACAGGATGATTTTAAACTTTGAATAAATTGCTTTAAAAAAGAAATGTTTTTGAGAAACCCGTCCTAAACAGGATTGATTTTAAACTCTGAATAAATTGCTTTAAAAAGAAATGCTTTTGAGAAAACTGTCCTAAACAGGAATGATTTTAAACATTGAATAAATTGCTTTAAAAAAGTAATGTTTTTGAGAAACCCATCCTAAACAGGATTGATTTTAAACTTTAAATAAATTGCTTTAAAGAGAAATGCTTTTGAGAAAATTATCCTAAACAGGAATGATTTTAAGCTTTGAATAAATTGCTTTAAAAATAAATGCTTTTGAAAAAACTATCCTAAACAGTAATGATTTTAAAACTTTGAATAAATTGCTTTAAAAACGAAACGTTTTTGGGAAAGCCGTCATAAACAGGTTTGATTTTAAACTTTAAATAAATTGCTTTACAGAGAAATGCTTTTGAGAAAATTATCCTAAACAGGAATGATTTTAAACTTTGAATAAATTGCTTAAAAAAAGAAGCACTTTTGAGAAAACCATCCTAAACAGGAATGATTTTAAACTTTGAATAAATTGCTTTAGAAATAAATGCTTTTGAAATAACTATCCTAAACAGGAATGATTTTAAAACTTTGAATAAATTGCTTTAAAAAAGAAACGTTTTTGAGAAAGCCGTCCTAAACAGGATTGATTTTAAACTTTAAATAAATTGTTTTAAAGAGAAATGCTTTTGAGAAAACTATCCTAAATAGGAATGATTTTAAACTTTGAATAAATTGCTTTAAAAAAGAAATGTTTTTGAGAAACCCGACCTAAACAGGATTGATTTTAAACTCTGAATAAATTGCTTTAAAAAGAAATGCTTTTGAGAAAACTGTCCTAAATAGGAATAATTTTCAACATTGAATAAATTGCTTTAAAAAAGAAATGTTTTTGAGAAACCCGTCCTAAACATGATTGATTTTAAACTTTAAATAAATTGCTTTAAAGAGAAATGTTTTTGAGAAAACTGTCCTAAACAGGAATGATTTTAAACATTGAATAAATTACTTTAAAAAAGAAATGTTTTTGAGAAACCCGTCCTAAACAGGATTGATTTTAAACTTTAAATAAATTGCTTTAGAGAGAAATGCTTTTGAGAAAATTATCATAGACAGGAATGATTTTAAACTTTGAATAAATTGCTTAAAAAAAGAAGCACTTTTGAGAAAACCACCCTAAATAGGAATGATTTTAAGCTTTGAATAAATTGCTTTAAAAATAAATGCTTTTGAAAAAACTATCCTAAACAGGAATGATTTTAAAACTTTGAATAAATTGCTTTAAAAAAGAAACGTTTTTGAGAAAGCCGTCCTAAACAGGATTGATTTTAAACTTTAAATAAATTGCTTTAAAGAGAAATGCTTTTGAGAAAACTGTCCTAAACAGGATGATTTTAAACTTTGAATAAATTGCTTTAAAAAAGAAATGTTTTTGAGAAACCCGTCCTAAACAGGATTGATTTTAAACTCTGAATAAATTGCTTTAAAAAGAAATGCTTTTGAGAAAACTGTCTTAAACAGGAATGATTTTAAACATTGAATAAATTGCTTTAAAAAACAAATGTTTTTGAGAAACCCGTCCTAAACAGGATTGATTTTAAACTTTAAATAAATTGCTTTAAAGAGAAATGCTTTTGAGAAAATTATCCTAAACAGGAATGATTTTAAACTTTGAATAAATTGCTTAAAAAAAGAAGCACTTTTGAGAAAACCATCCTAAACAGGAATGATTTTAAGCTTTGAATAAATTGCTTTAAAAATAAATGCTTTTGAAAAAACTATCCTAAACAGGAATGATTTTAAAACTTTGAATAAATTGCTTTAAAAAAGAAACGTTTTTGAGAAAGCCGTCCTAAGCAGGATTGATTTTAAACTTTAAATAAATTGCTTTAAAGAGAAATGCTTTTGAGAAAACTATCCTAAATAGGAATGATTTTAAACTTTGAATAAATTGCTTTAAAAAAGAAATGTTTTGGAGAAACCCGTCCTAAACAGGATTGATTTTAAACTCTGAATAAATTGCTTTAAAAAGAAATGCTTTTGAGAAAACTGTCCTAAACAGGAATGATTTTAAACATTGAATAAATTGCTTTAAAAAAGTAATGTTTTTGAGAAACCCATCCTAAACAGGATTGATTTTAAACTTTAAATAAATTGCTTTAAAGAGAAATGCTTTTGAGAAAATTATCCTAAACAGGAATGATTTTAAGCTTTGAATAAATTGCTTTAAAAATAAATGCTTTTGAAAAAACTATCCTAAACAGGAATGATTTTAAAACTTTGAATAAATTGCTTTAAAAACGAAACGTTTTTGGGAAAGCCGTCATAAACAGGTTTGATTTTAAACTTTAAATAAATTACTTTACAGAGAAATGCTTTTGAGAAAATTATCCTAAACAGGAATGATTTTAAACTTTGAATAAATTGCTTAAAAAAAGAAGCACTTTTGAGAAAACCATCCTAAACAGGAATGATTTTAAACTTTGAATAAATTGCTTTAGAAATAAATGCTTTTGAAATAACTATCCTAAACAGGAATGATTTTAAAACTTTGAATAAATTGCTTTAAAAAAGAAACGTTTTTGAGAAAGCTGTCCTAAACAGGATTGATTTTAAACTTTAAATAAATTGCTTTAAAGAGAAATGCTTTTGAGAAAACTGTCCTAAACAGGATGATTTTAAACTTTGAATAAATTGCTTTAAAAAAGAAATGTTTTTGAGAAACCCGTCCTAAACAGGATTGATTTTAAACTCTGAATAAATTGCTTTAAAAAGAAATGCTTTTGAGAAAACTGTCTTAAACAGGAATGATTTTAAACATTGAATAAATTGCTTTAAAAAACAAATGTTTTTGAGAAACCCGTCCTAAACAGGATTGATTTTAAACTTTAAATAAATTGCTTTAAAGAGAAATGCTTTTGAGAAAATTATCCTAAACAGGAATGATTTTAAACTTTGAATAAATTGCTTAAAAAAAGAAGCACTTTTGAGAAAACCATCCTAAACAGGAATGATTTTAAGCTTTGAATAAATTGCTTTAAAAATAAATGCTTTTGAAAAAACTATCCTAAACAGGAATGATTTTAAAACTTTGAATAAATTGCTTTAAAAAATAAACGTTTTTGAGAAAGCCGTCCTAAACAAGATTGATTTTAAACTTTAAATAAATTGCTTTAAAGAGAAATGCTTTTGAGAAAACTATCCTAAACAGGAATGATTTTAAACTTTGAATAAATTGCTTTAAAAAAGAAATGTTTTTGAGAAACCCGACCTAAACAGAATTGATTTTAAACTCTGAATAAATTGCTTTAAAAAGAAATGCTTTTGAGAAAACTGTCCTAAACAGGAATGATTTTAAACATTGAATAAATTGCTTTAAAAAAGAAATGTTTTTGAGAAACCCGTCCTAAACAGGATTGATTTTAAACTTTAAATAAATTGCTTTAGAGCGAAATGCTTTTGAGAAAATTATCCTAGACAGGAATGATTTTAAACTTTGAATAAATTGTTTAAAAAAAGAAGCACTTTTGAGAAAACCATCCTAAACAGGAATGATTTTAAGCTTTGAATAAATTGCTTTAAAAATAAATGCTTTTGAAAAAACTATCCTAAACAGGAATGATTTTAAAACTTTGAATAAATTGCTTTAAAAAAGAAACGTTTTTGAGAAAGCCGTCCTAAACAGGATTGATTTTAAACTTTAAATAAATTGCTTAAAAGAGAAATGCTTTTGTGAAAACTATCCTAAACAGGAATGATTTTAAACTTTGAATAAATTGTTTTGAAAAAGAAATATTTTTGAGAAACCCGTCCTAAACAGGATTGATATTAAACTCTGAATAAATTGCTTTAAAAAGAAGTGCTTTTGAGAAAACTGTCCTAAACAGGAATGATTTTAAACATTGAATAAATTGCTTTAAAAAAGAAATGTTTTTGAGAAACCCGTCCTAAACATGATTGATTTTAAACTTTAAATAAATTGCTTTAAAGAGAAGTGCTTTTCAGAAAATTATCCTAAACAGGAATGATTTTAAACTTTGAATAAATTGCTTAAAAAAAGAAGCACTTTTGAGAAAACCATCCTAAACAGGAATGATTTTAAACTTTGAATAAATTACTTTAGAAATAAATGCTTTTGAAAAAACTATCCTAAACAGGAATAATTTTAAAACTTTGAATAAATTGCTTTAAAAAAGAAATGTTTTTGAGAAAGCCGTCCTAAACAGGATTGATTTTAAACTCTGAATAAATTGCTTTAAAAAGAAATGCTTTTGAGAAAACTGTCCTAAACAGTAATGATTTTAAACATTGAATAAATTGCTTTAAAAAAGAAATGTTTTTGAGAAACCCGTCCTAAACAGGATTGATTTTAAACTTTAAATAAATTGCTTTAAAGAGAAATGCTTTTGAGAAAATTATCCTAAACAGGAATGATTTTAAGCTTTGAATAAATTGCTTTAAAAATAAATGCTTTTGAAAAAACTATCCTAAACAGGAATGATTTTAAAACTTTGAATAAATTGCTTTAAAAACGAAACGTTTTTGAGAAAGCCGTCATAAACAGGTTTGATTTTAAACTTTAAATAAATTGCTTTAAAGAGAAATGCTTTTGAGAAAACTATCCTAAACAAGAATAATTTTAAACTTTGAATAAATTGCTTTAAAAAGAAATGTTTTTAAGAAACCCGTCCTAAACAGGATTGATTTTAAACTCTGAATGAATTGCTTTAAGAAGAAATACTTTTCAGAAAACTGTCCTAAACAGGAATGATTTTAAACATTGAATAAATTGCTTTAAAAAAGAAATGTTTTTTAGAAACCCGTCCTAAACAGGATTGATTTTAAACTTTAAATAAATTACTTTAAAGAGAAATGCTTTTTAGAAAATTATCCTAAACATGAATGATTTTAAAGTTTGAATAAATTACTTAAAAAAAGAAGCACTTTTGAGAAAACCATCCTAAACAGGAATGATTTTAAGCTTTGAATAAATTGCTTTAAAAATAAATACTTTTGAGAAAACTGTCCTAAACAGGAATGAGTTTAAACTTTAAATAAATTGCTTTAAAAAGAAATGCTTTTGAGAAAACTGTCTTAAACAGGATTGATTTTAAACTCTGAAGAAATTGCTTTAAAAAGAAATGCTTTTGAGAAAACTGCCCTAAACAGGAATGACTTTAAACTTTAAATAAATTGCTTTAAAAAGAAATGCTTTTGAAAAAACTGTCCTAAATAGGAATGACTTTAAACTTTAAATAAATTTCTTTAAAAAGAAATGCTTTTGAGAAAACTGTCCTAAACAGGAATGACTTTAAACTTTAAATAAATTGCTTTAAAAAGAAACGCTTTTGAGACAACTGTCCTAAACAGGATGATTTTAAACTTTGAATAAATTGCTTCAAAAAAGAAACGTTTTTGAGAAACCCGTCCTAAACAGGATTGATTTTAAACTCTGAATAAATTGCTTTAAAAAGAAATGCTTTTGAGAAAACTGTCCTAAACAGGAATGATTTTAAACATTAAATAAATTGCTTTAAAAAGAAATGTTTTTGAGAAACCCATCCTAAACAGGATTGATTTTAAACTTTAAATAAATTGCTTTAAAGAGAAATGCTTTTGAGAAAATTATCCTAAACAGGAATGATTTTAAACTTTGAATAAATTGCTTAAAAAAAGAAGCACTTTTGAGAAAACCATCCTAAACGGGAATGATTTTAAGCTTTGAATAAATTGCTTTAAAAATAAATGCTTTTGAAAAAACTATCCTAAACAGGAATGATTTTAAAACTTTGAATAAATTGCTTTAAAAAATAAAAGTTTTTGAGAAAGCCGTCCTAAACAGGATTGATTTAAAACTTTAAATAAATTGCTTTAAAGAGAAATGCTTTTGAGAAAACTATCCTAAACAGGAATGATTTTAAACTTTGAATAAATTGTTTTAAAAAAGAAATATTTTTGAGAAACCCGTCCTAAACAGGATTGATATTAAACTCTAAATAAATTGCTTTAAAAAGAAGTGCTTTTGAGAAAACTGTCCTAAACAGGAATGATTTTAAACATTGAATAAATTGCTTTAAAAAAGAAATGTTTTTAAGAAACCCGTCCTAAACAGGATTGATTTTAAACTTTAAATAAATTGCTTTAGAGTGAAATGCTTTTGAGAAAATTATCCTAGACAGGAATGATTTTAAGCTTTGAATAAATTGCTTAAAAAAAGAAACACTTTTGAGAAAACCATCTTAAACAGGAATGATTTTAAGCTTTGAATAAATTGCTTTAGAAATAAATGCTTTTGAAAAAACTATCCTAAACAGGAATGATTTTAAAACTTTGAATAAATTGCTTTAAAAAAGAAACGTTTTTGAGAAAGCCGTCCTAAACAGGATTGATTTTAAACTTTAAATAAATTGCTTTAAAGAGAAATGCTTTTGAGAAAACTATCCTAAATAGGAATGATTTTAAACTTTGAATAAATTGCTTTAAAAAAGAAATGTTTTTGAGAAACCCGACCTAAACAGGATTGATTTTAAACTCTGAATAAATTGCTTTAAAAAGAAATGCTTTTGAGAAAACTGTCCTAAATAGGAATAATTTTCAACATTGAATAAATTGCTTTAAAAAAGAAATGTTTTTGAGAAACCCGTCCTAAACATGATTGATTTTAAACTTTAAATAAATTGCTTTAAAGAGAAATGGTTTTGAGAAAACTGTCCTAAACAGGAATGATTTTAAACATTGAATAAATTGCTTTAAAAAAGAAATGTTTTTGAGAAACCCGTCCTAAACAGGATTGATTTTAAACTTTAAATAAATTGCTTTAGAGAGAAATGCTTTTGAGAAAATTATCATAGACAGGAATGATTTTAAACTTTGAATAAATTGCTTAAAAAAAGAAGCACTTTTGAGAAAACCACCCTAAATAGGAATGATTTTAAGCTTTGAATAAATTACTTTAAAAATAAATGCTTTTGAAAAAACTATCCTAAACAGGAATGATTTTAAAACTTTGACTAAATTGCTTTAAAAAAGAAACGTTTTTGAGAAAGCCGTCCTAAACAGGATTGATTTTAAACTTTAAATAAATTGCTTTAAAGAGAAATGCTTTTGAGAAAACTGTCCTAAACAGGATGATTTTAAACTTTGAATAAATTGCTTTAAAAAAGAAATGTTTTTGAGAAACCCGTCCTAAACAGGATTGATTTTAAACTCTGAAAAAATTGCTTTAAAAAGAAATGCTTTTGAGAAAACTGTCTTAAACAGGAATGATTTTAAACATTGAATAAATTGCTTTAAAAAACAAATGTTTTTGAGAAACCCGTCCTAAACAGGATTGATTTTAAACTTTAAATAAATTGCTTTAAAGAGAAATGCTTTTGAGAAAATTATCCTAAACAGGAATGATTTTAAACTTTGAATAAATTGCTTAAAAAAAGAAGCACTTTTGAGAAAACCATCCTAAACAGGAATGATTTTAAGCTTTGAATAAATTGCTTTAAAAATAAATGCTTTTGAAAAAACTATCCTAAACAGGAATGATTTTAAAACTTTGAATAAATTGCTTTAAAAAATAAACGTTTTTGAGAAAGCCGTCCTAAACAAGATTGATTTTAAACTTTAAATAAATTGCTTTAAAGAGAAATGCTTTTGAGAAAACTATCCTAAACAGGAATGATTTTAAACTTTGAATAAATTGCTTTAAAAAAGAAATGTTTTTGAGAAACCCGACCTAAACAGGATTGATTTTAAACTCTGAATAAATTGCTTTAAAAAGAAATGCTTTTGAGAAAACTGTCCTAAACAGGAATGATTTTAAACATTGAATAAATTGCTTTAAAAAAGAAATGTTTTTGAGAAACCCGTCCTAAACAGGATTGATTTTAAACTTTAAATAAATTGCTTTAGAGCGAAATGCTTTTGAGAAAATTATCCTAGGCAGGAATGATTTTAAACTTTGAATAAATTGCTTAAAAAAAGAAGCACTTTTGAGAAAACCATCCTAAACAGGAATGATTTTAAGCTTTGAATAAATTGCTTTAAAAATAAATGCTTTTGAAAAAACTATCCTAAACAGGAATGATTTTAAAACTTTGAATAAATTGCTTTAAAAAAGAAACGTTTTTGAGAAAGCCGTCCTAAACAGGATTGATTTTAAACTTTAAATAAATTGCTTAAAAGAGAAATGCTTTTGAGAAAACTATCCTAAACAGGAATGATTTTAAACTTTGAATAAATTGTTTTGAAAAAGAAATATTTTTGAGAAACCCGTCCTAAACAGGATTGATATTAAACTCTGAATAAATTGCTTTAAAAAGAAGTGCTTTTGAGAAAACTGTCCTAAACAGGAATGATTTTAAACATTGAATAAATTGCTTTAAAAAAGAAATGTTTTTGAGAAACCCGTCCTAAACATGATTGATTTTAAACTTTAAATAAATTGCTTTAAAGAGAAGTGCTTTTCAGAAAATTATCCTAAACAGGAATGATTTTAAACTTTGAATAAATTGCTTAAAAAAAGAAGCACTTTTGAGAAAACCATCCTAAACAGGAATGATTTTAAACTTTGAATAAATTACTTTAGAAATAAATGCTTTTGAAAAAACTATCCTAAACAGGAATAATTTTAAAACTTTGAATAAATTGCTTTAAAAAAGAAATGTTTTTGAGAAAGCCGTCCTAAACAGGATTGATTTTAAACTCTGAATAAATTGCTTTAAAAAGAAATGCTTTTGAGAAAACTGTCCTAAACAGTAATGATTTTAAACATTGAATAAATTGCTTTAAAAAAGAAATGTTTTTGAGAAACCCGTCCTAAACAGGATTGATTTTAAACTTTAAATAAATTGCTTTAAAGAGAAATGCTTTTGAGAAAATTATCCTAAACAGGAATGATTTTAAGCTTTGAATAAATTGCTTTAAAAATAAATGCTTTTGAAAAAACTATCCTAAACAGGAATGATTTTAAAACTTTGAATAAATTGCTTTAAAAACGAAACGTTTTTGAGAAAGCCGTCATAAACAGGTTTGATTTTAAACTTTAAATAAATTGCTTTAAAGAGAAATGCTTTTGAGAAAACTATCCTAAACAAGAATAATTTTAAACTTTGAATAAATTGCTTTAAAAAGAAATGTTTTTAAGAAACCCGTCCTAAACAGGATTGATTTTAAACTCTGAATAAATTGCTTTAAGAAGAAATACTTTTCAGAAAACTGTCCTAAACAGGAATGATTTTAAACATTGAATAAATTGCTTTAAAAAAGAAATGTTTTTTAGAAACCCGTCCTAAACAGGATTGATTTTAAACTTTAAATAAATTACTTTAAAGAGAAATGCTTTTTAGAAAATTATCCTAAACATGAATGATTTTAAAGTTTGAATAAATTACTTAAAAAAAGAAGCACTTTTGAGAAAACCATCCTAAACAGGAATGATTTTAAGCTTTGAATAAATTGCTTTAAAAATAAATACTTTTGAGAAAACTGTCCTAAACAGGAATGAGTTTAAACTTTAAATAAATTGCTTTAAAAAGAAATGCTTTGGAGAAAACTGTCTTAAACAGGATTGATTTTAAACTCTGAAGAAATTGCTTTAAAAAGAAATGCTTTTGAGAAAACTGCCCTAAACAGGAATGACTTTAAACTTTAAATAAATTGCTTTAAAAAGAAATGCTTTTGAAAAAACTGTCCTAAATAGGAATGACTTTAAACTTTAAATAAATTTCTTTAAAAAGAAATGCTTTTGAGAAAACTGTCCTAAACAGGAATGACTTTAAACTTTAAATAAATTGCTTTAAAAAGAAACGCTTTTGAGACAACTGTCCTAAACAGGATGATTTTAAACTTTGAATAAATTGCTTCAAAAAAGAAATGTTTTTGAGAAACCCGTCCTAAACAGGATTGATATTAAACTCTGAATAAATTGCTTTAAAAAGAAATGCTTTTGAGAAAACTGTCCTAAACAGGAATGATTTTAAACATTAAATAAATTGCTTTAAAAAGAAATGTTTTTGAGAAACCCATCCTAAACAGGATTGATTTTAAACTTTAAATAAATTGCTTTAAAGAGAAATGCTTTTGAGAAAATTATCCTAAACAGGAATGATTTTAAACTTTGAATAAATTGCTTAAAAAAAGAAGCACTTTTGAGAAAACCATCCTAAACAGGAATGATTTGAAGCTTTGAATAAATTGCTTTAAAAATAAATGCTTTTGAAAAAACTATCCTAAACAGGAATGATTTTAAAACTTTGAATAAATTGCTTTAAAAAATAAAAGTTTTTGAGAAAGCCGTCCTAAACAGGATTGATTTAAAACTTTAAATAAATTGCTTTAAAGAGAAATGCTTTTGAGAAAACTATCCTAAACAGGAATGATTTTAAACTTTGAATAAATTGTTTTAAAAAAGAAATATTTTTGAGAAACCCGTCCTAAACAGGATTGATATTAAACTCTAAATAAATTGATTTAAAAAGAAGTGCTTTTGAGAAAACTGTCCTAAACAGGAATGATTTTAAACATTGAATAAATTGCTTTAAAAAAGAAATGTTTTTAAGAAACCCGTCCTAAACAGGATTGATTTTAAACTTTAAATAAATTGCTTTAGAGAGAAATGCTTTTGAGAAAATTATCCTAGACAGGAATGATTTTAAGCTTTGAATAAATTGCTTAAAAAAAGAAGCACTTTTGAGAAAACCATCCTAAACAGGAATGATTTTAAGCTTTGAATAAATTGCTTTAGAAATAAATGCTTTTGAAAAAACTATCCTAAACAGGAATGATTTTAAAACTTTGAATAAATTGCTTTAAAAAAGAAACGTTTTTGAGAAAGCCGTCCTAAACAGGATTGATTTTAAACTTTAAATAAATTGCTTTAAAGAGAAATGCTTTTGAGAAAACTATCCTAAATAGGAATGATTTTAAACTTTGAATAAATTGCTTTAAAACAGAAATGTTTTTGAGAAACCCGTCCTAAACAGGTTTGATTTTAAACTCTGAATAAATTGCTTTAAAAAGAAATGCTTTTGAGAAAACTGTCCTAAACAGGAATGATTTTAAACATTGAATAAATTGCTTTAAAAAAGAAATGTTTTTGAGAAACCCGTCCTAAATAGGATTGATTTTAAACTTTAAATAAATTGCTTTAAAGAGAAATGCTTTTGAGAAAATTATCCTAAACAGGAATGATTTTAAACTTTGAATAAATTGCTTAAAAAAAGAAGCACTTTTGAGAAAACCATCCTAAACAGGAATGATTTTAAGCTTTTAATAAATTGCTTTAAAAATAAATGCTTTTGAAAAAACTATCCTAAACAGGAATGATTTTAAAACTTTGAATAAATTGCTTTAAAAACGAAACGTTTTTGAGAAAGCCGTCCTAAACAGGATTGATTTTAAACTTTAAATAAATTGCTTTAAAGAGAAATGCTTTTAAGAAAACTATCCTAAACAGGAATAATTTTAAACTTTGAATAAATTGCTTTAAAAAAGAAATGTTTTTGAGAAACCCGTCCTAAACAGGATTGATTTTAAACTCTGAATAAATTGCTTTAAAAAGAAATACTTTTGAGAAAACTGTCATAAACAGGAATGATTTTAAACATTGAATAAATTACTTTAAAAAAGAAATGTTTTTTAGAAACCCGTCCTAAACAGGATTGATTTTAAACTTTAAATAAATTGCTTTAAAGAGAAATGCTTTTGAGAAAATTATCCTAAACATGAATGATTTTAAAGTTTGAATAAATTGCTTAAAAAAAGAAGCACTTTTGAGAAAACCATCCTAAACAGGAATGATTTTAAGCTTTGAATAAATTGCTTTAAAAATAAATACTTTTGAGAAAACTGTCCTAAACAGGAATGAGTTTAAACTTTAAATAAATTGCTTTAAAAAGAAATGCTTTTGAGAAAACTGTCCTAAACAGGATGATTTTAAACTTTGAATAAATTGCTTTAAAAAAGAAATGTTTTTGACAAACCCGTCCTAAACTGGATTGATTTTAAACTCTGAATAAATTGCTTTAAAAAGAAATGCTTTTGAGAAAACTGTCCTAAACAGGAATGATTTTAAACATTGAATAAATTGCTTTAAAAAAGAAATGTTTTTGAGAAACCTGTCCTAAACAGGATTGATTTTAAACTTTAAATAAATTGCTTTAAAGAGAAATGCTTTTAAGAAAATTATCCTAAACAGGAATGATTTTAAGCTTTGAATAAATTACTTTAAAAATAAATGCTTTTGAAAAAACTATCCTAAACAGGAATGATTTTAAAACTTTGAATAAATTGCTTTAAAAACGAAACGTTTTTGAGAAAGCCGTCATAAACAGGTTTGATTTTAAACTTTAAATAAATTGCTTTAAAGACAAATGCTTTTGAGAAAACTATCTTAAACAAGAATAATTTTAAACTTTGAATAAATTGCTTTAAATAAGAAATGTTTTTGAGAAACTCGTCCTAAACAGGATTGATTTTAAACTCTGAATAAATTGCTTTAAAAAGAAATACTTTTGAAAAAACTGTCCTAAACAGGAATGATTTTAAACATTGAATAAATTACTTTAAAAAAGAAATGTTTTTTAGAAACCCGTCCTAAACAGGATTGATTTTAAACTTTAAATAAATTGCTTTAAAGAGAAATGCTTTTGATAAAATTATCCTAAACATGAATGATTTTAAAGTTTGAATAAATTGCTTAAAAAAAGAAGCACTTTTGAGAAAACCATCCTAAACAGGAATGATTTTAAGCTTTGAATAAATTGCTTTAAAAATAAATACTTTTGAGAAAACTATCCTAAACAGGAATGATTTTAAAACTTTGAATAAATTGCTTTAAAAAATAAAAGTTTTTGAAAAAGCCGTCCTAAACAGGATTGATTTTAAACTTTAAATAAATTGCTTTAAAGAGAAATGCTTTTGAGAAAACTATCCTAAACAGGAATGATTTTAAACTTTGAATAAATTGTTTTAAAAAAGAAATATTTTTGAGAAACCCGTCCTAAACAGGATTGATATTAAACTCTGAATAAATTGCTTTAAAAAGAAGTGCTTTTGAGAAAACTGTCCTAAACAGGATTGATTTTAAACATTGAATAAATTGCTTTAAAAAAGAAATGTTTTTGAGAAACCCGTCCTAAACAGGATTGATTTTAAACTTTAAATAAATTGCTTTAGAGAGAAATGCTTTTGAGAAAATTATCCTAGACAGGAATGATTTTAAGCTTTAAATAAATTGCTTAAAAAAAGAAGCACTTTTGAGAAAATCATCCTAAACAGGAATGATTTTAAGCTTTGAATAAATTGCTTTAGAAATAAATGCTTTTGAAAAAACTATCCTAAACAGGAATGATTTTAAAACTTTGAATAAATTGCTTTAAAAAAGAAACGTTTTTGAGAAAGCCGTCCTAAACAGGATTGATTTTAAACTTTAAATAAATTGCTTTAAAGAGAAATGCTTTTGAGAAAACTATCCTAAATAGGAATGATTTTAAACTTTGAATAAATTGCTTTAAAACAGAAATGTTTTTGAGAAACCCGTCCTAAACAGGATTGATTTTAAACTCTGAATAAATTGCTTTAAAAAGAAATGCTTTTGAGAAAACTGTCCTAAACAGGAATGATTTTAAACATTGAATAAATTGCTTTAAAAAAGAAATGTTTTTGAGAAACCCGTCCTAAACAGGATTGATTTTAAACTTTAAATAAATTGCTTTAAAGAGAAATGCTTTTGAGAAAATTATCCTAAACAGGAATGATTTTAAACTTTGAATAAATTGCTTAAAAAAAGAAGCACTTTTGAGAAAACCATCCTAAACAGGAATGATTTTAAGCTTTGAATAAATTGCTTTAAAAATAAATGCTTTTGAAAAAACTATCCTAAACAGGAATGATTTAAAACTTTGAATAAATTGCTTTAAAAAAGAAACGTTTTTGAGAAAGCCGTCCTAAACAGGATTGATTTTAAACTTTAAATAAATTGCTTTAAAGAGAAATGCTTTTGAGAAAACTATCCTAAACAGGAATGATTTTAAACTTTGAATAAATTGCTTTAAAAAAGAAATGTTTTTGAGAAACCCGACCTAAACAGAATTGATTTTAAACTCTGAATAAATTGCTTTAAAAAGAAATGCTTTTGAGAAAACTGTCCTAAACAGGAATGATTTTAAACATTGAATAAATTGCTTTAAAAAAGAAATGTTTTTGAGAAACCCGTCCTAAATAGGATTGATTTTAAACTTTAAATAAATTGCTTTAGAGCGAAATGCTTTTGAGAAAATTATCCTAGACAGGAATGATTTTAAACTTTGAATAAATTGCTTAAAAAAAGAAGCACTTTTGAGAAAACCATCCTAAACAGGAATGATTTTAAGCTTTGAATAAATTGCTTTAAAAATAAATGCTTTTGAAAAAACTATCCTAAACAGGAATGATTTTAAAACTTTGAATAAATTGCTTTAAAAAAGAAACGTTTTTGAGAAAGCCGTCCTAAACAGGATTGATTTTAAACTTTAAATAAATTGCTTAAAAGAGAAATGCTTTTGAGAAAACTATCCTAAACAGGAATGATTTTAAACTTTGAATAAATTGTTTTGAAAAAGAAATATTTTTGAGAAACCCGTCCTAAACAGGATTGATATTAAACTCTGAATAAATTAATTTAAAAAGAAGTGCTTTTGAGAAAACTGTCCTAAACAGGAATGATTTTAAACATTGAATAAATTGCTTTAAAAAAGAAATGTTTTTGAGAAACCCGTCCTAAACATGATTGATTTTAAACTTTAAATAAATTGCTTTAAAGAGAAGTGCTTTTCAGAAAATTATCCTAAACAGGAATGATTTTAAACTTTGAATAAATTGCTTAAAAAAAGAAGCACTTTTGAGAAAACCATCCTAAACAGGAATGATTTTAAACTTTGAATAAATTACTTTAGAAATAAATGCTTTTGAAAAAACTATCCTAAACAGGAATAATTTTAAAACTTTGAATAAATTGCTTTAAAAAAGAAATGTTTTTGAGAAAGCCGTCCTAAACAGGATTGATTTTAAACTCTGAATAAATTGCTTTAAAAAGAAATGCTTTTGAGAAAACTGTCCTAAACAGTAATGATTTTAAACATTGAATAAATTGCTTTAAAAAAGAAATGTTTTTGAGAAACCCGTCCTAAACAGGATTGATTTTAAACTTTAAATAAATTGCTTTAAAGAGAAATGCTTTTGAGAAAATTATCCTAAACAGGAATGATTTTAAGCTTTGAATAAATTGCTTTAAAAATAAATGCTTTTGAAAAAACTATCCTAAACAGGAATGATTTTAAAACCTTGAATAAATTGCTTTAAAAACGAAACGTTTTTGAGAAAGCCGTCATAAACAGGTTTGATTTTAAACTTTAAATAAATTGCTTTAAAGAGAAATGCTTTTGAGAAAACTATCCTAAACAAGAATAATTTTAAACTTTGAATAAATTACTTTAAAAAGAAATGTTTTTAAGAAACCCGTCCTAAACAGGATTGATTTTAAACTCTGAATAAATTGCTTTAAGAAGAAATACTTTTCAGAAAACTGTCCTAAACAGGAATGATTTTAAACATTGAATAAATTGCTTTAAAAAAGAAATGTTTTTTAGAAACCCGTCCTAAACAGGATTGATTTTAAACTTTAAATAAATTACTTTAAAGAGAAATGCTTTTTAGAAAATTATCCTAAACATGAATGATTTTAAAGTTTGAATAAATTACTTAAAAAAAGAAGCACTTTTGAGAAAACCATCCTAAACAGGAATGATTTTAAGCTTTGAATAAATTGCTTTAAAAATAAATACTTTTGAGAAAACTGTCCTAAACAGGAATGAGTTTAAACTTTAAATAAATTGCTTTAAAAAGAAATGCTTTTGAGAAAACTGTCTTAAACAGGATTGATTTTAAACTCTGAAGAAATTGCTTTAAAAAGAAATGCTTTTGAGAAAACTGCCCTAAACAGGAATGACTTTAAACTTTAAATAAATTGCTTTAAAAAGAAATGCTTTTGAAAAAACTGTCCTAAATAGGAATGACTTTAAACTTTAAATAAATTTCTTTAAAAAGAAATGCTTTTGAGAAAACTGTCCTAAACAGGAATGACTTTAAACTTTAAATAAATTGCTTTAAAAAGAAACGCTTTTGAGACAACTGTCCTAAACAGGATGATTTTAAACTTTGAATAAATTGCTTCAAAAAAGAAATGTTTTTGAGAAACCCGTCCTAAACAGGATTGATTTTAAACTCTGAATAAATTGCTTTAAAAAGAAATGCTTTTGAGAAAACTGTCCTAAACAGGAATGATTTTAAACATTAAATAAATTGCTTTAAAAAGAAATGTTTTTGAGAAACCCATCCTAAACAGGATTGATTTTAAACTTTAAATAAATTGCTTTAAAGAGAAATGCTTTTGAGAAAATTATCCTAAACAGGAATGATTTTAAACTTTGAATAAATTGCTTAAAAAAAGAAGCACTTTTGAGAAAACCATCCTAAACAGGAATGATTTTAAGCTTTGAATAAATTGCTTTAAAAATAAATGCTTTTGAAAAAACTATCCTAAACAGGAATGATTTTAAAACTTTGAATAAATTGCTTTAAAAAATAAAAGTTTTTGAGAAAGCCGTCCTAAACAGGATTGATTTTAAACTTTAAATAAATTGCTTTAAAGAGAAATGCTTTTGAGAAAACTATCCTAAACAGGAATGATTTTAAACTTTGAATAAATTGTTTTAAAAAAGAAATATTTTTGAGAAACCCGTCCTAAACAGGATTGATATTAAACTCTGAATAAATTGCTTTAAAAAGAAGTGCTTTTGAGAAAACTGTCCTAAACAAGAATGATTTTAAACATTGAATAAATTGCTTTAAAAAAGAAATGTTTTTGAGAAACCCGTCCTAAACAGAATTGATTTTAAACTTTAAATAAATTGCTTTAGAGAGAAATGCTTTTGAGAAAATTATCCTAGACAGGAATGATTTTAAGCTTTGAATAAATTGCTTAAAAAAAGAAGCACTTTTGAGAAAACCATCCTAAACAGGAATGATTTTAAGCTTTGAATAAATTGCTTTAGAAATAAATGCTTTTGAAAAAACTATCCTAAACAGGAATGATTTTAAAACTTTGAATAAATTGCTTTAAAAAAGAAACGTTTTTGAGAAACCCGTCCTAAACAGGATTGATTTTAAACTTTAAATAAATTGCTTTAAAGAGAAATGCTTTTGAGAAAACTATCCTAAATAGGAATGATTTTAAACTTTGAATAAATTGTTTTAAAAAAGAAATATTTTTGAGAAACCCGTCCTAAACAGGATTGATATTAAACTCTGAATAAATTGCTTTAAAAAGAAGTGCTTTTGAGAAAACTGTCCTAAACAGGAATGATTTTAAACATTGAATAAATTGCTTTAAAAAAGAAATGTTTTTGAGAAACCCGTCCTAAACAGGATTGATTTTAAACTTTAAATAAATTGCTTTAGAGAGAAATGCTTTTGAGAAAATTATCCTAGACAGGAATGATTTTAAGCTTTGAATAAATTGCTTAAAAAAAGAAGCACTTTTGAGAAAACCATCCTAAACAGGAATGATTTCAAGCTTTGAATAAATTGCTTTAGAAATAAATGCTTTTGAAAAAACTATCCTAAACAGGAATGATTTTAAAACTTTGAATAAATTGCTTTAAAAAAGAAACGTTTTTGAGAAACCCGTCCTAAACAGGATTGATTTTAAACTTTAAATAAATTGCTTTAAAGAGAAATGCTTTTGAGAAAACTATCCTAAATAGGAATGATTTTAAACTTTGAATAAATTGTTTTAAAAAAGAAATATTTTTGAGAAACCCGTCCTAAACAGGATTGATATTAAACTCTTAATAAATTGCTTTAAAAAGAAGTGCTTTTGAGAAAACTGTCCTAAACAGGAATGATTTTAAACATTGAATAAATTGCTTTAAAAAAGAAATGTTTTTGAGAAACCCGTCCTAAACAGGATTGATTTTAAACTTTAAATAAATTGCTTTAAAGAGAAATTCTTTTGAGAAAATTATCCTAAACAGGAATGATTTTAAACTTTGAATAAATTGCTTAAAAAAAGAAGCACTTTTGAGAAAACCATCCTAAACAGGAATGATTTTAAGCTTTTAATAAATTGCTTTAAAAATAAATGCTTTTGAAAAAACTATCCTAAACAGGAATGATTTTAAAACTTTGAATAAATTGCTTTAAAAACGAAACGTTTTTGAGAAAGCCGTCCTAAACAGGATTGATTTTAAACTTTAAATAAATTGCTTTAAAGAGAAATGCTTTTGAGAAAACTATCCTAAACAGGAATAATTTTAAACATTGAATAAATTGCTTTAAAAAAGAAATGTTTTTTAGAAACCCGTCCTAAACAGGATTGATTTTAAACTTTAAATAAATTACTTTAAAGAGAAATGCTTTTTAGAAAATTATCCTAAACATGAATGATTTTAAAGTTTGAATAAATTACTTAAAAAAAGAAGCACTTTTGAGAAAACCATCCTAAACAGGAATGATTTTAAGCTTTGAATAAATTGCTTTAAAAATAAATACTTTTGAGAAAACTGTCCTAAACAGGAATGAGTTTAAACTTTAAATAAATTGCTTTAAAAAGAAATGCTTTTGAGAAAACTGTCTTAAACAGGATTGATTTTAAACTCTGAAGAAACTGCTTTAAAAAGAAATGCTTTTGAGAAAACTGCCCTAAACAGGAATGACTTTAAACTTTAAATAAATTGCTTTAAAAAGAAATGCTTTTGAAAAAACTGTCCTAAATAGGAATGACTTTAAACTTTAAATAAATTTCTTTAAAAAGAAATGCTTTTGAGAAAACTGTCCTAAACAGGAATGACTTTAAACTTTAAATAAATTGCTTTAAAAAGAAACGCTTTTGAGACAACTGTCCTAAACAGGATGATTTTAAACTTTGAATAAATTGCTTCAAAAAAGAAATGTTTTTGAGAAACCCGTCCTAAACAGGATTGATTTTAAACTCTGAATAAATTGCTTTAAAAAGAAATGCTTTTGAGAAAACTGTCCTAAACAGGAATGATTTTAAACATTAAATAAATTGCTTTAAAAAGAAATGTTTTTGAGAAACCCATCCTAAACAGGATTGATTTTAAACTTTAAATAAATTGCTTTAAAGAGAAATGCTTTTGAGAAAATTATCCTAAACAGGAATGATTTTAAACTTTGAATAAATTGCTTAAAAAAAGAATCACTTTTGAGAAAACCATCCTAAACACGAATGATTTTAAGCTTTGAATAAATTGCTTTAAAAATAAATGCTTTTGAAAAAACTATCCTAAACAGGAATGATTTTAAAACTTTGAATAAATTGCTTTAAAAAATAAAAGTTTTTGAGAAAGCCGTCCTAAACAGGATTGATTTTAAACTTTAAACAAATTGCTTTAAAGAGAAATGCTTTTGAGAAAACTATCCTAAACAGGAATGATTTTAAACTTTGAATAAATTGTTTTAAAAAAGAAATATTTTTGAGAAACCCGTCCTAAACAGGATTGATATTAAACTCTGAATAAATTGCTTTAAAAAGAAGTGCTTTTGAGAAAACTGTCCTAAACAGGAATGATTTTAAACATTGAATAAATTGCTTTAAAAAAGAAATGTTTTTGAGAAACCCGTCCTAAACAGGATTGATTTTAAACTTTAAATAAATTGCTTTAGAGAGAAATGCTTTTGAGAAAATTATCCTAGACAGGAATGATTTTAAGCTTTGAATAAATTGCTTAAAAAAAGAAGCACTTTTGAGAAAACCATCCTAAACAGGAATGATTTTAAGCTTTGAATAAATTGCTTTAGAAATAAATGCTTTTGAAAAAACTATCCTAAACAGGAATGATTTTAAAACTTTGAATAAATTGCTTTAAAAAAGAAACGTTTTTGAGAAACCCGTCCTAAACAGGATTGATTTTAAACTTTAAATAAATTGCTTTAAAGAGAAATGCTTTTGAGAAAACTATCCTAAATAGGAATGATTTTAAACTTTGAATAAATTGTTTTAAAAAAGAAATATTTTTGAGAAACCCGTCCTAAACAGGATTGATATTAAACTCTGAATAAATTGCTTTAAAAAGAAGTGCTTTTGAGAAAACTGTCCTAAACAGGAATGATTTTAAACATTGAATAAATTGCTTTAAAAAAGAAATGTTTTTGAGAAACCCGTCCTAAACAGGATTGATTTTAAACTTTAAATAAATTGCTTTAGAGAGAAATGCTTTTGAGAAAATTATCCTAGACAGGAATGATTTTAAGCTTTGAATAAATTGCTTAAAAAAAGAAGCACTTTTGAGAAAACCATCCTAAACAGGAATGATTTCAAGCTTTGAATAAATTGCTTTAGAAATAAATGCTTTTGAAAAAACTATCCTAAACAGGAATGATTTTAAAACTTTGAATAAATTGCTTTAAAAAAGAAACGTTTTTGAGAAACCCGTCCTAAACAGGATTGATTTTAAACTTTAAATAAATTGCTTTAAAGAGAAATGCTTTTGAGAAAACTATCCTAAATAGGAATGATTTTAAACTTTGAATAAATTGTTTTAAAAAAGAAATATTTTTGAGAAACCCGTCCTAAACAGGATTGATATTAAACTCTGAATAAATTGCTTTAAAAAGAAGTGCTTTTGAGAAAACTGTCCTAAACAGGAATGATTTTAAACATTGAATAAATTGCTTTAAAAAAGAAATGTTTTTGAGAAACCCGTCCTAAACAGGATTGATTTTAAACTTTAAATAAATTGCTTTAAAGAGAAATTCTTTTGAGAAAATTATCCTAAACAGGAATGATTTTAAACTTTGAATAAATTGCTTAAAAAAAGAAGCACTTTTGAGAAAACCATCCTAAACAGGAATGATTTTAAGCTTTGAATAAATTGCTTTAAAAATAAATGCTTTTGAAAAAACTATCCTAAACAGGAATGATTTTAAAACTTTGAATAAATTGCTTTAAAAAAGAAACGTTTTTGAGAAAGCCGTCCTAAACAGGATTGATTTTAAACTTTAAATAAATTGCTTAAAAGAGAAATGCTTTTGAGAAAACTATCCTAAACAGGAATGATTTTAAACTTTGAATAAATTGTTTTGAAAAAGAAATATTTTTGAGAAACCCGTCCTAAACAGGATTGATATTAAACTCTGAATAAATTGCTTTAAAAAGAAGTGCTTTTGAGAAAACTGTCCTAAACAGGAATGATTTTAAACATTGAATAAATTGCTTTAAAAAAGAAATGTTTTTGAGAAACCCGTCCTAAACAGGATTGATTTTAAACTTTAAATAAATTGCTTTAAAGAGAAATGCTTTTGAGAAAATTATCCTAAACAGGAATGATTTTAAACTTTGAATAAATTGCTTAAAAAAAGAAGCACTTTTGAGAAAACCATCCTAAACAGGAATGATTTTAAGCTTTGAATAAATTGCTTTAAAAATAAATGCTTTTGAAAAAACTATCCTAAACAGGAATGATTTTAAAACTTTGAATAAATTGCTTTAAAAAAGAAACGTTTTTGAGAAAGCCGTCCTAAACAGGATTGATTTTAAACTTTAAATAAATTGCTTAAAAGAGAAATGCTTTTGAGAAAACTATCCTAAACAGGAATGATTTTAAACTTTGAATAAATTGTTTTGAAAAAGAAATATTTTTGAGAAACCCGTCCTAAACAGGATTGATATTAAACTCTGAATAAATTGCTTTAAAAAGAAGTGCTTTTGAGAAAACTGTCCTAAACAGGAATGATTTTAAACATTGAATAAATTGCTTTAAAAAAGAAATGTTTTTGAGAAACCCGTCCTAAACAGGATTGATTTTAAACTTTAAATAAATTGCTTTAAAGAGAAATGCTTTTGAGAAAATTATCCTAAACAGGAATGATTTTAAACTTTGAATAAATTGCTTAAAAAAAGAAGCACTTTTGAGAAAACCATCCTAAACAGGAATGATTTTAAGCTTTTAATAAATTGCTTTAAAAATAAATGCTTTTGAAAAAACTATCCTAAACAGGAATGATTTTAAAACTTTGAATAAATTGCTTTAAAAACGAAACGTTTTTGAGAAAGCCGTCGTAAACAGGATTGATTTTAAACTTTAAATAAATTGCTTTAAAGAGAAATGCTTTTGAGAAAACTATCCTAAACAGGAATAATTTTAAACTTTGAATAAATTGCTTTAAAAAAGAAATGTTTTTGAGAAACCCGTCCTAAACAGGATTGATTTTAGACTCTGAATAAATTGCTTTAAAAAGAAATACTTTTGAGAAAACTGTCATAAACAGGAATGATTTTAAACATTGAATAAATTACTTTAAAAAAGAAATGTTTTTTAGAAACCCGTCCTAAACAGGATTGATTTTAAACTTTAAATAAATTGCTTTAAAGAGAAATGCTTTTGAGAAAATTATCCTAAACAAGAATGATTTTAAACTTTGAATAAATTGCTTAAAAAAAGAAGCACTTTTGAGAAAACCATCCTAAACAGGAATGATTTTAAGCTTTGAATAAATTGCTTTAAAAATAAATGCTTTTGAAAAAACTATCCTAAACAGGAATGATTTTAAAACTTTGAATAAATTGCTTTAAAAAAGAAACGTTTTTGAGAAAGCCGTCCTAAACAGGATTGATTTTAAACTTTAAATAAATTGCTTAAAAGAGAAATGCTTTTGAGAAAACTATCCTAAACAGGAATGATTTTAAACTTTGAATAAATTGTTTTGAAAAAGAAATATTTTTGAGAAACCCGTCCTAAACAGGATTGATATTAAACTCTGAATAAATTGCTTTAAAAAGAAGTGCTTTTGAGAAAACTGTCCTAAACAGGAATGATTTTAAACATTGAATAAATTGCTTTAAAAAAGAAATGTTTTTGAGAAACCCGTCCTAAACATGATTGATTTTAAACTTTAAATAAATTGCTTTAAAGAGAAGTGCTTTTCAGAAAATTATCCTAAACAGGAATGATTTTAAACTTTGAATAAATTGCTTAAAAAAAGAAGCACTTTTGAGAAAACCATCCTAAATAGGAATGATTTTAAACTTTGAATAAATTACTTTAGAAATAAATGCTTTTGAAAAAACTATCCTAAACAGGAATAATTTTAAAACTTTGAATAAATTGCTTTAAAAAAGAAATGTTTTTGAGAAAGCCGTCCTAAACAGGATTGATTTTAAACTCTGAATAAATTGCTTTAAAAAGAAATGCTTTTGAGAAAACTGTCCTAAACAGTAATGATTTTAAACATTGAATAAATTGCTTTAAAAAAGAAATGTTTTTGAGAAACCCGTCCTAAACAGGATTGATTTTAAACTTTAAATAAATTGCTTTAAAGAGAAATGCTTTTGAGAAAATTATCCTAAACAGGAATGATTTTAAGCTTTGAATAAATTGCTTTAAAAATAAATGCTTTTGAAAAATCTATCCTAAACAGGAATGATTTTAAAACTTTGAATAAATTGCTTTAAAAACGAAACGTTTTTGAGAAAGCCGTCATAAACAGGTTTGATTTTAAACTTTAAATAAATTGCTTTAAAGAGAAATGCTTTTGAGAAAACTATCCTAAACAAGAATAATTTTAAACCTTGAATAAATTGCTTTAAAAAAAATGTTTTTAAGAAACCCGTCCTAAACAGGATTGATTTTAAACTCTGAATAAATTGCTTTAAGAAGAAATACTTTTCAGAAAACTGTCCTAAACAGGAATGATTTTAAACATTGAATAAATTGCTTTAAAAAAGAAATGTTTTTTAGAAACCCGTCCTAAACAGGATTGATTTTAAACTTTAAATAAATTACTTTAAAGAGAAATGCTTTTTAGAAAATTATCCTAAACATGAATGATTTTAAAGTTTGAATAAATTACTTAAAAAAAGAAGCACTTTTGAGAAAACCATCCTAAACAGGAATGATTTTAAGCTTTGAATAAATTGCTTTAAAAATAAATACTTTTGAGAAAACTGTCCTAAACAGGAATGAGTTTAAACTTTAAATAAATTGCTTTAAAAAGAAATGCTTTTGAGAAAACTGTCTTAAACAGGATTGATTTTAAACTCTGAAGAAATTGCTTTAAAAAGAAATGCTTTTGAGAAAACTGCCCTAAACAGGAATGACTTTAAACTTTAAATAAATTGCTTTAAAAAGAAATGCTTTTGAAAAAACTGTCCTAAATAGGAATGACTTTAAACTTTAAATAAATTTCTTTAAAAAGAAATGCTTTTGAGAAAACTGTCCTAAACAGGAATGACTTTAAACTTTAAATAAATTGCTTTAAAAAGAAACGCTTTTGAGACAACTGTCCTAAACAGGATGATTTTAAACTTTGAATAAATTGCTTCAAAAAAGAAATGTTTTTGAGAAACCCGTCCTAAACAGGATTGATTTTAAACTCTGAATAAATTGCTTTAAAAAGAAATGCTTTTGAGAAAACTGTCCTAAACAGGAATGATTTTAAACATTAAATAAATTGCTTTAAAAAGAAATGTTTTTGAGAAACCCATCCTAAACAGGATTGATTTTAAACTTTAAATAAATTGCTTTAAAGAGAAATGCTTTTGAGAAAATTATCCTAAACAGGAATGATTTTAAACTTTGAATAAATTGCTTAAAAAAAGAAGCACTTTTGAGAAAACCATCCTAAACAGGAATGATTTTAAGCTTTGAATAAATTGCTTTAAAAATAAATGCTTTTGAAAAAACTATCCTAAACAGGAATGATTTTAAAACTTTGAATAAATTGCTTTAAAAAATAAAAGTTTTTGAGAAAGCCGTCCTAAACAGGATTGATTTTAAACTTTAAATAAATTGCTTTAAAGAGAAATGCTTTTGAGAAAACTATCCTAAACAGGAATGATTTTAAACTTTGAATAAATTGTTTTAAAAAAGAAATATTTTTGAGAAACCCGTCCTAAACAGGATTGATATTAAACTCTGAATAAATTGCTTTAAAAAGAAGTGCTTTTGAGAAAACTGTCCTAAACAGGAATGATTTTAAACATTGAATAAATTGCTTTAAAAAAGAAATGTTTTTGAGAAACCCGTCCTAAACAGGATTGATTTTAAACTTTAAATAAATTGCTTTAGAGAGAAATGCTTTTGAGAAAATTATCCTAGACAGGAATGATTTTAAGCTTTGAATAAATTGCTTAAAAAAAGAAGCACTTTTGAGAAAACCATCCTAAACAGGAATGATTTTAAGCTTTGAATAAATTGCTTTAGAAATAAATGCTTTTGAAAAAACTATCCTAAACAGGAATGATTTTAAAACTTTGAATAAATTGCTTTAAAAAAGAAACGTTTTTGAGAAACCCGTCCTAAACAGGATTGATTTTAAACTTTAAATAAATTGCTTTAAAGAGAAATGCTTTTGAGAAAACTATCCTAAATAGGAATGATTTTAAACTTTGAATAAATTGTTTTAAAAAAGAAATATTTTTGAGAAACCCGTCCTAAACAGGATTGATATTAAACTCTGAATAAATTGCTTTAAAAAGAAGTGCTTTTGAGAAAACTGTCCTAAACAGGAATGATTTTAAACATTGAATAAATTGCTTTAAAAAAGAAATGTTTTTGAGAAACCCGTCCTAAACAGGATTGATTTTAAACTTTAAATAAATTGCTTTAAAGAGAAATGCTTTTGAGAAAATTATCCTAAACAGGAATGATTTTAAACTTTGAATAAATTGCTTAAAAAAAGAAGCACTTTTGAGAAAACCATCCTAAACAGGAATGATTTTAAGCTTTTAATAAATTGCTTTAAAAATAAATGCTTTTGAAAAAACTATCCTAAACAGGAATGATTTTAAAACTTTGAATAAATTGCTTTAAAAACGAAACGTTTTTGAGAAAGCCGTCCTAAACAGGATTGATTTTAAACTTTAAATAAATTGCTTTAAAGAGAAATGCTTTTGAGAAAACTATCCTAAACAGGAATAATTTTAAACTTTGAATAAATTGCTTTAAAAAAGAAATGTTTTTGAGAAACCCGTCCTAAACAGGATTGATTTTAAACTCTGAATAAATTGCTTTAAAAAGAAATACTTTTGAGAAAACTGTCATAAACAGGAATGATTTTAAACATTGAATAAATTACTTTAAAAAAGAAATGTTTTTTAGAAACCCGTCCTAAACAGGATTGATTTTAAACTTTAAATAAATTGGATTTAAAGAGAAATGCTTTTGAGAAAATTATCCTAAACAGGAATGATTTTAAACTTTGAATAAATTGCTTAAAAAAAGAAGCACTTTTGAGAAAACCATCCTAAACAGGAATGATTTTAAGCTTTGAATAAATTGCTTTAAAAATAAATGCTTTTGAAAAAACTATCCTAAACAGGAATGATTTTAAAACTTTGAATAAATTGCTTTAAAAAAGAAACGTTTTTGAGAAAGCCGTCCTAAACAGGATTGATTTTAAACTTTAAATAAATTGCTTAAAAGAGAAATGCTTTTGAGAAAACTATCCTAAACAGGAATGATTTTAAACTTTGAATAAATTGTTTTGAAAAAGAAATATTTTTGAGAAACCCGTCCTAAACAGGATTGATATTAAACTCTGAATAAATTGCTTTAAAAAGAAGTGCTTTTGAGAAAACTGTCCTAAACAGGAATGATTTTAAACATTGAATAAATTGCTTTAAAAAAGAAATGTTTTTGAGAAACCCGTCCTAAACAGGATTGATTTTAAACTTTAAATAAATTGCTTTAAAGAGAAATGCTTTTGAGAAAATTATCCTAAACAGGAATGATTTTAAACTTTGAATAAATTGCTTAAAAAAAGAAGCACTTTTGAGAAAACCATCCTAAACAGGAATGATTTTAAGCTTTGAATAAATTGCTTTAAAAATAAATGCTTTTGAAAAAACTATCCTAAACAGGAATGATTTTAAAACTTTGAATAAATTGCTTTAAAAAAGAAACGTTTTTGAGAAAGCCGTCCTAAACAGGATTGATTTTAAACTTTAAATAAATTGCTTAAAAGAGAAATGCTTTTGAGAAAACTATCCTAAACAGGAATGATTTTAAACTTTGAATAAATTGTTTTGAAAAAGAAATATTTTTGAGAAACCCGTCCTAAACAGGATTGATATTAAACTCTGAATAAATTGCTTTAAAAAGAAGTGCTTTTGAGAAAACTGTCCTAAACAGGAATGATTTTAAACATTGAATAAATTGCTTTAAAAAAGAAATGTTTTTGAGAAACCCGTCCTAAACAGGATTGATTTTAAACTTTAAATAAATTGCTTTAAAGAGAAATGCTTTTGAGAAAATTATCCTAAACAGGAATGATATTAAACTTTGAATAAATTGCTTAAAAAAAGAAGCACTTTTGAGAAAACCATCCTAAACAGGAATGATTTTAAGCTTTTAATAAATTGCTTTAAAAATAAATGCTTTTGAAAAAACTATCCTAAACAGGAATGATTTTAAAACTTTGAATAAATTGCTTTAAAAACGAAACGTTTTTGAGAAAGCCGTCCTAAACAGGATTGATTTTAAACTTTAAATAAATTGCTTTAAAGAGAAATGCTTTTGAGAAAACTATCCTAAACAGGAATAATTTTAAACTTTGAATAAATTGCTTTAAAAAAGAAATGTTTTTGAGAAACCCGTCCTAAACAGGATTGATTTTAGACTCTGAATAAATTGCTTTAAAAAGAAATACTTTTGAGAAAACTGTCATAAACAGGAATGATTTTAAACATTGAATAAATTACTTTAAAAAAGAAATGTTTTTTAGAAACCCGTCCTAAACAGGATTGATTTTAAACTTTAAATAAATTGCTTTAAAGAGAAATGCTTTTGAGAAAATTATCCTAAACAAGAATGATTTTAAACTTTGAATAAATTGCTTAAAAAAAGAAGCACTTTTGAGAAAACCATCCTAAACAGGAATGATTTTAAGCTTTGAATAAATTGCTTTAAAAATAAATGCTTTTGAAAAAACTATCCTAAACAGGAATGATTTTAAAACTTTGAATAAATTGCTTTAAAAAAGAAACGTTTTTGAGAAAACCGTCCTAAACAGGATTGATTTTAAACTTTAAATAAATTGCTTAAAAGAGAAATGCTTTTAAGAAAACTATCCTAAACAGGAATAATTTTAAACTTTGAATAAATTGCTTTAAAAAAGAAATGTTTTTGAGAAACCCGTCCTAAACAGGATTGATTTTAGACTCTGAATAAATTGCTTTAAAAAGAAATACTTTTGAGAAAACTGTCATAAACAGGAATGATTTTAAACATTGAATAAATTACTTTAAAAAAGAAATGTTTTTTAGAAACCCGTCCTAAACAGGATTGATTTTAAACTTTAAATAAATTGCTTTAAAGAGAAATGCTTTTGAGAAAATTATCCTAAACAAGAATGATTTTAAACTTTGAATAAATTGCTTAAAAAAAGAAGCACTTTTGAGAAAACCATCCTAAACAGGAATGATTTTAAGCTTTGAATAAATTGCTTTAGAAATAAATGCTTTTGAAAAAACTATCCTAAACAGGAATGATTTTAAAACTTTGAATAAATTGCTTTAAAAAAGAAACGTTTTTGAGAAACCCGTCCTAAACAGGATTGATTTTAAACTTTAAATAAATTGCTTTAAAGAGAAATGCTTTTGAGAAAACTATCCTAAATAGGAATGATTTTAAACTTTGAATAAATTGTTTTAAAAAAGAAATATTTTTGAGAAACCCGTCCTAAACAGGATTGATATTAAACTCTGAATAAATTGCTTTAAAAAGAAGTGCTTTTGAGAAAACTGTCCTAAACAGGAATGATTTTAAACATTGAATAAATTGCTTTAAAAAAGAAATGTTTTTGAGAAACCCGTCCTAAACAGGATTGATTTTAAACTTTAAATAAATTGCTTTAAAGAGAAATGCTTTTGAGAAAATTATCCTAAACAGGAATGATTTTAAACTTTGAATAAATTGCTTTAAAAACGAAACGTTTTTGAGAAAGCCGTCCTAAACAGGATTGATTTTAAACTTTAAATAAATTGCTTTAAAGAGAAATGCTTTTTAGAAAACTATCCTAAACAGGAATAATTTTAAACTTTGAATAAATTGCTTTAAAAAAGAAATGTTTTTGAGAAACCCGTCCTAAACAGGATTGATTTTAAACATTGAATAAATTACTTTAAAAAAGAAATGTTTTTTAGAAACCCGTCCTAAACAGGATTGATTTTAAACTTTAAATAAATTGCTTTAAAGAGAAATGCTTTTGAGAAAATTATCCTAAACAGGAATGATTTTAAACTTTGAATAAATTGCTTAAAAAAAGAAGCACTTTTGAGAAAACCATCCTAAACAGGAATGATTTTAAGCTTTGAATAAATTGCTTTAAAAATAAATGCTTTTGAAAAAACTATCCTAAACAGGAATGATTTTAAAACTTTGAATAAATTGCTTTAAAAAAGAAACGTTTTTGAGAAAGCCGTCCTAAACAGGATTGATTTTAAACTTTAAATAAATTGCTTAAAAGAGAAATGCTTTTGAGAAAACTATCCTAAACAGGAATGATTTTAAACTTTGAATAAATTGTTTTGAAAAAGAAATATTTTTGAGAAACCCGTCCTAAACAGGATTGATATTAAACTCTGAATAAATTGCTTTAAAAAGAAGTGCTTTTGAGAAAACTGTCCTAAACAGGAATGATTTTAAACATTGAATAAATTGCTTTAAAAAAGAAATGTTTTTGAGAAACCCGTCCTAAACAGGATTGATTTTAAACTTTAAATAAATTGCTTTAAAGAGAAATGCTTTTGAGAAAATTATCCTAAACAGGAATGATTTTAAACTTTGAATAAATTGCTTAAAAAAAGAAGCACTTTTGAGAAAACCATCCTAAACAGGAATGATTTTAAGCTTTGAATAAATTGCTTTAAAAATAAATGCTTTTGAAAAAACTATCCTAAACAGGAATGATTTTAAAACTTTGAATAAATTGCTTTAAAAAAGAAACGTTTTTGAGAAAGCCGTCCTAAACAGGATTGATTTTAAACTTTAAATAAATTGCTTAAAAGAGAAATGCTTTTGAGAAAACTATCCTAAACAGGAATGATTTTAAACTTTGAATAAATTGTTTTGAAAAAGAAATATTTTTGAGAAACCCGTCCTAAACAGGATTGATATTAAACTCTGAATAAATTGCTTTAAAAAGAAGTGCTTTTGAGAAAACTGTCCTAAACAGGAATGATTTTAAACATTGAATAAATTGCTTTAAAAAAGAAATGTTTTTTAGAAACCCGTCCTAAACAGGATTGATTTTAAACTTTAAATAAATTGCTTTAAAGAGAAATGCTTTTGAGAAAATTATCCTAAACAGGAATGATTTTAAACTTTGAATAAATTGCTTAAAAAAAGAAGCACTTTTGAGAAAACCATCCTAAACAGGAATGATTTTAAGCTTTTAATAAATTGCTTTAAAAATAAATACTTTTGAAAAAACTATCCTAAACAGGAATGATTTAAAAACTTTGAATAAATTGCTTTAAAAACGAAACGTTTTTGAGAAAGCCGTCCTAAACAGGATTGATTTTAAACTTTAAATAAATTGCTTTAAAGAGAAATGCTTTTGAGAAAACTATCCTAAACAGGAATGATTTTAAACTTTGAATAAATTGCTTTAAAAAAGAAATGTTTTTGAGAAACCCGTCCTAAACAGGATTGATTTTAGACTCTGAATAAATTGCTTTAAAAAGAAGTGCTTTTGAGAAAACTGTCCTAAACAGGAATGATTTTAAACATTGAATAAATGGCTTTAAAAAAGAAATGTTTTTTAGAAACCCGTCCTAAACAGGATTGATTTTAAACTTTAAATAAATTGCTTTAAAGAGAAATGCTTTTGAGAAAATTATCCTAAACAGGAATGATTTTAAACTTTGAATAAATTGCTTAAAAAAAGAAGCACTTTTGAGAAAACCATCCTAAACAGGAATGATTTTAAGCTTTGAATAAATTGCTTTAAAAATAAATGCTTTTGAAAAAACTATCCTAAACAGGAATGATTTTAAAACTTTGAATAAATTGCTTTAAAAAAGAAACGTTTTTGAGAAAGCCGTCCTAAACAGGATTGATTTTAAACTTTAAATAAATTGCTTAAAAGAGAAATGCTTTTGAGAAAACTATCCTAAACAGGAATGATTTTAAACTTTGAATAAATTGTTTTGAAAAAGAAATATTTTTGAGAAACCCGTCCTAAACAGGATTGATATTAAACTCTGAATAAATTGCTTTAAAAAGAAGTGCTTTTGAGAAAACTGTCCTAAACAGGAATGATTTTAAACATTGAATAAATTGCTTTAAAAAAGAAATGTTTTTGAGAAACCCGTCCTAAACAGGATTGATTTTAAACTTTAAATAAATTGCTTTAAAGAGAAATGCTTTTGAGAAAATTATCCTAAACAGGAATGATTTTAAACTTTGAATAAATTGCTTAAAAAAAGAAGCACTTTTGAGAAAACCATCCTAAACAGGAATGATTTTAAGCTTTTAATAAATTGCTTTAAAAATAAATGCTTTTGAAAAAACTATCCTAAACAGGAATGATTTTAAAACTTTGAATAAATTGCTTTAAAAACGAAACGTTTTTGAGAAAGCCGTCCTAAACAGGATTGATTTTAAACTTTAAATAAATTGCTTTAAAGAGAAATGCTTTTGAGAAAACTATCCTAAACAGGAATAATTTTAAACTTTGAATAAATTGCTTTAAAAAAGAAATGTTTTTGAGAAACCCGTCCTAAACAGGATTGATTTTAGACTCTGAATAAATTGCTTTAAAAAGAAATACTTTTGAGAAAACTGTCATAAACAGGAATGATTTTAAACATTGAATAAATTACTTTAAAAAAGAAATGTTTTTTAGAAACCCGTCCTAAACAGGATTGATTTTAAACTTTAAATAAATTGCTTTAAAGAGAAATGCTTTTGAGAAAATTATCCTAAACAAGAATGATTTTAAACTTTGAATAAATTGCTTAAAAAAAGAAGCACTTTTGAGAAAACCATCCTAAACAGGAATGATTTTAAGCTTTGAATAAATTGCTTTAAAAATAAATGCTTTTGAAAAAACTATCCTAAACAGGAATGATTTTAAAACTTTGAATAAATTGCTTTAAAAAAGAAACGTTTTTGAGAAAGCCGTCCTAAACAGGATTGATTTTAAACTTTAAATAAATTGCTTAAAAGAGAAATGCTTTTGAGAAAACTATCCTAAACAGGAATGATTTTAAACTTTGAATAAATTGTTTTGAAAAAGAAATATTTTTGAGAAACCCGTCCTAAACAGGATTGATATTAAACTCTGAATAAATTGCTTTAAAAAGAAGTGCTTTTGAGAAAACTGTCCTAAACAGGAATGATTTTAAACATTGAATAAATTGCTTTAAAAAAGAAATGTTTTTGAGAAACCCGTCCTAAACATGATTGATTTTAAACTTTAAATAAATTGCTTTAAAGAGAAGTGCTTTTCAGAAAATTATCCTAAACAGGAATGATTTTAAACTTTGAATAAATTGCTTAAAAAAAGAAGCACTTTTGAGAAAACCATCCTAAATAGGAATGATTTTAAACTTTGAATAAATTACTTTAGAAATAAATGCTTTTGAAAAAACTATCCTAAACAGGAATAATTTTAAAACTTTGAATAAATTGCTTTAAAAAAGAAATGTTTTTGAGAAAGCCGTCCTAAACAGGATTGATTTTAAACTCTGAATAAATTGCTTTAAAAAGAAATGCTTTTGAGAAAACTGTCCTAAACAGTAATGATTTTAAACATTGAATAAATTGCTTTAAAAAAGAAATGTTTTTGAGAAACCCGTCCTAAACAGGATTGATTTTAAACTTTAAATAAATTGCTTTAAAGAGAAATGCTTTTGAGAAAATTATCCTAAACAGGAATGATTTTAAGCTTTGAATAAATTGCTTTAAAAATAAATGCTTTTGAAAAATCTATCCTAAACAGGAATGATTTTAAAACTTTGAATAAATTGCTTTAAAAACGAAACGTTTTTGAGAAAGCCGTCATAAACAGGTTTGATTTTAAACTTTAAATAAATTGCTTTAAAGAGAAATGCTTTTGAGAAAACTATCCTAAACAAGAATAATTTTAAACTTTGAATAAATTGCTTTAAAAAAAATGTTTTTAAGAAACCCGTCCTAAACAGGATTGATTTTAAACTCTGAATAAATTGCTTTAAGAAGAAATACTTTTCAGAAAACTGTCCTAAACAGGAATGATTTTAAACATTGAATAAATTGCTTTAAAAAAGAAATGTTTTTTAGAAACCCGTCCTAAACAGGATTGATTTTAAACTTTAAATAAATTACTTTAAAGAGAAATGCTTTTTAGAAAATTATCCTAAACATGAATGATTTTAAAGTTTGAATAAATTACTTAAAAAAAGAAGCACTTTTGAGAAAACCATCCTAAACAGGAATGATTTTAAGCTTTGAATAAATTGCTTTAAAAATAAATACTTTTGAGAAAACTGTCCTAAACAGGAATGAGTTTAAACTTTAAATAAATTGCTTTAAAAAGAAATGCTTTTGAGAAAACTGTCTTAAACAGGATTGATTTTAAACTCTGAAGAAATTGCTTTAAAAAGAAATGCTTTTGAGAAAACTGCCCTAAACAGGAATGACTTTAAACTTTAAATAAATTGCTTTAAAAAGAAATGCTTTTGAAAAAACTGTCCTAAATAGGAATGACTTTAAACTTTAAATAAATTTCTTTAAAAAGAAATGCTTTTGAGAAAACTGTCCTAAACAGGAATGACTTTAAACCTTAAATAAATTGCTTTAAAAAGAAACGCTTTTGAGACAACTGTCCTAAACAGGATGATTTTAAACTTTGAATAAATTGCTTCAAAAAAGAAATGTTTTTGAGAAACCCGTCCTAAACAGGATTAATTTTAAACTCTGAATAAATTGCTTTAAAAAGAAATGCTTTTGAGAAAACTGTCCTAAACAGGAATGATTTTAAACATTAAATAAATTGCTTTAAAAAGAAATGTTTTTGAGAAACCCATCCTAAACAGGATTGATTTTAAACTTTAAATAAATTGCTTTAAAGAGAAATGCTTTTGGGAAAATTATCCTAAACAGGAATGATTTTAAACTTTGAATAAATTGCTTAAAAAAAGAAGCACTTTTGAGAAAACCATCCTAAACAGGAATGATTTTAAGCTTTGAATAAATTGCTTTAAAAATAAATGCTTTTGAAAAAACTATCCTAAACAGGAATGATTTTAAAACTTTGAATAAATTGCTTTAAAAAATAAAAGTTTTTGAGAAAGCCGTCCTAAACAGGATTGATTTAAAACTTTAAATAAATTGCTTTAAAGAGAAATGCTTTTGAGAAAACTATCCTAAACAGGAATGATTTTAAACTTTGAATAAATTGTTTTAAAAAAGAAATATTTTTGAGAAACCCGTCCTAAACAGGATTGATATTAAACTCTAAATAAATTGCTTTAAAAAGAAGTGCTTTTGAGAAAACTGTCCTAAACAGGAATGATTTTAAACATTGAATAAATTGCTTTAAAAAAGAAATGTTTTTAAGAAACCCGTCCTAAACAGGATTGATTTTAAACTTTAAATAAATTGCTTTAGAGAGAAATGCTTTTGAGAAAATTATCCTAGACAGGAATGATTTTAAGCTTTGAATAAATTGCTTAAAAAAAGAAGCACTTTTGAGAAAACCATCCTAAACAGGAATGATTTTAAGCTTTGAATAAATTGCTTTAGAAATAAATGCTTTTGAAAAAACTATCCTAAACAGGAATGATTTTAAAACTTTGAATAAATTGCTTTAAAAAAGAAACGTTTTTGAGAAAGCCGTCCTAAACAGGATTGATTTTAAACTTTAAATAAATTGCTTTAAAGAGAAATGCTTTTGAGAAAACTATCCTAAATAGGAATGATTTTAAACTTTGAATAAATTGCTTTAAAACAGAAATGTTTTTGAGAAACCCGTCCTAAACAGGATTGATTTTAAACTCTGAATAAATTGCTTTAAAAAGAAATGCTTTTGAGAAAACTGTCCTAAACAGGAATGATTTTAAACATTGAATAAATTGCTTTAAAAAAGAAATGTTTTTGAGAAACCCGTCCTAAACAGGATTGATTTTAAACTTTAAATAAATTGCTTTAAAGAGAAATGCTTTTGAGAAAATTATCCTAAACAGGAATGATTTTAAACTTTGAATAAATTGCTTAAAAAAAGAAGCACTTTTGAGAAAACCATCCTAAACAGGAATGATTTTAAGCTTTTAATAAATTGCTTTAAAAATAAATGCTTTTGAAAAAACTATCCTAAACAGGAATGATTTTAAAACTTTGAATAAATTGCTTTAAAAACGAAACGTTTTTGAGAAAGCCGTCCTAAACAGGATTGATTTTAAACTTTAAATAAATTGCTTTAAAGAGAAATGCTTTTAAGAAAACTATCCTAAACAGGAATAATTTTAAACTTTGAATAAATTGCTTTAAAAAAGAAATGTTTTTGAGAAACCCGTCCTAAACAGGATTGATTTTAAACTCTGAATAAATTGCTTTAAAAAGAAATACTTTTGAGAAAACTGTCATAAACAGGAATGATTTTAAACATTGAATAAATTACTTTAAAAAAGAATTGTTTTTTAGAAACCCGTCCTAAACAGGATTGATTTTAAACTTTAAATAAATTGCTTTAAAGAGAAATGCTTTTGAGAAAATTATCCTAAACATGAATGATTTTAAAGTTTGAATAAATTGCTTAAAAAAAGAAGCACTTTTGAGAAAACCATCCTAAACAGGAATGATTTTAAGCTTTGAATAAATTGCTTTAAAAATAAATACTTTTGAGAAAACTGTCCTAAACAGGAATGAGTTTAAACTTTAAATAAATTGCTTTAAAAAGAAATGCTTTTGAGAAAACTGTCCTAAACAGGATGATTTTAAACTTTGAATAAATTACTTTAAAAAAGAAATGTTTTTGACAAACCCGTCCTAAACAGGATTGATTTTAAACTCTGAATAAATTGCTTTAAAAAGAAATGCTTTTGAGAAAACTGTCCTAAACAGGAATGATTTTAAACATTGAATAAATTGCTTTAAAAAAGAAATGTTTTTGAGAAACCTGTCCTAAACAGGATTGATTTTAAACTTTAAATAAATTGCTTTAAAGAGAAATGCTTTTAAGAAAATTATCCTAAACAGGAATGATTTTAAGCTTTGAATAAATTGCTTTAAAAATAAATGCTTTTGAAAAAACTATCCTAAACAGGAATGATTTTAAAACTTTGAATAAATTGCTTTAAAAACGAAACGTTTTTGAGAAAGCCGTCCTAAACAGGATTGATTTTAAACTTTAAATAAATTGCTTTAAAGAGAAATGCTTTTGAGAAAACTATCCTAAACAGGAATAATTTTAAACTTTGAATAAATTGCTTTAAAAAAGAAATGTTTTTGAGAAACCCATCCTAAACAGGATTGATTTTAAACTCTGAATAAATTGCTTTAAAAAGAAATACTTTTGAGAAAACTGTCCTAAACAGGAATGATTTTAAACATTGAATAAATTACTTTAAAAAAGAAATGTTTTTTAGAAACCCGTCCTAAACAGGATTGATTTTAAACTTTAAATAAATTGCTTTAAAGAGAAATGCTTTTGAGAAAATTATCCTAAACAGGAATGATTTTAAACTTTGAATAAATTGCTTAAAAAAAGAAGCACTTTTGAGAAAACCATCCTAAACAGGAATGATTTTAAGCTTTGAATAAATTGCTTTAAAAATAAATGCTTTTGAAAAAACTATCCTAAACAGGAATGATTTTAAAACTTTGAATAAATTGCTTTAAAAAAGAAACGTTTTTGAGAAAGCCGTCCTAAACAGGATTGATTTTAAACTTTAAATAAATTGCTTAAAAGAGAAATGCTTTTGAGAAAACTATCCTAAACAGGAATGATTTTAAACTTTGAATAAATTGTTTTGAAAAAGAAATATTTTTGAGAAACCCGTCCTAAACAGGATTGATATTAAACTCTGAATAAATTGCTTTAAAAAGAAGTGCTTTTGAGAAAACTGTCCTAAACAGGAATGATTTTAAACATTGAATAAATTGCTTTAAAAAAGAAATGTTTTTGAGAAACCCGTCCTAAACAGGATTGATTTTAAACTTTAAATAAATTGCTTTAAAGAGAAATGCTTTTGAGAAAATTATCCTAAACAGGAATGATTTTAAAACTTTGAATAAATTGCTTTAAAAAATAAAAGTTTTTGAGAAACCCGTCCTAAACAGGATTGATATTAAACTCTAAATAAATTGCTTTAAAAAGAAGTGCTTTTGAGAAAACTGTCCTAAACAGGAATGATTTTAAACATTGAATAAATTGCTTTAAAAACGAAACGTTTTTGAGAAAGCCGTCCTAAACAGGATTGATTTTAAACTTTAAATAAATTGCTTTAAAGAGAAATGCTTTTAAGAAAACTATCCTAAACAGGAATAATTTTAAACTTTGAATAAATTGCTTTAAAAAAGAAATGTTTTTGAGAAACCCGTCCTAAACAGGATTGATTTTAAACTCTGAATAAATTGCTTTAAAAAGAAATACTTTTGAGAAAACTGTCATAAACAGGAATGATTTTAAACATTGAATAAATTACTTTAAAAAAGAAATGTTTTTTAGAAACCCGTCCTAAACAGGATTGATTTTAAACTTTAAATAAATTGCTTTAAAGAGAAATGCTTTTGAGAAAATTATCCTAAACATGAATGATTTTAAAGTTTGAATAAATTGCTTAAAAAAAGAAGCACTTTTGAGAAAACCATCCTAAACAGGAATGATTTTAAGCTTTGAATAAATTGCTTTAAAAATAAATACTTTTGAGAAAACTGTCCTAAACAGGAATGAGTTTAAACTTTAAATAAATTGCTTTAAAAAGAAATGTTTTTGAGAAAACTGTCCTAAACAGGATGATTTTAAACTTTGAATAAATTGCTTTAAAAAAGAAATGTTTTTGACAAACCCGTCCTAAACAGGATTGATTTTAAATTCTGAATAAATTGCTTTAAAAAGAAATGCTTTTGAGAAAACTGTCCTAAACAGGAATGATTTTAAACATTGAATAAATTGCTTTAAAAAAGAAATGTTTTTGAGAAACCTGTCCTAAACAGGATTGATTTTAAACTTTAAATAAATTGCTTTAAAGAGAAATGATTTTAAGAAAATTATCCTAAACAGGAATGATTTTAAGCTTTGAATAAATTGCTTTAAAAATAAATGCTTTTGAAAAAACTATCCTAAACAGGAATGATTTTAAAACTTTGAATAAATTGCTTTAAAAACGAAACGTTTTTGAGAAAGCCGTCCTAAACAGGATTGATTTTAAACTTTAAATAAATTGCTTTAAAGAGAAATGCTTTTGAGAAAACTATCCTAAACAGGAATAATTTTAAACTTTGAATAAATTGCTTTAAAAAAGAAATGTTTTTGAGAAACCCATCCTAAACAGGATTGATTTTAAACTCTGAATAAATTGCTTTAAAAAGAAATACTTTTGAGAAAACTGTCCTAAACAGGAATGATTTTAAACATTGAATAAATTACTTTAAAAAAGAAATGTTTTTTAGAAACCCGTCCTAAACAGGATTGATTTTAAACTTTAAATAAATTGCTTTAAAGAGAAATGCTTTTGAGAAAATTATCCAAAACAAGAATGATTTTAAAGTTTGAATAAATTGCTTAAAAAAAGAAGCACTTTTGAGAAAACCATCCTAAACAGGAATGATTTTAAGCTTTGAATAAATTGCTTTAAAAATAAATACTTTTGAGAAAACTGTCCTAAACAGGAATGAGTTTAAACTTTAAATAAATTGCTTTAAAAAGAAATGCTTTTGAGAAAACTGTCCGAAACAGGATGATTTTAAACTTTGAATAAATTGCTTTAAAAAAGAAATGTTTTTGAGAAACCCGTCCTAAACAGGATTGATTTTAAACTTTAAATAAATTGCTTTAAAGAGAAATGCTTTTGAGAAAATTATCCTAAACAGGAATGATTTTTAGCTTTGAATAAATTGCTTTAAAAATAAATGCTTTTGAAAAAACTATCCTAAACAGGAATGATTTTAAAACTTTGAATAAATTGCTTTAAAAACGAAACGTTTTTGAGAAAGCCGTCATAAACAGGTTTGATTTTAAACTTTAAATAAGTTGCTTTAAAGAGAAATGCTTTTGAGAAAACTATCCTAAACAAGAATAATTTTAAACTTTGAATAAATTGCTTTAAAAAGAAATGTTTTTAAGAAACCCGTCCTAAACAGGATTGATTTTAAACTCTGAATAAATTGCTTTAAGAAGAAATACTTTTCAGAAAACTGTCCTAAACAGGAATGATTTTAAACATTGAATAAATTACTTTAAAAAACAAATGTTTTTTAGAAACCCGTCCTAAACAGGATTGATTTTAAACTTTAAATAAATTGCTTTAAAGAGAAATGCTTTTGATAAAATTATCCTAAACATGAATGATTTTAAAGTTTGAATAAATTGCTTAAAAAAAGAAGCACTTTTGAGAAAACCATCCTAAACAGGAATGATTTTAAGCTTTGAATAAATTGCTTTAAAAATAAATACTTTTGAGAAAACTATCCTAAACAGGAATGATTTTAAAACTTTGAATAAATTGCTTTAAAAAATAAAAGTTTTTGAGAAACCCGTCCTAAACAGGATTGATATTAAACTCTAAATAAATTGCTTTAAAAAGAAGTGCTTTTGAGAAAACTGTCCTAAACAGGAATGATTTTAAACATTGAATAAATTGCTTTAAAAAAGAAATGTTTTTGAGAAACCCGTCCTAAACATGATTGATTTTAAACTTTAAATAAATTGCTTTAAAGAGAAGTGCTTTTCAGAAAATTATCCTAAACAGGAATGATTTTAAACTTTGAATAAATTGCTTAAAAAAAGAAGCACTTTTGAGAAAACCATCCTAAACAGGAATGATTTTAAACTTTGAATAAATTACTTTAGAAATAAATGCTTTTGAAAAAACTATCCTAAACAGGAATAATTTTAAAACTTTGAATAAATTGCTTTAAAAAAGAAATGTTTTTGAGAAAGCCGTCCTAAACAGGATTGATTTTAAACTCTGAATAAATTGCTTTAAAAAGAAATGCTTTTGAGAAAACTGTCCTAAACAGTAATGATTTTAAACATTGAATAAATTGCTTTAAAAAAGAAATGTTTTTGAGAAACCCGTCCTAAACAGGATTGATTTTAAACTTTAAATAAATTGCTTTAAAGAGAAATGCTTTTGAGAAAATTATCCTAAACAGGAATGATTTTAAGCTTTGAATAAATTGCTTTAAAAATAAATGCTTTTGAAAAAACTATCCTAAACAGGAATGATTTTAAAACTTTGAATAAATTGCTTTAAAAACGAAACGTTTTTGAGAAAGCCGTCATAAACAGGTTTGATTTTAAACTTTAAATAAGTTGCTTTAAAGAGAAATGCTTTTGAGAAAACTATCCTAAACAAGAATAATTTTAAACTTTGAATCAATTGCTTTAAAAAGAAATGTTTTTAAGAAACCCGTCCTAAACAGGATTGATTTTAAACTCTGAATAAATTGCTTTAAGAAGAAATACTTTTCAGAAAACTGTCCTAAACAGGAATGATTTTAAACATTGAATAAATTGCTTTAAAAAAGAAATATTTTTTAGAAACCCGTCCTAAACAGGATTGATTTTAAACTTTAAATAAATTACTTTAAAGAGAAATGCTTTTTAGAAAATTATCCTAAACATGAATGATTTTAAAGTTTGAATAAATTACTTAAAAAAAGAAGCACTTTTGAGAAAACCATCCTAAACAGGAATGATTTTAAGCTTTGAATAAATTGCTTTAAAAATAAATACTTTTGAGAAAACTGTCCTAAACAGGAATGAGTTTAAACTTTAAATAAATTGCTTTAAAAAGAAATGCTTTTGAGAAAACTGTCTTAAACAGGTTTGATTTTAAACTTTAAATAAATTGCTTTAAAAAGAAATGCTTTTGAGAAAACTGTCTTAAACAGGATTGATTTTAAATTCTGAAGAAATTGCTTTAAAAAGAAATGCTTTTGAGAAAACTGCCCTAAACAGGAATGACTTTAAACTTTAAATAAATTGCTTTAAAAAGAAATGCTTTTGAAAAAACTGTCCTAAATAGGAATGACTTTAAACTTTAAATAAATTTCTTTAAAAAGAAATGCTTTTGAGAAAACTGTCCTAAACAGGAATGACTTTAAACTTTAAATAAATTGCTTTAAAAAGAAACGCTTTTGAGACAACTGTCCTAAACAGGATGATTTTAAACTTTGAATAAATTGCTTCAAAAAAGAAATGTTTTTGAGAAACCCGTCCTAAACAGGATTGATTTTAAACTCTGAATAAATTGCTTTAAAAAGAAATGCTTTTGAGAAAACTGTCCTAAACAGGAATGATTTTAAACATTAAATAAATTGCTTTAAAAAGAAATGTTTTTGAGAAACCCATCCTAAACAGGATTGATTTTAAACTTTAAATAAATTGCTTTAAAGAGAAATGCTTTTGAGAAAATTATCCTAAACAGGAATGATTTTAAACTTTGAATAAATTGCTTAAAAAAAGAAGTACTTTTCAGAAAACCATCCTAAACAGGAATGATTTTAAGCTTTGAATAAATTGCTTTGAAAATAAATGCTTTTGAAAAAACTATCCTAAACAGGAATGATTTTAAAACTTTGAATAAATTGCTTTAAAAAATAAAAGTTTTTGAGAAAGCCGTCCTAAACAGGATTGATTTAAAACTTTAAATAAATTGCTTTAAAGAGAAATGCTTTTGAGAAAACTATCCTAAACAGGAATGATTTTAAACTTTGAATAAATTGTTTTAAAAAAGAAATATTTTTGAGAAACCCGTCCTAAACAGGATTGATATTAAACTCTAAATAAATTGCTTTAAAAAGAAGTGCTTTTGAGAAAACTGTCCTAAACAGGAATGATTTTAAACATTGAATAAATTGCTTTAAAAAAGAAATGTTTTTAAGAAACCCGTCCTAAACAGGATTGATTTTAAACTTTAAATAAATTGCTTTAGAGAGAAATGCTTTTGAGAAAATTATCCTAGACAGGAATGATTTTAAGCTTTGAATAAATTGCTTAAAAAAAGAAGCACTTTTGAGAAAACCATCCTAAACAGGAATGATTTTAAGCTTTGAATAAATTGCTTTAGAAATAAATGCTTTTGAAAAAACTATCCTAAACAGGAATGATTTTAAAACTTTGAATAAATTGCTTTAAAAAAGAAACGTTTTTGAGAAAGCCGTCCTAAACAGGATTGATTTTAAACTTTAAATAAATTGCTTTAAAGAGAAATGCTTTTGAGAAAACTATCCTAAATAGGAATGATTTTAAACTTTGAATAAATTGCTTTAAAAAAGAAATGTTTTTGAGAAACCCGTCCTAAACAGGATTGCTTTTAAACTTTAAATAAATTGCTTTAAAGAGAAATGCTTTTGAGAAAATTATCCTAAACAGGAATGATTTTAAACTTTGAATAAATTGCTTAAAAAAAGAAACACTTTTGAGAAAACCATCCTAAACTGGAATGATTTTAAGCTTTTAATAAATTGCTTTAAAAATAAATGCTTTTGAAAAAACTATCCTAAACAGGAATGATTTTAAAACTTTGAATAAATTGCTTTAAAAACGAAACGTTTTTGAGAAAGCCGTCCTAAACAGGATTGATTTTAAACTTTAAATAAATTGCTTTAAAGAGAAATGCTTTTAAGAAAACTATCCTAAACAGGAATAATTTTAAACTTTGAATAAATTGCTTTAAAAAAGAAATGTTTTTGAGAAACCCGTCCTAAACAGGATTGATTTTAAACTCTGAATAAATTGCTTTAAAAAGAAATACTTTTGAGAAAACTGTCCTAAACAGGAATGATTTTAAACATTGAATAAATTGCTTTAAAAAAGAAATGTTTTTGAGAAACCCGTCCTAAACAGGATTGATTTTAAACTTTAAATTAATTGCTTTAAAGAGAAATGCTTTTGAGAAAATTATCCTAAACAGGAATGATTTTAAACTTTGAATAAATTGCTTAAAAAAAGAAGCACTTTTGAGAAAACCATCCTAAACAGGAATGATTTTAAGCTTTTAATAAATTGCTTTAAAAATAAATGCTTTTGAAAAAACTATCCTAAACAGGAATGATTTTAAAACTTTGAATAAATTGCTTTAAAAAAGAAACGTTTTTGAGAAAGCCGTCCTAAACAGGATTGATTTTAAACTTTAAATAAATTGCTTTAAAGAGAAATGCTTTTGAGAAAACTATCCTAAATAGGAATGATTTTAAACTTTGAATAAATTGCTTTAAAACAGAAATGTTTTTGAGAAACCCGTCCTAAACAGGATTGATTTTAAACTCTGAATAAATTGCTTTAAAAAGAAATGCTTTTGAGAAAACTGTCCTAAACAGGAATGATTTTAAACATTGAATAAATTGCTTTAAAAAAGAAATGTTTTTGAGAAACCCGTCCTAAACAGGATTGATTTTAAACTTTAAATAAATTGCTTTAAAGAGAAATGCTTTTGAGAAAATTATCCTAAACAGGAATGATTTTAAGCTTTTAATAAATTGCTTTAAAAATAAATGCTTTTGAAAAAACTATCCTAAACAGGAATGATTTTAAAACTTTGAATAAATTGCTTTAAAAACGAAACGTTTTTGAGAAAGCCGTCCTAAACAGGATTGATTTTAAACTTTAAATAAATTGCTTTAAAGAGAAATGCTTTTAAGAAAACTATCCTAAACAGGAATAATTTTAAACTTTGAATAAATTGCTTTAAAAAAGAAATGTTTTTGAGAAACCCGTCCTAAACAGGATTGATTTTAAACTCTGAATAAATTGCTTTAAAAAGAAATACTTTTGAGAAAACTGTCCTAAACAGGAATGATTTTAAACATTGAATAAATTGCTTTAAAAAAGAAATGTTTTTGAGAAACCCGTCCTAAACAGGATTGATTTTAAACTTTAAATTAATTGCTTTAAAGAGAAATGCTTTTGAGAAAATTATCCTAAACAGGAATGATTTTAAGCTTTTAATAAATTGCTTTAAAAATAAATGCTTTTGAAAAAACTATCCTAAACAGGAATGATTTTAAAACTTTGAATAAATTGCTTTAAAAACGAAACGTTTTTGAGAAAGCCGTCCTAAACAGGATTGATTTTAAACTTTAAATAAATTGCTTTAAAGAGAAATGCTTTTAAGAAAACTATCCTAAACAGGAATAATTTTAAACTTTGAATAAATTGCTTTAAAAAAGAAATATTTTTGAGAAACCCGTCCTAAACAGGATTGATTTTAAACTCTGAATAAATTGCTTTAAAAAGAAATACTTTTGAGAAAACTGTCCTAAACAGGAATGATTTTAAACATTGAATAAATCGCTTTAAAAAAGAAATGTTTTTGAGAAACCCGTCCTAAACAGGATTGATTTTAAACTTTAAATTAATTGCTTTAAAGAGAAATGCTTTTGAGAAAATTATCCTAAACAGGAATGATTTTAAACTTTGAATAAATTGCTTAAAAAAAGAAGCACTTTTGAGAAAACCATCCTAAACAGGAATGATTTTAAGCTTTTAATAAATTGCTTTAAAAATAAATGCTTTTGAAAAAACTATCCTAAACAGGAATGATTTTAAAACTTTGAATAAATTGCTTTAAAAAAGAAACGTTTTTGAGAAAGCCGTCCTAAACAGGATTGATTTTAAACTTTAAATAAATTGCTTTAAAGAGAAATGCTTTTGAGAAAACTATCCTAAATAGGAATGATTTTAAACTTTGAATAAATTGCTTTAAAACAGAAATGTTTTTGAGAAACCCGTCCTAAACAGGATTGATTTTAAACTCTGAATAAATTGCTTTAAAAAGAAATGCTTTTGAGAAAACTGTCCTAAACAGGAATGATTTTAAACATTGAATAAATTGCTTTAAAAAAGAAATGTTTTTGAGAAACCCGTCCTAAACAGGATTGATTTTAAACTTTAAATAAATTGCTTTAAAGAGAAATGCTTTTGGGAACATTATCCTAAACAGGAATGATTTTAAGCTTTTAATAAATTGCTTTAAAAATAAATGCTTTTGAAAAAACTATCCTAAACAGGAATGATTTTAAAACTTTGAATAAATTGCTTTAAAAACGAAACGTTTTTGAGAAAGCCGTCCTAAACAGGATTGATTTTAAACTTTAAATAAATTGCTTTAAAGAGAAATGCTTTTAAGAAAACTATCCTAAACAGGAATAATTTTAAACTTTGAATAAATTGCTTTAAAAAAGAAATGTTTTTCAGAAACCCGTCCTAAACAGGATTGATTTTAAACTCTGAATAAATTGCTTTAAAAAGAAATACTTTTGAGAAAACTGTCATAAACAGGAATGATTTTAAACATTGAATAAATTACTTTAAAAAAGAAATGTTTTTTAGAAACCTGTCCTAAACAGGATTGATTTTAAACTTTAAATAAATTGCTTTAAAGAGAAATGCTTTTGAGAAAATTATCCTAAACATTAATGATTTTAAAGTTTGAATAAATTGCTTAAAAAAAGAAGCACTTTTGAGAAAACCATCCTAAACAGGAATGATTTTAAGCTTTGAAAAAATTGCTTTAAAAATAAATACTTTTGAGAAAACTGTCCTAAACAGGAATGAGTTTAAACTTTAAATAAATTGCTTTAAAAAGAAATGCTTTTGAGAAAACTGTCCTAAACAGGATGATTTTAAACTTTGAATAAATTGCTTTAAAAAAGAAATGTTTTTGAGAAACCCGTCCTAAACAGGATTGATTTTAAACTCTGAATAAATTGCTTTAAAAAGAAATGCTTTTGAGAAAACTGTCCTAAACAGGAATGATTTTAAACATTGAATAAATTGCTTTAAAAAAGAAATGTTTTTGAGAAACCCGTCCTAAACAGGATTGATTTTAAACTTTAAATAAATTGCTTTAAAGAGAAATGCTTTTAAGAAAATTATCCTAAACAGGAATGATTTTAAGCTTTGAATAAATTGCTTTAAAAATAAATGCTTTTGAAAAAACTATCCTAAACAGGAATGATTTTAAAACTTTGAATAAATTGCTTTAAAAACGAAACGTTTTTGAGAAAGCCGTCCTAAACAGGATTGATTTTAAACTTTAAATAAATTGCTTTAAAGAGAAATGCTTTTGAGAAAACTATCCTAAACAGGAATAATTTTAAACTTTGAATAAATTGCTTTAAAAAAGAAATGTTTTTGAGAAACCCGTCCTAAACAGGATTGATTTTAAACTCTGAATAAATTGCTTTAAAAAGAAATACTTTTGAGAAAACTGTCCTAAACAGGAATGATTTTAAACATTGAATAAATTACTTTAAAAAAGAAATGTTTTTTAGAAACCCGTCCTGAACAGGATTGATTTTAAACTTTAAATAAATTGCTTTAAAGAGAAATGCTTTTGAGAAAATTATCCTAAACATGAATGATTTTAAAGTTTGAATAAATTGCTTAAAAAAAGAAGCACTTTTGAGAAAACCATCCTAAACAGGAATGATTTTAAGCTTTGAATAAATTGCTTTAAAAATAAATACTTTTGAGAAAACTGTCCTAAACAGGAATGAGTTTAAACTTTAAATAAATTGCTTTAAAAAGAAATGCTTTTGAGAAAACTGTCCGAAACAGGATGATTTTAAACTTTGAATAAATTGCTTTAAAAAAGAAATGTTTTTGAGAAACCCGTCCTAAACAGGATTGATTTTAAACTCTGAATAAATTGCTTTAAAAAGAAATTCTTTTGAGAAAACTGTCCAAAACAGGAATGATTTTAAACATTGAATAAATTGCTGTAAAAAAGAAATGTTTTTGAGAAACCCGTCCTAAACAGGATTGATTTTAAACTTTAAATAAATTGCTTTAAAGAGAAATGCTTTTGAGAAAATTATCCTAAACAGGAATGATTTTAAGCTTTGAATAAATTGCTTTAAAAATAAATGCTTTTGAAAAAACTATCCTAAACAGGAATGATTTTAAAACTTTGAATAAATTGCTTTAAAAACGAAACGTTTTTGAGAAAGCCGTCATAAACAGGTTTGATTTTAAACTTTAAATAAATTGCTTTAAAGAGAAATGCTTTTGAGAAAACTATCTTAAACAGGAATAATTTTAAACTTTGAATAAATTGCTTTAAAAAAGAAATGTTTTTGAGAAACCCGTCCTAAACAGGATTGATTTTAAACTCTGAATAAATTGCTTTAAAAAGAAATACTTTTGAAAAAACTGTCCTAAACAGGAATGATTTTAAACATTGAATAAATTACTTTAAAAAAGAAATGTTTTTTAGAAACCCGTCCTAAACAGGATTGATTTTAAACTTTAAATAAATTGCTTTAAAGAGAAATGCTTTTGATAAAATTATCCTAAACATGAATGATTTTAAAGTTTGAATAAATTGCTTAAAAAAAGAAGCACTTTTGAGAAAACCATCCTAAACAGGAATGATTTTAAGCTATGAATAAATTGCTTTAAAAATAAATACTTTTGAGAAAACTTTCCTAAACAGGAATGAGTTTAAACTTTAAATAAATTACTTTAGAAATAAATGCTTTTGAAAAAACTATCCTAAACAGGAATAATTTTAAAACTTTGAATAAATTGCTTTAAAAAAGAAATGTTTTTGAGAAAGCCGTCCTAAACAGGATTGATTTTAAACTCTGAATAAATTGCTTTAAAAAGAAATGCTTTTGAGAAAACTGTCCTAAACAGTAATGATTTTAAACATTGAATAAATTGCTTTAAAAAAGAAATGTTTTTGAGAAACCCGTCCTAAACAGGATTGATTTTAAACTTTAAATAAATTGCTTAAAAGAGAAATGCTTTTGAGAAAACTATCCTAAACAGGAATGATTTTAAACTTTGAATAAATTGTTTTGAAAAAGAAATATTTTTGAGAAACCCGTCCTAAACAGGATTGATATTAAACTCTGAATAAATTGCTTTAAAAAGAAGTGCTTTTGAGAAAACTGTCCTAAACAGGAATGATTTTAAACATTGAATAAATTGCTTTAAAAAAGAAATGTTTTTGAGAAACCCGTCCTAAACATGATTGATTTTAAACTTTAAATAAATTGCTTTAAAGAGAAGTGCTTTTCAGAAAATTATCCTAAACAGGAATGATTTTAAACTTTGAATAAATTGCTTAAAAAAGAAGCACTTTTGAGAAAACCATCCTAAACAGGAATGATTTTAAACTTTGAATAAATTACTTTAGAAATAAATGCTTTTGAAAAAACTATCCTAAACAGGAATAATTTTAAACTTTGAATAAATTGCTTTAAAAAAGAAATGTTTTTAAGAAACCCGTCCTAAACAGGATTGATTTTAAACTCTGAATAAATTGCTTTAAAAAGAAATACTTTTGAGAAAACTGTCATAAACAGGAATGATTTTAAACATTGAATAAATTACTTTAAAAAAGAAATGTTTTTTAGAAACCTGTCCTAAACAGGATTGATTTTAAACTTTAAATAAATTGCTTTAAAGAGAAATGCTTTTGAGAAAATTATCCTAAACATGAATGATTTTAAAGTTTGAATAAATTGCTTAAAAAAAGAAGCACTTTTGAGAAAACCATCCTAAACAGGAATGATTTTAAGCTTTGAATAAATTGCTTTAAAAATAAATACTTTTGAGAAAACTGTCCTAAACAGGAATGAGTTTAAACTTTAAATAAATTGCTTTAAAAAGAAATGCTTTTGAGAAAACTGTCCTAAACAGGATGATTTTAAACTTTGAATAAATTGCTTTAAAAAAGAAATGTTTTTGAGAAACCCGTCCTAAACAGGATTGATTTTAAACTCTGAATAAATTGCTTTAAAAAGAAATACTTTTGAGAAAACTGTCCTAAACAGGAATGATTTTAAACATTGAATAAATTGCTTTAAAAAAGAAATGTTTTTGAGAAACCCGTCCTAAACAGGATTGATTTTAAACTTTAAATAAATTGCTTTAAAGAGAAATGCTTTTAAGAAAATTATCCTAAACAGGAATGATTTTAAGCTTTGAATAAATTGCTTTAAAAATAAATGCTTTTGAAAAAACTATCCTAAACAGGAATGATTTTAAAACTTTGAATAAATTGCTTTAAAAACGAAACGTTTTTGAGAAAGCCGTCCTAAACAGGATTGATTTTAAACTTTAAATAAATTGCTTTAAAGAGAAATGCTTTTGAGAAAACTATCCTAAACAGGAATAATTTTAAACTTTGAATAAATTGCTTTAAAAAAGAAATGTTTTTGAGAAACCCGTCCTAAACAGGATTGATTTTAAACTCTGAATAAATTGCTTTAAAAAGAAATACTTTTGAGAAAACTGTCCTAAACAGGAATGATTTTAAACATTGAATAAATTACTTTAAAAAAGAAATGTTTTTTAGAAACCCGTCCTGAACAGGATTGATTTTAAACTTTAAATAAATTGCTTTAAAGAGAAATGCTTTTGAGAAAATTATCCTAAACATGAATGATTTTAAAGTTTGAATAAATTGCTTAAAAAAAGAAGCACTTTTGAGAAAACCATCCTAAACAGGAATGATTTTAAGCTTTGAATAAATTGCTTTAAAAATAAATACTTTTGAGAAAACTGTCCTAAACAGGAATGAGTTTAAACTTTAAATAAATTGCTTTAAAAAGAAATGCTTTTGAGAAAACTGTCCGAAACAGGATGATTTTAAACTTTGAATAAATTGCTTTAAAAAAGAAATGTTTTTGAGAAACCCGTCCTAAACAGGATTGATTTTAAACTCTGAATAAATTGCTTTAAAAAGAAATTCTTTTGAGAAAACTGTCCAAAACAGGAATGATTTTAAACATTGAATAAATTGCTGTAAAAAAGAAATGTTTTTGAGAAACCCGTCCTAAACAGGATTGATTTTAAACTTTAAATAAATTGCTTTAAAGAGAAATGCTTTTGAGAAAATTATCCTAAACAGGAATGATTTTAAGCTTTGAATAAATTGCTTTAAAAATAAATGCTTTTGAAAAAACTATCCTAAACAGGAATGATTTTAAAACTTTGAATAAATTGCTTTAAAAACGAAACGTTTTTGAGAAAGCCGTCATAAACAGGTTTGATTTTAAACTTTAAATAAATTGCTTTAAAGAGAAATGCTTTTGAGAAAACTATCTTAAACAGGAATAATTTTAAACTTTGAATAAATTGCTTTAAAAAAGAAATGTTTTTGAGAAACCCGTCCTAAACAGGATTGATTTTAAACTCTGAATAAATTGCTTTAAAAAGAAATACTTTTGAAAAAACTGTCCTAAACAGGAATGATTTTAAACATTGAATAAATTACTTTAAAAAAGAAATGTTTTTTAGAAACCCGTCCTAAACAGGATTGATTTTAAACTTTAAATAAATTGCTTTAAAGAGAAATGCTTTTGATAAAATTATCCTAAACATGAATGATTTTAAAGTTTGAATAAATTGCTTAAAAAAAGAAGCACTTTTGAGAAAACCATCCTAAACAGGAATGATTTTAAGCTTTGAATAAATTGCTTTAAAAATAAATACTTTTGAGAAAACTTTCCTAAACAGGAATGAGTTTAAACTTTAAATAAATTACTTTAGAAATAAATGCTTTTGAAAAAACTATCCTAAACAGGAATAATTTTAAAACTTTGAATAAATTGCTTTAAAAAAGAAATGTTTTTGAGAAAGCCGTCCTAAACAGGATTGATTTTAAACTCTGAATAAATTGCTTTAAAAAGAAATGCTTTTGAGAAAACTGTCCTAAACAGTAATGATTTTAAACATTGAATAAATTGCTTTAAAAAAGAAATGTTTTTGAGAAACCCGTCCTAAACAGGATTGATTTTAAACTTTAAATAAATTGCTTAAAAGAGAAATGCTTTTAAGAAAACTATCCTAAACAGGAATGATTTTAAACTTTGAATAAATTGTTTTGAAAAAGAAATATTTTTGAGAAACCCGTCCTAAACAGGATTGATATTAAACTCTGAATAAATTGCTTTAAAAAGAAGTGCTTTTGAGAAAACTGTCCTAAACAGGAATGATTTTAAACATTGAATAAATTGCTTTAAAAAAGAAATGTTTTTGAGAAACCCGTCCTAAACATGATTGATTTTAAACTTTAAATAAATTGCTTTAAAGAGAAGTGCTTTTCAGAAAATTATCCTAAACAGGAATGATTTTAAACTTTGAATAAATTGCTTAAAAAAGAAGCACTTTTGAGAAAACCATCCTAAACAGGAATGATTTTAAACTTTGAATAAATTACTTTAGAAATAAATGCTTTTGAAAAAACTATCCTAAACAGGAATAATTTTAAACTTTGAATAAATTGCTTTAAAAAATAAATGTTTTTAAGAAACCCGTCCTAAACAGGATTGATTTTAAACTCTGAATAAATTGCTTTAAAAAGAAATACTTTTGAGAAAACTGTCATAAACAGGAATGATTTTAAACATTGAATAAATTACTTTAAAAAAGAAATGTTTTTTAGAAACCTGTCCTAAACAGGATTGATTTTAAACTTTAAATAAATTGCTTTAAAGAGAAATGCTTTTGAGAAAATTATCCTAAACATAAATGATTTTAAAGTTTGAATAAATTGCTTAAAAAAAGAAGCACTTTTGAGAAAACCATCCTAAACAGGAATGATTTTAAGCTTTGAATAAATTGCTTTAAAAATAAATGCTTTTGAAAAAACTATCCTAAACAGGAATGATTTTAAAACTTTGAATAAATTGCTTTAAAAACGAAACGTTTTTGAGAAAGCCGTCCTAAACAGGATTGATTTTAAACTTTAAATAAATTGCTTTAAAGAGAAATGCTTTTGAGAAAACTATCCTAAACAGGAATAATTTTAAACTTTGAATAAATTGCTTTAAAAAAGAAATGTTTTTGAGAAACCCGTCCTAAACAGGATTGATTTTAAACTCTGAATAAATTGCTTTAAAAAGAAATACTTTTGAGAAAACTGTCCTAAACAGGAATGATTTTAAACATTGAATAAATTACTTTAAAAAAGAAATGTTTTTTAGAAACCCGTCCTGAACAGGATTGATTTTAAACTTTAAATAAATTGCTTTAAAGAGAAATGCTTTTGAGAAAATTATCCTAAACATGAATGATTTTAAAGTTTGAATAAATTGCTTAAAAAAAGAAGCACTTTTGAGAAAACCATCCTAAACAGGAATGATTTTAAGCTTTGAATAAATTGCTTTAAAAATAAATACTTTTGAGAAAACTGTCCTAAACAGGAATGAGTTTAAACTTTAAATAAATTGCTTTAAAAAGAAATGCTTTTGAGAAAACTGTCCGAAACAGGATGATTTTAAACTTTGAATAAATTGCTTTAAAAAAGAAATGTTTTTGAGAAACCCGTCCTAAACAGGATTGATTTTAAACTCTGAATAAATTGCTTTAAAAAGAAATTCTTTTGAGAAAACTGTCCAAAACAGGAATGATTTTAAACATTGAATAAATTGCTGTAAAAAAGAAATGTTTTTGAGAAACCCGTCCTAAACAGGATTGATTTTAAACTTTAAATAAATTGCTTTAAAGAGAAATGCTTTTGAGAAAATTATCCTAAACAGGAATGATTTTAAGCTTTGATTAAATTGCTTTAAAAATAAATGCTTTTGAAAAAACTATCCTAAACAGGAATGATTTTAAAACTTTGAATAAATTGCTTTAAAAACGAAACGTTTTTGAGAAAGCCGTCATAAACAGGTTTGATTTTAAACTTTAAATAAATTGCTTTAAAGAGAAATGCTTTTGAGAAAACTATCTTAAACAGGAATAATTTTAAACTTTGAATAAATTGCTTTAAAAAAGAAATGTTTTTGAGAAACCCGTCCTAAACAGGATTGATTTTAAACTCTGAATAAATTGCTTTAAAAAGAAATACTTTTGAAAAAACTGTCCTAAACAGGAATGATTTTAAACATTGAATAAATTACTTTAAAAAAGAAATGTTTTTTAGAAACCCGTCCTAAACAGGATTGATTTTAAACTTTAAATAAATTGCTTTAAAGAGAAATGCTTTTGATAAAATTATCCTAAACATGAATGATTTTAAAGTTTGAATAAATTGCTTAAAAAAAGAAGCACTTTTGAGAAAACCATCCTAAACAGGAATGATTTTAAGCTTTGAATAAATTGCTTTAAAAATAAATACTTTTGAGAAAACTTTCCTAAACAGGAATGAGTTTAAACTTTAAATAAATTACTTTAGAAATAAATGCTTTTGAAAAAACTATCCTAAACAGGAATAATTTTAAAACTTTGAATAAATTGCTTTAAAAAAGAAATGTTTTTGAGAAAGCCGTCCTAAACAGGATTGATTTTAAACTCTGAATAAATTGCTTTAAAAAGAAATGCTTTTGAGAAAACTGTCCTAAACAGTAATGATTTTAAACATTGAATAAATTGCTTTAAAAAAGAAATGTTTTTGAGAAACCCGTCCTAAACAGGATTGATTTTAAACTTTAAATAAATTGCTTAAAAGAGAAATGCTTTTGAGAAAACTATCCTAAACAGGAATGATTTTAAACTTTGAATAAATTGTTTTGAAAAAGAAATATTTTTGAGAAACCCGTCCTAAACAGGATTGATATTAAACTCTGAATAAATTGCTTTAAAAAGAAGTGCTTTTGAGAAAACTGTCCTAAACAGGAATGATTTTAAACATTGAATAAATTGCTTTAAAAAAGAAATGTTTTTGAGAAACCCGTCCTAAACATGATTGATTTTAAACTTTAAATAAATTGCTTTAAAGAGAAGTGCTTTTCAGAAAATTATCCTAAACAGGAATGATTTTAAACTTTGAATAAATTGCTTAAAAAAAGAAGCACTTTTGAGAAAACCATCCTAAACAGGAATGATTTTAAACTTTGAATAAATTACTTTAGAAATAAATGCTTTAGAAAAAACTATCCTAAACAGGAATAATTTTAAAACTTTGAATAAATTGCTTTAAAAAAGAAATGTTTTTGAGAAACCCGTCCTAAACAGGATTGATTTTAAACTCTGAATAAATTGCTTTAAAAAGAAATACTTTTGAGAAAACTGTCATAAACAGGAATGATTTTAAACATTGAATAAATTACTTTAAAAAAGAAATGTTTTTTAGAAACCTGTCCTAAACAGGATTGATTTTAAACTTTAAATAAATTGCTTTAAAGAGAAATGCTTTTGAGAAAATTATCCTAAACATGAATGATTTTAAAGTTTGAATAAATTGCTTAAAAAAAGAAGCACTTTTGAGAAAACCATCCTAAACAGGAATGATTTTAAGCTTTGAATAAATTGCTTTAAAAATAAATACTTTTGAGAAAACTGTCCTAAACAGGAATGAGTTTAAACTTTAAATAAATTGCTTTAAAAAGAAATGCTTTTGAGAAAACTGTCCTAAACAGGATGATTTTAAACTTTGAATAAATTGCTTTAAAAAAGAAATGTTTTTGAGAAACCCGTCCTAAACAGGATTGATTTTAAACTCTGAATAAATTGCTTTAAAAAGAAATGCTTTTGAGAAAACTGTCCTAAACAGGAATGATTTTAAACATTTAAATAAATTGCTTTAAAAAAGAAATGTTTTTGAGAAACCCGTCCTAAACAGGATTGATTTTAAACTTTAAATAAATTGCTTTAAAGAGAAATGCTTTTAAGAAAATTATCCTAAACAGGAATGATTTTAAGCTTTGAATAAATTGCTTTAAAAATAAATGCTTTTGAAAAAACTATCCTGAACAGGAATGATTTTAAAACTTTGAATAAATTGCTTTAAAAACGAAACGTTTTTGAGAAAGCCGTCCTAAACAGGATTGATTTTAAACTTTAAATAAATTGCTTTAAAGAGAAATGCTTTTGAGAAAACTATCCTAAACAGGAATAATTTTAAACTTTGAATAAATTGCTTTAAAAAAGAAATGTTTTTGAGAAACCCGTCCTAAACAGGATTGATTTTAAACTCTGAATAAATTGCTTTAAAAAGAAATACTTTTGAGAAAACTGTCCTAAACAGGAATGATTTTAAACATTGAATAAATTACTTTAAAAAAGAAATGTTTTTTAGAAACCCGTCCTGAACAGGATTGATTTTAAACTTTAAATAAATTGCTTTGAAGAGAAATGCTTTTGAGAAAATTATCCTAAACATGAATGATTTTAAAGTTTGAATAAATTGCTTAAAAAAAGAAGCACTTTTGAGAAAACCATCCTAAACAGGAATGATTTTAAGCTTTGAATAAATTGCTTTAAAAATAAATACTTTTGAGAAAACTGTCCTAAACAGGAATGAGTTTAAACTTTAAATAAATTGCTTTAAAAAGAAATGCTTTTGAGAAAACTGTCCGAAACAGGATGATTTTAAACTTTGAATAAATTGCTTTAAAAAAGAAATGTTTTTGAGAACCCCGTCCTAAACAGGATTGATTTTAAACTCTGAATAAATTGCTTTAAAAAGAAATTCTTTTGAGAAAACTGTCCAAAACAGGAATGATTTTAAACATTGAATAAATTGCTGTAAAAAAGAAATGTTTTTGAGAAACCCGTCCTAAACAGGATTGATTTTAAACTTTAAATAAATTGCTTTAAAGAGAAATGCTTTTGAGAAAATTATCCTAAACAGGAATGATTTTAAGCTTTGATTAAATTGCTTTAAAAATAAATGCTTTTGAAAAAACTATCCTAAACAGGAATGATTTTAAAACTTTGAATAAATTGCTTTAAAAACGAAACGTTTTTGAGAAAGCCGTCATAAACAGGTTTGATTTTAAACTTTAAATAAATTGCTTTAAAGAGAAATGCTTTTGAGAAAACTATCTTAAACAGGAATAATTTTAAACTTTGAATAAATTGCTTTAAAAAAGAAATGTTTTTGAGAAACCCGTCCTAAACAGGATTGATTTTAAACTCTGAATAAATTGCTTTAAAAAGAAATACTTTTGAAAAAACTGTCCTAAACAGGAATGATTTTAAACATTGAATAAATTACTTTAAAAAAGAAATGTTTTTTAGAAACCCGTCCTAAACAGGATTGATTTTAAACTTTAAATAAATTGCTTTAAAGAGAAATGCTTTTGATAAAATTATCCTAAACATTAATGATTTTAAAGTTTGAATAAATTGCTTAAAAAAAGAAGCACTTTTGAGAAAACCATCCTAAACAGGAATGATTTTAAGCTTTGAATAAATTGCTTTAAAAATAAATACTTTTGAGAAAACTTTCCTAAACAAGAATGAGTTTAAACTTTAAATAAATTACTTTAGAAATAAATGCTTTTGAAAAAACTATCCTAAACAGGAATAATTTTAAAACTTTGAATAAATTGCTTTAAAAAAGAAATGTTTTTGAGAAAGCCGTCCTAAACAGGATTGATTTTAAACTCTGAATAAATTGCTTTAAAAAGAAATGCTTTTGAGAAAACTGTCCTAAACAGTAATGATTTTAAACATTGAATAAATTGCTTTAAAAAAGAAATGTTTTTGAGAAACCCGTCCTAAACAGGATTGATTTTAAACTTTAAATAAATTGCTTAAAAGAGAAATGCTTTTGAGAAAACTATCCTAAACAGGAATGATTTTAAACTTTGAATAAATTGTTTTGAAAAAGAAATATTTTTGAGAAACCCGTCCTAAACAGGATTGATATTAAACTCTGAATAAATTGCTTTAAAAAGAAGTGCTTTTGAGAAAACTGTCCTAAACAGGAATGATTTTAAACATTGAATAAATTGCTTTAAAAAAGAAATGTTTTTGAGAAACCCGTCCTAAACATGATTGATTTTAAACTTTAAATAAATTGCTTTAAAGAGAAGTGCTTTTCAGAAAATTATCCTAAACAGGAATGATTTTAAACTTTGAATAAATTGCTTAAAAAAAGAAGCACTTTTGAGAAAACCATCCTAAACAGGAATGATTTTAAACTTTGAATAAATTACTTTAGAAATAAATGCTTTAGAAAAAACTATCCTAAACAGGAATAATTTTAAAACTTTGAATAAATTGCTTTAAAAAAGAAATGTTTTCGAGAAACCCGTCCTAAACAGGATTGATTTTAAACTTTAAATAAATTGCTTTAAAGAGAAATGCTTTTGAGAAAATTATCCTAAACAGGAATGATTTTAAGCTTTGAATAAATTGCTTTAAAAATAAATGCTTTTGAAAAAACTATCCTAAACAGGAATGATTTTAAAACTTTGAATAAATTGCTTTAAAAACGAAACGTTTTTGAGAAAGCCGTCATAAACAGGTTTGATTTTAAACTTTAAGTAAATTGCTTTAAAGAGAAATGCTTTTGAGAAAACTATCCTAAACAAGAATAATTTTAAACTTTGAATAAATTACTTTAAAAAGAAATGTTTTTAAGAAACCCGTCCTAAACAGGATTGATTTTAAACTCTGAATAAATTGCTTTAAGAAGAAATACTTTTCAGAAAACTGTCCTAAACAGGAATGATTTTAAACATTGAATAAATTGCTTTAAAAAAGAAATATTTTTTAGAAACCCGTCCTAAACAGGATTGATTTTAAACTTTAAATAAATTACTTTAAAGAGAAATGCTTTTTAGAAAATTATCCTAAACATGAATGATTTTAAAGTTTGAATAAATTACTTAAAAAAAGAAGCACTTTTGAGAAAACCATCCTAAACAGGAATGATTTTAAGCTTTGAATAAATTGCTTTAAAAATAAATACTTTTGAGAAAACTGTCCTAAACAGGAATGAGTTTAAACTTTAAATAAATTGCTTTAAAAAGAAATGCTTTTGAGAAAACTGTCTTAAACAGGATTGATTTTAAACTCTGAAGAAATTGCTTTAAAAAGAAATGCTTTTGAGAAAACTGCCCTAAACAGGAATGACTTTAAACTTTAAATAAATTGCTTTAAAAAGAAATGCTTTTGAAAAAACTGTCCTAAATAGGAATGACTTTAAACTTTAAATAAATTTCTTTAAAAAGAAATGCTTTTGAGAAAACTGTCCTAAACAGGAATAACTTTAAACTTTAAATAAATTGCTTTAAAAAGAAACGCTTTTGAGACAACTGTCCTAAACAGGATGATTTTAAACTTTGAATAAATTGCTTCAAAAAAGAAATGTTTTTGAGAAACCCGTCCTAAACAGGATTGATTTTAAACTCTGAATAAATTGCTTTAAAAAGAAATGCTTTTGAGAAAACTGTCCTAAACAGGAATGATTTTAAACATTAAATAAATTGCTTTAAAAAGAAATGTTTTTGAGAAACCCATCCTAAACAGGATTGATTTTAAACTTTAAATAAATTGCTTTAAAGAGAAATGCTTTTGAGAAAATTATCCTAAACAGGAATGATTTTAAACTTTGAATAAATTGCTTAAAAAAAGAAGCACTTTTGAGAAAACCATCCTAAACAGGAATGATTTTAAGCTTTGAATAAATTGCTTTGAAAATAAATGCTTTTGAAAAAACTATCCTAAACAGGAATGATTTTAAAACTTTGAATAAATTGCTTTAAAAAATAAAAGTTTTTGAGAAAGCCGTCCTAAACAGGATTGATTTAAAACTTTAAATAAATTGCTTTAAAGAGAAATGCTTTTGAGAAAACTATCCTAAACAGGAATGATTTTAAACTTTGAATAAATTGTTTTAAAAAAGAAATATTTTTGAGAAACCCGTCCTAAACATGATTGATATTAAACTCTAAATAAATTGCTTTAAAAAGAAGTGCTTTTGAGAAAACTGTCCTAAACAAGAATGATTTTAAACATTGAATAAATTGCTTTAAAAAAGAAATGTTTTTAAGAAACCCATCCTAAACAGGATTGATTTTAAACTTTAAATAAATTGCTTTAGAGAGAAATGCTTTTGAGAAAATTATCCTAGACAGGAATGATTTTAAGCTTTGAATAAATTGCTTAAAAAAAGAAGCACTTTTGAGAAAACCATCCTAAACAGGAATGATTTTAAGCTTTGAATAAATTGCTTTAGAAATAAATGCTTTTGAAGAAACTTTCCTAAACAGGAATGATTTTAAAACTTTGAATAAATTGCTTTAAAAAAGAAACGTTTTTGAGAAAGCCGTCCTAAACAGGATTGATTTTAAACTTTAAATAAATTGCTTTAAAGAGAAATGCTTTTGAGAAAACTATCCTAAATAGGAATGATTTTAAACTTTGAATAAATTGCTTTAAAACAGAAATGTTTTTGAGAAACCCGTCCTAAACAGGATTGATTTTAAACTCTGAATAAATTGCTTTAAAAAGAAATGCTTTTGAGAAAACTGTCCTAAACAGGAATGATTTTAAACATTGAATAAATTACTTTAAAAAAGAAATGTTTTTTAGAAACCCGTCCTGAACAGGATTGATTTTAAACTTTAAATAAATTGCTTTAAAGAGAAATGCTTTTGAGAAAATTATCCTAAACATGAATGATTTTAAAGTTTAAATAAATTGCTTAAAAAAAGAAGCACTTTTGAGAAAACCATCCTAAACAGGAATGATTTTAAGCTTTGAATAAATTGCTTTAAAAATAAATACTTTTGAGAAAACTGTCCTAAACAGGAATGAGTTTAAACTTTAAATAAATTGCTTTAAAAAGAAATGCTTTTGAGAAAACTGTCCGAAACAGGATGATTTTAAACTTTGAATAAATTGCTTTAAAAAAGAAATGTTTTTGAGAAACCCGTCCTAAACAGGATTGATTTTAAACTCTGAATAAATTGCTTTAAAAAGAAATTCTTTTGAGAAAACTGTCCAAAACAGGAATGATTTTAAACATTGAATAAATTGCTGTAAAAAAGAAATGTTTTTGAGAAACCCGTCCTAAACAGGATTGATTTTAAACTTTAAATAAATTGCTTTAAAGAGAAATGCTTTTGAGAAAATTATCCTAAACAGGAATGATTTTAAGCTTTGATTAAATTGCTTTAAAAATAAATGCTTTTGAAAAAACTATCCTAAACAGGAATGATTTTAAAACTTTGAATAAATTGCTTTAAAAACGAAACGTTTTTGAGAAAGCCGTCATAAACAGGTTTGATTTTAAACTTTAAATAAATTGCTTTAAAGAGAAATGCTTTTGAGAAAACTATCTTAAACAGGAATAATTTTAAACTTTGAATAAATTGCTTTAAAAAAGAAATGTTTTTGAGAAACCCGTCCTAAACAGGATTGATTTTAAACTCTGAATAAATTGCTTTAAAAAGAAATACTTTTGAAAAAACTGTCCTAAACAGGAATGATTTTAAACATTGAATAAATTACTTTAAAAAAGAAATGTTTTTTAGAAACCCGTCCTAAACAGGATTGATTTTAAACTTTAAATAAATTGCTTTAAAGAGAAATGCTTTTGATAAAATTATCCTAAACATGAATGATTTTAAAGTTTGAATAAATTGCTTAAAAAAAGAAGCACTTTTGAGAAAACCATCCTAAACAGGAATGATTTTAAGCTTTGAATAAATTGCTTTAAAAATAAATACTTTTGAGAAAACTTTCCTAAACAGGAATGAGTTTAAACTTTAAATAAATTACTTTAGAAATAAATGCTTTTGAAAAAACTATCCTAAACAGGAATAATTTTAAAACTTTGAATAAATTGCTTTAAAAAAGAAATGTTTTTGAGAAAGCCGTCCTAAACAGGATTGATTTTAAACTCTGAATAAATTGCTTTAAAAAGAAATGCTTTTGAGAAAACTGTCCTAAACAGTAATGATTTTAAACATTGAATAAATTGCTTTAAAAAAGAAATGTTTTTGAGAAACCCGTCCTAAACAGGATTGATTTTAAACTTTAAATAAATTGCTTAAAAGAGAAATGCTTTTGAGAAAACTATCCTAAACAGGAATGATTTTAAACTTTGAATAAATTGTTTTGAAAAAGAAATATTTTTGAGAAACCCGTCCTAAACAGGATTGATATTAAACTCTGAATAAATTGCTTTAAAAAGAAGTGCTTTTGAGAAAACTGTCCTAAACAGGAATGATTTTAAACATTGAATAAATTGCTTTAAAAAAGAAATGTTTTTGAGAAACCCGTCCTAAACATGATTGATTTTAAACTTTAAATAAATTGCTTTAAAGAGAAGTGCTTTTCAGAAAATTATCCTAAACAGGAATGATTTTAAACTTTGAATAAATTGCTTAAAAAAAGAAGCACTTTTGAGAAAACCATCCTAAACAGGAATGATTTTAAACTTTGAATAAATTACTTTAGAAATAAATGCTTTAGAAAAAACTATCCTAAACAGGAATAATTTTAAAACTTTGAATAAATTGCTTTAAAAAAGAAATGTTTTCGAGAAACCCGTCCTAAACAGGATTGATTTTAAACTTTAAATAAATTGCTTTAAAGAGAAATGCTTTTGAGAAAATTATCCTAAACAGGAATGATTTTAAGCTTTGAATAAATTGCTTTAAAAATAAATGCTTTTGAAAAAACTATCCTAAACAGGAATGATTTTAAAACTTTGAATAAATTGCTTTAAAAACGAAACGTTTTTGAGAAAGCCGTCATAAACAGGTTTGATTTTAAACTTTAAGTAAATTGCTTTAAAGAGAAATGCTTTTGAGAAAACTATCCTAAACAAGAATAATTTTAAACTTTGAATAAATTACTTTAAAAAGAAATGTTTTTAAGAAACCCGTCCTAAACAGGATTGATTTTAAACTCTGAATAAATTGCTTTAAGAAGAAATACTTTTCAGAAAACTGTCCTAAACAGGAATGATTTTAAACATTGAATAAATTGCTTTAAAAAAGAAATATTTTTTAGAAACCCGTCCTAAACAGGATTGATTTTAAACTTTAAATAAATTACTTTAAAGAGAAATGCTTTTTAGAAAATTATCCTAAACATGAATGATTTTAAAGTTTGAATAAATTACTTAAAAAAAGAAGCACTTTTGAGAAAACCATCCTAAACAGGAATGATTTTAAGCTTTGAATAAATTGCTTTAAAAATAAATACTTTTGAGAAAACTGTCCTAAACAGGAATGAGTTTAAACTTTAAATAAATTGCTTTAAAAAGAAATGCTTTTGAGAAAACTGTCTTAAACAGGATTGATTTTAAACTCTGAAGAAATTGCTTTAAAAAGAAATGCTTTTGAGAAAACTGCCCTAAACAGGAATGACTTTAAACTTTAAATAAATTGCTTTAAAAAGAAATGCTTTTGAAAAAACTGTCCTAAATAGGAATGACTTTAAACTTTAAATAAATTTCTTTAAAAAGAAATGCTTTTGAGAAAACTGTCCTAAACAGGAATAACTTTAAACTTTAAATAAATTGCTTTAAAAAGAAACGCTTTTGAGACAACTGTCCTAAACAGGATGATTTTAAACTTTGAATAAATTGCTTCAAAAAAGAAATGTTTTTGAGAAACCCGTCCTAAACAGGATTGATTTTAAACTCTGAATAAATTGCTTTAAAAAGAAATGCTTTTGAGAAAACTGTCCTAAACAGGAATGATTTTAAACATTAAATAAATTGCTTTAAAAAGAAATGTTTTTGAGAAATCCATCCTAAACAGGATTGATTTTAAACTTTAAATAAATTGCTTTAAAGAGAAATGCTTTTGAGAAAATTATCCTAAACAGGAATGATTTTAAACTTTGAATAAATTGCTTAAAAAAAGAAGCACTTTTGAGAAAACCATCCTAAACAGGAATGATTTTAAGCTTTAATAAATTGCTTTGAAAATAAATGCTTTTGAAAAAACTATCCTAAACAGGAATGATTTTAAAACTTTGAATAAATTGCTTTAAAAAATAAAAGTTTTTGAGAAAGCCGTCCTAAACAGGATTGATTTAAAACTTTAAATAAATTGCTTTAAAGAGAAATGCTTTTGAGAAAACTATCCTAAACAGGAATGATTTTAAACTTTGAATAAATTGTTTTAAAAAAGAAATATTTTTGAGAAACCCGTCCTAAACATGATTGATATTAAACTCTAAATAAATTGCTTTAAAAAGAAGTGCTTTTGAGAAAACTGTCCTAAACAAGAATGATTTTAAACATTGAATAAATTGCTTTAAAAAAGAAATGTTTTTAAGAAACCCATCCTAAACAGGATTGATTTTAAACTTTAAATAAATTGCTTTAAAGAGAAATGCTTTTGAGAAAACTATCCTAAATAGGAATGATTTTAAACTTTGAATAAATTGCTTTAAAACAGAAATGTTTTTGAGAAACCCGTCCTAAACAGGATTGATTTTAAACTCTGAATAAATTGCTTTAAAAAGAAATGCTTTTGAGAAAACTGTCCTAAACAGGAATGATTTTAAACATTGAATAAATTGCTTTAAAAAAGAAATGTTTTTGAGAAACCCGTCCTAAACAGGATTGATTTTAAACTTTAAATAAATTGCTTTAAAGAGAAATGCTTTTGAGAAAATTATCCTAAACAGGAATGATTTTAAACTTTGAATAAATTGCTTAAAAAAAGAAGCACTTTTGAGAAAACCATCCTAAATTGGAATGATTTTAAGCTTTTAATAAATTGCTTTAAAAATAAATGCTTTTGAAAAAACTATCCTAAACAGGAATGATTTTAAAACTTTGAATAAATTGCTTTAAAAACGAAACGTTTTTGAGAAAGCCGTCCTAAACAGGATTGATTTTAAACTTTAAATAAATTGCTTTAAAGAGAAATGCTTTTAAGAAAACTATCCTAAACAGGAATAATTTTAAACTTTGAATAAATTGCTTTAAAAAAGAAATGTTTTTGAGAAACCCGTCCTAAACAGGATTGATTTTAAACTCTGAATAAATTGCTTTAAAAAGAAATACTTTTGAGAAAACTGTCATAAACAGGAATGATTTTAAACATTGAATAAATTACTTTAAAAAAGAAATGTTTTTTAGAAACCTGTCCTAAACAGGATTGATTTTAAACTTTAAATAAATTGCTTTAAAGAGAAATGCTTTTGAGAAAATTATCCTAAACATGAATGATTTTAAAGTTTGAATAAATTGCTTAAAAAAAGAAGCACTTTTGAGAAAACCATCCTAAACAGGAATGATTTTAAGCTTTGAATAAATTGCTTTAAAAATAAATACTTTTGAGAAAACTGTCCTAAACAGGAATGAGTTTAAACTTTAAATAAATTGCTTTAAAAAGAAATGCTTTTGAGAAAACTGTCCTAAACAGGATGATTTTAAACTTTGAATAAATTGCTTTAAAAAAGAAATGTTTTTGTGAAACCCGTCCTAAACAGGATTGATTTTAAACTCTGAATAAATTGCTTTAAAAAGAAATGCTTTTGAGAAAACTGTCCTAAACAGGAATGATTTTAAACATTGAATAAATTGCTTTAAAAAAGAAATGTTTTTGAGAAACCCGTCCTAAACAGGATTGATTTTAAACTTTAAATAAATTGCTTTAAAGAGAAGTGCTTTTCAGAAAATTATCCTAAACAGGAATGATTTTAAACTTTGAATAAATTGCTTAAAAAAAGAAGCACTTTTGAGAAAACCATCCTAAACAGGAATGATTTTAAACTTTGAATAAATTACTTTAGAAATAAATGCTTTTGAAAAAACTATCCTAAACAGGAATAATTTTAAAACTTTGAATAAATTGCTTTAAAAAAGAAATGTTTTTGAGAAAGCCGTCCTAAACAGGATTGATTTTAAACTCTGAATAAATTGCTTTAAAAAGAAATGCTTTTGAGAAAACTGTCCTAAACAGTAATGATTTTAAACATTGAATAAATTGCTTTAAAAAAGAAATGTTTTCGAGAAACCCGTCCTAAACAGGATTGATTTTAAACTTTAAATAAATTACTTTAAAGAGAAATGCTTTTGAGAAAATTATCCTAAACAGGAATGATTTTAAGCTTTGAATAAATTGCTTTAAAAATAAATGCTTTTGAAAAAACTATCCTAAACAGGAATGATTTTAAAACTTTGAATAAATTGCTTTAAAAACGAAACGTTTTTGAGAAAGCCGTCATAAACAGGTTTGATTTTAAACTTTAAGTAAATTGCTTTAAAGAGAAATGCTTTTGAGAAAACTATCCTAAACAAGAATAATTTTAAACTTTGAATAAATTGCTTTAAAAAGAAATGTTTTTAAGAAACCCGTCCTAAACAGGATTGATTTTAAACTCTGAATAAATTGCTTTAAGAAGAAATACTTTTCAGAAAACTGTCCTAAACAGGAATGATTTTAAACATTGAATAAATTGCTTTAAAAAAGAAATGTTTTTTAGAAACCCGTCCTAAACAGGATTGATTTTAAACTTTAAATAAATTACTTTAAAGAGAAATGCTTTTTAGAAAATTATCCTAAACATGAATGATTTTAAAGTTTGAATAAATTACTTAAAAAAAGAAGCACTTTTGAAAAAACCATCCTAAACAGGAATGATTTTAAGCTTTGAATAAATTGCTTTAAAAATAAATACTTTTGAGAAAACTGTCCTAAACAGGAATGAGTTTAAACTTTAAATAAATTGCTTTAAAAAGAAATGCTTTTGAGAAAACTGTCTTAAACAGGATTGATTTTAAACTCTGAAGAAATTGCTTTAAAAAGAAATGCTTTTGAGAAAACTGCCCCAAACAGGAATGACTTTAAACTTTAAATAAATTGCTTTAAAAAGAAATGCTTTTGAAAAAACTGTCCTAAATAGGAATGACTTTAAACTTTAAATAAATTTCTTTAAAAAGAAATACTTTTGAGAAAACTGTCCTAAACAGGAATAACTTTAAACTTTAAATAAATTGCTTTAAAAAGAAACGATTTTGAGACAACTGTCCTAAACAGGATGATTTTAAACTTTGAATAAATTGCTTCAAAAAAGAAATGTTTTTGAGAAACCCGTCCTAAACAGGATTGATTTTAAACTCTGAATAAATTGCTTTAAAAAGAAATGCTTTTGAGAAAACTGTCCTAAACAGGAATGATTTTAAACATTAAATAAATTGCTTTAAAAAGAAATGTTTTTGAGAAACCCATCCTAAACAGGATTGATTTTAAACTTTAAATAAATTGCTTTAAAGAGAAATGCTTTTGAGAAAATTATCCTAAACAGGAATGATTTTAAACTTTGAATAAATTGCTTAAAAAAAGAAGCACTTTTGAGAAAACCATCCTAAACAGGAATGATTTTAAGCTTTGAATAAATTGCTTTGAAAATAAATGCTTTTGAAAAAACTATCCTAAACAGGAATGATTTTAAAACTTTGAATAAATTGCTTTAAAAAATAAAAGTTTTTGAGAAAGCCGTCCTAAACAGGATTGATTTAAAACTTTAAATAAATTGCTTTAAAGAGAAATGCTTTTGAGAAAACTATCCTAAACAGGAATGATTTTAAACTTTGAATAAATTGTTTTAAAAAAGAAATATTTTTGAGAAACCCGTCCTAAACAGGATTGATATTAAACTCTAAATAAATTGCTTTAAAAAGAAGTGCTTTTGAGAAAACTGTCCTAAACAGGAATGATTTTAAACATTGAATAAATTGCTTTAAAAAAGAAATGTTTTTAAGAAACCCGTCCTAAACAGGATTGATTTTAAACTTTAAATAAATTGCTTTAGAGAGAAATGCTTTTGAGAAAATTATCCTAGACAGGAATGATTTTAAGCTTTGAATAAATTGCTTAAAAAAAGAAGCACTTTTGAGAAAACCATCCTAAACAGGAATGATTTTAAGCTTTGAATAAATTGCTTTAGAAATAAATGCTTTTGAAAAAACTATCCTAAACAGGAATGATTTTAAAACTTTGAATAAATTGCTTTAAAAAAGAAACGTTTTTGAGAAAGCCGTCCTAAACAGGATTGATTTTAAACTTTAAATAAATTGCTTTAAAGAGAAATGCTTTTGAGAAAACTATCCTAAATAGGAATGATTTTAAACTTTGAATAAATTGCTTTAAAACAGAAATGTTTTTGAGAAACCCATCCTAAACAGGATTGATTTTAAACTCTGAATAAATTGCTTTAAAAAGAAATGCTTTTGAGAAAACTGTCCTAAACAGGAATGATTTTAAACATTGAATAAATTGCTTTAAAAAAGAAATGTTTTTGAGAAACCCGTCCTAAACAGGATTGATTTTAAACTTTAAATAAATTGCTTTAAAGAGAAATGCTTTTGAGAAAATTATCCTAAACAGGAATGATTTTAAACTTTGAATAAATTGCTTAAAAAAAGAAGCACTTTTGAGAAAACCATCCTAAACTGGAATGATTTTAAGCTTTTAATAAATTGCTTTAAAAATAAATGCTTTTGAAAAAACTATCCTAAACAGGAATGATTTTAAAACTTTGAATAAATTGCTTTAAAAACGAAACGTTTTTGAGAAAGCCGTCCTAAACAGGATTGATTTTAAACTTTAAATAAATTGCTTTAAAGAGAAATGCTTTTAAGAAAACTATCCTAAACAGGAATAATTTTAAACTTTGAATAAATTGCTTTAAAAAAGAAATGTTTTTGAGAAACCCGTCCTAAACAGGATTGATTTTAAACTCTGAATAAATTGCTTTAAAAAGAAATACTTTTGAGAAAACTGTTATAAACAGGAATGATTTTAAACATTGAATAAATTACTTTAAAAAAGAAATGTTTTTTAGAAACCTGTCCTAAACAGGATTGATTTTAAACTTTAAATAAATTGCTTTAAAGAGAAATGCTTTTGAGAAAATTATCCTAAACATGAATGATTTTAAAGTTTGAATAAATTGCTTAAAAAAAGAAGCACTTTTGAGAAAACCATCCTAAACAGGAATGATTTTAAGCTTTGAATAAATTGCTTTAAAAATAAATACTTTTGAGAAAACTGTCCTAAACAGGAATGAGTTTAAACTTTAAATAAATTGCTTTAAAAAGAAATGCTTTTGAGAAAACTGTCCTAAACAGGATGATTTTAAACTTTGAATAAATTGCTTTAAAAAAGAAATGTTTTTGAGAAACCCGTCCTAAACAGGATTGATTTTAAACTCTGAATAAATTGCTTTAAAAAGAAATGCTTTTGAGAAAACTGTCCTAAACAGGAATGATTTTAAACATTGAATAAATTGCTTTAAAAAAGAAATGTTTTTGAGAAACCCGTCCTAAACAGGATTGATTTTAAACTTTAAATAAATTGCTTTAAAGAGAAATGCTTTTAAGAAAATTATCCTAAACAGGAATGATTTTAAGCTTTGAATAAATTGCTTTAAAAATAAATGCTTTTGAAAAAACTATCCTAAACAGGAATGATTTTAAAACTTTGAATAAATTGCTTTAAAAACGAAACGTTTTTGAGAAAGCCGTCCTAAACAGGATTGATTTTAAACTTTAAATAAATTGCTTTAAAGAGAAATGCTTTTGAGAAAACTATCCTAAACAGGAATAATTTTAAACTTTGAATAAATTGCTTTAAAAAAGAAATGTTTTTGAGAAACCCGTCCTAAACAGGATTGATTTTAAACTCTGAATAAATTGCTTTAAAAAGAAATACTTTTGAGAAAACTGTCCTAAACAGGAATGATTTTAAACATTGAATAAATTACTTTAAAAAAGAAATGTTTTTTAGAAACCCGTCCTAAACAGGATTGATTTTAAACTTTAAATAAATTGCTTTAAAGAGAAATGCTTTCGAGAAAATTATCCTAAACAGGAATGATTTTAAACTTTGAATAAATTGCTTAAAAAAAGAAGCACTTTTGAGAAAACCATCCTAAACAGGAATGATTTTAAGCTTTGAATAAATTGCTTTGAAAATAAATGCTTTTGAAAAAACTATCCTAAACAGGAATGATTTTAAAACTTTGAATAAATTGCTTTAAAAAATAAAAGTTTTTAAGAAAGCCGTCCTAAACAGGATTGATTTAAAACTTTAAATAAATTGCTTTAAAGAGAAATGCTTTTGAGAAAACTATCCTAAACAAGAATGATTTTAAACTTTGAATAAATTGTTTTAAAAAAGAAATATTTTTGAGAAACCCGTCCTAAACAGGATTGATATTAAACTCTAAATAAATTGCTTTAAAAAGAAGTGCTTTTGAGAAAACTGTCCTAAACAGGAATGATTTTAAACATTGAATAAATTGCTTTAAAAAAGAAATGTTTTTAAGAAACCCGTCCTAAACAGGATTGATTTTAAACTTTAAATAAATTGCTTTAGAGAGAAATGCTTTTGAGAAAATTATCCTAGACAGGAATGATTTTAAGCTTTGAATAAATTGCTTAAAAAAAGAAGCACTTTTGAGAAAACCATCCTAAACAGGGATGATTTTAAGCTTTGAATAAATTGCTTTAGAAATAAATGCTTTTGAAAAAACTATCCTAAACAGGAATGATTTTAAAACTTTGAATAAATTGCTTTAAAAAAGAAACGTTTTTGAGAAAGCCGTCCTAAACAGGATTGATTTTAAACTTTAAATAAATTGCTTTAAAGAGAAATGCTTTTGAGAAAACTATCCTAAATAGGAATGATTTTAAACTTTGAATAAATTGCTTTAAAACAGAAATGTTTTTGAGAAACCCGTCCTAAACAGGATTGATTTTAAACTCTGAATAAATTGCTTTAAAAAGAAATGCTTTTGAGAAAACTGTCCTAAACAGGAATGATTTTAAACATTGAATAAATTGCTTTAAAAAAGAAATGTTTTTGAGAAACCCGTCCTAAACAGGATTGATTTTAAACTTTAAATAAATTGCTTTAAAGAGAAATGCTTTTGAGAAAATTATCCTAAACAGGAATGATTTTAAGCTTTGAATAAATTGTTTAAAAAAAGAAGCACTTTTGAGAAAACCATCCTAAACTGGAATGATTTTAAGCTTTTAATAAATTGCTTTAAAAATAAATGCTTTTGAAAAAACTATCCTAAACAGGAATGACTTTAAAACTTTGAATAAATTACTTTAAAAACGAAACGTTTTTGAGAAAGCCGTCCTAAACAGGATTGATTTTAAACTTTAAATAAATTGCTTTAAAGAGAAATGCTTTTAAGAAAACTATCCTAAACAGGAATAATTTTAAACTTTGAATAAATTGCTTTAAAAAAGAAATGTTTTTGAGAAACCCGTCCTAAACAGGATTGATTTTAAACTCTGAATAAATTGCTTTAAAAAGAAATACTTTTGAGAAAACTGTCATAAACAGGAATGATTTTAAACATTGAATAAATTACTTTAAAAAAGAAATGTTTTTTAGAAACCTGTCCTAAACAGGATTGATTTTAAACTTTAAATAAATTGCTTTAAAGAGAAATGCTTTTGAGAAAATTATCCTAAACATGAATGATTTTAAAGTTTGAATAAATTGCTTAAAAAAAGAAGCACTTTTGAGAAAACCATCCTAAACAGGAATGATTTTAAGCTTTGAATAAATTGCTTTAAAAATAAATACTTTTGAGAAAACTGTCCTAAACAGGAATGAGTTTAAACTTTAAATAAATTGCTTTAAAAAGAAATGCTTTTGAGAAAACTGTCCTAAACAGGATGATTTTAAACTTTGAATAAATTGCTTTAAAAAAGAAATGTTTTTGAGAAACCCGTCCTAAACAGGATTGATTTTAAACTCTGAATAAATTGCTTTAAAAAGAAATGCTTTTGAGAAAACTGTCCTAAACAGGAATGATTTTAAACATTGAATAAATTGCTTTAAAAAAGAAATGTTTTTGAGAAACCCGTCCTAAACAGGATTGATTTTAAACTTTAAATAAATTGCTTTAAAGAGAAATGCTTTTAAGAAAATTATCCTAAACAGGAATGATTTTAAGCTTTGAATAAATTGCTTTAAAAATAAATGCTTTTGAAAAAACTATCCTAAACAGGAATGATTTTAAAACTTTGAATAAATTGCTTTAAAAACGAAACGTTTTTGAGAAAGCCGTCCTAAACAGGATTGATTTTAAACTTTAAATAAATTGCTTTAAAGAGAAATGCTTTTGAGAAAACTATCCTAAACAGGAATAATTTTAAACTTTGAATAAATTGCTTTAAAAAAGAAATGTTTTTGAGAAACCCGTCCTAAACAGGATTGATTTTAAACTCTGAATAAATTGCTTTAAAAAGAAATACTTTTGAGAAAACTGTCCTAAACAGGAATGATTTTAAACATTGAATAAATTACTTTAAAAAAGAAATGTTTTTTAGAAACCCGTCCTAAACAGGATTGATTTTAAACTTTAAGTAAATTGCTTTAAAGAGAAATTCTTTTGAGAAAACTGTCCTAAACAGGATTGATTTTAAACTCTGAAGAAATTGCTTTAAAAAGAAATGCTTTTGAGAAAACTGTCCTAAACAGGAATGACTTTAAACTTTAAATAAATTGCTTTAAAAAGAAATACTTTTGAGAAAACTGTCCTAAATAGGAATGAGTTTAAACTTTAAATAAATTGCTTTAAAAAGAAATGCTTTTGAGAAAACTGTCCTAAACAGGATTGATTTTAAACTCTGAAGAAATTGCTTTAAAAATAAATGCTTTTGAGAAAACTGCCCTAAACAGGAATGACTTTAAACTTTAAATAAATTGCTTTAAAAAGAAATGCTTTTGAAAAAACTGTGCTAAACAGGAATGACTTTAAACTTTAAATAAATTTCTTTAAAAAGAAATGCTTTTGAGAAAACTGTCCTAAACAGGATTGATTTTAAACTCTGAAGAAATTGCTTTAAAAATAAATGCTTTTGAGAAAACTGCCCTAAACAGGAATGACTTTAAACTTTAAATAAATTGCTTTAAAAAGAAATGCTTTTGAAAAAACTGTGCTAAACAGGAATGACTTTAAACTTTAAATAAATTTCTTTAAAAAGAAATGCTTTTGAGAAAACTGTCCTAAACAGGAATGACTTTAAGCTTTAAATAAATTACTTAAAAAATAAACGCTTTTGAGACAACTGTCCTAAACAGGATGATTTTAAACTTTGAATAAATTGCTTTAAAAAAGAAATGTTTTTGAGAAACCCGTCCTAAACAGGATTTATTTTAAACTCTGAATAAATTGCTTTAAAAAGAAATGCTTTTGAGAAAACTGTCCTAAACAGGAATGATTTTAAACATTGAATAAATTGCTTTAAAGAAGAAATGTTTTTGAGAAACCCGTCCTAAACAAGATTGATTTTAAACTTTAAATAAATTGCTTTAAAGAGAAATGCTTTTGAGAAAATTATCCTAAACATGAATGATATTAAACTTTGAATAAATTGCTTAAAAAAAGAAGCACTTTTGAGAAAACCATCCTAAACAGGAATGATTTTAAGCTTTGAATAAGTTCCTTTAAAAATAAATACTTTTGAGAAAACTGTCCTAAACAGGAATGACTTTAAACTTTAAATAAATTGCTTTAAAAAGAAATTCTTTTGAGAAAACTGTCCTAAACAGGATTAATTTTAAACTCTGAAGAAATTGCTTTAAAAAGAAATGCTTTTGAGAAAACTGCCCTAAATAGGAATGACTTTAAACTTAAAATAAATTGCTTTAAAAAGAAATGCTTTTGAAAAAACTGTCCTAAACATGAATGACTTTAAACTTTAAATAAATTTCTTTAAAAAGAAATACTTTTGAGAAAACTGTCTTAAACAGAAATGACTTTAAACTTTAAATAAATTGCTTTAAAAAGAAACGCTTTTGACACAACTGTCATAAACAGGATGATTTAAAACTTTGAATAAATTGCTTAAAAAAAGAAGCACTTTTGAGAAAACCATCCTAAACACGAATGATATTAAGCTTTGAATAAATTGCTTTAAAAATAAATACTTTTGAGAAAACTGTCCTAAACAGGAATGACTTTAAACTTTAAATAAATTGCTTTAAAAAGAAATTCTTTTGAGAAAACTGTCCTAAACAGGATTAATTTTAAACTCTGAAGAAATTGCTTTAAAAAGAAATGCTTTTAAGAAAACTGCCCTAAATAGGAATGACTTTAAACTTAAAATAAATTGCTTTAAAAAGAAATGCTTTTGAAAAAACTGTCCTAAACATGAATGACTTTAAACTTTAAATAAATTTCTTTAAAAAGAAATACTTTTGAGAAAACTGTCTTAAACAGAAATGACTTTAAACTTTAAATAAATTGCTTTAAAAAGAAACGCTTTTGACACAACTGTCTTAAACAGGATGATTTAAAACTTTGAATAAATTGCTTTAAAAAAGAAATGTTTTTGAGAAACCCGTCCTAAATAGGATTGATTTTAAACTCTGAATAAATTGCTTTAAAAAGAAATGCTTTTAAGAAAACTGTCCTAAACAGGAATAATTTTAAACATTGAATAAATTGCTTTAAAAAAGAAATTTTTTTGAGAAAACCGTCCTAAATAGGATTGATTTTAAACTATAAATAAATTGCTTTAAAAAGAAATGCTTTTCAGAAAATTATCCTAAACAGGAATGATTTTAAACTTTGAATAAATTGCTTAAAACAAGAAGCACTTTTGAGAAAACCATCCTAAACAGGAATGATTTTAAGCTTTGAATAAATTGCTTTATAAATAAATGCTTTTGAAAAAACTATCCTAAACAGGAATAATTTTAAAACTTTGAATAAATTGCTTTAAAAAAGAAACGTTTTTATGAAAGCCGTCCTAAACAGGATTGATTTTAAACTTTAAATAAATTGCTTTAAAGAGAAATGCTTTTGAGAAAACTATCCTAAACAGGAATGATTTTAAACTTTGAATAAATTGCTTTAAAAAAGAAATGTTTTTGAGAAACCCGTCCTAAACAGGATTGATTTTAAACTCTGAATAAATTGCTTTAAAAAGAAATGCTTTTGAGAAAACTGTCCTAAACAGGAATGATTTTAAACATTGAATAAATTGCTTTAAAAAAGAAATGTTTTTGAGAAACCCGTCCTAAACAGGATTGATTTTAAACTTTAAATAAATTGCTTTAAAGAGAAATGCTTTTGAGAAAATTATCCTAAACATGAATGATTTTAAACTTTGAATAAATTGCTTAAAAAAAGATGCACTTTTGAGAAAACCATCCTAAACAGGAATGATTTTAAGCTTTGAATAAGTTCCTTTAAAAATAAATACTTTTGAGAAAACTGTCCTAAACATGAATCATTTTAAACATTGAATAAATTGCATTAAAAAACAAATGTTTTTGAGAAGCCCGTCCTAAACAGGATTGATTTTAAACTTTAAGTAAATTGCTTTAAAGAGAAATGCTTTTGAGAAAACTGTCCTAAACAGGATTGATTTTAAACTCTGAAGAAATTACTTTAAAAAGAACTGCTTTTGAGAAAACTGCCCTAAATAGAAATGACTTTAAGCTTTAAATAAATTGCTTTAAAAAGAAATGCTTTTGAAAAAACTGTCCTAAACAGGAATGACTTTAAACTTTAAATAAATTTCTTTAAAAAGAAATGCTTTTGAGAAAACTGTGCTAAACAGGAATGACTTTAAACTTTAAATAAATTGCTTTAAAAAGAAACGCTTTTGAGACAACCGTCCTAAACAGGATGATTTTAAACTTTGAATAAATTGCTTTAAAAAAGAAATGTTTTTGAGAAACCCGTCCTAAACAGGATTGATTTTAAACTCTGAATAAATTGCTTTAAAAAGAAATGCTTTTAAGAAAACTGTTCTAAACAGGAATGATTTAAAACATTGAATAAATTGCTTTAAAAAAGAAATGTTTTTGAGAAACCCGTCCTAAACAGGATTGATTTTAAACTTTAACTAAATTGCTTTAAAGAGAAATGCTTTTGAGAAAATTATCCTAAACATGAATGATATTAAACTTTGAATAAATTGCATAAAAAAAGAAGCACTTTTGAGAAACCATCCTAAACAGGAATGATTTTAAGCTTTGAATAAATTGCTTTAAAAATAGATACTTTTGAGAAAACTGTCCTAAACAGGAATGAGTTTAAACTTTAAACAAATTGCTTTAAAAAGAAATGCTTTTGAGAAAACTGTTCTAAACAGGATTGATTTTAAACTCTGAAGAAATTGCTTTAAAAATAAATGCTTTTGAGAAAACTGCCCTAAACAGGAATGACTTTAAACTTTAAATAAATTGCTTTAAAAAGAAATGCTTTTGAAAAAACTGTGCTAAACAGGAATGACTTTAAACTTTAAATAAATTTCTTTAAAAAGAAATGCTTTTGAGAAAACTGTCCTAAACAGGATTGATTTTAAACTCTGAAGAAATTGCTTTAAAAATAAATGCTTTTGAGAAAACTACCCTAAACAGGAATGACTTTAAACTTTAAATAAATTGCTTTAAAAAGAAATGCTTTTGAAAAAACTGTGCTAAACAGGAATGACTTTAAACTTTAAATAAATTTCTTTAAAAAGAAATGCTTTTGAGAAAACTGTCCTAAACAGGAATGACTTTAAGCTTTAAATAAATTACTTTAAAAATAAACGCTTTTGAGACAACTGTCCTAAACAGGATGATTTTAAACTTTGAATAAATTGCTTTAAAAAAGAAATGTTTTTGAGAAACCCGTCCTAAACAGGATTGATTTTAAACTCTGAATAAATTGCTTTAAAAAGAAATGCTTTTGAGAAAACTGTCCTAAACAGGAATGATTTTAAACATTGAATAAATTGCTTTAAAGAAGAAATGTTTTTGAGAAACCCGTCCTAAACAAGATTGATTTTAAACTTTAAATAAATTGCTTTAAAGAGAAATGCTTTTGAGAAAATTATCCTAAACATGAATGATATTAAACTTTGAATAAATTGCTTAAAAAAAGAAGCACTTTTGAGAAAACCATTCTAAACAGGAATGATTTTAAGCTTTGAATAAGTTCCTTTAAAAATAAATACTTTTGAGAAAACTGTCCTAAACAGGAATGACTTTAAACTTTAAATAAATTGCTTTAAAAAGAAATGCTTTTGAGAAAACTGTCCTAAACAGGATTGATTTTAAACTCTGAAGAAATTGCTTTAAAAAGAAATGGTTTTGAGAAAACTGCCCTAAATAGAAATGACTTTAAACTTTAAATAAATTTCTTTAAAAAGAAATGCTTTTGAAAAAACTGTCCTAAACAGGAATGAATTTAAACTTTAAATAAATTGCTTTAAAAAGAAACGCTTTTGAGACAACCGTCCTAAACAGGATTGATTTTAAACTCTGAATAAATTGCTTTAAAAAGAAATGCTTTTGAGAAAACTGTCCTAAATAGGAATGATTTTAAACATTGAATAAATTGCTTTAAAAAAGAAATACTTTTGAGAAACCCGTCCTAAACAGGATTGATTTTAAACTTTAAATAAATTGCTTTAAAGAGAAATGCTTTTGAGAAAAATATCCTAAACATGAATGATATTAAACATTGAATAAATTGCTTAAAAAAAGAAGCACTTTTGAGAAAACCATCCTAAACAGGAATGATTTTAAGCTTTGAATAAATTGCTTTAAAAATAAATACTTTTGAGAAAACTGTCCTAAACAGGAATGACTTTAAACTTTAAATAAATTGCTTTAAAAAGAAATGCTTTTGAGAAAACTATCCTAAACAGGATTAATTTTAAACTCTGAAGAAATTGCTTTAAAAAGAAATGCTTTTGAGAAAACTGCCATAAATAGGAATGACTTTAAACTTAAAATAAATTGCTTTAAAAAGAAATGCTTTTGAAAAAACTGTCCTAAACATAAATGACTTTAAACTTTAAATAAATTTCTTTAAAAAGAAATGCTTTTGAAAAAACTGTCCTAAACATGAATGACTTTAAACTTTAAATAAATTTCTTTAAAAAGAAATGCTTTTGAGAAAACTGTCTTAAACAAGAATGACTTTAAACTTTAAATAAATTGCTTTAAAAAGAAACGCTTTTGAGACAACTGTCCTAAACAGGATGATTTTAAACTTTGAATAAATTGCTTTAAAAAAGAAATGTTTTTGAGAAACCCGTCCTAAACAGGATTGATTTTAAACTTTAAATAAATTGCTTTAGAGAGAAATGCTTTTGAGAAATTTATCCTAAACATGAATTATATTAAACTTTGAATAAATTGCTTAAAAAAAGAAGCACTTTTGAGAAAACCAACCTAAACAGGAATGATTTTAAACTTTGACTAAATTGCTTTAAAAATAAATACTTTTGAGAAAACTGCCCTAAACAGGAATGAGTTTAAACTTTAAATAAATTGCTTTAAAAAGAAATGCTTTTGAGAAAACTGTCCTAAACAGGATTGATTTTAAACTCTGAAGAAATTGCTTAAAAAAAGAAGCACTTTTGAGAAAACCATCCTAAACAGGAATGATTTTAAGCTTTGAATAAATTGCTTTATAAATAAATGCTTTTGAAAAAACTATCCTAAACAGGAATAATTTTAAAACTTTGAATAAATTGCTTTAAAAAAGAAACGTTTTTATGAAAGCCGTCCTAAACAGAATTGATTTTAAACTTTCAATAAATTGCTTTAAAGAGAAATGCTTTTGAGAAAACTATCCTAAACAGGAATGATTTTAAACTTTGACTAAATTGCTTTAAAAAAGAAATGTTTTTGAGAAACCCGTCCTAAACAGGATTGATTTTAAACTCTGAATAAATTGCTTTAAAAAGAAATGCTTTTAAGAAAACTGTTCTAAACAGGAATGATTTAAAATATTGAATAAATTGCTTTAAAAAAGAAATGTTTTTGAGAAACCCGTCCTAAACAGGATTGATTTTAAACTTTAACTAAATTGCTTTAAAGAGAAATGTTTTTGAGAAAATTATCCTAAACAGGAATTATTTTAAACTTTGAATAAATTGCTTAAAAAAAGATGCACTTTTGAGAAAACCATCCTAAACAGGAATGATTTTAAGCTTTGAATAAGTTCCTTTAAAAATAAATACTTTTGAGAAAACTGTCCTAAACATGAATGACTTTAAACTTTAAATAAATTTCTTTAAAAAGAAATGCTTTTGAAAAAACTGTCCTAAACATGAATGACTTTAAACTTTAAATAAATTTCTTTAAAAAGAAATGCTTTTGAGAAAACTGTCTTAAACAAGAATGACTTTAAACTTTAAATAAATTGCTTTAAAAAGAAACGCTTTTGAGACAACTGTCCTAAACAGGATGATTTTAAGTTTTGAATAAATTACTTTAAAAAAGAAATGTTTTTGAGAAACCCGTCCTAAACAGGATTGATTTTAAACTTTAAATAAATTGCTTTAAAGAGAAATGCTTTTGAGAAAATTATCCTAAACATGAATGATTTTAAACTTTGAATAAATTGCTTAAAAAAAGATGCACTTTTGAGAAAACCATCCTAAACAGGAATGATTTTAAGCTTTGAATAAATTCCTTTAAAAATAAATACTTTTGAGAAAACTGTCCTAAACATGAATAATTTTAAACATTGAATAAATTGCTTTAAAAAAGAAATGTTTTTGAGAAGCCCGTCCTAAACAGGATTGATTTTAAACTTTAAGTAAATTGCTTTAAAGAGAAATGCTTTTGAGAAAACTGTCCTAAACAGGATTGATTTTAAACTCTGAAGAAATTACTTTAAAAAGAAATGCTTTTGAGAAAACTGTCCTAAACAGGATTGATTTTAAACTCTGAAGAAATTGCTTTAAAAAGAAATGCTTTTGAGAAAACTGCCCTAAATAGGAATGACTTTAAAGTTAAAATAAATTGCTTTAAAAAGAAATGCTTTTGAAAAAACTGTCCTAAACATGAATGACTTTAAACTTTAAATAAATTGCTTTAAAACGAAATGCATTTGAGAAAACTATCCTAAATAGGATTAATTTTAAACTCTGAAGAAATTGCTTTAAAAATAAATGCTTTTGAGAAAACTGCACTAAACGGGAATAACTTTAAACTTTAAATAAATTGCTTTAAAAAGAAATGCTTTTGAAAAAACTGTCCTAAACAGGAATGACTTTAAACTTTAAATAAATTGCTTTAAAAAGAAATGCTTTTGAAAAAACTGTCCTAAACAGGAATGACTTTAAACTTTAAATAAATTTCTTTAAAAAGAAATGCGTTTGAGAAAACTGTCCTAAACAGGAATGACTTTAAACTTTAAATAAATTACTTTAAAAACAAACGCTTTTGAGGCAACTGTCCTAAACAGGATGATTTTAAACTTTGAATAAATTGCTTTAAAAAAGTAATGTTTTTGAGAAACGTGTCGTAAACAGGATTGATTTTAAACTCTGAATAAATTGCTTTGAAAAGAAATGCTTTTGAGAAAACTGTCCTAAACAGGAATGATTTTAAACGTTGAATAAATTGCTTTAAAAAAGAAATACTTTTGAGAAACCCGTCCTAAACAGGATTGATTTTAAACTTTAAATAAATTGCTTTAAAGAGAAATGCTTTTCAGGAAAATATCCTAAACATGAATGATATTAAACTTTGAATAAATTGCTTAAAACAAGAAGCACTTTCGAGAAAACCATCCTAAACAGAAATGATTTTAAGCTTTGAATAAATTGCTTTAAAAATAAATACTTTTGAGAAAACTGTCCTAAACAGGAATGACTTTAAACTTTAAATAAATTGCTTTAAAAAGAAATTCTTTTGAGAAAACTGTCCTAAACAGGATTAATTTTAAACTCTGAAGAAATTGCTTTAAAAAGAAATGCTTTTGAGAAAACTGCCCTAAATAGGAATGACTTTAAACTTAAAATAAATTGCTTTAAAAAGAAATGCTTTTGAGAAAACTGTCCTAAACATGAATGACTTTAAACTTTAAATAAATTTCTTTAAAAAGAAATACTTTTGAGAAAACTGTCTTAACCAGAAATGACTTTAAACTTTAAATAAATTGCTTTAAAAAGAAACGCTTTTGACACAACTGTCTTAAACAGGATGATTTAAAACTTTGAATAAATTGCTTTAAAAAAGAAATGTTTTTGAGAAACCCGTCCTAAACAGGATTGATTTTAAACTCTGAATAAATTGCTTTAAAAAGAAATGCTTTTAAGAAAACTGTCCTAAACAGGAATAATTTTAAACATTGAATAAATTGATTTAAAAAAGAAATGTTTTTGAGAAACCCGTCCTAAATAGGATTGATTTTAAACTTTAAATAAATTGCTTTAAAAAGAAATGCTTTTGAGAAAATTATCCTAAACAGGAATGATTTTAAACTTTGAATAAATTGCTTAAAACAAGAAGCACTTTTGAGAAAACCATCCTAAACAGGAATGATTTTAAGCTTTGAATAAATTGCTTTATAAATAAATGCTTTTGAAAAAACTATCCTAAACAGGAATAATTTTAAAACTTTGAATAAATTGCTTTAAAAAAGAAACGTTTTTATGAAAGCCGTCCTAAACAGGATTGATTTTAAACTTTAAATAAATTGCTTTAAAGAGAAATGCTTTTGAGAAAACTATCCTAAACAGGAATGATTTTAAACTTTGAATAAATTGCTTTAAAAAAGAAATGTTTTTGAGAAACCCGTCCTAAACAGGATTGATTTTAAACTCTGAATAAATTGCTTTAAAAAGAAATGCTTTTGAGAAAACTATCCTAAACAGGAATGATTTTAAACTTTGAATAAATTGCTTTAAAAAAGAAATGTTTTTGAGAAACCCGTCCTAAACAGGATTGATTTTAAACTCTGAATAAATTGCTTTAAAAACGAATGCTTTTGAGAAAACTGTCCTAAACAGGAATGATTTTAAACATTGAATAAATTGCTTTAAAAAAGAAATGTTTTTGAGAAACCCGTCCTAAACAGGATTGATTTTAAACTTTAAATAAATTGCTTTAAAGAGAAATGCTTTTGAGAAAATTATCCTAAACATGAATGATATTAAACTTTGAATAAATTGCTTAAAAAAAGAAGCACTTTTGAGAAAACCATCCTAAACAGGAATGATTTTAAGCTTTGAATAAATTGCTTTAAAAATAAATACTTTTGAGAAAACTGTCCTAAACAGGAATGACTTTAAACTTTAAATAAATTGCTTTAAAAAGAAATTCTTTTGAGAAAACTGTCCTAAACAGGATTAATTTTAAACTCTGAAGAAATTGCTTTAAAAAGAAATGCTTTTGAGAAAACTGCCCTAAATAGGAATGACTTTAAACTTAAAATAAATTGCTTTAAAAAGAAATGCTTTTGAAAAAACTGTCCTAAACATGAATGACTTTAAACTTTAAATAAATTTCTTTAAAAAGAAATACTTTTGAGAAAACTGTCTTAACCAGAAATGACTTTAAACTTTAAATAAATTGCTTTAAAAAGAAACGCTTTTGACACAACTGTCTTAAACAGGATGATTTAAAACTTTGAATAAATTGCTTTAAAAAAGAAATGTTTTTGAGAAACCCGTCCTAAACAGGATTGATTTTAAACTCTGAATAAATTGCTTTAAAAAGAAATGCTTTTAAGAAAACTGTCCTAAACAGGAATAATTTTAAACATTGAATAAATTGCTTTAAAAAAGAAATGTTTTTGAGAAACCCGTCCTAAATAGGATTGATTTTAAACTTTAAATAAATTGCTTTAAAAAGAAATGCTTTTGAGAAAATTATCCTAAACAGGAATGATTTTAAACTTTGAATAAATTGCTTAAAACAAGAAGCACTTTTGAGAAAACCATCCTAAACAGGAATGATTTTAAGCTTTGAATAAATTGCTTTATAAATAAATGCTTTTGAAAAAACTATCCTAAACAGGAATAATTTTAAAACTTTAAATAAATTGCTTTAAAAAAGAAACGTTTTTATGAAAGCCGTCCTAAACAGGATTGATTTTAAACTTTAAATAAATTGCTTTAAAGAGAAATGCTTTTGAGAAAACTATCCTAAACAGGAATGATTTTAAACTTTGAATAAATTGCTTTAAAAAAGAAATGTTTTTGAGAAACCCGTCCTAAACAGGATTGATTTTAAACTCTGAATAAATTGCTTTAAAAAGAAATGCTTTTGAGAAAACTGTCCTAAACAGGAATGATTTTAAACATTGAATAAATTGCTTTAAAAAAGAAATGTTTTTGAGAAACCCGTCCTAAACAGGATTGATTTTAAACTTTAACTAAATTGCTTTAAAGAGAAATGTTTTTGAGAAAATTATCCTAAACAGCAATGATTTTAAACTTTGAATAAATTGCTTAAAAAAAGAAGCACTTTTGAGAAAACCATCCTAAACAGGAATGATTTTAAGCTTTGAATAAATTGCTTTAAAAATAAGTACTTTTGAAAAACTATCCTAAACAGGAATGATTTTAAAACTTTGAATAAATTACTTTAAAAAGAAACGTTTTTAAGAAAGCCGTCCTAAACAGGATTGATTTTAAACTCTGAATAAATTGCTTTAAAAAAAATTCTTTTGAGAAAACTATCCTAAACAAGAATCATTTTAGACATTGAATAAATTGCTTTAAAAAAGAAATGTTTTTGAGAAGCCCGTCCTAAACAGGATTGATTTTAAACTTTAAGTCAATTGCTTTAAAGAGAAATGCTTTTGAGAAAATGATCCTAAACAGGAATGATTTTAAACTTTGAATAAATTGCTTAAAAAAAGAAGCACTTTTGAGAAAACCATCCTAAACAGGAATGATTTTAAGCTTTGAATAAATTGCTTTAAAAATAAATGCTTTTGAAAAAACTATCATAAACTGGAATGATTTTAAAACTTTGAATAAATTGCTTTAAAAAAAGAAACGTTTTTGAGAAAGCCGTCCTAAACAGGAATGATTTTAAACTTTAAATAAATTACTTTAAAGAGAAATGCTTTTGAGAAAACTGACACACCCGGACCTAGCACGACTTTTCGTACGAACGGAGTAGTACAAGATGACACAATAATTAAACAATATGTCGGTCCGGCTGTGTCAAGTTTGAAGAGTAGATAAGCTTAAGACAAGACGAAGTTAGAAGATAAAACAATTAACCGTGCATGGAAATTAGTAAAATGTCAAAAGACCTCCAATTAAGTCCCTAGAAATTTATTATGGGCCCCATTGGCACAAGAAAGCGAAGGATTTAGCCAACGGGTAGAAATGGAAGAAAGTTGAAAAAGGAGAAAAGTTTGACTCGGGGCCCGAGTAGACCCAGTGTCGGGCTCCCCTATAAATAGGGGTGAGCCTAAGCTTTTCTTCATTTCTCTTTTTCTTTTTCTTTCATTTTCTTTTCTTTTTCTCTCTGGAGCCAAACGGAGGCATTTTGGACAATTGGCAGATCCGGACAAACCGACCGCCAGTTCGAGGCGAGATCTTGGTGAGTTATTCTTAACTCCTCGATCTACGTTTTGTTAGGTTTGCACGTTCTTCCATGCATCGGTTTAGGAGGGATCTAAGCTCAAAGTTAGGTTTAGCTTTTTGTTAAATTTTAAGTTTAGATTCGAGATCTAGGAACTTTGAGCTTGAGATTCTCATTTTTCTTTCGGTAAACGTGTAGAGGATGCATTAAGGTGTATGCATCTCAATTTGTAGCTAAATTGGTGGCCGATTGCATCGGTTACGAATTTTAAGAAAAATTGAAGAAATTCTCGGGTTGAAACCCAGAACAGAACCGGCGCCGGTTCTGTCCAGAAACGGCGCCGTTTCTTCTTGTCCGGTAACCGACCTTGGGTCGAAGAGAACCGGCGCCGGATCACTCCAATTCCGGCGCCGCTTCTGCCCTTTAGGGGCAAAATGGTCATTTCAACTCCCAAAACCCTATTTAACCCCAAATCGACTCGAAACACTTTCGAGTCTTCGAAAACACATTCAAACGTCATCTTAGGTCATATTAGAGCCTCGTAGGTGCATTCATAAATTTGATTATGAATGCTAACATGTACTTCCGTGTACTAGGGCTCCGGTTGAATCGAGTGCGGCGATGCTCCGGAGGATAAGCTACATGGAGCGCTTGGGAGTATACGATTCTCCCACTACTGTGAGTGACTCTGTTTTCAGTGCTTAGCCACTAGGGCAAAATGTTTAAAAACATAAATTGTTTTAAAAAGGTTTTACAACGGTTTTGGGATAAGGGTAATCCACGACACACACTTTTTATTTTGTTTTGTGATACGCCCACTTATGGGGGTGGGATGATTTTAAAAATATAAAATTTGTGTGTGTTTACATGTTTTAATATTTATATAAGAAATATTATTATTATTATTATTATTATGATTATTGGGGTACGATGCCCCTGGAAGAGGAGTGATTGAGTGGGATTCCTCGGGGCTCCAATTTACGGGAGCGTGGACCGAGTTTGAGAGCATGCATGATACTCAGCCGTGGACCGCCTATCGAGGGGCACGGTGAGTCGAGCCTGGTTGGGAGAGGCGCGTAGGGAAACTCGCCAGAGCTCCAGTTCACTGTGTTCCACCACAGTGAGGCACCACCGAGGGAACGGGCTAGTGTATGAGATAAAGAGAAAATGAATATGAAGAGAAAAGATATAGCCCTCGGTGCAGTAAGGCATACGACCGGCCAGTCGTGCCTTCAGTGTATTAGGTGCCAGCCCATGATTATATAATTATTTTATTTTAAAAGGTTTTAAAATCTATACCCCTTGGGAGAACTTCAAAGGAGATTTTGAAAACAAAAATTTATTATATTCACTCCCGAAGATTTTGATACGGGAAGTGTTGAAAACAAAGTTTTGATTTAAATTATTTTATTGTTATATTTTGGATTATCCCTGTTTTCCCTAACCCTGATGGAGACTCATTGAATCTCTGTCACTCACCTGTATTCCATTGTGGATGGATGCAGATTCGCATACGGAGTCAGCTTTAGAAAGGAGGCTCACTAAGAAGCGTCGGTGGCTGAGGCTTAGTAGTTTCCGCTGTGTAGGTATTCTTTTAAATTAATCCACTGGTGCACTTTAAGTTTATTATTTTATTAAAAGATTTTAATTAAAGTTTTAGTTGTTTTGCAGCGATGATATCCATTTCTATGCCTTGCGGTGCTTCTGGTGCGTGACCGGCCGGCACGTACTTCGAGGCAGCGCGGCGGTTGCGACGTGGCCGACTCGGGCGGGTCGGGGCGTGACAAAAACTATCTTAAACAGGAATGATTTTAAACTTTGAAAAAATTGCTTTAAAAAAGAAATATTTTTGAGAAACCCGTCCTAAACAGGATTGATTTTAAACTCTGAATAAATTGCTTTAAAAAGTAATGCTTTTGAGAAAACTGTCCTAAACAGGAATGATTTTAAACATTGAATAAATTGCTTTAAAAAAGATTTGTTTTTGAGAAACCCGTCCTAAACAGGATTGATTTTAAACTTTAAATAAATTGCTTTAAAGAGAAATGCTTTTGAGAAATTTATCCTAAACATGAATGATTTTAAACTTTGAATAAATTGCTTAAAAAAAGAAGCACTTTTGAGAAAACCATCTTAAACAGGACTGATTTTAAGCTTTGAATAAATTGCTTTAAAAATAAATACTTTTGAGAAAACTGTCCTAAACAGGAATGACTTTAAACTTTAAATAAATTGCTTTAAAAAGAAATGCTTTTGAGAAAACTGTCCTAAATAGGATTAATTTTAAACTCTGAAGAAATTGCTTTAAAAAGAAATGCTTTTGAGAAAACTGCCCTAAACAGGAATAACTTTAAACTTTAAATAAATTGCTTTAAAAATAAATGCTTTTTGAGACAACTGTCCTAAACAGGATGATTTTAAACTTTGAATAAATTGCTTTAAAAAAGAAATGTTTTTGAGAAACCCGTCCTAAACAGGATTGATTTTAAACTCTGAATAAATTGCTTTAAAAAGAAATGCTTTTGAGAAAACTGTCCTAAACAGGAATGATTTTAAACATTGAATAAATTGCTTTAAAAAAGAAATGTTTTTGAGAAACCCGCCTAAACAGTATTGATTTTAAACTTTAAATAAATTGCTTTAAAGAGAAATGCTTTTGAGAAAATTATCCTAAACATTAATGATTTTAAACTTTGAATAAATTGCTTAAAAAAAGAAGCACTTTTGAGAAAATCATCCTAAACAGGAATGATTTTAAGCTTTGAATAAATTGCTTTAAAAATAAATACTTTTGAGAAAACTGTCCTAAACAGGAATGACTTTAAACTTTAAATAAATTGCTTTAAAAATAAATGCTTTTGAGACAACTGTCCTAAACAGGATGATTTTAAACTTTGAATAAATTGCTTTAAAAAAGAAATGTTTTTGAGAAACCCGTCCTAAACAGGATTAATTTTAAACTCTGAATAAATTGCTTTAAAAAGAAATGCTTTTGAGAAAACTGTCCTAAACAGGAATGATTTTAAACATTGAATAAATTGCTTTAAAAAAGAAATGTTTTTGAGAAACCCGTCCTAAACAGTATTGATTTTAAACTTTAAATAAATTGCTTTAAAGAGAAATGCTTTTGAGAAAATTATCCTAAACATTAATGATTTTAAACTTTGAATAAATTGCTTAAAAAAAGAAGCACTTTTGAGAAAATCATCCTAAACAGGAATGATTTTAAGCGTTGAATAAATTGCTTTAAAAATAAATACTTTTGAGAAAACTGTCCTAAACAGGAATGACTTTAAACTTTAAATAAATTGCTTTAAAAATAAATGCTTTTTGAGACAACTGTCCTAAACAGGATGATTTTAAACTTTGAATAAATTGCTTTAAAAAAGAAATGTTTTTGAGAAACCCGTCCTAAACAGGATTGATTTTAAACTCTGAATAAATTGCTTTAAAAAGAAATGCTTTTGAGAAAACTGTCCTAAACAGGAATGATTTTAAACATTGAATAAATTGCTTTAAAAAAGAAATGTTTTTGAGAAACCCGCCTAAACAGTATTGATTTTAAACTTTAAATAAATTGCTTTAAAGAGAAATGCTTTTGAGAAAATTATCCTAAACATTAATGATTTTAAACTTTGAATAAATTGTTTAAAAAAAGAAGCACTTTTGAGAAAATCATCCTAAACAGGAATGATTTTAAGCTTTGAATAAATTGCTTTAAAAATAAATACTTTTGAGAAAACTGTCCTAAACAGGAATGACTTTAAACTTTAAATAAATTGCTTTAAAAATAAATGCTTTTGAGACAACTGTCCTAAACAGGATGATTTTAAACTTTGAATAAATTGCTTTAAAAAAGAAATGTTTTTGAGAAACCCGTCCTAAACAGGATTGATTTTAAACTCTGAATAAATTGCTTTAAAAAGAAATGCTTTTGAGAAAATTGTCCTAAACAGGAATGATTTTAAACATTGAATAAATTGCTTTAAAAAAGAAATACTTTTGAGAAACCCATCCTAAACAGGATTGATTTTAAACTTTAAATAAATTGCTTTAAAGAGAAATGCTTTTGAGAAAATTATCCTAAACATGAATGATATTAAACTTTGAATAAATTGCTTAAAAAAAGAAGCACTTTTGAGAAAACCATCCTAAACAGGAATGATTTTAAGCTTTGAAAAAATTGCTTTAAAAATAAATACTTTTGAGAAAACTGTCCTAAACAGGAATGACTTTAAACTTTAGATAAATTGCTTTTAAAAGAAATGCTTTTGAGAAAACTGTCCTTAACAGGATTGATTTTAAACTCTGAAGAAATTGCTTTAAAAAGAAATGCTTTTGAGAAAACTACCCTAAATAGGAATTACTTTAAACTTAAAATAAATTGCTTTAAAAAGAAATTCTTTTGAAAAAACTGTCCTAAACAGGAATAACTTTAAACTTTAAATAAATTTCTTTAAAAAGAAATGCTTTTGAGAAAACTGCCCTAAACAGGAATGACTTTAAACTTTAAATAAATTGCTTGAAAAAGAAACGCTTTTGAGACAATTGTCCTAAACAGGATGATTTTAAATTTTGAATAAATTACTTTAAAAAAGAAATGTTTTTGAGAAACCCGTCCTAAACAGGATTGATTTTAAACTCTGAATAAATTGCTTTAAAAAGAAATGCTTTTGAGAAAACTGTCCTAAACAGGAATGATTTTAAATATTGAATAAATTGCTTTAAAAAAAAATGTTTTTGAGAAACCCGTCCTTAACAGGATTGATTTTAAACTTTAAATAAATTGCTTTAAAGAGAAATGCTTTTGAGAAAATTATCCTAAACAGGAATGATTTTAAACTTTGAATAAATTGCTTAAAAAAAGAAGCACTTTTGAGAAAACCATCCTAAACAGGAATGATTTTAAGCTTTGAATAAATTGCTTTATAAATAAATGCTTTAGAAAAAACTATCCTAAACAGGAATAATTTTAAAACTTTGAATAAATTGCTTTAAAAAAGAAACGTTTTTATGAAAGCCGTCCTAAACAGGATTGATTTTAAACTTTAAATAAATTGCTTTAAAGAGAAATGCTTTTGAGAAAACTATCCTAAACAGGAATGATTTTAAACTTTGAATAAATTGCTTTAAAAAAGAAATATTTTTGAGAAACCCGTCCTAAACAGGATTGATTTTAAACTCTGAATAAATTGCTTTAAAAAGAAATGCTTTTGAGAAAACTATCCTAAACAGGAATGATTTTAAACTTTGAATAAATTGCTTTAAAAAAGAAATGTTTTTGAGAAACCCGTCCTAAACAGGATTGATTTTAAACTCTGAATAAATTGCTTTAAAAAGAAATGCTTTTGAGAAAACTGTCCTAAACAGGAATGATTTTTAACATTGAATAAATTGCTTTAAAAAAGAAATGTTTTTGAGAAACCCGTCCTAAACAGGATTGATTTTAAACTTTAAATAAATTGCTTTAAAGAGAAATGCTTTTGAGAAAATTATCCTAAACATGAATGATATTAAACTTTGAATAAATTGCTTAAAAAAAGAAGCACTTTTGAGAAAACCATCCTAAACAGGAATGATTTTAAGCTTTGAATAAATTGCTTTAAAAATAAGTACTTTTGAAAAACTATCCTAAACAGGAATGATTTTAAAACTTTGAATAAATTGCTTTAAAAAGAAACGTTTTTAAGAAAGCCGTCCTAAACAGGATTGATTTTAACTCTGAATAAATTGCTTTAAAAAAATTCTTTTGAGAAAACTGTCCTAAACAAGAATCATTTTAGACATTGAATAAATTGCTTTAAAAAAGAAATGTTTTTGAGAAGCCCGTCCTAAACAGGATTGATTTTAAACTTTAAGTCAATTGCTTTAAAGAGAAATGCTTTTGAGAAAATGATCCTAAACAGGAATGATTTTAAACTTTGAATAAATTGCTTAAAAAAAGAAGCACTTTTGAGAAAACTATCCTAAACAGGAATGATTTTAAGCTTTGAATAAATTGCTTTAAAAATAAATGCTTTTGAAAAAACTATCATAAACTGGAATGATTTTAAAACTTTGAATAAATTGCTTTAAAAAAAGAAACGTTTTTGAGAAAGCCGTCCTAAACAGGAATGATTTTAAACTTTAAATAAATTACTTTAAAGAGAAATGCTTTTGAGAAAACTGACACACCCGGACCTAGCACGACTTTTCGTACGAACGGAGTAGTACAAGATGACACAATAATTAAACAATATGTCGGTCCGGCTGTGTCAAGTTTGAAGAGAAGATAAGCTTAAGACAAGACGAAGTTAGAAGATAAAACAATTAACCGTGCATGGAAATTAGTAAAATGCCAAAAGACCTCCAATTAAGTCCCTAGAAATTTATTATGGGCCCCATTGGCACAAGAAAGCGAAGGATTTAGCCAACGGGTAGAAATGGAAGAAAGTTGAAAAAGGAGAAAAGTTTGACTCGGGGCCCGAGTAGACCCAGTGTCGGGCTCCCCTATAAATAGGGGTGAGCCTAAGCTTTTCTTCATTTCTCTTTTTCTTTTTCTTTCATTTTCTTTTCTTTTTCTCTCTGGAGCCAAACGGAGGCATTTTGGACAATTGGCAGATCCGGACAAACCGACCGCCAGTTCGAGGCGAGATCTTGGTGAGTTATTCTTAACTCCTCGATCTACGTTTTGTTAGGTTTGCACGTTCTTCCATGCATCGGTTTAGGAGGGATCTAAGCTCAAAGTTAGGTTTAGCTTTTTGTTAAATTTTAAGTTTAGATTCGAGATCTAGGAACTTTGAGCTTGAGATTCTCATTTTTCTTTCGGTAAACGTGTAGAGGATGCATTAAGGTGTATGCATCTCAATTTGTAGCTAAATTGGTGGCCGATTGCATCGGTTACGAATTTTAAGAAAAATTGAAGAAATTCTCGGGTTGAAACCCAGAACAGAACCGGCGCCGGTTCTGTCCAGAAACGGCGCCGTTTCTTCTTGTCCGGTAACCGACCTTGGGTCGAAGAGAACCGGCGCCGGATCACTCCAATTCCGGCGCCGCTTCTGCCCTTTAGGGGCAAAATGGTCATTTCAACTCCCAAAACCCTATTTAACCCCAAATCGACTCGAAACACTTTCGAGTCTTCGAAAACACATTCAAACGTCATCTTAGGTCATATTAGAGCCTCGTAGGTGCATTCATAAATTTGATTATGAATGCTAACATGTACTTCCGTGTACTAGGGCTCCGGTTGAATCGAGTGCGGCGATGCTCCGGAGGATAAGCTACATGGAGCGCTTGGGAGTATACGATTCTCCCACTACTGTGAGTGACTCTATTTTCAGTGCTTAGCCACTAGGGCAAAATGTTTAAAAACATAAATTGTTTTAAAAAGGTTTTACAACGGTTTTGGGATAAGGGTAATCCACGACACACACTTTTTATTTTGTTTTGTGATACGCCCACTTATGGGGGTGGGATGATTTTAAAAATATAAAATTTGTGTGTGTTTACATGTTTTAATATTTATATAAGAAATATTATTATTATTATTATTATTATGATTATTGGGGTACGATGCCCCTGGAAGAGGAGTGATTGAGTGGGATTCCTCGGGGCTCCAATTTACGGGAGCGTGGACCGAGTTTGAGAGCATGCATGATACTCAGCCGTGGACCGCCTATCGAGGGGCACGGTGAGTCGAGCCTGGTTGGGAGAGGCGCGTAGGGAAACTCGCCAGAGCTCCAGTTCACTGTGTTCCACCACAGTGAGGCACCACCGAGGGAACGGGCTAGTGTATGAGATAAAGAGAAAATGAATATGAAGAGAAAAGATATAGCCCTCGGTGCAGTAAGGCATACGACCGGCCAGTCGTGCCTTCAGTGTATTAGGTGCCAGCCCATGATTATATAATTATTTTATTTTAAAAGGTTTTAAAATCTATACCCCTTGGGAGAACTTCAAAGGAGATTTTGAAAACAAAAATTTATTATATTCACTCCCGAAGATTTTGATACGGGAAGTGTTGAAAACAAAGTTTTGATTTAAATTATTTTATTGTTATATTTTGGATTATCCCTGTTTTCCCTAACCCTGATGGAGACTCATTGAATCTCTGTCACTCACCTGTATTCCATTGTGGATGGATGCAGATTCGCATACGGAGTCAGCTTTAGAAAGGAGGCTCACTAAGAAGCGTCGGTGGCTGAGGCTTAGTAGTTTCCGCTGTGTAGGTATTCTTTTAAATTAATCCACTGGTGCACTTTAAGTTTATTATTTTATTAAAAGATTTTAATTAAAGTTTTAGTTGTTTTGCAGCGATGATATCCATTTCTATGCCTTGCGGTGCTTCTGGTGCGTGACCGGCCGGCACGTACTTCGAGGCAGCGCGGCGGTTGCGACGTGGCCGACTCGGGCGGGTCGGGGCGTGACAAAAACTATCTTAAACAGGAATGATTTTAAACTTTGAAAAAATTGCTTTAAAAAAGAAATATTTTTGAGAAACCCGTCCTAAACAGGATTGATTTTAAACTCTGAATAAATTGCTTTAAAAAGTAATGCTTTTGAGAAAACTGTCCTAAACAGGAATGATTTTAAACATTGAATAAATTGCTTTAAAAAAGATTTGTTTTTGAGAAACCCGTCCTAAACAGGATTGATTTTAAACTTTAAATAAATTGCTTTAAAGAGAAATGCTTTTGAGAAATTTATCCTAAACATGAATGATTTTAAACTTTGAATAAATTGCTTAAAAAAAGAAGCACTTTTGAGAAAACCATCTTAAACAGGAATGATTTTAAGCTTTGAATAAATTGCTTTAAAAATAAATACTTTTGAGAAAACTGTCCTAAACAGGAATGACTTTAAACTTTAAATAAATTGCTTTAAAAAGAAATGCTTTTGAGAAAACTGTCCTAAATAGGATTAATTTTAAACTCTGAAGAAATTGCTTTAAAAAGAAATGCTTTTGAGAAAACTGCCCTAAACAGGAATAACTTTAAACTTTAAATAAATTGCTTTAAAAATAAATGCTTTTTGAGACAACTGTCCTAAACAGGATGATTTTAAACTTTGAATAAATTGCTTTAAAAAAGAAATGTTTTTGAGAAACCCGTCCTAAACAGGATTGATTTTAAACTCTGAATAAATTGCTTTAAAAAGAAATGCTTTTGAGAAAACTGTCCTAAACAGGAATGATTTTAAACATTGAATAAATTGCTTTAAAAAAGAAATGTTTTTGAGAAACCCGTCCTAAACAGGATTGATTTTAAACTTTAACTAAATTGCTTTAAAGAGAAATGTTTTTGAGAAAATTATCCTAAACAGGAATGATTTTAAACTTTGAATAAATTGCTTTAAAAAAGAAATGTTTTTGAGAAACCCGTCCTAAACAGTATTGATTTTAAACTTTAAATAAATTGCTTTAAAGAGAAATGCTTTTGAGAAAATTATCCTAAACATTAATGATTTTAAACTTTGAATAAATTGCTTAAAAAAAGAAGCACTTTTGAGAAAATCATCCTAAACAGGAATGATTTTAAGCTTTGAATAAATTGCTTTAAAAATAAATACTTTTGAGAAAACTGTCCTAAACAGGAATGACTTTAAACTTTAAATAAATTGCTTTAAAAATAAATGCTTTTGAGACAACTGTCCTAAACAGGATGATTTTAAACTTTGAATAAATTGCTTTAAAAAAGAAATGTTTTTGAGAAACCCGTCCTAAACAGGATTGATTTTAAACTCTGAATAAATTGCTTTAAAAAGAAATGCTTTTGAGAAAACTGTCCTAAACAGAAATGATTTTAAACATTGAATAAATTGCTTTAAAAAAGAAATGTTTTTGAGAAACCCGCCTAAACAGTATTGATTTTAAACTTTAAATAAATTGCTTTAAAGAGAAATGCTTTTGAGAAAATTATCCTAAACAGGAATGACTTTAAACTTTAAATAAATTGCTTTAAAAAGAAATGCTTTTGAGAAAACTGTCCTAAATAGGATTAATTTTAAACTCTGAAGAAATTGCTTTAAAAAGAAATGCTTTTGAGAAAACTGCCCTAAACAGGAATAACTTTAAACTTTAAATAAATTGCTTTAAAAATAAATGCTTTTTGAGACAACTGTCCTAAACAGGATGATTTTAAACTTTGAATAAATTGCTTTAAAAAAGAAATGTTTTTGAGAAACCCGTCCTAAACAGGATTGATTTTAAACTCTGAATAAATTGCTTTAAAAAGAAATGCTTTTGAGAAAACTGTCCTAAACAGGAATGATTTTAAACATTGAATAAATTGCTTTAAAAAAGAAATGTTTTTGAGAAACCCGTCCTAAACAGGATTGATTTTAAACTTTAACTAAATTGCTTTAAAGAGAAATGTTTTTGAGAAAATTATCCTAAACAGGAATGATTTTAAACTTTGAATAAATTGCTTTAAAAAAGAAATGTTTTTGAGAAACCCGTCCTAAACAGTATTGATTTTAAACTTTAAATAAATTGCTTTAAAGAGAAATGCTTTTGAGAAAATTATCCTAAACATTAATGATTTTAAACTTTGAATAAATTGCTTAAAAAAAGAAGCACTTTTGAGAAAATCATCCTAAACAGGAATGATTTTAAGCTTTGAATAAATTGCTTTAAAAATAAATACTTTTGAGAAAACTGTCCTAAACAGGAATGACTTTAAACTTTAAATAAATTGCTTTAAAAATAAATGCTTTTGAGACAACTGTCCTAAACAGGATGATTTTAAACTTTGAATAAATTGCTTTAAAAAAGAAATGTTTTTGAGAAACCCGTCCTAAACAGGATTGATTTTAAACTCTGAATAAATTGCTTTAAAAAGAAATGCTTTTGAGAAAACTGTCCTAAACAGAAATGATTTTAAACATTGAATAAATTGCTTTAAAAAAGAAATGTTTTTGAGAAACCCGCCTAAACAGTATTGATTTTAAACTTTAAATAAATTGCTTTAAAGAGAAATGCTTTTGAGAAAATTATCCTAAACATTAATGATTTTAAACTTTGAATAAATTGCTTAAAAAAAGAAGCACTTTTGAGAAAATCATCCTAAACAGGAATGATTTTAAGCTTTGAATAAATTGCTTTAAAAATAAATACTTTTGAGAAAACTGTCCTAAACAGGAATGACTTTAAACTTTAAATAAATTGCTTTAAAAATAAATGCTTTTGAGACAACTGTCCTAAACAGGATGATTTTAAACTTTGAATAAATTGCTTTAAAAAAGAAATGTTTTTGAGAAACCCGTCCTAAACAGGATTAATTTTAAACTCTGAATAAATTGCTTTAAAAAGAAATGCTTTAGAGAAAACTGTCCTAAACAGGAATGATTTTAAACATTGAATAAATTGCTTTAAAAAAGAAATGTTTTTGAGAAACCCGTCCTAAACAGTATTGATTTTAAACTTTAAATAAATTGCTTTAAAGAGAAATGCTTTTGAGAAAATTATCCTAAACATTAATGATTTTAAACTTTGAATAAATTGCTTAAAAAAAGAAGCACTTTTGAGAAAATCATCCTAAACAGGAATGATTTTAAGCTTTGAATAAATTGCTTTAAAAATAAATACTTTTGAGAAAACTGTCCTAAACAGGAATGACTTTAAACTTTAAATAAATTGCTTTAAAAATAAATGCTTTTGAGACAACTGTCCTAAACAGGATGATTTTAAACTTTGAATAAATTGCTTTAAAAAAGAAATGTTTTTGAGAAACCCGTCCTAAACAGGATTGATTTTAAACTCTGAATAAATTGCTTTAAAAAGAAATGCTTTTGAGAAAACTGTCCTAAACAGGAATGATTTTAAACATTGAATAAATTGCTTTAAAAAAGAAATGTTTTTGAGAAACCCGTCCTAAACAGTATTGATTTTAAACTTTAAATAAATTGCTTTAAAGAGAAATGCTTTTGAGAAAATTATCCTAAACATTAATGATTTTAAACTTTGAATAAATTGCTTAAAAAAAGTAGCACTTTTGAGAAAATCATCCTAAACAGGAATGATTTTAAGCTTTGAATAAATTGCTTTAAAAATAAATACTTTTGAGAAAACTGTCCCAAACAGGAATGACTTTAAACTTTAAATAAATTGCTTTAAAAATAAATGCTTTTTGAGACAACTGTCCTAAACAGGATGATTTTAAACTTTGAATAAATTGCTTTAAAAAAGAAATGTTTTTGAGAAACCCGTCCTAAACAGGATTGATTTTAAACTCTGAATAAATTGCTTTAAAAAGAAATGCTTTTGAGAAAACTGTCCTAAACAGGAATGATTTTAAACATTGAATAAATTGCTTTAAAAAAGAAATGTTTTTGAGAAACCCGCCTAAACAGTATTGATTTTAAACTTTAAATAAATTGCTTTAAAGAGAAATGCTTTTGAGAAAATTATCCTAAACATTAATGATTTTAAACTTTGAATAAATTGTTTAAAAAAAGAAGCACTTTTGAGAAAATCATCCTAAACAGGAATGATTTTAAGCTTTGAATAAATTGCTTTAAAAATAAATACTTTTGAGAAAACTGTCCTAAACAGGAATGACTTTAAACTTTAAATAAATTGCTTTAAAAATAAATGCTTTTGAGACAACTGTCCTAAACAGGATGATTTTAAACTTTGAATAAATTGCTTTAAAAAAGAAATGTTTTTGAGAAACCCGTCCTAAACAGGATTGATTTTAAACTCTGAATAAATTGCTTTAAAAAGAAATGCTTTTGAGAAAATTGTCCTAAACAGGAATGATTTTAAACATTGAATAAATTGCTTTAAAAAAGAAATACTTTTGAGAAACCCTTCCTAAACAGGATTGATTTTAAACTTTAAATAAATTGCTTTAAAGAGAAATGCTTTTGAGAAAATTATCCTAAACATGAATGATATTAAACTTTGAATAAATTGCTTAAAAAAAGAAGCACTTTTGAGAAACCATCCTAAACAGGAATGATTTTAAGCTTTGAATAAATTGCTTTAAAAATAAATACTTTTGAGAAAACTGTCCTAAACAGGAATGACTTTAAACTTTAGATAAATTGCTTTTAAAAGAAATGCTTTTGAGAAAACTGTCCTTAACAGGATTGATTTTAAACTCTGAAGAAATTGCTTTAAAAAGAAATGCTTTTGAGAAAACTACCCTAAATAGGAATTACTTTAAACTTAAAATAAATTGCTTTAAAAAGAAATTCTTTTGAAAAAACTGTCCTAAACAAGAATAACTTTAAACTTTAAATAAATTTCTTTAAAAAGAAATGCTTTTGAGAAAACTGCCCTAAACAGGAATGACTTTAAACTTTAAATAAATTGCTTGAAAAAGAAACGCTTTTGAGACAATTGTCCTAAACAGGATGATTTTAAATTTTGAATAAATTACTTTAAAAAAGAAATGTTTTTGAGAAACCCGTCCTAAACAGGATTGATTTTAAAATCTGAATAAATTGCTTTAAAAAGAAATGCTTTTGAGAAAACTGTCCTAAACAGGAATGATTTTAAATATTGAATAAATTGCTTTAAAAAAGAAATGTTTTTGAGAAACCCGTCCTTAACAGGATTGATTTTAAACTTTAAATAAATTGCTTTAAAGAGAAATGCTTTTGAGAAAATTATCCTAAACAGGAATGATTTTAAACTTTGAATAAATTGCTTAAAAAAAGAAGCACTTTTGAGAAAACCATCCTAAACAGGAATGATTTTAAGCTTTGAATAAATTGCTTTATAAATAAATGCTTTAGAAAAAACTATCCTAAACAGGAATAATTTTAAAACTTTGAATAAATTACTTTAAAAAAGAAACGTTTTTATGAAAGCCGTCCTAAACAGGATTGATTTTAAACTTTAAATAAATTGCTTTAAAGAGAAATGCTTTTGAGAAAACTATCCTAAACAGGAATGATTTTAAACTTTGAATAAATTGCTTTAAAAAAGAAATGTTTTTGAAAAACCCGTCCTAAACAGAATTGATTTTAAACTCTGAATAAATTGCTTTAAAAAGAAATGCTTTTGAGAAAACTATCCTAAACAGGAATGATTTTAAACATTGAATAAATTGCTTTAAAAAAGAAATACTTTTGAGAAACCCATCCTAAACAGGATTGATATTAAACTTTAAATAAATTGCTTTAAAGAGAAATGCTTTCGAGAAAATTATCCTAAACATGAATGATATTAAACTTTGAATAAATTGCTTAAAAAAAGAAGCACTTTTGAGAAAACCATCCTAAACAGGAATGATTTTAAGCTTTGAATAAATTGCTTTAAAAATAAATACTTTTGAGAAAACTGTCCTAAACAGGAATGACTTTAAACTTTAAATAAATTGCTTTAAAAAGAAATGCTTTTGAGAAAACTGTCCTAAACAGGATTGATTTTAAACTCTGAAGAAATTGCTTTAAAAAGAAATGCTTTTGAGAAAACTACCCTAAATAGGAATTACTTTAAACTTAAAATAAATTGCTTTAAAAAGAAATGCTTTTGAAAAAACTGTCCTAAACAGGAATGACTTTAAACTTTAAATAAATTTCTTTAAAAAGAAATGCTTTTGAGAAAACTGTCCTAAACAGGAATGACTTTAAACTTTAAATAAATTGCTTTAAAAAGAAACGCTTTTGAGACAACTATCCTAAACAGGATGATTTTAAATTTTGAATAAATTGCTTTAAAAAAAAATGTTTTTGAGAAACCCGTCCTAAACAGGATTGATTTTAAACTCTGAATAAATTGCTTTAAAAAGAATTGCTTTTGAGAAAACTGTCCTAAACAGCAATCATTTTAAAAATTGAATAAATTGCTTTAAAAAAGAAATGTTTTTGAGAAACCCGTCCTAAACAGGATTGATTTTAAACTTTAAATAAATTGCTTTAAAGAGAAATGCTTTTGAGAAAATTATCCTAAACAGGAATGATTTTAAACTTTGAATAAATTGCTTAAAAAAAGAAGCACTTTTGAGAAAACCATCCTAAATAGTAATGATTTTAAGCTTTGAATAAATTGCTTTATAAATAAATGCTTTAGAAAATACTATCCTAAACAGGAATAATTTTAAAACTTTGAATAAATTACTTTAAAAAAGAAACGTTTTTATGAAAGCCGTCCTAAACAGGATTGATTTTAAACTTTAAATAAATTGCTTTAAAGAGAAATGCTTTTGAGAAAACTATTCTAATCAGGAGTGATTTTAAACTTTGAATAAATTGCTTTAAAAAAGAAATGTTTTTGAGAAACCCGTCCTAAACAGGATTGATTTTAAACTCTGAATAAATTGCTTTAAAAAGAAATGCTTTTGAGAAAACTGTTATAAACAGGAATGATTTAAAACATTGAATAAATTGCTTTAAAAAAGAAATGTTTTTGAGAAACCCGTCCTAAACAGGATTGATTTTAAACTTTAACTAAATTGCTTTAAAGAGAAATGCTTTTGAGAAAATTATCCTAAACAGGAATGATTTTAAACTTTGAATAAATTGCTTAAAAAAAGAAGCACTTTTGAGAAAACCATCCTAAACAGGAATGATTTTAAGCTTTGAATAAATTGCTTTAAAAATAAGTACTTTTGAAAAACTATCCTAAACAGGAATGATTTTATAACTTTGAATAAATTGCTTTAAAAAGAAACGTTTTTAAGAAAGCCGTCCTAAACAGGATTGATTTTAAACTCTGAATAAATTGCTTTAAAAAGAAATGCTTTTGAGAAAACTGCCCTAAACAGGAATAACTTTAAACTTTAAATAAATTGCTTTAAAAAGAAATGCTTTTGAAAAAACTGTCCTAAACAGGAATAACTTTAAACTTTAAATAAATTTCTTTAAAAAGAAATGCTTTTGAGAAAACTGTCCTAAACAGGAATGACTTTAAACTTTAAATAAATTGCTTTAAAAAGAAATGCTTTTGAGAAAACTGTCCTAAACAGGATTGATTTTAAACTCTGAAGAAATTGCTTTAAAAAGAAATGCTTTTGAGAAAACTACCCTAAATAGGAATTACTTTAAACTTAAAATAAATTGCTTTAAAAAGAAATGCTTTTGAAAAAACTGTCCTAAACAGGAATGACTTTAAACTTTAAATAAATTTCTTTAAAAAGAAATGCTTTTGAGAAAACTGTCCTAAACAGGAATGACTTTAAACTTTAAATAAATTGCTTTAAAAAGAAACGCTTTTGAGACAACTATCCTAAACAGGATGATTTTAAATTTTGAATAAATTGCTTTAAAAAAAAATGTTTTTGAGAAACCCGTCCTAAACAGGATTGATTTTAAACTCTGAATAAATTGCTTTAAAAAGAATTGCTTTTGAGAAAACTGTCCTAAACAGGAATCATTTTAAAAATTGAATAAATTGCTTTAAAAAAGAAATGTTTTTGAGAAACCCGTCCTAAACAGGATTGATTTTAAACTTTAAATAAATTGCTTTAAAGAGAAATGCTTTTGAGAAAATTATCCTAAACAGGAATGATTTTAAACTTTGAATAAATTGCTTAAAAAAAGAAGCACTTTTGAGAAAACCATCCTAAATAGGAATGATTTTAAGCTTTGAATAAATTGCTTTATAAATAAATGCTTTAGAAAATACTATCCTAAACAGGAATAATTTTAAAACTTTGAATAAATTACTTTAAAAAAGAAACGTTTTTATGAAAGCCGTCCTAAACAGGATTGATTTTAAACATTAAATAAATTGCTTTAAAGAGAAATGCTTTTGAGAAAACTATTCTAATCAGGAGTGATTTTATACTTTGAATAAATTGCTTTAAAAAAGAAATGTTTTTGAGAAACCCGTCCTAAACAGGATTGATTTTAAACTCTGAATAAATTGCTTTAAAAAGAAATGCTTTTGAGAAAACTGTTATAAACAGGAATGATTTAAAACATTGAATAAATTGCTTTAAAAAAGAAATGTTTTTGAGAAACCCGTCCTAAACAGGATTGATTTTAAACTTTAACTAAATTGCTTTAAAGAGAAATGCTTTTGAGAAAATTATCCTAAACAGGAATGATTTTAAACTTTGAATAAATTGCTTAAAAAAAGAAGCACTTTTGAGAAAACCATCCTAAACAGGAATGATTTTAAACTTTAAATAAATTGCTTTAAAAATAAGTACTTTTGAAAAACTATCCTAAACAGGAATGATTTTATAACTTTGAATAAATTGCTTTAAAAAGAAACGTTTTTAAGAAAGCCGTCCTAAACAGGATTGATTTTAAACTCTGAATAAATTGCTTTAAAAAGAAATGCTTTTGAGAAAACTGCCCTAAACAGGAATAACTTTAAACTTTAAATAAATTGCTTTAAAAAGAAATGCTTTTGAAAAAACTGTCCTAAACAGGAATAACTTTAAACTTTAAATAAATTTCTTTAAAAAGAAATGCTTTTGAGAAAACTGTCCTAAACAGGAATGACTTTAAACTTTAAATAAATTGCTTTAAAAAGAAATGCTTTTGAGAAAACTGTCCTAAACAGGATTGATTTTAAACTCTGAAGAAATTGCTTTAAAAAGAAATGCTTTTGAGAAAACTACCCTAAATAGGAATTACTTTAAACTTAAAATAAATTGCTTTAAAAAGAAATGCTTTTGAAAAAACTGTCCTAAACAGGAATGACTTTAAACTTTAAATAAATTTCTTTAAAAAGAAATGCTTTTGAGAAAACTGTCCTAAACAGGAATGACTTTAAACTTTAAATAAATTGCTTTAAAAAGAAACGCTTTTGAGACAACTATCCTAAACAGGATGATTTTAAATTTTGAATAAATTGCTTTAAAAAAAAATGTTTTTGAGAAACCCGTCCTAAACAGGATTGATTTTAAACTCTGAATAAATTGCTTTAAAAAGAATTGCTTTTGAGAAAACTGTCCTAAACAGGAATCATTTTAAAAATTGAATAAATTGCTTTAAAAAAGAAATGTTTTTGAGAAACCCGTCCTAAACAGGATTGATTTTAAACTTTAAATAAATTGCTTTAAAGAGAAATGCTTTTGAGAAAATTATCCTAAACAGGAATGATTTTAAACTTTGAATAAATTGCTTAAAAAAAGAAGCACTTTTGAGAAAACCATCCTAAATAGGAATGATTTTAAGCTTTGAATAAATTGCTTTATAAATAAATGCTTTAGAAAATACTATCCTAAACAGGAATAATTTTAAAACTTTGAATAAATTACTTTAAAAAAGAAACGTTTTTATGAAAGCCGTCCTAAACAGGATTGATTTTAAACTTTAAATAAATTGCTTTAAAGAGAAATGCTTTTGAGAAAACTATTCTAATCAGGAGTGATTTTAAACTTTGAATAAATTGCTTTAAAAAAGAAATGTTTTTGAGAAACCCGTCCTAAACAGGATTGATTTTAAACTCTGAATAAATTGCTTTAAAAAGAAATGCTTTTGAGAAAACTGTTATAAACAGGAATGATTTAAAACATTGAATAAATTGCTTTAAAAAAGAAATGTTTTTGAGAAACCCGTCCTAAACAGGATTGATTTTAAACTTTAACTAAATTGCTTTAAAGAGAAATGCTTTTGAGAAAATTATCCTAAACAGGAATGATTTTAAACTTTGAATAAATTGCTTAAAAAAAGAAGCACTTTTGAGAAAACCATCCTAAACAGGAATGATTTTAAGCTTTGAATAAATTGCTTTAAAAATAAGTACTTTTGAAAAACTATCCTAAACAGGAATGATTTTTTAACTTTGAATAAATTGCTTTAAAATGAAACGTTTTTAAGAAAGCCGTCCTAAACAGGATTGATTTTAAACTCTGAATAAATTGCTTTAAAAAGAAATGCTTTTGAGAAAACTGCCCTAAACAGGAATAACTTTAAACTTTAAATAAATTGCTTTAAAAAGAAATGCTTTTGAAAAAACTGTCCTAAACAGGAATAACTTTAAACTTTAAATAAATTTCTTTAAAAAGAAATGCTTTTGAGAAAACTGTCCTAAACAGGAATGACTTTAAACTTTAAATAAATTGCTTGAAAAAGAAACGCTTTTGAGACAACTGTCCTAAACAGGATGATTTTAAACTTTGAATAAATTGCTTTAATAAAGAAATGTTTTTGAGAAACCCGTCCTAAACAGGATTGATTTTAATCTTTAAATAAATTGATTTAAAGAGAAATGCTTTTGAGAAAATTATCCTAAACATGAATGATATTAAACTTTGAATAAATTGCTTAAAAAAGAAGCACTTTTGAGAAAACCATCCTAAACAGGAATGATTTTAAGCTTTGAATAAATTGCTTTAAAAATAAATACTTTTGAGAAAACTGTCCTAAACAGGAATGACTTTAAACTTTAAATAAATTGCTTTAAAAAGAAATGCTTTTGAGAAAACTGTCCTAAACAGGATTGATTTTAAACTCTTAAGAAATTGCTTTAAAAAGAAATTCTTTTGAGAAAACTACCCTAAATAGGAATTACTTTAAACTTAAAATAAATTGCTTTAAAAAGAAATGCTTTTGAAAAAACTGTCCTAAACAGGAATGACTTTAAACTTTAAATAAATTTCTTTAGAAAGAAATGCTTTTGAGAAAACTGTCCTGAACAGGAATGACTTTAAACATTAAATAAATTGCTTTAAAAAGAAACGCTTTTGAGACAGCTGTCCTAAACAGGATGATTTTAAATTTTGAATAAATTACTTTAAAAAAGAAATGTTTTTGAGAAACCCGTCCTAAACAGGATTGATTTTAAACTCTGAATAAATTGCTTTAAAAAGAAATGCTTCTGAGAAAACTGTCCTAAACAGGAATGATTTTAAAAATTGAATAAATTACTTTAATAAAGAAATGTTTTTGAGAAACCCGTCCTAAACAGAATTGATTTTAAACTTTAAATAAATTGCTTTAAAGTGAAATGCTTTTGAGAAAATTATCCTAAACATGAATGATTTTAAACTTTGAATAAATTGCTTAAAAAAAGAAGCATTTTTGAGAAAACCATCCTAAACAGGAATGATTTTAAGCTTTGAATAAATTGCTTTATAAATAAATGCTTTAGAAAAAACTATCCTAAACAAAAATAATTTTAAAACTTTGAATAAATTACTTTAAAAAAGAAACGTTTTTATGAAAGCCGTCCTAAACAGAATTGATTTTAAACTTTAAATAAATTGCTTTCAAGAGAAATGCTTTTGAGAAAACTATCCTAAACAGGAATGATTTTAAACTTTGAATAAATTGCTTTAAAAAAGAAATGTTTTTGAGAATCCCGTCCTAAACAGGATTGATTTTAAACTCTGAATAAATTGCTTTAAAAAGAAATGCTTTTAAGAAAACTGTTCTAAACAGGAATGATTTAAAACATTGAATAAATTGCTTTAAAAAAGAAATGTTTTTGAGAAACCCGTCCTAAACAGGATTGATTTTAAACTTTAACTAAATTGCTTTAAAGAGAAATGCTTTTGAGAAAATTATCCTAAACAGGAATGATTTTAAACTTTGAATAAATTGCTTAAAAAAAGGAGCACTTTTGAGAAAACCATCCTAAACAGGAATGATTTTAAGCTTTGAATAAATTGCTTTAAAAATAAGTACTTTTGAAAAACTATCCTAAAGAGGAATGATTTTAAAACTTTGAATAAATTGCTTTAAAAAGAAACGTTTTTAAGAAAGCCGTCCTAAACAGGATTGATTTTAAACTCTGAATAAATTGCTTTAAAAAAATGCTTTTGAGAAAACTGCCCTAAATAGGAATGACTTTAAACTTAAAATAAATTGCTTTAAAAAGAAATGCTTTTGAAAAAACTGTCCTAAACATGAATGACTTTAAACTTTAAATAAATTTCTTTAAAAAGAAATACTTTTGAGAAAACTGTCTTAAACAGAAATGACTTTAAACTTTAAATAAATTGCTTTAAAACGAAATGCTTTTGAGAAAACTGTCCTAAACAGGAATGATTTTAAACATTGAATAAATTGCTTTAAAAAAGAAATGTTTTTGAGAAGCCCGTCCTAAACAGGATTGATTTTAAACTTTAACTAAATTGCTTTAAAGAGAAATGCTTTTGAGAAAATTATCCTAAACAGGAATGATTTTAAACTTTGAATAAATTGCTTAAAAAAAGAAGCACTTTTGAGAAAACCATCCTAAACAGGAATGATTTTAAGCTTTGAATAAATTGCTTTAAAAATAAATGCTTTTGAAAAAACTATCATAAACTGGAATGATTTTAAAACCTTGAATAAATTGCTTTAAAAAAGAAACGTTTTTGAGAAAGCCGTCCTAAACAGGATTGATTTTAAACTATAAATAAATTGCTTTAAAGAGAAATGCTTTTGAGAAAACTATCTTAAACAGGAATGATTTTAAACTTTGAAAAAATTGCTTTAAAAAAGAAATATTTTTGAGAAACCCGTCCTAAACAGGATTGATTTTAAACTCTAAATAAATTGCTTTAAAAAGTAATGCTTTTGAGAAAACTGTCCTAAAAAGGAATCATTTTAAACATTGAATAAATTGCTTTAAAAAAGAAATGTTTTTGAGAAGCCCGTCCTAAACAGGATTGATTTTAAACTTTAACTAAATTGCTTTAAAGAGAAATGCTTTTGAGAAAATTATCCTAAACAGGAATGATTTTAAACATTGAATAAATTGCTTAAAAAAGAAGCACTTTTGAGAAAACCATCCTAAACAGGAATGATTTTAAGCTTTGAATAAATTACTTTAAAAATAAATACTTTTGAGAAAACTGTCCTAAACAGGAATCATTTTAAACATTGAATAAATTGCTTTAAAAAAGAAATGTTTTTGAGAAGCTCGTCCTAAACAGGATTGATTTTAAATTTTAAGTAAATTGCTTTAAAGAGAAATTCTTTTGAGAAAACTGTTCTAAACAGGATTGATTTTAAACTCTGAAGAAATTGCTTTAAAAAGAAATGCTTTTGAGAAAACTGCCCTAAATAGAAATGACTTTAAACTTTAAATAAATTGCTTTAAAAAGAAATGCTTTTGAAAAAACTGTCCTAAACAGGAATGACTTTAAACTTTAAATAAATTGCTTTAAAAACAAACGCTTTTCAGACAACTGCCCTAAACAGGATGATTTTAAACTTTGAATAAATTACTTTAAAAAAGAAATGTTTTTGAGAAACCCGTCCTAAACAGGATTGATTTTAAACTTTAAATAAATTGCTTTAAAGAGAAATGCTTTTGAGAAATTTATCCTAAACATGAATAATATTAAACTTTGAATAAATTGCTTAAAAAAGAAGCACTTTTGAGAAAACCATCCTAAACAGGAATGATTTTAAGCTTTGAATAAATTGCTTTAAAAATAAATACTTTTGAGAAAACTGTCCTAAACAGGAATGAGTTTAAACTTTAAATAAATTGCTTTAAAAAGAAATGCTTTTGAGAAAACTGTCCTAAATAGGATTGATTTTAAACTCTGAAGAAATTACTTAAAAAAAGAAGCACTTTTGAGAAAACCATCATAAACAGGAATGATTTTAAGCTTTGAATAAATTGCTTTATATATAAATGCTTTTGAAAAAACTATCCTAAACAGGAATAATTTTAAAACTTTGAATAAATTGCTTTAAAAAAGAAACGTTTTATGAAAGCCGTCCTAAACAGGATTGATTTTAAACTTTAAATAAATTGCTTGAAAGAGAAATGCTTTTGAGAAAACTATCCTAAACAGGAATGATTTTAAATTTTGAATACATTACTTTAAAAAAGAAATGTTTTTGAGAAATCCGTCCTAAACAGGATTGATTTTAAACTCTGAATAAATTGCTTTAAAAAGAAATGCTTTTGAGAAAACTGTCCTAAACAGGAATCATTTTAAACATTGAATAAATTGCTTTAAAAAAGAAATGTTTTTGAGAAACCCGTCCTAAACAGGATTGATTTTAAACTTTAACTAAATTGCTTTAAAGAGAAATGCTTTTGAGAAAATTATCCTAAACAGGAATGATTTTAAACTTTGAATAAATTACTTAAAAAAATAAGCACTTTTGAGAAAATCATCCTAAACAGGAATGATTTTAAGCTTTGAATAAATTACTTTAAAAATAAATACTTTTGAGAAAACTGTCCTAAACAGGAATCATTTTAAACATTGAATAAATTGCTTTAAAAAAGAAATATTTTTGAGAAGCTCGTCCTAAACAGGATTGATTTTAAACTTTAAGTAAATTGCTTTAAAGAGAAATTTTTTTGAGAAAACTATCCTAAACAGGATTGATTTTAAACTCTGAAGAAATTGCTTTAAAAAGAAATGCTTTTGAGAAAACTGCCCTAAATAGAAATGACTTTAAACTTTAAAAAAATTGCTTTAAAAAGAAATGCTTTTGAAAAAAATGTCCTAAACAGGAATGACTTTAAACTTTAAATAAATTGCTTTAAAAACAAACGCTTTTGAGACAACTGTCCTAAACAGGATGATTTTAAACTTTGAATAAATTGCTTTAAAAAAGAAATGTTTTTGAGAAACCCGTCCTAAACAGGATTGATTTTAAACTCTGAATAAATTGCTTTAAAAAGAAATGCTTTTGAGAAAACTGTCCTAAACAGGAATGATTTTAAACATTGAATAAATTGCTTTAAAAAAGAAATACTTTTGAGAAACCCGTCCTAAACAGGATTGATTTTAAACTTTAAATAAATTGCTTTAAAGAGAAATGCTTTTGAGAAAAATATCCTAAACATGAATGATATTAAACTTTGAATAAATTGTTTAAAAAAAGAAGCACTTTTGAGAAAACCATCCTAAACAGGAATGATTTTAAGCTTTGAATAAATTGCTTTAAAAATAAATACTATTGAGAAAACTGTCCTAAACAGGAATGACTTTAAACTTTAAATAAATTGCTTTAAAAAGAAATGCTTTTGAGAAAACTGTCCTAAACAGGATTGATTTTAAACTCTGAAGAAATTGCTTTAAAAAGAAATGCTTTTGAGAAAACTGCCCTAAATAGGAATGACTTTAAACTTAAAATAAATTGCTTTAAAAAGAAATGCTTTTGAAATACCTGTCCTAAACATGAATGACTTTAAACTTTAAATAAATTTCTTTAAAAAGAAATGCTTTTGAGAAAACTGTCTTAAACAGGAATGACTTTAAACTTTAAATAAATTGCTTTAAAAAGAAACGCTTTTGAGACAACTGTCCTAAACAGGATGATTTTAAACTTTGAATAAATTGCTTTAAAAGAGAAATGTTTTTGAGAAAGCCGTCCTAAACAGGATTGATTTTAAACTTTAAATAAATTGCTTTAAAGAGAAATGCTTTGGAGAAATTTATCCTAAACATGAATGAGATTAAACTTTGAATAAATTGCTTAAAAAAAGAAGCACTTTTGAGAAAACCATCCTAAATAGGAATGATTTTAAGTTTTGAATAAATTGCTTTAAAAATAAATACTTTTGAGAAAACTGTCCTAAACAGGAATGAGTTTAAACTTTAAATAAATTGCTTTAAAAAGAAATGCTTTTGAGAAAACTGTCTTAAACAGGATTGATTTTAAACTCTGAAGAAATTGCTTAAAAAAAGAAGCACTTTTGAGAAAACCATCCTAAACAGGAATGATTTTAAGCTTTAAATAAATTGCTTTATAAATAAATGCTTTTGAAAAAACTATTCTAAACAGGAATAATTTTAAAACTTTGAATAAATTGCTTTAAAAAGGAAACGTTTTTATGAAAGCCGTCCTAAACAGGATTGATTTTAAACTTTAAATAAATTGCTTTAAAGAGAAATGCTTTTGAGAAAACTATCGTAAAGAGGAATGATTTTAAACTTTGAATAAATTGCTTGAAAAAAGAAATGTTTTTGAGAAACCCGTCCTAAACAGGATTGATTTTAAACTCTGAATAAATTGCTTTAAAAACAAATGCTTTTGAGAAAACTGTCCTAAACAGGAATGATTTTAAACATTGAATAAATTGCTTTAAAAAAGAAATGTTTTTGAGAAGCCCATCCTAAACAGGATTGATTTTAAACTTTAACTAAATTGCTTTAAAAAGAAATGCTTTTGAGAAAACTGTCTTAAACAGGATTGATTTTAAACTCTGAAGAAATTACTTAAAAAATAAGCACTTTTGAGAAAACCATCCTAAACAGGAATGATTTTAAGCTTTGAATAAATTGCTTTAAAAATAAATACTTTTGAAAAACTATCCTAAACAGGAATGATTTTAAAACTTTGAATAAATTGCTTTAAAAAAGAAACGTTTTTAAGAAAGCCGTCCTAAACAGGATTGATTTTAAACTCTGAATAAATTGCATTAAAAATAAATACTTTTGAGAAAACTGTCCTAAACAGGAATCATTTTAAACATTGAATAAATTGCTTTAAAAAAGAAATGTTTTTGAGAAGCTCGTCCTAAACAGGATTGATTTTAAACTTTAAGTAAATTGCTTTAAAGAGAAATGCTTTTAAGAAAACTGTCCTAAACAGGATTGATTTTAAACTCTGAAGAAATTGCTTTAAAAAGAAATGCTTTTGAGAAAACTGCCCTAAATAGAAATGACTTTAAACTTTAAATAAATTGCTTTAAAAAGAAATGCTTTTGAAAAAACTGTCCTAAACAAGAATGACTTTAAACTTTAAATAAATTGCTTTAAAAAGAAATACTTTTGAAAAAACTTTCCTAAACAGGAATGACTTTAAACTTTAAATAAATTTCTTTAAAAAGAAATGATTTTGAGAAAACTGTCCTAAACAGGAATGACTTTAAACTTTAAATAAATTGCTTTAAAAACAAACGCTTTTGAGACAACTGTCCTAAACAGGATGATTTTAAACTTTGAAGAAATTGCTTAAAAAAAGAAGCACTTTTGAGAAAACCATCCTAAACAGGAATGATTTTAAGCTTTGAATAAATTGCTTTATAAATAAATGCTTTTGAAAAAACTATCCTAAACAGGAATAATTTTAAAACTTTGAATAAATTACTTTAAAAAAGAAACGTTTTTATGAAAGCCGTCCTAAAGAGGATTGATTTTAAACTTTAAATAAATTGCTTTAAAGAGAAATGCTTTTGAGAAAACTATCCTAAACAGGAATGATTTTAAACTTTGAATAAATTGCTTTAAAAAGGAAATGTTTTTGAGAAACCCGTCCTAAACAGGATTGATTCTAAACTCTGAATAAATTGCTTTAAAAAGAAATGCTTTTGAGAAAACTGTCCTAAACAGGAATGATTTTAAACATTGAATAAATTGCTTTAAAAAAGAAATGTTTTTGAGAAACCCGTCCTAAACAGGATTGATTTTAAACTCTGAATAAATTGCTTTAAAAAGAAATGCTTTTGAGAAAACTGTCCTAAACAGGAATGATTTTAAACATTGAATAAATTGCTTTAAAAAAGAAATGTTTTTGAGAAGCCCGTCCTAAACAGGATTGATTTTAAACTTTAACTAAATTGCTTTAAAGAGAAATGCTTTTGAGAAAATTATCCTAAACAGGAATGATTTTAAACTTTGAATAAATTGCTTAAAAAAAGAAGCACTTTTGAGAAAACCATCCTAAACAGGAATGATTTTAAGCTTTGAATAAATTGCTTTAAAAATAAATACTTTTGAGAAAACTGTCCTAAACAGAAATGACTTTAAACTTTAAATAAATTGTTTTAAAAAAAATACATTTGAGAAAACTGTCCTAAACAGGATTGATTTTAAACTCTAAAAAAATTGCTTTAAAAACAAATACTTTTGAGAAAACTGCCCTAAATAGGAATGACTTTAAACTTAAAATAAATTGCTTTAAAAAGAAATCCTTTTGAAAAAACTGTCCTAAACATGAATGACTTTAAACTTTAAATAAATTTCTTTAAAAAGAAAAGCTTTTGAGAAAACTGTCTTAAACAGGAATGACTTTAAACTTTAAATAAATTGCTTTAAAAACAAACGCTTTTGAGACAACTGTCCTAAACATGATGATTTTAAACTTTGAATAAATTGCTTTAAAAAAGAAATGTTTTTGAGAAAGCCGTCCTAAACAGGATTGATTTTAAACTTTAAATAAATTGCTTTAAAGAGAAATGCTTTTGAGAAATTTATCCTAAACATGAATGAGATTAAACTTTGAATAAATTGCTTAAAAAAAGAAGCACTTTTGAGAAAACCATCCTAAATAGGAATGATTTTAAGTTTTGAATAAATTGCTTTAAAAATAAATACTTTTGAGAAAACTGTCCTAAACAGGAATGAGTTTAAACTTTAAATAAATTGCTTTAAAAAGAAATGCTTTTGAGAAAACTGTCTTAAACAGGATTAATTTTAAACTCTGAAGAAATTGCTTAAATAAAGAAGCACTTTTGAGAAAACCATCATAAACAGGAATGATTTTAAGCTTTGAATAAATTGCTTTATAAATAAATGCTTTTGAAAAAACTATCCTAAACAGGAATAATTTTAAAACTTTGAATAAATTGCTTTAAAAAAGAAACGTTTTTATGAAAGCCGTCCTAAACAGGATTGATTTTAAACTTTAAATAAATTGCTTTAAAGAGAAATGCTTTTGAGAAAACTATCATAAACAGGAATGATTTTAAACTTTGAATAAATTGCTTTAAAAAAGAAATGTTTTTGAGAAACCCGTCCTAAACAGGATTGATTTTAAACTCTGAATAAATTGCTTTAAAAAGATATGCTTTTAAGAAAACTGTCCTAAACAGGAATGATTTTAAACATTGAATAAATTGCTTTAAAAAAGAAATACTTTTGAGAAACCCATCCTAAACAGGATTGATTTTAAACTTTAAATAAATTGATTTAAAGAGAAATGCTTTTAAGAAAATTATCCTAAACATGAATGACATTAAACTTTGAATAAATTGCTTAAAAAAGAAGCACTTTTGAGAAAACCATCCTTATCAGGAATGATTTTAAGCTTTGAATAAATTGCTTTAAAAATAAATACTTTTGAGAAAACTGTCCTAAACAGGAATGACTTTAAACTTTAAATAAATTGCTTTAAAAAGAAATGCTTTTGAGAAAACTGTCCTAAACAGGATTGATTTTAAACTCTGAAGAAATTGCTTTAAAAAGAAACGCTTTTGAGAAAACTACCTTCAATAGGAATTACTTTAAACTTAAAATAAATTGCTTTAAAAAGAAATGCTTTTGAAAAAACTGTCCTAAACAGGAATGACTTTAAACTTTAAATAAATTTCTTTAGAAAGAAATGCTTTTGAGAAAACTGTCCTAAACAGGAATGACTTTAAACATTAAATAAATTGCTTTAAAAAGAAACGCTTTTGAGACAACTGTCCTAAACAGGATGATTTTAAATTTTGAATAAATTGCTTTAAAAAAGAAATGTTTTTGAGAAACCCGTCCTAAACAGGATTGATTTTAAACTCTGAATAAATTGCTTTAAAAAGAAATGCTTCTGAGAAAACTGTCCTAAACAGGAATGATTTTAAAAATTGAATAAATTGCTTTAATAAAGAAATGTTTTTGAGAAACCCGTCCTAAACAGGATTGATTTTAAACTATAAATAAATTGCTTTAAAGAGAAATGCTTTTGAGAAAATTATCCTAAACAGGAATGATTTTAAACTTTGAATAAATTGCTTAAAAAAAGAAGCACTTTTGAGAACACCATCCTAAACAGGAATGATTTTAAGCTTTGAATAAATTGCTTTATAAATAAATGCTTTAGAAAAAACTATCCTAAACAGGAATAATTTTAAAACTTTGAATAAATTACTTTAAAAAAGAAACGTTTTTATGAAAGCCGTCCTAAACAGGATTGATTTTAAACTTTAAATAAATTGCTTTCAAGAGAAATGCTTTTGAGAAAACTATCCTAAACAGGAATGATTTTAAACTTTGAATAAATTGCTTTAAAAAAGAAATGTTTTTGAGAAACCCGTCCTAAACAGGATTGATTTTAAACTCTGAATAAATTGCTTTAAAAAAAATGCTTTTAAGAAAACTGTCCTAAACAGGAATCATTTTAAACATTGAATAAATTGCTTTAAAAAAGAAATGTTTTTGAGAAGCCCGTCCTAAACAGGATTGATTTTAAACTTTAAGTCAATTGCTTTAAAGAGAAATGCTTTTGAGAAAATAATCCCAAACAGGAATGATTTTAAACTTTCAATAAATTGCTTAAAAAAAGAAGCACTTTTGAGAAAAACATCCTAAACAGGAATGATTTTAAGCTTTGAATAAATTGCTTTAAAAATAAATGCTTTTGAAAAAACTATCATAAACTGGAATGATTTTAAAACTTTGAATAAATTGCTTTAAAAAAGAAACGTTTTTGCGAAAGCCGTCCTAAACAGGATTGATTTTAAACTATAAATAAATTGCTTTAAAGAGAAATGCTTTTGAGAAAACTATCTTAAACAGGAATGATTTTAAACTTTGAAAAAATTGCTTTAAAAAAGAAATATTTTTGAGAAACCCGTCCTAAACAGGATGATTTTAAACTTTGAATAAATTGCTTTAAAAAAGAAATGTTTTTGAGAAACCCGTCCTAAACAGGATTGATTTTAAACTCTGAATAAATTGCTTTAAAAAGAAATGCTTTTGAGAAAATTGTCCTAAACAGGAATGATTTTAAACATTGAATAAATTGCTTTAAAAAAGAAATACTTTTGAGAAACCCATCCTAAACAGGATTGATTTTAAACTTTAAATAAATTGCTTTAAAGAGAAATGCTTTTGAGAAAATTATCCTAAACATGAATGATATTAAACTTTGAATAAATTGCTTAAAAAAAGAAGCACTTTTGAGAAAACCATCCTAAACAGGAATGATTTTAAGCTTTGAATAAATTGCTTTAAAAATAAATACTTTTGAGAAAACTATCCTAAACAGGAATGACTTTAAACTTTAGATAAATTGCTTTTAAAAGAAATGCTTCTGAGAAAACTGTCCTTAACAGGATTGATTTTAAACTCTGAAGAAATTGCTTTAAAAAGAAATGCTTTTGAGAAAACTACCCTAAATAGGAATTACTTTAAACTTAAAATAAATTGCTTTACAAAGAAATTCTTTTGAAAAAACTATCCTAAACAGGAATAACTTTAAACTTTAAATAAATTTCTTTAAAAAGAAATGCTTTTGAGAAAACTGCCCTAAACAGGAATGACTTTAAACTTTAAATAAATTGCTTGAAAAAGAAACGCTTTTGAGACAATTGTCCTAAACAGGATGATTTTAAATTTTGAATAAATTGCTTTAAAAAAGAAATGTTTTTGAGAAACCCATCCTAAACAGGATTGATTTTAAACTCTGAATAAATTGCTTTAAAAAGAAATGCTTTTGAGAAAACTGTCCTAAACAGGAATGATTTTAAACATTGAATAAATTGCTTTAAAAAAGAAAATGTTTTTGAGAAACCCGCCTAAACAGTATTGATTTTAAACTTTAAATAAATTGCTTTAAAGAGAAATGCTTTTGAGAAAATTATCCTAAATATTAATGATTTTAAACTTTGAATAAATTGTTTAAAAAAAGAAGCACTTTTGAGAAAATCATCCTAAACAGGAATGATTTTAAGCTTTGAATAAATTGCTTTAAAAATAAATACTTTTGAGAAAACTGTCCTAAACAGGAATGACTTTAAACTTTAAATAAATTGTTTTAAAAATAAATGCTTTTGAGACAACTGTCCTAAATAGGATGATTTTAAACTTTGAATAAATTGCTTTAAAAAAGAAATGTTTTTGAGAAACCCGTCCTAAACAGGATTGATTTTAAACTCTGAATAAATTGCTTTAAAAAGAAATGCTTTTGAGAAAATTGTCCTAAACAGGAATGATTTTAAACATTGAATAAATTGCTTTAAAAAAGAAATACTTTTGAGAAACCCATCCTAAACAGGATTGATTTTAAACTTTAAATAAATTGCTTTAAAGAGAAATGCTTTTGAGAAAATTATCCTAAACATGAATGATATTAAACTTTGAATAAATTGCTTAAAAAAAGAAGCACTTTTGAGAAAACCATCCTAAACAGGAATGATTTTAAGCTTTGAATAAATTGCTTTAAAAATAAATACTTTTGAGAAAACTATCCTAAACAGGAATGACTTTAAACTTTAGATAAATTGCTTTTAAAAGAAATGCTTTTGAGAAAACTGTCCTTAACAGGATTGATTTTAAACTCTGAAGAAATTGCTTTAAAAAGAAATGCTTTTGAGAAAACTACCCTAAATAGGAATTACTTTAAACTTAAAATAAATTGCTTTACAAAGAAATTCTTTTGAAAAAACTATCCTAAACAGGAATAACTTTAAACTTTAAATAAATTTCTTTAAAAAGAAATGCTTTTGAGAAAACTGCCCTAAACAGGAATGACTTTAAACTTTAAATAAATTGCTTGAAAAAGAAACGCTTTTGAGACAATTGTCCTAAACAGGATGATTTTAAATTTTGAATAAATTGCTTTAAAAAAGAAATGTTTTTGAGAAACCCATCCTAAACAGGATTGATTTTAAACTCTGAATAAATTGCTTTAAAAAGAAATGCTTTTGAGAAAACTGTCCTAAACAGGAATGATTTTAAACATTGAATAAATTGCTTTAAAAAAGAAAATGTTTTTGAGAAACCCGCCTAAACAGTATTGATTTTAAACTTTAAATAAATTGCTTTAAAGAGAAATGCTTTTGAGAAAATTATCCTAAATATTAATGATTTTAAACTTTGAATAAATTGTTTAAAAAAAGAAGCACTTTTGAGAAAATCATCCTAAACAGGAATGATTTTAAGCTTTGAATAAATTGCTTTAAAAATAAATACTTTCGAGAAAACTGTCCTAAACAGGAATGACTTTAAACTTTAAATAAATTGTTTTAAAAATAAATGCTTTTGAGACAACTGTCCTAAATAGGATGATTTTAAACTTTGAATAAATTGCTTTAAAAAAGAAATGTTTTTGAGAAACCCGTCCTAAACAGGATTGATTTTAAACTCTGAATAAATTGCTTTAAAAAGAAATGCTTTTGAGAAAATTGTCCTAAACAGGAATGATTTTAAACATTGAATAAATTGCTTTAAAAAAGAAATACTTTTGAGAAACCCATCCTAAACAGGATTGATTTTAAACTTTAAATAAATTGCTTTAAAGAGAAATGCTTTTGAGAAAATTATCCTAAACATGAATGATATTAAACTTTGAATAAATTGCTTAAAAAAAGAAGCACTTTTGAGAAAACCATCCTAAACAGGAATGATTTTAAGCTTTGAATAAATTGCTTTAAAAATAAATACTTTTGAGAAAACTGTCCTAAACAGGAATGACTTTAAACTTTAGATAAATTGCTTTTAAAAGAAATGCTTTTGAGAAAACTGTCCTTAACAGGATTGATTTTAAACTCTGAAGAAATTGCTTTAAAAAGAAATGCTTTTGAGAAAACTACCCTAAATAGGAATTACTTTAAACTTAAAATAAATTGCTTTAAAAAGAAATTCTTTTGAAAAAACTGTCCTAAACAGGAATAACTTTAAACTTTAAATAAATTTCTTTAAAAAGAAATGCTTTTGAGAAAACTGCCCTAAACAGGAATGACTTTAAACTTTAAATAAATTGCTTGAAAAAGAAACGCTTTTGAGACAATTGTCCTAAACAGGATGATTTTAAATTTTGAATAAATTACTTTAAAAAAGAAATGTTTTTGAGAAACCCGTCCTAAACAGGATTGATTTTAAACTCTGAATAAATTGCTTTAAAAAGAAATGCTTTTGAGAAAACTGTCCTAAACAGGAATGATTTTAAATATTGAATAAATTGCTTTAAAAAAGAAATGTTTTTGAGAAACCCGTCCTTAACAGGATTGATTTTAAACTTTAAATAAATTGCTTTAAAGAGAAATGCTTTTGAGAAAATTATCCTAAACAGGAATGATTTTAAACTTTGAATAAATTGCTTAAAAAAAGAAGCACTTTTGAGAAAACCATCCTAAACAGGAATGATTTTAAGCTTTGAATAAATTGCTTTAAAAATAAATACTTTTGAGAAAACTGTCCTAAACAGGAATGACTTTAAACTTTAAATAAATTGCTTTAAAAAGAAATGCTTTTGAGAAAACTGTCCTAAACAGGATTGATTTTAAACTTTGAAGAAATTGCTTTAAAAAGAAATGCTTTTGAGAAAACTACCCTAAATAGGAATTACTTTAAACTTAAAATAAATTGCTTTAAAAAGAAATGCTTTTGAAAAAACTGTCCTAAACAGGAATGACTTTAAACTTTAAATAAATTTCTTTAAAAAGAAATGCTTTTGAGAAAACTGTCCTAAACAGGAATGACTTTAAACTTTAAATAAATTCCTTTAAAAAGAAACGCTTTTGAGACAACTATCCTAAACAGGATGATATTAAATTTTGAATAAATTGCTTTAAAAAAAAATGTTTTTGAGAAACCCGTCCTAAACAGGATTGATTTTAAACTCTGAATAAATTGCTTTAAAAAGAATTGCTTTTGAGAAAACTGTCCTAAACAGGAATCATTTTAAAAATTGAATAAATTGCTTTAAAAAAGAAATGTTTTTGAGAAACCCGTCCTAAACAGGATTGATTTTAAACTTTAAATAAATTGCTTTAAAGAGAAATGCTTTTGAGAAAATTATCCTAAACAGGAATGATTTTAAACTTTGAATAAATTGCTTAAAAAAAGAAGCACTTTTGAGAAAACCATCCTAAATAGGAATGATTTTAAGCTTTGAATAAATTGCTTTATAAATAAATGCTTTAGAAAATACTATCCTAAACAGGAATAATTTTAAAACTTTGAATAAATTACTTTAAAAAAGAAACGTTTTTATGAAAGCCGTCCTAAACAGGATTGATTTTAAACTTTAAATAAATTGCTTTAAAGAGAAATGCTTTTGAGAAAACTATTCTAATCAGGAGTGTTTTTAAACTTTGAATAAATTGCTTTAAAAAAGAAATGTTTTTGAGAAACCCGTCCTAAACAGGATTGATTTTAAACTCTGAATAAATTGCTTTAAAAAGAAATGCTTTTGAGAAAACTGTTATAAAGAGGAATGATTTAAAACATTGAATAAATTGCTTTAAAAAAGAAATGTTTTTGAGAAACCCGTCCTAAACAGGATTGATTTTAAACTTTAACTAAATTGCTTTAAAGAGAAATGCTTTTGAGAAAATTATCCTAAACAGGAATGATTTTAAACTTTGAATAAATTGCTTAAAAAAAGAAGCACTTTTGAGAAAACCATCCTAAACAGAAATGATTTTAAGCTTTGAATAAATTGCTTTAAAAATAAGTACTTTTGAAAAACTATCCTAAACAGGAATGATTTTATAACTTTGAATAAATTGCTTTAAAAAGAAACGTTTTTAAGAAAGCCGTCCTAAACAGGATTGATTTTAAACTCTGAATAAATTGCTTTAAAAAGAAATGCTTTTGAGAAAACTGTCCTAAACAGGATTGATTTTAAACTCTGAAGAAATTGCTTTAAAAAGAAATGCTTTTCAGAAAACTACCCTAAATAGGAATTACTTTAAACTTAAAATAAATTGCTTTAAAAAGAAATGCTTTTGAAAAAACTGTCCTAAACAGGAATGACTTTAAACTTTAAATAAATTTCTTTAAAAAGAAATGCTTTTGAGAAAACTGTCCTAAACAGGAATGACTTTAAACTTTAAATAAATTGCTTTAAAAAGAAAAGCTTTTGAGACAACTATCCTAAACAGGATGATTTTAAATTTTGAATAAATTGCTTTAAAAAAAAATATTTTTGAGAAACCCGTCCTAAACAGGATTGATTTTAAACTCTGAATAAATTGCTTTAAAAAGAATTGCTTTTGAGAAAACTGTCCTAAACAGGAATCATTTTAAAAATTGAATAAATTGCTTTAAAAAAGAAATGTTTTTGAGAAACCCGTCCTAAACAGGATTGATTTTAAACTTTAAATAAATTGCTTTAAAGAGAAATGCTTTTGAGAAAATTATCATAAACAGGAATGATTTTAAACTTTGAATAAATTGCTTAAAAAAAGAAGCACTTTTGAGAAAACCATCCTAAATAGGAATGATTTTAAGCTTTGAATAAATTGCTTTATAAATAAATGCTTTAGAAAATACTATCCTAAACAGGAATAATTTTAAAACTTTGAATAAATTACTTTAAAAAAGAAACGTTTTTATGAAAGCCGTCCTAAACAGGATTGATTTTAAACTTTAAATAAATTGCTTTAAAGAGAAATGCTGTTGAGAAAACTATCCTAAACAGGAATGATTTTAAACTTTGAATAAATTGCTTTAAAAAAGAAATGTTTTTGAGAAACCCGTCCTAAACAGGATTGATTTTAAACTCTGAATAAATTGCTTTAAAAAGAAATGCTTTTGAGAAAACTGTTATAAAGAGGAATGATTTAAAACATTGAATAAATTGCTTTAAAAAAGAAATGTTTTTGAGAAACCCGTCCTAAACAGGATTGATTTTAAACTTTAACTAAATTGCTTTAAAGAGAAATGCTTTTGAGAAAATTATCCTAAACAGGAATGATTTTAAACTTTGAATAAATTGCTTAAAAAAAGAAGCACTTTTGAGAAAACCATCCTAAACAGGAATGATTTTAAACTTTGAATAAATTGCTTTAAAAATAAGTACTTTTGAAAAACTATCCTAAACAGGAATTATTTTATAACTTTGAATAAATTTCTTTAAAACGAAACGTTTTTAAGAAAGCCGTCCTAAACAGGATTGATTTTAAACTCTGAAGAAATTGCTTTAAAAAGAAATGCTTTTGAGAAAACTACCCTAAATAGGAATTACTTTAAACTTAAAATAAATTGCTTTAAAAAGAAATTCTTTTGAAAAAACTGTCCTAAACAGGAATAACTTTAAACTTTAAATAAATTTCTTTAAGAAGAAATGCTTTTGAGAAAACTGCCCTAAACAGGAATGACTTTAAACTTTAAATAAATTGCTTGAAAAAGAAACGCTTTTGAGACAATTGTCCTAAACAGGATGATTTTAAATTTTGAATAAATTACTTTAAAAAAGAAATGTTTTTGAGAAACCCGTCCTAAACAGGATTGATTTTAAACTCTGAATAAATTGCTTTAAAAAGAAATGCTTTTGAGAAAACTGTCCTAAACAGGAATGATTTTAAATATTGAATAAATTGCTTTAAAAAAGAAATGTTTTTGAGAAACCCGTCCTTAACAGGATTGATTTTAAACTTTAAATAAATTGCTTTAAAGAGAAATGCTTTTGAGAAAATTATCCTAAATAGGAATAATTTTAAACTTTGAATAAATTGCTTTATAAATAAATGCTTTAGAAAAAACTATCCTAAACAGGAATAATTTTAAAACTTTGAATAAATTACTTTAAAAAAGAAACGTTTTTATGAAAGCCGTCCTAAACAGGATTGATTTTAAACTTTAAATAAATTGCTTTAAAGAGAAATGCTTTTGAGAAAACTATCCTAAACAGGAATGATTTTAAACTTTGAATAAATTGCTTTAAAAAAGAAATGTTTTTGAAAAATCCGTCCTAAATAGAATTGATTTTAAACTCTGAATAAATTGCTTTAAAAAGAAATGCTTTTGAGAAAACTGTCCTAAACAGGAATGATTTTAAATATTGAATAAATTTCTTTAAAAAAGAAATACTTTTGAGAAACCCATCCTAAACAGGATTGATTTTAAACTTTAAATAAATTGCTTTAAAGAGAAATGCTTTCGAGAAAATTATCCTAAACATGAATGATATTAAACTTTGAATAAATTGCTTAAAAAAAGAAGCACTTTTGAGAAAACCATCCTAAACAGGAATGATTTTAAGCTTTGAATAAATTGCTTTAAAAATAAATACTTTTGAGAAAACTGTCCTAAACAGGAATGACTTTAAACTTTAAATAAATTGCTTTAAAAAGAAATGCTTTTGAGAAAACTGTCCTAAACAGGATTGATTTTAAACTCTGAAGAAATTGCTTTAAAAAGAAATGCTTTTGAGAAAACTACCCTAAATAGGAATTACTTTAAACTTAAAATAAATTGCTTTAAAAAGAAATGCTTTAGAAAAAACTGTCCTAAACAGGAATGACTTTAAACTTTAAATAAATTTCTTTAAAAAGAAATGCTTTTGAGAAAACTGTCCTAAACAGGAATGACTTTAAACTTTAAATAAATTGCTTTAAAAAGAAACGCTTTTGAGACAACTATCCTAAACAGGATGATTTTAAATTTTGAATAAATTGCTTTAAAAAAAAATGTTTTTGAGAAACCCGTCCTAAACAGGATTGATTTTAAACTCTGAATAAATTGCTTTAAAAAGAATTGCTTTTGAGAAAACTGTCCTAAACAGGAATCATTTTAAAAATTGAATAAATTGCTTTAAAAAAGAAATATTTTTGAGAAACCCGTCCTAAACAGGATTGATTTTAAACTTTAAATAAATTGCTTTAAAGAGAAATGCTTTTGAGAAAATTATCCTAAACAGGAATGATTTTAAACTTTGAATAAATTGCTTAAAAAAAGAAGCACTTTTGAGAAAACCATCCTAAATAGGAATGATTTTAAGCTTTGAATAAATTGCTTTATAAATAAATGCTTTAGAAAATACTATCCTAAACAGGAATAATTTTAAAACTTTGAATAAATTACTTTAAAAAAGAAACGTTTTTATGAAAGCCGTCCTAAACAGGATTGATTTTAAACTTTAAATAAATTGCTTTAAAGAGAAATGCTTTTGAGAAAACTATTCTAATCAAGAGTGATTTTAAACTTTGAATAAATTGCTTTAAAAAAGAAATGTTTTTGAGAAACCCGTCCTAAACAGGATTGATTTTAAACTCTGAATAAATTGCTTTAAAAAGAAATGCTTTTGAGAAAACTGTTATAAACAGGAATGATTTAAAACATTGAATAAATTGCTTTAAAAAAGAAATGTTTTTGAGAAACCCGTCCTAAACAGGATTGATTTTAAACTTTAACTAAATTGCTTTCAAGAGAAATGCTTTTGAGAAAATTATCCTAAACAGGAATGATTTTAAACTTTGAATAAATTGCTTAAAAAAAGAAGCACTTTTGAGAAAACCATCCTAAACAGGAATGATTTTAAGCTTTGAATAAATTGCTTTAAAAATAAGTACTTTTGAAAAACTATCCTAAACAGGAATGATTTTATAACTTTGAATAAATTGCTTTAAAAAGAAACGTTTTTAAGAAAGCCGTCCTAAACAGGATTGATTTTAAACTCTGAATAAATTGCTTGAAAAAGAAATGCTTTTGAGAAAACTGCCCTAAACAGGAATAACTTTAAACTTTAAATAAATTGCTTTAAAAAGAAATGCTTTTGAAAAAACTGTCCTAAACAGGAATAACTTTAAACTTTAAATAAATTTCTTTAAAAAGAAATGCTTTTGAGAAAACTGTCCTAAACAGGAATGATTTTAAGCTTTGAATAAATTGCTTTAAAAAGAAATGCTTTTGAGAAAACTGTCCTAAACAGGAATGACTTTAAACTTTAAATAAATTGCTTTAAAAAGAAACGCTTTTGAGACAGCTATCCTAAACAGGATGATTTTAAATTTTGAATAAATTGCTTTAAAAAAAAATGTTTTTGAGAAACCCGTCCTAAACAGGATTGATTTTAAACTCTGAATAAATTGCTTTAAAAAGAATTGCTTTTGAGAAAACTGTCCTAAACAGGAATCATTTTAAAAATTGAATAAATTACTTTAAAAAAGAAATGTTTTTGAGAAACCCGTCCTAAACAGGATTGATTTTAAACTTTAAATAAATTGCTTTAAAGAGAAATGCTTTTGAGAAAATTATCCTAAACAGGAATGATTTTAAACTTTGAATAAATTGCTTAAAAAAAGAAGCACTTTTGAGAAAACCATCCTAAATAGGAATGATTTTAAGCTTTGAATAAATTGCTTTATAAATAAATGCTTTAGAAAATACTATCCTAAACAGGAATAATTTTAAAACTTTGAATAAATTACTTTAAAAAAGAAACGTTTTTATGAAAGCCGTCCTAAACAGGATTGATTTTAAACATTAAATAAATTGCTTTAAAGAGAAATGCTTTTGAGAAAACTATTCTAATCAGGAGTGATTTTATACTTTGAATAAATTGCTTTAAAAAAGAAATGTTTTTGAGAAACCCGTCCTAAACAGGATTGATTTTAAACTCTGAATAAATTGCTTTAAAAAGAAATGCTTCTGAGAAAACTGTCCTAAACAGGAATGATTTTAAAAATTGAATAAATTGCTTTAATAAAGAAATGTTTTTGAGAAACCCGTCCTAAACAGGATTGATTTTAAACTTTAAATAAATTGCTTTAAAGAGAAATGCTTTTGAGAAAATTATCCTAAACAGTAATGATTTTAAACTTTGAATAAATTGCTTAAAAAAAGAAGCACTTTTGAGAAAACCATCCTAAATAGGAATGATTTTAAGCTTTGAATAAATTGCTTTATAAATAAATGCTTTAGAAAATACTATCCTAAACAGGAATAATTTTAAAACTTTGAATAAATTACTTTAAAAAAGAAACGTTTTTATGAAAGCCGTCCTAAACAGGATTGATTTTAAACTTTAAATAAATTGCTTTAAAGAGAACTGCTTTTGAGAAAACTATTCTAATCAGGAGTGATTTTAAACTTTGAATAAATTGCTTTAAAAAAGAAATGTTTTTGAGAAACCCGTCCTAAACAGGATTGATTTTAAACTCTGAATAAATTGCTTTAAAAAGAAATGCTTCTGAGAAAACTGTCCTAAACAGGAATGATTTTAAAAATTGAATAAATTGCTTTAATAAAGAAATGTTTTTGAGAAACCCGTCCTAAACAGGATTGATTTTAAACTTTAAATAAATTGCTTTAAAGAGAAATGCTTTTGAGAAAATTATCCTAAACAGGAATGATTTTAAACTTTGAATAAATTGCTTAAAAAAAGAAGCACTTTTGAGAAAACCATCCTAAACAGGAATGATTTTAAGCTTTGAATAAATTGCTTTAAAAATAAGTACTTTTGAAAAACTATCCTGAACAGGAATGATTTTATAACTTTGAATAAATTGCTTTAAAAAGAAACGTTTTTAAGAAAGCCGTCCTAAACAGGATTGATTTTAAACTCTGAATAAATTGCTTTAAAACGAAATGCTTTTGAGAAAACTGCCCTAAATAGGAATAACTTTAAACTTTAAATAAATTGCTTTAAAAAGAAATGCTTTTGAAAATACTGTCCTAAACAGGAATAACTTTAAACTTTAAATAAATTTCTTTAAAAAGAAATGCTTTTGAGAAAACTGTCCTAAACAGGAATGATTTTAAGCTTTGAATAAATTGCTTTAAAAAGAAATGCTTTTGAGAAAACTGTCCTAAACAAGAATGACTTTAAACTTTAAATAAATTGCTTTAAAAAGAAACGCTTTTGAGACAACTATCCTAAACAGGATGATTTTAAATTTTGAATAAATTGCTTTAAAAAAAAATATTTTTGAGAAACCCGTCCTAAACAGGATTGATTTTAAACTCTGAATAAATTGCTTTAAAAAGAATTGCTTTTGAGAAAACTGTCCTAAACAGGAATCATTTTAAAAATTGAATAAATTGCTTTAAAAAAGAAATGTTTTTGAGAAACCCGTCCTAAACAGGATTGATTTTAAACTTTAAATAAATTGCTTTAAAGAGAAATGCTTTTGAGAAAATTATCCTAAACAGGAATGATTTTAAACTTTGAATAAATTGCTTAAAAAAAGAAGCACTTTTGAGAAAACCATCCTAAATAGGAATGATTTTAAGCTTTGAATAAATTGCTTTATAAATAAATGCTTTAGAAAATACTATCCTAAACAGGAATAATTTTAAAACTTTGAATAAATTACTTTAAAAAAGAAACGTTTTTATGAAAGCCGTCCTAAACAGGATTGATTTTAAACTTTAAATAAATTGCTTTAAAGAGAAATGCTTTTGAGAAAACTATTCTAATCAGGAGTGATTTTAAACTTTGAATAAATTGCTTTAAAAAAGAAATGTTTTTGAGAAACCCGTCCTAAACAGGATTGATTTTAAACTCTGAATAAATTGCTTTAAAAAGAAATGCTTTTGAGAAAACTGTTATAAACAGGAATGATTTAAAACATTGAATAAATTGCTTTATAAAAGAAATGTTTTTGAGAAACCCGTCCTAAATAGGATTGATTTTAAACTTTAACTAAATTGCTTTAAAGAGAAATGCTTATGAGAAAATTATCCTAAACAGGAATGATTTTAAACTTTGAATAAATTGCTTAAAAAAAGAAGCACTTTTGAGAAAACCATCCTAAACAGGAATGATTTTAAGCTTTGAATAAATTGCTTTAAAAATAAGTACTTTTGAAAAACTATCCTAAACAGGAATGATTTTATAACTTTGAATAAATTGCTTTAAAAAGAAACGTTTTTAAGAAAGCCGTCATAAACAGGATTGATTTTAAACTCTGAATAAATTGCTTTAAAAAGAAATGCTTTTGAGAAAACTGCCCTAAACAGGAATAACTTTAAACTTTAAATAAATTGCTTTAAAAAGAAATGCTTTTGAAAAAACTGTCCTAAACAGGAATAACTTTAAACTTTAAATAAATTTCTTTAAAAAGAAATGCTTTTGAGAAAACTGTCCTAAACAGGAATGACTTTAAACTTTAAATAAATTGCTTGAAAAAGAAACGCTTTTGAGACAACTGTCCTAAACAGGATGATTTTAAACTTTGAATAAATTGCTTTAATAAAGAAATGTTTTTGAGAAACCCGTCCTAAACAGGATTGATTTTAAACTCTGAATAAATTGCTTTAAGAAGAAATGCTTTTGAGAAAACTGTCCTAAACAGGAATGATTTTAAACATTGAATAAATTGCTTTAAAAAAGAAATGTTTTTGAGAAACCCGTCCTAAACAGTATTGATTTTAAACTTTAAATAAATTGCTTTAAAGAGAAATGCTTTTGAGAAAATTATCCTAAACATGAATGATTTTAAACTTTGAATAAATTCCTTAAAAAAAGAAGCACTTTTGAGAAAATCATCCTAAACAGGAATGATTTTAAGCTTTGAATAAATTGCTTTAAAAATAAATACTTTTGAGAAAACTGTCCTAAACAGGAATCACTTTAAACTTTAAATAAATTGCTTTAAAAATAAATGCTTTTGAGACAACTGTCCTAAACAGGATGATTTTAAACTTTGAATAAATTGCTTTAAAAAAGAAATGTTTTTGAGAAACCCGTCCTAAACAGGATTGATTTTAAACTCTGAATAAATTGCTTTAAAAAGAAATGCTTTTAAGAAAACTGTCCTAAACAGGAATGATTTTAAACATTGAATAAATTGCTTTAAAAAAGAAATACTTTTGTGAAACCTATCCTAAACAGGATTGATTTTAAACTTTAAATAAATTGATTTAAAGAGAAATGCTTTTGAGAAAATTATCCTAAACATGAATGATATTATACTTTGAATAAATTGCTTAAAAAAGAAGCACTTTTGAGAAAACCATCCTAAACAGGAATGATTTTAAGCTTTGAATAAATTGCTTTAAAAATAAATACTTTTGAGAAAACTGTCCTAAACAGGAATGACTTTAAACTTTAAATAAATTGCTTTAAAAAGAAATGCTTTTGAGAAAACTGTCCTAAACAGGATTGATTTTAAACTCTTAAGAAATTGCTTTAAAAAGAAATGCTTTTGAGAAAACTACCCTAAATAGGAATTACTTTAAACTTAAAATAAATTGCTTTAAAAAGAAATGCTTTTGAAAAAACTGTCCTAAACAGGAATGACTTTAAACTTTAAATAAATTTCTTTAGAAAGAAATGCTTTTGAGAAAACTGTCCTGAACAGGAATGACTTTAAACATTAAATAAATTGCTTTAAAAAGAAACGCTTTTGAGACAACTGTCCTAAACAGGATGATTTTAAATTTTGAATAAATTGCTTTAAAAAAGAAATGTTTTTGAGAAACCCGTCCTAAACAGGATTGATTTTAAACTCTAAATAAATTGCTTTAAAAAGAAATGCTTCTGAGAAAACTGTCCTAAACAGGAATGATTTTAAAAATTGAATAAATTGCTTTAATAAAGAAATGTTTTTGAGAAACCCGTCCTAAACAGGATTGATTTTAAACTTTAAATAAATTGCTTTAAAGAGAAATGCTTTTGAGAAAATTATCCTAAACAGGAATGATTTTAAACTTTGAATAAATTGCTTAAAAAAAGAAGCACTTTTGAGAAAACCATCCTAAACAGGAATGATTTTAAGCTTTGAATAAATTGCTTTATAAATAAATGCTTTAGAAAAAACTATCCTAAACAGGAATAATTTTAAAACTTTGAATAAATTACTTTAAAAAAGAAACGTTTTTATGAAAGCCGTCCTAAACAGAATTGATTTTAAACTTTAAATAAATTTCTTTCAAGAGAAATGCTTTTGAGAAAACTATCCTAAACAGGAATGATTTTAAACTTTGAATAAATTGCTTTAAAAAAGAAATGATTTTGACAATCCCGTCCGAAACAGGATTGATTTTAAACTCTGAATAAATTGCTTTAAAAAGAAATGCTTTTAAGAAAACTGTTCTAAACAGGAATGATTTAAAACATTGAATAAATTGCTTTAAAAAAGAAATGTTTTTGAGAAACCCGTCCTAAACAGGATTGATTTTAAACTTTAACTAAATTGCTTTAAAGAGAAATGCTTTTGAGAAAATTATCCTAAACAGGAATGATTTTAAACTTTGAATAAATTGCTTAAAAAAAGGAGCACTTTTGAGAAAACCATCCTAAACAGGAATGATTTTAAGCTTTGAATAAATTGCTTTAAAAATAAGTACTTTTGAAAAACTATCCTAAACAGGAATGATTTTAAAACTTTGAATAAATTGCTTTAAAAAGAAACGTTTTTAAGAAAGCCGTCCTAAACAGGATTGATTTTAAACTCTGAATAAATTGCTTTAAAAAAATGCTTTTGAGGAAACTGCCCTAAATAGGAATGACTTTAAACTTAAAATAAATTGCTTTAAAAAGAAATGCTTTTGAAAAAACTGTCCTAAACATGAATGACTTTAAACTTTAAATAAATTTCTTTAAAAAGAAATACTTTTGAGAAAACTGTCTTAAACAGAAATGACTTTAAACTTTAAATAAATTGCTTTAAAAAGAAACGCTTTTGACACAACTGTCTTAAACAGGATGATTTTAAACTCTGAATAAATTGCTTTAAAAAGAAATGCTTTTGAGAAAACTGTCCTAAACAGGAATGATTTTAAACATTGAATAAATTGCTTTAATAAAGAAATGTTTTTGAGAAGCCCGTCCTAAACAGGATTGATTTTAAACTTTAAGTCAATTGCTTTAAAGAGAAATGCTTTTGAGAAAATAATCCCAAACAGGAATGATTTTAAACTTTGAATAAATTGCTTAAAAAAAGAAGCACTTTTGAGAAAAACATCCTAAACAGGAATGATTTTAAGCTTTGAATAAATTGCTTTATATATAAATGCTTTTGAAAAAACTATCCTAAACAGGAATAATTTTAAAACTTTGAATAAATTGCTTTAAAAAAGAAACGTTTTATGAAAGCCGTCCTAAACAGGATTGATTTTAAACTTTAAATAAATTGCTTTAAAGAGAAATGCTTTTGAGAAAACTATCCTAAACAGGAATGATTTTAAATTTTGAATACATTGCTTTAAAAAAGAAATGTTTTTGAGAAATCCGTCCTAAACAGGATTGATTTTAAACTTTAAGTAAATTGCTTTAAAGAGAAATTCTTTTGAGAAAACTGTCCTAAACAGGATTGATTTTAAACTCTGAAGAAATTGCTTTAAAAAGAAATGCTTTTGAGAAAACTGTCCTAAACAGGAATGACTTTAAACTTTAAATAAATTGCTTTAAAAACAAACGCTTTTGAGACAACTGTCCTAAACAGGATGATTTTAAACTTTAAATAAATTGCTTTAAAAAAGAAATGTTTTTGAGAAACCCGTCCTAAACAGGATTGATTTTAAACTCTGAATAAATTGCTTTAAAAAGAAATGCTTTTGAGAAAACTGTCCTAAACAGGAATGATTTTAAACATTGAATAAATTGCTTTAAAAAAGAAATACTTTTGAGAAACCCATCCTAAACAGGATTGATTTTAAACTTTAAATAAATTGCTTTAAAGAGAAATGCTTTTGAGAAAAATATCCTAAACATGAATGATATTAAACTTTGAATAAATCGTTTAAAAAAAGAAGCACTTTTGAGAAAACCATCCTAAACAGGAATGATTTTAAGCTTTGAATAAATTGCTTTAAAAATAAATACTATTGAGAAAACTGTCCTAAACAGGAATGACTTTAAACTTTAAATAAATTGCTTTAAAAAGAAATGCTTTTGAGAAAACTGTCCTAAACAGGATTGATTTTAAACTCTGAAGAAATTGCTTTAAAAAGAAATGCTTTTAAGAAAACTGCCCTAAATAGGAATGACTTTAAACTTAAAATAAATTGCTTTAAAAAGAAATGCTTTTGAAATACCTGTCCTAAACATGAATGACTTTAAACTTTAAATAAATTTCTTTAAAAAGAAATGCTTTTGAGAAAACTGTCTTAAACAGGAATGACTTTAAACTTTAAATAAATTGCTTTAAAAAGAAACGCTTTTGAGACAACTGTCCTAAACAGGATGATTTTAAACTTTGAATAAATTGCTTTAAAAGAGAAATGTTTTTGAGAAAGCCGTCCTAAACAGGATTGATTTTAAACTTTAAATAAATTGCTTTAAAGAGAAATGCTTTGGAGAAATTTATCCTAAACATGAATGATATTAAACTTTGAATAAATTGCTTAAAAAAAGAAGCACTTTTGAGAAAACCATCCTAAATAGGAATGATTTTAAGTTTTGAATAAATTGCTTTAAAAATAAATACTTTTGAGAAAACTGTCCTAAACAGGAATGAGTTTAAACTTTAAATAAATTGCTTTAAAAAGAAATGCTTTTGAGAAAACTGTCTTAAACAGGATTGATTTTAAACTCTGAAGAAATTGCTTAAAAAAAGAAGCACTTTTGAGAAAACCATCCTAAACAGGAATGATTTTAAGCTTTAAATAAATTGCTTTATAAATAAATGCTTTTGAAAAAACTATTCTAAACAGGAATAATTTTAAAACTTTGAATAAATTGCTTTAAAAAGGAAACGTTTTTATGAAAGCCGTCCTAAACAGGATTGATTTTAAACTTTAAATAAATTGCTTTAAAGAGAAATGCTTTTGAGAAAACTATCGTAAACAGGAATGATTTTAAACTTTGAATAAATTGCTTGAAAAAAGAAATGTTTTTGAGAAACCCGTCCTAAACATGATTGATTTTAAACTCTGAATAAATTGCTTTAAAAACAAATGCTTTTGAGAAAACTGTCCTAAACAGGAATGATTTTAAACATTGAATAAATTGCTTTAAAAAAGAAATGTTTTTGAGAAGTCCATCCTAAACAGGATTGATTTTAAACTTTAACTAAATTGCTTTAAAGAGAAATGCTTTTGAGAAAATTATCCTAAACAGGAATGATTTTAAACTTTGAATAAATTGCTTAAAAAAATAAGCACTTTTGAGAAAACCATCCTAAACAGGAATGATTTTAAGCTTTGAATAAATTGCATTAAAAATAAATACTTTTGAGAAAACTGTCCTAAACAGGAATCATTTTAAACATTGAATAAATTGCTTTAAAAAAGAAATGTTTTTAAGAAGCTCGTCCTAAACAGGATTGATTTTAAACTTTAAGTAAATTGCTTTAAAGAGAAATGCTTTTAAGAAAACTGTCCTAAACAGAATTGATTTTAAACTCTGAAGAAATTGCTTTAAAAAGAAATGCTTTTGAGAAAACTGCCCTAAATAGAAATGACTTTAAACTTTAAATAAATTGCTTTAAAAAGAAATGCTTTTGAAAAAACTGTCCTAAACAAGAATGACTTTAAAGTTTAAATAAATTGCTTTAAAAATAAATACTTTTGAAAAAACTGTCCTAAACAGGAATGACTTTAAACTTTAAATAAATTTCTTTAAAAAGAAATGCTTTTGAGAAAACTGTCCTAAACAGGAATGACTTTAAACTTTAAATAAATTGCTTTAAAAACAAACGCTTTTGAGACAACTGTCCTAAACAGGATGACTTTAAACTTTGAAGAAATTGCTTAAAAAAAGAAGCACTTTTGAGAAAACCATCCTAAACAAGAATGATTTTAAGCTTTGAATAAATTGCTTTATAAATAAATGCTTTTGAAAAAACTATCCTAAACAGGAATAATTTTAAAACTTTGAATAAATTACTTTAAAAAAGAAATGTTTTTATGAAAGCCGTCCTAAAGAGGATTGATTTTAAACTTTAAATAAATTGCTTTAAAGAGAAATGCTTTTGAGAAAACTATTCTAAACAGGAATGATTTTAAACTTTGAATAAATTGCTTTAAAAAGTAAATGTTTTTGAGAAACCCGTCCTAAACAGGATTGATTCTAAACTCTGAATAAATTGCTTTAAAAAGAAATGCTTTTGAGAAAATTGTCCTAAACAGGAATGATTTTAAACATTGAATAAATTGCTTTAAAAAAGAAATGTTTTTGAGAAACCCGTCCTAAACAGGATTGATTTTAAACTCTGAATAAATTGCTTTAAAAAGAAATGCTTTTGAGAAAACTGTCCTAAACAGGAATGATTTTAAACATTGAATAAATTGCTTTAATAAAGAAATGTTTTTGAGAAGCCCGTCCTAAACAGGATTGATTTTAAACTTTAACTAAATTGCTTTAAAGAGAAATGCTTTTGAGAAAATTATCCTAAACAGGAATGATTTTAAACTTTGAATAAATTGCTTAAAAAAAGAAGCACTTTTGAGAAAACCATCCTAAACAGGAATGATTTTAAGCTTTGAATAAATTGCTTTAAAAATAAATACTTTTGAGAAAACTGTCCAAAACAGAAATGACTTTAAACTTTAAATAAATTGTTTTAAAAAAAATACTTTTGAGAAAACTGTCCTAAACAGGATTGATTTTAAACTGTAAAAAAATTGCTTTAAAAACAAATACTTTTGAGAAAACTGCCCTAAATAGGAATGACTTTAAACTTAAAATAAATTGCTTTAAAAAGAAATCCTTTTGAAAAAACTGTCCTAAACATGAATGACTTTAAACTTTAAATAAATTTCTTTAAAAAGAAATGCTTTTGAGAAAACTGTCTTAAACAGGAATGACTTTAAACTTTAAATAAATTGCTTTAAAAACAAATGCTTTTGAGACAACTGTCCTAAACATGATGATTTTAAACTTTGAATAAATTGCTTTAAAAAAGAAATGTTTTTGAGAAAGCCGTCCTAAACAGGATTGATTTTAAACTTTAAATAAATTGCTTTAAAGAGAAATGCTTTTGAGAAATTTATCCTAAACATGAATGAGATTAAACTTTGAATAAATTGCTTAAAAAAAGAAGCACTTTTGAGAAAACCATCCTAAATAGGAATGATTTTAAGTTTTGAATAAATTGCTTTAAAAATAAATACTTTTGAGAAAACTGTCCTAAATAGGAATGAGTTTAAACTTTAAATAAATAGCTTTAAAAAGAAATGCTTTTGAGAAAATTGTCTTAAACAGGATTGATTTTAAACTCTGAAGAAATTGCTTAAATAAAGAAGCACTTTTGAGAAAACCATCCTAAACAGGAATGATTTTAAGCTTTGAATAAATTGCTTTATAAATAAATGCTTTTTAAAAAACTATCCTAAACAGGAATAATTTTAAAACTTTCAATAAATTGCTTTAAAAAAGAAACGTTTTTATGAAAGCCGTCCTAAACAGGATTGATTTTAAACTTTAAATAAATTGCTTTAAAGAGAAATGCTTTTGAGAAAACTATCATAAACAGGAATGATTTTAAACTTTGAATAAATTGCTTTAAAAAAGAAATGTTTTTGAGAAACCCGTCCTAAACAGGATTGATTTTAAACTCTGAATAAATTGCTTTAAAAAGATATGCTTTTAAGAAAACTGTCCTAAACAGGAATGATTTTAAACATTGAATAAATTGCTTTAAAAAAGAAATACTTTTGAGAAACCCATCCTAAACAGGATTGATTTTAAACTTTAAATAAATTGATTTAAAGAGAAATGTTTTTGAGAAAATTGTCCTAAACATGAATGATATTAAACTTTGAATAAATTGCTTAAAAAAGAAGCACTTTTGAGAAAACCATCCTAAACAGGAATGATTTTAAGCTTTGAACAAATTGCTTTAAAAATAAATACTTTTGAGAAAACTGTCCTAAACAGGAATGACTTTAAACTTTAAATAAATTGCTTTAAAAAGAAATGCTTTTGAGAAAACTGTCCTAAACAGGATTGATTTTAAACTCTGAAGAAATTGCTTTAAAAAGAAACGCTTTTGAGAAAACTACCTTAAATAGGAATTACTTTAAACTTAAAATAAATTGCTTTAAAAAGAAATGCTTTTGAAAAAACTGTCCTAAACAGGAATGACTTTAAAGTTTAAATAAATTTCTTTAGAAAGAAATGCTTTTGAGAGAACTGTCCTAAACAGGAATGACTTTAAACATTAAATAAATTGCTTTAAAAAGAAACGCTTTTGAGACAACTGTCCTAAACAGGATGATTTTAAATTTTGAATAAATTGCTTTAAAAAAGAAATATTTTTGAGAAACCCGTCCTAAACAGGATTGATTTTAAACTCTGAATAAATTGCTTTAAAAAGAAATGCTTCTGAGAAAACTGTCCTAAACAGGAATGATTTTAAAAATTGAATAAATTGCTTTAATAAAGAAATGTTTTTGAGAAACCCGTCCTAAACAGGATTGATTTTAAACTTTAAATAAATTGCTTTAAAGAGAAATGCTTTTGAGAAAATTATCCTAAACAGGAATGATTTTAAACTTTGAATAAATTGCTTAAAAAAAGAAGCACTTTTGAGAAAACCATCCTAAACAGGAATGATTTTAAGCTTTGAATAAATTGCTTTAAAAATAAGTACTTTTGAAAAACTATCCTAAACAGGAATTATTTTATAACTTTGAATAAATTTCTTTAAAACGAAACGTTTTTAAGAAAGCCGTCCTAAACAGGATTGATTTTAAACTCTGAAGAAATTGCTTTAAAAAGAAATGCTTTTGAGAAAACTACCCTAAATAGGAATTACTTTAAACTTAAAATAAATTGCTTTAAAAAGAAATTCTTTTGAAAAAACTGTCCTAAACAGGAATAACTTTAAACTTTAAATAAATTTCTTTAAAAAGAAATGCTTTTGAGAAAACTGCCCTAAACAGGAATGACTTTAAACTTTAAATAAATTGCTTGAAAAAGAAACGCTTTTGAGACAATTGTCCTAAACAGGATGATTTTAAATTTTGAATAAATTACTTTAAAAAAGAAATGTTTTTGAGAAACCCGTCCTAAACAGGATTGATTTTAAACTCTGAATAAATTGCTTTAAAAAGAAATGCTTTTGAGAAAACTGTCCTAAACAGGAATGATTTTAAATATTGAATAAATTGCTTTAAAAAAGAAATGTTTTTGAGAAACCCGTCCTTAACAGGATTGATTTTAAACTTTAAATAAATTGCTTTAAAGAGAAATGCTTTTGAGAAAATTATCCTAAATAGGAATAATTTTAAACTTTGAATAAATTGCTTTATAAATAAATGCTTTAGAAAAAACTATCCTAAACAGGAATAATTTTAAAACTTTGAATAAATTACTTTAAAAAAGAAACGTTTTTATGAAAGCCGTCCTAAACAGGATTGATTTTAAACTTTAAATAAATTGCTTTAAAGAGAAATGCTTTTGAGAAAACTATCCTAAACAGGAATGATTTTAAACTTTGAATAAATTGCTTTAAAAAGAAATGCTTTTGAAAAACCCGTCCTAAATAGAATTGATTTTAAACTCTGAATAAATTGCTTTAAAAAGAAATGCTTTTGAGAAAACTGTCCTAAACAGGAATGATTTTAAACATTGAATAAATTTCTTTAAAAAAGAAATACTTTTGAGAAACCCATCCTAAACAGGATTGATTTTAAACTTTAAATAAATTGCTTTAAAGAGAAATGCTTTCGAGAAAATTATCCTAAACATGAATGATATTAAACTTTGAATAAATTGCTTAAAAAAAGAAGCACTTTTGAGAAAACCATCCTAAACAGGAATGATTTTAAGCTTTGAATAAATTGCTTTAAAAATAAATACTTTTGAGAAAACTGTCCTAAACAGGAATGACTTTAAACTTTAAATAAATTGCTTTAAAAAGAAATGCTTTTGAGAAAACTGTCCTAAACAGGATTGATTTTAAACTCTGAAGAAATTGCTTTAAAAAGAAATGCTTTTGAGAAAACTACCCTAAATAGGAATTACTTTAAACTTAAAATAAATTGCTTTAAAAAGAAATGCTTTTGAAAAAACTGTCCTAAACAGGAATGACTTTAAACTTTAAATAAATTTCTTTAAAAAGAAATGCTTTTGAGAAAACTGTCCTAAACAGGAATGACTTTAAACTTTAAATAAATTGCTTTAAAAAGAAACGCTTTTGAGACAACTATCCTAAACAGGATGATTTTAAATTTTGAATAAATTGCTTTAAAAAAAATGTTTTTGAGAAACCCGTCCTAAACAGGATTGATTTTAAACTCTGAATAAATTGCTTTAAAAAGAATTGCTTTTGAGAAAACTGTCCTAAACAGGAATCATTTTAAAAATTGAATAAATTGCTTTAAAAAAGAAATATTTTTGAGAAACCCGTCCTAAACAGGATTGATTTTAAACTTTAAATAAATTGCTTTAAAGAGAAATGCTTTTGAGAAAATTATCCTAAACAGGAATGATTTTAAACTTTGAATAAATTGCTTAAAAAAAGAAGCACTTTTGAGAAAACCATCCTAAATAGGAATGATTTTAAGCTTTGAATAAATTGCTTTATAAATAAATGCTTTAGAAAATACTATCCTAAACAGGAATAATTTTAAAACTTTGAATAAATTACTTTAAAAAAGAAACGTTTTTATGAAAGCCGTCCTAAACAGGATTGATTTTAAACTTTAAATAAATTGCTTTAAAGAGAAATGCTTTTGAGAAAACTATTCTAATCAAGAGTGATTTTAAACTTTGAATAAATTGCTTTAAAAAAGAAATATTTTTGAGAAACCCGTCCTAAACAGGATTGATTTTAAACTCTGAATAAATTGCTTTAAAAAGAAATGCTTTTGAGAAAACTGTTATAAACAGGAATGATTTAAAACATTGAATAAATTGCTTTAAAAAAGAAATGTTTTTGAGAAACCCGTCCTAAACAGGATTGATTTTAAACTTTAACTAAATTGCTTTCAAGAGAAATGCTTTTGAGAAAATTATCCTAAACAGGAATGATTTTAAACTTTGAATAAATTGCTTAAAAAAAGAAGCACTTTTGAGAAAACCATCCTAAACAGGAATGATTTTAAGCTTTGAATAAATTGCTTTAAAAATAAGTACTTTTGAAAAACTATCCTAAACAGGAATGATTTTATAACTTTGAATAAATTGCTTTAAAAAGAAACGTTTTTAAGAAAGCCGTCCTAAACAGGATTGATTTTAAACTCTGAATAAATTGCTTGAAAAAGAAATGCTTTTGAGAAAACTGCCCTAAACAGGAATAACTTTAAACTTTAAATAAATTGCTTTAAAAAGAAATGCTTTTGAAAAAACTGTCCTAAACAGGAATAACTTTAAACTTTAAATAAATTTCTTTAAAAAGAAATGCTTTTGAGAAAACTGTCCTAAACAGGAATGATTTTAAGCTTTGAATAAATTGCTTTAAAAAGAAATGCTTTTGAGAAAACTGTCCTAAACAGGAATGACTTTAAACTTTAAATAAATTGCTTTAAAAAGAAACGCTTTTGAGACAACTATCCTAAACAGGATGATTTTAAATTTTGAATAAATTGCTTTAAAAAAAAATGTTTTTGAGAAACCCGTCCTAAACAGGATTGATTTTAAACTCTGAATAAATTGCTTTAAAAAGAATTGCTTTTGAGAAAACTGTCCTAAACAGGAATCATTTTAAAAATTGAATAAATTGCTTTAAAAAAGAAATGTTTTTGAGAAACCCGTCCTAAACAGGATTGATTTTAAACTTTAAATAAATTGCTTTAAAGAGAAATGCTTTTGAGAAAATTATCCTAAACAGGAATGATTTTAAACTTTGAATAAATTGCTTAAAAAAAGAAGCACTTTTGAGAAAACCATCCTAAATAGGAATGATTTTAAGCTTTGAATAAATTGCTTTATAAATAAATGCTTTAGAAAATACTATCCTAAACAGGAATAATTTTAAAACTTTGAATAAATTACTTTAAAAAAGAAACGTTTTTATGAAAGCCGTCCTAAACAGGATTGATTTTAAACTTTAAATAAATTGCTTTAAAGAGAACTGCTTTTGAGAAAACTATTCTAATCAGGAGTGATTTTAAACTTTGAATAAATTGCTTTAAAAAAGAAATGTTTTTGAGAAACCCGTCCTAAACAGGATTGATTTTAAACTCTGAATAAATTGCTTTAAAAAGAAATGCTTTTGAGAAAACTGTTATAAACAGGAATGATTTAAAACATTGAATAAATTGCTTTAAAAAAGAAATGTTTTTGAGAAACCCGTCCTAAACAGGATTGATTTTAAACTTTAACTAAATTGCTTTAAAGAGAAATGCTTTTGAGAAAATTATCCTAAACAGGAATGATTTTAAACTTTGAATAAATTGCTTAAAAAAAGAAGCACTTTTGAGAAAACCATCCTAAACAGGAATGATTTTAAGCTTTGAATAAATTGCTTTAAAAATAAGTACTTTTGAAAAACTATCCTAAACAGGAATGATTTTATAACTTTGAATAAATTGCTTTAAAAAGAAACGTTTTTAAGAAAGCCGTCCTAAACAGGATTGATTTTAAACTCTGAATAAATTGCTTGAAAAAGAAATGCTTTTGAGAAAACTGCCCTAAACAGGAATAACTTTAAACTTTAAATAAATTGCTTTAAAAAGAAATGCTTTTGAAAAAACTGTCCTAAACAGGAATAACTTTAAACTTTAAATAAATTTCTTTAAAAAGAAATGCTTTTGAGAAAACTGTCCTAAACAGGAATGATTTTAAGCTTTGAATAAATTGCTTTAAAAAGAAATGCTTTTGAGAAAACTGTCCTAAACAGGAATGACTTTAAACTTTAAATAAATTGCTTTAAAAAGAAACGCTTTTGAGACAACTATCCTAAACAGGATGATTTTAAATTTTGAATAAATTGCTTTAAAAAAAATGTTTTTGAGAAACCCGTCCTAAACAGGATTGATTTTAAACTCTGAATAAATTGCTTTAAAAAGAATTGCTTTTGAGAAAACTGTCCTAAACAGGAATCATTTTAAAAATTGAATAAATTACTTTAAAAAAGAAATGTTTTTGAGAAACCCGTCCTAAACAGGATTGATTTTAAACTTTAAATAAATTGCTTTAAAGAGAAATGCTTTTGAGAAAATTATCCTAAACAGGAATGATTTTAAACTTTGAATAAATTGCTTAAAAAAAGAAGCACTTTTGAGAAAACCATCCTAAATAGGAATGATTTTAAGCTTTGAATAAATTGCTTTATAAATAAATGCTTTAGAAAATACTATCCTAAACAGGAATAATTTTAAAACTTTGAATAAATTACTTTAAAAAAGAAACGTTTTTATGAAAGCCGTCCTAAACAGGATTGATTTTAAACTTTAAATAAATTGCTTTAAAGAGAACTGCTTTTGAGAAAACTATTCTAATCAGGAGTGATTTTAAACTTTGAATAAATTGCTTTAAAAAAGAAATGTTTTTGAGAAACCCGTCCTAAACAGGATTGATTTTAAACTCTGAATAAATTGCTTTAAAAAGAAATGCTTCTGAGAAAACTGTCCTAAACAGGAATGATTTTAAAAATTGAATAAATTGCTTTAATAAAGAAATGTTTTTGAGAAACCCGTCCTAAACAGGATTGATTTTAAACTTTAAATAAATTGCTTTAAAGAGAAATGCTTTTGAGAAAATTATCCTAAACAGGAATGATTTTAAACTTTGAATAAATTGCTTAAAAAAAGAAGCACTTTTGAGAAAACCATCCTAAACAGGAATGATTTTAAGCTTTGAATAAATTGCTTTAAAAATAAGTACTTTTGAAAAACTATCCTAAACAGGAATGATTTTATAACTTTGAATAAATTGCTTTAAAAAGAAACGTTTTTAAGAAAGCCGTCCTAAACAGGATTGATTTTAAACTCTGAATAAATTGCTTTAAAAAGAAATGCTTTTGAGAAAACTGCCCTAAACAGGAATAACTTTAAACTTTAAATAAATTGCTTTAAAAAGAAATGCTTTTGAAAAAACTGTCCTAAACAGGAATAACTTTAAACTTTAAATAAATTTCTTTAAAAAGAAATGCTTTTGAGAAAACTGTCCTAAACAGGAATGATTTTAAGCTTTGAATAAATTGCTTTAAAAAGAAATGCTTTTGAGAAAACTGTCCTAAACAAGAATGACTTTAAACTTTAAATAAATTGCTTTAAAAAGAAACGCTTTTGAGACAACTATCCTAAACAGGATGATTTTAAATTTTGAATAAATTGCTTTAAAAAAAAATGTTTTTGAGAAACCCGTCCTAAACAGGATTGATTTTAAACTCTGAATAAATTGCTTTAAAAAGAATTGCTTTTGAGAAAACTGTCCTAAACAGGAATCATTTTAAAAATTGAATAAATTGCTTTAAAGAAGAAATGTTTTTGAGAAACTCGTCCTAAACAGGATTGATTTTAAACTTTAAATAAATTGCTTTAAAGAGAAATGCTTTTGAGAAAATTATCCTAAACAGGAATGATTTTAAACTTTGAATAAATTGCTTAAAAAAAGAAGCACTTTTGAGAAAACCATCCTAAATAGGAATGATTTTAAGCTTTGAATAAATTGCTTTATAAATAAATGCTTTAGAAAATACTATCCTAAACAGGAATAATTTTAAAACTTTGAATAAATTACTTTAAAAAAGAAACGTTTTTATGAAAGCCGTCCTAAACAGGATTGATTTTAAACTTTAAATAAATTGCTTTAAAGAGAAATGCTTTTGAGAAAACTATTCTAATCAGGAGTGATTTTAAACTTTGAATAAATTGCTTTAAAAAAGAAATGTTTTTGAGAAACCCGTCCTAAACAGGATTGATTTTAAACTCTGAATAAATTGCTTTAAAAAGAAATGCTTTTGAGAAAACTGTTATAAACAGGAATGATTTAAAACATTGAATAAATTGCTTTATAAAAGAAATGTTTTTGAGAAACCCGTCCTAAATAGGATTGATTTTAAACTTTAACTAAATTGCTTTAAAGAGAAATGCTTTTGAGAAAATTATCCTAAACAGGAATGATTTTAAACTTTGAATAAATTGCTTAAAAAAAGAAGCACTTTTGAGAAAACCATCCTAAACAGGAATGATTTTAAGCTTTGAATAAATTGCTTTAAAAATAAGTACTTTTGAAAAACTATCCTAAACAGGAATGATTTTATAACTTTGAATAAATTGCTTTAAAAAGAAACGTTTTTAAGAAAGCCGTCCTAAACAGGATTGATTTTAAACTCTGAATAAATTGCTTTAAAAAGAAATGCTTTTGAGAAAACTGCCCTAAACAGGAATAACTTTAAACTTTAAATAAATTGCTTTAAAAACAAATGCTTTTGAAAAAACTGTCCTAAACAGGAATAACTTTAAACTTTAAATAAATTTCTTTAAAAAGAAATGCTTTTGAGAAAACTGTCCTAAACAGGAATGACTTTAAACTTTAAATAAATTGCTTGAAAAAGAAACGCTTTTGAGACAACTGTCCTAAACAGGATGATTTTAAACTTTGAATAAATTGCTTTAATAAAGAAATGTTTTTGAGAAACCCGTCCTAAACAGGATTGATTTTAAACTCTGAATAAATTGCTTTAAAAAGAAATGCTTTTGAGAAAACTGTCCTAAACAGGAATGATTTTAAACATTGAATAAATTGCTTTAAAAAAGAAATGTTTTTGAGAAACCCGTCCTAAACAGTATTGATTTTAAACTTTAAATAAATTGCTTTAAAGAGAAATGCTTTTGAGAAAATTATCCTAAACATGAATGATTTTAAACTTTGAATAAATTCCTTAAAAAAAGAAGCACTTTTGAGAAAATCATCCTAAACAGGAATGATTTTAAGCTTTGAATAAATTGCTTTAAAAATAAATACTTTTGAGAAAACTGTCCTAAACAGGAATGACTTTAAACTTTAAATAAATTGCTTTAAAAATAAATGCTTTTGAGACAACTGTCCTAAACAGGATGATTTTAAACTTTGAATAAATTGCTTTAAAAAAGAAATGTTTTTGAGAAACCCGTCCTAAACAGGATTGATTTTAAACTCTGAATAAATTGCTTTAAAAAGAAATGCTTTTAAGAAAACTGTCCTAAACAGGAATGATTTTAAACATTGAATAAATTGCTTTAAAAAAGAAATACTTTTGTGAAACCTATCCTAAACAGGATTGATTTTAAACTTTAAATAAATTGATTTAAAGAGAAATGCTTTTGAGAAAATTATCCTAAACATGAATGATATTATACTTTGAATAAATTGCTTAAAAAAGAAGCACTTTTGAGAAAACCATCCTAAACAGGAATGATTTTAAGCTTTGAATAAATTGCTTTAAAAATAAATACTTTTGAGAAAACTGTCCTAAACAGGAATGACTTTAAACTTTAAATAAATTGCTTTAAAAAGAAATGCTTTTGAGAAAACTGTCCTAAACAGGATTGATTTTAAACTCTTAAGAAATTGCTTTAAAAAGAAATGCTTTTGAGAAAACTACCCTAAATAGGAATTACTTTAAACTTAAAATAAATTGCTTTAAAAAGAAATGCTTTTGAAAAAACTGTCCTAAACAGGAATGACTTTAAACTTTAAATAAATTTCTTTAGAAAGAAATGCTTTTGAGAAAATTGTCCTGAACAGGAATGACTTTAAACATTAAATAAATTGCTTTAAAAAGAAACGCTTTTGAGACAACTGTCCTAAACAGGATGATTTTAAATTTTGAATAAATTGCTTTAAAAAAGAAATGTTTTTGAGAAACCCGTCCTAAACAGGATTGATTTTAAACTCTAAATAAATTGCTTTAAAAAGAAATGCTTCTGAGAAAACTGTCCTAAACAGGAATGATTTTAAAAATTGAATAAATTGCTTTAATAAAGAAATGTTTTTGAGAAACCCGTCCTAAACAGGATTGATTTTAAACTTTAAATAAATTGCTTTAAAGAGAAATGCTTTTGAGAAAATTATCCTAAACAGGAATGATTTTAAACTTTGAATAAATTGCTTAAAAAAAGAAGCACTTTTGAGAAAACCATCCTAAACAGGAATGATTTTAAGCTTTGAATAAATTGCTTTAAAAATAAGTACTTTTGAAAAACTATCCTAAACAGGAATGATTTTATAACTTTGAATAAATTGCTTTAAAAAGAAACGTTTTTAAGAAAGCCGTCCTAAACAGGATTGATTTTAAACTCTGAATAAATTGCTTGAAAAAGAAATGCTTTTGAGAAAACTGCCCTAAACAGGAATAACTTTAAACTTTAAATAAATTGCTTTAAAAAGAAATGCTTTTGAAAAAACTGTCCTAAACAGGAATAACTTTAAACTTTAAATAAATTTCTTTAAAAAGAAATGCTTTTGAGAAAACTGTCCTAAACAGGAATGATTTTAAGCTTTGAATAAATTGCTTTAAAAAGAAATGCTTTTGAGAAAACTGTCCTAAACAGGAATGACTTTAAACTTTAAATAAATTGCTTTAAAAAGAAACGCTTTTGAGACAACTATCCTAAACAGGATGATTTTAAATTTTGAATAAATTGCTTTAAAAAAAATGTTTTTGAGAAACCCGTCCTAAACAGGATTGATTTTAAACTCTGAATAAATTGCTTTAAAAAGAATTGCTTTTGAGAAAACTGTCCTAAACAGGAATCATTTTAAAAATTGAATAAATTACTTTAAAAAAGAAATGTTTTTGAGAAACCCGTCCTAAACAGGATTGATTTTAAACTTTAAATAAATTGCTTTAAAGAGAAATGCTTTTGAGAAAATTATCCTAAACAGGAATGATTTTAAACTTTGAATAAATTGCTTAAAAAAAGAAGCACTTTTGAGAAAACCATCCTAAATAGGAATGATTTTAAGCTTTGAATAAATTGCTTTATAAATAAATGCTTTAGAAAATACTATCCTAAACAGGAATAATTTTAAAACTTTGAATAAATTACTTTAAAAAAGAAACGTTTTTATGAAAGCCGTCCTAAACAGGATTGATTTTAAACTTTAAATAAATTGCTTTAAAGAGAACTGCTTTTGAGAAAACTATTCTAATCAGGAGTGATTTTAAACTTTGAATAAATTGCTTTAAAAAAGAAATGTTTTTGAGAAACCCGTCCTAAACAGGATTGATTTTAAACTCTGAATAAATTGCTTTAAAAAGAAATGCTTCTGAGAAAACTGTCCTAAACAGGAATGATTTTAAAAATTGAATAAATTGCTTTAATAAAGAAATGTTTTTGAGAAACCCGTCCTAAACAGGATTGATTTTAAACTTTAAATAAATTGCTTTAAAGAGAAATGCTTTTGAGAAAATTATCCTAAACAGGAATGATTTTAAACTTTGAATAAATTGCTTAAAAAAAGAAGCACTTTTGAGAAAACCATCCTAAACAGGAATGATTTTAAGCTTTGAATAAATTGCTTTAAAAATAAGTACTTTTGAAAAACTATCCTAAACAGGAATGATTTTATAACTTTGAATAAATTGCTTTAAAAAGAAACGTTTTTAAGAAAGCCGTCCTAAACAGGATTGATTTTAAACTCTGAATAAATTGCTTTAAAAAGAAATGCTTTTGAGAAAACTGCCCTAAACAGGAATAACTTTAAACTTTAAATAAATTGCTTTAAAAAGAAATGCTTTTGAAAAAATTGTCCTAAACAGGAATAACTTTAAACTTTAAATAAATTTCTTTAAAAAGAAATGCTTTTGAGAAAACTGTCCTAAACAGGAATGATTTTAAGCTTTGAATAAATTGCTTTAAAAAGAAATGCTTTTGAGAAAACTGTCCTAAACAAGAATGACTTTAAACTTTAAATAAATTGCTTTAAAAAGAAACGCTTTTGAGACAACTATCCTAAACAGGATGATTTTAAATTTTGAATAAATTGCTTTAAAAAAAAATGTTTTTGAGAAACCCGTCCTAAACAGGATTGATTTTAAACTCTGAATAAATTGCTTTAAAAAGAATTGCTTTTGAGAAAACTGTCCTAAACAGGAATCATTTTAAAAATTGAATAAATTGCTTTAAAGAAGAAATGTTTTTGAGAAACTCGTCCTAAACAGGATTGATTTTAAACTTTAAATAAATTGCTTTAAAGAGAAATGCTTTTGAGAAAATTATCCTAAACAGGAATGATTTTAAACTTTGAATAAATTGCTTAAAAAAAGAAGCACTTTTGAGAAAACCATCCTAAATAGGAATGATTTTAAGCTTTGAATAAATTGCTTTATAAATAAATGCTTTAGAAAATACTATCCTAAACAGGAATAATTTTAAAACTTTGAATAAATTACTTTAAAAAAGAAACGTTTTTATGAAAGCCGTCCTAAACAGGATTGATTTTAAACTTTAAATAAATTGCTTTAAAGAGAAATGCTTTTGAGAAAACTATTCTAATCAGGAGTGATTTTAAACTTTGAATAAATTGCTTTAAAAAAGAAATGTTTTTGAGAAACCCGTCCTAAACAGGATTGATTTTAAACTCTGAATAAATTGCTTTAAAAAGAAATGCTTTTGAGAAAACTGTTATAAACAGGAATGATTTAAAACATTGAATAAATTGCTTTATAAAAGAAATGTTTTTGAGAAACCCGTCCTAAATAGGATTGATTTTAAACTTTAACTAAATTGCTTTAAAGAGAAATGCTTTTGAGAAAATTATCCTAAACAGGAATGATTTTAAACTTTGAATAAATTGCTTAAAAAAAGAAGCACTTTTGAGAAAACCATCCTAAACAGGAATGATTTTAAGCTTTGAATAAATTGCTTTAAAAATAAGTACTTTTGAAAAACTATCCTAAACAGGAATGATTTTATAACTTTGAATAAATTGCTTTAAAAAGAAACGTTTTTAAGAAAGCCGTCCTAAACAGGATTGATTTTAAACTCTGAATAAATTGCTTTAAAAAGAAATGCTTTTGAGAAAACTGCCCTAAACAGGAATAACTTTAAACTTTAAATAAATTGCTTTAAAAACAAATGCTTTTGAAAAAACTGTCCTAAACAGGAATAACTTTAAACTTTAAATAAATTTCTTTAAAAAGAAATGCTTTTGAGAAAACTGTCCTAAACAGGAATGACTTTAAACTTTAAATAAATTGCTTGAAAAAGAAACGCTTTTGAGACAACTGTCCTAAACAGGATGATTTTAAACTTTGAATAAATTGCTTTAATAAAGAAATGTTTTTGAGAAACCCGTCCTAAACAGGATTGATTTTAAACTCTGAATAAATTGCTTTAAAAAGAAATGCTTTTGAGAAAACTGTCCTAAACAGGAATGATTTTAAACATTGAATAAATTGCTTTAAAAAAGAAATGTTTTTGAGAAACCCGTCCTAAACAGTATTGATTTTAAACTTTAAATAAATTGCTTTAAAGAGAAATGCTTTTGAGAAAATTATCCTAAACATGAATGATTTTAAACTTTGAATAAATTCCTTAAAAAAAGAAGCACTTTTGAGAAAATCATCCTAAACAGGAATGATTTTAAGCTTTGAATAAATTGCTTTAAAAATAAATACTTTTGAGAAAACTGTCCTAAACAGGAATGACTTTAAACTTTAAATAAATTGCTTTAAAAATAAATGCTTTTGAGACAACTGTCCTAAACAGGATGATTTTAAACTTTGAATAAATTGCTTTAAAAAAGAAATGTTTTTGAGAAACCCGTCCTAAACAGGATTGATTTTAAACTCTGAATAAATTGCTTTAAAAAGAAATGCTTTTAAGAAAACTGTCCTAAACAGGAATGATTTTAAACATTGAATAAATTGCTTTAAAAAAGAAATACTTTTGTGAAACCTATCCTAAACAGGATTGATTTTAAACTTTAAATAAATTGATTTAAAGAGAAATGCTTTTGAGAAAATTATCCTAAACATGAATGATATTATACTTTGAATAAATTGCTTAAAAAAGAAGCACTTTTGAGAAAACCATCCTAAACAGGAATGATTTTAAGCTTTGAATAAATTGCTTTAAAAATAAATACTTTTGAGAAAACTGTCCTAAACAGGAATGACTTTAAACTTTAAATAAATTGCTTTAAAAAGAAATGCTTTTGAGAAAACTGTCCTAAACAGGATTGATTTTAAACTCTTAAGAAATTGCTTTAAAAAGAAATGCTTTTGAGAAAACTACCCTAAATAGGAATTACTTTAAACTTAAAATAAATTGCTTTAAAAAGAAATGCTTTTGAAAAAACTGTCCTAAACAGGAATGACTTTAAACTTTAAATAAATTTCTTTAGAAAGAAATGCTTTTGAGAAAATTGTCCTGAACAGGAATGACTTTAAACATTAAATAAATTGCTTTAAAAAGAAACGCTTTTGAGACAACTGTCCTAAACAGGATGATTTTAAATTTTGAATAAATTGCTTTAAAAAAGAAATGTTTTTGAGAAACCCGTCCTAAACAGGATTGATTTTAAACTCTAAATAAATTGCTTTAAAAAGAAATGCTTCTGAGAAAACTGTCCTAAACAGGAATGATTTTAAAAATTGAATAAATTGCTTTAATAAAGAAATGTTTTTGAGAAACCCGTCCTAAACAGGATTGATTTTAAACTTTAAATAAATTGCTTTAAAGAGAAATGCTTTTGAGAAAATTATCCTAAACAGGAATGATTTTAAACTTTGAATAAATTGCTTAAAAAAAGAAGCACTTTTGAGAAAACCATCCTAAACAGGAATGATTTTAAGCTTTGAATAAATTGCTTTATAAATAAATGCTTTAGAAAAAACTATCCTAAACAGGAATAATTTTAAAACTTTGAATAAATTACTTTAAAAAAGAAACGTTTTTATGAAAGCCGTCCTAAACAGAATTGATTTTAAACTTTAAATAAATTTCTTTCAAGAGAAATGCTTTTGAGAAAACTATCCTAAACAGGAATGATTTTAAACTTTGAATAAATTGCTTTAAAAAAGAAATGATTTTGAGAATCCCGTCCTAAACAGGATTGATTTTAAACTCTGAATAAATTGCTTTAAAAAGAAATGCTTTTAAGAAAACTGTTCTAAACAGGAATGATTTAAAACATTGAATAAATTGCTTTAAAAAAGAAATGTTATTGAGAAACCCGTCCTAAACAGGATTGATTTTAAACTTTAACTAAATTGCTTTAAAGAGAAATGCTTTTGAGAAAATTATCCTAAACAGGAATGATTTTAAACTTTGAATAAATTGCTTAAAAAAAGGAGCACTTTTGAGAAAACCATCCTAAACAGGAATGATTTTAAGCTTTGAATAAATTGCTTTAAAAATAAGTACTTTTGAAAAACTATCCTAAACAGGAATGATTTTAAAACTTTGAATAAATTGCTTTAAAAAGAAACGTTTTTAAGAAAGCCGTCCTAAACAGGATTGATTTTAAACTCTGAATAAATTGCTTTAAAAAAATGCTTTTGAGGAAACTGCCCTAAATAGGAATGACTTTAAACTTAAAATAAATTGCTTTAAAAAGAAATGCTTTTGAAAAAACTGTCCTAAACATGAATGACTTTAAACTTTAAATAAATTTCTTTAAAAAGAAATACTTTTGAGAAAACTGTCTTAAACAGAAATGACTTTAAACTTTAAATAAATTGCTTTAAAAAGAAACGCTTTTGACACAACTGTCTTAAACAGGATGATTTTAAACATTGAATAAATTGCTTTAAAAAAGAAATGTTTTTGAGAAGCCCGTCCTAAACAGGATTGATTTTAAACTTTAAGTCAATTGCTTTAAAGAGAAATGCTTTTGAGAAAATAATCCCAAACAGGAATGATTTTAAACTTTGAATAAATTGCTTAAAAAAAGAAGCACTTTTGAGAAAAACATCCTAAACAGGAATGATTTTAAGCTTTAAATAAATTGCTTTAAAAATAAATGCTTTTGAAAAAACTATCATAAACTGGAATGATTTTAAAACCTTGAATAAATTGCTTTAAAAAAGAAACGTTTTTGAGAAAGCCGTCCTAAACAGGATTGATTTTAAACTATAAATAAATTGCTTTAAAGAGAAATGCTTTTGAGAAAACTATCTTAAACAGGAATGATTTTAAACTTTGAAAAAATTGCTTTAAAAAAGAAATATTTTTGAGAAACCCGTCCTAAACAGGATTGATTTTAAACTCTAAATAAATTGCTTTAAAAAGTAATGCTTTTGAGAAAACTGTCCTAAACAGGAATCATTTTAAACATTGAATAAATTGCTTTAAAAAAGAAATGTTTTTGAGAAGCCCGTCCTAAACAGGATTGATTTTAAACTTTAACTAAATTGCTTTAAAGAGAAATGCTTTTGAGAAAATTATCCTAAACAGGAATGATTTTAAACTTTGAATAAATTGCTTAAAAAAAGAAGCACTTTTGAGAAAACCATCCTAAACAGGAATGATTTTAAGCTTTGAATAAATTACTTTAAAAATAAATACTTTTGAGAAAACTGTCCTAAACAGGAATCATTTTAAACATTGAATAAATTGCTTTAAAAAAGAAATGTTTTTGAGAAGCTCGTCCTAAACAGGATTGATTTTAAACTTTAAGTAAATTCCATTAAAGAGAAATTCTTTTGAGAAAACTGTTCTAAACAGGATTGATTTTAAACTCTGAAGAAATTGCTTTAAAAAGAAATGCTTTTGAGAAAACTGCCCTAAATAGAAATGACTTTAAACTTTAAATAAATTGCTTTAAAAAGAAATGCTTTTGAAAAAACTGTCCTAAACAGGAATGACTTTAAACTTTAAATAAATTGCTTTAAAAACAAACGCTTTTCAGACAACTGCCCTAAACAGGATGATTTTAAACTTTGAATAAATTACTTTAAAAAAGAAATGTTTTTGAGAAACCCGTCCTAAACAGGATTGATTTTAAACTTTAAATAAATTGCTTTAAAGAGAAATGCTTTTGAGAAATTTATCCTAAACATGAATGATATTAAACTTTGAATAAATTGCTTAAAAAAAGAAGCACTTTTGAGAAAACCATCCTAAACAGGAATGATTTTAAGCTTTGAATAAATTGCTTTAAAAATAAATACTTTTGAGAAAACTGTCCTAAACAGGAATGAGTTTAAACTTTAAATAAATTGCTTTAAAAAGAAATGCTTTTGAGAAAACTGTCCTAAATAGGATTGATTTTAAACTCTGAAGAAATTGCTTAAAAAAAGAAGCACTTTTGAGAAAACCATCCTAAACAGGAATGATTTTAAGCTTTGAATAAATTGCTTTATATATAAATGCTTTTGAAAAAACTATCCTAAACAGGAATAATTTTAAAACTTTGAATAAATTGCTTTAAAAAAGAAACGTTTTATGAAAGCCGTCCTAAACAGGATTGATTTTAAACTTTAAATAAATTGCTTTAAAGAGAAATGCTTTTGAGAAAACTATCCTAAACAGGAATGATTTTAAATTTTGAATACATTGCTTTAAAAAAGAAATGTTTTTGAGAAATCCGTCCTAAACAGGATTGATTTTAAACTTTAAATAAATTGCTTTAAAGAGAAATTCTTTTGAGAAAACTGTCCTAAACAGGATTGATTTTAAACTCCGAAGAAATTGCTTTAAAAAGAAATGCTTTTGAGAAAACTGCCCTAAATAGAAATGACTTTAAACTTTAAATAAATTGCTTTAAAAAGAAATGCTTTTGAAAAAAATGTCCTAAACAGGAATGACTTTAAACTTTAAATAAATTGCTTTAAAAACAAACGCTTTTGAGACAACTGTCCTAAACAGGAATGATTTTAAAAATTGAATAAATTGCTTTAATAAAGAAATGTTTTTGAGAAACCCGTCCTAAACAGGATTGATTTTAAACTTTAAATAAATTGCTTTAAAGAGAAATGCTTTTGAGAAAATTATCCTAAACAGGAATGATTTTAAACTTTGAATAAATTGCTTAAAAAAAGAAGCACTTTTGAGAACACCATCCTAAACAGGAATGATTTTAAGCTTTGAATAAATTGCTTTATAAATAAATGCTTTAGAAAAAACTATCCTAAACAGGAATAATTTTAAAACTTTGAATAAATTACTTTAAAAAAGAAACGTTTTTATGAAAGCCGTCCTAAACAGAATTGATTTTAAACTTTAAATAAATTTCTTTCAAGAGAAATGCTTTTGAGAAAACTATCCTAAACAGGAATGATTTTAAACTTTGAATAAATTGCTTTAAAAAAGAAATGATTTTGAGAATCCCGTCCTAAACAGGATTGATTTTAAACTCTGAATAAATTGCTTTAAAAAGAAATGCTTTTAAGAAAACTGTTCTAAACAGGAATGATTTAAAACATTGAATAAATTGCTTTAAAAAAGAAATGTTTTTGAGAAACCCGTCCTAAACAGGATTGATTTTAAACTTTAACTAAATTGCTTTAAAGAGAAATGCTTTTGAGAAAATTATCCTAAACAGGAATGATATTAAACTTTGAATAAATCGTTTAAAAAAAGAAGCACTTTTGAGAAAACCATCCTAAACAGGAATGATTTTAAGCTTTGAATAAATTGCTTTAAAAATAAATACTTTTGAGAAAACTGTCCTAAACAGGAATGAGTTTAAACTTTAAATAAATTGCTTTAAAAAGAAATGCTTTTGAGAAAACTGTCCTAAATAGGATTGATTTTAAACTCTGAAGAAATTGCTTAAAAAAAGAAGCACTTTTGAGAAAACCATCCTAAACAGGAATGATTTTAAGCTTTGAATAAATTGCTTTATATATAAATGCTTTTGAAAAAACTATCCTAAACAGGAATAATTTTAAAACTTTGAATAAATTGCTTTAAAAAAGAAACGTTTTATGAAAGCCGTCCTAAACAGGATTGATTTTAAACTTTAAATAAATTGCTTTAAAGAGAAATGCTTTTGAGAAAACTATCCTAAACAGGAATGATTTTAAATTTTGAATACATTGCTTTAAAAAAGAAATGTTTTTGAGAAATCCGTCCTAAACAGGATTGATTTTAAACTTTAAGTAAATTGCTTTAAAGAGAAATTCTTTTGAGAAAACTGTCCTAAACAGGATTGATTTTAAACTCTGAAGAAATTGCTTTAAAAAGAAATGCTTTTGAGAAAACTGCCCTAAATAGAAATGACTTTAAACTTTAAATAAATTGCTTTAAAAAGAAATGCTTTTGAAAAAAATGTCCTAAGCAGGAATGACTTTAAACTTTAAATAAATTGCTTTAAAAACAAACGCTTTTGAGACAACTGTCCTAAACAGGATGATTTTAAACTTTAAATAAATTGCTTTAAAAAAGAAATGTTTTTGAGAAACCCGTCCTAAACAGGATTGATTTTAAACTCTGAATAAATTGCTTTAAAAAGAAATGCTTTTGAGAAAACTGTCCTAAACAGGAATGATTTTAAACATTGAATAAATTGCTTTAAAAAAGAAATACTTTTGAGAAACCCGTCCTAAACAGGATTGATTTTAAACTTTAAATAAATTGCTTTAAAGAGAAATGCTTTTGAGAAAAATATCCTAAACATGAATGATATTAAACTTTGAATAAATTGTTTAAAAAAAGAAGCACTTTTGAGAAAACCATCCTAAACAGGAATGATTTTAAGCTTTGAATAAATTGCTTTAAAAATAAATACTTTTGAGAAAACTGTCCTAAACAGGAATCATTTTAAACATTGAATAAATTGCTTTAAAAAAGAAATGTTTTTGAGAAGCTCGTCCTAAACAGGATTGATTTTAAACTTTAAGTAAATTCCATTAAAGAGAAATTCTTTTGAGAAAACTGTTCTAAACAGGATTGATTTTAAACTCTGAAGAAATTGCTTTAAAAAGAAATGCTTTTGAGAAAACTGCCCTAAATAGAAATGACTTTAAACTTTAAATAAATTGCTTTAAAAAGAAATGCTTTTGAAAAAACTGTCCTAAACAGGAATGACTTTAAACTTTAAATAAATTGCTTTAAAAACAAACGCTTTTCAGACAACTGCCCTAAACAGGATGATTTTAAACTTTGAATAAATTACTTTAAAAAAGAAATGTTTTTGAGAAACCCGTCCTAAACAGGATTGATTTTAAACTTTAAATAAATTGCTTTAAAGAGAAATGCTTTTGAGAAATTTATCCTAAACATGAATGATATTAAACTTTGAATAAATTGCTTAAAAAAAGAAGCACTTTTGAGAAAACCATCCTAAACAGGAATGATTTTAAGCTTTGAATAAATTGCTTTAAAAATAAATACTTTTGAGAAAACTGTCCTAAACAGGAATGAGTTTAAACTTTAAATAAATTGCTTTAAAAAGAAATGCTTTTGAGAAAACTGTCCTAAATAGGATTGATTTTAAACTCTGAAGAAATTGCTTAAAAAAAGAAGCACTTTTGAGAAAACCATCCTAAACAGGAATGATTTTAAGCTTTGAATAAATTGCTTTATATATAAATGCTTTTGAAAAAACTATCCTAAACAGGAATAATTTTAAAACTTTGAATAAATTGCTTTAAAAAAGAAACGTTTTATGAAAGCCGTCCTAAACAGGATTGATTTTAAACTTTAAATAAATTGCTTTAAAGAGAAATGCTTTTGAGAAAACTATCCTAAACAGGAATGATTTTAAATTTTGAATACATTGCTTTAAAAAAGAAATGTTTTTGAGAAATCCGTCCTAAACAGGATTGATTTTAAACTTTAAGTAAATTGCTTTAAAGAGAAATTCTTTTGAGAAAACTGTCCTAAACAGGATTGATTTTAAACTCTGAAGAAATTGCTTTAAAAAGAAATGCTTTTGAGAAAACTGTCCTAAACAGGAATGACTTTAAACTTTAAATAAATTGCTTTAAAAACAAACGCTTTTGAGACAACTGTCCTAAACAGGATGATTTTAAACTTTAAATAAATTGCTTTAAAAAAGAAATGTTTTTGAGAAACCCGTCCTAAACAGGATGATTTTAAACTTTAAATAAATTGCTTTAAAAAAGAAATGTTTTTGAGAAACCCGTCCTAAACAGGATTGATTTTAAACTCTGAATAAATTGCTTTAAAAAGAAATGCTTTTGAGAAAACTGTCCTAAACAGGAATGATTTTAAACATTGAATAAATTGCTTTAAAAAAGAAATACTTTTGAGAAACCCGTCCTAAACAGGATTGATTTTAAACTTTAAATAAATTGCTTTAAAGAGAAATGCTTTTGAGAAAAATATCCTAAACATGAATGATATTAAACTTTGAATAAATCGTTTAAAAAAAGAAGCACTTTTGAGAAAACCATCCTAAACAGGAATGATTTTAAGCTTTGAATAAATTGCTTTAAAAATAAATACTATTGAGAAAACTGTCCTAAACAGGAATGACTTTAAACTTTAAATAAATTGCTTTAAAAAGAAATGCTTTTGAGAAAACTGTCCTAAACAGGATTGATTTTAAACTCTGAAGAAATTGCTTTAAAAAGAAATGCTTTTAAGAAAACTGCCCTAAATAGGAATGACTTTAAACTTAAAATAAATTGCTTTAAAAAGAAATGCTTTTGAAATACCTGTCCTAAACATGAATGACTTTAAACTTTAAATAAATTTCTTTAAAAAGAAATGCTTTTGAGAAAACTGTCTTAAACAGGAATGACTTTAAACTTTAAATAAATTGCTTTAAAAAGAAACGCTTTTGAGACAACTGTCCTAAACAGGATGATTTTAAACTTTGAATAAATTGCTTTAAAAGAGAAATGTTTTTGAGAAAGCCGTCCTAAACAGGATTGATTTTAAACTTTAAATAAATTGCTTTAAAGAGAAATGCTTTGGAGAAATTTATCCTAAACATGAATGAGATTAAACTTTGAATAAATTGCTTAAAAAAAGAAGCACTTTTGAGAAAATCATCCTAAATAGGAATGATTTTAAGTTTTGAATAAATTGCTTTAAAAATAAATACTTTTGAGAAAACTGTCCTAAACAGGAATGAGTTTAAACTTTAAATAAATTGCTTTAAAAAGAAATGCTTTTGAGAAAACTGTCTTAAACAGGATTGATTTTAAACTCTGAAGAAATTGCTTAAAAAAAGAAGCACTTTTGAGAAAACCATCCTAAACAGGAATGATTTTAAGCTTTAAATAAATTGCTTTATAAATAAATGCTTTTGAAAAAACTATTCTAAACAGGAATAATTTTAAAACTTTGAATAAATTGCTTTAAAAAGGAAACGTTTTTATGAAAGCCGTCCTAAACAGGATTGATTTTAAACTTTAAATAAATTGCTTTAAAGAGAAATGCTTTTGAGAAAACTATCGTAAACAGGAATGATTTTAAACTTTGAATAAATTGCTTGAAAAAAGAAATGTTTTTGAGAAACCCGTCCTAAACAGGATTGATTTTAAACTCTGAATAAATTGCTTTAAAAACAAATGCTTTTGAGAAAACTGTCCTAAACAGGAATGATTTTAAACATTGAATAAATTGCTTTAAAAAAGAAATGTTTTTGAGAAGCCCATCCTAAACAGGATTGATTTTAAACTTTAACTAAATTGCTTTAAAGAGAAATGCTTTTGAGAAAATTATCCTAAACAGGAATGATTTTAAACTTTGAATAAATTGCTTAAAAAAATAAGCACTTTTGAGAAAACCATCCTAAACAGGAATGATTTTAAGCTTTGAATAAATTGCATTAAAAATAAATACTTTTGAGAAAACTGTCCTAAACAGGAATCATTTTAAACATTGAATAAATTGCTTTAAAAAAGAAATGTTTTTGAGAAGCTCGTCCTAAACAGGATTGATTTTAAACTTTAAGTAAATTGCTTTAAAGAGAAATGCTTTTAAGAAAACTGTCCTAAACAGAATTGATTTTAAACTCTGAAGAAATTGCTTTAAAAAGAAATGCTTTTGAGAAAACTGCCCTAAATAGAAATGACTTTAAACTTTAAATAAATTGCTTTAAAAAGAAATGCTTTTGAAAAAACTGTCCTAAACAAGAATGACTTTAAACTTTAAATAAATTGCTTTAAAAATAAATACTTTTGAAAAAACTGTCCTAAACAGGAATGACTTTAAACTTTAAATAAATTTCTTTAAAAAGAAATGCTTTTGAGAAAACTGTCCTAAACAGGAATGACTTTAAACTTTAAATAAATTGCTTTAAAAACAAACGCTTTTGAGACAACTGTCCTAAACAGGATGACTTTAAACTTTGAAGAAATTGCTTAAAAAAAGAAGCACTTTTGAGAAAACCATCCTAAACAGGAATGATTTTAAGCTTTGAATAAATTGCTTTATAAATAAATGCTTTTGAAAAAACTATCCTAAACAGGAATAATTTTAAAACTTTGAATAAATTACTTTAAAAAAGAAACGTTTTTATGAAAGCCGTCCTAAAGAGGATTGATTTTAAACTTTAAATAAATTGCTTTAAAGAGAAATGCTTTTGAGAAAACTATTCTAAACAGGAATGATTTTAAACTTTGAATAAATTGCTTTAAAAAGTAAATGTTTTTGAGAAACCCGTCCTAAACAGGATTGATTCTAAACTCTGAATAAATTGCTTTAAAAAGAAATGCTTTTGAGAAAATTGTCCTAAACAGGAATGATTTTAAACATTGAATAAATTGCTTTAAAAAAGAAATGTTTTTGAGAAACCCGTCCTAAACAGGATTGATTTTAAACTCTGAATAAATTGCTTTAAAAAGAAATGCTTTTGAGAAAACTGTCCTAAACAGGAATGATTTTAAACATTGAATAAATTGCTTTAAAAAAGAAATGTTTTTGAGAAGCCAGTCCTAAACAGGATTGATTTTAAACTTTAACTAAATTGCTTTAAAGAGAAATGCTTTTGAGAAAATTATCCTAAACAGGAATGATTTTAAACTTTGAATAAATTGCTTAAAAAAAGAAGCACTTTTGAGAAAACCATCCTAAACAGGAATGATTTTAAGCTTTGAATAAATTGCTTTAAAAATAAATACTTTTGAGAAAACTGTCCAAAACAGAAATGACTTTAAACTTTAAATAAATTGTTTTAAAAAAAATACTTTTGAGAAAACTGTCCTAAACAGGATTGATTTTAAACTCTAAAAAAATTGCTTTAAAAACAAATACTTTTGAGAAAACTGCCCTAAATAGGAATGACTTTAAACTTAAAATAAATTGCTTTAAAAAGAAATCCTTTTGAAAAAACTGTCCTAAACATGAATGACTTTAAACTTTAAATAAATTTCTTTAAAAAGAAATACTTTTGAGAAAACTGTCTTAAACAGGAATGACTTTAAACTTTAAATAAATTGCTTTAAAAACAAACGCTTTTGAGACAACTGTCCTAAACATGATGATTTTAAACTTTGAATAAATTGCTTTAAAAAAGAAATGTTTTTGAGAAAGCCGTCCTAAACAGGATTGATTTTAAACTTTAAATAAATTGCTTTAAAGAGAAATGCTTTTGAGAAATTTATCCTAAACATGAATGAGATTAAACTTTGAATAAATTGCTTAAAAAAAGAAGCACTTTTGAGAAAACCATCCTAAATAGGAATGATTTTAAGTTTTGAATAAATTGCTTTAAAAATAAATACTTTTGAGAAAACTGTCCTAAATAGGAATGAGTTTAAACTTTAAATAAATAGCTTTAAAAAGAAATGCTTTTGAGAAAACTGTCTTAAACAGGATTGATTTTAAACTCTGAAGAAATTGCTTAAATAAAGAAGCACTTTTGAGAAAACCATCCTAAACAGGAATGATTTTAAGCTTTGAATAAATTGCTTTATAAATAAATGCTTTTGAAAAAACTATCCTAAACAGGAATAATTTTAAAACTTTGAATAAATTGCTTTAAAAAAGAAACGTTTTTATGAAAGCCGTCCTAAACAGGATTGATTTTAAACTTTAAATAAATTGCTTTAAAGAGAAATGCTTTTGAGAAAACTATCATAAACAGGAATGATTTTAAACTTTGAATAAATTGCTTGAAAAAAGAAATGTTTTTGAGAAACCCGTCCTAAACAGGATTGATTTTAAACTCTGAATAAATTGCTTTAAAAAGATATGCTTTTAAGAAAACTGTCCTAAACAGGAATGATTTTAAACATTGAATAAATTGCTTTAAAAAAGAAATACTTTTGAGAAACCCATCCTAAACAGGATTGATTTTAAACTTTAAATAAATTGATTTAAAGAGAAATGTTTTTGAGAAAATTATCCTAAACATGAATGATATTAAACTTTGAATAAATTGCTTAAAAAAGAAGCACTTTTGAGAAAACCATCCTAAACAGGAATGATTTTAAGCTTTGAATAAATTGCTTTAAAAATAAATACTTTTGAGAAAACTGTCCTAAACAGGAATGACTTTAAACTTTAAATAAATTGCTTTAAAAAGAAATGCTTTTGAGAAAACTGTCCTAAACAGGATTGATTTTAAACTCTGAAGAAATTGCTTTAAAAGAAACGCTTTTGAGAAAACTACCTTAAATAGGAATTACTTTAAACTTAAAATAAATTGCTTTAAAAAGAAATGCTTTTGAAAAAACTGTCCTAAACAGGAATGACTTTAAAGTTTAAATAAATTTCTTTAGAAAGAAATGCTTTTGAGAGAACTGTCCTAAACAGGAATGACTTTAAACATTAAATAAATTGCTTTAAAAAGAAACGCTTTTGAGACAACTGTCCTAAACAGGATGATTTTAAATTTTGAATAAATTGCTTTAAAAAAGAAATATTTTTGAGAAACCCGTCCTAAACAGGATTGATTTTAAACTCTGAATAAATTGCTTTAAAAAGAAATGCTTCTGAGAAAACTGTCCTAAACAGGAATGATTTTAAAAATTGAATAAATTGCTTTAATAAAGAAATGTTTTTGAGAAACCCGTCCTAAACAGGATTGATTTTAAACTTTAAATAAATTGCTTTAAAGAGAAATGCTTTTGAGAAAATTATCCTAAACAGGAATGATTTTAAACTTTGAATAAATTGCTTAAAAAAAGAAGCACTTTTGAGAACACCATCCTAAACAGGAATGATTTTAAGCTTTGAATAAATTGCTTTATAAATAAATGCTTTAGAAAAAACTATCCTAAACAGGAATAATTTTAAAACTTTGAATAAATTACTTTAAAAAAGAAACGTTTTTATGAAAGCCGTCCTAAACAGGATTGATTTTAAACTTTAAATAAATTGCTTTCAAGAGAAATGCTTTTGAGAAAACTATCCTAAACAGGGATGATTTTAAACTTTGAATAAATTGCTTTAAAAAAGAAATGTTTTTGAGAAACCCGTCCTAAACAGGATAGATTTTAAACTCTGAATAAATTGCTTTAAAAAGAAATGTTTTTGAGAAAACTGTTCTAAACAGGAATGATTTAAAACATTGAATAAATTGCTTTAAAAAAGAAATGTTTTTGAGAAACCCGTCCTAAACAGGATTGATTTTAAACTTTAACTAAATTGCTTTAAAGAGAAATGCTTTTGAGAAAATTATCCTAAACATGAATGATTTTAAACTTTGAATTAATTGCTTAAAAAAAGGAGCACTTTTGAGAAAACCATCCTAAACAGGAATGATTTTAAGCTTTGAATAAATTGCTTTAAAAATAAGTACTTTTGAAAAACTATCCTAAACAGGAATGACTTTAAAACTTTGAATAAATTGCTTTAAAAAGAAACGTTTTTAAGAAAGCCGTCCTAAAAAGGATTGATTTTAAACTCTGAATAAATTGCTTTAAAAAAAATGCTTTTAAGAAAACTGTCCTAAACAGGAATCATTTTAAACATTGAATAAATTGCTTTAAAAAAGAAATGTTTTTGAGAAGCCCGTCCTAAACAGGATTGATTTTAAACTTTAAGTCAATTGCTTTAAAGAGAAATGCTTTTGAGAAAATAATCCCAAACAGGAATGATTTTAAACTTTCAATAAATTGCTTAAAAAAAGAAGCACTTTTGAGAAAAACATCCTAAACAGGAATGATTTTAAGCTTTGAATAAATTGCTTTAAAAATAAATGCTTTTGAAAAAACTATCATAAACTGGAATGATTTTAAAACTTTGAATAAATTGCTTTAAAAAAGAAACGTTTTTGAGAAACCCGTCCTAAACAGGATTGATTTTAAACTATAAATAAATTGCTTTAAAGAGAAATGCTTTTGAGAAAACTATCTTAAACAGGAATGATTTTAAACTTTGAAAAAATTGCTTTAAAAAAGAAATATTTTTGAGAAACCCGTCCTAAACAGGATTGATTTTAAACTCTGAATAAATTGCTTTAAAAAGTAATGCTTTTCAGAAAACTGTCCTAAACAGGAATTATTTTAAACATTGAATAAATTGCTTTAAAAAAGAAATGTTTTTGAGAAGCCCGTCCTAAACAGGATTGATTTTAAACTTTAACTAAATTGCTTTAAAGAGAAATGCTTTTGAGAAAATTATCCTAAACAGGAATGATTTTAAACTTTGAATAAATTGCTTAAAAAAAGAAGCACTTTTGAGAAAACCATCCTAAACAGGAATGATTTTAAGCTTTGAATAAATTACTTTAAAAATAAATACTTTTGAGAAAACTGACCTAAACAGGAATCATTTTAAACATTGAATAAATTGCTTTAAAAAAGAAATGTTTTTGAGAAGCTCGTCCTAAACAGGATTGATTTTAAACTTTAAGTAAATTGCTTTAAAGAGAAATTCTTTTGAGAAAACTGTTCTAAACAGGATTGATTTTAAACTCTGAAGAAATTGCTTTAAAAAGAAATGCTTTTGAGAAAACTGCCCTAAATAGAAATGACTTTAAACTTTAAATAAATTGCTTTAAAAAGTAATGCTTTTGAAAAAACTGTCCTAAACAGGAATGACTTTAAACTTTAAATAAATTGCTTTAAAAACAAACGCTTTTCAGACAACTGTCCTAAACAGGATGATTTTAAAATTTGAATAAATTACTTTAAAAAAGAAATGTTTTTGAGAAACCCGTCCTAAACAGGATTGTTTTTAAACTTTAAATAAATTGCTTTAAAGAGAAATGCTTTTGATAAATTTATCCTAAACATGAATGATATTAAACTTTGAATAAATTGCTTAAAAAAAGAAGCACTTTTGAGAAAACCATCCTAAACAGGAATGATTTTAAGCTTTGAATAAATTGCTTTAAAAATAAATACTTTTGAGAAAAGTGTCCTAAACAGGAATGAGTTTAAACTTTAAATAAATTGCTTTAAAAAGAAATGCTTTTGAGAAAACTGTCCTAAATAGGATTGATTTTAAACTCTGAAGAAATTGCTTAAAAAAAGAAGCACTTTTGAGAAAACCATCCTAAACAGGAATGATTTTAAGCTTTGAATAAATTGCTTTATATATAAATGCTTTTGAAAAAACTATCCTAAACAGGAATAATTTTAAAACTTCGAATAAATTGCTTTAAAAAAGAAACGTTTTATGAAAGCCGTCCTAAACAGGATTGATTTTAAACTTTAAATAAATTGCTTTAAAGAGAAATGCTTTTGAGAAAACTATCCTAAACAGGAATGATTTTAAACTTTGAATACATTGCTTTAAAAAAGAAATGTTTTTGAGAAATCCGTCCTAAACAGGATTGATTTTAAACTCTGAATAAATTGCTTTAAAAAGAAATGCTTTTGAGAAAACTGTCCTAAACAGGAATGATTTTAAACATTGAATAAATTGCTTTAAAAAAGAAATGTTTTTGAGAAACCCGTCCTAAACAGGATTCATTTTAAACTTTAACTAAATTGCTTTAAAGGGAAATGCTTTTGAGAAAATTATCCTAAACAGGAATGATTTTAAACTTTGAATAAATTGCTTAAAAAATAAGCACTTTTGAGAAAATCATCCTAAACAGGAATGATTTTAAGCTTTGAATAAATTACTTTAAAAATAAATACTTTTGAGAAAACTGTCCTAAACAGGAATCATTTTAAACATTGAATAAATTGCTTTAAAAACGAAATATTTTTGAGAAGCTCGTCCTAAACAGGATTGATTTTAAACTTTAAGTAAATTGCTTTAAAGAGAAATTCTCTTGAGAAAACTGTCCTAAACAGGATTGATTTTAAACTCTGAAGAAATTGCTTTAAAAAGAAATGCTTTTGAGAAAACTGCCCTAAATAGAAATGACTTTAAACTTTAAATAAATTCCTTTAAAAAGAAATGCTTTTGCAAAAAAAATGTCCTAAACAGGAAAGACTTTAAACTTTAAATAAATTGCTTTAAAAACAAAAACGCTTTTGAGACAACTGTCCTAAACAGGATGATTTTAAACTTTGAATAAATTGCTTTAAAAAAGAAATGTTTTTGAGAAACCCGTCCTAAATAGGATTGATTTTAAACTCTGAATAAATTGCTTTAAAAAGAAATGCTTTTGAGAAAACTGTCCTAAACAGGAATGATTTTAAACATTGAATAAATTGCTTTAAAAAAGAAATACTTTTGAGAAACCCGTCCTAAACAGGATTGATTTTAAACTTTAAATAAATTGCTTTAAAGAGAAATGCTTTTGAGAAAAATATCCTAAACATGAATGATATTAAACTTTGAATAAATTGTTTAAAAAAAGAAGCACTTTTGAGAAAACCATCCTAAACAGGAATGATTTTAAGCTTTGAATAAATTGCTTTAAAAATAAATACTATTGAGAAAACTGTCCTAAACAGGAATGACTTTAAACTTTAAATAAATTGCTTTAAAAAGAAATGCTTTTGAGAAAACTGTCCTAAACAGGATTGATTTTAAACTCTGAAGAAATTGCTTTAAAAACAAATGCTTTTGAGAAAACTGCCCTAAATAGGAATGACTTTAAACTTAAAATAAATTGCTTTAAAAAGAAATGCTTTTGAGAAACCTGTCCTAAACATGAATGACTTTAAACTTTAAATAAATTTCTTTAAAAAGAAATGCTTTTGAGAAAACTGTCTTAAACAGGAATGACTTTAAACTTTAAATAAATTGCTTTAAAAGGAAACGCTTTTGAGACAACTGTCCTAAACAGGATGATTTTAAACTTTGAATAAATTGCTTTAAAAGAGAAATGTTTTTGAGAAAGCCGTCCTAAACAGGATTGATTTTAAACTTTAAATAAATTGCTTTAAAGAGAAATGCTTTTGAGAAATTTATCCTAAACATGAATGAGATTAAACTTTGAATAAATTGCTTAAAAAAAGAAGCACTTTTGAGAAAACCATCCTAAATAGGAATGATTTTAAGTTTTGAATAAATTGCTTTAAAAATAAATACTTTTGAGAAAACTGTCCTAAACAGGAATGAGTTTAAACTTTAAATAAATTGCTTTAAAAAGAAATGCTTTTGAGAAAACTGTCTTAAACAGGATTGATTTTAAACTCTGAAGAAATTGCTTAAAAAAAGAAGCACTTTTGAGAAAACCATCCTAAACAGGAATGATTTTAAGCTTTAAATAAATTGCTTTATAAATAAATGCTTTTGAAAAAACTCTCCTAAACAGGAATAATTTTAAAACTTTGAATAAATTGCTTTAAAAAGGAAACGTTTTTATGAAAGCCGTCCTAAACAGGATTGATTTTAAACTTTAAATAAATTGCTTTAAAGAGAAATGCTTTTGAGAAAACTATCGTAAACAGGAATGATTTTAAACTTTGAATAAATTGCTTTAAAAAAGAAATGTTTTTGAGAAACCCGTCCTAAACAGGATTGATTTTAAACTCTGAATAAATTGCTTTAAAAACAAATACTTTTGAGAAAACTGTCCTAAACAGGAATAATTTTAAACATTGAATAAATTGCTTTAAAAAAGAAATGTTTTTGAGAAACCCGTCCTAAACAGGATTGATTTTAAACTTTAACTAAATTGGTTTAAAGAGAAATGCTTTTGAGAAAATTATCCTAAACAGGAATGATTTTAAACTTTGAATAAATTGCTTAAAAAAATAAGCACATTTGAGAAAATCATCCTAAACAGGAATGATTTTAAGCTTTGAATAAATTACTTTAAAAATAAATACTTTTGAGAAAACTGTCCTAAACAGGAATCATTTTAAACATTGAATAAATTGCTTTAAAAAAGAAATATTTTTGAGAAGCTCGTCCTAAACAGGATTGATTTTAAACTTTAAGTAAATTGCTTTAAAGAGAAATTCTCTTGAGAAAACTGTCCTAAACAGGATTGATTTTAAACTCTGAAGAAATTGCTTTAAAAAGAAATGCTTTTGAGAAAACTGCCCTAAATAGAAATGACTTTAAACTTTAAATAAATTGCTTTAAAAAGAAATGCTTTTGCAAAAAAAATGTCCTAAACAGGAATGACTTTAAACTTTAAATAAATTGCTTTAAAAACAAACGCTTTTGAGACAACTGTCCTAAACAGGATGATTTTAAACTTTGAATAAATTGCTTTAAAAAAGAAATGTTTTTGAGAAACCCGTCCTAAACAGGATTGATTTTAAACTCTGAATAAATTGCTTTAAAAAGAAATGCTTTTGAGAAAACTGTCCTAAACAGGAATGATTTTAAACATTGAATAAATTGCTTTAAAAAAGAAATACTTTTGAGAAACCCGTCCTAAACAGGATTGATTTTAAACTTTAAATAAATTGCTTTAAAGAGAAATGCTTTTGAGAAAAATATCCTAAACATGAATGATATTAAACTTTGAATAAATTGTTTAAAAAAAGAAGCACTTTTGAGAAAACCATCCTAAACAGGAATGATTTTAAGCTTTGAATAAATTGCTTTAAAAATAAATACTATTGAGAAAACTGTCCTAAACAGGAATGACTTTAAACTTTAAATAAATTGCTTTAAAAAGAAATGCTTTTGAGAAAACTGTCCTAAACAGGATTGATTTTAAACTCTGAAGAAATTGCTTTAAAAACAAATGCTTTTGAGAAAACTGCCCTAAATAGGAATGACTTTAAACTTAAAATAAATTGCTTTAAAAAGAAATGCTTTTGAGAAACCTGTCCTAAACATGAATGACTTTAAACTTTAAATAAATTTCTTTAAAAAGAAATGCTTTTGAGAAAACTGTCTTAAACAGGAATGACTTTAAACTTTAAATAAATTGCTTTAAAAGGAAACGCTTTTGAGACAACTGTCCTAAACAGGATGATTTTAAACTTTGAATAAATTGCTTTAAAAGAGAAATGTTTTTGAGAAAGCCGTCCTAAACAGGATTGATTTTAAACTTTAAATAAATTGCTTTAAAGAGAAATGCTTTTGAGAAATTTATCCTAAACATGAATGAGATTAAACTTTGAATAAATTGCTTAAAAAAAGAAGCACTTTTGAGAAAACCATCCTAAATAGGAATGATTTTAAGTTTTGAATAAATTGCTTTAAAAATAAATACTTTTGAGAAAACTGTCCTAAACAGGAATGAGTTTAAACTTTAAATAAATTGCTTTAAAAAGAAATGCTTTTGAGAAAACTGTCTTAAACAGGATTGATTTTAAACTCTGAAGAAATTGCTTAAAAAAAGAAGCACTTTTGAGAAAACCATCCTAAACAGGAATGATTTTAAGCTTTAAATAAATTGCTTTATAAATAAATGCTTTTGAAAAAACTCTCCTAAACAGGAATAATTTTAAAACTTTGAATAAATTGCTTTAAAAAGGAAACGTTTTTATGAAAGCCGTCCTAAACAGGATTGATTTTAAACTTTAAATAAATTGCTTTAAAGAGAAATGCTTTTGAGAAAACTATCGTAAACAGGAATGATTTTAAACTTTGAATAAATTGCTTTAAAAAAGAAATGTTTTTGAGAAACCCGTCCTAAACAGGATTGATTTTAAACTCTGAATAAATTGCTTTAAAAACAAATGCTTTTGAGAAAACTGTCCTAAACAGGAATAATTTTAAACATTGAATAAATTGCTTTAAAAAAGAAATGTTTTTGAGAAACCCGTCCTAAACAGGATTGATTTTAAACTTTAACTAAATTGGTTTAAAGAGAAATGCTTTTGAGAAAATTATCCTAAACAGGAATGATTTTAAACTTTGAATAAATTGCTTAAAAAAATAAGCACATTTGAGAAAATCATCCTAAACAGGAATGATTTTAAGCTTTGAATAAATTACTTTAAAAATAAATACTTTTGAGAAAACTGTCCTAAACAGGAATCATTTTAAACATTGAATAAATTGCTTTAAAAAAGAAATATTTTTGAGAAGCTCGTCCTAAACAGGATTGATTTTAAACTTTAAGTAAATTGCTTTAAAGAGAAATTCTCTTGAGAAAACTGTCCTAAACAGGATTGATTTTAAACTCTGAAGAAATTGCTTTAAAAAGAAATGCTTTTGAGAAAACTGCCCTAAATAGAAATGACTTTAAACTTTAAATAAATTGCTTTAAAAAGAAATGCTTTTGCAAAAAAAATGTCCTAAACAGGAAGGACTTTAAACTTTAAATAAATTGCTTTAAAAACAAACGCTTTTGAGACAACTGTCCTAAACAGGATGATTTTAAACATTGAATAAATTGTTTTAAAAAAGAAATGTTTTTGAGAAACCCGTCCTAAACAGGATTCATTTTAAACTTTAACTAAATTGCTTTAAAGGGAAATGCTTTTGAGAAAATTATCCTAAACAGGAATGATTTTAAACTTTGAATAAATTGCTTAAAAAATAAGCACTTTTGAGAAAATCATCCTAAACAGGAATGATTTTAAGCTTTGAATAAATTACTTTAAAAATAAATACTTTTGAGAAAACTGTCCTAAACAGGAATCATTTTAAACATTGAATAAATTGCTTTAAAAACGAAATATTTTTGAGAAGCTCGTCCTAAACAGGATTGATTTTAAACTTTAAGTAAATTGCTTTAAAGAGAAATTCTCTTGAGAAAACTGTCCTAAACAGGATTGATTTTAAACTCTGAAGAAATTGCTTTAAAAAGAAATGCTTTTGAGAAAACTGCCCTAAATAGAAATGACTTTAAACTTTAAATAAATTCCTTTAAAAAGAAATGCTTTTGCAAAAAAAATGTCCTAAACAGGAAAGACTTTAAACTTTAAATAAATTGCTTTAAAAACAAACGCTTTTGAGACAACTGTCCTAAACAGGATGATTTTAAACTTTGAATAAATTGCTTTAAAAAAGAAATGTTTTTGAGAAACCCGTCCTAAATAGGATTGATTTTAAACTCTGAATAAATTGCTTTAAAAAGAAATGCTTTTGAGAAAACTGTCCTAAACAGGAATGATTTTAAACATTGAATAAATTGCTTTAAAAAAGAAATACTTTTGAGAAACCCGTCCTAAACAGGATTGATTTTAAACTTTAAATAAATTGCTTTAAAGAGAAATGCTTTTGAGAAAAATATCCTAAACATGAATGATATTAAACTTTGAATAAATTGTTTAAAAAAAGAAGCACTTTTGAGAAAACCATCCTAAACAGGAATGATTTTAAGCTTTGAATAAATTGCTTTAAAAATAAATACTATTGAGAAAACTGTCCTAAACAGGAATGACTTTAAACTTTAAATAAATTGCTTTAAAAAGAAATGCTTTTGAGAAAACTGTCCTAAACAGGATTGATTTTAAACTCTGAAGAAATTGCTTTAAAAACAAATGCTTTTGAGAAAACTGCCCTAAATAGGAATGACTTTAAACTTAAAATAAATTGCTTTAAAAAGAAATGCTTTTGAGAAACCTGTCCTAAACATGAATGACTTTAAACTTTAAATAAATTTCTTTAAAAAGAAATGCTTTTGAGAAAACTGTCTTAAACAGGAATGACTTTAAACTTTAAATAAATTGCTTTAAAAGGAAACGCTTTTGAGACAACTGTCCTAAACAGGATGATTTTAAACTTTGAATAAATTGCTTTAAAAGAGAAATGTTTTTGAGAAAGCCGTCCTAAACAGGATTGATTTTAAACTTTAAATAAATTGCTTTAAAGAGAAATGCTTTTGAGAAATTTATCCTAAACATGAATGAGATTAAACTTTGAATAAATTGCTTAAAAAAAGAAGCACTTTTGAGAAAACCATCCTAAATAGGAATGATTTTAAGTTTTGAATAAATTGCTTTAAAAATAAATACTTTTGAGAAAACTGTCCTAAACAGGAATGAGTTTAAACTTTAAATAAATTGCTTTAAAAAGAAATGCTTTTGAGAAAACTGTCTTAAACAGGATTGATTTTAAACTCTGAAGAAATTGCTTAAAAAAAGAAGCACTTTTGAGAAAACCATCCTAAACAGGAATGATTTTAAGCTTTAAATAAATTGCTTTATAAATAAATGCTTTTGAAAAAACTCTCCTAAACAGGAATAATTTTAAAACTTTGAATAAATTGCTTTAAAAAGGAAACGTTTTTATGAAAGCCGTCCTAAACAGGATTGATTTTAAACTTTAAATAAATTGCTTTAAAGAGAAATGCTTTTGAGAAAACTATCGTAAACAGGAATGATTTTAAACTTTGAATAAATTGCTTTAAAAAAGAAATGTTTTTGAGAAACCCGTCCTAAACAGGATTGATTTTAAACTCTGAATAAATTGCTTTAAAAACAAATACTTTTGAGAAAACTGTCCTAAACAGGAATAATTTTAAACATTGAATAAATTGCTTTAAAAAAGAAATGTTTTTGAGAAACCCGTCCTAAACAGGATTGATTTTAAACTTTAACTAAATTGGTTTAAAGAGAAATGCTTTTGAGAAAATTATCCTAAACAGGAATGATTTTAAACTTTGAATAAATTGCTTAAAAAAATAAGCACATTTGAGAAAATCATCCTAAACAGGAATGATTTTAAGCTTTGAATAAATTACTTTAAAAATAAATACTTTTGAGAAAACTGTCCTAAACAGGAATCATTTTAAACATTGAATAAATTGCTTTAAAAAAGAAATATTTTTGAGAAGCTCGTCCTAAACAGGATTGATTTTAAACTTTAAGTAAATTGCTTTAAAGAGAAATTCTCTTGAGAAAACTGTCCTAAACAGGATTGATTTTAAACTCTGAAGAAATTGCTTTAAAAAGAAATGCTTTTGAGAAAACTGCCCTAAATAGAAATGACTTTAAACTTTAAATAAATTGCTTTAAAAAGAAATGCTTTTGCAAAAAAAATGTCCTAAACAGGAATGACTTTAAACTTTAAATAAATTGCTTTAAAAACAAACGCTTTTGAGACAACTGTCCTAAACAGGATGATTTTAAACTTTGAATAAATTGCTTTAAAAAAGAAATGTTTTTGAGAAACCCGTCCTAAACAGGATTGATTTTAAACTCTGAATAAATTGCTTTAAAAAGAAATGCTTTTGAGAAAACTGTCCTAAACAGGAATGATTTTAAACATTGAATAAATTGCTTTAAAAAAGAAATACTTTTGAGAAACCCGTCCTAAACAGGATTGATTTTAAACTTTAAAGAAATTGCTTTAAAGAGAAATGCTTTTGAGAAAAATATCCTAAACATGAATGATATTAAACTTTGAATAAATTGTTTAAAAAAAGAAGCACTTTTGAGAAAACCATCCTAAACAGGAATGATTTTAAGCTTTGAATAAATTGCTTTAAAAATAAATACTATTGAGAAAACTGTCCTAAACAGGAATGACTTTAAACTTTAAATAAATTGCTTTAAAAAGAAATGCTTTTGAGAAAACTGTCCTAAACAGGATTGATTTTAAACTCTGAAGAAATTGCTTTAAAAACAAATGCTTTTGAGAAAACTGCCCTAAATAGGAATGACTTTAAACTTAAAATAAATTGCTTTAAAAAGAAATGCTTTTGAGAAACCTGTCCTAAACATGAATGACTTTAAACTTTAAATAAATTTCTTTAAAAAGAAATGCTTTTGAGAAAACTGTCTTAAACAGGAATGACTTTAAACTTTAAATAAATTGCTTTAAAAGGAAACGCTTTTGAGACAACTGTCCTAAACAGGATGATTTTAAACTTTGAATAAATTGCTTTAAAAGAGAAATGTTTTTGAGAAAGCCGTCCTAAACAGGATTGATTTTAAACTTTAAATAAATTGCTTTAAAGAGAAATGCTTTTGAGAAATTTATCCTAAACATGAATGAGATTAAACTTTGAATAAATTGCTTAAAAAAAGAAGCACTTTTGAGAAAACCATCCTAAATAGGAATGATTTTAAGTTTTGAATAAATTGCTTTAAAAATAAATACTTTTGAGAAAACTGTCCTAAACAGGAATGAGTTTAAACTTTAAATAAATTGCTTTAAAAAGAAATGCTTTTGAGAAAACTGTCTTAAACAGGATTGATTTTAAACTCTGAAGAAATTGCTTAAAAAAAGAAGCACTTTTGAGAAAACCATCCTAAACAGGAATGATTTTAAGCTTTAAATAAATTGCTTTATAAATAAATGCTTTTGAAAAAACTCTCCTAAACAGGAATAATTTTAAAACTTTGAATAAATTGCTTTAAAAAGGAAACGTTTTTATGAAAGCCGTCCTAAACAGGATTGATTTTAAACTTTAAATAAATTGCTTTAAAGAGAAATGCTTTTGAGAAAACTATCGTAAACAGGAATGATTTTAAACTTTGAATAAATTGCTTTAAAAAAGAAATGTTTTTGAGAAACCCGTCCTAAACAGGATTGATTTTAAACTCTGAATAAATTGCTTTAAAAACAAATGCTTTTGAGAAAACTGTCCTAAACAGGAATAATTTTAAACATTGAATAAATTGCTTTAAAAAAGAAATGTTTTTGAGAAACCCGTCCTAAACAGGATTGATTTTAAACTTTAACTAAATTGGTTTAAAGAGAAATGCTTTTGAGAAAATTATCCTAAACAGGAATGATTTTAAACTTTGAATAAATTGCTTAAAAAAATAAGCACATTTGAGAAAATCATCCTAAACAGGAATGATTTTAAGCTTTGAATAAATTACTTTAAAAATAAATACTTTTGAGAAAACTGTCCTAAACAGGAATCATTTTAAACATTGAATAAATTGCTTTAAAAAAGAAATATTTTTGAGAAGCTCGTCCTAAACAGGATTGATTTTAAACTTTAAGTAAATTGCTTTAAAGAGAAATTCTCTTGAGAAAACTGTCCTAAACAGGATTGATTTTAAACTCTGAAGAAATTGCTTTAAAAAGAAATGCTTTTGAGAAAACTGCCCTAAATAGAAATGACTTTAAACTTTAAATAAATTGCTTTAAAAAGAAATGCTTTTGCAAAAAAAATGTCCTAAACAGGAAGGACTTTAAACTTTAAATAAATTGCTTTAAAAACAAACGCTTTTGAGACAACTGTCCTAAACAGGATGATTTTAAACTTTGAATAAATTGCTTTAAAAAAGAAATGTTTTTGAGAAACCCGTCCTAAACAGGATTGATTTTAAACTCTGAATAAATTGCTTTAAAAAGAAATGCTTTTGAGAAAACTGTCCTAAACAGGAATGATTTTAAACATTGAATAAATTGCTTTAAAAAAGAAATACTTTTGAGAAACCCGTCCTAAACAGGATTGATTTTAAACTTTAAATAAATTGCTTTAAAGAGAAATGCTTTTGAGAAAAATATCCTAAACATGAATGATATTAAACTTTGAATAAATTGTTTAAAAAAAGAAGCACTTTTGAGAAAACCATCCTAAACAGGAATGATTTTAAGCTTTGAATAAATTGCTTTAAAAATAAATACTATTGAGAAAACTGTCCTAAACAGGAATGACTTTAAACTTTAAATAAATTGCTTTAAAAAGAAATGCTTTTGAGAAAACTGTCCTAAACAGGATTGATTTTAAACTCTGAAGAAATTGCTTTAAAAACAAATGCTTTTGAGAAAACTGCCCTAAATAGGAATGACTTTAAACTTAAAATAAATTGCTTTAAAAAGAAATGCTTTTGAGAAACCTGTCCTAAACATGAATGACTTTAAACTTTAAATAAATTTCTTTAAAAAGAAATGCTTTTGAGAAAACTGTCTTAAACAGGAATGACTTTAAACTTTAAATAAATTGCTTTAAAAGGAAACGCTTTTGAGACAACTGTCCTAAACAGGATGATTTTAAACTTTGAATAAATTGCTTTAAAAGAGAAATGTTTTTGAGAAAGCCGTCCTAAACAGGATTGATTTTAAACTTTAAATAAATTGCTTTAAAGAGAAATGCTTTTGAGAAATTTATCCTAAACATGAATGAGATTAAACTTTGAATAAATTGCTTAAAAAAAGAAGCACTTTTGAGAAAACCATCCTAAATAGGAATGATTTTAAGTTTTGAATAAATTGCTTTAAAAATAAATACTTTTGAGAAAACTGTCCTAAACAGGAATGAGTTTAAACTTTAAATAAATTGCTTTAAAAAGAAATGCTTTTGAGAAAACTGTCTTAAACAGGATTGATTTTAAACTCTGAAGAAATTGCTTAAAAAAAGAAGCACTTTTGAGAAAACCATCCTAAACAGGAATGATTTTAAGCTTTAAATAAATTGCTTTATAAATAAATGCTTTTGAAAAAACTCTCCTAAACAGGAATAATTTTAAAACTTTGAATAAATTGCTTTAAAAAGGAAACGTTTTTATGAAAGCCGTCCTAAACAGGATTGATTTTAAACTTTAAATAAATTGCTTTAAAGAGAAATGCTTTTGAGAAAACTATCGTAAACAGGAATGATTTTAAACTTTGAATAAATTGCTTTAAAAAAGAAATGTTTTTGAGAAACCCGTCCTAAACAGGATTGATTTTAAACTCTGAATAAATTGCTTTAAAAACAAATGCTTTTGAGAAAACTGTCCTAAACAGGAATAATTTTAAACATTGAATAAATTGCTTTAAAAAAGAAATGTTTTTGAGAAACCCGTCCTAAACAGGATTGATTTTAAACTTTAACTAAATTGGTTTAAAGAGAAATGCTTTTGAGAAAATTATCCTAAACAGGAATGATTTTAAACTTTGAATAAATTGCTTAAAAAAATAAGCACATTTGAGAAAATCATCCTAAACAGGAATGATTTTAAGCTTTGAATAAATTACTTTAAAAATAAATACTTTTGAGAAAACTGTCCTAAACAGGAATCATTTTAAACATTGAATAAATTGCTTTAAAAAAGAAATATTTTTGAGAAGCTCGTCCTAAACAGGATTGATTTTAAACTTTAAGTAAATTGCTTTAAAGAGAAATTCTCTTGAGAAAACTGTCCTAAACAGGATTGATTTTAAACTCTGAAGAAATTGCTTTAAAAAGAAATGCTTTTGAGAAAACTGCCCTAAATAGAAATGACTTTAAACTTTAAATAAATTGCTTTAAAAAGAAATGCTTTTGCAAAAAAAATGTCCTAAACAGGAATGACTTTAAACTTTAAATAAATTGCTTTAAAAACAAACGCTTTTGAGACAACTGTCCTAAACAGGATGATTTTAAACTTTGAATAAATTGCTTTAAAAAAGAAATGTTTTTGAGAAACCCGTCCTAAACAGGATTGATTTTAAACTCTGAATAAATTGCTTTAAAAAGAAATGCTTTTGAGAAAACTGTCCTAAACAGGAATGATTTTAAACATTGAATAAATTGCTTTAAAAAAGAAATACTTTTGAGAAACCCGTCCTAAACAGGATTGATTTTAAACTTTAAATAAATTGCTTTAAAGAGAAATGCTTTTGAGAAAAATATCCTAAACATGAATGATATTAAACTTTGAATAAATTGTTTAAAAAAAGAAGCACTTTTGAGAAAACCATCCTAAACAGGAATGATTTTAAGCTTTGAATAAATTGCTTTAAAAATAAATACTATTGAGAAAACTGTCCTAAACAGGAATGACTTTAAACTTTAAATAAATTGCTTTAAAAAGAAATGCTTTTGAGAAAACTGTCCTAAACAGGATTGATTTTAAACTCTGAAGAAATTGCTTTAAAAACAAATGCTTTTGAGAAAACTGCCCTAAATAGGAATGACTTTAAACTTAAAATAAATTGCTTTAAAAAGAAATGCTTTTGAAAAACCTGTCCTAAACATGAATGACTTTAAACTTTAAATAAATTTCTTTAAAAAGAAATGCTTTTGAGAAAACTGTCTTAAACAGGAATGACTTTAAACTTTAAATAAATTGCTTTAAAAGGAAACGCTTTTGAGACAACTGTCCTAAACAGGATGATTTTAAACTTTGAATAAATTGCTTTAAAAGAGAAATGTTTTTGAGAAAGCCGTCCTAAACAGGATTGATTTTAAACTTTAAATAAATAGCTTTAAAGAGAAATGCTTTTGAGAAATTTATCCTAAACATGAATGAGATTAAACTTTGAATAAATTGCTTAAAAAAAGAAGCACTTTTGAGAAAACCATCCTAAATAGGAATGATTTTAAGTTTTGAATAAATTGCTTTAAAAATAAATACTTTTGAGAAAACTGTCCTAAACAGGAATGAGTTTAAACTTTAAATAAATTGCTTTAAAAAGAAATGCTTTTGAGAAAACTGTCTTAAACAGGATTGATTTTAAACTCTGAAGAAATTGCTTAAAAAAAGAAGCACTTTTGAGAAAACCATCCTAAACAGGAATATTTTAAGCTTTAAATAAATTGCTTTATAAATAAATGATTTTGAAAAAACTATCCTAAACAGGAATAATTTTAAAACTTTGAATAAATTGCTTTAAAAAGGAAACGTTTTTATGAAAGCCGTCCTAAACACGATTGATTTTAAACTTTAAATAAATTGCTTTAAAGAGAAATGCTTTTGAGAAAACTATCGTAAACAGGAATGATTTTAAACTTTGAATAAATTGCTTTAAAAAAGAAATGTTTTTGAGAAGCCCGTCCTAAACAGGATTGATTTTAAACTTTAAGTCAATTGCTTTAAAGAGAAATGCTTTTGAGAAAATAATCCCAAACAGGAATGATTTTAAACTTTGAATAAATTGCTTAAAAAAAGAAGCACTTTTGAGAAAAACATCCTAAACAGGAATGATTTTAAGCTTTGAATAAATTGCTTTAAAAATAAATGCTTTTGAAAAAACTATCATAAACTGGAATGATTTTAAAACCTTGAATAAATTGCTTTAAAAAAGAAACGTTTTTGAGAAAGCCGTCCTAAACAGGATTGATTTTAAACTATAAATAAATTGCTTTAAAGAGAAATGCTTTTGAGAAAACTATCTTAAACAGGAATGATTTTAAACTTTGAAAAAATTGCTTTAAAAAAGAAATATTTTTGAGAAACCCGTCCTAAACAGGATTGATTTTAAACTCTAAATAATTGCTTTAAAAAGTAATGCTTTTGAGAAAACTGTCCTAAACAGGAATCATTTTAAACATTGAATAAATTGCTTTAAAAAAGAAATGTTTTTGAGAAGCCCGTCCTAAACAGGATTGATTTTAAACTTTAACTAAATTGCTTTAAAGAGAAATGCTCTTGAGAAAATTATCCTAAACAGGAATGATTTTAAACTTTGAATAAATTGCTTAAAAAAAGAAGCACTTTTGAGAAAACCATCCTAAACAGGAATGATTTTAAGTTTTGAATAAATTACTTTAAAAATAAATACTTTTGAGAAAACTGTCCTAAACAGGAATCATTTTAAACATTGAATAAATTGCTTTAAAAAAGAAATGTTTTTGAGAAGCTCGTCCTAAACAGGATTGATTTTAAACTTTAAGTAAATTGCTTTAAAGAGAAATTCTTTTGAGAAAACTGTTCTAAACAGGATTGATTTTAAACTCTGAAGAAATTGCTTTAAAAAGAAATGCTTTTGAGAAAACTGCCCTAAATAGAAATGACTTTAAACTTTAAATAAATTGCTTTAAAAAGAAATGCTTTTGAAAAAACTGTCCGAAACAGGAATGACTTTAAACTTTAAATAAATTGCTTTAAAAACAAACGCTTTTCAGACAACTGCCCTAAACAGGATGATTTTAAACTTTGAATAAATTACTTTAAAAAAGAAATGTTTTTGAGAAACCCGTCCTAAACAGGATTGATTTTAAACTTTAAATAAATTGCTTTAAAGAGAAATGCTTTTGAGAAATTTATCCTAAACATGAATGATATTAAACTTTGAATAAATTGCTTAAAAAAAGAAGCACTTTTGAGAAAACCATCCTAAACAGGAATGATTTTAAGCTTTGAATAAATTGCTTTAAAAATAAATACTTTTGAGAAAACTGTCCTAAACAGGAATGAGTTTAAACTTTAAATAAATTGCTTTAAAAAGAAATGCTTTTGAGAAAACTGTCCTAAATAGGATTGATTTTAAACTCTGAAGAAATTGCTTAAAAAAAGAAGCACTTTTGAGAAAACCATCCTAAACAGGAATGATTTTAAGCTTTGAATAAATTGCTTTATATATAAATGCTTTTGAAAAAACTATCCTAAACAGGAATAATTTTAAAACTTTGAATAAATTGCTTTAAAAAAGAAACGTTTTATGAAAGCCGTCCTAAACAGGATTGATTTTAAACTTTAAATAAATTGCTTTAAAGAGAAATGCTTTTGAGAAAACTATCCTAAACAGGAATGATTTTAAATTTTGAATACATTGCTTTAAAAAAGAAATGTTTTTGAGAAATCCGTCCTAAACAGGATTGATTTTAAACTCTGAATAAATTGCTTTAAAAAGAAATGCTTTTGAGAAAACTGTCCTAAACAGGAATGATTTTAAACATTGAATAAATTGCTTTAAAAAAGAAATACTTTTGAGAAACCCGTCCTAAACAGGATTGATTTTAAACTTTAAATAAATTGCTTTAAAGAGAAATGCTTTTGAGAAAAATATCCTAAACATGAATGATATTAAACTTTGAATAAATTGTTTAAAAAAAGAAGCACTTTTGAGAAAACCATCCTAAACAGGAATGATTTTAAGCTTTGAATAAATTGCTTTAAAAATAAATACTATTGAGAAAACTGTCCTAAACAGGAATGACTTTAAACTTTAAATAAATTGCTTTAAAAAGAAATGCTTTTGAGAAAACTGTCCTAAACAGGATTGATTTTAAACTCTGAAGAAATTGCTTTAAAAACAAATGCTTTTGAGAAAACTGCCCTAAATAGGAATGACTTTAAACTTAAAATAAATTGCTTTAAAAAGAAATGCTTTTGAGAAACCTGTCCTAAACATGAATGACTTTAAACTTTAAATAAATTTCTTTAAAAAGAAATGCTTTTGAGAAAACTGTCTTAAACAGGAATGACTTTAAACTTTAAATAAATTGCTTTAAAAGGAAACGCTTTTGAGACAACTGTCCTAAACAGGATGATTTTAAACTTTGAATAAATTGCTTTAAAAGAGAAATGTTTTTGAGAAAGCCGTCCTAAACAGGATTGATTTTAAACTTTAAATAAATTGCTTTAAAGAGAAATGCTTTTGAGAAATTTATCCTAAACATGAATGAGATTAAACTTTGAATAAATTGCTTAAAAAAAGAAGCACTTTTGAGAAAACCATCCTAAATAGGAATGATTTTAAGTTTTGAATAAATTGCTTTAAAAATAAATACTTTTGAGAAAACTGTCCTAAACAGGAATGAGTTTAAACTTTAAATAAATTGCTTTAAAAAGAAATGCTTTTGAGAAAACTGTCTTAAACAGGATTGATTTTAAACTCTGAAGAAATTGCTTAAAAAAAGAAGCACTTTTGAGAAAACCATCCTAAACAGGAATGATTTTAAGCTTTAAATAAATTGCTTTATAAATAAATGCTTTTGAAAAAACTCTCCTAAACAGGAATAATTTTAAAACTTTGAATAAATTGCTTTAAAAAGGAAACGTTTTTATGAAAGCCGTCCTAAACAGGATTGATTTTAAACTTTAAATAAATTGCTTTAAAGAGAAATGCTTTTGAGAAAACTATCGTAAACAGGAATGATTTTAAACTTTGAATAAATTGCTTTAAAAAAGAAATGTTTTTGAGAAACCCGTCCTAAACAGGATTGATTTTAAACTCTGAATAAATTGCTTTAAAAACAAATGCTTTTGAGAAAACTGTCCTAAACAGGAATAATTTTAAACATTGAATAAATTGCTTTAAAAAAGAAATGTTTTTGAGAAACCCGTCCTAAACAGGATTGATTTTAAACTTTAACTAAATTGGTTTAAAGAGAAATGCTTTTGAGAAAATTATCCTAAACAGGAATGATTTTAAACTTTGAATAAATTGCTTAAAAAAATAAGCACATTTGAGAAAATCATCCTAAACAGGAATGATTTTAAGCTTTGAATAAATTACTTTAAAAATAAATACTTTTGAGAAAACTGTCCTAAACAGGAATCATTTTAAACATTGAATAAATTGCTTTAAAAAAGAAATATTTTTGAGAAGCTCGTCCTAAACAGGATTGATTTTAAACTTTAAGTAAATTGCTTTAAAGAGAAATTCTCTTGAGAAAACTGTCCTAAACAGGATTGATTTTAAACTCTGAAGAAATTGCTTTAAAAAGAAATGCTTTTGAGAAAACTGCCCTAAATAGAAATGACTTTAAACTTTAAATAAATTGCTTTAAAAAGAAATGCTTTTGCAAAAAAAATGTCCTAAACAGGAATGACTTTAAACTTTAAATAAATTGCTTTAAAAACAAACGCTTTTGAGACAACTGTCCTAAACAGGATGATTTTAAACTTTGAATAAATTGCTTTAAAAAAGAAATGTTTTTGAGAAACCCGTCCTAAACAGGATTGATTTTAAACTCTGAATAAATTGCTTTAAAAAGAAATGCTTTTGAGAAAACTGTCCTAAACAGGAATGATTTTAAACATTGAATAAATTGCTTTAAAAAAGAAATACTTTTGAGAAACCCGTCCTAAACAGGATTGATTTTAAACTTTAAATAAATTGCTTTAAAGAGAAATGCTTTTGAGAAAAATATCCTAAACATGAATGATATTAAACTTTGAATAAATTGTTTAAAAAAAGAAGCACTTTTGAGAAAACCATCCTAAACAGGAATGATTTTAAGCTTTGAATAAATTGCTTTAAAAATAAATACTATTGAGAAAACTGTCCTAAACAGGAATGACTTTAAACTTTAAATAAATTGCTTTAAAAAGAAATGCTTTTGAGAAAACTGTCCTAAACAGGATTGATTTTAAACTCTGAAGAAATTGCTTTAAAAACAAATGCTTTTGAGAAAACTGCCCTAAATAGGAATGACTTTAAACTTAAAATAAATTGCTTTAAAAAGAAATGCTTTTGAAAAACCTGTCCTAAACATGAATGACTTTAAACTTTAAATAAATTTCTTTAAAAAGAAATGCTTTTGAGAAAACTGTCTTAAACAGGAATGACTTTAAACTTTAAATAAATTGCTTTAAAAGGAAACGCTTTTGAGACAACTGTCCTAAACAGGATGATTTTAAACTTTGAATAAATTGCTTTAAAAGAGAAATGTTTTTGAGAAAGCCGTCCTAAACAGGATTGATTTTAAACTTTAAATAAATAGCTTTAAAGAGAAATGCTTTTGAGAAATTTATCCTAAACATGAATGAGATTAAACTTTGAATAAATTGCTTAAAAAAAGAAGCACTTTTGAGAAAACCATCCTAAATAGGAATGATTTTAAGTTTTGAATAAATTGCTTTAAAAATAAATACTTTTGAGAAAACTGTCCTAAACAGGAATGAGTTTAAACTTTAAATAAATTGCTTTAAAAAGAAATGCTTTTGAGAAAACTGTCTTAAACAGGATTGATTTTAAACTCTGAAGAAATTGCTTAAAAAAAGAAGCACTTTTGAGAAAACCATCCTAAACAGGAATATTTTAAGCTTTAAATAAATTGCTTTATAAATAAATGATTTTGAAAAAACTATCCTAAACAGGAATAATTTTAAAACTTTGAATAAATTGCTTTAAAAAGGAAACGTTTTTATGAAAGCCGTCCTAAACACGATTGATTTTAAACTTTAAATAAATTGCTTTAAAGAGAAATGCTTTTGAGAAAACTATCGTAAACAGGAATGATTTTAAACTTTGAATAAATTGCTTTAAAAAAGAAATGTTTTTGAGAAGCCCGTCCTAAACAGGATTGATTTTAAACTTTAAGTCAATTGCTTTAAAGAGAAATGCTTTTGAGAAAATAATCCCAAACAGGAATGATTTTAAACTTTGAATAAATTGCTTAAAAAAAGAAGCACTTTTGAGAAAAACATCCTAAACAGGAATGATTTTAAGCTTTGAATAAATTGCTTTAAAAATAAATGCTTTTGAAAAAACTATCATAAACTGGAATGATTTTAAAACCTTGAATAAATTGCTTTAAAAAAGAAACGTTTTTGAGAAAGCCGTCCTAAACAGGATTGATTTTAAACTATAAATAAATTGCTTTAAAGAGAAATGCTTTTGAGAAAACTATCTTAAACAGGAATGATTTTAAACTTTGAAAAAATTGCTTTAAAAAAGAAATATTTTTGAGAAACCCGTCCTAAACAGGATTGATTTTAAACTCTAAATAATTGCTTTAAAAAGTAATGCTTTTGAGAAAACTGTCCTAAACAGGAATCATTTTAAACATTGAATAAATTGCTTTAAAAAAGAAATGTTTTTGAGAAGCCCGTCCTAAACAGGATTGATTTTAAACTTTAACTAAATTGCTTTAAAGAGAAATGCTCTTGAGAAAATTATCCTAAACAGGAATGATTTTAAACTTTGAATAAATTGCTTAAAAAAAGAAGCACTTTTGAGAAAACCATCCTAAACAGGAATGATTTTAAGTTTTGAATAAATTACTTTAAAAATAAATACTTTTGAGAAAACTGTCCTAAACAGGAATCATTTTAAACATTGAATAAATTGCTTTAAAAAAGAAATGTTTTTGAGAAGCTCGTCCTAAACAGGATTGATTTTAAACTTTAAGTAAATTGCTTTAAAGAGAAATTCTTTTGAGAAAACTGTTCTAAACAGGATTGATTTTAAACTCTGAAGAAATTGCTTTAAAAAGAAATGCTTTTGAGAAAACTGCCCTAAATAGAAATGACTTTAAACTTTAAATAAATTGCTTTAAAAAGAAATGCTTTTGAAAAAACTGTCCGAAACAGGAATGACTTTAAACTTTAAATAAATTGCTTTAAAAACAAACGCTTTTCAGACAACTGCCCTAAACAGGATGATTTTAAACTTTGAATAAATTACTTTAAAAAAGAAATGTTTTTGAGAAACCCGTCCTAAACAGGATTGATTTTAAACTTTAAATAAATTGCTTTAAAGAGAAATGCTTTTGAGAAATTTATCCTAAACATGAATGATATTAAACTTTGAATAAATTGCTTAAAAAAAGAAGCACTTTTGAGAAAACCATCCTAAACAGGAATGATTTTAAGCTTTGAATAAATTGCTTTAAAAATAAATACTTTTGAGAAAACTGTCCTAAACAGGAATGAGTTTAAACTTTAAATAAATTGCTTTAAAAAGAAATGCTTTTGAGAAAACTGTCCTAAATAGGATTGATTTTAAACTCTGAAGAAATTGCTTAAAAAAAGAAGCACTTTTGAGAAAACCATCCTAAACAGGAATGATTTTAAGCTTTGAATAAATTGCTTTATATATAAATGCTTTTGAAAAAACTATCCTAAACAGGAATAATTTTAAAACTTTGAATAAATTGCTTTAAAAAAGAAACGTTTTATGAAAGCCGTCCTAAACAGGATTGATTTTAAACTTTAAATAAATTGCTTTAAAGAGAAATGCTTTTGAGAAAACTATCCTAAACAGGAATGATTTTAAATTTTGAATACATTGCTTTAAAAAAGAAATGTTTTTGAGAAATCCGTCCTAAACAGGATTGATTTTAAACTCTGAATAAATTGCTTTAAAAAGAAATGCTTTTGAGAAAACTGTCCTAAACAGGAATGATTTTAAACATTGAATAAATTGCTTTAAAAAAGAAATGTTTTTGAGAAACCCGTCCTAAACAGGATTGATTTTAAAGTTTAACTAAATTGCTTTAAAGAGAAATGCTTTTGAGAAAATTATCCTAAACAGGAATGATTTTAAACTTTGAATAAATTACTTAAAAAAATAAGCACTTTTGAGAAAATCATCCTAAACAGGAATGATTTTAAGCTTTGAATAAATTACTTTAAAAATAAATACTTTTGAGAAAACTGTCCTAAACAGGAATCATTTTAAACATTGAATAAATTGCTTTAAAAAAGAAATATTTTTGAGAAGCTCGTCTTAAACAGGATTGATTTTAAACTTTAAGTAAATTGCTTTAAAGAGAAATTCTTTTGAGAAAACTGTCCTAAACAGGATTGATTTTAAACTCTGAAGAAATTGCTTTAAAAAGAAATGCTTTTGAGAAAACTGCCCTAAATAGAAATGACTTTAAACTTTAAATAAATTGCTTTAAAAAGAAATGCTTTTGAAAAAAATGTCCTAAACAGGAATGACTTTAAACTTTAAATAAATTGCTTTAAAAACAAACGCTTTTGAGACAACTGTCCTAAACAGGATGATTTTAAACTTTGAATAAATTGCTTTAAAAAAGAAATGTTTTTGTGAAACCCGTCCTAAACAGGATTGATTTTAAACTCTGAATAAATTGCTTTAAAAAGAAATGCTTTTGAGAAAACTGTCCTAAACAGGAATGATTTTAAACATTGAATAAATTGCTTTAAAAAAGAAATACTTTTGAGAAACCCGTCCTAAACAGGATTGATTTTAAACTTTAAATAAATTGCTTTAAAGAGAAATGCTTTTGAGAAAAATATCCTAAACATGAATGATATTAAACTTTGAATAAATTGTTTAAAAAAAGAAGCACTTTTGAGAAAACCATCCTAAACAGGAATGATTTTAAGCTTTGAATAAATTGTTTTAAAAATAAATACTATTGAGAAAACTGTCCTAAACAGGAATGACTTTAAACTTTAAATAAATTGCTTTAAAAAGAAATGCTTTTGAGAAAATTGTCCTAAACAGGATTGATTTTAAACTCTGAAGAAATTGCTTTAAAAAGAAATGCTTTTGAGAAAACTGCCCTAAATAGGAATGACTTTAAACTTAAAATAAATTGCTTTAAAAAGAAATGCTTTTGAAATACCTGTCCTAAACATGAATGACTTTAAACTTTAAATAAATTTCTTTAAAAAGAAATGCTTTTGAGAAAACAGTCTTAAACAGGAATGACTTTAAACTTTAAATAAATTGCTTTAAAAAGAAACGCTTTTGAGACAACTGTCCTAAACAGGATGATTTTAAACTTTGAATAAATTGCTTTAAAAGAGAAATGTTTTTGAGAAAGCCGTCCTAAACAGGATTGATTTTAAACTTTAAATAAATTGCTTTAAAGAGAAATGCTTTGGAGAAATTTATCCTAAACATGAATGAGATTAAACTTTGAATAAATTGCTTAAAAAAAGAAGCACTTTTGAGAAAACCTTCCTAAATAGGAATGATTTTAAGTTTTGAATAAATTGCTTTAAAAATAAATACTTTTGAGAAAACTGTCCTAAACAGGAATGAGTTTAAACTTTAAATAAATTGCTTTAAAAAGAAATGCTTTTGAGAAAACTGTCTTAAACAGGATTGATTTTAAACTCTGAAGAAATTGCTTAAAAAAAGAAGCACTTTTGAGAAAACCATCCTAAACAGGAATGATTTTAAGCTTTAAATGAATTGCTTTATAAATAAATGCTTTTGAAAAAACTATTCTAAACAGGAATAATTTTAAAACTTTGAATAAATTGCTTTAAAAAGGAAACGTTTTTATGAAAGCCGTCCTAAACAGGATTGATTTTAAACTTTAAATAAATTGCTTTAAAGAGAAATGCTTTTGAGAAAACTATCGTAAACAGGAATGATTTTAAACTTTGAATAAATTGCTTGAAAAAAGAAATGTTTTTGAGAAACCCGTCCTAAACAGGATTGATTTTAAACTCTAAATAAATTGCTTTAAAAAGTAATGCTTTTGAGAAAACTGTCCTAAACAGGAATCATTTTAAACATTGAATAAATTGCTTTAAAAAAGAAATGTTTTTGAGAAGCCCGTCCTAAACAGGATTGATTTTAAACTTTAACTAAATTGCTTTAAAGAGAAATGCTTTTGAGAAAATTATCCTAAACAGGAATGATTTTAAACTTTGAATAAATTGCTTAAAAAAATAAGCACTTTTGAGAAAACCATCCTAAACAGGAATGATTTTAAGCTTTGAATAAATTGCATTAAAAATAAATACTTTTGAGAAAACTGTACTAAACAGGAATCATTTTAAAGATTGAATAAATTGCTTTAAAAAAGAAATGTTTTTGAGAAGCTCGTCCTAAACAGGATTGATTTTAAACTTTAAATAAATTGCTTTAAAAAGAAATGCTTTTGAAAAAAATGTCCTAAACAGGAATGACTTTAAACTTTAAATAAATTGCTTTAAAAACAAACGCTTTTGAGACAACTGTCCTAAACAGGATGATTTTAAACTTTGAATAAATTGCTTTAAAAAAGAAATGTTTTTGAGAAACCCGTCCTAAACAGGATTGATTTTAAACTCTGAATAAATTGCTTTAAAAAGAAATGCTTTTGAGAAAACTGTCCTAAACAGGAATGATTTTAAACATTGAATAAATTGCTTTAAAAAAGAAATACTTTTGAGAAACCCGTCCTAAACAGGATTGATTTTAAACTTTAAATAAATTGCTTTAAAGAGAAATGCTTTTGAGAAAAATATCCTAAACATGAATGATATTAAACTTTGAATAAATTGTTTAAAAAAAGAAGCACTTTTGAGAAAACCATCCTAAACAGGAATGATTTTAAGCTTTGAATAAATTGCTTTAAAAATAAATACTATTGAGAAAACTGTCCTAAACAGGAATGACTTTAAACTTTAAATAAATTTCTTTAAAAAGGAAATGTTTTTGAGAAACCCGTCCTAAACAGGATTGATTCTAAACTCTGAATAAATTGCTTTAAAAAGAAATGCTTTTGAGAAAACTGTCCTAAACAGGAATGATTTTAAACATTGAATAAATTGCTTTAAAAAAGAAATGTTTTTGAGAAAACTGTCCTAAACAGGAATGACTTTAAACTTTAAATAAATTGCTTTAAAAACAAACGCTTTTGAGACAACTGTCCTAAACAGGATGATTTTAAACTTTGAAGAAATTGCTTAAAAAAAGAAGCACTTTTGAGAAAACCATCCTAAACAGGAATGATTTTAAGCTTTGAATAAATTGCTTTATAAATAAATGCTTTTGAAAAAACTATCCTAAACAGGAATAATTTTAAAACTTTGAATAAATTACTTTAAAAAAGAAACGTTTTAATGAAAGCCGTCCTAAAGAGGATTGATTTTAAACTTTAAATAAATTGCTTTAAAGAGAAATGCTTTTGAGAAAACTATCCTAAACAGGAATGATTTTAAACTTTGAATAAATTGCTTTAAAAAGGAAATGTTTTTGAGAAACCCGTCCTAAACAGGATTGATTCTAAACTCTGAATAAATTGCTTTAAAAAGAAATGCTTTTGAGAAAACTGTCCTAAACAGGAATGATTTTAAACATTGAATAAATTGCTTTAAAAAAGAAATGTTTTTGAGAAACCCGTCCTAAATAGGATTGATTTTAAACTCTGAATAAATTGCTTTAAAAAGAAATGCTTTTGAGAAAACTGTCCTAAACAGGAATGATTTTAAACATTGAATAAATTGCTTTAAAAAAGAAATGTTTTTGAGAAGCCCGTCCTAAACAGGATTGATTTTAAACTTTAACTAAATTGCTTTAAAGAGAAATGCTTTTGAGAAAATTATCCTAAACAGGAATGATTTTAGACTTTGAATAAATTGCTTAAAAAAAGAAGCACTTTTGAGAAAACCATCCTAAACAGGAATGATTTTAAGCTTTGAATAAATTGCTTTAAAAATAAATACTTTTGAGAAAACTGTCCTAAACAGAAATGACTTTAAACTTTAAATAAATTGTTTTAAAAAAAATACTTTTGAGAAAACTGTCCTAAACAGGATTGATTTTAAACTCTGAAAAAATTGCTTTAAAAACAAATACTTTTGAGAAAACTGCCCTAAATAGGAATGACTTTAAACTTAAAATAAATTGCTTTAAAAAGAAATCCTTTTGAAAAAACTGTCCTAAACATGAATGACTTTAAACTTTAAATAAATTTCTTTAAAAAGAAATGCTTTTCAGAAAACTGTCTTAAACAGGAATAACTTTAAACTTTAAATAAATTACTTTAAAAACAAACGCTTTTGAGACAACTGTCCTAAACAAGATGATTTTAAACTTTGAATAAATTGCTTTAAAAAAGAAATGTTTTTGAGAAAGCCGTCCTAAACAGGATTGATTTTAAACTTTAAATAAATTGCTTTAAAGAGAAATGCTTTTGAGAAATTTATCCTAAACATGAATGAGATTAAACTTTGAATAAATTGCTTAAAAAAAGAAGCACTTTTGAGAAAACCATCCTAAATAGGAATGATTTTAAGTTTTGAATAAATTGCTTTAAAAATAAATACTTTTGAGAAAACTGTCCTAAACAGGAATGAGTTTAAACTTTAAATAAATTGCTTTAAAAACAAATGCTTTTGAGAAAACTGTCTTAAACAGGATTGATTTTAAACTCTGAAGAAATTGCTTAAATAAAGAAGCACTTTTGAGAAAACCATCCTAAACAGGAATGATTTTAAGCTTTGAATAAATTGCTTTATAAATAAATGCTTTTGAAAAAACTATCCTAAACAGGAATAATTTTAAAACTTTGAATAAATTGCTTTAAAAAAGAAACGTTTTTATGAAAGCCGTCCTAAACAGGATTGATTTTAAACTTTAAATAAATTGCTTTAAAGAGAAATGCTTTTGAGAAAACTATCGTAAACAGGAATGATTTTAAACTTTGAATAAATTGCTTTAAAAAAGAAATGTTTTTGAGAAACCCGTCCTAAACAGGATTGATTTTAAACTCTGAATAAATTGCTTTAAAAAGATATGCTTTTAAGAAAACTGTCCTAAACAGGAATGATTTTAAGCTTTGAATAAATTGCTTTAAAAAAGAAATGTTTTTGAGAAACCCGTCCTAAACAGTATTGATTTTAAACTTTAAATAAATTGATTTAAAGAGAAATGCTTTTGAGAAAATTATCCTAAACATGAATGATATTAAACTTTGAATAAATTCCTTAAAAAAGAAGCACTTTTGAGAAAACCATCCTAAACAGGAATGATTTTAAGCTTTGAATAAATTGCTTTAAAAATAAATACTTTTGAGAAAACTGTCCTAAACAGGAATGACTTTAAACTTTAAATAAATTGCTTTAAAAAGAAATGCTTTTGAGAAAACTGTCCTAAACAGGATTGATTTTAAACTCTGAAGAAATTGCTTTAAAAAGAAACGCTTTTGAGAAAACTACCTTAAATAGGAATTACTTTAAACTTAAAATAAATTGCTTTAAAAAGAAATGCTTTTGAAAAAACAGTCCTAAACAGGAATGACTTTAAACTTTAAATAAATTTCTTTAGAAAGAAATGCTTTTGAGAAAACTGTCCTAAACAGGAATGACTTTAAACATTAAATAAATTGCTTTAAAAAGAAACGCTTTTGAGACAACTGTCCTAAACAGGATGATTTTAAATTTTGAATAAATTGTTTTAAAAAAGAAATGTTTTTGAGAAACCCGTCCTAAACAGGATTGATTTTAAACTCTGAATAAATTGCTTTAAAAAGAAATGCTTCTGAGAAAACTGTCCTAAACAGGAATGATTTTAAAAATTGAATAAATTGCTTTAATAAAGAAATGTTTTTGAGAAACCCGTCCTAAACAGGATTGATTTTAAACTTTAAATAAATTGCTTTAAAGAGAAATGCTTTTGAGAAAATTATCCTAAACAGGAATGATTTTAAACTTTGAATAAATTGCTTAAAAAAAGAAGCACTTTTGAGAACACCATCCTAAACAGGAATGATTTTAAGCTTTGAATAAATTGCTTTATAAATAAATGCTTTAGAAAAAACTATCCTAAACAGGAATAATTTTAAAACTTTGAATAAATTACTTTAAAAAAGAAACGTTTTTATGAAAGCCGTCCTAAACAGGATTGATTTTAAACTTTAAATAAATTGCTTTCAAGAGAAATACTTTGGAGAAAACTATCCTAAACAGGAATGATTTTAAACTTTGAATAAATTGCTTTAAAAAAGAAATGTTTTTGAGAAACCCGTCCTAAACAGGATTGATTTTAAACTCTGAATAAATTGCTTTAAAAAGAAATGTTTTTGAGAAAACTGTTTTAAACAGGAATGATTTAAAACATTGAATAAATTGCTTTAAAAAAGAAATGTTTTTGAGAAACCCGTCCTAAACAGGATTGATTTTAAACTTTAACTAAATTGCTTTAAAGAGAAATACTTTTGAGAAAATTATCCTAAACAGGAATGATTTTAAACTTTGAATAAATTGCTTAAAAAAAGGAGCACTTTTGAGAAAACCATCCTAAACAGGAATGATTTTAAGCTTTGAATAAATTGCTTTAAAAATAAGTACTTTTGAAAAACTATCCTAAACAGGAATGATTTTAAAACATTGAATAAATTGCTTTAAAAAGAAACGTTTTTAAGAAAGCCGTCCTAAAAAGGATTGATTTTAAACTCTGAATAAATTGCTTTAAAAAAAATGCTTTTAAGAAAACTGTCCTAAACAGGAATCGTTTTAAACATTGAATAAATTGCTTTAAAAAAGAAATGTTTTTGAGAAGCCCGTCCTAAACAGGATTGATTTTAAACTTTAAGTCAATTGCTTTAAAGAGAAATGCTTTTGAGAAAATAATCCCAAACAGGAATGATTTTAAACTTTCAATAAATTGCTTAAAAAAAGAAGCACTTTTGAGAAAAACATCCTAAACAGGAATGATTTTAAGCTTTGAATAAATTGCTTTAAAAAAGAAACGTTTTTGAGAAAGCCGTCCTAAACATGATTGATTTTAAACTATAAATAAATTGCTTTAAAGAGAAATGCTTTTGAGAAAACTATCTTAAACAGGAATGATTTTAAACTTTGAAAAAATTGCTTTAAAAAAGAAATATTTTTGAGAAACCCGTCCTAAACAGGATTGATTTTAAACTCTGAATAAATTGCTTTAAAAAGTAATGCTTTTCAGAAAACTGTCCTAAACAGGAATCATTTTAAACATTGAATAAATTGCTTTAAAAAAGAAATGTTTTTGAGAAGCCCGTCCTAAACAGGATTGATTTTAAACTTTAACTAAATTGCTTTAAAGAGAAATGCTTTTGAGAAAATTATCCTAAACAGGAATGATTTTAAACTTTGAATAAATTGCTTAAAAAAAGAAGCACTTTTGAGAAAACCATCCTAAACAGGAATGATTTTAAGCTTTGAATAAATTACTTTAAAAATAAATACTTTTGAGAAAACTGTCCTAAACAGGAATAATTTTAAACATTGAATAAATTGCTTTAAAAAAGAAATGTTTTTGAGAAGCTCGTCCTAAACAGGATTGATTTTAAACTTTAAGTAAATTGCTTTAAAGAGAAATTCTTTTGAGAAAACTGTTCTAAACAGGATTGATTTTAAACTCTGAAGAAATTGCTTTAAAAAGAAATGCTTTTGAGAAAACTGCCCTAAATAGAAATGACTTTAAACTTTAAATAAATTGCTTTAAAAAGAAATGCTTTTGAAAAAACTGTCCTAAACAGGAATGACTTTAAACTTTAAATAAATTGCTTTAAAAACAAACGCTTTTCAGACAACTGTCATAAACAGGATGATTTTAAAATTTGAATAAATTACTTTAAAAAAGAAATGTTTTTGAGAAACCCGTCCTAAACAGGATTGATTTTAAACTTTAAATAAATTGCTTTAAAGAGAAATGCTTTTGAGAAATTTATCCTAAACATGAATGATATTAAACTTTGAATAAATTGCTTAAAAAAAGAAGCACTTTTGAGAAAACCATCCTAAACAGGAATGATTTTAAGCTTTGAATAAATTGCTTTTAAAATAAATACTTTTGAGAAAACTGTCCTAAACAGGAATGAGTTTAAACATTAAATAAATTGCTTTAAAAAGAAATGCTTTTGAGAAAACTGTCCTAAATAGAATTGATTTTAAACTCTGAAGAAATTGCTTAAAAAAAGAAGCACTTTTGAGAAAACCATCCTAAACAGAAATGATTTTAAGCTTTGAATAAATTGCTTTATATATAAATGCTTTTGAAAAAACTATCCTAAACAGGAATAATTTTAAAACTTTGAATAAATTGCTTTAAAAAAGAAACGTTTTATGAAAGCCGTCCTAAACAGGATTGATTTTAAACTTTAAATAAATTGCTTTAAAGAGAAATGCTTTTGAGAAAACTATCCTAAACAGGAATGATTTTAAACTTTGAATACATTGCTTTAAAAAAGAAATGTTTTTGAGAAATCCGTCCTAAACAGGATTGATTTTAAACTCTGAATAAATTGCTTTAAAAAGAAATGCTTTTGAGAAAACTGTCCTAAACAGGAATGATTTTAAACATTGAATAAATTGCTTTAAAAAAGAAATGTTTTTGAGAAACCCGTCCTAAACAGGATTGATTTTAAACTTTAACTAAATTGCTTTAAAGGGAAATGCTTTTGAGAAAATTATCCTAAACAGGAATGATTTTAAACTTTGAATAAATTGCTTAAAAAATAAGCAGTTTTGAGAAAATCATCCTAAACAGGAATGATTTTAAGCTTTGAATAAATTACTTTAAAAATAAATACTTTTGAGAAAACTGTCCTAAACAGGAATCATTTTAAACATTGAATAAATTGCTTTAAAAAAGAAATATTTTTGAGAAGCTCGTCCTAAACAGGATTGATTTTAAACTTTAAGTAAATTGCTTTAAAGAGAAATTCTCTTGAGAAAACTGTCCTAAACAGGATTGATTTTAAACTCTGAAGAAATTGCTTTAAAAAGAAATGCTTTTGAGAAAACTGCCCTAAATAGAAATGACTTTAAACTTTAAATAAATTGCTTTAAAAAGAAATGCTTTTGAAAAAAATGTCCTAAACAGGAATGACTTTAAACTTTAAATAAATTGCTTTAAAAACAAACGCTTTTGAGACAACCGTCCTAAACAGGATGATTTTAAACTTTGAATAAATTGCTTTAAAAAAGAAATGTTTTTGAGAAACCCGTCCTAAACAGGATTGATTTTAAACTCTGAATAAATTGCTTTAAAAAGAAATGCTTTTGAGAAAACTGTCCTAAACAGGAATGATTTTAAACATTGAATAAATTGCTTTAAAAAAGAAATACTTTTGAGAAACCCGTCCTAAACAGGATTGATTTTAAACTTTAAATAAATTGCTTTAAAGAGAAATGCTTTTGAGAAAAATATCCTAAACATGAATGATATTAAACTTTGAATAAATTGTTTAAAAAAAGAAGCACTTTTGAGAAAACCATCCTAAACAGGAATGATTTTAAGCTTTGAATAAATTACTTTAAAAATAAATACTGTTGAGAAAACTGTCCTAAACAGGAATGACTTTAAACTTTAAATAAATTGCTTTAAAAAGAAATGCTTTTGAGAAAACTGTCCTAAACAGGATTGATTTTAAACTCTGAAGAAATTGCTTTAAAAACAAATGCTTTTGAAAAAACTGCCCTAAATAGGAATGACTTTAAACTTAAAATAAATTGCTTTAAAAAGAAATGCTTTTGAAAAACCTGTCCTAAACATGAATGACTTTAAACTTTAAATAAATTGCTTTAAAAAGAAATGCTTTTGAAAAAACTGTCCTAAACAGGAATGACTTTAAACTTTAAATAAATTGCTTTAAAAACAAACGCTTTTGAGACAACTGTCCTAAACAGGATGATTTTAAACTTTGAATAAATTGCTTTAAAAGAGAAATGTTTTTGAGAAAGCCGTCCTAAACAGGATTGATTTTAAACTTTAAATAAATTGCTTTAAAGAGAAATGCTTTTGAGAAATTTATCCTAAACATGAATGATATTAAACTTTGAATAAATTGCTTAAAAAAAGAAGCACTTTTGAGAAAACCATCCTAAACAGGAATGATTTTAAGCTTTGAATAAATTGCTTTAAAAATAAATACTTTTGAGAAAACTGTCCTAAACAGGAATGAGTTTAAACTTTAAATAAATTGCTTTAAAAAGAAATGCTTTTGAGAAAACTGTCTTAAACAGGATTGATTTTAAACTCTGAAGAAATTGCTTAAAAAAAGAAGCACTTTTGAGAAAACCATCCTAAACAGGAATGATTTTAAGCTTTAAATAAATTGCTTTATAAATAAATGCTTTTGAAAAAACTCTCCTAAACAGGAATAATTTTAAAACTTTGAATAAATTGCTTTAAAAAGGAAACGTTTTTATGAAAGCCGTCCTAAACAGGATTGATTTTAAACTTTAAATAAATTGCTTTAAAGAGAAATGCTTTTGAGAAAACTATCGTAAACAGGAATGATTTTAAACTTTGAATAAATTGCTTTAAAAAAGAAATGTTTTTGAGAAACCCGTCCTAAACAGGATTGATTTTAAACTCTGAATAAATTGCTTTAAAAACAAATGCTTTTGAGAAAACTGTCCTAAACAGGAATAATTTTAAACATTGAATAAATTGCTTTAAAAAAGAAATGTTTTTGAGAAACCCGTCCTAAACAGGATTGATTTTAAACTTTAACTAAATTGGTTTAAAGTGAAATGCTTTTGAGAAAATTATCCTAAACAGGAATGATTTTAAACTTTGAATAAATTGCTTAAAAAAATAAGCACTTTTGAGAAAATCATCCTAAACAGGAATGATTTTAAGCTTTGAATAAATTACTTTAAAAATAAATACTTTTGAGAAAACTGTCCTAAACAGGAATCATTTTAAACATTGAATAAATTGCTTTAAAAAAGAAATATTTTTGAGAAGCTCGTCCTAAACAGGATTGATTTTAAACTTTAAGTAAATTGCTTTAAAGAGAAATTCTCTTGAGAAAACTGTCCTAAACAGGATTGATTTTAAACTCTGAAGAAATTGCTTTAAAAAGAAATGCTTTTGAGAAAACTGCCCTAAATAGAAATGACTTTAAACTTTAAATAAATTGCTTTAAAAAGAAATGCTTTTGAAAAAAATGTCCTAAACAGGAATGACTTTAAACTTTAAATAAATTGCTTTAAAAACAAACGCTTTTGAGACAACCGTCCTAAACAGGATGATTTTAAACTTTGAATAAATTGCTTTAAAAAAGAAATGTTTTTGAGAAACCCGTCCTAAACAGGATTGATTTTAAACTCTGAATAAATTGCTTTAAAAAGAAATGCTTTTGAGAAAACTGTCCTAAACAGGAATGATTTTAAACATTGAATAAATTGCTTTAAAAAAGAAATACTTTTGAGAAACCCGTCCTAAACAGGATTGATTTTAAACTTTAAATAAATTGCTTTAAAGAGAAATGCTTTTGAGAAAAATATCCTAAACATGAATGATATTAAACTTTGAATAAATTGTTTAAAAAAAGAAGCACTTTTGAGAAAACCATCCTAAACAGGAATGATTTTAAGCTTTGAATAAATTACTTTAAAAATAAATACTGTTGAGAAAACTGTCCTAAACAGGAATGACTTTAAACTTTAAATAAATTGCTTTAAAAAGAAATGCTTTTGAGAAAACTGTCCTAAACAGGATTGATTTTAAACTCTGAAGAAATTGCTTTAAAAACAAATGCTTTTGAAAAAACTGCCCTAAATAGGAATGACTTTAAAATTAAAATAAATTGCTTTAAAAAGAAATGCTTTTGAAAAACCTGTCCTAAACATGAATGACTTTAAACTTTAAATAAATTGCTTTAAAAAGAAATGCTTTTGAAAAAACTGTCCTAAACAGGAATGACTTTAAACTTTAAATAAATTGCTTTAAAAACAAACGCTTTTGAGACAACTGTCCTAAACAGGATGATTTTAAACTTTGAATAAATTGCTTTAAAAGAGAAATGTTTTTGAGAAAGCCGTCCTAAACAGGATTGATTTTAAACTTTAAATAAATTGCTTTAAAGAGAAATGCTTTTGAGAAATTTATCCTAAACATGAATGATATTAAACTTTGAATAAATTGCTTAAAAAAAGAAGCACTTTTGAGAAAACCATCCTAAACAGGAATGATTTTAAGCTTTGAATAAATTGCTTTAAAAATAAATACTTTTGAGAAAACTGTCCTAAACAGGAATGAGTTTAAACTTTAAATAAATTGCTTTAAAAAGAAATGCTTTTGAGAAAACTGTCTTAAACAGGATTGATTTTAAACTCTGAAGAAATTGCTTAAAAAAAGAAGCACTTTTGAGAAAACCATCCTAAACAGGAATGATTTTAAGCTTTAAATAAATTGCTTTATAAATAAATGCTTTTGAAAAAACTCTCCTAAACAGGAATAATTTTAAAACTTTGAATAAATTGCTTTAAAAAGGAAACGTTTTTATGAAAGCCGTCCTAAACAGGATTGATTTTAAACTTTAAATAAATTGCTTTAAAGAGAAATGCTTTTGAGAAAACTATCGTAAACAGGAATGATTTTAAACTTTGAATAAATTGCTTTAAAAAAGAAATGTTTTTGAGAAACCCGTCCTAAACAGGATTGATTTTAAACTCTGAATAAATTGCTTTAAAAACAAATGCTTTTGAGAAAACTGTCCTAAACAGGAATAATTTTAAACATTGAATAAATTGCTTTAAAAAAGAAATGTTTTTGAGAAACCCGTCCTAAACAGGATTGATTTTAAACTTTAACTAAATTGGTTTAAAGTGAAATGCTTTTGAGAAAATTATCCTAAACAGGAATGATTTTAAACTTTGAATAAATTGCTTAAAAAAATAAGCACTTTTGAGAAAATCATCCTAAACAGGAATGATTTTAAGCTTTGAATAAATTACTTTAAAAATAAATACTTTTGAGAAAACTGTCCTAAACAGGAATCATTTTAAACATTGAATAAATTGCTTTAAAAAACAAATATTTTTGAGAAGCTCGTCCTAAACAGGATTGATTTTAAACTTTAAGTAAATTGCTTTAAAGAGAAATTCTCTTGAGAAAACTGTCCTAAACAGGATTGATTTTAAACTCTGAAGAAATTGCTTTAAAAAGAAATGCTTTTGAGAAAACTGCCCTAAATAGAAATGACTTTAAACTTTAAATAAATTGCTTTAAAAAGAAATGCTTTTGAAAAAAATGTCCTAAACAGGAATGACTTTAAACTTTAAATAAATTGCTTTAAAAACAAACGTTTTTGAGACAACTGTCCTAAACAGGATGATTTTAAACTTTGAATAAATTGCTTTAAAAAAGAAATGTTTTTGAGAAACCCGTCCTAAACAGGATTGATTTTAAACTCTGAATAAATTGCTTTAAAAAGAAATGCTTTTGAGAAAACTGTCCTAAACAGGAATGATTTTAAACATTGAATAAATTGCTTTAAAAAAGAAATACTTTTGAGAAACCCGTCCTAAACAGGATTGATTTTAAACTTTAAATAAATTGCTTTAAAGAGAAATGCTTTTGAGAAAAATATCCTAAACATGAATGATATTAAACTTTGAATAAATTGTTTAAAAAAAGAAGCACTTTTGAGAAAACCATCCTAAACAAGAATGATTTTAAGCTTTGAATAAATTGCTTTAAAAATAAATACTGTTGAGAAAACTGTCCTAAACAGGAATGACTTTAAACTTTAAATAAATTGCTTTAAAAAGAAATGCTTTTGAGAAAACTGTCCTAAACAGGATTGATTTTAAACTCTGAAGAAATTGCTTTAAAAACAAATGCTTTTGAAAAAACTGCCCTAAATAGGAATGACTTTAAACTTAAAATAAATTGCTTTAAAAAGAAATGCTTTTGAAAAACCTGTCCTAAACATGAATGACTTTAAACTTTAAATAAATTGCTTTAAAAAGAAATGCTTTTGAAAAAACTGTCATAAACAGGAATGACTTTAAACTTTAAATAAATTGCTTTAAAGAGAAATGCTTTTGAGAAAAATATCCTAAACATGAATGATATTAAACTTTGAATAAATTGTTTAAAAAAAGAAGCACTTTTGAGAAAACCATCCTAAACAAGAATGATTTTAAGCTTTGAATAAATTGCTTTAAAAATAAATACTGTTGAGAAAACTGTCCTAAACAGGAATGACTTTAAACTTTAAATAAATTGCTTTAAAAAGAAATGCTTTTGAGAAAACTGTCCTAAACAGGATTGATTTTAAACTCTGAAGAAATTGCTTTAAAAAGAAATGCTTTTGAGAAAACTGTCTTAAACAGGAATGACTTTAAACTTAAAATAAATTGCTTTAAAAAGAAATGCTTTTGAAAAACCTGTCCTAAACATGAATGACTTTAAACTTTAAATAAATTTCTTTAAAAAGAAATGCTTTTGAGAAAACTGTCTTAAACAGGAATGACTTTAAACTTTAAATAAATTGCTTTAAAAGGAAACGCTTTTGAGACAACTGTCCTAAACAGGATGATTTTAAACTTTGAATAAATTGCTTTAAAAGAGAAATGTTTTTGAGAAAGCCGTCCTAAACAGGATTGATTTTAAACTTTAAATAAATTGCTTTAAAGAGAAATGCTTTTGAGAAATTTATCCTAAACATGAATGAGATTAAACTTTGAATAAATTGCTTAAAAAAAGAAGCACTTTTGAGAAAACCATCCTAAATAGGAATGATTTTAAGTTTTGAATAAATTGCTTTAAAAATAAATACTTTTGAGAAAACTGTCCTAAACAGGAATGAGTTTAAACTTTAAATAAATTGCTTTAAAAAGAAATGCTTTTGAGAAAACTGTCTTAAACAGGATTGATTTTAAACTCTGAAGAAATTGCTTAAAAAAAGAAGCACTTTTGAGAAAACCATCCTAAACAGGAATGATTTTAAGCTTTAAATAAATTGCTTTATAAACAAATGCTTTTGAGAAAACTGTCCTAAACAGGAATAATTTTAAACATTGAATAAATTGCTTTAAAAAAGAAATGTTTTTGAGAAACCCGTCCTAAACAGGATTGATTTTAAACTTTAACTAAATTGGTTTAAAGAGAAATGCTTTTGAGAAAATTATCCTAAACAGGAATGATTTTAAACTTTGAATAAATTGCTTAAAAAAATAAGCACTTTTGAGAAAACCATCCTAAACAGGAATGATTTTAAGCTTTGAATAAATTGCATTAAAAATAAATACTTTTGAGAAAACTGTCCTAAACAGGAATCATTTTAAACATTGAATAAATTGCTTTAAAAAAGAAATGTTTTTGAGAAGCTCGTCCTAAACAGGATTGATTTTAAACTTTAAGTAAATTGCTTTAAAGAGAAATGCTTTTAAGAAAACTGTCCTAAACAGGATTGATTTTAAACTCTGAAGAAATTGCTTTAAAAAGAAATGCTTTTGAGAAAACTGCCCTAAATAGAAATGACTTTAAACTTTAAATAAATTGCTTTAAAAAGAAATGCTTTTGAAAAAACTGTCCTAAACAAGAATGACTTTAAACTTTAAATAAATTGCTTTAAAAAGAAATGCTTTTGAAAAAACTGTCCTAAACAGGAATGACTTTAAACTTTAAATAAATTGCTTTAAAAATAAATACTTTTGAGAAAACTGTCGTAAACAGGAATGACTTTAAACTTTAAATAAATTGCTTTAAAAAGAAATGCTTTTGAGAAAACTGTCCTAAACAGGATTGATTTTAAACTCTGAAGAAATTGCTTTAAAAAGAAATGCTTTTGAGAAAACTGCCCTAAATAGAAATGACTTTAAACTTTAAATAAATTGCTTTAAAAAGAAATGCTTTTGAAAAAACTGTCCTAAACAAGAATGACTTTAAACTTTAAATAAATTGCTTTAAAAAGAAATGCTTTTGAAAAAACTGTCCTAAACAGGAATGACTTTAAACTTTAAATAAATTTCTTTAAAAAGAAATGCTTTTGAGAAAACTGTCTTAAACAGGAATGACTTTAAACTTTAAATAAATTGCTTTAAAAACAAACGCTTTTGAGACAACTGTCCTAAACAGGATGATTTTAATCTTTGAAGAAATTGCTTAAAAAAAGAAGCACTTTTGAGAAAATCATCCTAAACAGGAATGATTTTAAGCTTTGAATAAATTGCTTTATAAATAAATGCTTTTGAAAAAACTATCCTAAACAGGAATAATTTTAAAACTTTGAATAAATTACTTTAAAAAAGAAATGTTTTTATGAAAGCCGTCCTAAAGAGGATTGATTTTAAACTTTAAATAAATTGCTTTAAAGAGAAATGCTTTTGAGAAAACTATCCTAAACATGAATGATTTTAAACTTTGAATAAATTGCTTTAAAAAAGAAATGTTTTTGAGAAACCCGTCCTAAACAGGATTGATTTTAAACTCTGAATAAATTGCTTTAAAAAGAAATGCTTTTGAGAAAACTGTCCTAAACAGGAATGATTTTAAACATTGAATAAATTGCTTTAAAAAAGAAATGTTTTTGAGAAACCCGTCCTAAACAGGATTGATTTTAAACTCTGAATAAATTGCTTTAAAAAGAAATGCTTTTGAGAAAACTGTCCTAAACAGGAATGATTTTAAACATTGAATAAATTGCTTTAAAAAAGAAATACTTTTGAGAAACCCGTCCTAAACAGGATTGATTTTAAACTTTAAATAAATTGCTTTAAAGAGAAATGCTTTTGAGAAAAATATCCTAAACATGAATGATATTAAACTTTGAATAAATTGTTTAAAAAAAGAAGCACTTTTGAGAAAACCATCCTAAACAGGAATGATTTTAAGCTTTGAATAAATTGCTTTAAAAATAAATACTATTGAGAAAACTGTCCTAAACAGGAATGACTTTAAACTTTAAATAAATTGCTTTAAAAAGAAATGCTTTTGAGAAAACTGTCCTAAACAGGATTAATTTTAAACTCTGAAGCAATTGCTTTTAAAAAGAAATGCTTTTGAGAAAACTGCCCTAAATAGGAATGACTTTAAACTTAAAATAAATTGCTTTAAAAAGAAATGCTTTTGAAAAAACTGTCCTAAACAGGAATGACTTTAAACTTTAAATAAATTGCTTTAAAAAGAAATGCTTTTGAAAAAACTGTCCTAAACAGGAATGACTTTAAACTTTAAATAAATTTCTTTAAAAAGAAATGCGTTTGAGAAAACTGTCCTAAACATGAATGATTTTAAACATTGAATAAATTGCTTTAAAAAAGAAATACTTTTGAGAAACCCGTCCTAAACAGGATTGATTTTAAACTTTAAATAAATTGCTTTAAAGAGAAATGCTTTTGAGAAAATTATCCTAAACAGGAATGATTTTAAACTTTGAATAAATTGCTTAAAAAAATAAGCACTTTTGAGAAAACCATCCAAAACAGGAATGATTTTAAGCTTTGAATAAATTGCTTTAAAAATAAGTACTTTTGAAAAACTATCCTAAACAGGAATGATTTTAAAACTTTGAATAAATTGCTTTAAAAAGAAACGTTTTTAAGAAAGCCGTCCTAAACAGGATTGATTTTAAACTCTGAATAAATTGCTTTAAAAAGAAATGCTTTTGAGAAAACTGCCCTAAACAGGAATAACTTTAAACTTTAAATAAATTGCTTTAAAAAGAAATGCTTTTGAAAAAACTGTCCTAAACAGGAATGACTTTAAACTTTAAATAAATTTCTTTAAAAAGAAATGCTTTTGAGAAAACTGTCCTAAACAGGAATGACTTTAAACTTTAAATAAATTGCTTGAAAAAGAAACGCTTTTGAGACAACTGTCCTAAACAGGATGATTTTAAACTTTGAATAAATTGCTTTAAAAAAGAAATGTTTTTGAGAAACCCGTCCTAAACAGGATTGATTTTAAACTCTGAATAAATTGCTTTAAAAAGAAATGCTTTTGAGAAAACTGTCCTAAACAGGAATGATTTTAAACATTGAATAAATTGCTTTAAAAAAGAAATACTTTTGAGAAACCCGTCCTAAACAGGATTGATTTTAAACTTTAAATAAATTGCTTTTAAAGAGAAATGCTTTTGAGAAAAATATCCTAAACATGAATGATATTAAACTTTGAATAAATTGTTTAAAAAAAGAAGCACTTTTGAGAAAACCATCCTAAACAGAAATGATTTTAAGCTTTGAATAAATTGCTTTAAAAATAAATACTATTGAGAAAACTGTCCTAAACAAGAATGACTTTAAACTTTAAATAAATTGCTTTAAAAAGAAATACTTTTGAGAAAACTGTCCTAAACAGGATTGATTTTAAACTCTGAAGAAATTGCTTTAAAAAGAAATGCTTTTGAGAAAACTGCCCTAAATAGGAATGACTTTAAACTTAAAATAAATTGCTTTAAAAAGAAATGTTTTTGAAAAACCTGTCCTAAACATGAATGACTTTAAACTTTAAATAAATTTCTTTAAAAAGAAATGCTTTTGAGAAAACTGTCCTAAACAGGAATGACTTTAAACTTTAAATAAATTGCTTTAAAAACAAACGCTTTTGAGACAACTGTCCTAAACAGGATGATTTTAAACTTTGAAGAAATTGCTTAAAAAAAGAAGCACTTTTGAGAAAACCATCCTAAACAGGAATGATTTTAAGCTTTGAATAAATTGCTTTATAAATAAATGCTTTTGAAAAAACTATCCTAAACAGGAATAATTTTAAAACTTTGAATAAATTACTTTAAAAAAGAAATGTTTTTATGAAAGCCGTCCTAAAGAGGATTGATTTTAAACTTTAAATAAATTGCTTTAAAGAGAAATGCTTTTGAGAAAACTATCCTAAACATGAATGATTTTAAACTTTGAATAAATTGCTTTAAAAAAGAAATGTTTTTGAGAAACCCGTCCTAAACAGGATTGATTTTAAACTCTGAATAAATTGCTTTAAAAAGAAATGCTTTTGAGAAAACTGTCCTAAACAAGATTAATTTTAAACTCTGAAGAAATTGCTTTAAAGAGAAATGCTTTTAAGAAAATTATCCTAAACAGGAATGATTTTAAACTTTGAATAAATTGCTTAAAAAAAGAAGCACTTTTGAGAAAACCATCCTAAACAGGAATGATTTTAAGCTTTGAATAAATTGCTTTAAAAATAAATACTTTTGAGAAAACTGTCCTAAACAGAAATGACTTTAAACTTTAAATAAATTGTTTTAAAAAGAAATACTTTTGAGAAAACTGTCCTAAACAGGATTGATTTTAAACTCTGAAAAAATTGCTTTAAAAACAAATACTTTTGAGAAAACTGCCCTAAATAGGAATGAATTTAAACTTAAAATAAATTGCTTTAAAAAGAAATACTTTTGAAAAAACTGTCCTAAACATGAATGACTTTAAACTTTAAATAAATTTCTTTAAAAAGAAATGCTTTTGAGAAAACTGTCTTAAACAGGAATGACTTTAAACTTTAAATAAATTGCTTTAAAAGGAAACGCTTTTGAGACAACTGTCCTAAACAAGATGATTTTAAACTTTGAATAAATTGCTTTAAAAAAGAAATGTTTTTGAGAAAGCCGTCCTAAACATGATTGATTTTAAACTTTAAATAAATTGCTTTAAAGAGAAATGCTTTTGAGAAATTTATCCTAAACATGAATGAGATTAAACTTTGAATAAATTGCTTAAAAAAAGAAGCACTTTTGAGAAAACCATCCTAAATAGGAATGATTTTAAGTTTTGAATAAATTGCTTTAAAAATAAATACTTTTGAGAAAACTGTCCTAAACAGGAATGAGTTTAAACTTTAAATAAATTGCTTTAAAAAGAAATGCTTTTGAGAAGCCGTCCTAAACAGGATTGATTTTAAACTCTGAAGAAATTGCTTAAATAAAGAAGCACTTTTGAGAAAACCATCCTAAACAGGAATGATTTTAAGCTTTGAATAAATTGCTTTAAAAATAAGTACTTTTGAAAAACAATCCTAAATAGGAATGATTTTAAAACTTTGAATAAATTGCTTTAAAAACAAACGCTTTTGAGACAACTGTCCTAAACAAGATGATTTTAAACTTTGAATAAATTGCTTTAAAAAAGAAATGTTTTTGAGAAAGCCGTCCTAAACAGGATTGATTTTAAACTTTAAATAAATTGCTTTAAAGAGAAATGCTTTTGAGAAATTTATCCTAAACATGAATGAGATTAAACTTTGAATAAATTGCTTAAAAAAAGAAGCACTTTTGAGAAAACCATCCTAAATAGGAATGATTTTAAGTTTTGAATAAATTGCTTTAAAAATAAATACTTTTGAGAAAATTGTCCTAAACAGGAATGAGTTTAAACTTTAAATAAATTGTTTTAAAAAGAAATGCTTTTGAGAAGCTGTCCTAAACAGGATTGATTTTAAACTCTGAAGAAATTGCTTAAATAAAGAAGCACTTTTGAGAAAACCATCCTAAACAGGAATGATTTTAAGCTTTGAATAAATTGCTTTAAAAATAAGTACTTTTGAAAAACAATCCTAAATAGGAATGATTTTAAAACTTTGAATAAATTGCTTTAAAAAGAAACGTTTTTAAGAAAGCCGTCCTAAACAGGATTGATTTTAAACTCTGAATAAATTGCTTTAAAAAGAAATGCTTTTGAGAAAACTGTCCTAAACAGGAATGATTTTAAACATTGAATAAAATGCTTTAAAAAAGAAATACTTTTGAGAAACCCATCTTAAACAGGATTGATTTTAAACTTTAAATAAATTGCTTTAAAGAGAAATGCTTTTGAGAAAAATATCCTAAACATGAATGATATTAAACTTTGAATAAATTGTTTAAAAAAAGAAGCACTTTTGAGAAAACCATCATAAACAGGAAAGATTTTAAGCTTTGAATAAATTGCTTTAAAAATAAATACTATTGAGAAAACTGTCCTAAACAGGAATGACTTTAAACTTTAAATAAATTGCTTTAAAAAAAATGCTTTTGAGAAAACTGTCCTGAACAGGATTAATTTAAAACTCTGAAGAAATTGCTTTAAAAAGAAACGTTTTTAAGAAAGCCGTCCTAAACAGGATTGATTTTAAACTCTGAATAAATTGCTTTAAAAAGAAATGCTTTTGAGAAAACTGCCCTAAACAGGAATAACTTTAAACTTTAAATAAATTGCTTTAAAAAGAAATGCTTTTGAAAAAACTGTCCTAAACAGGAATGACTTTAAACTTTAAATAAATTTCTTTAAAAAGAAATGCTTTTGAGAAAACTGTCCTAAACAGGAATGACTTTAAACTTTAAATATATTGCTTGAAAAAGAAACGCTTCTGAGACAACTGTCCTAAACAGGATGATTTTAAACTTTGAATAAATTGCTTTAAAAGAGAAATGTTTTTGAGAAACCCGTCCTAAACAGGATTGATTTTAAACTCTGAATAAATTGCTTTAAAAAGAAATGCTTTTGAGAAAACTGTCCTAAACAGGAATGATTTTAAACATTGAATAAATTGCTTTAAAAAAGAAATACTTTTGAGAAACCCGTCCTAAACAGGATTGATTTTAAACTTTAAATAAATTGCTTTAAAGAGAAATGCTTTTGAGAAAAATATCCTAAACATGAATGATATTAAACTTTGAATAAATTGTTTAAAAAAAGAAGCACTTTTGAGAAAACCATCCTAAACAGGAATGATTTTAAGCTTTCAATAAATTGCTTTAAAAATAAATACTATTGAGAAAACTGTCCTAAACAGGAATGACTTTAAACTTTAAATAAATTGCTTTAAAAAAAATGCTTTTGAGAAAACTGTCCTGAACAGGATTAATTTTAAACTCTGAAGAAATTGCTTTAAAAAGAAATGCTTTTGAGAAAACTGCCCTAAATAGGAATGACTTTAAACTTTAAATAAATTGCTTGAAAAAGAAACGCTTTTGAGACAACTGTCCTAAACAGGAATCATTTTAAATATTGAATAAATTGCTTTAAAAAAGAAATGCTTTTGAGAAACCCGTCCTAAACAGGATTGATTTTAAACTTTAAATAAATTGCTTTAAAGAGAAATGCTTTTGAGAAAATTATCCTAAACAGGAATGATTTTAAACTTTGAATAAATTGCTTAAAAAAAGAAGCACTTTTGAGAAAACCATCCTAAACAGGAATGATTTTAAGCTTTGAATAAATTGCTTTAAAAATAAGTACTTTTGAAAAACTATCCTAAACAGGAATGATTTTAAAACTTTGAATAAATTGCTTTAAAAAGAAACGTTTTTAAGAAAGCCGTCCTAAACAGGATTGATTTTAAACTCTGAATAAATTGCTTTAAAAAGAAATGCTTTTGAGAAAACTGCCCTAAACAGGAATAACTTTAAAATTTAAATAAATTGCTTTAAAAAGAAATGCTTTTGAAAAAACTGTCCTAAACAGGAATAACTTTAAACTTTAAATAAATTTCTTTAAAAAGAAATGCTTTTGAGAAAACTGTCCTAAACAGGAATGACTTTAAACTTTAAATAAATTGCTTGAAAAAGAAACGCTTTTGAGACAACTGTCCTAAACAGGATGATTTTAAACTTTGAATAAATTGCTTTAAAAAAGAAATGTTTTTTAGAAACCCGTCCTAAACAGGATTGATTTTAAACTCTGAATAAATTGCTTTAAAAAGAAATGCTTTTGAGAAAACTGTCCTAAACAGGAATGATTTTAAACATTGAATAAATTGCTTTAAAAAAGAAATGTTTTTGAGAAACCCGTCCTAAACAGTATTGATTTTAAACTTTAAATAAATTGCTTTAAAGAGAAATGCTTTTGAGAAAATTATCCTAAACATGAATGATTTTAAACTTTGAATAAATTGCTTAAAAAAAGAAGCACTTTAGAGAAAACCATCTTAAACAGGAATGATTTTAAGCTTTGAATAAATTGCTTTAAAAATAAGTACTTTTGAAAAACTATCCTAAACAGGAATGATTTTAAAACTTTGAATAAATTGCTTTAAAAAGAAACGTTTTTAAGAAAGCCGTCCTAAACAGGATTGATTTTAAACTCTGAATAAATTGCTTTAAAAAAAATGCTTTTAAGAAAACTGTCCTAAACAGGAATCATTTTAAAAATTGAATAAATTGCTTTAAAAAAGAAATGTTTTTGAGAAGCCCGTCCTAAACAGGATTGATTTTAAACTTTAAGTCAATTGCTTTAAAGAGAAATGCTTTTGAGAAAATAATCCCAAACAGGAATGATTTTAAACTTTGAATAAATTGCTTAAAAAAAGAAGCACTTTTGAGAAAAACATCCTAAACAGGAATGATTTTAAGCTTTGAATAAATTGCTTTAAAAATAAATGCTTTTGAAAAAACTATCATAAACTGGAATGATTTTAAAACTTTGAATAAATTTCTTTAAAAAAGAAACGTTTTTGAGAAAGCCGTCCTAAACAGGATTGATTTTAAACTATAAATAAATTGCTTTAAAGAGAAATGCTTTTGAGAAAACTATCTTAAACAGGAATGATTTTAAACTTTGAAAAAATTGCTTTAAAAAAGAAATATTTTTGAGAAACCCGTCCTAAACAGGATTGATTTTAAACTCTGAATAAATTGCTTTAAAAAGTAATGCTTTTGAGAAAACTGTCCTAAACAGGAATCATTTTAAACATTGAATAAATTGCTTTAAAAAAGAAATGTTTTTGAGAAACCCGTCCTAAACAGGATTGATTTTAAACTTTAAATAAATTGCTTTAAAGAGAAATGCTTTTGAGAAATTTATCCTAAACATGAATGATTTTAAACTTTGAATAAATTGCTTAAAAAAAGAAGCACTTTTCAGAAAACCATCCTAAACAGGAATGATTTTAAGCTTTGAATAAATTGCTTTAAAAATAAATGCTTTTGAGACAACTGTCCTAAACAGGATGATTTTAAACTTTAAATAAATTGCTTTAAAAAGAAATGCTTTTGAGAAAACTGTCCTAAATAGGATTAATTTTAAACTCTGAAGAAATTGCTTTAAAAAGAAATGCTTTTGAGAAAACTGCCCTAAACAGGAATAACTTTAAACTTTAAATAAATTGCTTTAAAAAGAAATGCTTTTGAGAAAACTGTCCTAAACAGGAATGACTTTAAACTTTAAATAAATTGCTTGAAAAAGAAACGCTTTTGAGACAACTGTCCTAAACAGGATGATTTTAAACTTTGAATAAATTGCTTTAAAAAAGAAATGTTTTTGAGAAACCCGTCCTAAACAGGATTGATTTTAAACTCTGAATAAATTGCTTTAAAAAGAAATGCTTTTGAGAAAACTGTCCTAAACAGGAATGATTTTAAACATTGAATAAATTGCTTTAAAAAAGAAATGTTTTTGAGAAACCCGTCCTAAACAGTATTGATTTTAAACTTTAAATAAATTGATTTAAAGAGAAATGCTTTTGAGAAAATTATCCTAAACATGAATGATATTAAACTTTGAATAAATTGCTTAAAAAAGAAGCACTTTTGAGAAAACCATCCTAAACAGGAATGATTTTAAGCTTTGAATAAATTGCTTTAAAAAAGAAATGTTTTTGAGAAACCCGTCCTAAACAGTATTGATTTTAAACTTTAAATAAATTGATTTAAAGAGAAATGCTTTTGAGAAAATTATCCTAAACATGAATGATATTAAACTTTGAATAAATTGCTTAAAAAAGAAGCACTTTTGAGAAAACCATCCTAAACAGGAATGATTTTAAGCTTTGAATAAATTGCTTTAAAAATAAATACTTTTGAGAAAACTGTCCTAAACAGGAATGACTTTAAACTTTAAATAAATTACTTTAAAAAGAAATGCTTTTGAGAAAACTGTCCTAAACAGGATTGATTTTAAACTCTGAAGAAATTGCTTTAAAAAGAAATGCTTTTGAGAAAACTACCCTAAATAGGAATTACTTTAAACTTAAAATAAATTGCTTTAAAAAGAAATGCTTTTGAAAAAACTGTCCTAAACAGGAATGACTTTAAACTTTAAATAAATTTCTTTAAAAAGAAATGCTTTTGAGAAAACTGTCCTAAACAGGAATGACTTTAAACTTTAAATAAATTGCTTGAAAAAGAAACGCTTTTGAGACAACTGTCCTAAACAGGATGATTTTAAACTTTGAATAAATTGCTTTAAAAAAGAAATATTTTTGAGAAACCCGTACTAAACAGGATTGATTTTAAACTCTGAATAAATTGCTTTAAAAAGAAATGCTTTTGAGAAAACTGTCCTAAACAGGAATGATTTTAAACATTGAATAAATTGCTTTAAAAAAGAAATGTTTTTGAGAAACCCGTCCTAAACAGTATTGATTTTAAACTTTAAATAAATTGCTTTAAAGAGAAATGCTTTTGAGAAAATTATCCTAAACATGAATGATTTTAAACTTTGAAAATTGCTTAAAAAAAGAAGCACTTTTGAGAAAATCATCCTAAACAGGAATGATTTTAAGCTTTGAATAAATTGCTTTAAAAATAAATACTTTTGAGAAAACTGTCCTAAACAGGAATGACTTTAAACTTTAAATAAATTGCTTTAAAAATAAATGCTTTTGAGAAAACTGTCCTAAATAGGATTAATTTTAAACTCTGAAGAAATTGCTTTAAAAAGAAATGTTTTTGAGAAAACTGCCCTAAACAGTAATAACTTTAAACTTTAAATAAATTGCTTTAAAAAGAAATGCTTTTGAAAAAACTGTCCTAAACAGGAATGACTTTAAACTTTAAATAAATTTCTTTAAAAAGAAATGTTTTTGAGAAAACTGTCCTAAACAGGAATGACTTTAAACTTTAAATAAATTGCTTGAAAAAGAAATGCTTTTGAGGCAACTGTCCTAAACAGGATGATTTCAAACTTTGAATAAATTGCTTTAAAAAAGAAATGTTTTTGAGAAACCTGTCCTAAACAGGATTGATTTTAAACTCTGAATAAATTGCTTTAAAAAGAAATGCTTTTAAGAAAACTGTCCTAAACAGGAATGATTTTAAACATTGAATAAATTGCTTTAAAAAAGAAATACTTTTGAGAAACCCATCCTAAACAGGATTGATTTTAAACTTTAAATAAATTGATTTAAAGAGAAATGCTTTTGAGAAAATTATCCTAAACATGAATGATATTAAACTTTGAATAAATTGCTTAAAAAAGAAGCACTTTTGAGAAAACCATCCTAAACAGGAATGATTTTAAGCTTTGAATAAATTGCTTTAAAAATAAATACTTTTGAGAAAACTGTCGTAAACAGGAATGACTTTAAACTTTAAATAAATTGCTTTAAAAAGAAATGCTTTTGAGAAAACTGTCCTAAACAGGATTGATTTTAAACTCTGAAGAAATTGCTTTAAAAAGAAATGCTTTTGAGAAAACTACCCTAAATAGGAATTACTTTAAACTTAAAATAAATTGCTTTAAAAAGAAATGCTTTTGAAAAAACTGTCCTAAACAGGAATGACTTTAAACTTTAAATAAATTTCTTTAGAAAGAAATGCTTTTGAGAAAACTGTCCTAAACAGGAATGACTTTAAACATTAAATAAATTGCTTTAAAAAGAAACGCTTTTGAGACAACTGTCCTAAACAGGATGATTTTAAATTTTGAATAAATTGCTTTAAAAAAGAAATGTTTTTGAGAAACCCGTCCTAAACAGGATTGATTTTAAACTCTGAATAAATTGCTTTAAAAAGAAATGCTTCTGAGAAAACTGTTCTAAACAGGAATGATTTTAAAAATTGAATAAATTGCTTTAATAAAGAAATGTTTTTGAGAAACCCGTCCTAAACAGGATTGATTTTAAACTTTAAATAAATTGCTTTAAAGAGAAATGCTTTTGAGAAAATTATCCTAAACAGGAATGATTTTAAACTTTGAATAAATTGCTTAAAAAAAGAAACACTTTTGAGAAAACCATCCTAAACAGGAATGATTTTAAGCTTTGAATAAATTGCTTTATAAATAAATGCTTTAGAAAAAACTATCCTAAACAGGAATAATTTTAAAACTTTGAATAAATTACTTTAAAAAAGAAACGTTTTTATGAAAGCCGTCCTAAACAGGATTGATTTTAAACTTTAAATAAATTGCTTTCAAGAGAAATGCTTTTGAGAAAACTATCCTAAACGGGAATGATTTTAAACTTTGAATAAATTGCTTTAAAAAAGAAATGTTTTTGAGAAACCCGTCCTAAACAGGATTGATTTTAAACTCTGAATAAATTGCTTTAAAAAGAAATGCTTTTGAGAAAACTGTTCTAAACAGGAATGATTTAAAACATTGAATAAATTGCTTTAAAAAAGAAATGTTTTTGAGAAACCCGTCCTAAACAGGATTGATTTTAAACTTTAACTAAATTGCTTTAAAGAGAAATGCTTTTGAGAAAATTATCCTAAACAGGAATGATTTTAAACTTTGAATAAATTGCTTAAAAAAAGAAGCACTTTAGAGAAAACCATCTTAAACAGGAATGATTTTAAGCTTTGAATAAATTGCTTTAAAAATAAGTACTTTTGAAAAACTATCCTAAACAGGAATGATTTTAAAACTTTGAATAAATTGCTTTAAAAAGAAATGTTTTTAAGAAAGCCGTCCTAAACAGGATTGATTTTAAACTCTGAATAAATTGCTTTAAAAAAAATGCTTTTAAGAAAACTGTCCTAAACAGGAATCATTTTAAAAATTGAATAAATTGCTTTAAAAAAGAAATGTTTTTGAGAACCCGTCCTAAACAGGATTGATTTTAAACTTTAAGTCAATTGCTTTAAAGAGAAATGCTTTTGAGAAAATAATCCCAAACAGGAATGATTTTAAACTTTGAATAAATTGCTTAAAAAAAGAAGCACTTTTGAGAAAAACATCCTAAACAGGAATGATTTTAAGCTTTGAATAAATTGCTTTAAAAATAAATGCTTTTGAAAAAACTATCATAAACTGGAATGATTTTAAAACTTTGAATAAATTTCTTTAAAAAAGAAACGTTTTTGAGAAAGCCGTCCTAAACAGGATTGATTTTAAACTATAAATAAATTGCTTTAAAGAGAAATGCTTTTGAGAAAACTATCTTAAACAGGAATGATTTTAAACTTTGAAAAAATTGCTTTAAAAAAGAAATATTTTTGAGAAACCCGTCCTAAACAGGATTGATTTTAAACTCTGAATAAATTGCTTTAAAAAGTAATGCTTTTGAGAAAACTGTCCTAAACAGGAATCATTTTAAACATTGAATAAATTGCTTTAAAAAAGAAATGTTTTTGAGAAACCCGTCCTAAACAGGATTGATTTTAAACTTTAAATAAATTGCTTTAAAGAGAAATGCTTTTGAGAAATTTATCCTAAACATGAATGATTTTAAACTTTGAATAAATTGCTTAAAAAAAGAAGCACTTTTCAGAAAACCATCCTAAACAGGAATGATTTTAAGCTTTGAATAAATTGCTTTAAAAATAAATGCTTTTGAGACAACTGTCCTAAACAGGATGATTTTAAACTTTAAATAAATTGCTTTAAAAAGAAATGCTTTTGAGAAAACTGTCCTAAATAGGATTAATTTTAAACTCTGAAGAAATTGCTTTAAAAAGAAATGCTTTTGAGAAAACTGCCCTAAACAGGAATAACTTTAAACTTTAAATAAATTGCTTTAAAAAGAAATGCTTTTGAGAAAACTGTCCTAAACAGGAATGACTTTAAACTTTAAATAAATTGCTTGAAAAAGAAACGCTTTTGAGACAACTGTCCTAAACAGGATGATTTTAAACTTTGAATAAATTGCTTTAAAAAAGAAATGTTTTTGAGAAACCCGTCCTAAACAGGATTGATTTTAAACTCTGAATAAATTGCTTTAAAAAGAAATGCTTTTGAGAAAACTGTCCTAAACAGGAATGATTTTAAACATTGAATAAATTGCTTTAAAAAAGAAATGTTTTTGAGAAACCCGTCCTAAACAGTATTGATTTTAAACTTTAAATAAATTGATTTAAAGAGAAATGCTTTTGAGAAAATTATCCTAAACATGAATGATATTAAACTTTCAATAAATTGCTTAAAAAAGAAGCACTTTTGAGAAAACCATCCTAAACAGGAATGATTTTAAGCTTTGAATAAATTGCTTTAAAAAAGAAATGTTTTTGAGAAACCCGTCCTAAACAGTATTGATTTTAAACTTTAAATAAATTGATTTAAAGAGAAATGCTTTTGAGAAAATTATCCTAAACATGAATGATATTAAACTTTGAATAAATTGCTTAAAAAAGAAGCACTTTTGAGAAAACCATCCTAAACAGGAATGATTTTAAGCTTTGAATAAATTGCTTTAAAAATAAATACTTTTGAGAAAACTGTCCTAAACAGGAATCATTTTAAACATTGAATAAATTGCTTTAAAAAAGAAATATTTTTGAGAAGCTCGTCCTAAACAGGATTGATTTTAAACTTTAAGTAAATTGCTTTAAAGAGAAATTCTCTTGAGAAAACTGTCCTAAACAGGATTGATTTTAAACTCTGAAGAAATTGCTTTAAAAAGAAATGCTTTTGAGAAAACTGCCCTAAATAGAAATGACTTTAAACTTTAAATAAATTGCTTTAAAAAGAAATGCTTTTGAAAAAAATGTCCTAAACAGGAATGACTTTAAACTTTAAATAAATTGCTTTAAAAACAAACGCTTTTGAGACAACCGTCCTAAACAGGATGATTTTAAACTTTGAATAAATTGCTTTAAAAAAGAAATGTTTTTGAGAAACCCGTCCTAAACAGGATTGATTTTAAACTCTGAATAAATTGCTTTAAAAAGAAATGCTTTTGAGAAAACTGTCCTAAACAGGAATGATTTTAAACATTGAATAAATTGCTTTAAAAAAGAAATACTTTTGAGAAACCCGTCCTAAACAGGATTGATTTTAAACTTTAAATAAATTGCTTTAAAGAGAAATGCTTTTGAGAAAAATATCCTAAACATGAATGATATTAAACTTTCAATAAATTGCTTAAAAAAGAAGCACTTTTGAGAAAACCATCCTAAACAGGAATGATTTTAAGCTTTGAATAAATTGCTTTAAAAAAGAAATGTTTTTGAGAAACCCGTCCTAAACAGGATTGATTTTAAACTCTGAATAAATTGCTTTAAAAAGAAATGCTTCTGAGAAAACTGTTCTAAACAGGAATGATTTTAAAAATTGAATAAATTGCTTTAATAAAGAAATGTTTTTGAGAAACCCGTCCTAAACAGGATTGATTTTAAACTTTAAATAAATTGCTTTAAAGAGAAATGCTTTTGAGAAAATTATCCTAAACAGGAATGATTTTAAACTTTGAATAAATTGCTTAAAAAAAGAAACACTTTTGAGAAAACCATCCTAAACAGGAATGATTTTAAGCTTTGAATAAATTGCTTTATAAATAAATGCTTTAGAAAAAACTATCCTAAACAGGAATAATTTTAAAACTTTGAATAAATTACTTTAAAAAAGAAACGTTTTTATGAAAGCCGTCCTAAACAGGATTGATTTTAAACTTTAAATAAATTGCTTTCAAGAGAAATGCTTTTGAGAAAACTATCCTAAACGGGAATGATTTTAAACTTTGAATAAATTGCTTTAAAAAAGAAATGTTTTTGAGAAACCCGTCCTAAACAGGATTGATTTTAAACTCTGAATAAATTGCTTTAAAAAGAAATGCTTTTGAGAAAACTGTTCTAAACAGGAATGATTTAAAACATTGAATAAATTGCTTTAAAAAAGAAATGTTTTTGAGAAACCCGTCCTAAACAGGATTGATTTTAAACTTTAACTAAATTGCTTTAAAGAGAAATGCTTTTGAGAAAATTATCCTAAACAGGAATGATTTTAAACTTTGAATAAATTGCTTAAAAAAAGAAGCACTTTAGAGAAAACCATCTTAAACAGGAATGATTTTAAGCTTTGAATAAATTGCTTTAAAAATAAGTACTTTTGAAAAACTATCCTAAACAGGAATGATTTTAAAACTTTGAATAAATTGCTTTAAAAAGAAATGTTTTTAAGAAAGCCGTCCTAAACAGGATTGATTTTAAACTCTGAATAAATTGCTTTAAAAAAAATGCTTTTAAGAAAACTGTCCTAAACAGGAATCATTTTAAAAATTGAATAAATTGCTTTAAAAAAGAAATGTTTTTGAGAACCCGTCCTAAACAGGATTGATTTTAAACTTTAAGTCAATTGCTTTAAAGAGAAATGCTTTTGAGAAAATAATCCCAAACAGGAATGATTTTAAACTTTGAATAAATTGCTTAAAAAAAGAAGCACTTTTGAGAAAAACATCCTAAACAGGAATGATTTTAAGCTTTGAATAAATTGCTTTAAAAATAAATGCTTTTGAAAAAACTATCATAAACTGGAATGATTTTAAAACTTTGAATAAATTTCTTTAAAAAAGAAACGTTTTTGAGAAAGCCGTCCTAAACAGGATTGATTTTAAACTATAAATAAATTGCTTTAAAGAGAAATGCTTTTGAGAAAACTATCTTAAACAGGAATGATTTTAAACTTTGAAAAAATTGCTTTAAAAAAGAAATATTTTTGAGAAACCCGTCCTAAACAGGATTGATTTTAAACTCTGAATAAATTGCTTTAAAAAGTAATGCTTTTGAGAAAACTGTCCTAAACAGGAATCATTTTAAACATTGAATAAATTGCTTTAAAAAAGAAATGTTTTTGAGAAACCCGTCCTAAACAGGATTGATTTTAAACTTTAAATAAATTGCTTTAAAGAGAAATGCTTTTGAGAAATTTATCCTAAACATGAATGATTTTAAACTTTGAATAAATTGCTTAAAAAAAGAAGCACTTTTCAGAAAACCATCCTAAACAGGAATGATTTTAAGCTTTGAATAAATTGCTTTAAAAATAAATGCTTTTGAGACAACTGTCCTAAACAGGATGATTTTAAACTTTAAATAAATTGCTTTAAAAAGAAATGCTTTTGAGAAAACTGTCCTAAATAGGATTAATTTTAAACTCTGAAGAAATTGCTTTAAAAAGAAATGCTTTTGAGAAAACTGCCCTAAACAGGAATAACTTTAAACTTTAAATAAATTGCTTTAAAAAGAAATGCTTTTGAGAAAACTGTCCTAAACAGGAATGACTTTAAACTTTAAATAAATTGCTTGAAAAAGAAACGCTTTTGAGACAACTGTCCTAAACAGGATGATTTTAAACTTTGAATAAATTGCTTTAAAAAAGAAATGTTTTTGAGAAACCCGTCCTAAACAGGATTGATTTTAAACTCTGAATAAATTGCTTTAAAAAGAAATGCTTTTGAGAAAACTGTCCTAAACAGGAATGATTTTAAACATTGAATAAATTGCTTTAAAAAAGAAATGTTTTTGAGAAACCCGTCCTAAACAGTATTGATTTTAAACTTTAAATAAATTGATTTAAAGAGAAATGCTTTTGAGAAAATTATCCTAAACATGAATGATATTAAACTTTCAATAAATTGCTTAAAAAAGAAGCACTTTTGAGAAAACCATCCTAAACAGGAATGATTTTAAGCTTTGAATAAATTGCTTTAAAAAAGAAATGTTTTTGAGAAACCCGTCCTAAACAGTATTGATTTTAAACTTTAAATAAATTGATTTAAAGAGAAATGCTTTTGAGAAAATTATCCTAAACATGAATGATATTAAACTTTGAATAAATTGCTTAAAAAAGAAGCACTTTTGAGAAAACCATCCTAAACAGGAATGATTTTAAGCTTTGAATAAATTGCTTTAAAAATAAATACTTTTGAGAAAACTGTCCTAAACAGGAATCATTTTAAACATTGAATAAATTGCTTTAAAAAAGAAATATTTTTGAGAAGCTCGTCCTAAACAGGATTGATTTTAAACTTTAAGTAAATTGCTTTAAAGAGAAATTCTCTTGAGAAAACTGTCCTAAACAGGATTGATTTTAAACTCTGAAGAAATTGCTTTAAAAAGAAATGCTTTTGAGAAAACTGCCCTAAATAGAAATGACTTTAAACTTTAAATAAATTGCTTTAAAAAGAAATGCTTTTGAAAAAAATGTCCTAAACAGGAATGACTTTAAACTTTAAATAAATTGCTTTAAAAACAAACGCTTTTGAGACAACCGTCCTAAACAGGATGATTTTAAACTTTGAATAAATTGCTTTAAAAAAGAAATGTTTTTGAGAAACCCGTCCTAAACAGGATTGATTTTAAACTCTGAATAAATTGCTTTAAAAAGAAATGCTTTTGAGAAAACTGTCCTAAACAGGAATGATTTTAAACATTGAATAAATTGCTTTAAAAAAGAAATACTTTTGAGAAACCCGTCCTAAACAGGATTGATTTTAAACTTTAAATAAATTGCTTTAAAGAGAAATGCTTTTGAGAAAAATATCCTAAACATGAATGATATTAAACTTTGAATAAATTGTTTAAAAAAAGAAGCACTTTTGAGAAAACCATCCTAAACAGGAATGATTTTAAGCTTTGAATAAATTACTTTAAAAATAAATACTGTTGAGAAAACTGTCCTAAACAGGAATGACTTTAAACTTTAAATAAATTGCTTTAAAAAGAAATGCTTTTGAGAAAACTGTCCTAAACAGGATTGATTTTAAACTCTGAAGAAATTGCTTTAAAAACAAATGCTTTTGAAAAAACTGCCCTAAATAGGAATGACTTTAAAATTAAAATAAATTGCTTTAAAAAGAAATGCTTTTGAAAAACCTGTCCTAAACATGAATGACTTTAAACTTTAAATAAATTGCTTTAAAAAGAAATGCTTTTGAAAAAACTGTCCTAAACAGGAATGACTTTAAACTTTAAATAAATTGCTTTAAAAACAAACGCTTTTGAGACAACTGTCCTAAACAGGATGATTTTAAACTTTGAATAAATTGCTTTAAAAGAGAAATGTTTTTGAGAAAGCCGTCCTAAACAGGATTGATTTTAAACTTTAAATAAATTGCTTTAAAGAGAAATGCTTTTGAGAAATTTATCCTAAACATGAATGATATTAAACTTTGAATAAATTGCTTAAAAAAAGAAGCACTTTTGAGAAAACCATCCTAAACAGGAATGATTTTAAGCTTTGAATAAATTGCTTTAAAAATAAATACTTTTGAGAAAACTGTCCTAAACAGGAATGAGTTTAAACTTTAAATAAATTGCTTTAAAAAGAAATGCTTTTGAGAAAACTGTCTTAAACAGGATTGATTTTAAACTCTGAAGAAATTGCTTAAAAAAAGAAGCACTTTTGAGAAAACCATCCTAAACAGGAATGATTTTAAGCTTTAAATAAATTGCTTTATAAATAAATGCTTTTGAAAAAACTCTCCTAAACAGGAATAATTTTAAAACTTTGAATAAATTGCTTTAAAAAGGAAACGTTTTTATGAAAGCCGTCCTAAACAGGATTGATTTTAAACTTTAAATAAATTGCTTTAAAGAGAAATGCTTTTGAGAAAACTATCGTAAACAGGAATGATTTTAAACTTTGAATAAATTGCTTTAAAAAAGAAATGTTTTTGAGAAACCCGTCCTAAACAGGATTGATTTTAAACTCTGAATAAATTGCTTTAAAAACAAATGCTTTTGAGAAAACTGTCCTAAACAGGAATAATTTTAAACATTGAATAAATTGCTTTAAAAAAGAAATGTTTTTGAGAAACCCGTCCTAAACAGGATTGATTTTAAACTTTAACTAAATTGGTTTAAAGTGAAATGCTTTTGAGAAAATTATCCTAAACAGGAATGATTTTAAACTTTGAATAAATTGCTTAAAAAAATAAGCACTTTTGAGAAAATCATCCTAAACAGGAATGATTTTAAGCTTTGAATAAATTACTTTAAAAATAAATACTTTTGAGAAAACTGTCCTAAACAGGAATCATTTTAAACATTGAATAAATTGCTTTAAAAAAGAAATATTTTTGAGAAGCTCGTCCTAAACAGGATTGATTTTAAACTTTAAGTAAATTGCTTTAAAGAGAAATTCTCTTGAGAAAACTGTCCTAAACAGGATTGATTTTAAACTCTGAAGAAATTGCTTTAAAAAGAAATGCTTTTGAGAAAACTGCCCTAAATAGAAATGACTTTAAACTTTAAATAAATTGCTTTAAAAAGAAATGCTTTTGAAAAAAATGTCCTAAACAGGAATGACTTTAAACTTTAAATAAATTGCTTTAAAAACAAACGTTTTTGAGACAACTGTCCTAAACAGGATGATTTTAAACTTTGAATAAATTGCTTTAAAAAAGAAATGTTTTTGAGAAACCCGTCCTAAACAGGATTGATTTTAAACTCTGAATAAATTGCTTTAAAAAGAAATGCTTTTGAGAAAACTGCCCTAAATAGAAATGACTTTAAACTTTAAATAAATTGCTTTAAAAAGAAATGCTTTTGAAAAAACTGTCCTAAACAAGAATGACTTTAAACTTTAAATAAATTGCTTTAAAAAGAAATGCTTTTGAAAAAACTGTCCTAAACAGGAATGACTTTAAACTTTAAATAAATTGCTTTAAAAATAAATACTTTTGAGAAAACTGTCGTAAACAGGAATGACTTTAAACTTTAAATAAATTGCTTTAAAAAGAAATGCTTTTGAGAAAACTGTCCTAAACAGGATTGATTTTAAACTCTGAAGAAATTGCTTTAAAAAGAAATGCTTTTGAGAAAACTGCCCTAAATAGAAATGACTTTAAACTTTAAATAAATTGCTTTAAAAAGAAATGCTTTTGAAAAAACTGTCCTAAACAAGAATGACTTTAAACTTTAAATAAATTGCTTTAAAAAGAAATGCTTTTGAAAAAACTGTCCTAAACAGGAATGACTTTAAACTTTAAATAAATTTCTTTAAAAAGAAATGCTTTTGAGAAAACTGTCTTAAACAGGAATGACTTTAAACTTTAAATAAATTGCTTTAAAAACAAACGCTTTTGAGACAACTGTCCTAAACAGGATGATTTTAAACTTTGAAGAAATTGCTTAAAAAAAGAAGCACTTTTGAGAAAACCATCCTAAACAGGAATGATTTTAAGCTTTGAATAAATTGCTTTATAAATAAATGCTTTTGAAAAAACTATCCTAAACAGGAATAATTTTAAAACTTTGAATAAATTACTTTAAAAAAGAAATGTTTTTATGAAAGCCGTCCTAAAGAGGATTGATTTTAAACTTTAAATAAATTGCTTTAAAGAGAAATGCTTTTGAGAAAACTATCCTAAACATGAATGATTTTAAACTTTGAATAAATTGCTTTAAAAAAGAAATGTTTTTGAGAAACCCGTCCTAAACAGGATTAATTTTAAACTCTGAATAAATTGCTTTAAAAAGAAATGCTTTTGAGAAAACTGTCCTAAACAGGAATGATTTTAAACATTGAATAAATTGCTTTAAAAAAGAAATGTTTTTGAGAAACCCGTCCTAAACAGGATTGATTTTAAACTCTGAATAAATTGCTTTAAAAAGAAATGCTTTTGAGAAAACTGTCCTAAACAGGAATGATTTTAAACATTGAATAAATTGCTTTAAAAAAGAAATACTTTTGAGAAACCCGTCCTAAACAGGATTGATTTTAAACTTTAAATAAATTGCTTTAAAGAGAAATGCTTTTGAGAAAAATATCCTAAACATGAATGATATTAAACTTTGAATAAATTGTTTAAAAAAAGAAGCACTTTTGAGAAAACCATCCTAAACAGGAATGATTTTAAGCTTTGAATAAATTGCTTTAAAAATAAATACTATTGAGAAAACTGTCCTAAACAGGAATGACTTTAAACTTTAAATAAATTGCTTTAAAAAGAAATGCTTTTGAGAAAACTGTCCTAAACAGGATTAATTTTAAACTCTGAAGCAATTGCTTTTAAAAAGAAATGCTTTTGAGAAAACTGCCCTAAATAGGAATGACTTTAAACTTAAAATAAATTGCTTTAAAAAGAAATGCTTTTGAAAAAACTGTCCTAAACAGGAATGACTTTAAACTTTAAATAAATTGCTTTAAAAAGAAATGCTTTTGAAAAAACTGTCCTAAACAGGAATGACTTTAAACTTTAAATAAATTTCTTTAAAAAGAAATGCGTTTGAGAAAACTGTCCTAAACATGAATGATTTTAAACATTGAATAAATTGCTTTAAAAAAGAAATACTTTTGAGAAACCCGTCCTAAACAGGATTGATTTTAAACTTTAAATAAATTGCTTTAAAGAGAAATGCTTTTGAGAAAATTATCCTAAACAGGAATGATTTTAAACTTTGAATAAATTGCTTAAAAAAATAAGCACTTTTGAGAAAACCATCCAAAACAGGAATGATTTTAAGCTTTGAATAAATTGCTTTAAAAATAAGTACTTTTGAAAAACTATCCTAAACAGGAATGATTTTAAAACTTTGAATAAATTGCTTTAAAAAGAAACGTTTTTAAGAAAGCCGTCCTAAACAGGATTGATTTTAAACTCTGAATAAATTGCTTTAAAAAGAAATGCTTTTGAGAAAACTGCCCTAAACAGGAATAACTTTAAACTTTAAATAAATTGCTTTAAAAAGAAATGCTTTTGAAAAAACTGTCCTAAACAGGAATGACTTTAAACTTTAAATAAATTTCTTTAAAAAGAAATGCTTTTGAGAAAACTGTCCTAAACAGGAATGACTTTAAACTTTAAATAAATTGCTTGAAAAAGAAACGCTTTTGAGACAACTGTCCTAAACAGGATGATTTTAAACTTTGAATAAATTGCTTTAAAAAAGAAATGTTTTTGAGAAACCCGTCCTAAACAGGATTGATTTTAAACTCTGAATAAATTGCTTTAAAAAGAAATGCTTTTGAGAAAACTGTCCTAAACAGGAATGATTTTAAACATTGAATAAATTGCTTTAAAAAAGAAATACTTTTGAGAAACCCGTCCTAAACAGGATTGATTTTAAACTTTAAATAAATTGCTTTTAAAGAGAAATGCTTTTGAGAAAAATATCCTAAACATGAATGATATTAAACTTTGAATAAATTGTTTAAAAAAAGAAGCACTTTTGAGAAAACCATCCTAAACAGGAATGATTTTAAGCTTTGAATAAATTGCTTTAAAAATAAATACTATTGAGAAAACTGTCCTAAACAAGAATGACTTTAAACTTTAAATAAATTGCTTTAAAAAGAAATACTTTTGAGAAAACTGTCCTAAACAGGATTGATTTTAAACTCTGAAGAAATTGCTTTAAAAAGAAATGCTTTTGAGAAAACTGCCCTAAATAGGAATGACTTTAAACTTAAAATAAATTGCTTTAAAAAGAAATGTTTTTGAAAAACCTGTCCTAAACATGAATGACTTTAAACTTTAAATAAATTTCTTTAAAAAGAAATGCTTTTGAGAAAACTGTCCTAAACAGGAATGACTTTAAACTTTAAATAAATTGCTTTAAAAACAAACGCTTTTGAGACAACTGTCCTAAACAGGATGATTTTAAACTTTGAAGAAATTGCTTAAAAAAAGAAGCACTTTTGAGAAAACCATCCTAAACAGGAATGATTTTAAGCTTTGAATAAATTGCTTTATAAATAAATGCTTTTGAAAAAACTATCCTAAACAGGAATAATTTTAAAACTTTGAATAAATTACTTTAAAAAAGAAATGTTTTTATGAAAGCCGTCCTAAAGAGGATTGATTTTAAACTTTAAATAAATTGCTTTAAAGAGAAATGCTTTTGAGAAAACTATCCTAAACATGAATGATTTTAAACTTTGAATAAATTGCTTTAAAAAAGAAATGTTTTTGAGAAACCCGTCCTAAACAGGATTGATTTTAAACTCTGAATAAATTGCTTTAAAAAGAAATGCTTTTGAGAAAACTGTCCTAAACAAGATTAATTTTAAACTCTGAAGAAATTGCTTTAAAAAGAAATGCTTTTGAGAAAACTGTCCTAAACAGGAATGATTTTAAACATTGAATAAATTGCTTTAAAAAAGAAATGTTTTTGAGAAACCCGTCCTAAACAGTATTGATTTTAAACTTTGAATAAATTGCTTTAAAAATAAATACTTTTGAGAAAACTGTCCTAAACAGAAATGACTTTAAACTTTAAATAAATTGTTTTAAAAAGAAATACTTTTGAGAAAACTGTCCTAAACAGGATTGATTTTAAACTCTGAAAAAATTGCTTTAAAAACAAATACTTTTGAGAAAACTGCCCTAAATAGGAATGAATTTAAACTTAAAATAAATTGCTTTAAAAAGAAATACTTTTGAAAAAACTGTCCTAAACATGAATGACTTTAAACTTTAAATAAATTTCTTTAAAAAGAAATGCTTTTGAGAAAACTGTCTTAAACAGGAATGACTTTAAACTTTAAATAAATTGCTTTAAAAGGAAACGCTTTTGAGACAACTGTCCTAAACAAGATGATTTTAAACTTTGAATAAATTGCTTTAAAAAAGAAATGTTTTTGAGAAAGCCGTCCTAAACATGATTGATTTTAAACTTTAAATAAATTGCTTTAAAGAGAAATGCTTTTGAGAAATTTATCCTAAACATGAATGAGATTAAACTTTGAATAAATTGCTTAAAAAAAGAAGCACTTTTGAGAAAACCATCCTAAATAGGAATGATTTTAAGTTTTGAATAAATTGCTTTAAAAATAAATACTTTTGAGAAAACTGTCCTAAACAGGAATGAGTTTAAACTTTAAATAAATTGCTTTAAAAAGAAATGCTTTTGAGAAGCCGTCCTAAACAGGATTGATTTTAAACTCTGAAGAAATTGCTTAAATAAAGAAGCACTTTTGAGAAAACCATCCTAAACAGGAATGATTTTAAGCTTTGAATAAATTGCTTTAAAAATAAGTACTTTTGAAAAACAATCCTAAATAGGAATGATTTTAAAACTTTGAATAAATTGCTTTAAAAACAAACGCTTTTGAGACAACTGTCCTAAACAAGATGATTTTAAACTTTGAATAAATTGCTTTAAAAAAGAAATGTTTTTGAGAAAGCCGTCCTAAACAGGATTGATTTTAAACTTTAAATAAATTGCTTTAAAGAGAAATGCTTTTGAGAAATTTATCCTAAACATGAATGAGATTAAACTTTGAATAAATTGCTTAAAAAAAGAAGCACTTTTGAGAAAACCATCCTAAATAGGAATGATTTTAAGTTTTGAATAAATTGCTTTAAAAATAAATACTTTTGAGAAAATTGTCCTAAACAGGAATGAGTTTAAACTTTAAATAAATTGTTTTAAAAAGAAATGCTTTTGAGAAGCTGTCCTAAACAGGATTGATTTTAAACTCTGAAGAAATTGCTTAAATAAAGAAGCACTTTTGAGAAAACCATCCTAAACAGGAATGATTTTAAGCTTTGAATAAATTGCTTTAAAAATAAGTACTTTTGAAAAACAATCCTAAATAGGAATGATTTTAAAACTTTGAATAAATTGCTTTAAAAAGAAACGTTTTTAAGAAAGCCGTCCTAAACAGGATTGATTTTAAACTCTGAATAAATTGCTTTAAAAAGAAATGCTTTTGAGAAAACTGTCCTAAACAGGAATGATTTTAAACATTGAATAAAATGCTTTAAAAAAGAAATACTTTTGAGAAACCCATCTTAAACAGGATTGATTTTAAACTTTAAATAAATTGCTTTAAAGAGAAATGCTTTTGAGAAAAATATCCTAAACATGAATGATATTAAACTTTGAATAAATTGTTTAAAAAAAGAAGCACTTTTGAGAAAACCATCATAAACAGGAAAGATTTTAAGCTTTGAATAAATTGCTTTAAAAATAAATACTATTGAGAAAACTGTCCTAAACAGGAATGACTTTAAACTTTAAATAAATTGCTTTAAAAAGAAATGCTTTTGAGAAAACTGTCCTAAACAGGATTAATTTTAAACTCTGAAGCAATTGCTTTAAAAAGAAATGCTTTTGAGAAAACTGCCCTAAATAGGAATGACTTTAAACTTAAAATAAATTGCTTTAAAAAGAAATGCTTTTGAAAAAACAGTCCTAAACAGGAATGACTTTAAACTTTAAATAAATTGCTTTAAAAAGAAATGCTTTTGAAAAAACTGTCCTAAACAGGAATGACTTTAAACTTTAAATAAATTTCTTTAAAAAGAAATGCGTTTGAGAAAACTGTCCTAAACAGGAATGATTTTAAACATTGAATAAATTGCTTTAAAAAAGAAATACTTTTGAGAAACCCGTCCTAAACAGGATTGATTTTAAACTTTAAATAAATTGCTTTAAAGAGAAATGCTTTTGAGAAAATTATCCTAAACAGGAATGATTTTAAATTTTGAATAAATTGCTTAAAAAAATAAGCACTTTTGAGAAAACCATCCTAAACAGGAATGATTTTAAGCTTTGAATAAATTGCTTTAAAAATAAGTACTTTTGAAAAACTATCCTAAACAGGAATGTTTTTAAAACTTTGAATAAATTGCTTTAAAAAGAAACGTTTTTAAGAAAGCCGTCCTAAACAGGATTGATTTTAAACTCTGAATAAATTGCTTTAAAAAGAAATGCTTTTGAGAAAACTGCCCTAAACAGGAATAACTTTAAACTGTAAATAAATTGCTTTAAAAAGAAATGCTTTTGAAAAAACTGTCCTAAACAGGAATGACTTTAAACTTTAAATAAATTTCTTTAAAAAGAAATGCTTTTGAGAAAACTGTCCTAAACAGGAATGACTTTAAACTTTAAATATATTGCTTGAAAAAGAAACGCTTCTGAGACAACTGTCCTAAACAGGATGATTTTAAACTTTGAATAAATTGCTTTAAAAGAGAAATGTTTTTGAGAAACCCGTCCTAAACAGGATTGATTTTAAACTCTGAATAAATTGCTTTAAAAAGAAATGCTTTTGAGAAAACTGTCCTAAACAGGAATGATTTTAAACATTGAATAAATTGCTTTAAAAAAGAAATACTTTTGAGAAACCCGTCCTAAACAGGATTGATTTTAAACTTTAAATAAATTGCTTTAAAGAGAAATGCTTTTGAGAAAAATATCCTAAACATGAATGATATTAAACTTTGAATAAATTGTTTAAAAAAAGAAGCACTTTTGAGAAAACCATCCTAAACAGGAATGATTTTAAGCTTTCAATAAATTGCTTTAAAAATAAATACTATTGAGAAAACTGTCCTAAACAGGAATGACTTTAAACTTTAAATAAATTGCTTTAAAAAAAATGCTTTTGAGAAAACTGTCCTGAACAGGATTAATTTTAAACTCTGAAGAAATTGCTTTAAAAAGAAATGCTTTTGAGAAAACTGCCCTAAATAGGAATGACTTTAAACTTTAAATAAATTGCTTGAAAAAGAAACGCTTTTGAGACAACTGTCCTAAACAGGAATCATTTTAAATATTGAATAAATTGCTTTAAAAAAGAAATGCTTTTGAGAAACCCGTCCTAAACAGGATTGATTTTAAACTTTAAATAAATTGCTTTAAAGAGAAATGCTTTTGAGAAAATTATCCTAAACAGGAATGATTTTAAACTTTGAATAAATTGCTTAAAAAAAGAAGCACTTTTGAGAAAACCATCCTAAACAGGAATGATTTTAAGCTTTGAATAAATTGCTTTAAAAATAAGTACTTTTGAAAAACTATCCTAAACAGGAATGATTTTAAAACTTTGAATAAATTGCTTTAAAAAGAAACGTTTTTAAGAAAGCCGTCCTAAACAGGATTGATTTTAAACTCTGAATAAATTGCTTTAAAAAGAAATGCTTTTGAGAAAACTGCCCTAAACAGGAATAACTTTAAAATTTAAATAAATTGCTTTAAAAAGAAATGCTTTTGAAAAAACTGTCCTAAACAGGAATAACTTTAAACTTTAAATAAATTTCTTTAAAAAGAAATGCTTTTGAGAAAACTGTCCTAAACAGGAATGACTTTAAACTTTAAATAAATTGCTTGAAAAAGAAACGCTTTTGAGACAACTGTCCTAAACAGGATGATTTTAAACTTTGAATAAATTGCTTTAAAAAAGAAATGTTTTTGAGAAACCCGTCCTAAACAGGATTGATTTTAAACTCTGAATAAATTGCTTTAAAAAGAAATGCTTTTGAGAAAACTGTCCTAAACAGGAATGATTTTAAACATTGAATAAATTGCTTTAAAAAAGAAATGTTTTTGAGAAACCCGTCCTAAACAGTATTGATTTTAAACTTTAAATAAATTGCTTTAAAGAGAAATGCTTTTGAGAAAATTATCCTAAACATGAATGATTTTAAACTTTGAATAAATTGCTTAAAAAAAGAAGCACTTTAGAGAAAACCATCTTAAACAGGAATGATTTTAAGCTTTGAATAAATTGCTTTAAAAATAAGTACTTTTGAAAAACTATCCTAAACAGGAATGATTTTAAAACTTTGAATAAATTGCTTTAAAAAGAAACGTTTTTAAGAAAGCCGTCCTAAACAGGATTGATTTTAAACTCTGAATAAATTGCTTTAAAAAAAATGCTTTTAAGAAAACTGTCCTAAACAGGAATCATTTTAAAAATTGAATAAATTGCTTTAAAAAAGAAATGTTTTTGAGAAGCCCGTCCTAAACAGGATTGATTTTAAACTTTAGGTCAATTGCTTTAAAGAGAAATGCTTTTGAGAAAATAATCCCAAACAGGAATGATTTTAAACTTTGAATAAATTGCTTAAAAAAAGAAGCACTTTTGAGAAAAACATCCTAAACAGGAATTATTTTAAGCTTTGAATAAATTGCTTTAAAAATAAATGCTTTTGAAAAAACTATCATAAACTGGAATGATTTTAAAACTTTGAATAAATTTCTTTAAAAAAGAAACGTTTTTGAGAAAGCCATCCTAAACAGGATTGATTTTAAACTATAAATAAATTGCTTTAAAGAGAAATGCTTTTGAGAAAACTATCTTAAACAGGAATGATTTTAAACTTTGAAAAAATTGCTTTAAAAAAGAAATATTTTTGAGAAACCCGTCCTAAACAGGATTGATTTTAAACTCTGAATAAATTGCTTTAAAAAGTAATGCTTTTGAGAAAACTGTCCTAAACAGGAATCATTTTAAACATTGAATAAATTGCTTTAAAAAAGAAATGTTTTTGAGAAACCCGTCCTAAACAGGATTGATTTTAAACTTTAAATAAATTGCTTTAAAGAGAAATGCTTTTGAGAAATTTATCCTAAACATGAATGATTTTAAACTTTGAATAAATTGCTTAAAAAAAGAAGCACTTTTCAGAAAACCATCCTAAACAGGAATGATTTTAAGCTTTGAATAAATTGCTTTAAAAATAAATGCTTTTGAGACAACTGTCCTAAACAGGATGATTTTAAACTTTAAATAAATTGCTTTAAAAAGAAATGCTTTTGAGAAAACTGTCCTAAATAGGATTAATTTTAAACTCTGAAGAAATTGCTTTAAAAAGAAATGCTTTTGAGAAAACTGCCCTAAACAGGAATAACTTTAAACTTTAAATAAATTGCTTTAAAAAGAAATGCTTTTGAGAAAACTGTCCTAAACAGGAATGACTTTAAACTTTAAATAAATTGCTTGAAAAAGAAACGCTTTTGAGACAACTGTCCTAAACAGGATGATTTTAAACTTTGAATAAATTGCTTTAAAAAAGAAATGTTTTTGAGAAACCCGTCCTAAACAGGATTGATTTTAAACTCTGAATAAATTGCTTTAAAAAGAAATGCTTTTGAGAAAACTGTCCTAAACAGGAATGATTTTAAACATTGAATAAATTGCTTTAAAAAAGAAATGTTTTTGAGAAACCCGTCCTAAACAGTATTGATTTTAAACTTTAAATAAATTGATTTAAAGAGAAATGCTTTTGAGAAAATTATCCTAAACATGAATGATATTAAACTTTGAATAAATTGCTTAAAAAAGAAGCACTTTTGAGAAAACCATCCTAAACAGGAATGATTTTAAGCTTTGAATAAATTGCTTTAAAAAAGAAATGTTTTTGAGAAACCCGTCCTAAACAGTATTGATTTTAAACTTTAAATAAATTGATTTAAAGAGAAATGCTTTTGAGAAAATTATCCTAAACATGAATGATATTAAACTTTGAATAAATTGCTTAAAAAAGAAGCACTTTTGAGAAAACCATCCTAAACAGGAATGATTTTAAGCTTTGAATAAATTGCTTTAAAAATAAATACTTTTGAGAAAACTGTCCTAAACAGGAATGACTTTAAACTTTAAATAAATTACTTTAAAAAGAAATGCTTTTGAGAAAACTGTCCTAAACAGGATTGATTTTAAACTCTGAAGAAATTGCTTTAAAAAGAAATGCTTTTGAGAAAACTACCCTAAATAGGAATTACTTTAAACTTAAAATAAATTGCTTTAAAAAGAAATGCTTTTGAAAAAACTGTCCTAAACAGGAATGACTTTAAACTTTAAATAAATTTCTTTAAAAAGAAATGCTTTTGAGAAAACTGTCCTAAACAGGAATGACTTTAAACTTTAAATAAATTGCTTGAAAAAGAAACGCTTTTGAGACAACTGTCCTAAACAGGATGATTTTAAACTTTGAATAAATTGCTTTAAAAAAGAAATATTTTTGAGAAACCCGTACTAAACAGGATTGATTTTAAACTCTGAATAAATTGCTTTAAAAAGAAATGCTTTTGAGAAAACTGTCCTAAACAGGAATGATTTTAAACATTGAATAAATTGCTTTAAAAAAGAAATGTTTTTGAGAAACCCGTCCTAAACAGTATTGATTTTAAACTTTAAATAAATTGCTTTAAAGAGAAATGCTTTTGAGAAAATTATCCTAAACATGAATGATTTTAAACTTTGAAAATTGCTTAAAAAAAGAAGCACTTTTGAGAAAATCATCCTAAACAGGAATGATTTTAAGCTTTGAATAAATTGCTTTAAAAATAAATACTTTTGAGAAAACTGTCCTAAACAGGAATGACTTTAAACTTTAAATAAATTGCTTTAAAAATAAATGCTTTTGAGAAAACTGTCCTAAATAGGATTAATTTTAAACTCTGAAGAAATTGCTTTAAAAAGAAATGTTTTTGAGAAAACTGCCCTAAACAGTAATAACTTTAAACTTTAAATAAATTGCTTTAAAAAGAAATGCTTTTGAAAAAACTGTCCTAAACAGGAATGACTTTAAACTTTAAATAAATTTCTTTAAAAAGAAATGTTTTTGAGAAAACTGTCCTAAACAGGAATGACTTTAAACTTTAAATAAATTGCTTGAAAAAGAAATGCTTTTGAGGCAACTGTCCTAAACAGGATGATTTTAAACTTTGAATAAATTGCTTTAAAAAAGAAATGTTTTTGAGAAACCTGTCCTAAACAGGATTGATTTTAAACTCTGAATAAATTGCTTTAAAAAGAAATGCTTTTAAGAAAACTGTCCTAAACAGGAATGATTTTAAACATTGAATAAATTGCTTTAAAAAAGAAATACTTTTGAGAAACCCATCCTAAACAGGATTGATTTTAAACTTTAAATAAATTGATTTAAAGAGAAATGCTTTTGAGAAAATTATCCTAAACATGAATGATATTAAACTTTGAATAAATTGCTTAAAAAAGAAGCACTTTTGAGAAAACCATCCTAAACAGGAATGATTTTAAGCTTTGAATAAATTGCTTTAAAAATAAATACTTTTGAGAAAACTGTCGTAAACAGGAATGACTTTAAACTTTAAATAAATTGCTTTAAAAAGAAATGCTTTTGAGAAAACTGTCCTAAACAGGATTGATTTTAAACTCTGAAGAAATTGCTTTAAAAAGAAATGCTTTTGAGAAAACTACCCTAAATAGGAATTACTTTAAACTTAAAATAAATTGCTTTAAAAAGAAATGCTTTTGAAAAAACTGTCCTAAACAGGAATGACTTTAAACTTTAAATAAATTTCTTTAGAAAGAAATGCTTTTGAGAAAACTGTCCTAAACAGGAATGACTTTAAACATTAAATAAATTGCTTTAAAAAGAAACGCTTTTGAGACAACTGTCCTAAACAGGATGATTTTAAATTTTGAATAAATTGCTTTAAAAAAGAAATGTTTTTGAGAAACCCGTCCTAAACAGGATTGATTTTAAACTCTGAATAAATTGCTTTAAAAAGAAATGCTTCTGAGAAAACTGTTCTAAACAGGAATGATTTTAAAAATTGAATAAATTGCTTTAATAAAGAAATGTTTTTGAGAAACCCGTCCTAAACAGGATTGATTTTAAACTTTAAATAAATTGCTTTAAAGAGAAATGCTTTTGAGAAAATTATCCTAAACAGGAATGATTTTAAACTTTGAATAAATTGCTTAAAAAAAGAAACACTTTTGAGAAAACCATCCTAAACAGGAATGATTTTAAGCTTTGAATAAATTGCTTTATAAATAAATGCTTTAGAAAAAACTATCCTAAACAGGAATAATTTTAAAACTTTGAATAAATTACTTTAAAAAAGAAACGTTTTTATGAAAGCCGTCCTAAACAGGATTGATTTTAAACTTTAAATAAATTGCTTTCAAGAGAAATGCTTTTGAGAAAACTATCCTAAACGGGAATGATTTTAAACTTTGAATAAATTGCTTTAAAAAAGAAATGTTTTTGAGAAACCCGTCCTAAACAGGATTGATTTTAAACTCTGAATAAATTGCTTTAAAAAGAAATGCTTTTGAGAAAACTATTCTAAACAGGAATGATTTAAAACATTGAATAAATTGCTTTAAAAAAGAAATGTTTTTGAGAAACCCGTCCTAAACAGGATTGATTTTAAACTTTAACTAAATTGCTTTAAAGAGAAATGCTTTTGAGAAAATTATCCTAAACAGGAATGATTTTAAACTTTGAATAAATTGCTTAAAAAAAGAAGCACTTTAGAGAAAACCATCTTAAACAGGAATGATTTTAAGCTTTGAATAAATTGCTTTAAAAATAAGTACTTTTGAAAAACTATCCTAAACAGGAATGATTTTAAAACTTTGAATAAATTGCTTTAAAAAGAAATGTTTTTAAGAAAGCCGTCCTAAACAGGATTGATTTTAAACTCTGAATAAATTGCTTTAAAAAAAATGCTTTTAAGAAAACTGTCCTAAACAGGAATCATTTTAAAAATTGAATAAATTGCTTTAAAAAAGAAATGTTTTTGAGAACCCGTCCTAAACAGGATTGATTTTAAACTTTAAGTCAATTGCTTTAAAGAGAAATGCTTTTGAGAAAATAATCCCAAACAGGAATGATTTTAAACTTTGAATAAATTGCTTAAAAAAAGAAGCACTTTTGAGAAAAACATCCTAAACAGGAATGATTTTAGGCTTTGAATAAATTGCTTTAAAAATAAATGCTTTTGAAAAAACTATCATAAACTGGAATGATTTTAAAACTTTGAATAAATTTCTTTAAAAAAGAAACGTTTTTGAGAAAGCCGTCCTAAACAGGATTGATTTTAAACTATAAATAAATTGCTTTAAAGAGAAATGCTTTTGAGAAAACTATCTTAAACAGGAATGATTTTAAACTTTGAAAAAATTGCTTTAAAAAAGAAATATTTTTGAGAAACCCGTCCTAAACAGGATTGATTTTAAACTCTGAATAAATTGCTTTAAAAAGTAATGCTTTTGAGAAAACTGTCCTAAACAGGAATCATTTTAAACATTGAATAAATTGCTTTAAAAAAGAAATGTTTTTGAGAAACCCGTCCTAAACAGGATTGATTTTAAACTTTAAATAAATTGCTTTAAAGAGAAATGCTTTTGAGAAATTTATCCTAAACATGAATGATTTTAAACTTTGAATAAATTGCTTAAAAAAAGAAGCACTTTTCAGAAAACCATCCTAAACAGGAATGATTTTAAGCTTTGAATAAATTGCTTTAAAAATAAATGCTTTTGAGACAACTGTCCTAAACAGGATGATTTTAAACTTTAAATAAATTGCTTTAAAAAGAAATGCTTTTGAGAAAACTGTCCTAAATAGGATTACTTTTAAACTCTGAAGAAATTGCTTTAAAAAGAAATGCTTTTGAGAAAACTGCCCTAAACAGGAATAACTTTAAACTTTAAATAAATTGCTTTAAAAAGAAATGCTTTTGAGAAAACTGTCCTAAACAGGAATGACTTTAAACTTTAAATAAATTGCTTGAAAAAGAAACGCTTTTGAGACAACTGTCCTAAACAGGATGATTTTAAACTTTGAATAAATTGCTTTAAAAAAGAAATGTTTTTGAGAAACCCGTCCTAAACAGGATTGATTTTAAACTCTGAATAAATTGCTTTAAAAAGAAATGCTTTTGAGAAAACTGTCCTAAACAGGAATGATTTTAAACATTGAATAAATTGCTTTAAAAAAGAAATGTTTTTGAGAAACCCGTCCTAAACAGTATTGATTTTAAACTTTAAATAAATTGATTTAAAGAGAAATGCTTTTGAGAAAATTATCCTAAACATGAATGATATTAAACTTTGAATAAATTGCTTAAAAAAGAAGCACTTTTGAGAAAACCATCCTAAACAGGAATGATTTTAAGCTTTGAATAAATTGCTTTAAAAAAGAAATGTTTTTGAGAAACCCGTCCTAAACAGTATTGATTTTAAACTTTAAATAAATTGATTTAAAGAGAAATGCTTTTGAGAAAATTATCCTAAACATGAATGATATTAAACTTTGAATAAATTGCTTAAAAAAGAAGCACTTTTGAGAAAACCATCCTAAACAGGAATGATTTTAAGCTTTGAATAAATTGCTTTAAAAATAAATACTTTTGAGAAAACTGTCCTAAACAGGAATGACTTTAAACTTTAAATAAATTACTTTAAAAAGAAATGCTTTTGAGAAAACTGTCCTAAACAGGATTGATTTTAAACTCTGAAGAAATTGCTTTAAAAAGAAATGCTTTTGAGAAAACTACCCTAAATAGGAATTACTTTAAACTTAAAATAAATTGCTTTAAAAAGAAATGCTTTTGAAAAAACTATCCTAAACAGGAATGACTTTAAACTTTAAATAAATTTCTTTAAAAAGAAATGCTTTTGAGAAAACTGTCCTAAACAGGAATGACTTTAAACTTTAAATAAATTGCTTGAAAAAGAAACGCTTTTGAGACAACTGTCCTAAACAGGATGATTTTAAACTTTGAATAAATTGCTTTAAAAAAGAAATATTTTTGAGAAACCCGTACTAAACAGGATTGATTTTAAACTCTGAATAAATTGCTTTAAAAAGAAATGCTTTTGAGAAAACTGTCCTAAACAGGAATGATTTTAAACATTGAATAAATTGCTTTAAAAAAGAAATGTTTTTGAGAAACCCGTCCTAAACAGTATTGATTTTAAACTTTAAATAAATTGCTTTAAAGAGAAATGCTTTTGAGAAAATTATCCTAAACATGAATGATTTTAAACTTTGAAAATTGCTTAAAAAAAGAAGCACTTTTGAGAAAATCATCCTAAACAGGAATGATTTTAAGCTTTGAATAAATTGCTTTAAAAATAAATACTTTTGAGAAAACTGTCCTAAACAGGAATGACTTTAAACTTTAAATAAATTGCTTTAAAAATAAATGCTTTTGAGAAAACTGTCCTAAATAGGATTAATTTTAAACTCTGAAGAAATTGCTTTAAAAAGAAATGTTTTTGAGAAAACTGCCCTAAACAGGAATAACTTTAAACTTTAAATAAATTGCTTTAAAAAGAAATGCTTTTGAAAAAACTGTCCTAAACAGGAATGACTTTAAACTTTAAATAAATTTCTTTAAAAAGAAATGTTTTTGAGAAAACTGTCCTAAACAGGAATGACTTTAAACTTTAAATAAATTGCTTGAAAAAGAAATGCTTTTGAGGCAACTGTCCTAAACAGGATGATTTTAAACTTTGAATAAATTGCTTTAAAAAAGAAATGTTTTTGAGAAACCTGTCCTAAACAGGATTGATTTTAAACTCTGAATAAATTGCTTTAAAAAGAAATGCTTTTAAGAAAACTGTCCTAAACAGGAATGATTTTAAACATTGAATAAATTGTTTTAAAAAAGAAATACTTTTGAGAAACCCATCCTAAACAGGATTGATTTTAAACTTTAAATAAATTGATTTAAAGAGAAATGCTTTTGAGAAAATTATCCTAAACATGAATGATATTAAACTTTGAATAAATTGCTTAAAAAAGAAGCACTTTTGAGAAAACCATCCTAAACAGGAATGATTTTAAGCTTTGAATAAATTGCTTTAAAAATAAATACTTTTGAGAAAACTGTCCTAAACAGGAATGACTTTAAACTTTAAATAAATTGCTTTAAAAAGAAATGCTTTTGAGAAAACTGTCTTAAACAGGATTGATTTTAAACTCTGAAGAAATTGCTTTAAAAAGAAATGCTTTTGAGAAAACTACCCTAAATAGGAATTACTTTAAACTTAAAATAAATTGCTTTAAAAAGAAATGCTTTTGAAAAAACTGTCCTAAACAGGAATGACTTTAAACTTTAAATAAATTTCTTTAGAAAGAAATGCTTTTGAGAAAATTGTCCTAAACATGAATGACTTTAAACATTAAATAAATTGCTTTAAAAAGAAACGCTTTTGAGACAACTGTCCTAAACAGGATGATTTTAAATTTTGAATAAATTGCTTTAAAAAAGAAATGTTTTTGAGAAACCCGTCCTAAACAGGATTGATTTTAAACTCTGAATAAATTGCTTTAAAAAGAAATGCTTCTAAGAAAACTGTTCTAAACAGGAATGATTTTAAAAATTGAATAAATTGCTTTAATAAAGAAATGTTTTTGAGAAACCCGTCCTAAACAGGATTGATTTTAAACTTTAAATAAATTGCTTTAAAGAGAAATGCTTTTGAGAAAATTATCCTAAACAGGAATGATTTTAAACTTTGAATAAATTGCTTAAAAAAAGAAGCACTTTTGAGAAAACCATCCTAAACAGGAATGATTTTAAGCTTTGAATAAATTGCTTTATAAATAAATGCTTTAGAAAAAACTATCCTAAACAGGAATAATTTTAAAACTTTGAATAAATTACTTTAAAAAAGAAACGTTTTTATGAAAGCCGTCCTAAACAGGATTGATTTTAAACTTTAAATAAATTGCTTTCAAGAGAAATGCTTTTGAGAAAACTATCCTAAACGGGAATGATTTTAAACTTTGAATAAATTGCTTTAAAAAAGAAATGTTTTTGAGAAACCCGTCCTAAACAGGATTGATTTTAAACTCTGAATAAATTGCTTTAAAAAGAAATGCTTTTGAGAAAACTGTTCTAAACAGGAATGATTTAAAACATTGAATAAATTGCTTTAAAAAAGAAATGTTTTTGAGAAACCCGTCCTAAACAGGATTGATTTTAAACTTTAACTAAATTGCTTTAAAGAGAAATGCTTTTAAGAAAATTATCCTAAACAGGAATGATTTTAAACTTTGAATAAATTGCTTAAAAAAAGAAGCACTTTAGTGAAAACCATCCTAAACAGGAATGATTTTAAGCTTTGAATAAATTGCTTTAAAAATAAGTACTTTTGAAAAACTATCCTAAACAGGAATGATTTTAAAACTTTGAATAAATTGCTTTAAAAAGAAACGTTTTTAAGAAAGCCGTCCTAAACAGGATTGATTTTAAACTCTGAATAAATTGCTTTAAAAAAAATGCTTTTAAGAAAACTGTCCTAAACAGGAATCGTTTTAAACATTGAATAAATTGCTTTAAAAAAGAAATGTTTTTGAGAAGCCCGTCCTAAACAGGATTGATTTTAAACTTTAAGTCAATTGCTTTAAAGAGAAATGCTTTTGAGAAAATAATCCCAAACAGGAATGATTTTAAACTTTGAATAAATTGCTTAAAAAAAGAAGCACTTTTGAGAAAAACATCCTAAACAGGAATGATTTTAAGCTTTGAATAAATTGCTTTAAAAATAAATGCTTTTGAAAAAACTATCATAAACTGGAATGATTTTAAAACTTTGAATAAATTGCTTTAAAAAAGAAACATTTTTGAGAAAGCCGTCCTAAACAGGATTGATTTTAAACTATAAATAAATTGCTTTAAAGAGAAATGCTTTTGAGAAAACTATCTTAAACAGGAATGATTTTAAACTTTGAAAAAATTGCTTTAAAAAAGAAATATTTTTGAGAAACCCGTCCTAAACAGGATTGATTTTAAACTCTGAATAAATTGCTTTAAAAAGTAATGCTTTTGAGAAAACTGTCCTAAACAGGAATCATTTTAAACATTGAATAAATTGCTTTAAAAAAGAAATGTTTTTGAGAAACCCGTCCTAAACAGGATTGATTTTAAACTTTAAATAAATTGCTTTAAAGAGAAATGCTTTTGAGAAATTTATCCTAAACATGAATGATTTTAAACTTTGAATAAATTGCTTAAAAAAAGAAGCACTTTTCAGAAAACCATCCTAAACAGGAATGATTTTAAGCTTTGAATAAATTGCTTTAAAAATAAATGCTTTTGAGATAACTGTCCTAAACAGGATGATTTTAAACTTTAAATAAATTGCTTTAAAAAGAAATGCTTTTGAGAAAACTGTCCTAAATAGGATTAATTTTAAACTCTGAAGAAATTGCTTTAAAAAGAAATGCTTTTGAGAAAACTGCCCTAAACAGGAATAACTTTAAACTTTAAATAAATTGCTTTAAAAAGAAATGCTTTTGAAAAAACTGTCCTAAACAGGAATGACTTTAAACTTTAAATAAATTTCTTTAAAAAGAAACGTTTTTGAGAAAACTGTCCTAAACAGGAATGACTTTAAACTTTAAATAAATTGCTTGAAAAAGAAACGCTTTTGAGACAACTGTCCTAAACAGGATGATTTTAAACTTTGAATAAATTGCTTTAAAAAAGAAATGTTTTTGAGAAACCTGTCACGCCCCGACCCGCAGGTTCGGCCACGTGACAACCGCCGTACTACCTCGAGATGCGTGCCTCGTCAGGCGGGCAACCAAGATGATACAAGGCTTAAAAATAAAGGATATTCGAGCAATATATGAAATACATATGAAATTATCATAGATAATACAGTTTCAAAATATTTAAAATAAATATCACATCTTACAATATTCCATGCAGCGGAAAATATTATTTTTAAATTCACAAATGTATAGGTAAGATGTAATAATATCCCGAGCCAAGTAACACAAAGCAAAAGGGTGGCACCTACATAATCGTGTCCACAGAAACGAACTGGGATCACTGGCCACCAGGACGTCCGCCGTCCAATATCTGATGATCTGAGAACAAAAGTGAATGGGGTGAGTACATAATCTTGTACCCAGTGAGAGACTCGGTTATAAAGACCGATCACCTCAGGCTGGGGATATGAAATAATCCAAATATCAATTTAATAAATCATTTACTGAAGTATAGTAAATCCCATACCAAATCAAATATCAAATATCAAATTCATAATAATATTTACATAAGGGCTGGCATCTGAAATTTGTCCCAATAAGGTATACCCGTGCACTGGGGTATCCACTGGACCGTCAAGGGTTACTTTCTATTTTAAAACATTTACTTTATTCTCTGGCCCATTCCCTTGAAGTTTGCCATACTGTGGTGGAACACAGCATCCGAAGTCCTGGCGAGTTTCCCTACGCGCCTCTCGCAACCAGGAGCGACTCACCGTGCCCCTCGATAGGCGGTCCACGGCTGAGTAACACGCATGCATCTCAACTCGGTCCACGCTCCCACATATTGGAGCCCCGAGGACAATACTCAATCTCTCATCTCTCAGGGGTATCATTCCCCAATAATAATCAATAATTATATTAATTTCTCAGGGGTATCGTTCCCCAAACCATAAACAATAATAATTTCAATATATCAAATTTATTGAAATTCCCACCCTTAAAATCATTTGTAAACTCAGTGTGTGAGGGTGGACAATTCATACCCCAAAACATATATAAACAATTTAGTAAAGCATTTATAAATAAATTTGCAAACGGTTAACCCTCAATGGTCAACCAATATAATCCAAGCCACTCACTAGTGAGGAGAGTTGAATACTCCCCGATTACCCACGTATGCCTTGGTTCAAATTGCTACCGGTCCAAATCTCGTACGATCACGTACCTAAATAATCAAATTAAATTCTAATTTGATTAATAAAATATTCAATCAATGTTCAAATCATAAATCAACACCAATTAAAGGTCTCGGACTAAAATTGATAAGTCCAGAAGTCAATTGGAGCTAATTGGAGTCAATTGGGGTCAAATGGGGTCTAGGGTTGCAAAATTACCAAAATACCCCTGGTGCTACAGTACCCTTGCCGACAGTGATGTTCCGGCGCCGGAACTAGTCAGAACCGGCGCCGGTTCTGTTCTAGAATTAAGGCCGAGTTTCAACCATAATCTTTTTCAGCTCGATTTAAGTTCAATTCACAACCAATCCGCATCAAAATTGAAACACAGCATGATAAACACATGATCTATGGATTTACAGCTTCAAGAACGGAATCAAACAACCAATCATGCTCGAATTTTGAATTAAATCACTGAGAGTTGACTTATCTTGGACAAAACAGAAATATCAACTTCAATCAACGAAATCTCTTAGCTCAGACCATGAAATCAAGCGTATAAACTATCAAATTAAAACTTGATGAGTCTAGAACAACATACCAAATTCTCAGCCAAGACGCACGGTTGAATCAAAAGATATGAGCTGATGAACAATCTGTCGCCAAATTTCCAGATTTCTAGATTTGAAAATTTTCTTGATAATCTTATTGTTTTGATCATCAAGAAGACAAGAGAAGTTGTTATTGATGTTTGATTAAGTGTTTGAAAGGAGATTGAGGTTTTAATTCAGAAGAATCGAGAGAGAGCTCGGAGAAAATTTGAAGAACAAAGAGAAGAAATGAAATTGGGGGTTCTCGGGTGAGCCGAGACCCAATTTAATCGACCAATTCCGGCACCGGTATTGGTCAGTTCCGGCGCCGGAATCAACAGAGTCAAGTTGACTCCGGTCAACTCGGTCAAACATCCTCGGAATCCGTGCCCAAGTGGGACCCACATCTCGGAACTTCAATTTAAGGATTTTTAAGCTTGAAATCGAGCTAAATGATGTTTAAAACATCCATGAGAAGTCAAATTTGATATATAGACAAGACAGCAATTCATAATCATAGAACTTGACACGTGCGGAGTAGGTCCGGGCGTGTCAAAACCCGTCCTAAACAGGATTGATTTTAAACTCTGAATAAATTGCTTTAAAAAGAAATGCTTTTGAGAAAACTGTCCTAAACAGGAATGATTTTAAACATTGAATAAATTGCTTTAAAAAAGATATGTTTTTAAGAAACCCGTCCTAAACAGTATTGATTTTAAACTTTAAATAAATTGCTTTAAAGAGAAATGCTTTTGAGAAAATTATCCTAAACATGAATGATTTTAAACTTTGAATAAATTTCTTAAAAAAAGAAGCACTTTTGAGAAAATCATCCTAAACCGGAATGATTTTAAGCTTTGAATAAATTGCTTTAAAAATAAATACTTTTGAGAAAACTGTCATAAACAGGAATGACTTTAAACTTTAAATAAATTGCTTTAAAAATAAATGCTTTTGAGACAACTGTCCTAAACAGGATGATTTTAAACTTTGAATAAATTGCTTTAAAAAAGAAATGTTTTTGAGAAACCCGTCCTAAACAGGATTGATTTTAAACTCTGAATAAATTGCTTTAAAAAGAAATGCTTTTGAGAAAACTGTCCTAAACAGGAATGATTTTAAACATTGAATAAATTGCTTTAAAAAAGAAATACTTTTGAGAAAACCATCCTAAACAGGAATGATTTTAAGCTTTGAATAAATTTCTTTAAAAATAAGTACTTTTGAAAAACTATCCTAAACAGGAATGATTTTAAAACTTTGAATAAATTGCTTTAAAAAGAAACGTTTTTAAGAAAGCCGTCCTAAACAGGATTGATTTTAAACTCTGAATAAATTGCTTTAAAAAAATGCTTTTGAGAAAACTGTCCTAAACAGGAATGATTTTAAACATTGAATAAATTGCTTTAAAAAAGAAATATTTTTGAGAAACCCGTCCTAAACAGGATTGATTTTAAACTCTGAATAAATTGCTTTAAAAAGAAATACTTTTGAGAAAACTGTCCTAAACAGGAATGATTTTAAACGTTGAATAAATTGCTTTAAAAAAGAAATGTTTTTGAGAAACCCGTCCTAAACAGTATTTATTTTAAACTTTAAATAAATTGCTTTAAAGAGAAATGCTTTTGAGAAAATTATCCTAGACATGATTGATTTTAAACTTTGAATAAATTGCTTAAAAAAAGAAGCACTTTTGAGAAAATCATACTAAACAGGAATGATTTTAAGCTTTGAATAAATTCCTTTAAAAATAAATACTTTTGAGAAAACTGTCCTAAACAGGAATGACTTTAAACTTTAAATAAATTGCTTTAAAAATAAATGCTTTTGAGACAACTGTCCTAAACAGGAATGATTTTAAAACTTTGAATAAATTGCTTTAAAAAGAAACGTTTTTAAGAAAGCCGTCCTAAACAGGATTGATTTTAAACTCTGAATAAATTGCTTTAAAAAGAAATGCTTTTGAGAAAACTGCCTTAAACAGGAATAACTTTAAACTTTAAATAAATTGCTTTAAAAAGAAATGCTTTTAAAAAAACTGTCCTAAACAAGAATGACTTTAAACTTTAAATAAATTTCTTTAAAAAGAAATGCTTTTGAGAAAACTGTCCTAAACAGGAATGACTTTAAACTTTAAATAAATTGCTTGAAAAAGAAACGCTTTTGAGACAACTGTCCTAAACAGGATGATTTTAAACTTTGAATAAATTACTTTAAAAAAGAAATGTTTTTGAGAAACCCGTCCTAAACAGGATTGATTTTAAACTCTGAATAAATTGCTTTAAAAAGAAATGCTTTTGAGAAAACTGTCCTAAACAGGAATGATTTTAAACATTGAATAAATTGCTTTAAAAAAGAAATGTTTTTGAGAAACCCGTCCTAAACAGTATTTATTTTAAACTTTAAATAAATTGCTTTAAAGAGAAATGCTTTTGAGAAAATTATCCTAAACATGATTGATTTTAAACTTTGAATAAATTGCTTAAAAAAAGAAGCACTTTTGAGAAAATCATCCTAAACAGGAATGATTTTAAGCTTTGAATAAATTCCTTTAAAAATAAATACTTTTGAGAAAACTGTCCTAAACAGGAATGACTTTAAACTTTAAATAAATTGCTTTAAAAATAAATGTTTTTGAGACAACTGTCCTAAACAGGATGATTTTAAACTTTGAATAAATTGCTTTAAAAAAGAAATGTTTTTGAGAAACCCGTCCTAAACAGGATTGATTTTAAACTCTGAATAAATTGCTTTAAAAAGAAATGCTTTTAAGAAAACTGTCCTAAACAGGAATGATTTTAAACATTGAATAAATTGCTTTAAAAAAGAAATACTTTTGAGAAACCCATCCTAAACAGGACTGATTTTAAACTTTAAATAAATTGATTTAAAGAGAAATGCTTTTGAGAAAATTATCCTAAACATGAATGATATTAAACTTTGAATAAATTGCTTAAAAAAGAAGCACTTTTGAGAAAACCATCCTAAACAGGAATGATTTTAAGCTTTGAATAAATTGCTTTAAAAATAAATACTTTTAAGAAAACTGTCCTAAACAGGAATGACTTTAAACTTTAAATAAATTGCTTTAAAAAGAAATGCTTTTGAGAAAACTGTCCTAAACAGGATTGATTTTAAACTCTGAAAAAATTGCTTTAAAAAGAAATGCTTTTGAGAAAACTACCCTAAATAGGAATTACTTTAAACTTAAAATAAATTGCTTTAAAAAGAAATGCTTTTGAAAAAACTGTCCTAAACAGGAATGACTTTAAACATTAAATAAATTACTTTAAAAAGAAACGCTTTTGAGACAACTGTCCTAAATAGGATGATTTTAAATTTTGAATAAATTGCTTTAAAAAAGAAATGTTTTTGAGAAACCCGTCCTAAATAGGATTGATTTTAAACTCTGAATAAATTGCTTTAAAAAGAAATGCTTCTGAGAAAACTGTCCTAAACAGGAATGATTTTGAAAATTGAATAAATTGCTTTAATAAAGAAATGTTTTTGAGAAACCCGTCCTAAACAGGATTGATTTTAAACTTTAAATAAATTGCCTTAAAGAGAAATGCTTTTGAGAAAATTATCCTAAACAGCAATGATTTTAAACTTTGAATAAATTGCTTAAAAAAAGAAGCACTTTTGAGAAAACCATCCTAAACAGGAATGATTTTAAGCTTTGAATAATTTGCTTTATAAATAAATGCTTTAGAAAAAACTATCCTAAGCAGGAATAATTTTAAAACTTTGAATAAATTACTTTAAAAAAGAAACGTTTTTATGAAAGCCGTCCTAAACAGGATTGATTTTAAACTTTAAATAAATTGCTTTCAAGAGAAATGCTTTTGAGAAAACTATCCTAAACAGGAATGATTTTAAACTTTGAATAAATTGCTTTAAAAAAGAAATGTTTTTGAGAAACCCGTCCTAAACAAGATTGATTTTAAACTCTGAATAAATTTCTTTAAAAAGAAATGCTTTTGAGAAAACTGTTCTAAACAGGAATGATTTAAAACATTGAATAAATTGTTTTAAAAAAGAAATGTTTTTGAGAAACCCGTCCTAAACAGGATTGATTTTAAACTTTAACTAAATTGCTTTAAAGAGAAATGCTTTTGAGAAAATTATCCTAAACAGGAATGATTTTAAACTTTGAATAAATTGTTTAAAAAAAGAAGCACTTTTCAGAAAACCATCCTAAACAGGAATGATTTTAAGCTTTGGATAAATTGCTTTAAAAATTAGTACTTTTGAAAAACTATCTTAAACAGGAATGATTTTACAACTTTGAATAAATTGCTTTAAAAAGAAACGTTTTTAAGAAAGCCGTCATAAACAGGATTGATTTTAAACTCTGAATAAATTGCTTTAAAAAAAATGCTTTTAAGAAAACTATCCTAAACAGGAATCATTTTAAACATTGAATAAATTGCTTTAAAAAAGAAATGTTTTTGAGAAGCCCGTCCTAAACAGGATTGATTTTAAACTTTAAGTCAATTGCTTTAAAGAGAAATGCTTTTGAGAAAATAATCCCAAACAGGAATGATTTTAAACTTTGAATAAATTGCTTAAAAAAAGAAGCACTTTTGAGAAAAACATCCTAAACAGGATTGATTTTAAACTCTGAATAAATTGCTTTAAAAAGAAATGCTTTTGAGAAAACTGTCCTAAACAGGAATGATTTTAAACATTGAATAAATTGCTTTAAAAAAGATATGTTTTTAAGAAACCCGTCCTAAACAGTATTGATTTTAAACTTTAAATAAATTGCTTTAAAGAGAAATGCTTTTGAGAAAATTATCCTAAACATGAATGATTTTAAACTTCGAATAAATTGCTTAAAAAAAGAAGTACTTTTGAGAAAATCATCCTAAACATGAATGATTTTAAGCTTTGAATAAATTACTTTAAAAATAAAAACTTTTGAGAAAACTGTCATAAACAGGAATGACTTTAAACTTTAAATAAATTGCTTTAAAAATAAATTCTTTTGAGACAACTGTCCTAAATAGGATGATTTTAAACTTTGAATAAATTGCTTTAAAAAAGAAATGTTTTTGAGAAACCCGTCCTAAACAGGATTGATTTTAAACTCTGAATAAATTGTTTAAAAAGAAATGCTTTTGAGAAAACTGTCCTAAACAGGAATGATTTTAAACATTGAATAAATTGCTTTAAAAAAGAAATACTTTTGAGAAAACCATCCTAAACAGGAATGATTTTAAGCTTTGAATAAATTGCTTTAAAAATAAGTGCTTTTGAAAAACTATCCTAAATAGGAATGATTTTAAAACTTTGAATAAATTGCTTTAAAAAGAAACGTTTTTAAGAAAGCCGTCCTAAACAGGATTGATTTTAAACTCTGAATAAATTGCTTTAAAAAAATACTTTTGAGAAAACTATCCTAAACAGGAATGATTTTAAACATTGAATAAATTGCTTTAAAAAAGAAATGTTTTTGAGAAGCCCGTCCTAAACAGGATTGATTTTAAACTTTAAGTAAATTGCTTTAAAGAGAAATGCTTTTGAGAAAATTATCCTAAACATGAATGATATTAAACTTTGAATAAATTGCTTAAAAAAAGAAGCACTTTTGAGAAAACCATTCTAAACAGGAATGATTTTAAGCTTCGAATAAATTGCATTAAAAATAAATGCTTTTGAAAAAACTATCCTAAATTGGAATGATTTTAAAACTTTGAATAAATTGCTTTAAAAAAGAAACGTTTTCGAGAAAGCCATCCTAAACAGGATTGATTTTAAACTTTAAATAAATTGCTTTAAAGAGAAATGCTTTTGAGAAAACTATCTTAAACAGGAACGATTTTAAACATTGAAAAAATTGCTTTAAAAAAGAAATATTTTTGAGAAACCCGTCCTAAACAGAATTGATTTTAAACTCTGAATAAATTGCTTTAAAAAGTAATGCTTTTGAGAAATTTATCCTAAACATGAATGATTTTAAACTTTGAATAAATTGCTTAAAAAAAGAAGCACTTTTGAGAAAACCATCCTAAACAGGAATGATTTTAAGCTTTGAATAAATTGCTTTAAAAATAAATACTTTTGAGAAAACTGTCCTAAACAGGAATGACTTTAAACTTTAAATAAATTGCTTTAAAAAGAAATGTTTTGAGAAAACTATCCTAAATAGGATTAATTTTAAACTCCGAAGAAATTGCTTTAAAAAGAAATGCTTTAGAGAAAACTGCCCTAAACAGGAATAACTTTAAACTTTAAATAAATTGCTTTAAAAAGAAATGCTTTTGAAAAAACTGTCCTAAACAGGAATGACTTTAAACTTTAAATAAATTGCTTTAAAAAGAAATGCTTTTGAGAAAACTGTCCTAAACAGGAATGACTTTAAACTTTAAATAAATTGCTTGAAAAAGAAACGCTTTTGAAACAACTGTCCTAAACAGGATGATTTTAAACTTTGAATAAATTGCTTTGAAAAAGAAATGTTTTTGAGAAACCCGTCCTAAACAGGATTGATTTTAAACTCTGAATAAATTGCTTTAAAAAGAAATGCTTTTGAGAAAACTGTCCTAAACAGGAATGATTTTAAACATTGAATAAATTGCTTTAAAAAAGAAATGTTTTTGAGAAACCCGTCCTAAACAGTATTGATTTTAAACTTTAAATAAATTGCTTTAAAGAGAAATGCTTTTGAGAAAATTATCCTAAACATGAATGATTTTAAAATTTGAATAAATTGCTTAAAAAAAGAAGCACTTTTGAGAAAACCATCCTAAACAGGAATGATTTTAAGCTTTGAATAAATTGCTTTAAAAATAAGTACTTTTGAAAAACTATCCTAAACAGGAATGATTTTAAAACTTTGAATAAATTGCTTTAAAAAGAAACGTTTTTAAGAAAGCCATCCTAAACAGGATTGATTTTAAACTCTAAATAAATTGCTTTAAAAAAAATGCTTTTGAGAAAACTGTCCTAAACAGGAATCATTTTAAACATTGAATAAATTACTTTAAAAAAGAAATGTTTTTTAGAAGCCCGTCCTAAACAGGATTGATTTTAAACTTTAAGTCAATTGCTTTAAAGAGAAATGCTTTTGAGAAAATAATCCTAAACAGAAATGATTTTAAACTTTGAATAAATTGCTTAAAAAAAGAAGCACTTTTGAGAAAAACATCCTAAACAGGAATGATTTTAAGCTTTGAATAAATTGCTTTAAAAATAAATGCTTTTGAAAAAACTATCATAAACAGGAATGATTTTAAACTTTGAAAAAATTGCTTTCAAAAAGAAATTTTTTAGAGAAACCCGTCCTAAACAGAATTGATTTTAAACTCTGAATAAATTGCTTTAAAAAGTAATGCTTTTGAGAAAACTGTCCTAAACAGGAATGATTTTAAACATTGAATAAATTGCTTTAAAAAAGAAATGTTTTTGAGAAACCCGTCCTAAACAGGATTGATTTTAAACTTTAAATAAATTGCTTTAAAGAGAAATGCTTTTGAGAAATTTATCCTAAACATGAATGATTTTAAACTTTGAATAAATTGCTTAAAAAAAGTCGTACTTTTGAGAAAACCATCCTAAACAGGAATGATTTTAAGCTTTGAATAAATTGCTTTAAAAATAAATACTTTTGAGAAAACTGTCCTAAACAGGAATGACTTTAAACTTTAAATAAATTGCTTTAAAAAGAAATGCTTTTTAGAAAACTGTCCTAAACAGGATTGATTTTAAACTCTGAAGAAATTGCTTTAAAAAGAAATGCTTTTTAGAAAACTGCCCTAAATAGGAATGACTTTAAACTTAAAATAAATTACTTTAAAAAGAAATGCTTTTGAAAAAACTATCCTAAACAGGAATGACTTTAAACTTTAAATAAATTTCTTTAAAAAGAAATGTTTTTGAGAAAACTGTCCTAAACAGAAATGACTTTAAACTTTAAATAAATTGCTTTAAAAAGAAACGCTTTTGAGACAACTGTCCTAAACAGGATGATTTTAAATTTTGAATAAATTGCCTTAAAAAAGAAATGTTTTTGTGAAACCCGTCCTAAACAGGATTGATTTTAAACTCTGAATAAATTGCTTTAAAAAGAAATGCTTTTGAGAAAACTGTCCTAAACAAGAATGATTTTAAACATTGAATAAATTGCTTTAAAAAAGAAATGTTTTTGAGAAACCCGTCCTAAACAGTATTGATTTTAAACTTTAAATAAATTGCTTTAAAGAGAAATGCTTTTGAGAAAATTATCCTAAACATGAATGATTTTAAAATTTGAATAAATTGCTTAAAAAAAGAAGCACTTTTGAGAAAATCATACTAAACAGGAATGATTTTAAGCATTGAATAAATTGCCTTAAAAAAGAAATGTTTTTGAGAAACCCGTCCTAAACAGGATTGATTTTAAACTTTAAGTAAATTACTTTAAAGAGAAATGCTTTTGAGAAAACTATCTTAAACAGGAACGATTTTAAACTTTGAAAAAATTGCTTTAAAAAAGAAATATTTTTGAGAAACCCGTCCTAAACAGAATTGATTTTAAACTCTGAATAAATTGCTTTAAAAAGTAATGCTTTTGAGAAAACTGTCCTAAACAGGAATGATTTTAAACATTGAATAAATTGCTTTAAAAAAGAAATGTTTTTGAGAAACCCGTCCTAAACAGGATTGATTTTAAACTTTAAATAAATTGCTTTAAATAGAAATGCTTTTGAGAAATTTATCCTAAACATGAATGATTTTAAACTTTGAATAAATTGCTTAAAAAAAGAAGCACTTTTGAGAAAACCATCCTAAACAGGAATGATTTTAAGCTTTGAATAAATTGCTTTAAAAATAAATACTTTTGAGAAAACTGTCCTAAACAGGAATGACTTTAAACTTTAAATAAATTGCTTTAAAAAGAAATGTTTTGAGAAAACTATCCTAAATAGGATTAATTTTAAACTCTGAAGAAATTGCTTTAAAAAGAAATGCTTTAGAGAAAACTGCCCTAAACAGGAATAACTTTAAACTTTAAATAAATTGCTTTAAAAAGAAATGCTTTTGAAAAAACCGTCCTAAACAGGAATGACTTTAAACTTTAAATAAATTGCTTTAAAAAGAAATGCTTTTGAGAAAACCGTCCTAAACAGGAATGATTTTAAACTTTAAATAAATTGCTTGAAAAAGAAACGCTTTTGAGACAACTGTCCTAAACAGGATGATTTTAAACTTTGAATAAATTGCTTTGAAAAAGAAATGTTTTTGAGAAACCCGTCCTAAACAGGATTGATTTTAAACTCTGAATAAATTGCTTTAAAAAGAAATGCTTTTGAGAAAACTGTCCTAAACAAGAATGATTTTAAACATTGAATAAATTGCTTTAAAAAAGAAATGTTTTTGAGAAACCCGTCCTAAACAGTATTGATTTTAAACTTTAAATAAATTGCTTTAAAGAGAAATGCTTTTGAGAAAATTATCCTAAACATGAATGATTTTAAAATTTGAATAAATTGCTTAAAAAAAGAAGCACTTTTGAGAAAACCATCTTAAACAGGAATGATTTTAAGCTTTGAATAAATTGCTTTAAAAATAAGTACTTTTGAAAAACTATCCTAAACAGGAATGATTTTAAAACTTTGAATAAATTGCTTTAAAAAGAAACGTTTTTAAGAAAGCCATCCTAAACAGGATTGATTTTAAACTCTGAATAAATTGCTTTAAAAAAAATGCTTTTGAGAAAACTGTCCTAAACAGGAATCATTTTAAACATTGAATAAATTACTTTAAAAAAGAAATGTTTTTTAGAAGCCCGTCCTAAACAGGATTGATTTTAAACTTTAAGTCAATTGCTTTAAAGAGAAATGCTTTTGAGAAAATAATCCTAAACAGAAATGATTTTAAACTTTGAATAAATTGCTTAAAAAAAGAAGCACTTTTGAGAAAAACATCCTAAACAGGAATGATTTTAAGCTTTGAATAAATTGCTTTCAAAATAAATGCTTTTGAAAAAACTATCATAAACAGGAATGATTTTAAACTTTGAAAAAATTGCTTTCAAAAAGAAATTTTTTAGAGAAACCCGTCCTAAACAGAATTGATTTTAAACTCTGAATAAATTGCTTTAAAAAGTAATGCTTTTGAGAAAACTGTCCTAAACAGGAATGATTTTAAACATTGAATAAATTGCTTTAAAAAAGAAATGTTTTTGAGAAACCCGTCCTAAACAGGATTGATTTTAAACTTTAAATAAATTGCTTTAAAGAGAAATGCTTTTGAGAAATTTATCCTAAACATGAATGATTTTAAACTTTGAATAAATTGCTTAAAAAAAGTCGCACTTTTGAGAAAACCATCCTAAACAGGAATGATTTTAAGCTTTGAATAAATTGCTTTAAAAATAAATACTTTTGAGAAAACTGTCCTAAACAGGAATGACTTTAAACTTTAAATAAATTGCTTTAAAAAGAAATGCTTTTGAGAAAACTGTCCTAAACAGGATTGATTTTAAACTCTGAAGAAATTGCTTTAAAAAGAAATGCTTTTGAGAAAACTGCCCTAAATAGGAATGACTTTAAACTTAAAATAAATTACTTTAAAAAGAAATGCTTTTGAAAAAACTATCCTAAACAGGAATGACTTTAAACTTTAAATAAATTTCTTTAAAAAGAAATGTTTTTGAGAAAACTGTCCTAAACAGGAATGACTTTAAACTTTAAATAAATTGCTTTAAAAAGAAACGCTTTTGAGACAACTGTCCTAAACAGGATGATTTTAAATTTTGAATAAATTGCCTTAAAAAAGAAATGTTTTTGTGAAACCCGTCCTAAACAGGATTGATTTTAAACTCTGAATAAATTGCTTTAAAAAGAAATACTTTTGAGAAAACTCTCCTAAACAGGAATGATTTTAAACATTGAATAAATTGCCTTAAAAAAGAAATGTTTTTGAGAAACCCGTCCTAAACAGGATTGATTTTAAACTTTAAGTAAATTACTTTAAAGAGAAATGCTTTTGAGAAAATTATCCTAAACAGGAATGATTTTAAACTTTGAATAAATTGCTTAAAAAAAGAAGCACTTTTGAGAAAACCATCCTAAACAGGAATGATTTTAAGCTTTGAATAAATTGCTTTAAAAATAAGTACTTTTGAAAAACTATCCTAAATAGGAATTATTTTAAAACTTTGAATAAATTGCTTTAAAAAGAAACGTTTTTAAGAAAGCCGTCCTAAACAGGATTGATTTTAAACTCTGAATAAATTGCTTTAAAAAGAAATGCTTTTGAGAAAACTGTCCTAAACAGGAATGACTTTAAACTTTAAATAAATTGCTTTAAAAAGAAATGCATTTGAGAAAACTATCCTAAATAGGATTAATTTTAAACTCTGAAGAAATTGCTTTAAAAAGAAATGCTTTTGAGAAAACTGCCCTAAACGGGAATAACTTTAATCTTTAAATAAATTACTTTAAAAAGAAATGCTTTTGAAAAAACTGTCCTAAACAGGAATGACTTTACACTTTAAATAAATTGCTTTAAAAAGAAATGCTTTGAGAAAACTGTCCTAAACAGGAATGACTTTAAACTTTAAATAAATTGCTTGAAAAAGAAACGCTATTGAGACAACTGTCCTAAACAGGATGATTTTAAACTTTGAATAAATTGCTTTAAAAAAGAAATGTTTTTGAGAAACCCGTCCTAAACAGGATTGATTTTAAACTCTGAATAAATTGCTTTAAAAAGAAATGCTTTTGAGAAAACTGTCCTAAACAGGATTGATTTTAATCATTGAATAAATTGCTTTAAAAAAGAAATGTTTTTGAGAAACCCGTCCTAAACAATATTGATTTTAAACTTTAAATAAATTGCTTTAAATAGAAATGCTTTTGAGAAATTTATCCTAAACATGAATGATTTTAAACTTTGAACAAATTGCTTAAAAAAAGAAGCACTTTTGAGAAAACCATCCTAAACAGGAATGATTTTAAGCTTTGAATAAATTGCTTTAAAAATAAATACTTTTGAGAAAACTGTCCTAAATAGGAATTATTTTAAAACTTTGAATAAATTGCTTTAAAAAGAAACGTTTTTAAGAAAGCCGTCCTAAACAGGATTGATTTTAAACTCTGAATAAATTGCTTTAAAAAGAAATGCTTTTGAGAAAACTGTCCTAAACAGGAATGACTTTAAACTTTAAATAAATTGCTTTAAAAAGAAATGCATTTGAGAAAACTATCCTAAATAGGATTAATTTTAAACTCTGAAGAAATTGCTTTAAAAAGAAATGCTTTTGAGAAAACTGCCCTAAACGGGAATAACTTTAATCTTTAAATAAATTACTTTAAAAAGAAATGCTTTTGAAAAAACTGTCCTAAACAGGAATGACTTTACACTTTAAATAAATTGCTTTAAAAAGAAATGCTTTGAGAAAACCGTCCTAAACAGGAATGACTTTAAACTTTAAATAAATTGCTTGAAAAAGAAACGCTATTGAGACAACTGTCCTAAACAGGATGATTTTAAACTTTGAATAAATTGCTTTAAAAAAGAAATGTTTTTGAGAAACCCGTCCTAAACAGGATTGATTTTAAACTCTGAATAAATTGCTTTAAAAAGAAATGCTTTTGAGAAAACTGTCCTAAACAGGATTGATTTTAATCATTGAATAAATTGCTTTAAAAAAGAAATGTTTTTGAGAAACCCGTCCTAAACAATATTGATTTTAAACTTTAAATAAATTGCTTTAAATAGAAATGCTTTTGAGAAATTTATCCTAAACATGAATGATTTTAAACTTTGAATAAATTGCTTAAAAAAAGAAGCACTTTTGAGAAAACCATCCTAAACAGGAATGATTTTAAGCTTTGAATAAATTGCTTTAAAAATAAATACTTTTGAGAAAACTGTCCTAAACAGGAATGACTTTAAACTTTAAATAAATTGCTTTAAAAAGTAATGTTTTGAGAAAACTATCCTAAATAGGATTAATTTTAAACTCTGAAGAAATTGCTTTAAAAAGAAATGCTTTAGAGAAAACTGCCCTAAACAGGAATAACTTTAAACTTTAAATAAATTGCTTTAAAAAGAAATGCTTTTGAAAAAACTGTCCTAAACAGGAATGACTTTAAACTTTAAATAAATTGCTTTAAAAAGAAATGCTTTTGAGAAAACTGTCCTAAACAGGAATGACTTTAAACTTTAAATAAATTGCTTGAAAAAGAAACGCTTTTGAGACAACTGTCCTAAACAGGATGATTTTAACCTTTGAATAAATTGCTTTGAAAAAGAAATGTTTTTGAGAAACCCGTCCTAAACAGGATTGATTTTAAACTCTGAATAAATTGCTTTAAAAAGAAATGCTTTTGAGAAAACTGTCCTAAACAAGAATGATTTTAAACATTGAATAAATTGCTTTAAAAAAGAAATGTTTTTGAGAAACCCGTCCTAAACAGTATTGATTTTAAACTTTAAATAAATTGCTTTAAAGAGAAATGCTTTTGAGAAAATTATCCTAAACATGAATGATTTTAAAATTTGAATAAATTGCTTAAAAAAAGAAGCACTTTTGAGAAAACCATCTTAAACAGGAATGATTTTAAGCTTTGAATAAATTGCTTTAAAAATAAGTACTTTTGAAAAACTATCCTAAACAGGAATGATTTTAAAACTTTGAATAAATTGCTTTAAAAAGAAACGTTTTTAAGAAAGCCATCCTAAACAGGATTGATTTTAAACTCTGAATAAATTGCTTTAAAAAAAATGCTTTTGAGAAAACTGTCCTAAACAGGAATCATTTTAAACATTGAATAAATTACTTTAAAAAAGAAATGTTTTTTAGAAGCCCGTCCTAAACAGGATTGATTTTAAACTTTAAGTCAATTGCTTTAAAGAGAAATGCTTTTGAGAAAATAATCCTAAACAGAAATGATTTTAAACTTTGAATAAATTGCTTAAAAAAAGAAGCACTTTTGAGAAAAACATCCTAAACAGGAATGATTTTAAGCTTTGAATAAATTGCTTTAAAAATAAATGCTTTTGAAAAAACTATCATAAACAGGAATGATTTTAAACTTTGAAAAAATTGCTTTCAAAAAGAAATTTTTTAGAGAAACCCGTCCTAAACAGAATTGATTTTAAACTCTGAATAAATTGCTTTAAAAAGTAATGCTTTTGAGAAAACTGTCCTAAACAGGAATGATTTTAAACATTGAATAAATTGCTTTAAAAAAGAAATGTTTTTGAGAAACCCGTCCTAAACAGGATTGATTTTAAACTTTAAATAAATTGCTTTAAAGAGAAATGCTTTTGAGAAATTTATCCTAAACATGAATGATTTTAAACTTTGAATAAATTGCTTAAAAAAAGTCGCACTTTTGAGAAAACCATCCTAAACAGGAATGATTTTAAGCTTTGAATAAATTGCTTTAAAAATAAATACTTTTGAGAAAACTGTCCTAAACAGGAATGACTTTAAACTTTAAATAAATTGCTTTAAAAAGAAATGCTTTTGAGAAAACTGTCCTAAACAGGATTGATTTTAAACTCTGAAGAAATTGCTTTAAAAAGAAATGCTTTTGAGAAAACTGCCCTAAATAGGAATGACTTTAAACTTAAAATAAATTACTTTAAAAAGAAATGCTTTTGAAAAAACTATCCTAAACAGGAATGACTTTAAACTTTAAATAAATTTCTTTAAAAAGAAATGTTTTTGAGAAAACTGTCCTAAACAGGAATGACTTTAAACTTTAAATAAATTGCTTTAAAAAGAAACGCTTTTGAGACAACTGTCCTAAACAGGATGATTTTAAATTTTGAATAAATTGCCTTAAAAAAGAAATGTTTTTGTGAAACCCGTCCTAAACAGGATTGATTTTAAACTCTGAATAAATTGCTTTAAAAAGAAATACTTTTGAGAAAACTCTCCTAAACAGGAATGATTTTAAACATTGAATAAATTGCCTTAAAAAAGAAATGTTTTTGAGAAACCCGTCCTAAACAGGATTGATTTTAAACTTTAAGTAAATTACTTTAAAGAGAAATGCTTTTGAGAAAATTATCCTAAACAGGAATGATTTTAAACTTTGAATAAATTGCTTAAAAAAAGAAGCACTTTTGAGAAAACCATCCTAAACAGGAATGATTTTAAGCTTTGAATAAATTGCTTTAAAAATAAGTACTTTTGAAAAACTATCCTAAATAGGAATTATTTTAAAACTTTGAATAAATTGCTTTAAAAAGAAACGTTTTTAAGAAAGCCGTCCTAAACAGGATTGATTTTAAACTCTGAATAAATTGCTTTAAAAAGAAATGCTTTTGAGAAAACTGTCCTAAACAGGAATGACTTTAAACTTTAAATAAATTGCTTTAAAAAGAAATGCATTTGAGAAAACTATCCTAAATAGGATTAATTTTAAACTCTGAAGAAATTGCTTTAAAAAGAAATGCTTTTGAGAAAACTGCCCTAAACGGGAATAACTTTAATCTTTAAATAAATTACTTTAAAAAGAAATGCTTTTGAAAAAACTGTCCTAAACAGGAATGACTTTACACATTAAATAAATTGCTTTAAAAAGAAATGCTTTGAGAAAACTGTCCTAAACAGGAATGACTTTAAACTTTAAATAAATTGCTTGAAAAAGAAACGCTATTGAGACAACTGTCCTAAACAGGATGATTTTAAACTTTGAATAAATTGCTTTAAAAAAGAAATGTTTTTGAGAAACCCGTCCTAAACAGGATTGATTTTAAACTCTGAATAAATTGCTTTAAAAAGAAATGCTTTTGAGAAAACTGTCCTAAACAGGATTGATTTTAATCATTGAATAAATTGCTTTAAAAAAGAAATGTTTTTGAGAAACCCGTCCTAAACAATATTGATTTTAAACTTTAAATAAATTGCTTTAAATAGAAATGCTTTTGAGAAATTTATCCTAAACATGAATGATTTTAAACTTTGAATAAATTGCTTAAAAAAAGAAGCACTTTTGAGAAAACCATCCTAAACAGGAATGATTTTAAGCTTTGAATAAATTGCTTTAAAAATAAATACTTTTGAGAAAACTGTCCTAAATAGGAATTATTTTAAAACTTTGAATAAATTGCTTTAAAAAGAAACGTTTTTAAGAAAGCCGTCCTAAACAGGATTGATTTTAAACTCTGAATAAATTGCTTTAAAAAGAAATGCTTTTGAGAAAACTGTCCTAAACAGGAATGACTTTAAACTTTAAATAAATTGCTTTAAAAAGAAATGCTTTTGAGAAAACTATCCTAAATAGGATTAATTTCAAACTCTGAAGAAATTGCTTTAAAAAGAAATGCTTTTGAGAAAACTGCCCTAAACGGGAATAACTTTAATCTTTAAATAAATTACTTTAAAAAGAAATGCTTTTGAAAAAACTGTCCTAAACAGGAATGACTTTACACTTTAAATAAATTGCTTTAAAAAGAAATGCTTTGAGAAAACTGTCCTAAACAGGAATGACTTTAAACTTTAAATAAATTGCTTGAAAAAGAAACGCTATTGAGACAACTGTCCTAAACAGGATGATTTTAAACTTTGAATAAATTGCTTTAAAAAAGAAATGTTTTTGAGAAACCCGTCCTAAACAGGATTGATTTTAAACTCTGAATAAATTGCTTTAAAAAGAAATGCTTTTGAGAAAATTGTCCTAAACAGGATTGATTTTAATCATTGAATAAATTGCTTTAAAAAAGAAATGTTTTTGAGAAACCCGTCCTAAACAATATTGATTTTAAACTTTAAATAAATTGCTTTAAATAGAAATGCTTTTGAGAAATTTATCCTAAACATGAATGATTTTAAACTTTGAATAAATTGCTTAAAAAAAGAAGCACTTTTGAGAAAACCATCCTAAACAGGAATGATTTTAAGCTTTGAATAAATTGCTTTAAAAATAAATACTTTTGAGAAAACTGTCCTAAACAGGAATGACTTTAAACTTTAAATAAATTGCTTTAAAAAGTAATGTTTTGAGAAAACTATCCTAAATAGGATTAATTTTAAACTCTGAAGAAATTGCTTTAAAAAGAAATGCTTTAGAGAAAACTGCCCTAAACAGGAATAACTTTAAACTTTAAATAAATTGCTTTAAAAAGAAATGCTTTTGAAAAAACTGTCCTAAACAGGAATGACTTTAAACTTTAAATAAATTGCTTTAAAAAGAAATGCTTTTGAGAAAACTGTCCTAAACAGGAATGACTTTAAACTTTAAATAAATTGCTTGAAAAAGAAACGCTTTTGAGACAACTGTCCTAAACAGGATGATTTTAAACTTTGAATAAATTGCTTTGAAAAAGAAATGTTTTTGAGAAATCCGTCCTAAACAGGATTGATTTTAAACTCTGAATAAATTGCTTTAAAAAGAAATGCTTTTGAGAAAACTGTCCTAAACAGGAATGATTTTAAACATTGAATAAATTGCTTTAAAAAAGAAATGTTTTTGAGAAACCCGTCCTAAACAGTATTGATTTTAAACTTTAAATAAATTGCTTTAAAGAGAAATGCTTTTGAGAAAATTATCCTAAACATGAATGATTTTAAAATTTGAATAAATTGCTTAAAAAAAGAAGCACTTTTGAGAAAACCATCCTAAACAGGAATGATTTTAAGCTTTGAATAAATTGCTTTAAAAATAAGTACTTTTGAAAAACTATCCTAAACAGGAATGATTTTAAAACTTTGAATAAATTGCTTTAAAAAGAAACGTTTTTAAGAAAGCCATCCTAAACAGGATTGATTTTAAACTCTGAATAAATTGCTTTAAAAAAAATGCTTTTGAGAAAACTGTCCTAAACAGGAATCATTTTAAACATTGAATAAATTACTTTAAAAAAGAAATGTTTTTTAGAAGCCCGTCCTAAACAGGATTGATTTTAAACTTTAAGTCAATTGCTTTAAAGAGAAATGCTTTTGAGAAAATAATCCTAAACAGAAATGATTTTAAACTTTGAATAAATTGCTTAAAAAAAGAAGCACTTTTGAGAAAAACATCCTAAACAGGAATGATTTTAAGCTTTGAATAAATTGCTTTAAAAATAAATGCTTTTGAAAAAACTATCATAAACAGGAATGATTTTAAACTTTGAAAAAATTGCTTTCAAAAAGAAATTTTTTAGAGAAACCCGTCCTAAACAGAATTGATTTTAAACTCTGAATAAATTGCTTTAAAAAGTAATGCTTTTGAGAAAACTGTCCTAAACAGGAATGATTTTAAACATTGAATAAATTGCTTTAAAAAAGAAATGTTTTTGAGAAACCGTCCTAAACAGGATTGATTTTAAACTTTAAATAAATTGCTTTAAAGAGAAATGCTTTTGAGAAATTTATCCTAAACATGAATGATTTTAAACTTTGAATAAATTGCTTAAAAAAAGTCGCACTTTTGAGAAAACCATCCTAAACAGGAATGATTTTAAGCTTTGAATAAATTGCTTTAAAAATAAATACTTTTGAGAAAACTGTCCTAAACAGGAATGACTTTAAACTTTAAATAAATTGCTTTAAAAAGAAATGCTTTTGAGAAAACTGTCCTAAACATGATTGATTTTAAACTCTGAAGAAATTGCTTTAAAAAGAAATGCTTTTGAGAAAACTGCCCTAAATAGGAATGACTTTAAACTTAAAATAAATTACTTTAAAAAGAAATGCTTTTGAAAAAACTATCCTAAACAGGAATGACTTTAAACTTTAAATAAATTTCTTTAAAAAGAAATGTTTTTGAGAAAACTGTCCTAAACAGGAATGACTTTAAACTTTAAATAAATTGCTTTAAAAAGAAACGCTTTTGAGACAACTGTCCTAAACAGGATGATTTTAAATTTTGAATAAATTGCCTTAAAAAAGAAATGTTTTTGTGAAACCCGTCCTAAACAGGATTGATTTTAAACTCTGAATAAATTGCTTTAAAAAGAAATACTTTTGAGAAAACTCTCCTAAACAGGAATGATTTTAAACATTGAATAAATTGCCTTAAAAAAGAAATGTTTTTGAGAAACCCGTCCTAAACAGGATTGATTTTAAACTTTAAGTAAATTACTTTAAAGAGAAATGCTTTTGAGAAAATTATCCTAAACAGGAATGATTTTAAACTTTGAATAAATTGCTTAAAAAAAGAAGCACTTTTGAGAAAACCATCCTAAACAGGAATGATTTTAAGCTTTGAATAAATTGCTTTAAAAATAAGTACTTTTGAAAAACTATCCTAAATAGGAATTATTTTAAAACTTTGAATAAATTGCTTTAAAAAGAAACGTTTTTAAGAAAGCCGTCCTAAACAGGATTGATTTTAAACTCTGAATAAATTGCTTTAAAAAGAAATGCTTTTGAGAAAACTGTCCTAAACAGGAATGACTTTAAACTTTAAATAAATTGCTTTAAAAAGAAATGCATTTGAGAAAACTATCCTAAATAGGATTAATTTTAAACTCTGAAGAAATTGCTTTAAAAAGAAATGCTTTTGAGAAAACTGCCCTAAACGGGAATAACTTTAATCTTTAAATAAATTACTTTAAAAAGAAATGCTTTTGAAAAAACTGTCCTAAACAGGAATGACTTTACACATTAAATAAATTGCTTTAAAAAGAAATGCTTTGAGAAAACTGTCCTAAACAGGAATGACTTTAAACTTTAAATAAATTGCTTGAAAAAGAAACGCTATTGAGACAACTGTCCTAAACAGGATGATTTTAAACTTTGAATAAATTGCTTTAAAAAAGAAATGTTTTTGAGAAACCCGTCCTAAACAGGATTGATTTTAAACTCTGAATAAATTGCTTTAAAAAGAAATGCTTTTGAGAAAACTGTCCTAAACAGGATTGATTTTAATCATTGAATAAATTGCTTTAAAAAAGAAATGTTTTTGAGAAACCCGTCCTAAACAATATTGATTTTAAACTTTAAATAAATTGCTTTAAATAGAAATGCTTTTGAGAAATTTATCCTAAACATGAATGATTTTAAACTTTGAATAAATTGCTTAAAAAAAGAAGCACTTTTGAGAAAACCATCCTAAACAGGAATGATTTTAAGCTTTGAATAAATTGCTTTAAAAATAAATACTTTTGAGAAAACTGTCCTAAATAGGAATTATTTTAAAACTTTGAATAAATTGCTTTAAAAAGAAACGTTTTTAAGAAAGCCGTCCTAAACAGGATTGATTTTAAACTCTGAATAAATTGCTTTAAAAAGAAATGCTTTTGAGAAAACTGTCCTAAACAGGAATGACTTTAAACTTTAAATAAATTGCTTTAAAAAGAAATGCATTTGAGAAAACTATCCTAAATAGGATTAATTTCAAACTCTGAAGAAATTGCTTTAAAAAGAAATGCTTTTGAGAAAACTGCCCTAAACGGGAATAACTTTAATCTTTAAATAAATTACTTTAAAAAGAAATGCTTTTGAAAAAACTGTCCTAAACAGGAATGACTTTACACTTTAAATAAATTGCTTTAAAAAGAAATGCTTTGAGAAAACTGTCCTAAACAGGAATGACTTTAAACTTTAAATAAATTGCTTGAAAAAGAAACGCTATTGAGACAACTGTCCTAAACAGGATGATTTTAAACTTTGAATAAATTGCTTTAAAAAAGAAATGTTTTTGAGAAACCCGTCCTAAACAGGATTGATTTTAAACTCTGAATAAATTGCTTTAAAAAGAAATGCTTTTGAGAAAATTGTCCTAAACAGGATTGATTTTAATCATTGAATAAATTGCTTTAAAAAAGAAATGTTTTTGAGAAACCCGTCCTAAACAATATTGATTTTAAACTTTAAATAAATTGCTTTAAATAGAAATGCTTTTGAGAAATTTATCCTAAACATGAATGATTTTAAACTTTGAATAAATTGCTTAAAAAAAGAAGCACTTTTGAGAAAACCATCCTAAACAGGAATGATTTTAAGCTTTGAATAAATTGCTTTAAAAATAAATACTTTTGAGAAAACTGTCCTAAACAGGAATGACTTTAAACTTTAAATAAATTGCTTTAAAAAGTAATGTTTTGAGAAAACTATCCTAAATAGGATTAATTTTAAACTCTGAAGAAATTGCTTTAAAAAGAAATGCTTTAGAGAAAACTGCCCTAAACAGGAATAACTTTAAACTTTAAATAAATTGCTTTAAAAAGAAATGCTTTTGAAAAAACTGTCCTAAACAGGAATGACTTTAAACTTTAAATAAATTGCTTTAAAAAGAAATGCTTTTGAGAAAACTGTCCTAAACAGGAATGACTTTAAACTTTAAATAAATTGCTTGAAAAAGAAACGCTTTTGAGACAACTGTCCTAAACAGGATGATTTTAAACTTTGAATAAATTGCTTTGAAAAAGAAATGTTTTTGAGAAATCCGTCCTAAACAGGATTGATTTTAAACTCTGAATAAATTGCTTTAAAAAGAAATGCTTTTGAGAAAACTGTCCTAAACAGGAATGATTTTAAACATTGAATAAATTGCTTTAAAAAAGAAATGTTTTTGAGAAACCCGTCCTAAACAGTATTGATTTTAAACTTTAAATAAATTGCTTTAAAGAGAAATGCTTTTGAGAAAATTATCCTAAACATGAATGATTTTAAAATTTGAATAAATTGCTTAAAAAAAGAAGCACTTTTGAGAAAACCATCCTAAACAGGAATGATTTTAAGCTTTGAATAAATTGCTTTAAAAATAAGTACTTTTGAAAAACTATTCTAAACAGGAATGATTTTAAAACTTTGAATAAATTGCTTTAAAAAGAAACGTTTTTAAGAAAGCCATCCTAAACAGGATTGATTTTAAACTCTGAATAAATTGCTTTAAAAAAAATGCTTTTGAGAAAACTGTCCTAAACAGGAATCATTTTAAACATTGAATAAATTACTTTAAAAAAGAAATGTTTTTTAGAAGCCCGTCCTAAACAGGATTGATTTTAAACTTTAAGTCAATTGCTTTAAAGAGAAATGCTTTTGAGAAAATAATCCTAAACAGAAATGATTTTAAACTTTGAATAAATTGCTTAAAAAAAGAAGCACTTTTGAGAAAAACATCCTAAACAGGAATGATTTTAAGCTTTGAATAAATTGCTTTAAAAATAAATGCTTTTGAAAAAACTATCATAAACAGGAATGATTTTAAACTTTGAAAAAATTGCTTTCAAAAAGAAATTTTTTAGAGAAACCCGTCCTAAACAGAATTGATTTTAAACTCTGAATAAATTGCTTTAAAAAGTAATGCTTTTGAGAAAACTGTCCTAAACAGGAATGATTTTAAACATTGAATAAATTGCTTTAAAAAAGAAATGTTTTTGAGAAACCGTCCTAAACAGGATTGATTTTAAACTTTAAATAAATTGCTTTAAAGAGAAATGCTTTTGAGAAATTTATCCTAAACATGAATGATTTTAAACTTTGAATAAATTGCTTAAAAAAAGTCGCACTTTTGAGAAAACCATCCTAAACAGGAATGATTTTAAGCTTTGAATAAATTGCTTTAAAAATAAATACTTTTGAGAAAACTGTCCTAAACAGGAATGACTTTAAACTTTAAATAAATTGCTTTAAAAAGAAATGCTTTTGAGAAAACTGTCCTAAACAGGATTGATTTTAAACTCTGAAGAAATTGCTTTAAAAAGAAATGCTTTTGAGAAAACTGCCCTAAATAGGAATGACTTTAAACTTAAAATAAATTACTTTAAAAAGAAATGCTTTTGAAAAAACTATCCTAAACAGGAATGACTTTAAACTTTAAATAAATTTCTTTAAAAAGAAATGTTTTTGAGAAAACTGTCCTAAACAGGAATGACTTTAAACTTTAAATAAATTGCTTTAAAAAGAAACGCTTTTGAGACAACTGTCCTAAACAGGATGATTTTAAATTTTGAATAAATTGCCTTAAAAAAGAAATGTTTTTGTGAAACCCGTCCTAAACAGGATTTATTTTAAACTCTGAATAAATTGCTTTAAAAAGAAATACTTTTGAGAAAACTCTCCTAAACAGGAATGATTTTAAACATTGAATAAATTGCCTTAAAAAAGAAATGTTTTTGAGAAACCCGTCCTAAACAGGATTGATTTTAAACTTTAAGTAAATTACTTTAAAGAGAAATGCTTTTGAGAAAACTATCTTAAACAGGAACGATTTTAAACTTTGAAAAAATTGCTTTAAAAAAGAAATATTTTTGAGAAACCCGTCCTAAACAGAATTGATTTTAAACTCTGAATAAATTGCTTTAAAAAGTAATGCTTTTGAGAAAACTGTCCTAAACAGGAATGATTTTAAACATTGAATAAATTGCTTTAAAAAAGAAATGTTTTTGAGAAACCCGTCCTAAACAGGATTGATTTTAAACTTTAAATAAATTGCTTTAAATAGAAATGCTTTTGAGAAATTTATCCTAAACATGAATGATTTTAAACTTTGAATAAATTGCTTAAAAAAAGAAGCACTTTTGAGAAAACCATCCTAAACAGGAATGATTTTAAGCTTTGAATAAATTGCTTTAAAAATAAATACTTTTGAGAAAACTGTCCTAAACAGGAATGACTTTAAACTTTAAATAAATTGCTTTAAAAAGAAATGTTTTGAGAAAACTATCCTAAATAGGATTAATTTTAAACTCTGAAGAAATTGCTTTAAAAAGAAATGCTTTAGAGAAAACTGCCCTAAACAGGAATAACTTTAAACTTTAAATAAATTGCTTTAAAAAGAAATGCTTTTGAAAAAACTGTCCTAAACAGGAATGACTTTAAACTTTAAATAAATTGCTTTAAAAAGAAATGCTTTTGAGAAAACTGTCCTAAACAGGAATGACTTTAAACTTTAAATAAATTGCTTGAAAAAGAAACGCTTTTGAGACAACTGTCCTAAACAGGATGATTTTAAACTTTGAATAAATTGCTTTGAAAAAGAAATGTTTTTGAGAAACCCGTCCTAAACAGGATTGATTTTAAACTCTGAATAAATTGCTTTAAAAAGAAATGCTTTTGAGAAAACTGTCCTAAACAGGAATGATTTTAAACATTGAATAAATTGCTTTAAAAAAGAAATGTTTTTAAGAAACCCGTCCTAAACAGTATTGATTTTAAACTTTAAATAAATTGCTTTAAAGAGAAATGCTTTTGAGAAAATTATCCTAAACATGAATGATTTTAAAATTTGAATAAATTGCTTAAAAAAAGAAGCACTTTTGAGAAAACCATCCTAAACAGGAATGATTTTAAGCTTTGAATAAATTGCTTTAAAAATAAGTACTTTTGAAAAACTATCCTAAACAGGAATGATTTTAAAACTTTGAATAAATTGCTTTAAAAAGAAACGTTTTTAAGAAAGCCATCCTAAACAGGATTGATTTTAAACTCTGAATAAATTGCTTTAAAAAAAATGCTTTTGAGAAAACTGTCCTAAACAGGAATCATTTTAAACATTGAATAAATTACTTTAAAAAAGAAATGTTTTTTATAAGCCCGTCCTAAACAGGATTGATTTTAAACTTTAAGTCAATTGCTTTAAAGAGAAATGCTTTTGAGAAAATAATCCTAAACAGAAATGATTTTAAACTTTGAATAAATTGCTTAAAAAAAGAAGCACTTTTGAGAAAAACATCCTAAACAGGAATGATTTTAAGCTTTGAATAAATTGCTTTAAAAATAAATGCTTTTGAAAAAACTATCATAAACAGGAATGATTTTAAACTTTGAAAAAATTGCTTTCAAAAAGAAATTTTTTAGAGAAACCCGTCCTAAACAGAATTGATTTTAAACTCTGAATAAATTGCTTTAAAAAGTAATGCTTTTGAGAAAACTGTCCTAAACAGGAATGATTTTAAACATTGAATAAATTGCTTTAAAAAAGAAATGTTTTTGAGAAACCCGTCCTAAACAGGATTGATTTTAAACTTTAAATAAATTGCTTTAAAGAGAAATGCTTTTGAGAAATTTATCCTAAACATGAATGATTTTAAACTTTGAATAAATTGCTTAAAAAAAGTCGCACTTTTGAGAAAACCATCCTAAACAGGAATGATTTTAAGCATTGAATAAATTGCTTTAAAAATAAATACTTTTGAGAAAACTGTCCTAAACAGGAATGACTTTAAACTTTAAATAAATTGCTTTAAAAAGAAATGCTTTTGAGAAAACTGTCCTAAACAGGATTGATTTTAAACTCTGAAGAAATTGCTTTAAAAAGAAATGCTTTTGAGAAAACTGCCCTAAATAGGAATGACTTTAAACTTAAAATAAATTACTTTAAAAAGAAATGCTTTTGAAAAAACTATCCTAAACAGGAATGACTTTAAACTTTAAATAAATTTCTTTAAAAGGAAATGTTTTTGAGAAAACTGTTCTAAACAGGAATGACTTTAAACTTTAAATAAATTGCTTTAAAAAGAAACGCTTTTGAGACAACTGTCCTAAACAGGATGATTTTAAATTTTGAATAAATTGCCTTAAAAAAGAAATGTTTTTGTGAAACCCGTCCTAAACAGGATTGATTTTAAACTCTGAATAAATTGCTTTAAAAAGAAATACTTTTGAGAAAACTCTCCTAAACAGGAATGATTTTAAACATTGAATAAATTGCCTTAAAAAAGAAATGTTTTTGAGAAACCCGTCCTAAACAGGATTGATTTTAAACTTTAAGTAAATTACTTTAAAGAGAAATGCTTTTGAGAAAATTATCCTAAACAGGAATGATTTTAAACTTTGAATAAATTGCTTAAAAAAAGAAGCACTTTTGAGAAAACCATCCTAAACAGGAATGATTTTAAGCTTTGAATAAATTGCTTTAAAAATAAGTACTTTTGAAAAACTATCCTAAATAGGAATTATTTTAAAACTTTGAATAAATTGCTTTAAAAAGAAACGTTTTTAAGAAAGCCGTCCTAAACAGGATTGATTTTAAACTCTGAATAAATTGCTTTAAAAAGAAATGCTTTTGAGAAAACTGTCCTAAACAGGAATGACTTTAAACTTTAAATAAATTGCTTTAAAAAGAAATGCATTTGAGAAAACTATCCTAAATAGGATTAATTTTAAACTCTGAAGAAATTGCTTTAAAAAGAAATGCTTTTGAGAAAACTGCCCTAAACGGGAATAACTTTAATCTTTAAATAAATTACTTTAAAAAGAAATGCTTTTGAAAAAACTGTCCTAAACAGGAATGACTTTACACTTTAAATAAATTGCTTTAAAAAGAAATGCTTTGAGAAAACTGTCCTAAACAGGAATGACTTTAAACTTTAAATAAATTGCTTGAAAAAGAAACGCTATTGAGACAACTGTCCTAAACAGGATGATTTTAAACTTTGAATAAATTGCTTTAAAAAAGAAATGTTTTTGAGAAACCCGTCCTAAACAGGATTGATTTTAAACTCTGAATAAATTGCTTTAAAAAGAAATGCTTTTGAGAAAACTGTCCTAAACAGGATTGATTTTAATCATTGAATAAATTGCTTTAAAAAAGAAATGTTTTTGAGAAACCCGTCCTAAACAATATTGATTTTAAACTTTAAATAAATTGCTTTAAATAGAAATGCTTTTGAGAAATTTATCCTAAACATGAATGATTTTAAACTTTGAATAAATTGCTTAAAAAAAGAAGCACTTTTGAGAAAACCATCCTAAACAGGAATGATTTTAAGCTTTGAATAAATTGCTTTAAAAATAAATACTTTTGAGAAAACTGTCCTAAACAGGAATGACTTTAAACTTTAAATAAATTGCTTTAAAAAGTAATGTTTTGAGAAAACTATCCTAAATAGGATTAATTTTAAACTCTGAAGAAATTGCTTTAAAAAGAAATGCTTTAGAGAAAACTGCCCTAAACAGGAATAACTTTAAACTTTAAATAAATTGCTTTAAAAAGAAATGCTTTTGAAAAAACTGTCCTAAACAGGAATGACTTTAAACTTTAAATAAATTGCTTTAAAAAGAAATGCTTTTGAGAAAACTGTCCTAAACAGGAATGACTTTAAACTTTAAATAAATTGCTTGAAAAAGAAACGCTTTTGAGACAACTGTCCTAAACAGGATGATTTTAAACTTTGAATAAATTGCTTTGAAAAAGAAATGTTTTTGAGAAATCCGTCCTAAACAAGATTGATTTTAAACTCTGAATAAATTGCTTTAAAAAGAAATGCTTTTGAGAAAACTGTCCTAAACAGGAATGATTTTAAACATTGAATAAATTGCTTTAAAAAAGAAATGTTTTTAAGAAACCCGTCCTAAACAGTATTGATTTTAAACTTTAAATAAATTGCTTTAAAGAGAAATGCTTTTGAGAAAATTATCCTAAACATGAATGATTTTAAAATTTGAATAAATTGCTTAAAAAAAGAAGCACTTTTGAGAAAACCATCCTAAACAGGAATGATTTTAAGCTTTGAATAAATTGCTTTAAAAATAAGTACTTTTGAAAAACTATCCTAAACAGGAATGATTTTAAAACTTTGAATAAATTGCTTTAAAAAGAAACGTTTTTAAGAAAGCCATCCTAAACAGGATTGATTTTAAACTCTGAATAAATTGCTTTAAAAAAAATGTTTTTGAGAAAACTGTCCTAAACAGGAATCATTTTAAACTTTGAATAAATTACTTTAAAAAAGAAATGTTTTTTAGAAGCCCGTCCTAAACAGGATTGATTTTAAACTTTAAGTCAATTGCTTTAAAGAGAAATGCTTTTGAGAAAATAATCCTAAACAGAAATGATTTTAAACTTTGAATAAATTGCTTAAAAAAAGAAGCACTTTTGAGAAAAACATCCTAAACAGGAATGATTTTAAGCTTTGAATAAATTGCTTTAAAAATAAATGCTTTTGAAAAAACTATCATAAACAGGAATGATTTTAAACTTTGAAAAAATTGCTTTCAAAAAGAAATTTTTTAGAGAAACCCGTCCTAAACAGAATTGATTTTAAACTCTGAATAAATTGCTTTAAAAAGTAATGCTTTTGAGAAAACTGTCCTAAACAGGAATGATTTTAAACATTGAATAAATTGCTTTAAAAAAGAAATGTTTTTGAGAAACCCGTCCTTAACAGGATTGATTTTAAACTTTAAATAAATTGCTTTAAAGAGAAATGCTTTTGAGAAATTTATCCTAAACATGAATGATTTTAAACTTTGAATAAATTGCTTAAAAAAAGTCGCACTTTTGAGAAAACCATCCTAAACAGGAATGATTTTAAGCATTGAATAAATTGCTTTAAAAATAAATACTTTTGAGAAAACTGTCCTAAACAGGAATGACTTTAAACTTTAAATAAATTGCTTTAAAAAGAAATGCTTTTGAGAAAACTGTCCTAAACAGGATTGATTTTAAACTCTGAAGAAATTGCTTTAAAAAGAAATGCTTTTGAGAAAACTGCCCTAAATAGGAATGACTTTAAACTTAAAATAAATTACTTTAAAAAGAAATGCTTTTGAAAAAACTATCCTAAACAGGAATGACTTTAAACTTTAAATAAATTTCTTTAAAAGGAAATGTTTTTGAGAAAACTGTCCTAAACAGGAATGACTTTAAACTTTAAATAAATTGCTTTAAAAAGAAACGCTTTTGAGACAACTGTCCTAAACAGGATGATTTTAAATTTTGAATAAATTGCCTTAAAAAAGAAATGTTTTTGTGAAACCCGTCCTAAACAGGATTGATTTTAAACTCTGAATAAATTGCTTTAAAAAGAAATACTTTTGAGAAAACTCTCCTAAACAGGAATGATTTTAAACATTGAATAAATTGCCTTAAAAAAGAAATGTTTTTGAGAAACCCGTCCTAAACAGGATTGATTTTAAACTTTAAGTAAATTACTTTAAAGAGAAATGCTTTTGAGAAAATTATCCTAAACAGGAATGATTTTAAACTTTGAATAAATTGCTTAAAAAAAGAAGCACTTTTGAGAAAACCATCCTAAACAGGAATGATTTTAAGCTTTGAATAAATTGCTTTAAAAATAAGTACTTTTGAAAAACTATCCTAAATAGGAATTATTTTAAAACTTTGAATAAATTGCTTTAAAAAGAAACGTTTTTAAGAAAGCCGTCCTAAACAGGATTGATTTTAAACTCTGAATAAATTGCTTTAAAAAGAAATGCTTTTGAGAAAACTGTCCTAAACAGGAATGACTTTAAACTTTAAATAAATTGCTTTAAAAAGAAATGCATTTGAGAAAACTATCCTAAATAGGATTAATTTTAAACTCTGAAGAAATTGCTTTAAAAAGAAATGCTTTTGAGAAAACTGCCCTAAACGGGAATAACTTTAATCTTTAAATAAATTACTTTAAAAAGAAATGCTTTTGAAAAAACTGTCCTAAACAGGAATGACTTTACACTTTAAATAAATTGCTTTAAAAAGAAATGCTTTGAGAAAACTGTCCTAAACAGGAATGACTTTAAACTTTAAATAAATTGCTTGAAAAAGAAACGCTATTGAGACAACTGTCCTAAACAGGATGATTTTAAACTTTGAATAAATTGCTTTAAAAAAGAAATGTTTTTGAGAAACCCGTCCTAAACAGGATTGATTTTAAACTCTGAATAAATTGCTTTAAAAAGAAATGCTTTTGAGAAAACTGTCCTAAACAGGATTGATTTTAATCATTGAATAAATTGCTTTAAAAAAGAAATGTTTTTGAGAAACCCGTCCTAAACAATATTGATTTTAAACTTTAAATAAATTGCTTTAAATAGAAATGCTTTTGAGAAATTTATCCTAAACATGAATGATTTTAAACTTTGAATAAATTGCTTAAAAAAAGAAGCACTTTTGAGAAAACCATCCTAAACAGGAATGATTTTAAGCTTTGAATAAATTGCTTTAAAAATAAATACTTTTGAGAAAACTGTCCTAAACAGGAATGACTTTAAACTTTAAATAAATTGCTTTAAAAAGTAATGTTTTGAGAAAACTATCCTAAATAGGATTAATTTTAAACTCTGAAGAAATTGCTTTAAAAAGAAATGCTTTAGAGAAAACTGCCCTAAACAGGAATAACTTTAAACTTTAAATAAATTGCTTTAAAAAGAAATGCTTTTGAAAAAACTGTCCTAAACAGGAATGACTTTAAACTTTAAATAAATTGTTTTAAAAAGAAATGCTTTTGAGAAAACTGTCCTAAACAGGAATGACTTTAAACTTTAAATAAATTGCTTGAAAAAGAAACGCTTTTGAGACAACTGTCCTAAACAGGATGATTTTAAACTTTGAATAAATTGCTTTGAAAAAGAAATGTTTTTGAGAAATCCGTCCTAAACAGGATTGATTTTAAACTCTGAATAAATTGCTTTAAAAAGAAATGCTTTTGAGAAAACTGTCCTAAACAGGAATGATTTTAAACATTGAATAAATTGCTTTAAAAAAGAAATGTTTTTGAGAAACCCGTCCTAAACAGTATTGATTTTAAACTTTAAATAAATTGCTTTAAAGAGAAATGCTTTTGAGAAAATTATCCTAAACATGAATGATTTTAAAATTTGAATAAATTGCTTAAAAAAAGAAGCACTTTTGAGAAAACCATCCTAAACAGGAATGATTTTAAGCTTTGAATAAATTGCTTTAAAAATAAGTACTTTTGAAAAACTATCCTAAACAGGAATGATTTTAAAACTTTGAATAAATTGCTTTAAAAAGAAACGTTTTTAAGAAAGCCATCCTAAACAGGATTGATTTTAAACTCTGAATAAATTGCTTTAAAAAAAATGCTTTTGAGAAAATTGTCCTAAACAGGAATCATTTTAAACATTGAATAAATTACTTTAAAAAAGAAATGTTTTTTATAAGCCCGTCCTAAACAGGATTGATTTTAAACTTTAAGTCAATTGCTTTAAAGAGAAATGCTTTTGAGAAAATAATCCTAAACAGAAATGATTTTAAACTTTGAATAAATTGCTTAAAAAAAGAAGCACTTTTGAGAAAAACATCCTAAACAGGAATGATTTTAAGCTTTGAATAAATTGCTTTAAAAATAAATACTTTTGAAAAAACTATCATAAACAGGAATGATTTTAAACTTTGAAAAAATTGCTTTCAAAAAGAAATTTTTTAGAGAAACCCGTCCTAAACAGAATTGATTTTAAACTCTGAATAAATTGCTTTAAAAAGTAATGCTTTTGAGAAAACTGTCCTAAACAGGAATGATTTTAAACATTGAATAAATTGCTTTAAAAAAGAAATGTTTTTGAGAAACCTGTCCTAAACAGGATTGATTTTAAACTTTAAATAAATTGCTTTAAATAGAAATGCTTTTGAGAAATTTATCCTAAACATGAATGATTTTAAACTTTGAATAAATTGCTTAAAAAAAGTCGCACTTTTGAGAAAACCATCCTAAACAGGAATGATTTTAAGCATTGAATAAATTGCTTTAAAAATAAATACTTTTGAGAAAACTGTCCTAAACAGGAATGACTTTAAACTTTAAATAAATTGCTTTAAAAAGAAATGCTTTTGAGAAAACTGTCCTAAACAGGATTGATTTTAAACTCTGAAGAAATTGCTTTAAAAAGAAATGATTTTGAGAAAACTGCCCTAAATAGGAATGACTTTAAACTTAAAATAAATTACTTTAAAAAGAAATGCTTTTGAAAAAACTATCCTAAACAGGAATGACTTTAAACTTTAAATAAATTTCTTTAAAAGGAAATGTTTTTGAGAAAACTGTTCTAAACAGGAATGACTTTAAACTTTAAATAAATTGCTTTAAAAAGAAACGCTTTTGAGACAACTGTCCTAAACAGGATGATTTTAAATTTTGAATAAATTGCCTTAAAAAAGAAATGTTTTTGTGAAACCCGTCCTAAACAGGATTGATTTTAAACTCTGAATAAATTGCTTTAAAAAGAAATACTTTTGAGAAAACTCTCCTAAACAGGAATGATTTTAAACATTGAATAAATTGCCTTAAAAAAGAAATGTTTTTGAGAAACCCGTCCTAAACAGGATTGATTTTAAACTTTAAGTAAATTACTTTAAAGAGAAATGCTTTTGAGAAAATTATCCTAAACAGGAATGATTTTAAACTTTGAATAAATTGCTTAAAAAAAGAAGCACTTTTGAGAAAACCATCCTAAACAGGAATGATTTTAAGCTTTGAATAAATTGCTTTAAAAATAAGTACTTTTGAAAAACTATCCTAAATAGGAATTATTTTAAAACTTTGAATAAATTGCTTTAAAAAGAAACGTTTTTAAGAAAGCTGTCCTAAACAGGATTGATTTTAAACTCTGAATAAATTGCTTTAAAAAGAAATGCTTTTGAGAAAACTGTCCTAAACAGGAATGACTTTAAACTTTAAATAAATTGCTTTAAAAAGAAATGCATTTGAGAAAACTATCCTAAATAGGATTAATTTTAAACTCTGAAGAAATTGCTTTAAAAAGAAATGCTTTCAAGAAAACTGCCCTAAACGGGAATAACTTTAATCTTTAAATAAATTACTTTAAAAAGAAATGCTTTTGAAAAAACTGTCCTAAACAGGAATGACTTTACACTTTAAATAAATTGCTTTAAAAAGAAATGCTTTGAGAAAACTGTCCTAAACAGGAATGACTTTAAACTTTAAATAAATTGCTTGAAAAAGAAACGCTATTGAGACAACTGTCCTAAACAGGATGATTTTAAACTTTGAATAAATTGCTTTAAAAAAGAAATGTTTTTGAGAAACCCGTCCTAAACAGGATTGATTTTAAACTCTGAATAAATTGCTTTAAAAAGAAATGCTTTTGAGAAAACTGTCCTAAACAGGATTGATTTTAATCATTGAATAAATTGCTTTAAAAAAGAAATGTTTTTGAGAAACCCGTCCTAAACAATATTGATTTTAAACTTTAAATAAATTGCTTTAAATAGAAATGCTTTTGAGAAATTTATCCTAAACATGAATGATTTTAAACTTTGAATAAATTGCTTAAAAAAAGAAGCACTTTTGAGAAAACCATCCTAAACAGGAATGATTTTAAGCTTTGAATAAATTGCTTTAAAAATAAATACTTTTGAGAAAACTGTCCTAAACAGGAATGACTTTAAACTTTAAATAAATTGCTTTAAAAAGTAATGTTTTGAGAAAACTATCCTAAATAGGATTAATTTTAAACTCTGAAGAAATTGCTTTAAAAAGAAATGCTTTAGAGAAAACTGCCCTAAACAGGAATAACTTTAAACTTTAAATAAATTGCTTTAAAAAGAAATGCTTTTGAAAAAACTGTCCTAAACAGGAATGACTTTAAACTTTAAATAAATTGCTTTAAAAAGAAATGCTTTTGAGAAAACTGTCCTAAACAGGAATGACTTTAAACTTTAAATAAATTGCTTGAAAAAGAAACGCTTTTGAGACAACTGTCCTAAACAGGATGATTTTAAACTTTGAATAAATTGCTTTGAAAAAGAAATGTTTTTGAGAAATCCGTCCTAAACAGGATTGATTTTAAACTCTGAATAAATTGCTTTAAAAAGAAATGCTTTTGAGAAAACTGTCCTAAACAGGAATGATTTTAAACATTGAATAAATTGCTTTAAAAAAGAAATGTTTTTGAGAAACCCGTCCTAAACAGAATTGATTTTAAACTTTAAATAAATTGCTCTAAAGAGAAATGCTTTTGAGAAAATTATCCTAAACATGAATGATTTTAAAATTTGAATAAATTGCTTAAAAAAATAAGCACTTTTGAGAAAACCATCCTAAACAGGAATGATTTTAAGCTTTGAATAAATTGCTTTAAAAATAAGTACTTTTGAAAAACTATCCTAAATAGGAATGATTTTAAAACTTTGAATAAATTGCTTTAAAAAGAAACGTTTTTAAGAAAGCCATCCTAAACAGGATTGATTTTAAACTCTGAATAAATTGCTTTAAAAAAAATGCTTTTGAGAAAACTGTCCTAAACAGGAATCATTTTAAACATTGAATAAATTACTTTAAAAAAGAAATGTTTTTTAGAAGCCCGTCCTAAACAGGATGGATTTTAAACTTTAAGTCAATTGCTTTAAAGAGAAATGCTTTTGAGAAAATAATCCTAAACAGAAATGATTTTAAACTTTGAATAAATTTCTTAAAAAAAGAAGCACTTTTGAGAAAAACATCCTAAACAGGAATGATTTTAAGCTTTGAATAAATTGCTTTAAAAATAAATGCTTTTGAAAAAACTATCATAAACAGGAATGATTTTAAACTTTGAAAAAATTGCTTTCAAAAAGAAATTTTTTAGAGAAACCCGTCCTAAACAGAATTGATTTTAAACTCTGAATAAATTGCTTTAAAAAGTAATGCTTTTGAGAAAACTGTCCTAAACAGGAATGATTTTAAACATTGAATAAATTGCTTTAAAAAAGAAATATTTTTGAGAAACCCGTCCTAAACAGGATTGATTTTAAACTTTAAATAAATTGCTTTAAAGAGAAATGCTTTTGAGAAATTTATCCTAAACATGAATGATTTTAAACTTTGAATAAATTGCTTAAAAAAAGTCGCACTTTTGAGAAAACCATCCTAAACAGGAATGATTTTAAGCTTTGAATAAATTGCTTTAAAATAAATACTTTTGAGAAAACTGTCCTAAACAGGAATGACTTTAAACTTTAAATAAATTGCTTTAAAAAGAAATGCTTTTGAGAAAACTGTCCTAAACAGGATTGATTTTAAACTCTGAAGAAATTGCTTTAAAAAGAAATGCTTTTGAGAAAACTGCCCTAAATAGGAATGACTTTAAACTTAAAATAAATTACTTTAAAAAGAAATGCTTTTGAAAAAACTATCCTAAACAGGAATTACTTTAAACTTTAAATAAATTTCTTTAAAAAGAAATGTTTTTGAGAAAACTGTCCTAAACAGGAATGACTTTAAACTTTAAATAAATTGCTTTAAAAAGAAACGCTTTTGAGACAACTGTCCTAAACAGGATGATTTTAAATTTTGAATAAATTGCCTTAAAAAAGAAATGTTTTTGTGAAACCCGTCCTAAACAGGATTGATTTTAAACTCTGAATAAATTGCTTTAAAAAGAAATACTTTTGAGAAAACTCTCCTAAACAGGAATGATTTTAAACATTGAATAAATTGCCTTAAAAAAGAAATGTTTTTGAGAAACCCGTCCTAAACAGGATTGATTTTAAACTTTAAGTAAATTACTTTAAAACGAAATGCTTTTGAGAAAATTATCCTAAACAGGAATGATTTTAAACTTTGAATAAATTGCTTAAAAAAAGAAGCACTTTTGAGAAAACCATCCTAAACAGGAATGATTTTAAGCTTTGAATAAATTGCTTTAAAAATAAGTACTTTTGAAAAACTATCCTAAATAGGAATTATTTTAAAACTTTGAATAAATTGCTTTAAAAAGAAACGTTTTTAAGAAAACCGTCATAAACAGGATTGATTTTAAACTTTAAATAAATTGCTTTAAAGAGAAATGCTTTTGAGAAATTTATCCTAAACATGAACGATTTTAAACTTTGAATAAATTACTTAAAAAAAGAAGCACTTTTGAGAAAACCATCCTAAACAGGAATGATTTTAAGCTTTGAATAAATTGCTTTAAAAATAAATACTTTTGAGAAAACTGTCCTAAACAGGAATGACTTTAAACTTTAAATAAATTGCTTTAAAAAGAAATGCTTTTGAGAAAACTGTCCTAAATAGGATTAATTTTAAACTCTGAAGAAATTGCTTTAAAAAGAAACGCTTTTGAGAAAACTGCCCTAAACAGGAATAACTTTAAACTTTAAATAAATTGCTTTAAAAAGAAATGCTTTTGAAAAAACTGTCCTAAACAGGAATGACTTTAAACTTTAAATAAATTTCTTTAAAAAGAAATGATTTTGAGAAAACTGTCCTAAACAGGAATGACTTTAAACTTTAAATAAATTGCTTGGAAAAGAAACGCTTTTGAGACAACTGTCCTAAACAGGATGATTTTAAACTTTGAATAAATTGCTTTAAAAAAGAAATATTTTTGACAAACCCGTCCTAAACAGGATTGATTTTAAACTCTGAATAAATTGCTTTAAAAAGAAATGCTTTTGAGAAAACTGTCCTAAACAGGAATGATTTTAAACATTGAATAAATTGCTTTAAAAAAGAAATGTTTTTGAGAAACCCGTCCTAAACAGTATTGATTTTAAACTTTAAATAAATTGCTTTAAAGAGAAATGCTTTTGAGAAAATTATCCTAAACATGAATGATTTTAAACTTTGAATAAATTGCTTAAAAAAAGAAGCACTTTTGAGAAAATTATCCTAAACAGGAATGATTTTAAGCTTTGAATAAATTGCTTTAAAAATAAATACTTCTGAGAAAACTGTCCTAAACAGGAATGACTTTAAACTTTAAATAAATTGCTTTAAAAATAAATACTTTTGAGAAAACTGTCCTAAACAGGAATGACTTTAAACTTTAAATAAATTGCTTTAAAAATAAATGCTTTTGAGACAACTGTCCTAAACAGGATGATTTTAAACATTGAATAAATTGCTTTAAAAAAGAAATGTTTTTAAGAAACCCGTCCTAAACAGTATTGATTTTAAACTTTAAATAAATTGCTTTAAAGAGAAATGCTTTTGAGAAAATCATCATAAACAGGAATGATTTTAAGCTTTGAATAAATTGCTTTAAAAAGAAATGCTTTTGAGAAAACTGCCCTAAATAGGAATGACTTTAAACTTTAAATAAATTGCTTTAAAAATAAATGCTTTTGAGACAACTGTCCTAAACAGGAATGACTTTAAACTTTAAATAAATTGCTTGAAAAAGAAACGCCTTTGAGACAACTGTCCTAAACAGGATGATTTTAAACTTTGAATAAATTGCTTTAAAAAAGAAATGTTTTTGAGAAACCCGTCCTAAACAGGATTGATTTTAAACTCTGAATAAATTGCTTTAAAAAGAAATGCTTTTGAGAAAACTGTCCTAAACAGGAATGATTTTAAACATTGAATAAATTGCTTTAAAAAAGAAATGTTTTTGAGAAACTCGTCCTAAACAGGATTGATTTTAAACTTTAAATAAATTGCTTTAAAGAGAAATGCTTTTAAGAAAATTATCCTAAACAGGAATGATTTTAAACTTTGAATAAATTGCTTAAAAAAAGAAGCACTTTTGAGAAAATCATCCTAAACAGGAATGATTTTAAGCTTTGAATAAATTGCTTTAAAAATAAGTACTTTTGAAAAACTATCCTAAACAGGAATGATTTTAAAACTTTGAATAAATTGCTTTAAAAAGAAACGTTTTTAAGAAAACCGTCATAAACAGGATTGATTTTAAACTTTAAATAAATTGCTTTAAAGAGAAATGCTTTTGAGAAATTTATCCTAAACATGAACGATTTTAAACTTTGAATAAATTACTTAAAAAAAGAAGCACTTTTGAGAAAACAATCCTAAACAGGAATGATTTTAAGCTTTGAATAAATTGCTTTAAAAATAAATACTTTTGAGAAAACTGTCCTAAACAGGAATGACTTTAAACTTTAAATAAATTGCTTTAAAAAGAAATGCTTTTGAGAAAACTGTCCTAAATAGGATTAATTTTAAACTCTGAAGAAATTGCTTTAAAAAGAAACGCTTTTGAGAAAACTGCCCTAAACAGGAATAACTTTAAACTTTAAATAAATTGCTTTAAAAAGAAATGCTTTTGAAAAAACTGTCCTAAACAGGAATGACTTTAAACTTTAAATAAATTTCTTTAAAAAGAAATGATTTTGAGAAAACTGTCCTAAACAGGAATGACTTTAAACTTTAAATAAATTGCTTGGAAAAGAAACGCTTTTGAGACAACTGTCCTAAACAGGATGATTTTAAACTTTGAATAAATTGCTTTAAAAAAGAAATATTTTTGACAAACCCGTCCTAAACAGGATTGATTTTAAACTCTGAATAAATTGCTTTAAAAAGAAATGCTTTTGAGAAAACTGTCCTAAACAGGAATGATTTTAAACATTGAATAAATTACTTTAAAAAAGAAATGTTTTTGAGAAACCCGTCCTAAACAGTATTGATTTTAAACTTTAAATAAATTGCTTTAAAGAGAAATGCTTTTGAGAAAATTATCCTAAACATGAATGATTTTAAACTTTGAATAAATTGCTTAAAAAAAGAAGCACTTTTGAGAAAATTATCCTAAACAGGAATGATTTTAAGCTTTGAATAAATTGCTTTAAAAATAAATACTTCTGAGAAAACTGTCCTAAACAGGAATGACTTTAAACTTTAAATAAATTGCTTTAAAAATAAATGCTTTTGAGACAACTGTCCTAAACAGGATGATTTTAAACATTGAATAATATGCTTTAAAAAAGAAATGTTTTTAAGAAACCCGTCCTAAACAGTATTGATTTTAAACTTTAAATAAATTGCTTTAAAGAGAAATGCTTTTGAGAAAATTATCCTAAACATGAATGATTTTAAACTTTGAATAAATTGCTTAAAAAAAGAAGCACTTTTGAGAAAATCATCATAAACAGGAATGATTTTAAGCTTTGAATAAATTGCTTTAAAAAGAAATGCTTTTGAGAAAACTGCCCTAAATAGGAATGACTTTAAACTTTAAATAAATTGCTTTAAAAATAAATGCTTTTGAGACAACTGTCCTAAACAGGAATGACTTTAAACTTTAAATAAATTGCTTGAAAAAGAAACGCTTTTGAGACAACTGTCCTAAACAGGATGATTTTAAACTTTGAATAAATTGCTTTAAAAAAGAAATGTTTTTGAGAAACCCGTCCTAAACAGGATTGATTTTAAACTCTGAATAAATTGCTTTAAAAAGAAATGCTTTTGAGAAAACTGTCCTAAACAGGAATGATTTTAAACATTGAATAAATTGCTTTAAAAAAGAAATGTTTTTGAGAAACTCGTCCTAAACAGGATTGATTTGAAACTTTAAATAAATTGCTTTAAAGAGAAATGCTTTTAAGAAAATTATCCTAAACAGGAATGATTTTAAACTTTGAATAAATTGCTTAAAAAAAGAAGCACTTTTGAGAAAATCATCCTAAACAGGAATGATTTTAAGCTTTGAATAAATTGCTTTAAAAATAAGTACTTTTGAAAAACTATCCTAAACAGGAATGATTTTAAAACTTTGAATAAATTGTTTTAAAAAGAAACGTTTTTAAGAAAACCGTCATAAACAGGATTGATTTTAAACTTTAAATAAATTGCTTTAAAGAGAAATGCTTTTGAGAAATTTATCCTAAACATGAACGATTTTAAACTTTGAATAAATTACTTAAAAAAAGAAGCACTTTTGAGAAAACCATCCTAAACAGGAATGATTTTAAGCTTTGAATAAATTGCTTTAAAAATAAATACTTTTGAGAAAACTGTCCTAAACAGGAATGACTTTTAGCTTTAAATAAATTGCTTTAAAAAGAAATGCTTTTGAGAAAACTGTCCTAAATAGGATTAATTTTAAACTCTGAAGAAATTGCTTTAAAAAGAAACGCTTTTGAGAAAACTGCCCTAAACAGGAATAACTTTAAACTTTAAATAAATTGCTTTAAAAAGAAATGCTTTTGAAAAAACTGTCCTAAACAGGAATGACTTTAAACTTTAAATAAATTTCTTTAAAAAGAAATGATTTTGAGAAAACTGTCCTAAACAGGAATGACTTTAAACTTTAAATAAATTGCTTGGAAAAGAAACGCTTTTGAGACAACTGTCCTAAACAGGATGATTTTAAACTTTGAATAAATTGCTTTAAAAAAGAAATATTTTTGACAAACCCGTCCTAAACAGGATTGATTTTAAACTCTGAATAAATTGCTTTAAAAAGAAATGCTTTTGAGAAAACTGTCCTAAACAGGAATGATTTTAAACATTGAATAAATTGCTTTAAAAAAGAAATGTTTTTGAGAAACCCGTCCTAAACAGTATTGATTTTAAACTTTAAATAAATTGCTTTAAAGAGAAATGCTTTTGAGAAAATTATCCTAAACATGAATGATTTTAAACTTTGAATAAATTGCTTAAAAAAAGAAGCACTTTTGAGAAAATTATCCTAAACAGGAATGATTTTAAGCTTTGAATAAATTGCTTTAAAAATAAATACTTCTGAGAAAACTGTCCTAAACAGGAATGACTTTAAACTTTAAATAAATTGCTTTAAAAATAAATACTTTTGAGAAAACTGTCCTAAACAGGAATGACTTTAAACTTTAAATAAATTGCTTTAAAAATAAATGCTTTTGAGACAACTGTCCTAAACAGGATGATTTTAAACATTGAATAAATTGCTTTAAAAAAGAAATGTTTTTAAGAAACCCGTCCTAAACAGTATTGATTTTAAACTTTAAATAAATTGCTTTAAAGAGAAATGCTTTTGAGAAAATTATCCTAAACATGAATGATTTTAAAATTTGAATAAATTGCTTAAAAAAAGAAGCACTTTTGAGAAAACCATCCTAAACAGGAATGATTTTAAGCTTTGAATAAATTGCTTTAAAAATAAGTACTTTTGAAAAACTATCCTAAACAGGAATGATTTTAAAACTTTGAATAAATTGCTTTAAAAAGAAACGTTTTTAAGAAAGCCATCCTAAACAGGATTGATTTTAAACTTTGAATAAATTGCTTAAAAAAAGAAGCACTTTTGAGAAAATTATCCTAAACAGGAATGATTTTAAGCTTTGAATAAATTGCTTTAAAAATAAATACTTCTGAGAAAACTGTCCTAAACAGGAATGACTTTAAACTTTAAATAAATTGCTTTAAAAATAAATGCTTTTGAGACAACTGTCCTAAACAGGATGATTTTAAACATTGAATAATATGCTTTAAAAAAGAAATGTTTTTAAGAAACCCGTCCTAAACAGTATTGATTTTAAACTTTAAATAAATTGCTTTAAAGAGAAATGCTTTTGAGAAAATTATCCTAAACATGAATGATTTTAAACTTTGAATAAATTGCTTAAAAAAAGAAGCACTTTTGAGAAAATCATCATAAACAGGAATGATTTTAAGCTTTGAATAAATTGCTTTAAAAAGAAATGCTTTTGAGAAAACTGCCCTAAATAGGAATGACTTTAAACTTTAAATAAATTGCTTTAAAAATAAATGCTTTTGAGACAACTGTCCTAAACAGGAATGACTTTAAACTTTAAATAAATTGCTTTAAAAAGAAACGCTTTTGAGACAACTGTCCTAAACAGGATGATTTTAAATTTTGAATAAATTGCCTTAAAAAAGAAATGTTTTTGTGAAACCCGTCCTAAACAGGATTGATTTTAAACTCTGAATAAATTGCTTTAAAAAGAAATACTTTTGAGAAAACTCTCCTAAACAGGAATGATTTTAAACATTGAATAAATTGCCTTAAAAAAGAAATGTTTTTGAGAAACCCGTCCTAAACAGGATTGATTTTAAACTTTAAGTAAATTACTTTAAAACGAAATGCTTTTGAGAAAATTATCCTAAACAGGAATGATTTTAAACTTTGAATAAATTGCTTTAAAAAAGAAGCACTTTTGAGAAAATCATCCTAAACAGGAATGATTTTAAGCTTTGAATAAATTGCTTTAAAAATAAGTACTTTTGAAAAACTATCCTAAACAGGAATGATTTTAAAACTTTGAATAAATTGTTTTAAAAAGAAACGTTTTTAAGAAAACCGTCATAAACAGGATTGATTTTAAACTTTAAATAAATTGCTTTAAAGAGAAATGCTTTTGAGAAATTTATCCTAAACATGAACGATTTTAAACTTTGAATAAATTACTTAAAAAAAGAAGCACTTTTGAGAAAACCATCCTAAACAGGAATGATTTTAAGCTTTGAATAAATTGCTTTAAAAATAAATACTTTTGAGAAAACTGTCCTAAACAGGAATGACTTTTAGCTTTAAATAAATTGCTTTAAAAAGAAATGCTTTTGAGAAAACTGTCCTAAATAGGATTAATTTTAAACTCTGAAGAAATTGCTTTAAAAAGAAACGCTTTTGAGAAAACTGCCCTAAACAGGAATAACTTTAAACTTTAAATAAATTGCTTTAAAAAGAAATGCTTTTGAAAAAACTGTCCTAAACAGGAATGACTTTAAACTTTAAATAAATTTCTTTAAAAAGAAATGATTTTGAGAAAACTGTCCTAAACAGGAATGACTTTAAACTTTAAATAAATTGCTTGGAAAAGAAACGCTTTTGAGACAACTGTCCTAAACAGGATGATTTTAAACTTTGAATAAATTGCTTTAAAAAAGAAATATTTTTGACAAACCCGTCCTAAACAGGATTGATTTTAAACTCTGAATAAATTGCTTTAAAAAGAAATGCTTTTGAGAAAACTGTCCTAAACAGGAATGATTTTAAACATTGAATAAATTGCTTTAAAAAAGAAATGTTTTTGAGAAACCCGTCCTAAACAGTATTGATTTTAAACTTTAAATAAATTGCTTTAAAGAGAAATGCTTTTGAGAAAATTATCCTAAACATGAATGATTTTAAACTTTGAATAAATTGCTTAAAAAAAGAAGCACTTTTGAGAAAATTATCCTAAACAGGAATGATTTTAAGCTTTGAATAAATTGCTTTAAAAATAAATACTTCTGAGAAAACTGTCCTAAACAGGAATGACTTTAAACTTTAAATAAATTGCTTTAAAAATAAATACTTTTGAGAAAACTGTCCTAAACAGGAATGACTTTAAACTTTAAATAAATTGCTTTAAAAATAAATGCTTTTGAGACAACTGTCCTAAACAGGATGATTTTAAACATTGAATAAATTGCTTTAAAAAAGAAATGTTTTTAAGAAACCCGTCCTAAACAGTATTGATTTTAAACTTTAAATAAATTGCTTTAAAGAGAAATGCTTTTGAGAAAATTATCCTAAACATGAATGATTTTAAAATTTGAATAAATTGCTTAAAAAAAGAAGCACTTTTGAGAAAACCATCCTAAACAGGAATGATTTTAAGCTTTGAATAAATTGCTTTAAAAATAAGTACTTTTGAAAAACTATCCTAAACAGGAATGATTTTAAAACTTTGAATAAATTGCTTTAAAAAGAAACGTTTTTAAGAAAGCCATCCTAAACAGGATTGATTTTAAACTCTGAATAAATTGCTTTAAAAAAAATGCTTTTGAGAAAACTGTCCTAAACAGGAATCATTTTAAACATTGAATAAATTACTTTAAAAAAGAAATGTTTTTTATAAGCCCGTCCTAAACAGGATTGATTTTAAACTTTAAGTCAATTGCTTTAAAGAGAAATGCTTTTGAGAAAATAATCCTAAACAGAAATGATTTTAAACTTTGAATAAATTGCTTAAAAAAAGAAGCACTTTTGAGAAAAACATCCTAAACAGGAATGATTTTAAGCTTTGAATAAATTGCTTTAAAAATAAATGCTTTTGAAAAAACTATCATAAACAGGAATGATTTTAAACTTTGAAAAAATTGCTTTCAAAAAGAAATTTTTTAGAGAAACCCGTCCTAAACAGAATTGATTTTAAACTCTGAATAAATTGCTTTAAAAAGTAATGCTTTTGAGAAAACTGTCCTAAACAGGAATGATTTTAAACATTGAATAAATTGCTTTAAAAAAGAAATGTTTTTGAGAAACCCGTCCTAAACAGGATTGATTTTAAACTTTAAATAAATTGCTTTAAAGAGAAATGCTTTTGAGAAATTTATCCTAAACATGAATGATTTTAAACTTTGAATAAATTGCTTAAAAAAAGTCGCACTTTTGAGAAAACCATCCTAAACAGGAATGATTTTAAGCTTTGAATAAATTGCTTTAAAAATAAATACTTTTGAGAAAACTGTCCTAAACAGGAATGACTTTAAACTTTAAATAAATTGCTTTAAAAAGAAATGCTTTTGAGAAAACTGTCCTAAACAGGATTGATTTTAAACTCTGAAGAAATTGCTTTAAAAAGAAATGCTTTTGAGAAAACTGCCCTAAATAGGAATGACTTTAAACTTAAAATAAATTACTTTAAAAAGAAATTCTTTTGAAAAAACTATCCTAAACAGGAATGACTTTAAACTTTAAATAAATTTCTTTAAAAAGAAATGTTTTTGAGAAAACTGTCCTAAACAGGAATGACTTTAAACTTTAAATAAATTGCTTTAAAAAGAAACGCTTTTGAGACAACTGTCCTAAACAGGATGATTTTAAATTTTGAATAAATTGCCTTAAAAAAGAAATGTTTTTGTGAAACCCGTCCTAAACAGGATTGATTTTAAACTCTGAATAAATTGCTTTAAAAAGAAATACTTTTGAGAAAACTCTCCTAAACAGGAATGATTTTAAACATTGAATAAATTGCCTTAAAAAAGAAATGTTTTTGAGAAACCCGTCCTAAACAGGATTGATTTTAAACTTTAAGTAAATTACTTTAAAGAGAAATGCTTTTGAGAAAACTATCTTAAACAGGAACGATTTTAAACTTTGAAAAAATTGCTTTAAAAAAGAAATATTTTTGAGAAACCCGTCCTAAACAGAATTGATTTTAAACTCTGAATAAATTGCTTTAAAAAGAAATGCTTTTGAGAAAACTGTCCTAAACAGGATTGATTTTAAACTCTGAAGAAATTGCTTTAAAAAGAAATACTTTTGAGAAAACTGCCCTAAATAGGAATGACTTTAAACTTAAAATAAATTACTTTAAAAAGAAATGCTTTTGAAAAAACTATCCTAAACAGGAATGACTTTAAACTTTAAATAAATTTCTTTAAAAAGAAATGTTTTTGAGAAAACTGTCCTAAACAGGAATGACTTTAAACTTTAAATAAATTGCTTTAAAAAGAAACGCTTTTGAGACAACTGTCCTAAACAGGATGATTTTAAATTTTGAATAAATTGCCTTAAAAAAGAAATGTTTTTGTGAAACCCGTCCTAAACAGGATTGATTTTAAACTCTGAATAAATTGCTTTAAAAAGAAATACTTTTGAGAAAACTCTCCTAAACAGGAATGATTTTAAACATTGAATAAATTGCCTTAAAAAAGAAATGTTTTTGAGAAACCCGTCCTAAACAGGATTGATTTTAAACTTTAAGTAAATTACTTTAAAGAGAAATGCTTTTGAGAAAACTATCTTAAACAGGAACGATTTTAAACTTTGAAAAAATTGCTTTAAAAAAGACATATTTTTGAGAAACCCGTCCTAAACAGAATTGATTTTAAACTCTGAATAAATTGCTTTAAAAAGTAATGCTTTTGAGAAAACTGTCCTAAACAGGAATGATTTTAAACATTGAATAAATTGCTTTAAAAAAGAAATGTTTTTGAGAAACCCGTCCTAAACAGGATTGATTTTAAACTTTAAATAAATTGCTTTAAATAGAAATGCTTTTGAGAAATTTATCCTAAACATGAATGATTTTAAACTTTGAATAAATTGCTTAAAAAAAGAAGCACTTTTGAGAAAACCATCCTAAACAGGAATGATTTTAAGCTTTGAATAAATTACTTTAAAAATAAATACTTTTGAGAAAACTGTCCTAAACAGGAATGACTTTAAACTTTAAATAAATTGCTTTAAAAAGAAATGTTTTGAGAAAACTATCCTAAATAGGATTAATTTTAAACTCTGAAGAAATTGCTTTAAAAAGAAATGCTTTAGAGAAAACTGCCCTAAACAGGAATAACTTTAAACTTTAAATAAATTGCTTTAAAAAGAAATGCTTTTGAAAAAACTGTCCTAAACAGGAATGACTTTAAACTTTAAATAAATTGCTTTAAAAAGAAATGCTTTTGAGAAAACTGTCCTAAACAGGAATGACTTTAAACTTTAAATAAATTGCTTGAAAAAGAAACGCTTTTGAGTCAACTGTCCTAAACAGGATGATTTTAAACTTTGAATAAATTGCTTTGAAAAAGAAATGTTTTTGAGAAACCCGTCCTAAACAGGATTGATTTTAAACTCTGAATAAATTGCTTTAAAAAGAAATGCTTTTGAGAAAACTGTCCTAAACAGGAATGATTTTAAACATTGAATAAATTGCTTTAAAAAAGAAATGTTTTTAAGAAACCCGTCCTAAACAGTATTGATTTTAAACTTTAAATAAATTGCTTTAAAGAGAAATGCTTTTGAGAAAATTATCCTAAACATGAATGATTTTAAAATTTGAATAAATTGCTTAAAGAAAGAAGCACTTTTGAGAAAACCATCCTAAACAGGAATGATTTTAAGCTTTGAATAAATTGCTTTAAAAATAAGTACTTTTGAAAAACTATCCTAAACAGGAATGATTTTAAAACTTTGAATAAATTGCTTTAAAAAGAAACGTTTTTAAGAAAGCCATCCTAAACAGGATTGATTTTAAACTCTGAATAAATTGCTTTAAAAAAAATGCTTTTGAGAAAACTGTCCTAAACAGGAATCATTTTAAACATTGAATAAATTACTTTAAAAAAGAAATGTTTTTTATAAGCCCGTCCTAAACAGGATTGATTTTAAACTTTAAGTCAATTGCTTTAAAGAGAAATGCTTTTGAGAAAATAATCCTAAACAGAAATGATTTTAAACTTTGAATAAATTGCTTAAAAAAAGAAGCACTTTTGAGAAAAACATCCTAAACAGGAATGATTTTAAGCTTTGAATAAATTGCTTTAAAAATAAATGCTTTTGAAAAAACTATCATAAACAGGAATGATTTTAAACTTTGAAAAAATTGCTTTCAAAAAGAAATTTTTTAGAGAAACCCGTCCTAAACAGAATTGATTTTAAACTCTGAATAAATTGCTTTAAAAAGTAATGCTTTTGAGAAAACTGTCCTAAACAGGAATGATTTTAAACATTGAATAAATTGCTTTAAAAAAGAAAATGTTTTTGAGAAACCCGTCCTAAACAGGATTGATTTTAAACTTTAAATAAATTGTTTTAAAGAGAAATGCTTTTGAGAAATTTATCCTAAACATGAATGATTTTAAACTTTGAATAAATTGCTTAAAAAAAGTCGCACTTTTGAGAAAACCATCCTAAACAGGAATGATTTTAAGCTTTGAATAAATTGCTTTAAAAATAAATACTTTTGAGAAAACTGTCCTAAACAGGAATGACTTTAAACTTTAAATAAATTGCTTTAAAAAGAAATGCTTTTGAGAAAACTGTCCTAAACATGATTGATTTTAAACTCTGAAGAAATTGCTTTAAAAAGAAATGCTTTTGAGAAAACTGCCCTAAATAGGAATGACTTTAAACTTAAAATAAATTACTTTAAAAAGAAATGCTTTTGAAAAAACTATCCTAAACAGGAATGACTTTAAACTTTAAATAAATTTCTTTAAAAAGAAATGTTTTTGAGAAAACTATCCTAAACAGGAATGACTTTAAACTTTAAATAAATTGCTTTAAAAAGAAACGCTTTTGAGACAACTGTCCTAAACAGGATGATTTTAAATTTTGAATAAATTGCCTTAAAAAAGAAATGTTTTTGTGAAACCCGTCCTAAACAGGATTGATTTTAAACTCTGAATAAATTGCTTTAAAAAGAAATACTTTTGAGAAAACTCTCCTAAACAGGAATGATTTTAAACATTGAATAAATTGCCTTAAAAAAGAAATGTTTTTGAGAAACCCGTCCTAAACAGGATTGATTTTAAACTTTAAGTAAATTACTTTAAAGAGAAATGCTTTTGAGAAAATTATCCTAAACAGGAATGATTTTAAACTTTGAATAAATTGCTTAAAAAAAGAAGCACTTTTGAGAAAACCATCCTAAACAGGAATGATTTTAAGCTTTGAATAAATTGCTTTAAAAATAAATACTTTTGAGAAAACTGTCCTAAACAGGAATGACTTTAAACTTTAAATAAATTGCTTTAAAAAGAAATGCTTTTGAGAAAACTGTCCTAAATAGGATTAATTTTAAACTCTGAAGAAATTGCTTTAGAAAGAAACGCTTTTGAGAAAACTGCCCTAAACAGGAATAACTTTAAACTTTAAATAAATTGCTTTAAAAAGAAATGCTTTTGAAAAAACTGTCCTAAACAGGAATGACTTTAAACTTTAAATAAATTTCTTTAAAAAGAAATGATTTTGAGAAAACTGTCCTAAACAGGAATGACTTTAAACTTTAAATAAATTGCTTGGAAAAGAAACGCTTTTGAGACAACTGTCCTAAACAGGATGATTTTAAACTTTGAATAAATTGCTTTAAAAAAGAAATATTTTTGACAAACCCGTCCTAAACAGGATTGATTTTAAACTCTGAATAAATTGCTTTAAAAAGAAATGCTTTTGAGAAAACTGTCCTAAACAGGAATGATTTTAAACATTGAATAAATTGCTTTAAAAAAGAAATGTTTTTGAGAAACCCGTCCAAAACAGTATTGATTTTAAACTTTAAATAAATTGCTTTAAAGAGAAATGCTTTTGAGAAAATTATCCTAAACATGAATGATTTTAAACTTTGAATAAATTGCTTTAAAAAAGAAGCACTTTTGAGAAAATCATCCTAAACAGGAATGATTTTAAGCTTTGAATAAATTGCTTTAAAAATAAGTACTTTTGAAAAACTATCCTAAACAGGAATGATTTTAAAACTTTGAATAAATTGCTTTAAAAAGAAACGTTTTTAAGAAAGCCATCCTAAACAGGATTGATTTTAAACTCTGAATAAATTGCTTTAAAAAAAATGCTTTTGAGAAAACTGTCCTAAACAGGAATCATTTTAAACATTGAATAAATTACTTTAAAAAAGAAATGTTTTTTAGAAGCCCGTCCTAAACAGGATTGATTTTAAACTTTAAGTCAATTGCTTTAAAGAGAAATGCTTTTGAGAAAATAATCCTAAACAGAAATGATTTTAAACTTTGAATAAATTGCTTAAAAAAAGAAGCACTTTTGAGAAAAACATCCTAAACAGGAATGATTTTAAGCTTTGAATAAATTGCTTTAAAAATAAATGCTTTTGAAAAAACTATCCTAAACAGGAATGATTTTAAAACTTTGAATAAATTGCTTTAAAAAGAAACGTTTTTAAGAAAGCCATCCTAAACTGGATTGATTTTAAACTCTGAATAAATTGCTTTAAAAAAAATGCTTTTGAGAAAACTGTCCTAAACAGGAATCATTTTAAACATTGAATAAATTACTTTAAAAAAGAAATGTTTTTTAGAAGCCCGTCCTAAACAGGATTGATTTTAAACTTTAAGTCAATTGCTTTAAAGAGAAATGCTTTTGAGAAAATAATCCTAAACAGAAATGATTTTAAACTTTGAATAAATTGCTTAAAAAAAGAAGCACTTTTGAGAAAAACATCCTAAACAGGAATGATTTTAAGCTTTGAATAAATTGCTTTAAAAATAAATGCTTTTGAAAAAACTATCATAAACAGGAATGATTTTAAACTTTGAAAAAATTGCTTTCAAAAAGAAATTTTTTAGAGAAACCCGTCCTAAACAGAATTGATTTTAAACTCTGAATAAATTGCTTTAAAAAGTAATGCTTTTGAGAAAACTGTCCTAAACAGGAATGATTTTAAACATTGAATAAATTGCTTTAAAAAAGAAATGTTTTTGAGAAACCCGTCCTAAACAGGATTGATTTTAAACTTTAAATAAATTGCTTTAAAGAGAAATGCTTTTGAGAAATTTATCCTAAACATGAATGATTTTAAACTTTGAATAAATTGCTTAAAAAAAGTCGCACTTTTGAGAAAACCATCCTAAACAGGAATGATTTTAAGCTTTGAATAAATTGCTTTAAAAATAAATACTTTTGAGAAAACTGTCCTAAACAGGAATGACTTTAAACTTTAAATAAATTACTTTAAAAAGAAATGCTTTTGAGAAAACTTTCCTAAACAGGATTGATTTTAAACTCTAAAGAAATTGCTTTAAAAAGAAATGCTTTTGAGAAAACTGCCCTAAATAGGAATGACTTTAAACTTAAAATAAATTACTTTAAAAAGAAATGCTTTTGAAAAAACTATCCTAAACAGGAATGACTTTAAACTTTAAATAAATTTCTTTAAAAAGAAATGTTTTTGAGAAAACTGTCCTAAACAGGAATGACTTTAAACTTTAAATAAATTGCTTTAAAAAGAAACGCTTTTGAGACAACTGTCCTAAACAGGATGATTTTAAATTTTGAATAAATTGCCTTAAAAAAGAAATGTTTTTGTGAAACCCGTCCTAAACAGGATTGATTTTAAACTCTGAATAAATTGCTTTAAAAAGAAATACTTTTGAGAAAACTCTCCTAAACAGGAATGATTTTAAACATTGAATAAATTGCCTTAAAAAAGAAATGTTTTTGAGAAACCCGTCCTAAACAGGATTGATTTTAAACTTTAAGTAAATTACTTTAAAGAGAAATGCTTTTGAGAAAACTATCTTAAACAGGAACGATTTTAAACTTTGAAAAAATTGCTTTAAAAAAGAAATATTTTTGAGAAACCCGTCCTAAACAGAATTGATTTTAAACTCTGAATAAATTGCTTTAAAAAGTAATGCTTTTGAGAAAACTGTCCTAAACAGGAATGATTTTAAACATTGAATAAATTGCTTTAAAAAAGAAATGTTTTTGAGAAACCCGTCCTAAACAGGATTGATTTTAAACTTTAAATAAATTGCTTTAAATAGAAATGCTTTTGAGAAATTTATCCTAAACATGAATGATTTTAAACTTTGAATAAATTGCTTAAAAAAAGAAGCACTTTTGAGAAAACCAACCTAAACAGGAATGATTTTAAGCTTTGAATAAATTGCTTTAAAAATAAATACTTTTGAGAAAACTGTCCTAAACAGGAATGACTTTAAACTTTAAATAAATTGCTTTAAAAAGAAATGTTTTGAGAAAACTATCCTAAATAGGATTAATTTTAAACTCTGAAGAAATTGCTTTAAAAAGAAATGCTTTAGAGAAAACTGCCCTAAACAGGAATAACTTTAAACTTTAAATAAATTGCTTTAAAAAGAAATGCTTTTGAAAAAACTGTCCTAAACAGGAATGACTTTAAACTTTAAATAAATTGCTTTAAAAAGAAATGCTTTTGAGAAAACTGTCCTAAACAGGAATGACTTTAAACTTTAAATAAATTGCTTTAAAAAGAAATGCTTTTGAAAAAACTGTCCTAAACAGGAATGACTTTAAACTTTAAATAAATTGCTTTAAAAAGAAATGCTTTTGAGAAAACTGTCCTAAACAGGAATGACTTTAAACTTTAAATAAATTGCTTGAAAAAGAAACGCTTTTGAGACAACTGTCCTAAACAGGATGATTTTAAACTTTGAATAAATTGCTTTGAAAAAGAAATGTTTTTGAGAAACCCGTCCTAAACAGGATTGATTTTAAACTCTGAATAAATTGCTTTAAAAAGAAATGCTTTTGAGAAAACTGTCCTAAACAGGAATGATTTTAAACATTGAATAAATTGCTTTAAAAAAGAAATGTTTTTAAGAAACCCGTCCTAAACAGTATTGATTTTAAACTTTAAATAAATTGCTTTAAAGAGAAATGCTTTTGAGAAAATTATCCTAAACATGAATGATTTTAAACTTTGAATAAATTGCTTAAAAAAAGTCGCACTTTTGAGAAAACCATCCTAAACAGGAATGATTTTAAGCTTTGAATAAATTGCTTTAAAAATAAATACTTTTGAGAAAACTGTCCTAAACAGGAATGACTTTAAACTTTAAATAAATTACTTTAAAAAGAAATGCTTTTGAGAAAACTGTCCTAAACAGGATTGATTTTAAACTCTAAAGAAATTGCTTTAAAAAGAAATGCTTTTGAGAAAACTGCCCTAAATAGGAATGACTTTAAACTTAAAATAAATTACTTTAAAAAGAAATGCTTTTGAAAAAACTATCCTAAACAGGAATGACTTTAAACTTTAAATAAATTTCTTTAAAAAGAAATGTTTTTGAGAAAACTGTCCTAAACAGGAATGACTTTAAACTTTAAATAAATTGCTTTAAAAAGAAACGCTTTTGAGACAACTGTCCTAAACAGGATGATTTTAAATTTTGAATAAATTGCCTTAAAAAAGAAATGTTTTTGTGAAACCCGTCCTAAACAGGATTGATTTTAAACTCTGAATAAATTGCTTTAAAAAGAAATACTTTTGAGAAAACTCTCCTAAACAGGAATGATTTTAAACATTGAATAAATTGCCTTAAAAAAGAAATGTTTTTGAGAAACCCGTCCTAAACAGGATTGATTTTAAACTTTAAGTAAATTACTTTAAAGAGAAATGCTTTTGAGAAAATTATCCTAAACAGGAATGATTTTAAACTTTGAATAAATTGCTTAAAAAAAGAAGCACTTTTGAGAAAACCATCCTAAACAGGAATGATTTTAAGCTTTGAATAAATTGCTTTAAAAATAAGTACTTTTGAAAAACTATCCTAAACAGGATTGATTTTAAACTTTAAATAAATTGCTTTAAAAAGAAATGCATTTGAGAAAACTATCCTAAATAGGATTAATTTTAAACTCTGAAGAAATTGCTTTAAAAAGAAATGCTTTTGAGAAAACTGCCCTAAACGGGAATAACTTTAATCTTTAAATAAATTACTTTAAAAAGAAATGCTTTTGAAAAAACCGTCCTAAACAGGAATGACTTTACACTTTAAATAAATTGCTTTAAAAAGAAATGCTTTGAGAAAACTGTCCTAAACAGGAATGACTTTAAACTTTAAATAAATTGCTTGAAAAAGAAACGCTATTGAGACAACTGTCCTAAACAGGATGATTTTAAACTTTGAATAAATTGCTTTAAAAAAGAAATGTTTTTGAGAAACCCGTCCTAAACAGGATTGATTTTAAACTCTGAATAAATTGCTTTAAAAAGAAATGCTTTTGAGAAAACTGTCCTAAACAGGAATGACTTTAAACTTTAAATAAATTGCTTTAAAAAGAAATGCATTTGAGAAAACTATCCTAAATAGGATTAATTTTAAACTCTGAAGAAATTGCTTTAAAAAGAAATGCTTTTGAGAAAACTGCCCTAAACGGGAATAACTTTAATCTTTAAATAAATTACTTTAAAAAGAAATGCTTTTGAAAAAACCGTCCTAAACAGGAATGACTTTACACTTTAAATAAATTGCTTTAAAAAGAAATGCTTTGAGAAAACTGTCCTAAACAGGAATGACTTTAAACTTTAAATAAATTGCTTGAAAAAGAAACGCTATTGAGACAACTGTCCTAAACAGGATGATTTTAAACTTTGAATAAATTGCTTTAAAAAAGAAATGTTTTTGAGAAACCCGTCCTAAACAGGATTGATTTTAAACTCTGAATAAATTGCTTTAAAAAGAAATGCTTTTGAGAAAACTGTCCTAAACAGGATTGATTTTAATCATTGAATAAATTGCTTTAAAAAAGAAATGTTTTTGAGAAACCCGTCCTAAACAATATTGATTTTAAACTTTAAATAAATTGCTTTAAATAGAAATGCTTTTGAGAAATTTATCCTAAACATGAATGATTTTAAACTTTGAATAAATTGCTTAAAAAAAGAAGCACTTTTGAGAAAACCATCCTAAACAGGAATGATTTTAAGCTTTGAATAAATTGCTTTAAAAATAAATACTTTTGAGAAAACTGTCCTAAACAGGAATGACTTTAAACTTTAAATAAATTGCTTTAAAAAGTAATGTTTTGAGAAAACTATCCTAAATAGGATTAATTTTAAACTCTGAAGAAATTGCTTTAAAAAGAAATGCTTTAGAGAAAACTGCCCTAAACAGGAATAACTTTAAACTTTAAATAAATTGCTTTAAAAAGAAATGCTTTTGAAAAAACTGTCCTAAACAGGAATGACTTTAAACTTTAAATAAATTGTTTTAAAAAGAAATGCTTTTGAGAAAACTGTCCTAAACAGGAATGACTTTAAACTTTAAATAAATTGCTTGAAAAAGAAACGCTTTTGAGACAACTGTTCTAAACAGGATGATTTTAAACTTTGAATAAATTGCTTTGAAAAAGAAATGTTTTTGAGAAATCCGTCCTAAACAGGATTGATTTTAAACTCTGAATAAATTGCTTTAAAAAGAAATGCTTTTGAGAAAACTGTCCTAAACAGGAATGATTTTAAACATTGAATAAATTGCTTTAAAAAAGAAATGTTTTTGAGAAACCCGTCCTGAACAGTATTGATTTTAAACTTTAAATAAATTGCTTTAAAGAGAAATGCTTTTGAGAAAATTATCCTAAACATGAATGATTTTAAAATTTGAATAAATTGCTTAAAAAAAGAAGCACTTTTGAGAAAACCATCCTAAACAGGAATGATTTTAAGCTTTGAATAAATTGCTTTAAAAATAAGTACTTTTGAAAAACTATCCTAAACAGGAATGATTTTAAAACTTTGAATAAATTGCTTTAAAAAGAAATGTTTTTAAGAAAGCCATCCTAAACAGGATTGATTTTAAACTCTGAATAAATTGCTTTAAAAAAAATACTTTTGAGAAAACTGTCCTAAACAGGAATCATTTTAAACATTGAATAAATTACTTTAAAAAAGAAATGTTTTTTAGAAGCCCGTCCTAAACAGGATTGATTTTAAACTTTAAGTCAATTGCTTTAAAGAGAAATGCTTTTGAGAAAATAATCCTAAACAGAAATGATTTTAAACTTTGAATAAATTGCTTAAAAAAAGAAGCACTTTTGAGAAAAACATCCTAAACAGGAATGATTTTAAGCTTTGAATAAATTGCTTTAAAAATAAATGCTTTTGAAAAAACTATCATAAACAGGAATGATTTTAAACTTTGAAAAAATTGCTTTCAAAAAGAAATTTTTTAGAGAAACCCGTCCTAAACAGAATTGATTTTAAACTCTGAATAAATTGCTTTAAAAAGTAATGCTTTTGAGAAAACTGTCCTAAACAGGAATGATTTTAAACATTGAATAAATTGCTTTAAAAAAGAAATGTTTTTGAGAAACCCGTCCTAAACAGGATTGATTTTAAACTTTAAATAAATTGCTTTAAAGAGAAATGCTTTTGAGAAATTTATCCTAAACATGAATGATTTTAAACTTTGAATAAATTGCTTAAAAAAAGTCGCACTTTTGAGAAAACCATCCTAAACAGTAATGATTTTAAGTTTTGAATAAATTGCTTTAAAAATAAATACTTTTGAGAAAACTGTCCTAAACAGGAATGACTTTAAACTTTAAATAAATTGCTTTAAAAAGAAATGCTTTTGAGAAAACTGTCCTAAACAGGATTGATTTTAAACTCTGAAGAAATTGCTTTAAAAAGAAATGCTTTTGAGAAAACTGCCCTAAATAGGAATGACTTTAAACTTAAAATAAATTACTTTAAAAAGAAATGCTTTTGAAAAAACTATCCTAAACAGGAATGACTTTAAACTTTAAATAAATTTCTTTAAAAAGAAATGTTTTTGAGAAAACTGTCCTAAACAGGAATGACTTTAAACTTTAAATAAATTGCTTTAAAAAGAAACGCTTTTGAGACAACTGTCCTAAACAGGATGATTTTAAATTTTGAATAAATTGCCTTAAAAAAGAAACGTTTTTGTGAAACCCGTCCTAAACAGGATTGATTTTAAACTCTGAATAAATTGCTTTAAAAAGAAATACTTTTGAGAAAACTCTCCTAAACAGGAATGATTTTAAACATTGAATAAATTGCCTTAAAAAAGAAATGTTTTTGAGAAACCCGTCCTAAACAGGATTGATTTTAAACTTTAAGTAAATTACTTTAAAACGAAATGCTTTTGAGAAAATTATCCTAAACAGGAATGATTTTAAACTTTGAATAAATTGCTTAAAAAAAGAAGCACTTTTGAGAAAACCATCCTAAACAGGAATGATTTTAAGCTTTGAATAAATTGCTTTAAAAATAAGTACTTTTGAAAAACTATCCTAAATAGGAATTATTTTAAAACTTTGAATAAATTGCTTTAAAAAGAAACGTTTTTAAGAAAGCCGTCCTAAACAGGATTGATTTTAAACTCTGAATAAATTGCTTTAAAAAGAAATGCTTTTGAGAAAACTGTCCTAAACAGGAATGACTTTAAACTTTAAATAAATTGCTTTAAAAAGAAATGCATTTGAGAAAACTATCCTAAATAGGATTAATTTTAAACTCTGAAGAAATTGCTTTAAAAAGAAATGCTTTTGAGAAAACTGCCCTAAACGGGAATAACTTTAATCTTTAAATAAATTACTTTAAAAAGAAAAGCTTTTGAAAAAACTGTCCTAAACAGGAATGACTTTACACTTTAAATAAATTGCTTTAAAAAGAAATTCTTTGAGAAAACTGTCCTAAACAGGAATGACTTTAAACTTTAAATAAATTGCTTGAAAAAGAAACGCTATTGAGACAACTGTCCTAAACAGGATGATTTTAAACTTTGAATAAATTGCTTTAAAAAAGAAATGTTTTTGAGAAACCCGTCCTAAACAGGATTGATTTTAAACTCTGAATAAATTGCTTTAAAAAGAAATGCTTTTGAGAAAACTGTCCTAAACAGGATTGATTTTAATCATTGAATAAATTACTTTAAAAAAGAAATGTTTTTGAGAAACCCGTCCTAAACAATATTGATTTTAAACTTTAAATAAATTGCTTTAAAGAGAAATGCTTTTTAGAAAATTATCCTAAACATGAATGATTTTAAACTTTGAATAAATTGCTTAAAAAAAGAAGCACTTTTGAGAAAACCATCCTAAACAGGAATGATTTTAAGCTTTGAATAAATTGCTTTAAAAATAAGTACTTTTAAAAAACTATCATAAACAGGAATGATTTTAAAACTTTGAATAAATTGCTTTAAAAAGAAACGTTTTTAAGAAAGCCGTCCGAAACAGGATTGATTTTAAACTCTGAATAAATTGCTTTAAAAAAAATGCTTTTGAGAAAACTGTCCTAAACAGGAATCATTTTAAACATTGAATAAATTACTTTAAAAAAGAAATGTTTTTTAGAAGCCCGTCCTAAACAGGATTGATTTTAAACTTTAAGTCAATTGCTTTAAAGAGAAATGCTTTTGAGAAAATAATCCTAAACAGAAATGATTTTAAACTTTGAATAAATTGCTTAAAAAAAGAAGCACTTTTGAGAAAAACATCCTAAACAGGAATGATTTTAAGCTTTGAATAAATTGCTTTAAAAATAAATGCTTTTGAAAAAACTATCATAAACAGGAATGATTTTAAACTTTGAAAAAATTGCTTTAAAAAAGAAATTTTTTAGAGAAACCCGTCCTAAACAGAATTGATTTTAAACTCTGAATAAATTGCTTTAAAAAGTAATGCTTTTGAGAAAACTGTCCTAAACAGGAATGATTTTAAACATTGAATAAATTGCTTTAAAAAAGAAATGTTTTTGAGAAACCCGTCCTAAACAGGATTGATTTTAAACTTTAAATAAATTGCTTTAAAGAGAAATGCTTTTGAGAAATTTATCCTAAACATGAATGATTTTAAACTTTGAATAAATTGCTTAAAAAAAGAAGCACTTTTGAGAAAACCATCCTAAACAGGAATGATTTTAAGCTTTGAATAAATTGCTTTAAAAATAAATACTTTTGAGAAAACTGTCCTAAACAGGAATGACTTTAAACTTTAAATAAATTGCTTTAAAAAGAAATGCTTTTGAGAAAACTGTCCTAAACAGGATTGATTTTAAACTCTGAAGAAATTGCTTTAAAAAGAAATGCTTTTGAGAAAACTGCCCTAAATAGGAATGACTTTAAACTTAAAATAAATTACTTTAAAAAGAAATGCTTTTGAAAAAACTATCCTAAACAGGAATGACTTTAAACTTTAAAGAAATTTCTTTAAAAAGAAATGCTTTTGAAAAAACTGTCCTAAACAGGAATGACTTTAAACTTTAAATAAATTGCTTTAAAAAGAAACGCTTTTGAGACAACTGTCCTAAACAGGATGATTTTAAATTTTGAATAAATTGCCTTAAAAAAGAAATGTTTTTGTGAAACCCGTCCTAAACAGGATTGATTTTAAACTCTGAATAAATTGCTTTAAAAAGAAATGCTTTTGAGAAAACTGTCCTAAACAGGAATGATTTTAAACATTGAATAAATTGCCTTAAAAAAGAAATGTTTTTGAGAAACCCGTCCTAAACAGGATTGATTTTAAACTTTAAGTAAATTACTTTAAAGAGAAATGCTTTTGAGAATATTATCCTAAACAGGAATGATTTTAAACTTTGAATAAATTGCTTAAAAAAAGAAGCACTTTTGAGAAAACCATCCTAAACAGGAATGATTTTAAGCTTTGAATAAATTGCTTTAAAAATAAGTACTTTTGAAAAACTATCCTAAATAGGAATTATTTTAAAACTTTGAATAAATTGTTTTAAAAAGAAACGTTTTTAAGAAAGCCGTCCTAAACAGGATTGATTTTAAACTCTGAATAAATTGCTTTAAAAAGAAATGGTTTTGAGAAAACTGTCCTAAACAGGAATGACTTTAAACTTTAAATAAATTTCTTTAAAAAGAAATGCATTTGAGAAAACTATCCTAAATAGGATTAATTTTAAACTCTGAAGAAATTGTTTTAAAAAGAAATGCTTTTGAGAAAACTGCCCTAAACGGGAATAACTTTAATCTTTAAATAAATTGCTTTAAAAAGAAATGCTTTTGAAAAAACTGTCCTAAACAGGAATGACTTTACACTTTAAATAAATTGCTCTAAAAAGAAATGCTTTGAGAAAACTGTCGTAAACAGGAATGACTTTAAACTTTAAATAAATTGCTTGAGAAAGAAACGCTTTTGAGACAACTGTCCTAAACAGGATGATTTTAAACTTTGAATAAATTGCTTTAAAAAAGAAATGTTTTTGAGAAACCCGTCCTAAACAGGATTGATTTTAAACTCTGAATAAATTGCTTTAAAAAGAAATGCTTTTGAGAAAACTGTCATAAACAGGAATGATTTTAAACATTGAATAAATTGCTTTAAAAAAGAACTGTTTTTGAGAAACCCGTCATAAACATGATTGATTTTAAACTTTAAATAAATTGCTTTAAAGAGAAATGTTTTTGAGAAAATTATCTTAAACAGGAATGATTTTAAACTTTGAATAAATTGCTTAAAAAAAGAAGCACCTTTGAGAAAACCATCCTAAACAGGAATGATTTTAAGCTTTGAATAAATTGCTTTAAAAATAAATGCTTTTGAAAAAACTATCCTAAACAGGAATGATTTTAAAACTTTGAATAAATTGCTTTAAAAAAGAAACGTTTTTGAGAAAGCCGTCCTAAACAAGATTGATTTTAAACTTTAAATAAATTGCTTTAAAGAGAAATGCTTTTAAGAAAATTATCCTAAACAGGAATGATTTTAAACTTTAAATAATTGCTTAAAAAAAGAAGCACTTTTGAGAAAACCATCCTAAATAGGAATGATTTTAAGCTTTGAATAAATTGCTTTAAAAATAAATGCTTTTGAAAAAACTATCCTAAACAGGAATGACTTTAAACTTTAAATAAATTGCTTTAAAAAAAAATGCTTTTGAGAAAACTGTCCTAAATAAGATTAATTTTAAACTCTGAAGAAATTTCTTTAAAAAGAAATGCTTTTGAGAAAACTGTCCTAAACAGGAATGACTTTAAACTTTAAATAAATTGCTTGAAAAACAAACGCTTTTGAGACAACTGTCCTAAACAGGATGATTTTAAACTTTGAATAAATTGCTTTAAAAAAGAAATATTTTTGAGAAACCCGTCCTAAAAAGGATTGATTTTAAACTCTGAATAAATTGCTTTAAAAAGAAATGCTTTTGAGAAAACTGTGCTAAACAGGAATGATTTTAAACATTGAATAAATTGCTTTAAAAAAGAAATGTTTTTGAGAAACCCGTCCTAAACAGGATTGATTTTAAACTTTAAATAAATTGCTTTAAAGAGAAATGCTTTTAAGAAAATTATCCTAAACAGAAATGATTTTAAACTTTGAATAAATTGCTTAAAAAAAGAAGCACTTTTGAGAAAATCATCCTAAACAGGAATGATTTTAAGCTTTGAATAAATTGCTTTAAAAATAAGTACTTTTGAAAAACTATCCTAAACAGGAATGATTTTAAAACTTTGAATAAATTGCTTTAAAAAGAAACGTTTTTAAGAAAACCGTCCTAAACAGGATTGATTTTAAACTTTAAATAAATTGCTTTAAAGAGAAATGCTTTTGAGAAAACTATCCTAAACAGGAATAATTTTAAACTTTGAATAAATTGCTTTAAAAAAGAAATGTTTTTGAGAAACCCGTCCTAAATAGGATTGATTTTAAACTCTGAATAAATTGCTTTAAAAAGAAATGCTTTTGAGAAAACTGTCCTAAACAGGAATGATTTTAAACATTGAATAAATTGCTTTAAAAAAGAAATCTTTTTGAGAAACCCGTCCTAAACAGGATTGATTTTAAACTTTAAATAAATTGCTTTAAAGAGAAATGCTTTTAAGAAAATTATCCTAAACAGGAATGATTTTAAACTTTAAATAAATTGCTTAAAAAAAGAAGCACTTTTGAGAAAACTATCCTAAACAGGAATGATTTTAAGCTTTAAATAAATTGCTTTAAAAATAAATACTTTTGAGAAAACTGTCATAAACAGGAACGACTTTAAACTTTAAATAAATTGCTTTAAAAATAAATGCTTTTGAGACAACTGTCCTAAACAGGATGATTTTAAACTTTGAATAAATTGCTTTAAAAAGAAATGCTTTTGAGAAAACTGTCCTAAATAGGATTAATTTTAAACTCTGAAGAAATTGCTTTAAAAAGAAATGCTTTTGAGAAAACTGCCCTAAACAGGAATAACTTTAAACTTTAAATAAATTGCTTTAAAAAGAAATGCTTTTGAAAAAACTGTCCTAAACAGGAATGACTTTAAACTTTAAATAAATTTCTTTAAAAAGAAATGCTTTTGAGAAAACTGTCCTAAATAGGATTAATTTTAAACTCTGAAGAAATTGCTTTAAAAAGAAATGCTTTTGAGAAAACTGCCCTAAACAGAAATGATTTTAAGCTTTGAATAAATTGCTTTAAAAAGAGATGCTTTTGAGAAAACTGCCTAAATAGGAATGACTTTAAACTTTAAATAAATTGCTTTAAAAATAAATGCTTTTGAGACAACTGTCCTAAACAGGAATGACTTTAAACTTTAAATAAATTGCTTGAAAAAGAAACGCTTTTGAGACAACTGTCCTAAACAGGATGATTTTAAACTTTGAATAAATTGCTTTAAAAAAGAAATGTTTTTGAGAAACCCGTCCTAAACAGGATTGATTTTAAACTCTGAATAAATTGCTTTAAAAAGAAATGCTTTTGAGAAAACTGTCCTAAACAGGAATGATTTTAAACATTCAATAAATTGCTTTAAAAAAGAAATGTTTTTGAGAAACCCGTCCTAAACAGTATTGATTTTAAACTTTAAATAAATTGCTTTAAAGAGAAATGCTTTTGAGAAAATTATCCTAAACATGAATGATTTTAAACTTTGAATAAATTGCTTAAAAAAAGAAGCACTTTTGAGAAAATTATCCTAAACAGGAATGATTTTAAGCTTTGAATAAATTGCTTTAAAAATAAATACTTCTGAGAAAACTGTCCTAAACAGGAATGACTTTAAACTTTAAATAAATTGCTTTAAAAATAAATACTTTTGAGAAAACTATCCTAAACAGGAATGACTTTAAACTTTAAATAAATTGCTTTAAAAATAAATGCTTTTGAGACAACTGTCCTAAACAGGATGATTTTAAACATTGAATAAATTGCTTTAAAAAAGAAATGTTTTTAAGAAACCCGTCCTAAACAGTATTGATTTTAAACTTTAAATAAATTGCTTTAAAGAGAAATGCTTTTGAGAAAATTATCCGAAACATGAATGATTTTAAACTTTGAATAAATTGCTTAAAAAAAGAAGCACTTTTGAGAAAATCATCATAAACAGGAATGATTTTAAGCTTTGAATAAATTGCTTTAAAAAGAAATGCTTTTGAGAAAACTGCCCTAAATAGGAATGACTTTAAACTTTAAATAAATTGCTTTAAAAATAAATGCTTTTGAGACAACTGTCCTAAACAGGAATGACTTTAAACTTTAAATAAATTGCTTGAAAAAGAAACGCCTTTGAGACAACTGTCCTAAACAGGATGATTTTAAACTTTGAATAAATTGCTTTAAAAAAGAAATGTTTTTGAGAAACCCGTCCTAAACAGGATTGATTTTAAACTCTGAATAAATTGCTTTAAAAAGAAATGCTTTTGAGAAAACTGTCCTAAACAGGAATGATTTTAAACATTGAATAAATTGCTTTAAAAAAGAAATGTTTTTGAGAAACTCGTCCTAAACAGGATTGATTTTAAACTTTAAATAAATTGCTTTAAAGAGAAATGCTTTTAAGAAAATTATCCTAAACAGGAATGATTTTAAACTTTGAATAAATTGCTTAAAAAAAGAAGCACTTTTGAGAAAATCATCCTAAACAGGAATGATTTTAAGCTTTGAATAAATTGCTTTAAAAATAAGTACTTTTGAAAAACTATCCTAAACAGGAATGATTTTAAAACTTTGAATAAATTGCTTTAAAAAGAAACGTTTTTAAGAAAACCGTCATAAACAGGATTGATTTTAAACTTTAAATAAATTGCTTTAAAGAGAAATGCTTTTGAGAAATTTATCCTAAACATGAACGATTTTAAACTTTGAATAAATTACTTAAAAAAAGAAGCACTTTTGAGAAAACCATCCTAAACAGGAATGATTTTAAGCTTTGAATAAATTGCTTTAAAAATAAATACTTTTGAGAAAACTGTCCTAAATAGGAATGACTTTAAACTTTAAATAAATTGCTTTAAAAAGAAATGCTTTTGAGAAAACTGTCCTAAATAGGATTAATTTTAAACTCTGAAGAAATTGCTTTAAAAAGAAACGCTTTTGAGAAAACTGCCCTAAACAGGAATAACTTTAAACTTTAAATAAATTGCTTTAAAAAGAAATGCTTTTGAAAAAACTGTCCTAAACAGGAATGACTTTAAACTTTAAATAAATTTCTTTAAAAAGAAATGATTTTGAGAAAACTGTCCTAAACAGGAATGACTTTAAACTTTAAATAAATTGCTTGGAAAAGAAACGCTTTTGAGACAACTGTCCTAAACAGGATGATTTTAAACTTTGAATAAATTGCTTTAAAAAAGAAATATTTTTGACAAACCCGTCCTAAACAGGATTGATTTTAAACTCTGAATAAATTGCTTTAAAAAGAAATGCTTTTGAGAAAACTGTCCTAAACAGGAATAATTTTAAACATTGAATAAATTGCTTTAAAAAAGAAATGTTTTTGAGAAACCCGTCCTAAACAGTATTGATTTTAAACTTTAAATAAATTGCTTTAAAGAGAAATGCTTTTGAGAAAATTATCCTAAACATGAATGATTTTAAACTTTGAATAAATTGCTTAAAAAAAGAAGCACTTTTGAGAAAATTATCCTAAACAGGAATGATTTTAAACTTTGAATAAATTGCTTTAAAAATAAATACTTCTGAGAAAACTGTCCTAAACAGGAATGACTTTAAACTTTAAATAAATTGCTTTAAAAATAAATACTTTTGAGAAAACTATCCTAAACAGGAATGACTTTAAACTTTAAATAAATTGCTTTAAAAATAAATGCTTTTGAGACAACTGTCCTAAACAGGATGATTTTAAACATTGAATAAATTGCTTTAAAAAAGAAATGTTTTTAAGAAACCCGTCCTAAACAGTATTGATTTTAAACTTTAAATAAATTGCTTTAAAGAGAAATGCTTTTGAGAAAATTATCCTAAACATGAATGATTTTAAACTTTGAATAAATTGCTTAAAAAAAGAAGCACTTTTGAGAAAATCATCATAAACAGGAATGATTTTAAGCTTTGAATAAATTGCTTTAAAAAGAAATGCTTTTGAGAAAACTGCCCTAAACAGGAATAACTTTAAACTTTAAATAAATTGCTTTAAAAAGAAATGCTTTTGAAAAAACTGTCCTAAACAGGAATGACTTTAAACTTTAAATAAATTGCCTGAAAAAGAAATGCTTTTGAGACAACTGTCCTAAATAGGATGATTTTAAACTTTGAATAAATTGCTTTAAAAAAGAAATGTTTTTGAGAAACCCGTCCTAAACAGGATTGATTTTAAACTCTGAATAAATTGCTTTAAAAAGAAATGCTTTTGAGAAAACTGTCCTAAACAGGAATGATTTTAAACATTGAATAAATTGCTTTAAAAAAGAAATGTTTTTGAGAAACCCGTCCTAAATAGGATTGATTTTAAACTTTAAATAAATTACTTTAAAGAGAAATGCTTTTAAGAAAATTATCCTAAACATGAATGATTTTAAACTTTGAATAAATAGCTTAAAAAAATAAGCACTTTTGAGAAAATCATCCTAAACAGGAATGATTTTAAGCTTTGAATAAATTGCTTTAAAAATAAGTACTTTTGAAAAACTATCCTAAACAAGAATGATTTTAAAACTTTGAATAAATTGCTTTAAAAAGAAACGTTTTTAAGAAAACCGTCCTAAACAGAATTGATTTTAAACTTTAAATAAATTGCTTTAAAGAGAAATGCTTTTGAGAAAACTATCCTAAACAGGAATAATTTTAAACTTTGAATAAATTGCTTTAAAAAAGAAATGTTTTTGAGAAACCCGTCCTAAATAGGATTGATTTTAAACTCAGAATAAATTGCTTTAAAAAGAAATGCTTTTGAGAAAAATGTCCTAAACAGGAATGATTTTAAACATTGAATAAATTGCTTTAAAAAAGAAATCTTTTTGAGAAACCCGTCCTAAACATGATTGATTTTAAACTTTAAATAAATTGCTTTAAAGAGAAATGCTTTTGAGAAAATCATCCTAAACAGGAATGATTTTAAGCTTTGAATAAATTGCTTTAAAAATAAATACTTTTGAGAAAACTTTCCTAAACAGGAATGACTTTAAACTTTAAATAAATTGCTTTAAAAAGAAACGCTTTTGAGACAACTGTCCTAAACAGGATGATTTTAAATTTTGAATAAATTGCTTTAAAAAGAAATGTTTTTGAAAAACCCGTCCTAAACAGGATTGATTTTAAACTCTGAATAAATTGCTTTAAAAAGAAATGCTTTTGAGAAAACTGTCCTAAACAGGAATGATTTTAAAAATTGAATAAATTACTTTAAAAAAGAAATATTTTTGAGAAACCCGTCCTAAACAGGATTGATTTTAAACTTTAAATAAATTGCTTTAAAGAGAAATACTTTTGAGAAATTTATCTTAAACATGAACGATTTTAAACTTTGAATAAATTGCTTAAAAAAAGAAGCACTTTTGAGAAAACCATCCTAAACAGGAATGATTTTAAGCTTTGAATAAATTGCTTTAAAAATAAATACTTTTGAGAAAACTGTCCTAAACAGGAATGACTTTAAACTTTAAATAAATTGCTTTAAAAAGAAATGCTTTTGAGAAAACTGTCCTAAATAGGATTAATTTTAAACTCTGAAGAAATTGCTTTAAAAAGAAATGCTTTTGAGAAAACTGCCCTAAACAGGAATAACTTTAAACTTTAAATAAATTGCTTTAAAAAGAAATGCTTTTGAAAAAACTGTCCTAAACAGAATTGATTTTAAACTTTAAATAAATTTCTTTAAAGAGAAATGCTTTTGAGAAAACTATCCTAAACAGGAATAATTTTAAACTTTGAATAAATTGCTTTAAAAAAGAAATGTTTTTGAGAAACCCGTCCTAAATAGGATTGATTTTAAACTCTGAATAAATTGCTTTAAAAAGAAATGCTTTTGAGAAAAATGTCCTAAACAGGAATAATTTTAAACATTGAATAAATTGCTTTAAAAAAGAAATCTTTTTGAGAAACCCGTCCTAAACAGGATTGATTTTAAACTTTAAATAAATTGCTTTAAAGAGAAATGCTTTTGAGAAAATTATCCTAAACAGGAATTATTTTAAACTTTGAATAAATTGCTTAAAAAAAGAAGCACTTTTGAGAAAATCATCCTAAACAGGAATGATTTTAAGCTTTGAATAAATTGCTTTAAAAATACATACTTTTGAGAAAACTTTCCTAAACAGGAATGACTTTAAACTTTAAATAAATTGCTTTAAAAAGAAACGCTTTTGAGACAACTGTCCTAAACAGGATGATTTTAAATTTTGAATAAATTGCTTTAAAAAAGAAATGTTTTTGAAAAACCCGTCCTAAACAGGATTGATTTTAAACTCTGAATAAATTGCTTTAAAAAGAAATGCTTTTGAGAAAACTGTCCTAAACAGGAATGATTTTAAAAATTGAATAAATTACTTTAAAAAAGAAATATTTTTGAGAAACCCGTCCTAAACAGGATTGATTTTAAACTTTAAATAAATTGCTTTAAAGAGAAATGCTTTTGAGAAATTTATCTTAAACATGAACGATTTTAAACTTTGAATAAATTGCTTAAAAAAAGAAGCACTTTTGAGAAAACCATCCTAAACAGGAATGATTTTAAGCTTTGAATAAATTGCTTTAAAAATAAATACTTTTGAGAAAACTGTCCTAAACAGGAATGACTTTAAACTTTAAATAAATTGCTTTAAAAAGAAATGCTTTTGAGAAAACTGTCCTAAATAGGATTAATTTTAAACTCTGAAGAAATTGCTTTAAAAAGAAATGCTTTTGAGAAAACTGCCCTAAACAGGAATAACTTTAAACTTTAAATAAATTGCTTTAAAAAGAAATGCTTTTGAAAAAACTGTCCTAAACAGGAATGACTTTAAACTTTAAATAAATTTCTTTAAAAAGAAATGCTTTTTGAGAAAACTGTCCTAAACAGGAATGACTTTAAACATTAAATAAATTTCTTGGAAAAGAAACGCTTTTGAGACAACTGTCCTAAACAGGATGATTTTAAACTTTGAATAAATTGCTTTAAAAAAGAAATGTTTTTGAGAAACCCGTCCTAAACAGGATTGATTTTAAACTCTGAATAAATTGCTTTAAAAAGAAATGCTTTTGAGAAAACTGTCCTAAACAGGAATGATTTTAAACATTGAATAAATTGCTTTAAAAAAGAAATGTTTTTGAGAAACCCGTCCTAAACAGTATTGATTTTAAACTTTAAATAAATTGCTTTAAAGAGAAATGCTTTTGAGAAAATTATCCTAAAGATGAATGATTTTAAACTTTGAATAAATTGCTTTAAAAATAAGTACTTTTGAAAAACTATCCTAAACAGGAATGATTTTAAAACTTTGAATAAATTGCTTTAAAAAGAAACGTTTTTAAGAAAACCGTCCTAAACACGATTGATTTTAAGCTTTAAATAAATTGCTTTAAAGAGAAATGCTTTTGAGAAAACTATCCTAAACAGGAATAATTTTAAACTTTGAATAAATTGCTTTAAAAAAGAAATGTTTTTGAGAAACCCGTCCTAAATAGGATTGATTTTAAACTCTGAATAAATTGCTTTAAAAAGAAATGCTTTTGAGAAAAATGTCCTAAACAGGAATAATTTTAAACATTGAATAAATCGCTTTAAAAAAGAAATCTTTTTGAGAAACCCGTCCTAAACAGGATTGATTTTAAACTTTAAATAAATTGCGTTAAAGAGAAATGCTTTTGAGAAAATTATCCTAAACAGGAATTATTTTAAACTTTGAATAAATTGCTTAAAAAAAGAAGCACTTTTGAGAAAATCATCCTAAACAGGAATGATTTTAAGCTTTGAATAAATTGTTTTAAAAATAAATACTTTTGAGAAAACTTTCCTAAACAGGAATGACTTTAAACTTTAAATAAATTGCTTTAAAAAGAAATGCTTTTGAGAAAACTGTCCTAAATAGGATTAATTTTAAACTCTGAAGAAATTGCTTTAAAAAGAAATGCTTTTGAGAAAACTGCCCTAAACAGGAATAACTTTAAACTTTAAATAAATTGCTTTAAAAAGAAATGCTTTTGAAAAAACTGTCCTAAACAGAATTGATTTTAAACTTTAAATAAATTGCTTTAAAGAGAAATGCTTTTGAGAAAACTATCCTAAACAGGAATAATTTTAAACTTTGAATAAATTGCTTTAAAAAAGAAATATTTTTAAGAAACCCGTCCTAAATAGGATTGATTTTAAACTCTGAATAAATTGCTTTAAAAAGAAATGCTTTTGAGAAAAATGTCCTAAACAGGAATAATTTTAAACATTGAATAAATTGCTTTAAAAAAGAAATCTTTTTGAGAAACCCGTCCTAAACAGGATTGATTTTAAACTTTAAATAAATTGCTTTAAAGAGAAATGCTTTTGAGAAAATTATCCTAAACAGGAATTATTTTAAACTTTGAATAAATTGCTTAAAAAAAGAAGCACTTTTGAGAAAATCATCCTAAACAGGAATGATTTTAAGCTTTGAATAAATTGCTTTAAAAATAAATATTTTTGAGAAAACTTTCCTAAATAGGAATGACTTTAAACTTTAAATAAATTGCTTTAAAAAGAAACGCTTTTGAGACAACTGTCCTAAACAGGATGATTTTAAATTTTGAATAAATTGCTTTAAAAAAGAAATGTTTTTGAAAAACCCGTCCTAAACAGGATTGATTTTAAACTCTGAATAAATTGCTTTAAAAATAAGTACTTTTGAAAAACTATCCTAAACAGGAATGATTTTAAAACTTTGAATAAATTGCTTTAAAAAGAAACGTTTTTAAGAAAACCGTCCTAAACAGGATTGATTTTAAACTTTAAATAAATTGCTTTAAAGAGAAATGCTTTTGAGAAAACTATCCTAAACAGGAATAATTTTAAACTTTGAATAAATTGCTTTAAAAAAGAAATGTTTTTGAGAAACCCGTCCTAAATAGGATTGATTTTAAACTCTGAATAAATTGCTTTAAAAAGAAATGCTTTTGAGAAAAATGTCCTAAACAGGAATAATTTTAAACATTGAATAAATTGCTTTAAAAAAGAAATCTTTTTGAGAAACCCGTCCTAAACAGGATTGATTTTAAACTTTAAATAAATTGCGTTAAAGAGAAATGCTTTTGAGAAAATTATCCTAAACAGGAATTATTTTAAACTTTGAATAAATTGCTTAAAAAAAGAAGCACTTTTGAGAAAATCATCCTAAACAGGAATGATTTTAAGCTTTGAATAAATTGTTTTAAAAATAAATACTTTTGAGAAAACTGTCCTAAACAGGAATGACTTTAAACTTTAAATAAATTGCTTTAAAAAGAAACGCTTTTGAGACAACTGTCCTAAACAGGATGATTTTAAATTTTGAATAAATTGCTTAAAAAAAGAAATGTTTTTGAGAAACCCGTCCTAAACAGGATTGATTTTAAACTCTGAATAAATTGCTTTAAAAAGAAATGCTTTTGAGAAAAATGTCCTAAACAGGAATAATTTTAAACATTGAATAAATTGCTTTAAAAAAGAAATCTTTTTGAGAAACCCGTCCTAAACAGGATTGATTTTAAACTTTAAATAAATTGCGTTAAAGAGAAATGCTTTTGAGAAAATTATCCTAAACAGGAATTATTTTAAACTTTGAATAAATTGCTTAAAAAAAGAAGCACTTTTGAGAAAATCATCCTAAACAGGAATGATTTTAAGCTTTGAATAAATTGTTTTAAAAATAAATACTTTTGAGAAAACTGTCCTAAACAGGAATGACTTTAAACTTTAAATAAATTGCTTTAAAAAGAAACGCTTTTGAGACAACTGTCCTAAACAGGATGATTTTAAATTTTGAATAAATTGCTTAAAAAAAGAAATGTTTTTGAGAAACCCGTCCTAAACAGGATTGATTTTAAACTCTGAATAAATTGCTTTAAAAAGAAATGCTTTTGAGAAAACTGTCCTAAACAGGAATGATTTTAAAAATTGAATAAATTACTTTAAAAAAGAAATATTTTTGAGAAACCCGTCCTAAACAGGATTGATTTTAAACTTTAAATAAATTGCTTTAAAGAGAAATGCTTTTGAGAAATTTATCTTAAACATGAACGATTTTAAACTTTGAATAAATTGCTTAAAAAAAGAAGCACTTTTGAGAAAACCATCCTAAACAGGAATGATTTTAAGCTTTGAATAAATTGCTTTAAAAATAAATACTTTTGAGAAAACTGTCCTAAACAGGAATGACTTTAAACTTTAAATAAATTGCTTTAAAAAGAAATGCTTTTGAGAAAACTGTCCTAAATAGGATTAATTTTAAACTCTGAAGAAATTGCTTTAAAAAGAAATGCTTTTGAGAAAACTGCCCTAAACAGGAATAACTTTAAACTTTAAATAAATTGCTTTAAAAAGAAATGCTTTTGAAAAAACTGTCCTAAACAGGAATGACTTTAAACTTTAAATAAATTTCTTTAAAAAGAAATACTTTTGAGAAAACTGTCCTAAACAGGAATGACTTTAAACTTTAAATAAATTTCTTGGAAAAGAAACGCTTTTGAGACAACTGTCCTAAACAGGATGATTTTAAACTTTGAATAAATTGCTTTAAAAAAGAAATGTTTTTGAGAAACCCGTCCTAAACAGGATTGATTTTAAACTCTGAATAAATTCCTTTAAAAAGAAATGCTTTTGAGAAAACTGTCCTAAACAGGAATGATTTTAAACATTGAATAAATTGCTTTAAAAAAGAAATGTTTTTGAGAAACCCGTCCTAAACAGTATTGATTTTAAACTTTAAATAAATTGCTTTAAAGAGAAATGCTTTTGAGAAAATTATCCTAAACATGAATGATTTTAAACTTTGAATAAATTGCTTTAAAAATAAGTACTTTTGAAAAACTATCCTAAACAGGAATGATTTTAAAACTTTGAATAAATTGCTTTAAAAAGAAACGTTTTTAAGAAAACTGTCCTAAACAGGATTGATTTTAAACTTTAAATAAATTGCTTTAAAGAGAAATGCTTTTGAGAAAACTATCCTAAACAGGAATAATTTTAAACTTTGAATAAATTGCTTTAAAAAAGAAATGTTTTTGAGAAACCCGTCCTAAATAGGATTGATTTTAAACTCTGAATAAATTGCTTTAAAAAGAAATGCTTTTGAGAAAAATGTCCTAAACAGGAATAATTTTAAACATTGAATAAATTGCTTTAAAAAAGAAATCTTTTTGAGAAACCCGTCCTAAACAGGATTGATTTTAAACTTTAAATAAATTGCGTTAAAGAGAAATGCTTTTGAGAAAATTATCCTAAACAGGAATTATTTTAAACTTTGAATAAATTGCTTAAAAAAAGAAGCACTTTTGAGAAAATCATCCTAAACAGGAATGATTTTAAGCTTTGAATAAATTGTTTTAAAAATAAATACTTTTGAGAAAACTGTCCTAAACAGGAATGACTTTAAACTTTAAATAAATTGCTTTAAAAAGAAACGCTTTTGAGACAACTGTCCTAAACAGGATGATTTTAAATTTTGAATAAATTGCTTGAAAAAAGAAATGTTTTTGAGAAACCCGTCCTAAACAGGATTGATTTTAAACTCTGAATAAATTGCTTTAAAAAGAAATGCTTTTGAGAAAACTGTCCTAAACAGGAAAGATTTTAAAAATTGAATAAATTACTTTAAAAAAGAAATATTTTTGAGAAACCCGTCCTAAACAGGATTGATTTTAAACTTTAAATAAATTGCTTTAAAGAGAAATGCTTTTGAGAAATTTATCTTAAACATGAACGATTTTAAACTTTGAATAAATTGCTTAAAAAAAGAAGCACTTTTGAGAAAACCATCCTAAACAGGAATGATTTTAAGCTTTGAATAAATTGCTTTAAAAATAAATACTTTTGAGAAAACTGTCCTAAACAGGAATGACTTTAAACTTTAAATAAATTGCTTTAAAAAGAAATGCTTTTGAGAAAACTGTCCTAAATAGGATTAATTTTAAACTCTGAAGAAATTGCTTTAAAAAGAAATGCTTTTGAGAAAACTGCCCTAAACAGGAATAACTTTAAACTTTAAATAAATTGCTTTAAAAAGAAATGCTTTTGAAAAAACTGTCCTAAACAGAATTGATTTTAAACTTTAAATAAATTGCTTTAAAGAGAAATGCTTTTGAGAAAACTATCCTAAACAGGAATAATTTTAAACTTTGAATAAATTGCTTTAAAAAAGAAATATTTTTGAGAAACCCGTCCTAAATAGGATTGATTTTAAACTCTGAATAAATTGCTTTAAAAAGAAATGCTTTTGAGAAAAATGTCCTAAACAGGAATAATTTTAAACATTGAATAAATTGCTTTAAAAAAGAAATCTTTTTGAGAAACCCGTCCTAAACAGGATTGATTTTAAACTTTAAATAAATTGCTTTAAAGAGAAATGCTTTTGAGAAAATTATCCTAAACAGGAATTATTTTAAACTTTGAATAAATTGCTTAAAAAAAGAAGCACTTTTGAGAAAATCATCCTAAACAGGAATGATTTTAAGCTTTGAATAAATTGCTTTAAAAATAAATATTTTTGAGAAAACTTTCCTAAATAGGAATGACTTTAAACTTTAAATAAATTGCTTTAAAAAGAAACGCTTTTGAGACAACTGTCCTAAACAGGATGATTTTAAATTTTGAATAAATTGCTTTAAAAAAGAAATGTTTTTGAAAAACCCGTCCTAAACAGGATTGATTTTAAACTCTGAATAAATTGCTTTAAAAAGAAATGCTTTTGAGAAAACTGTCATAAACAGGAATGATTTTAAAAATTGAATAAATTACTTTAAAAAAGAAATATTTTTGAGAAACCCGTCCTAAACAGGATTGATTTTAAACTTTAAATAAATTGCTTTAAAGAGAAATGCTTTTGAGAAATTTATCTTAAACATGAACGATTTTAAACTTTGAATAAATTGCTTAAAAAAAGAAGCACTTTTGAGAAAACCATCCTAAACAGGAATGATTTTAAGCTTTGAATAAATTGCTTTAAAAATAAATACTTTTGAGAAAACTGTCCTAAACAGGAATGACTTTAAACTTTAAATAAATTGCTTTAAAAAGAAATGCTTTTGAGAAAACTGTCCTAAATAGGATTAATTTTAAACTCTGAAGAAATTGCTTTAAAAAGAAATGCTTTTGAGAAAACTGCCCTAAACAGGAATAACTTTAAACTTTAAATAAATTGCTTTAAAAAGAAATGCTTTTGAAAAAACTGTCCTAAACAGGAATGACTTTAAACTTTAAATAAATTTCTTTAAAAAGAAATGCTTTTGAGAAAACTGTCCTAAACAGGAATGACTTTAAACTTTAAATAAATTTCTTGGAAAAGAAACGCTTTTGAGACAACTGTCCTAAACAGGATGATTTTAAACTTTGAATAAATTGCTTTAAAAAAGAAATGTTTTTGAGAAACCCGTCCTAAACAGGATTGATTTTAAACTCTGAATAAATTCCTTTAAAAAGAAATGCTTTTGAGAAAACTGTCCTAAACAGGAATGATTTTAAACATTGAATAAATTGCTTTAAAAAAGAAATGTTTTTGAGAAACCCGTCCTAAACAGTATTGATTTTAAACTTTAAATAAATTGCTTTAAAGAGAAATGCTTTTGAGAAAATTATCCTAAACATGAATGATTTTAAACTTTGAATAAATTGCTTTAAAAATAAGTACTTTTGAAAAACTATCCTAAACAGGAATGATTTTAAAACTTTGAATAAATTGCTTTAAAAAGAAACGTTTTTAAGAAAACCGTCCTAAACAGGATTGATTTTAAACTTTAAATAAATTGCTTTAAAGAGAAATGCTTTTGAGAAAACTATCCTAAACAGGAATAATTTTAAACTTTGAATAAATTGCTTTAAAAAAGAAATGTTTTTGAGAAACCCGTCCTAAATAGGATTGATTTTAAACTCTGAATAAATTGCTTTAAAAAGAAATGCTTTTGAGAAAAATGTCCTAAACAGGAATAATTTTAAACATTGAATAAATTGCTTTAAAAAAGAAATCTTTTTGAGAAACCCGTCCTAAACAGGATTGATTTTAAACTTTAAATAAATTGCGTTAAAGAGAAATGCTTTTGAGAAAATTATCCTAAACAGGAATTATTTTAAACTTTGAATAAATTGCTTAAAAAAAGAAGCACTTTTGAGAAAATCATCCTAAACAGGAATGATTTTAAGCTTTGAATAAATTGTTTTAAAAATAAATACTTTTGAGAAAACTGTCCTAAACAGGAATGACTTTAAACTTTAAATAAATTGCTTTAAAAAGAAACGCTTTTGAGACAACTGTCCTAAACAGGATGATTTTAAATTTTGAATAAATTGCTTGAAAAAAGAAATGTTTTTGAGAAACCCGTCCTAAACAGGATTGATTTTAAACTCTGAATAAATTGCTTTAAAAAGAAATTCTTTTGAGAAAACTGTCCTAAACAGGAATGATTTTAAAAATTGAATAAATTACTTTAAAAAAGAAATATTTTTGAGAAACCCGTCCTAAACAGGATTGATTTTAAACTTTAAATAAATTGCTTTAAAGAGAAATGCTTTTGAGAAATTTATCTTAAACATGAACGATTTTAAACTTTGAATAAATTGCTTAAAAAAAGAAGCACTTTTGAGAAAACCATCCTAAACAGGAATGATTTTAAGCTTTGAATAAATTGCTTTAAAAATAAATACTTTTGAGAAAACTGTCCTAAACAGGAATGACTTTAAACTTTAAATAAATTGCTTTAAAAAGAAATGCTTTTGAGAAAACTGTCCTAAATAGGATTAATTTTAAACTCTGAAGAAATTGCTTTAAAAAGAAATGCTTTTGAGAAAACTGCCCTAAACAGGAATAACTTTAAACTTTAAATAAATTGCTTTAAAAAGAAATGCTTTTGAAAAAACTGTCCTAAACAGGAATGACTTTAAACTTTAAATAAATTTCTTTAAAAAGAAATGCTTTTGAGAAAACTGTCCTAAACAGGAATGACTTTAAACTTTAAATAAATTTCTTGGAAAAGAAACGCTTTTGAGACAACTGTCCTAAACAGGATGATTTTAAACTTTGAATAAATTGCTTTAAAAAAGAAATGTTTTTGAGAAACCCGTCCTAAACAGGATTGATTTTAAACTCTGAATAAATTCCTTTAAAAAGAAATGCTTTTGAGAAAACTGTCCTAAACAGGAATGATTTTAAACATTGAATAAATTGCTTTAAAAAAGAAATGTTTTTGAGAAACCCGTCCTAAATAGGATTGATTTTAAACTCTGAATAAATTGCTTTAAAAAGAAATGCTTTTGAGAAAAATGTCCTAAACAGGAATAATTTTAAACATTGAATAAATTGCTTTAAAAAAGAAATCTTTTTGAGAAACCCGTCCTAAACAGGATTGATTTTAAACTTTAAATAAATTGCGTTAAAGAGAAATGCTTTTGAGAAAATTATCCTAAACAGGAATTATTTTAAACTTTGAATAAATTGCTTAAAAAAAGAAGCACTTTTGAGAAAATCATCCTAAACAGGAATGATTTTAAGCTTTGAATAAATTGTTTTAAAAATAAATACTTTTGAGAAAACTGTCCTAAACAGGAATGACTTTAAACTTTAAATAAATTGCTTTAAAAAGAAACGCTTTTGAGACAACTGTCCTAAACAGGATGATTTTAAATTTTGAATAAATTGCTTGAAAAAAGAAATGTTTTTGAGAAACCCGTCCTAAACAGGATTGATTTTAAACTCTGAATAAATTGCTTTAAAAAGAAATGCTTTTGAGAAAACTGTCCTAAACAGGAATGATTTTAAACATTGAATAAATTGCTTTAAAAAAGAAATGTTTTTGAGAAACCCGTCCTAAATAGGATTGATTTTAAACTCTGAATAAATTGCTTTAAAAAGAAATGCTTTTGAGAAAAATGTCCTAAACAGGAATAATTTTAAACATTGAATAAATTGCTTTAAAGAGAAATGCTTTTGAGAAATTTATCTTAAACATGAACGATTTTAAACTTTGAATAAATTGCTTAAAAAAAGAAGCACTTTTGAGAAAACCATCCTAAACAGGAATGATTTTAAGCTTTGAATAAATTGCTTTAAAAATAAATACTTTTGAGAAAACTGTCCTAAACAGGAATGACTTTAAACTTTAAATAAATTGCTTTAAAAAGAAATGCTTTTGAGAAAACTGTCCTAAATAGGATTAATTTTAAACTCTGAAGAAATTGCTTTAAAAAGAAATGCTTTTGAGAAAACTGCCCTAAACAGGAATAACTTTAAACTTTAAATAAATTGCTTTAAAAAGAAATGCTTTTGAAAAAACTGTCCTAAACAGAATTGATTTTAAACTTTAAATAAATTGCTTTAAAGAGAAATGCTTTTGAGAAAACTATCCTAAACAGGAATAATTTTAAACTTTGAATAAATTGCTTTAAAAAAGAAATATTTTTGAGAAACCCGTCCTAAATAGGATTGATTTTAAACTCTGAATAAATTGCTTTAAAAAGAAATGCTTTTGAGAAAAATGTCCTAAACAGGAATAATTTTAAACATTGAATAAATTGCTTTAAAAAAGAAATCTTTTTGAGAAACCCGTCCTAAACAGGATTGATTTTAAACTTTAAATAAATTGCTTTAAAGAGAAATGCTTTTGAGAAAATTATCCTAAACAGGAATTATTTTAAACTTTGAATAAATTGCTTAAAAAAAGAAGCACTTTTGAGAAAATCATCCTAAACAGGAATGATTTTAAGCTTTGAATAAATTGCTTTAAAAATAAATATTTTTGAGAAAACTTTCCTAAATAGGAATGACTTTAAACTTTAAATAAATTGCTTTAAAAAGAAACGCTTTTGAGACAACTGTCCTAAACAGGATGATTTTAAATTTTGAATAAATTGCTTTAAAAAAGAAATGTTTTTGAAAAACCCGTCCTAAACAGGATTGATTTTAAACTCTGAATAAATTGCTTTAAAAAGAAATGCTTTTGAGAAAACTGTCATAAACAGGAATGATTTTAAAAATTGAATAAATTACTTTAAAAAAGAAATATTTTTGAGAAACCCGTCCTAAACAGGATTGATTTTAAACTTTAAATAAATTGCTTTAAAGAGAAATGCTTTTGAGAAATTTATCTTAAACATGAACGATTTTAAACTTTGAATAAATTGCTTAAAAAAAGAAGCACTTTTGAGAAAACCATCCTAAACAGGAATGATTTTAAGCTTTGAATAAATTGCTTTAAAAATAAATACTTTTGAGAAAACTGTCCTAAACAGGAATGACTTTAAACTTTAAATAAATTGCTTTAAAAAGAAATGCTTTTGAGAAAACTGTCCTAAATAGGATTAATTTTAAACTCTGAAGAAATTGCTTTAAAAAGAAATGCTTTTGAGAAAACTGCCCTAAACAGGAATAACTTTAAACTTTAAATAAATTGCTTTAAAAAGAAATGCTTTTGAAAAAACTGTCCTAAACAGGAATGACTTTAAACTTTAAATAAATTTCTTTAAAAAGAAATGCTTTTGAGAAAACTGTCCTAAACAGGAATGACTTTAAACTTTAAATAAATTTCTTGGAAAAGAAACGCTTTTGAGACAACTGTCCTAAACAGGATGATTTTAAACTTTGAATAAATTGCTTTAAAAAAGAAATGTTTTTGAGAAACCCGTCCTAAACAGGATTGATTTTAAACTCTGAATAAATTCCTTTAAAAAGAAATGCTTTTGAGAAAACTGTCCTAAACAGGAATGATTTTAAACATTGAATAAATTGCTTTAAAAAAGAAATGTTTTTGAGAAACCCGTCCTAAACAGTATTGATTTTAAACTTTAAATAAATTGCTTTAAAGAGAAATGCTTTTGAGAAAATTATCCTAAACATGAATGATTTTAAACTTTGAATAAATTGCTTTAAAAATAAGTACTTTTGAAAAACTATCCTAAACAGGAATGATTTTAAAACTTTGAATAAATTGCTTTAAAAAGAAACGTTTTTAAGAAAACCGTCCTAAACAGGATTGATTTTAAACTTTAAATAAATTGCTTTAAAGAGAAATGCTTTTGAGAAAACTATCCTAAACAGGAATAATTTTAAACTTTGAATAAATTGCTTTAAAAAAGAAATGTTTTTGAGAAACCCGTCCTAAATAGGATTGATTTTAAACTCTGAATAAATTGCTTTAAAAAGAAATGCTTTTGAGAAAAATGTCCTAAACAGGAATAATTTTAAACATTGAATAAATTGCTTTAAAAAAGAAATCTTTTTGAGAAACCCGTCCTAAACAGGATTGATTTTAAACTTTAAATAAATTGCGTTAAAGAGAAATGCTTTTGAGAAAATTATCCTAAACAGGAATTATTTTAAACTTTGAATAAATTGCTTAAAAAAAGAAGCACTTTTGAGAAAATCATCCTAAACAGGAATGATTTTAAGCTTTGAATAAATTGTTTTAAAAATAAATACTTTTGAGAAAACTGTCCTAAACAGGAATGACTTTAAACTTTAAATAAATTGCTTTAAAAAGAAACGCTTTTGAGACAACTGTCCTAAACAGGATGATTTTAAATTTTGAATAAATTGCTTGAAAAAAGAAATGTTTTTGAGAAACCCGTCCTAAACAGGATTGATTTTAAACTCTGAATAAATTGCTTTAAAAAGAAATGCTTTTGAGAAAACTGTCCTAAACAGGAAAGATTTTAAAAATTGAATAAATTACTTTAAAAAAGAAATATTTTTGAGAAACCCGTCCTAAACAGGATTGATTTTAAACTTTAAATAAATTGCTTTAAAGAGAAATGCTTTTGAGAAATTTATCTTAAACATGAACGATTTTAAACTTTGAATAAATTGCTTAAAAAAAGAAGCACTTTTGAGAAAACCATCCTAAACAGGAATGATTTTAAGCTTTGAATAAATTGCTTTAAAAATAAATACTTTTGAGAAAACTGTCCTAAACAGGAATGACTTTAAACTTTAAATAAATTGCTTTAAAAAGAAATGCTTTTGAGAAAACTGTCCTAAATAGGATTAATTTTAAACTCTGAAGAAATTGCTTTAAAAAGAAATGCTTTTGAGAAAACTGCCCTAAACAGGAATAACTTTAAACTTTAAATAAATTGCTTTAAAAAGAAATGCTTTTGAAAAAACTGTCCTAAACAGAATTGATTTTAAACTTTAAATAAATTGCTTTAAAGAGAAATGCTTTTGAGAAAACTATCCTAAACAGGAATAATTTTAAACTTTGAATAAATTGCTTTAAAAAAGAAATATTTTTGAGAAACCCGTCCTAAATAGGATTGATTTTAAACTCTGAATAAATTGCTTTAAAAAGAAATGCTTTTGAGAAAAATGTCCTAAACAGGAATAATTTTAAACATTGAATAAATTGCTTTAAAAAAGAAATCTTTTTGAGAAACCCGTCCTAAACAGGATTGATTTTAAACTTTAAATAAATTGCTTTAAAGAGAAATGCTTTTGAGAAAATTATCCTAAACAGGAATTATTTTAAACTTTGAATAAATTGCTTAAAAAAAGAAGCACTTTTGAGAAAATCATCCTAAACAGGAATGATTTTAAGCTTTGAATAAATTGCTTTAAAAATAAATATTTTTGAGAAAACTTTCCTAAATAGGAATGACTTTAAACTTTAAATAAATTGCTTTAAAAAGAAACGCTTTTGAGACAACTGTCCTAAACAGGATGATTTTAAATTTTGAATAAATTGCTTTAAAAAAGAAATGTTTTTGAAAAACCCGTCCTAAACAGGATTGATTTTAAACTCTGAATAAATTGCTTTAAAAAGAAATGCTTTTGAGAAAACTGTCATAAACAGGAATGATTTTAAAAATTGAATAAATTACTTTAAAAAAGAAATATTTTTGAGAAACCCGTCCTAAACAGGATTGATTTTAAACTTTAAATAAATTGCTTTAAAGAGAAATGCTTTTGAGAAATTTATCTTAAACATGAACGATTTTAAACTTTGAATAAATTGCTTAAAAAAAGAAGCACTTTTGAGAAAACCATCCTAAACAGGAATGATTTTAAGCTTTGAATAAATTGCTTTAAAAATAAATACTTTTGAGAAAACTGTCCTAAACAGGAATGACTTTAAACTTTAAATAAATTGCTTTAAAAAGAAATGCTTTTGAGAAAACTGTCCTAAATAGGATTAATTTTAAACTCTGAAGAAATTGCTTTAAAAAGAAATGCTTTTGAGAAAACTGCCCTAAACAGGAATAACTTTAAACTTTAAATAAATTGCTTTAAAAAGAAATGCTTTTGAAAAAACTGTCCTAAACAGGAATGACTTTAAACTTTAAATAAATTTCTTTAAAAAGAAATGCTTTTGAGAAAACTGTCCTAAACAGGAATGACTTTAAACTTTAAATAAATTTCTTGGAAAAGAAACGCTTTTGAGACAACTGTCCTAAACAGGATGATTTTAAACTTTGAATAAATTGCTTTAAAAAAGAAATGTTTTTGAGAAACCCGTCCTAAACAGGATTGATTTTAAACTCTGAATAAATTCCTTTAAAAAGAAATGCTTTTGAGAAAACTGTCCTAAACAGGAATGATTTTAAACATTGAATAAATTGCTTTAAAAAAGAAATGTTTTTGAGAAACCCGTCCTAAACAGTATTGATTTTAAACTTTAAATAAATTGCTTTAAAGAGAAATGCTTTTGAGAAAATTATCCTAAACATGAATGATTTTAAACTTTGAATAAATTGCTTTAAAAATAAGTACTTTTGAAAAACTATCCTAAACAGGAATGATTTTAAAACTTTGAATAAATTGCTTTAAAAAGAAACGTTTTTAAGAAAACCGTCCTAAACAGGATTAATTTTAAACTTTAAATAAATTGCTTTAAAGAGAAATGCTTTTGAGAAAACTATCCTAAACAGGAATAATTTTAAACTTTGAATAAATTGCTTTAAAAAAGAAATGTTTTTGAGAAACCCGTCCTAAATAGGATTGATTTTAAACTCTGAATAAATTGCTTTAAAAAGAAATGCTTTTGAGAAAAATGTCCTAAACAGGAATAATTTTAAACATTGAATAAATTGCTTTAAAAAAGAAATCTTTTTGAGAAACCCGTCCTAAACAGGATTGATTTTAAACTTTAAATAAATTGCGTTAAAGAGAAATGCTTTTGAGAAAATTATCCTAAACAGGAATTATTTTAAACTTTGAATAAATTGCTTAAAAAAAGAAGCACTTTTGAGAAAATCATCCTAAACAGGAATGATTTTAAGCTTTGAATAAATTGTTTTAAAAATAAATACTTTTGAGAAAACTGTCCTAAACAGGAATGACTTTAAACTTTAAATAAATTGCTTTAAAAAGAAACGCTTTTGAGACAACTGTCCTAAACAGGATGATTTTAAATTTTGAATAAATTGCTTGAAAAAAGAAATGTTTTTGAGAAACCCGTCCTAAACAGGATTGATTTTAAACTCTGAATAAATTGCTTTAAAAAGAAATTCTTTTGAGAAAACTGTCCTAAACAGGAATGATTTTAAAAATTGAATAAATTACTTTAAAAAAGAAATATTTTTGAGAAACCCGTCCTAAACAGGATTGATTTTAAACTTTAAATAAATTGCTTTAAAGAGAAATGCTTTTGAGAAATTTATCTTAAACATGAACGATTTTAAACTTTGAATAAATTGCTTAAAAAAAGAAGCACTTTTGAGAAAACCATCCTAAACAGGAATGATTTTAAGCTTTGAATAAATTGCTTTAAAAATAAATACTTTTGAGAAAACTGTCCTAAACAGGAATGACTTTAAACTTTAAATAAATTGCTTTAAAAAGAAATGCTTTTGAGAAAACTGTCCTAAATAGGATTAATTTTAAACTCTGAAGAAATTGCTTTAAAAAGAAATGCTTTTGAGAAAACTGCCCTAAACAGGAATAACTTTAAACTTTAAATAAATTGCTTTAAAAAGAAATGCTTTTGAAAAAACTGTCCTAAACAGGAATGACTTTAAACTTTAAATAAATTTCTTTAAAAAGAAATGCTTTTGAGAAAACTGTCCTAAACAGGAATGACTTTAAACTTTAAATAAATTTCTTGGAAAAGAAACGCTTTTGAGACAACTGTCCTAAACAGGATGATTTTAAACTTTGAATAAATTGCTTTAAAAAAGAAATGTTTTTGAGAAACCCGTCCTAAACAGGATTGATTTTAAACTCTGAATAAATTCCTTTAAAAAGAAATGCTTTTGAGAAAACTGTCCTAAACAGGAATGATTTTAAACATTAAATAAATTGCTTTAAAAAAGAAATGTTTTTGAGAAACCCGTCCTAAATAGGATTGATTTTAAACTCTGAATAAATTGCTTTAAAAAGAAATGCTTTTGAGAAAAATGTCCTAAACAGGAATAATTTTAAACATTGAATAAATTGCTTTAAAAAAGAAATCTTTTTGAGAAACCCGTCCTAAACAGGATTGATTTTAAACTTTAAATAAATTGCGTTAAAGAGAAATGCTTTTGAGAAAATTATCCTAAACAGGAATTATTTTAAACTTTGAATAAATTGCTTAAAAAAAGAAGCACTTTTGAGAAAATCATCCTAAACAGGAATGATTTTAAGCTTTGAATAAATTGTTTTAAAAATAAATACTTTTGAGAAAACTGTCCTAAACAGGAATGACTTTAAACTTTAAATAAATTGCTTTAAAAAGAAACGCTTTTGAGACAACTGTCCTAAACAGGATGATTTTAAATTTTGAATAAATTGCTTGAAAAAAGAAATGTTTTTGAGAAACCCGTCCTAAACAGGATTGATTTTAAACTCTGAATAAATTGCTTTAAAAAGAAATGCTTTTGAGAAAACTGTCCTAAACAGGAATGATTTTAAAAATTGAATAAATTACTTTAAAAAAGAAATATTTTTGAGAAACCCGTCCTAAACAGGATTGATTTTAAACTTTAAATAAATTGCTTTAAAGAGAAATGCTTTTGAGAAATTTATCTTAAACATGAACGATTTTAAACTTTGAATAAATTGCTTAAAAAAAGAAGCACTTTTGAGAAAACCATCCTAAACAGGAATGATTTTAAGCTTTGAATAAATTGCTTTAAAAATAAATACTTTTGAGAAAACTGTCCTAAACAGGAATGACTTTAAACTTTAAATAAATTGCTTTAAAAAGAAATGCTTTTGAGAAAACTGTCCTAAATAGGATTAATTTTAAACTCTGAAGAAATTGCTTTAAAAAGAAATGCTTTTGAGAAAACTGCCCTAAACAGGAATAACTTTAAACTTTAAATAAATTGCTTTAAAAAGAAATGCTTTTGAAAAAACTGTCCTAAACAGAATTGATTTTAAACTTTAAATAAATTGCTTTAAAGAGAAATGCTTTTGAGAAAACTATCCTAAACAGGAATAATTTTAAACTTTGAATAAATTGCTTTAAAAAAGAAATATTTTTGAGAAACCCGTCCTAAATAGGATTGATTTTAAACTCTGAATAAATTGCTTTAAAAAGAAATGCTTTTGAGAAAAATGTCCTAAACAGGAATAATTTTAAACATTGAATAAATTGCTTTAAAAAAGAAATCTTTTTGAGAAACCCGTCCTAAACAGGATTGATTTTAAACTTTAAATAAATTGCTTTAAAGAGAAATGCTTTTGAGAAAATTATCCTAAACAGGAATTATTTTAAACTTTGAATAAATTGCTTAAAAAAAGAAGCACTTTTGAGAAAATCATCCTAAACAGGAATGATTTTAAGCTTTGAATAAATTGCTTTAAAAATAAATATTTTTGAGAAAACTTTCCTAAATAGGAATGACTTTAAACTTTAAATAAATTGCTTTAAAAAGAAACGCTTTTGAGACAACTGTCCTAAACAGGATGATTTTAAATTTTGAATAAATTGCTTTAAAAAAGAAATGTTTTTGAAAAACCCGTCCTAAACAGGATTGATTTTAAACTCTGAATAAATTGCTTTAAAAAGAAATGCTTTTGAGAAAACTGTCATAAACAGGAATGATTTTAAAAATTGAATAAATTACTTTAAAAAAGAAATATTTTTGAGAAACCCGTCCTAAACAGGATTGATTTTAAACTTTAAATAAATTGCTTTAAAGAGAAATGCTTTTGAGAAATTTATCTTAAACATGAACGATTTTAAACTTTGAATAAATTGCTTAAAAAAAGAAGCACTTTTGAGAAAACCATCCTAAACAGGAATGATTTTAAGCTTTGAATAAATTGCTTTAAAAATAAATACTTTTGAGAAAACTGTCCTAAACAGGAATGACTTTAAACTTTAAATAAATTGCTTTAAAAAGAAATGCTTTTGAGAAAACTGTCCTAAATAGGATTAATTTTAAACTCTGAAGAAATTGCTTTAAAAAGAAATGCTTTTGAGAAAACTGCCCTAAACAGGAATAACTTTAAACTTTAAATAAATTGCTTTAAAAAGAAATGCTTTTGAAAAAACTGTCCTAAACAGGAATGACTTTAAACTTTAAATAAATTTCTTTAAAAAGAAATGCTTTTGAGAAAACTGTCCTAAACAGGAATGACTTTAAACTTTAAATAAATTTCTTGGAAAAGAAACGCTTTTGAGACAACTGTCCTAAACAGGATGATTTTAAACTTTGAATAAATTGCTTTAAAAAAGAAATGTTTTTGAGAAACCCGTCCTAAACAGGATTGATTTTAAACTCTGAATAAATTCCTTTAAAAAGAAATGCTTTTGAGAAAACTGTCCTAAACAGGAATGATTTTAAACATTGAATAAATTGCTTTAAAAAAGAAATGTTTTTGAGAAACCCGTCCTAAACAGTATTGATTTTAAACTTTAAATAAATTGCTTTAAAGAGAAATGCTTTTGAGAAAATTATCCTAAACATGAATGATTTTAAACTTTGAATAAATTGCTTTAAAAATAAGTACTTTTGAAAAACTATCCTAAACAGGAATGATTTTAAAACTTTGAATAAATTGCTTTAAAAAGAAACGTTTTTAAGAAAACCGTCCTAAACAGGATTGATTTTAAACTTTAAATAAATTGCTTTAAAGAGAAATGCTTTTGAGAAAACTATCCTAAACAGGAATAATTTTAAACTTTGAATAAATTGCTTTAAAAAAGAAATGTTTTTGAGAAACCCGTCCTAAATAGGATTGATTTTAAACTCTGAATAAATTGCTTTAAAAAGAAATGCTTTTGAGAAAAATGTCCTAAACAGGAATAATTTTAAACATTGAATAAATTGCTTTAAAAAAGAAATCTTTTTGAGAAACCCGTCCTAAACAGGATTGATTTTAAACTTTAAATAAATTGCGTTAAAGAGAAATGCTTTTGAGAAAATTATCCTAAACAGGAATTATTTTAAACTTTGAATAAATTGCTTAAAAAAAGAAGCACTTTTGAGAAAATCATCCTAAACAGGAATGATTTTAAGCTTTGAATAAATTGTTTTAAAAATAAATACTTTTGAGAAAACTGTCCTAAACAGGAATGACTTTAAACTTTAAATAAATTGCTTTAAAAAGAAACGCTTTTGAGACAACTGTCCTAAACAGGATGATTTTAAATTTTGAATAAATTGCTTGAAAAAAGAAATGTTTTTGAGAAACCCGTCCTAAACAGGATTGATTTTAAACTCTGAATAAATTGCTTTAAAAAGAAATTCTTTTGAGAAAACTGTCCTAAACAGGAATGATTTTAAAAATTGAATAAATTACTTTAAAAAAGAAATATTTTTGAGAAACCCGTCCTAAACAGGATTGATTTTAAACTTTAAATAAATTGCTTTAAAGAGAAATGCTTTTGAGAAATTTATCTTAAACATGAACGATTTTAAACTTTGAATAAATTGCTTAAAAAAAGAAGCACTTTTGAGAAAACCATCCTAAACAGGAATGATTTTAAGCTTTGAATAAATTGCTTTAAAAATAAATACTTTTGAGAAAACTGTCCTAAACAGGAATGACTTTAAACTTTAAATAAATTGCTTTAAAAAGAAATGCTTTTGAGAAAACTGTCCTAAATAGGATTAATTTTAAACTCTGAAGAAATTGCTTTAAAAAGAAATGCTTTTGAGAAAACTGCCCTAAACAGGAATAACTTTAAACTTTAAATAAATTGCTTTAAAAAGAAATGCTTTTGAAAAAACTGTCCTAAACAGGAATGACTTTAAACTTTAAATAAATTTCTTTAAAAAGAAATGCTTTTGAGAAAACTGTCCTAAACAGGAATGACTTTAAACTTTAAATAAATTTCTTGGAAAAGAAACGCTTTTGAGACAACTGTCCTAAACAGGATGATTTTAAACTTTGAATAAATTGCTTTAAAAAAGAAATGTTTTTGAGAAACCCGTCCTAAACAGGATTGATTTTAAACTCTGAATAAATTCCTTTAAAAAGAAATGCTTTTGAGAAAACTGTCCTAAACAGGAATGATTTTAAACATTGAGTAAATTGCTTTAAAAAAGAAATGTTTTTGAGAAACCCGTCCTAAATAGGATTGATTTTAAACTCTGAATAAATTGCTTTAAAAAGAAATGCTTTTGAGAAAAATGTCCTAAACAGGAATAATTTTAAACATTGAATAAATTGCTTTAAAAAAGAAATCTTTTTGAGAAACCCGTCCTAAACAGGATTGATTTTAAACTTTAAATAAATTGCGTTAAAGAGAAATGCTTTTGAGAAAATTATCCTAAACAGGAATTATTTTAAACTTTGAATAAATTGCTTAAAAAAAGAAGCACTTTTGAGAAAATCATCCTAAACAGGAATGATTTTAAGCTTTGAATAAATTGTTTTAAAAATAAATACTTTTGAGAAAACTGTCCTAAACAGGAATGACTTTAAACTTTAAATAAATTGCTTTAAAAAGAAACGCTTTTGAGACAACTGTCCTAAACAGGATGATTTTAAATTTTGAATAAATTGCTTGAAAAAAGAAATGTTTTTGAGAAACCCGTCCTAAACAGGATTGATTTTAAACTCTGAATAAATTGCTTTAAAAAGAAATGCTTTTGAGAAAACTGTCCTAAACAGGAATGATTTTAAACATTGAATAAATTGCTTTAAAAAAGAAATGTTTTTGAGAAACCCGTCCTAAATAGGATTGATTTTAAACTCTGAATAAATTGCTTTAAAAAGAAATGCTTTTGAGAAAAATGTCCTAAACAGGAATAATTTTAAACATTGAATAAATTGCTTTAAAGAGAAATGCTTTTGAGAAATTTATCTTAAACATGAACGATTTTAAACTTTGAATAAATTGCTTAAAAAAAGAAGCACTTTTGAGAAAACCATCCTAAACAGGAATGATTTTAAGCTTTGAATAAATTGCTTTAAAAATAAATACTTTTGAGAAAACTGTCCTAAACAGGAATGACTTTAAACTTTAAATAAATTGCTTTAAAAAGAAATGCTTTTGAGAAAACTGTCCTAAATAGGATTAATTTTAAACTCTGAAGAAATTGCTTTAAAAAGAAATGCTTTTGAGAAAACTGCCCTAAACAGGAATAACTTTAAACTTTAAATAAATTGCTTTAAAAAGAAATGCTTTTGAAAAAACTGTCCTAAACAGAATTGATTTTAAACTTTAAATAAATTGCTTTAAAGAGAAATGCTTTTGAGAAAACTATCCTAAACAGGAATAATTTTAAACTTTGAATAAATTGCTTTAAAAAAGAAATATTTTTGAGAAACCCGTCCTAAATAGGATTGATTTTAAACTCTGAATAAATTGCTTTAAAAAGAAATGCTTTTGAGAAAAATGTCCTAAACAGGAATAATTTTAAACATTGAATAAATTGCTTTAAAAAAGAAATCTTTTTGAGAAACCCGTCCTAAACAGGATTGATTTTAAACTTTAAATAAATTGCTTTAAAGAGAAATGCTTTTGAGAAAATTATCCTAAACAGGAATTATTTTAAACTTTGAATAAATTGCTTAAAAAAAGAAGCACTTTTGAGAAAATCATCCTAAACAGGAATGATTTTAAGCTTTGAATAAATTGCTTTAAAAATAAATATTTTTGAGAAAACTTTCCTAAATAGGAATGACTTTAAACTTTAAATAAATTGCTTTAAAAAGAAACGCTTTTGAGACAACTGTCCTAAACAGGATGATTTTAAATTTTGAATAAATTGCTTTAAAAAAGAAATGTTTTTGAAAAACCCGTCCTAAACAGGATTGATTTTAAACTCTGAATAAATTGCTTTAAAAAGAAATGCTTTTGAGAAAACTGTCATAAACAGGAATGATTTTAAAAATTGAATAAATTACTTTAAAAAAGAAATATTTTTGAGAAACCCGTCCTAAACAGGATTGATTTTAAACTTTAAATAAATTGCTTTAAAGAGAAATGCTTTTGAGAAATTTATCTTAAACATGAACGATTTTAAACTTTGAATAAATTGCTTAAAAAAAGAAGCACTTTTGAGAAAACCATCCTAAACAGGAATGATTTTAAGCTTTGAATAAATTGCTTTAAAAATAAATACTTTTGAGAAAACTGTCCTAAACAGGAATGACTTTAAACTTTAAATAAATTGCTTTAAAAAGAAATGCTTTTGAGAAAACTGTCCTAAATAGGATTAATTTTAAACTCTGAAGAAATTGCTTTAAAAAGAAATGCTTTTGAGAAAACTGCCCTAAACAGGAATAACTTTAAACTTTAAATAAATTGCTTTAAAAAGAAATGCTTTTGAAAAAACTGTCCTAAACAGGAATGACTTTAAACTTTAAATAAATTTCTTTAAAAAGAAATGCTTTTGAGAAAACTGTCCTAAACAGGAATGACTTTAAACTTTAAATAAATTTCTTGGAAAAGAAACGCTTTTGAGACAACTGTCCTAAACAGGATGATTTTAAACTTTGAATAAATTGCTTTAAAAAAGAAATGTTTTTGAGAAACCCGTCCTAAACAGGATTGATTTTAAACTCTGAATAAATTCCTTTAAAAAGAAATGCTTTTGAGAAAACTGTCCTAAACAGGAATGATTTTAAACATTGAATAAATTGCTTTAAAAAAGAAATGTTTTTGAGAAACCCGTCCTAAACAGTATTGATTTTAAACTTTAAATAAATTGCTTTAAAGAGAAATGCTTTTGAGAAAATTATCCTAAACATGAATGATTTTAAACTTTGAATAAATTGCTTTAAAAATAAGTACTTTTGAAAAACTATCCTAAACAGGAATGATTTTAAAACTTTGAATAAATTGCTTTAAAAAGAAACGTTTTTAAGAAAACCGTCCTAAACAGGATTGATTTTAAACTTTAAATAAATTGCTTTAAAGAGAAATGCTTTTGAGAAAACTATCCTAAACAGGAATAATTTTAAACTTTGAATAAATTGCTTTAAAAAAGAAATGTTTTTGAGAAACCCGTCCTAAATAGGATTGATTTTAAACTCTGAATAAATTGCTTTAAAAAGAAATGCTTTTGAGAAAAATGTCCTAAACAGGAATAATTTTAAACATTGAATAAATTGCTTTAAAAAAGAAATCTTTTTGAGAAACCCGTCCTAAACAGGATTGATTTTAAACTTTAAATAAATTGCGTTAAAGAGAAATGCTTTTGAGAAAATTATCCTAAACAGGAATTATTTTAAACTTTGAATAAATTGCTTAAAAAAAGAAGCACTTTTGAGAAAATCATCCTAAACAGGAATGATTTTAAGCTTTGAATAAATTGTTTTAAAAATAAATACTTTTGAGAAAACTGTCCTAAACAGGAATGACTTTAAACTTTAAATAAATTGCTTTAAAAAGAAACGCTTTTGAGACAACTGTCCTAAACAGGATGATTTTCAATTTTGAATAAATTGCTTGAAAAAAGAAATGTTTTTGAGAAACCCGTCCTAAACAGGATTGATTTTAAACTCTGAATAAATTGCTTTAAAAAGAAATTCTTTTGAGAAAACTGTCCTAAACAGGAATGATTTTAAAAATTGAATAAATTACTTTAAAAAAGAAATATTTTTGAGAAACCCGTCCTAAACAGGATTGATTTTAAACTTTAAATAAATTGCTTTAAAGAGAAATGCTTTTGAGAAATTTATCTTAAACATGAACGATTTTAAACTTTGAATAAATTGCTTAAAAAAAGAAGCACTTTTGAGAAAACCATCCTAAACAGGAATGATTTTAAGCTTTGAATAAATTGCTTTAAAAATAAATACTTTTGAGAAAACTGTCCTAAACAGGAATGACTTTAAACTTTAAATAAATTGCTTTAAAAAGAAATGCTTTTGAGAAAACTGTCCTAAATAGGATTAATTTTAAACTCTGAAGAAATTGCTTTAAAAAGAAATGCTTTTGAGAAAACTGCCCTAAACAGGAATAACTTTAAACTTTAAATAAATTGCTTTAAAAAGAAATGCTTTTGAAAAAACTGTCCTAAACAGGAATGACTTTAAACTTTAAATAAATTTCTTTAAAAAGAAATGCTTTTGAGAAAACTGTCCTAAACAGGAATGACTTTAAACTTTAAATAAATTTCTTGGAAAAGAAACGCTTTTGAGACAACTGTCCTAAACAGGATGATTTTAAACTTTGAATAAATTGCTTTAAAAAAGAAATGTTTTTGAGAAACCCGTCCTAAACAGGATTGATTTTAAACTCTGAATAAATTCCTTTAAAAAGAAATGCTTTTGAGAAAACTGTCCTAAACAGGAATGATTTTAAACATTGAATAAATTGCTTTAAAAAAGAAATGTTTTTGAGAAACCCGTCCTAAATAGGATTGATTTTAAACTCTGAATAAATTGCTTTAAAAAGAAATGCTTTTGAGAAAAATGTCCTAAACAGGAATAATTTTAAACATTGAATAAATTGCTTTAAAAAAGAAATCTTTTTGAGAAACCCGTGCTAAACAGGATTGATTTTAAACTTTAAATAAATTGCGTTAAAGAGAAATGCTTTTGAGAAAATTATCCTAAACAGGAATTATTTTAAACTCTGAATAAATTGCTTAAAAAAAGAAGCACTTTTGAGAAAACCATCCTAAACAGGAATGATTTTAAGCTTTGAATAAATTGCTTTAAAAATAAATACTTTTGAGAAAACTGTCCTAAACAGGAATGACTTTAAACTTTAAATAAATTGCTTTAAAAAGAAATGCTTTTGAGAAAACTGTCCTAAATAGGATTCATTTTAAACTCTGAAGAAATTGCTTTAAAAAGAAATGCTTTTGAGAAAACTGCCCTAAACAGGAATAACTTTAAACTTTAAATAAATTGCTTTAAAAAGAAATGCTTTTGAAAAAACTGTCCTAAACAGAATTGATTTTAAACTTTAAATAAATTGCTTTAAAGAGAAATGCTTTTGAGAAAACTATCCTAAACAGGAATAATTTTAAACTTTGAATAAATTGCTTTAAAAAAGAAATATTTTTGAGAAACCCGTCCTAAATAGGATTGATTTTAAACTCTGAATAAATTGCTTTAAAAAGAAATGCTTTTGAGAAAAATGTCCTAAACAGGAATAATTTTAAACATTGAATAAATTGCTTTAAAAAAGAAATCTTTTTGAGAAACCCGTCCTAAACAGGATTGATTTTAAACTTTAAATAAATTGCTTTAAAGAGAAATGCTTTTGAGAAAATTATCCTAAACAGGAATTATTTTAAACTTTGAATAAATTGCTTAAAAAAAGAAGCACTTTTGAGAAAATCATCCTAAACAGGAATGATTTTAAGCTTTGAATAAATTGTTTTAAAAATAAATACTTTTGAGAAAACTGTCCTAAACAGGAATGACTTTAAACTTTAAATAAATTGCTTTAAAAAGAAACGCTTTTGAGACAACTGTCCTAAACAGGATGATTTTAAATTTTGAATAAATTGCTTGAAAAAAGAAATGTTTTTGAGAAACCCGTCCTAAATAGGATTGATTTTAAACTCTGAATAAATTGCTTTAAAAAGAAATGCTTTTGAGAAAAATGTCCTAAACAGGAATAATTTTAAACATTGAATAAATCGCTTTAAAAAAGAAATCTTTTTGAGAAACCCGTCCTAAACAGGATTGATTTTAAACTTTAAATAAATTGCGTTAAAGAGAAATGCTTTTGAGAAAATTATCCTAAACAGGAATTATTTTAAACTTTGAATAAATTGCTTAAAAAAAGAAGCACTTTTGAGAAAATCATCCTAAACAGGAATGATTTTAAGCTTTGAATAAATTGTTTTAAAAATAAATACTTTTGAGAAAACTTTCCTAAACAGGAATGACTTTAAACTTTAAATAAATTGCTTTAAAAAGAAATGCTTTTGAGAAAACTGTCCTAAATAGGATTAATTTTAAACTCTAAAGAAATTGCTTTAAAAAGAAATGCTTTTGAGAAAACTGCCCTAAACAGGAATAACTTTAAACTTTAAATAAATTGCTTTAAAAAGAAATGCTTTTGAAAAAACTGTCCTAAACAGAATTGATTTTAAACTTTAAATAAATTGCTTTAAAGAGAAATGCTTTTGAGAAAACTATCCTAAACAGGAATAATTTTAAACTTTGAATAAATTGCTTTAAAAAAGAAATATTTTTGAGAAACCCGTCCTAAATAGGATTGATTTTAAACTCTGAATAAATTGCTTTAAAAAGAAATGCTTTTGAGAAAAATGTCCTAAACAGGAATAATTTTAAACATTGAATAAATTGCTTTAAAAAAGAAATCTTTTTGAGAAACCCGTCCTAAACAGGATTGATTTTAAACTTTAAATAAATTGCTTTAAAGAGAAATGCTTTTGAGAAAATTATCCTAAACAGGAATTATTTTAAACTTTGAATAAATTGCTTAAAAAAAGAAGCACTTTTGAGAAAATCATCCTAAACAGGAATGATTTTAAGCTTTGAATAAATTGCTTTAAAAATAAATATTTTTGAGAAAACTTTCCTAAATAGGAATGACTTTAAACTTTAAATAAATTGCTTTAAAAAGAAACGCTTTTGAGACAACTGTCCTAAACAGGATGATTTTAAATTTTGAATAAATTGCTTTAAAAAAGAAATGTTTTTGAAAAACCCGTCCTAAACAGGATTGATTTTAAACTCTGAATAAATTGCTTTAAAAAGAAATGCTTTTGAGAAAACTGTCATAAACAGGAATGATTTTAAAAATTGAATAAATTACTTTAAAAAAGAAATATTTTTGAGAAACCCGTCCTAAACAGGATTGATTTTAAACTTTAAATAAATTGCTTTAAAGAGAAATGCTTTTGAGAAATTTATCTTAAACATGAACGATTTTAAACTTTGAATAAATTGCTTAAAAAAAGAAGCACTTTTGAGAAAACCATCCTAAACAGGAATGATTTTAAGCTTTGAATAAATTGCTTTAAAAATAAATACTTTTGAGAAAACTGTCCTAAACAGGAATGACTTTAAACTTTAAATAAATTGCTTTAAAAAGAAATGCTTTTGAGAAAACTGTCCTAAATAGGATTAATTTTAAACTCTGAAGAAATTGCTTTAAAAAGAAATGCTTTTGAGAAAACTGCCCTAAACAGGAATAACTTTAAACTTTAAATAAATTGCTTTAAAAAGAAATGCTTTTGAAAAAACTGTCCTAAACAGGAATGACTTTAAACTTTAAATAAATTTCTTTAAAAAGAAATGCTTTTGAGAAAACTGTCCTAAACAGGAATGACTTTAAACTTTAAATAAATTTCTTGGAAAAGAAACGCTTTTGAGACAACTGTCCTAAACAGGATGATTTTAAACTTTGAATAAATTGCTTTAAAAAAGAAATGTTTTTGAGAAACCCGTCCTAAACAGGATTGATTTTAAACTCTGAATAAATTGCTTTAAAAAGAAATGCTTTTGAGAAAACTGTCCTAAACAGGAATGATTTTAAACATTGAATAAATTGCTTTAAAAAAGAAATGTTTTTGAGAAACCCGTCCTAAACAGTATTGATTTTAAACTTTAAATAAATTGCTTTAAAGAGAAATGCTTTTGAGAAAATTATCCTAAACATGAATGATTTTAAACTTTGAATAAATTGCTTTAAAAATAAGTACTTTTGAAAAACTATCCTAAACAGGAATGATTTTAAAACTTTGAATAAATTGCTTTAAAAAGAAACGTTTTTAAGAAAACCGTCCTAAACAGGATTGATTTTAAACTTTAAATAAATTGCTTTAAAGAGAAATGCTTTTGAGAAAACTATCCTAAACAGGAATAATTTTAAACTTTGAATAAATTGCTTTAAAAAAGAAATGTTTTTGAGAAACCCGTCCTAAATAGGATTGATTTTAAACTCTGAATAAATTGCTTTAAAAAGAAATGCTTTTGAGAAAAATGTCCTAAACAGGAATAATTTTAAACATTGAATAAATTGCTTTAAAAAAGAAATCTTTTTGAGAAACCCGTCCTAAACAGGATTGATTTTAAACTTTAAATAAATTGCGTTAAAGAGAAATGCTTTTGAGAAAATTATCCTAAACAGGAATTATTTTAAACTTTGAATAAATTGCTTAAAAAAAGAAGCATTTTTGAGAAAATCATCCTAAACAGGAATGATTTTAAGCTTTGAATAAATTGTTTTAAAAATAAATACTTTTGAGAAAACTGTTCTAAACAGGAATGACTTTAAACTTTAAATAAATTGCTTTAAAAAGAAACGCTTTTGAGACAACTGTCCTAAACAGGATGATTTTAAATTTTGAATAAATTGCTTGAAAAAAGAAATGTTTTTGAGAAACCCGTCCTAAACAGGATTGATTTTAAACTCTGAATAAATTGCTTTAAAAAGAAATTCTTTTGAGAAAACTGTCCTAAACAGGAATGATTTTAAAAATTGAATAAATTACTTTAAAAAAGAAATATTTTTGAGAAACCCGTCCTAAACAGGATTGATTTTAAACTTTAAATAAATTGCTTTAAAGAGAAATGCTTTTGAGAAATTTATCTTAAACATGAACGATTTTAAACTTTGAATAAATTGCTTAAAAAAAGAAGCACTTTTGAGAAAACCATCCTAAACAGGAATGATTTTAAGCTTTGAATAAATTGCTTTAAAAATAAATACTTTTGAGAAAACTGTCCTAAACAGGAATGACTTTAAACTTTAAATAAATTGCTTTAAAAAGAAATGCTTTTGAGAAAACTGTCCTAAATAGGATTAATTTTAAACTCTGAAGAAATTGCTTTAAAAAGAAATGCTTTTGAGAAAACTGCCCTAAACAGGAATAACTTTAAACTTTAAATAAATTGCTTTAAAAAGAAATGCTTTTGAAAAAACTGTCCTAAACAGGAATGACTTTAAACTTTAAATAAATTTCTTTAAAAAGAAATGCTTTTGAGAAAACTGTCCTAAACAGGAATGACTTTAAACTTTAAATAAATTTCTTGGAAAAGAAACGCTTTTGAGACAACTGTCCTAAACAGGATGATTTTAAACTTTGAATAAATTGCTTTAAAAAAGAAATGTTTTTGAGAAACCCGTCCTAAACAGGATTGATTTTAAACTTTAAATAAATTGCGTTAAAGAGAAATGCTTTTGAGAAAATTATCCTAAACAGGAATTATTTTAAACTTTGAATAAATTGCTTAAAAAAAGAAGCACTTTTGAGAAAATCATCCTAAACAGGAATGATTTTAAGCTTTGAATAAATTGTTTTAAAAATAAATACTTTTGAGAAAACTGTTCTAAACAGGAATGACTTTAAACTTTAAATAAATTGCTTTAAAAAGAAACGCTTTTGAGACAACTGTCCTAAACAGGATGATTTTAAATTTTGAATAAATTGCTTGAAAAAAGAAATGTTTTTGAGAAACCCGTCCTAAACAGGATTGATTTTAAACTCTGAATAAATTGCTTTAAAAAGAAATGCTTTTGAGAAAACTGTCCTAAACAGGAATGATTTTAAAAATTGAATAAATTACTTTAAAAAAGAAATATTTTTGAGAAACCCGTCCTAAACAGGATTGATTTTAAACTTTAAATAAATTGCTTTAAAGAGAAATGCTTTTGAGAAATTTATCTTAAACATGAACGATTTTAAACTTTGAATAAATTGCTTAAAAAAAGAAGCACTTTTGAGAAAACCATCCTAAACAGGAATGATTTTAAGCTTTGAATAAATTGCTTTAAAAATAAATACTTTTGAGAAAACTGTCCTAAACAGGAATGACTTTAAACTTTAAATAAATTGCTTTAAAAAGAAATGCTTTTGAGAAAACTGTCCTAAATAGGATTAATTTTAAACTCTGAAGAAATTGCTTTAAAAAGAAATGCTTTTGAGAAAACTGCCCTAAACAGGAATAACTTTAAACTTTAAATAAATTGCTTTAAAAAGAAATGCTTTTGAAAAAACTGTCCTAAACAGGAATGACTTTAAACTTTAAATAAATTTCTTTAAAAAGAAATGCTTTTGAGAAAACTGTCCTAAACAGGAATGACTTTAAACTTTAAATAAATTTCTTGGAAAAGAAACGCTTTTGAGACAACTGTCCTAAACAGGATGATTTTAAACTTTGAATAAATTGCTTTAAAAAAGAAATGTTTTTGAGAAACCCGTCCTAAACAGGATTGATTTTAAACTCTGAATAAATTCCTTTAAAAAGAAATGCTTTTGAGAAAACTGTCCTAAACAGGAATGATTTTAAACATTGAATAAATTGCTTTAAAAAAGAAATGTTTTTGAGAAACCCGTCCTAAACAATATTGATTTTAAACTTTAAATAAATTGCTTCAAAGAGAAATGCTTTTGAGAAAATTATCCTAAACATGAATGATTTTAAACTTTGAATAAATTGCTTTAAAAATAAGTACTTTTGAAAAACTATCCTAAACAGGAATGATTTTAAAACTTTGAATAAATTGCTTTAAAAAGAAACGTTTTTAAGAAAACCGTCCTAAACAGGATTGATTTTAAACTTTAAATAAATTGCTTTAAAGAGAAATGCTTTTGAGAAAACTATCCTAAACAGGAATAATTTTAAACTTTGAATAAATTGCTTTAAAAAAGAAATGTTTTTGAGAAACCCGTCCTAAATAGGATTGATTTTAAACTCTGAATAAATTGCTTTAAAAAGAAATGCTTTTGAGAATAATGTCCTAAACAGGAATAATTTTAAACATTGAATAAATTGCTTTAAAAAAGAAATCTTTTTGAGAAACCCGTCCTAAACAGGATTGATTTTAAACTTTAAATAAATTGCGTTAAAGAGAAATGCTTTTGAGAAAATTATCCTAAACAGGAATTATTTTAAACTTTGAATAAATTGCTTAAAAAAAGAAGCACTTTTGAGAAAATCAACCTAAACAGGAATGATTTTAAGCTTTGAATAAATTGTTTTAAAAATAAATACTTTTGAGAAAACTGTCCTAAACAGGAATGACTTTAAACTTTAAATAAATTGCTTTAAAAAGAAATGCTTTTGAGACAACTGTCCTAAACAGGATGATTTTAGATTTTGAATAAATTGCTTGAAAAAAGAAATGTTTTTGAGAAACCCGTCCTAAACAGGATTGATTTTAAACTCTGAATAAATTGCTTTAAAAAGAAATGCTTTTGAGAAAACTGTCCTAAACAGGAATGATTTTAAAAATTGAATAAATTACTTTAAAAAAGAAATATTTTTGAGAAACCCGTCCTAAACAGGATTGATTTTAAACTTTAAATAAATTGCTTTAAAGAGAAATGCTTTTGAGAAATTTATCTTAAATATTAACGATTTTAAACTTTGAATAAATTGCTTAAAAAAAGAAGCACTTTTGAGAAAACCATCCTAAACAGGAATGATTTTAAGCTTTGAATAAATTGCTTTAAAAATAAATACTTTTGAGAAAACTGTTCTAAACAGGAATGACTTTAAACTTTAAATAAATTGCTTTAAAAAGAAATGCTTTTGAGAAAACTGTCCTAAATAGGATTAATTTTAAACTCTGAAGAAGTTGCTTTAAAAAGAAACGCTTTTGAGAAAACTGCCCTAAACAGGAATAACTTTAAACTTTAAATAAATTGCTTTAAAAAGAAATGCTTTTGAAAAAACTGTCCTAAACAGGAATGACTTTAAACTTTAAATAAATTTCTTTAAAAAGAAATGCTTTTGAGAAAACTGTCCTAAACAGGAATGACTTTAAACTTTAAATAAATTGCTTGGAAAAGGAACGCTTTTGAGACAACTGTCCTAAACGGGATGATTTTAAACTCTGAATAAATTGCTTTCAAAAAGAAATGTTTTTGAGAAACCCGTTCTAAACAGGATTGATTTTAAACTCTGAATAAATTGCTTTAAAAAGAAATGCTTTTGAGAAAACTGTCCTAAACAGGAATGATTTTAAACATTGAATAAATTGCTTTAAAAAAGAAATGTTTTTGAGAAACCCGTCCTAAACAGTATTGATTTTAAACTTTAAATAAATTGCTTTAAAGAGAAATGCTTTTGAGAAAATTATCCTAAACATGAATGATTTTAAACTTTGAATAAATTGCTTAAAAAAAGAAGCACTTTTGAGAAAATCATCCTAAACAGGAATGATTTTAAGCTTTGAATAAATTGCTTTAAAAATAAATACTTTTGAGAAAACTGTCCTAAACAGGATGATTTTAAACTTTGAATAAATTGCTTTAAAAAAGAAATGCTTTTGAGAAACCCGTCCTAAACAGGATTGATTTTAAACTCTGAATAAAGTGCTTTAAAAAGAAATGCTTTTGAGAAAACTGTCCTAAACAGGAATGATTTTAAAAATTGAATAAATTACTTTAAAAAAGAAATATTTTTGAGAAACCCGTCCTAAACAGGATTGATTTTAAACTTTAAATAAATTGCTTTAAAGAGAAATGCTTTTGAGAAATTTATCTTAAACATGAACGATTTTAAACTTTGAATAAATTGCTTAAAAAAAGAAGCACTTTTGAGAAAATCATCCTAAACAGGAATGATTTTAAGCTTTGAATAAATTGCTTTAAAAATAAATACTTTTGAGAAAACTGTCCTAAACAGGAATGACTTTAAACTTTAAATAAATTGCTTTAAAAATAAATACTTTTGAGAAAACTGTCCTAAACAGGAATGACTTTAAACTTTAAATAAATTGCTTGAAAAAGAAACGCTTTTGAGACAACTGTCCTAAACGGGATGATTTTAAACTCTGAATAAATTGCTTTCAAAAAGAAATGTTTTTGAGAAACCCGTTCTAAACAGGATTGATTTTAAACTCTGAATAAATTGCTTTAAAAAGAAATGCTTTTGAGAAAACTGTCCTAAACAGGAATGATTTTAAACATTGAATAAATTGCTTTAAAAAAGAAATGTTTTTGAGAAACCCGTCCTAAACAGTATTGATTTTAAACTTTAAATAAATTGCTTTAAAGAGAAATGCTTTTGAGAAAATTATCCTAAACATGAATGATTTTAAACTTTGAATAAATTGCTTAAAAAAAGAAGCACTTTTGAGAAAATCATCCTAAACAGGAATGATTTTAAGCTTTGAATAAATTGCTTTAAAAATAAATACTTTTGAGAAAACTGTCCTAAACAGGATGATTTTAAACTTTGAATAAATTGCTTTAAAAAAGAAATGCTTTTGAGAAACCCGTCCTAAACAGGATTGATTTTAAACTCTGAATAAATTGCTTTAAAAAGAAATGCTTTTGAGAAAACTGTCCTAAACAGGAATGATTTTAAAAATTGAATAAATTACTTTAAAAAAGAAATATTTTTGAGAAACCCGTCCTAAACAGGATTGATTTTAAACTTTAAATAAATTGCTTTAAAGAGAAATGCTTTTGAGAACTTTATCCTAAACATGAATGATTTTAAACTTTGAATAAATTGCTTAAAAAAAGAAGCACTTTTGAGAAAACCATCCTAAACAGGAATGATTTTAAGCTTTGAATAAATTGCTTTAAAAATAAATACTTTTGAGAAAACTGTCCTAAACAGGAATGACTTTAAACTTTAAATAAATTGCTTTAAAAAGAAATGCTTTTGAGAAAACTGTCCTAAATAGGATTAATTTTAAACTCCGAAGAAATTGCTTTAAAAAGAAATGCTTTTGAGAAAACTGCCCTAAACAGGAATAACTTTAAACTTTAAATAAATTGCTTTAAAAAGAAATGCTTTTGAAAAAACTGTCCTAAACAGGAATAACTTTAAACTTTAAATAAATTTCTTTAAAAAGAAATGCTTTTGAGAAAACTGTCCTAAACAGGAATGACTTTAAACTTTAAATAAATTTCTTGGAAAAGAAACGCTTTTGAGACAACTGTCCTAAACAGGATGATTTTAAACTTTGAATAAATTGCTTTAAAAAAGAAATGTTTTTGAGAAACCCGTCCTAAACAGGATTGATTTTAAACTCTGAATAAATTCCTTTAAAAAGAAATGCTTTTGAGAAAACTGTCCTAAACAGGAATGATTTTAAACATTGAATAAATTGCTTTAAAAAAGAAATGTTTTTGAGAAACCCGTCCTAAACAATATTGATTTTAAACTTTAAATAAATTGCTTTAAAGAGAAATGCTTTTGAGAAAATTATCCTAAACATGAATGATTTTAAACTTTGAATAAATTGCTTTAAAAATAAGTACTTTTGAAAAACTATCCTAAACAGGAATGATTTTAAAACTTTGAATAAATTGCTTTAAAAAGAAACGTTTTTAAGAAAACCGTCCTAAACAGGATTGATTTTAAACTTTAAATAAATTGCTTTAAAGAGAAATGTTTTTGAGAAAACTATCCTAAACAGGAATAATTTTAAACTTTGAATAAATTGCTTTAAAAAAGAAATGTTTTTGAGAAACCCGTCCTAAATAGGATTGATTTTAAACTCTGAATAAATTGCTTTAAAAAGAAATGCTTTTGAGAAAAATGTCCTAAACAGGAATAATTTTAAACATTGAATAAATTGCTTTAAAAAAGAAATCTTTTTGAGAAACCCGTCCTAAACAGGATTGATTTTAAACTTTAAATAAATTGCGTTAAAGAGAAATGCTTTTGAGAAAATTATCCTAAACAGGAATTATTTTAAACTTTGAATAAATTGCTTAAAAAAAGAAGCACTTTTGAGAAAATCATCCTAAACAGGAATGATTTTAAGCTTTGAATAAATTGTTTTAAAAATAAATACTTTTGAGAAAACTGTCCTAAACAGGAATGACTTTAAACTTTAAATAAATTGCTTTAAAAAGAAACGCTTTTGAGACAACTGTCCTAAACAGGATGATTTTAAATTTTGAATAAATTGCTTGAAAAAAGAAATGTTTTTGAGAAACCCGTCCTAAACAGGATTGATTTTAAACTCTGAATAAATTGCTTTAAAAAGAAATGCTTTTGAGAAAACTGTCCTAAACAGGAATGATTTTAAAAATTCAATAAATTACTTTAAAAAAGAAATATTTTTGAGAAACCCATCCTAAACAGGATTGATTTTAAACTTTAAATAAATTGCTTTAAAGAGAAATGCTTTTGAGAAATTTATCTTAAACATGAACGATTTTAAACTTTGAATAAATTGCTTAAAAAAAGAAGCACTTTTGAGAAAACCATCCTAAACAGGAATGATTTTAAGCTTTGAATAAATTGCTTTAAAAATAAATACTTTTGAGAAAACTGTCCTAAACAGGAATGACTTTAAACTTTAAATAAATTGCTTTAAAAATAAATGCTTTTGAGAAAACTGTCCTAAATAGGATTAATTTTAAACTCTGAAGAAATTGCTTTAAAAAGAAATGCTTTTGAGAAAACTGCCATAAACAGGAATAACTTTAAACTTTAAATAAATTGCTTTAAAAAGAAATGCTTTTGAAAAAACTGTCCTAAACAGGAATGATTTTAAAATTTAAATAAATTTCTTTAAAAAGAAATGCTTTTGAGAAAACTGTCCTAAACAGGAATGACTTTAAACTTTAATTAAATTGCTTTAAAAACAAACGCTTTTGAGACAACTGTGCTAAACAGGATAATTTTAAACTTTGAATAAATTGCTTTAAAAAAGAAATATTTTTGAGAAACCCCTCCTAAACAGGATTGATTTTAAACTCTGAATAAAGTGCTTTAAAAAGAAATACTTCTGAGAAAACTGTCCTAAACAGGAATGATTTTAAACATTGAATAAATTGCTTTAAAAAAGAAATGTTTTTGAGAAACCCGTCTTAAACAGGATTGATTTTAAACTTTAAATAAATTGCTTTAAAGAGAAATGCTTTTGAGAAAATTATCCTAAACATGAATGATTTTAAACTTTGAAAAAATTGCTTAAAAAAAGAAGCACTTTTGAGAAAACCATCCTAAACAGGAATGATTTTTAGCTTTGAATAAATTGCTTTAAAAATAAATATTTTTGAGAAAACTGTCCTATACAGGAATGACTTTAAACTTTAAATAAATTGCTCTAAAAAGAAATGCTTTTGAGAAAACTGTCCTAAACAGGATTGATTTTAAACTCGGAAGAAATTGCTTTAAAAAGAAATGCTTTTGAGAAAACTGCCCTAAATAGGAATGACTTTAAACTTAAAATAAATTGCTTTAAAAAGAAATGCTTTTGAAAAAACTGTTCTAAACAGGAATAACTTTAAACTTTAAATAAATTTCTTTAAAAAGAAATGCTTTTGAGAAAACTGTCGTAAACAGGAATGACTTTAAACTTTAAATAAATTGCTTTAAAAACAAACGCTTTTGGAGACAACTGTCCTAAACAGGATGATTTTAAACTTGGAATAAATTGCTTTAAAAAAGAAATGTTTTTGAGAAACCCGCCCTAAACAGGATTGATTTTAAACTCTGAATAAATTGCTTTAAAAAGAAATGCGATTGAGAAAACTGTCCTAAACAGGAATGATTTTAAACATTGAATAAATTGCTTTAAAAAAGAAATGTTTTTGAGAAACCCGTCCTAAACATGATTGATTTTAAACTTTAAATAAATTGCTTTAAAGAGAAATGCTTTTGAGAAAATTATCTTAAACAGGAATGATTTTAAACTTTGAATAAATTGCTTAAAAAAAGAAGCACTTTTGAGAAAATCATCCTAAACAGGAATGATTTTAAGCTTTGAATAAATTGCTTTAAAAATAAATACTTTTGAGAAAACTTTCCTAAATAGGAATGACTTTAAACTTTAAATAAATTGCTTTAAAAAGAAACGCTTTTGAGACAACTGTCCTAAACAGGATGATTTTAAATTTTGAATAAATTCCTTTAAAAAAGAAATGTTTCTGAGAAACCCGACCTAAACAGGATTGATTTTAAACTCTGAATAAATTGCTTTAAAAAGAAATGCTTTTGAGAAAACTGTCCTAAACAGGAATGATTTTAAACATTGAATAAATTGCTTTAATAAAGAAATGTTTTTGAGAAACCCGTCCTAAACAGGATTGATTTTAAACTTTAAATAAATTGCATTACAGAGAAATTCTTTTGAGAAAATTATCCTAGACAGGAATGATTTTAAACTTTGAATAAATTGCTTAAAAAAAGAAGCACTTTTGAGAAAACCATCCTAAACAGGAATGATTTTAAGCTTTGAATAAATTGCTTTAAAAATAAATGCTTTTGAAAAAACTATCATAAACAGGAATGATTTTAAAACTTTGAATAAATTGCTTTAAAAAAGAAACATTTTTTAGAAACACGTCCTAAACAGGATTGATTTTAAACTTTAAATAAATTGCTTTAAAGAGAAATGCTTTTGAGAAAACTATCCTAAACAGGAATGATTTTAAACTTTGAATAAATTGCTTTAAAAAAGAAATGTTTTTGAGAAACCCGTCCTAAACAGGATTGATTTTAAACTCTGAATAAATTGCTTTAAAAAGAAATGCTTTTGAGAAAACTGTCCTAAACAGGAATGATTTTAAACATTGAATCAATTGCTTTAAAAAAGAAATGTTTTTGAGAAACCCGTCCTAAACAGGATTGATTTTAAACTTTAAATAAATTGCTTTAAAGAGAAATGCGATTGAGAAAACTGTCCTAAACAGGAATGATTTTAAACATTGAATAAATTGCTTTAAAAAAGAAATGTTTTTGAGAAACCCGTCCTAAACAAGATTGATTTTAAACTTTAAATAAATTGCTTTAAAGAGAAATGCTTTTGAGAAATTTATGCTAAACATGAATGATTTTAAACTTTGAATAAATTGCTTAAAAAAAGAAGCACTTTTGAGAAAACCATCCTAAACAGGAATGATTTTAAGCTTTGAATAAATTGCTTTAAAAATAAATACTTTTGAGAAAACTGTCCTAAACAGGAATGACTTTAAACTTTAAATAAATTGCTTTAAAAAGAAATGCTTTTGAGAAAACTGTCCTAAACAGGATTAATTTTAAACTCTGAAGAAATTGCTTTAAAAAGAAATGCTTTTGAGAAAACTGCCCTAAACAGGAATAACGTTAAACTTTAAATAAATTGGTTTAAAAAGAAATGCTTTTGAAAAAACTGTCGTAAACAGGAATGACTTAAAACTTTAAATAAATTTCTTTAAAAAGAAATACTTTTGAGAAAACTGTCCTAAACAGGAATGACTTTAAACTTTAAATAAATTGTTTTAAAAAGAAACGCTTTTGAGACAACTGTCCTAAACATGATGATTTTAAACTTTGAATAAATTGCTTTAAAAAAGAAATATTTTTGAGAAACCCGTCCTAAACAAGATTGATTTTAAACTCTGAATAAATTGCTCTAAAAAGAAATGCTTTTGAGAAAACTGTCCTAAACAGGAATGATTTTAAACATTGAATAAATTGCTTTAAAAAAGAAATGTTTTTGAGAAACCCGTCCTAAACAGGATTGATTTTAAACTTTAAGTAAATTGCTTTAAAGAGAAATGCTTTTGAGAAAATTATCCTAAACAGGAATGATTTTAAACTTTGAATAAATTGCTTAAAAAAAGAAGCCTTTTTGAGAAAACCATCCTAAACAGGAATGATTTTAAACTTTGAATAAATTGCTTTAAAAATAAATACTTTTAAGAAAACTGTCCTAAACAGGAATGACTTTAAACTTTAAATAAATTGCTTTAAAAATAAATGCTTTTGAGAAAACTGTCCTAAATAGGATTAATTTTAAACTCTGAAGAAATTGCTTTAAAAAGAAATGCTTTTGAGAAAACTGCAATAAACAGGAATAACTTTAAACTTTAAATAAATTGCTTTAAAAAGAAATGCTTTTGAAAAAACTGTCCTAAACAGGAATGATTTTAAAATTTAAATAAATTTCTTTAAAAAGAAATGCTTTTGAGAAAACTGTCCTAAACAGGAATGACTTTAAACTTTAAATAAATTGCTTGAAAAAGAAACGCTTTTGAGACAACTGTCCTAAACAGGATGATTTTAAACTTTGAATAAATTGCTTAAAAAAAGAAGCACTTTTGAGAAAACCATCCTAAACAGGAATGATTTTAAACTTTGAATAAATTGCTTTAAAAATAAATACTTTTGAGAAAACTGTCCTAAACAGGAATGACTTTAAACTTTAAATAAATTGCTTTAAAAACAAACGCTTTTGAGACAACTGTGCTAAACAGGATAATTTTAAACTTTGAATAAATTGCTTTAAAAAAGAAATATTTTTGAGAAACCCCTCCTAAACAGAATTGATTTTAAACTCTGAATAAAGTGCTTTAAAAAGAAATACTTCTGAGAAAACTGTCCTAAACAGGAATGATTTTAAACATTGAATAAATTGCTTTAAAAAAGAAATGTTTTTGAGAAACCCGTCCTAAACAGGATTGATTTTAAACTTTAAATAAATTGCTTTAAAGAGAAATGCTTTTGAGAAATTTATGCTAAACATGAATGATTTTAAACTTTGAAAAAATTGCTTAAAAAAAGAAGCACTTTTGAGAAAACCATCCTAAACAGGAATGATTTTAAGCTTTGAATAAATTGCTTTAAAAATAAATACTTTTGAGAAAACTGTCCTAAACAGGAATGACTTTAAACTTTAAATAAATTGCTTTAAAAAGAAATGCTTTTGAGAAAACTGTCCTAAACAGGATTAATTTTAAACTTTGAAGAAATTGCTTTAAAAAGAAATGCTTTTGAGAAAACTGCCCTAAACAGGAATAACGTTAAACTTTAAATAAATTGGTTTAAAAAGAAATGCTTTTGAAAAAACTGTCGTAAACAGGAATGACTTTAAACTTTAAATAAATTTCTTTAAAAAGAAATACTTTTGAGAAAACTGTCCTAAACAGGAATGACTTTAAACTTTAAAAAAATTACTTTAAAAAGAAACGCTTTTGAGACAACTGTCCTAAACATGATGATTTTAAACTTTGAATAAATTGCTTTAAAAAAAGAAATATTTTTGAGAAACCCGTCCTAAACAAGATTGATTTTAAACTCTGAATAAATTGCTCTAAAAAGAAATGCTTTTGAGAAAACTGTCCTAAACAGGAATGATTTTAAACATTGAATAAATTGCTTTAAAAAAGAAATGTTTTTGAGAAACCCGTCCTAAACAGGATTGATTTTAAACTTTAAGTAAATTGCTTTAAAGAGAAATGCTTTCGAGAAAATTATCCTAAACAGGAATGATTTTAAACTTTGAATAAATTGCTTAAAAAAAGAAGCACTTTTGAGAAAACCATCCTAAACAGGAATGATTTTAAGCTTTGAATAAATTGCTTTAAAAATAAATACTTTTGAGAAAACTGTCCTAAACAGGAATGAGTTTAAACTTTAAATAAATTGCTTTAAAAAGAAACGCTTTTGAGACAACTGTCCTAAACATGATGATTTTAAACTTTGAATAAATTGCTTTAAAAAAGAAATATTTTTGAGAAACCCGTCCTAAACAAGATTGATTTTAAACTCTGAATAAATTGCTCTAAAATGAAATGCTTTTGTGAAAACTGTCCTAAACAGGAATGATTTTAAACATTGAATAAATTGCTTTAAAAAAGAAATGTTTTTTATAAACCCGTCCTAAACAGAATTGATTTTAATCTTTAAATAAATTGCTTTAAAGAGAAATGCTTTTGAGAAAATTATCCTAAACATGAATGATTTTAAACTTTGAATAAATTGCTTAAAAAAAGAAGCACTTTTGAGAAAATCATCCTAAACAGGAATGATTTTAAGCTTTGAAGAAATTGCTTTAAAAAGAAATGCTTTTAAGAAAACTGCCCTAAATAGGAATGACTTTAAACTTTAAATAAATTGCTTTAAAAAGAAATGCTTTTGAAAAAACTGTCATAAACAGGAATGACTTTAAACTTTAAATAAATTTCTTTAAAAAGAAATGCTTTTGAAAAAACTGTCCTAAACAGGAATGACTTTAAACTTTAAATAAATTTTTTTAAAAAGAAATGCTTTTGAGAAAACTGTCCTAAACAGGAATGACTTTAAACTTTAAATAAATTGCTTTAAAAACAAACGCTTTTGAGACAACTGTGCTAAACAGGATAATTTTAAACTTTGAATAAATTGCTTTAAAAAAGAAATATTTTTGAGAAACCCCTCCTAAACAGGATTAATTTTAAACTCTGAATAAAGTGCTTTAAAAAGAAATACTTCTGAGAAAACTGTCCTAAACAGGAATGATTTAAACATTGAATAAATTGCTTTAAAAAAGAAATGTTTTTGAGAAACCCGTCCTAAACAGGATTGATTTTAAACTTTAAATAAATTGCTTTAAAGAGAAATGCTTTTGAGAAAATTATCCTAAACATGAATGATTTTAAACTTTGAAAAAATTGCTTAAAAAAAGAAGCACTTTTGAGAAAACCATCCTAAACAGGAATGATTTTTAGCTTTGAATAAATTGCTTTAAAAATAAATACTTTTGAGAAAACTGTCCTAAACAGGAATGACTTTAAACTTTAAATAAATTGCTCTAAAAAGAAATGCTTTTGAGAAAACTGTCCTAAACAGGATTGATTTTAAACTCGGAAGAAATTGCTTTAAAAAGAAATGCTTTTGAGAAAACTGCCCTAAATAGGAATGACTTTAAACTTAAAATAAATTGCTTTAAAAAGAAATGCTTTTGAAAAAACTGTCCTAAACAGGAATAACTTTAAACTTTAAATAAATTTCTTTAAAAAGAAATGCTTTTGAGAAAACTGTCGTAAACAGGAATGACTTTAAACTTTAAATAAATTGCTTTAAAAACAAACGCTTTTTGAGACAACTGTCCTAAACAGGATGATTTTAAACTTGGAATAAATTGCGTTAAAAAAGAAATGTTTTTGAGAAACCCGCCCTAAACAGGATTGATTTTAAACTCTGAATAAATTGCTTTAAAAAGAAATGCGATTGAGAAAACTGTCCTAAACAGGAATGATTTTAAACATTGAATAAATTGCTTTAAAAAAGAAATGTTTTTGAGAAACCCGTCCTAAACATGATTGATTTTAAACTTTAAATAAATTGCTTTAAAGAGAAATGCTTTTGAGAAAATTATCTTAAACAGGAATGATTTTAAACTTTGAATAAATTGCTTAAAAAAAGAAGCACTTTTGAGAAAACCATCCTAAACAGGATTGATTTTAAGCTTTGAATAAATTGCTTTAAAAATAAATGCTTTTGAAAAAACTATCCTAAACATGAATGATTTTAAAACTTTGAATAAATTGCTTTAAAAAAGAAACGTTTTTGAGAAAGCCGTCCTAACAAGATTGATTTTAAACTTTAAATAAATTGCTTTAAAGAGAAATGCTTTTGAGAAAACTATCCTAAATAGGAATGATTTTAAACTTTGAATAAATTCCTTTAAAAAAGAAATGTTTTTGAGAAACCCGACCTAAACAGGATTGATTTTAAACTCTGAATAAATTGCTTTAAAAAGAAATGCTTTTGAGAAAACTGTCCTAAACAGGAATGATTTTAAACATTGAATAAATTGCTTTAATAAAGAAATGTTTTTGAGAAACCCGTCCTAAACAGGATTGATTTTAAACTTTAAATAAATTGCATTACAGAGAAATTCTTTTGAGAAAATTATCCTAGACAGGAATGATTTTAAACTTTGAATAAATTGCTTAAAAAAAGAAGCACTTTTGAGAAAACCATCCTAAACAGGAATGATTTTAAGCTTTGAATAAATTGCTTTAAAAATAAATGCTTTTGAAAAAACTATCATAAACAGGAATGATTTTAAAACTTTGAATAAATTGCTTTAAAAAAGAAACGTTTTTTAGAAACACGTCCTAAACAGGATTGATTTTAAACTTTAAATAAATTGCTTTAAAGAGAAATGCTTTTGAGAAAACTATCCTAAAAAGGAATGATTTTAAACTTTGAATAAATTGCTTTAAAAAAGAAATGTTTTTGAGAAACCCGTCCTAAACAGGATTGATTTTAAACTCTGAATAAATTGCTTTAAAAAGAAATGCTTTTGAGAAAACTGTCCTAAACAGGAATGATTTTAAACATTGAATAAATTGCCTTAAAAAAGAAATGTTTTTGAGAAACCCGTCCTAAACAGGATTGATTTTAAACTTTAAATAAATTGCTTTAAAGAGAAATGCGATTGAGAAAACTGTCCTAAACATGAATGATTTTAAACATTGAATAAATTGCTTTAAAAAAGAAATGTTTTTGAGAAACCCGTCCTAAACAAGATTGATTTTAAACTTTAAATAAATTGCTTTAAAGAGAAATGCTTTTGAGAAATTTATGCTAAACATGAATGATTTTAAACTTTGAATAAATTGCTTAAAAAAAGAAGCACTTTTGAGAAAACCATCCTAAACAGGAATGATTTTAAGCTTTGAATAAATTGCTTTAAAAATAAATACTTTTGAGAAAACTGTCCTAAACAGGAATGACTTTAAACTTTAAATAAATTGCTTTAAAAAGAAATGCTTTTGAGAAAACTGTCCTAAACAGGATTAATTTTAAACTCTGAAGAAATTGCTTTAAAAAGAAATGCTTTTGAGAAAACTGCCCTAAACAGGAATAACGTTAAACTTTAAATAAATTGGTTTAAAAAGAAATGCTTTTGAAAAAACTGTCGTAAACAGGAATGACTTTAAAGTTTAAATAAATTTCTTTAAAAAGAAATACTTTTGAGAAAACTGTCTTAAACAGGAATGACTTTAAACTTTAAATAAATTGCTTTAAAAAGAAACGCTTTTGAGACAACTGTCCTAAACATGATGATTTTAAACTTTGAATAAATTGCTTTAAAAAAGAAATATTTTTGAGAAACCCGTCCTAAACAAGATTGATTTTAAACTCTGAATAAATTGCTCTAAAAAGAAATGCTTTTGAGAAAACTGTCCTAAACAGAAATGATTTTAAACATTTAATAAATTGCTTTAAAAAAGAAATGTTTTTGAGAAACCCGTCCTAAACAGGATTGATTTTAAACTTTAAGTAAATTGCTTTAAAGAGAAATACTTTTGAGAAAATTATCCTAAACAGGAATGATTTTAAACTTTGAATAAATTGCTTAAAAAAAGAAGCACTTTTGAGAAAACCATCCTAAACAGGAATGATTTTAAGCTTTGAATAAATTGCTTTAAAAATAAATACTTTTGAGAAAACTGTCCTAAACAGGAATGACTTTAAACTTTAAATAAATTGCTTTAAAAATAAATGCTTTTGAGAAAACTGTCCTAAATAGGATTAATTTTAAACTCTGAAGAAATTGCTTTAAAAAGAAATGCTTTTGAGAAAACTGCCATAAACAGGAATAACTTTAAACTTTAAATAAATTGCTTTAAAAAGAAATGCTTTTGAAAAAACTGTCCTAAACAGGAATGATTTTAAAATTTAAATAAATTTCTTTAAAAAGAAATGCTTTTGAGAAAACTGTCCTAAACAGGAATGACTTTAAACTTTAAACAAATTGCTTGAAAAAGAAACGCTTTTGAGACAACTGTCCTAAACAGGATGATTTTAAACGTTGAATAAATTGCTTTAAAAAAGAAATGTTTTTGAGAAACCCGTCCTAAACAGGATTGATTTTAAACTCTGAATAAATTGCTTTAAAAAGAAATGCTTTTGAGAAAACTGTCCTAAACAGGAATGATTTTAAACATTGAATAAATTACCTTAAAAAACAAATGTTTTTGAGAAACCCGTCCTAAACAGGATTGATTTTAAACTTTAAGTAAATTGCTTGAAAAAGAAACGCTTTTGAGACAACTGTCCTAAACAGGATGATTTTAAACATTGAATAAATTGCTTTAAAAAAGAAATACTTTTGAGAAACCCATCCTAAACAGGATTGATTTTAAACTTTAAATAAATTGCTTTAAAGAGAAATGCTTTTGAGAAAATTATCCTAAACATGAATGATATTAAACTTTGAATAAATTGCTTAAAAAAAGAAGCACTTTTGAGAAAACCATCGTAAACAGGAATGATTTTAAGCTTTGAATAAATTGCTTTAAAAATAAATACTTCTGAGAAAACTGTCCTAAACAGGAATGACTTTAAACTTTAAATAAATTGCTTTAAAAAGAAATGCTTTTGAGAAAACTGTCCCAAACAGGATTGATTTTAAACTCTGAAGAAATTGCTTTAAAAAGAAATGCTTTTGAGAAAACTGCCCTAAATAGGAATGACTTTAAACTTAAAATTAATTGCTTTAAAAAGAAATACTTTTGAAAAAACTGTCCTAAACAGGAATGACTTTAAACTTTAAATAAATTTCTTTAAAAAGAAATGCTTTTGAGAAAACTGTCCTAAACAGGAATGACTTTAAACTTTAAATAAATTGCTTTAAAAAGAAACGCTTTTGAGACAACTGTCCTAAACAGGATGATTTTAAATTTTGAATAAATTGCTTTAAAAAAGAAATGTTTTTGAGAAACCCGTCCTAAACAGGATTGATTTTAAACTCTGAATAAATTGCTTTAAAAAGAAATACTTTTGAGAAAACTGTCCTAAATAGGAATGATTTTAAACATTGAATAAATTACCTTAAAAAAGAAATGTTTTTGAGAAACCCGTCCTAAACAGGATTGATTTTAAACTTTAAGTAAATTGCTTTAAAGAGAAATGCTTTTGAGAAAATTATCCTAAACATGAATGATATTAAACTTTGAATAAATTGCTTAAAAAAAGAAGCACTTTTGAGAAAACTATCCTAAACAGGAATGATTTTAAGCTTTGAATAAATTGCTTTAAAAATAAATACTTTTGAGAAAACTGTCCTAAACAGGAATGACTTTAAACTTTAAATAAATTGCTTTAAAAAGAAATGCTTTTGAGAAAACTGTCCCAAACAGGATTGATTTTAAACTCTGAAGAAATTGCTTTAAAAAGAAATCCTTTTGAGAAAACTGCCCTAAATAGGAATGACTTTAAACTTAAAATTAATTGCTTTAAAAAGAAATGCTTTTGAAAAAACTGTCCTAAACAGGAATGACTTTAAACTTTAAATAAATTTCTTTAAAAAGAAATGCTTTTGAGAAAACTGTCCTAAACAGGAATGACTTTAAACTTTAAATAAATTGCTTTAAAAAGAAACGCTTTTGAGACAACTGATCTAAACAGGATGATTTTAAATTTTGAATAAATTGCTTTAAAAAAGAAATGTTTTTGAGAAACCCGTCCTAAACAGGATTGATTTTAAACTCTGAATAAATTGCTTTAAAAAGAAATGCTTTTGAGAAAACTGTCCTAAACAGGAATGATTTTAAACATTGAATAAATTACCTTAAAAAAGAAATGTTTTTGAGAAACCCGTCCTAAACAGGATTGATTTTAAACTTTAAGTAAATTGCTTTAAAGAGAAATGCTTTTGAGAAAATTATCCTAAACAGGAATGATTTTAAACTTTGAATAAATTGCTTAAAAAAAGAAGCACTTTTGAGAAAACTATCCTAAACAGGAATGATTTTAAGCTTTGAATAAATTGCTTTAAAAATAAATGCTTTTGAAAAAACTATCCTAAACTGGAATGATTTTAAAACTTTGAATAAATTGCTTTAAAAAAGAAACGTTTTCGAGAAAGCCGTCCTAAACAGGATTGATTTTAAACTTTAAATAAATGCTTTAAAGAGAAATGCTTTTGAGAAAACTATCTTAAACAGGAATGATTTTAAACTTTGAAAAAATTGCTTTAAAAAAGAAATATTTTTGAGAAACCCGTCCTAAACAGAATTGATTTTAAACTCTGAATAAATTGCTTTAAAGAGTAATGCTTTTGAGAAAACTGTCCTAAACAGGAATGATTTTAAACATTGAATAAATTGCTTTAAAAAAGAAATGTTTTTGAGAAACCCGTCCTAAACAGGATTGATTTTAAACTTTAAATAAATTGCTTTAAAGAGAAATACTTTTGAGAAATTTATCCTAAACATGAATGATTTTAAACTTTGAATAAATTGCTTAAAAAAAGAAGCACTTTTGAGAAAACCATCCTAAACAGGAATGATTTTAAGCTTTGAATAAATTGCTTTAAAAATAAATACTTTTGAGAAAACTGTCCTAAACAGGAATTACTTTAAACTTTAAATAAATTGCTTTAAAAAGAAATGCTTTTGAGAAAACTATCCTAACTAGGATTAATTTTAAACTCTGTAGAAATTGCTTTAAAAAGAAATGCTTTTAAGAAAACTGCTCTAAACAGGAATAAGTTTAAACTTTAAATAAATTGCTTTAAAAAGAAATGCTTTTGAAAAAACTGTCCTAAACAGGAATGACTTTAAACTTCAAATAAATTGCTTTAAAAAGAAATGCTTTTGAGAAAACTGTCCTAAACAGGAATGACTTTAAACTTTAAATAAATTGCTTGAAAAAGAAACGCTTTTGAGACAACTGTCCTAAACAGGAATCATTTTAAACATTGAATAAATTGCCTTAAAAAAGAAATGTTTTTGAGAAACCCGTCCTAAACAGGATTGATTTTAAACTTTAAATAAATTGCTTTAAAGAGAAATACTTTTGAGAAATTTATCCTAAACATGAATGATTTTAAACTTTGAATAAATTGCTTAAAAAAAGAAGCACTTTTGAGAAAACCATCCTAAACAGGAATGATTTTAAGCTTTGAATAAATTGCTTTAAAAATAAATACTTTTGAGAAAACTGTCCTAAACAGGAATGACTTTAAACTTTAAATAAATTGCTTTAAAAAGAAATGCTTTTGAGAAAACTGTCCTAAACAGGATTAATTTTAAACTCTGAAGAAATTGCTTTAAAAACAAATGCTTTTGAGAAAACTGCCCTAAACAGGAATAACGTTAAACTTTAAATAAATTGGTTTAAAAAGAAATGCTTTTGAAAAAACTGTCGTAAACAGGAATGACTTTAAACTTTAAATAAATTTCTTTAAAAAGAAATACTTTTGAGAAAACTGTCCTAAACAGGAATGACTTTAAACTTTAAATAAATTGCTTTAAAAAGAAATGCTTTTGAGAAAACTGTCCCAAACAGGATTGATTTTAAACTCTGAAGAAATTGCTTTAAAAAGAAATGCTTTTGAGAAAACTGCCCTAAATAGGAATGACTTTAAACTTAAAATTAATTGCTTTAAAAAGAAATGCTTTTGAAAAAACTGTCCTAAACAGGAATGACTTTAAACTTCAAATAAATTGCTTTAAAAAGAAATGCTTTTGAGAAAACTGTCCTAAACAGGAATGACTTTAAACATTAAATAAATTGCTTGAAAAAGAAACGCTTTTGAGACAACTGTCCTAAACAGGAATCATTTTAAACATTGAATAAATTGCCTTAAAAAAGAAATGTTTTTGAGAAACCCGTCCTAAACAGGATTGATTTTAAACTTTAAATAAATTGCTTTAAAGAGAAATACTTTTGAGAAATTTATCCTAAACATGAATGATTTTAAACTTTGAATAAATTGCTTAAAAAAAGAAGCACTTTTGAGAAAACCATCCTAAACAGGAATGATTTTAAGCTTTGAATAAATTGCTTTAAAAATAAATACTTTTGAGAAAACTGTCCTAAACAGGAATGACTTTAAACTTTAAATAAATTGCTTTAAAAAGAAATGCTTTTGAGAAAACTGTCCTAAACAGGATTAATTTTAAACTCTGAAGAAATTGCTTTAAAAACAAATGCTTTTGAGAAAACTGCCCTAAACAGGAATAACGTTAAACTTTAAATAAATTGGTTTAAAAAGAAATGCTTTTGAAAAAACTGTCGTAAACAGGAATGACTTTAAACTTTAAATAAATTTCTTTAAAAAGAAATACTTTTGAGAAAACTGTCCTAAACAGGAATGACTTTAAACTTTAAATAAATTGCTTTAAAAAGAAATGCTTTTGAGAAAACTGTCCCAAACAGGATTGATTTTAAACTCTGAAGAAATTGCTTTAAAAAGAAATGCTTTTGAGAAAACTGCCCTAAATAGGAATGACTTTAAACTTAAAATTAATTGCTTTAAAAAGAAATGCTTTTGAAAAAACTGTCCTAAACAGGAATGACTTTAAACTTTAAATAAATTTCTTTAAAAAGAAATGCTTTTGAGAAAACTGTCCTAAACAGGAATGACTTTAAACTTTAAATAAATTGCTTTAAAAAGAAACGCTTTTGAGACAACTGTCCTAAACAGGATGATTTTAAATTTTGAATAAATTGCTTTAAAAAAGAAATGTTTTTGAGAAACCCGTCCTAAACAGGATTGATTTTAAACTCTGAATAAATTGCTTTAAAAAGAAATACTTTTGAGAAAACTGTCCTAAATAGGAATGATTTTAAACATTGAATAAATTACCTTAAAAAAGAAATGTTTTTGAGAAACCCGTCCTAAACAGGATTGATTTTAAACTTTAAGTAAATTGCTTTAAAGAGAAATGCTTTTGAGAAAATTATCCTAAACATGAATGATATTAAACTTTGAATAAATTGCTTAAAAAAAGAAGCACTTTTGAGAAAACCATCGTAAACAGGAATGATTTTAAGCTTTGAATAAATTGCTTTAAAAATAAATACTTTTGAGAAAACTGTAATAAACAGGAATGACTTTAAACTTTAAATAAATTGCTTTAAAAAGAAATGCTTTTGAGAAAACTGTCCCAAACAGGATTGATTTTAAACTCTGAAGAAATTGCTTTAAAAAGAAATCCTTTTGAGAAAACTGCCCTAAATAGGAATGACTTTAAACTTAAAATTAATTGCTTTAAAAAGAAATGCTTTTGAAAAAACTGTCCTAAACAGGAATGACTTTAAACTTTAAATAAATTTCTTTAAAAAGAAATGCTTTTGAGAAAACTGTCCTAAACAGGAATGACTTTAAACTTTAAATAAATTGCTTTAAAAAGAAACGCTTTTGAGACAACTGATCTAAACAGGATGATTTTAAATTTTGAATAAATTGCTTTAAAAAAGAAATGTTTTTGAGAAACCCGTCCTAAACAGGATTGATTTTAAACTCTGAATAAATTGCTTTAAAAAGAAATGCTTTTGAGAAAACTGTCCTAAACAGGAATGATTTTAAACATTGAATAAATTACCTTAAAAAAGAAATGTTTTTGAGAAACCCGTCCTAAACAGGATTGATTTTAAACTTTAAGTAAATTGCTTTAAAGAGAAATGCTTTTGAGAAAATTATCCTAAACATGAATGATATTAAACTTTGAATAAATTGCTTAAAAAAAGAAGCACTTTTGAGAAAACCATCGTAAACAGGAATGATTTTAAGCTTTGAATAAATTGCTTTAAAAATAAATACTTTTGAGAAAACTGTAATAAACAGGAATGACTTTAAACTTTAAATAAATTGCTTTAAAAAGAAATGCTTTTGAGAAAACTGTCCTAAACAGGATTAATTTTAAACTCTGAAGAAATTGCTTTAAAAAGAAATGCTTTTGAGAAAACTGCCCTAAACAGGAATAACGTTAAACTTTAAATAAATTGGTTTAAAAAGAAATGCTTTTGAAAAAACTGTCGTAAACAGGAATGACTTTAAACTTTAAATAAATTTCTTTAAAAAGAAATACTTTTGAGAAAACTGTCCTAAACAGGAATGACTTTAAACTTTAAATAAATTGCTTTAAAAAGAAATGCTTTTGAGAAAACTGTCCCAAACAGGATTGATTTTAAACTCTGAAGAAATTGCTTTAAAAAGAAATGCTTTTGAGAAAACTGCCCTAAATAGGAATGACTTTAAACTTAAAATTAATTGCTTTAAAAAGAAATGCTTTTGAAAAAACTGTCCTAAACAGGAATGACTTTAAACTTTAAATAAATTTCTTTAAAAAGAAATGCTTTTGAGAAAACTGTCCTAAACAGGAATGACTTTAAACTTTAAATAAATTGCTTTAAAAAGAAACGCTTTTGAGACAACTGTCCTAAACAGGATGATTTTAAATTTTGAATAAATTGCTTTAAAAAAGAAATGTTTTTGAGAAACCCGTCCTAAACAGGATTGATTTTAAACTCTGAATAAATTGCTTTAAAAAGAAATACTTTTGAGAAAACTGTCCTAAATAGGAATGATTTTAAACATTGAATAAATTACCTTAAAAAAGAAATGTTTTTGAGAAACCCGTCCTAAACAGGATTGATTTTAAACTTTAAGTAAATTGCTTTAAAGAGAAATGCTTTTGAGAAAATTATCCTAAACATGAATGATATTAAACTTTGAATAAATTGCTTAAAAAAAGAAGCACTTTTGAGAAAACCATCGTAAACAGGAATGATTTTAAGCTTTGAATAAATTGCTTTAAAAATAAATACTTTTGAGAAAACTGTAATAAACAGGAATGACTTTAAACTTTAAATAAATTGCTTTAAAAAGAAATGCTTTTGAGAAAACTGTCCCAAACAGGATTGATTTTAAACTCTGAAGAAATTGCTTTAAAAAGAAATCCTTTTGAGAAAACTGCCCTAAATAGGAATGACTTTAAACTTAAAATTAATTGCTTTAAAAAGAAATGCTTTTGAAAAAACTGTCCTAAACAGGAATGACTTTAAACTTTAAATAAATTTCTTTAAAAAGAAATGCTTTTGAGAAAACTGTCCTAAACAGGAATGACTTTAAACTTTAAATAAATTGCTTTAAAAAGAAACGCTTTTGAGACAACTGATCTAAACAGGATGATTTTAAATTTTGAATAAATTGCTTTAAAAAAGAAATGTTTTTGAGAAACCCGTCCTAAACAGGATTGATTTTAAACTCTGAATAAATTGCTTTAAAAAGAAATGCTTTTGAGAAAACTGTCCTAAACAGGAATGATTTTAAACATTGAATAAATTACCTTAAAAAAGAAATGTTTTTGAGAAACCCGTCCTAAACAGGATTGATTTTAAACTTTAAGTAAATTGCTTTAAAGAGAAATGCTTTTGAGAAAATTATCCTAAACAGGAATGATTTTAAACTTTGAATAAATTGCTTAAAAAAAGAAGCACTTTTGAGAAAACTATCCTAAACAGGAATGATTTTAAGCTTTGAATAAATTGCTTTAAAAATAAATACTTCTGAGAAAACTGTCCTAAACTGGAATGATTTTAAAACTTTGAATAAATTGCTTTCAAAAAGAAACGTTTTCGAGAAAGCCGTCCTAAACAGGATTGATTTTAAACTTTAAATAAATGCTTTAAAGAGAAATGCTTTTGAGAAAACTATCTTAAACAGGAATGATTTTAAACTTTGAAAAAATTGTTTTAAAAAAGAAATATTTTTGAGAAACCCGTCCTAAACAGAATTGATTTTAAACTCTGAATAAATTGCTTTAAAGAGTAATGCTTTTGAGAAAACTGTCCTAAACAGGAATGATTTTAAACATTGAATAAATTGCTTTAAAAAAGAAATGTTTTTGAGAAACCCGTCCTAAACAGGATTGATTTTAAACTTTAAATAAATTGCTTTAAAGAGAAATACTTTTGAGAAATTTATCCTAAACATGAATGATTTTAAACTTTGAATAAATTGCTTAAAAAAAGAAGCACTTTTGAGAAAACCATCCTAAACAGGAATGATTTTAAGCTTTGAATAAATTGCTTTAAAAATAAATACTTTTGAGAAAACTGTCCTAAACAGGAATTACTTTAAACTTTAAATAAATTGCTTTAAAAAGAAATGCTTTTGAGAAAACTATCCTAACTAGGATTAATTTTAAACTCTGTAGAAATTGCTTTAAAAAGAAATGCTTTTAAGAAAACTGCTCTAAACAGGAATAAGTTTAAACTTTAAATAAATTGCTTTAAAAAGAAATGCTTTTGAAAAAACTGTCCTAAACAGGAATGACTTTAAACTTCAAATAAATTGCTTTAAAAAGAAATGCTTTTGAGAAAACTGTCCTAAACAGGAATGACTTTAAACTTTAAATAAATTGCTTGAAAAAGAAACGCTTTTGAGACAACTGTCCTAAACAGGAATCATTTTAAACATTGAATAAATTGCCTTAAAAAAGAAATGTTTTTGAGAAACCCGTCCTAAACAGGATTGATTTTAAACTTTAAATAAATTGCTTTAAAGAGAAATACTTTTGAGAAATTTATCCTAAACATGAATGATTTTAAACTTTGAATAAATTGCTTAAAAAAAGAAGCACTTTTGAGAAAACCATCCTAAACAGGAATGATTTTAAGCTTTGAATAAATTGCTTTAAAAATAAATACTTTTGAGAAAACTGTCCTAAACAGGAATGACTTTAAACTTTAAATAAATTGCTTTAAAAAGAAATGCTTTTGAGAAAACTGTCCTAAACAGGATTAATTTTAAACTCTGAAGAAATTGCTTTAAAAACAAATGCTTTTGAGAAAACTGCCCTAAACAGGAATAACGTTAAACTTTAAATAAATTGGTTTAAAAAGAAATGCTTTTGAAAAAACTGTCGTAAACAGGAATGACTTTAAACTTTAAATAAATTTCTTTAAAAAGAAATACTTTTGAGAAAACTGTCCTAAACAGGAATGACTTTAAACTTTAAATAAATTGCTTTAAAAAGAAATGCTTTTGAGAAAACTGTCCCAAACAGGATTGATTTTAAACTCTGAAGAAATTGCTTTAAAAAGAAATGCTTTTGAGAAAACTGCCCTAAATAGGAATGACTTTAAACTTAAAATTAATTGCTTTAAAAAGAAATGCTTTTGAAAAAACTGTCCTAAACAGGAATGACTTTAAACTTTAAATAAATTTCTTTAAAAAGAAATGCTTTTGAGAAAACTGTCCTAAACAGGAATGACTTTAAACTTTAAATAAATTGCTTTAAAAAGAAACGCTTTTGAGACAACTGTCCTAAACAGGATGATTTTAAATTTTGAATAAATTGCTTTAAAAAAGAAATGTTTTTGAGAAACCCGTCCTAAACAGGATTGATTTTAAACTCTGAATAAATTGCTTTAAAAAGAAATACTTTTGAGAAAACTGTCCTAAATAGGAATGATTTTAAACATTGAATAAATTACCTTAAAAAAGAAATGTTTTTGAGAAACCCGTCCTAAACAGGATTGATTTTAAACTTTAAGTAAATTGATTTAAAGAGAAATGCTTTTGAGAAAATTATCCTAAACATGAATGATATTAAACTTTGAATAAATTGCTTAAAAAAAGAAGCACTTTTGAGAAAACCATCGTAAACAGGAATGATTTTAAGCTTTGAATAAATTGCTTTAAAAATAAATACTTTTGAGAAAACTGTCCTAAACAGGAATGACTTTAAACTTTAAATAAATTGCTTTAAAAAGAAACGCTTTTGAGACAACTGATCTAAACAGGATGATTTTAAATTTTGAATAAATTGCTTTAAAAAAGAAATGTTTTTGAGAAACCCGTCCTAAACAGGATTGATTTTAAACTCTGAATAAATTGCTTTAAAAAGAAATGCTTTTGAGAAAACTGTCCTAAACAGGAATGATTTTAAACATTGAATAAATTACCTTAAAAAAGAAATGTTTTTGAGAAACCCGTCCTAAACAGGATTGATTTTAAACTTTAAGTAAATTGCTTTAAAGAGAAATGCTTTTGAGAAAATTATCCTAAACAGGAATGATTTTAAACTTTGAATAAATTGCTTAAAAAAAGAAGCACTTTTGAGAAAACTATCCTAAACAGGAATGATTTTAAGCTTTGAATAAATTGCTTTAAAAATAAATGCTTTTGAAAAAACTATCCTAAACTGGAATGATTTTAAAACTTTGAATAAATTGCTTTAAAAAAGAAACGTTTTCGAGAAAGCCGTCCTAAACAGGATTGATTTTAAACTTTAAATAAATGCTTTAAAGAGAAATGCTTTTGAGAAAACTATCTTAAACAGGAATGATTTTAAACTTTGAAAAAATTGCTTTAAAAAAGAAATATTTTTGAGAAACCCGTCCTAAACAGAATTGATTTTAAACTCTGAATAAATTGCTTTAAAGAGTAATGCTTTTGAGAAAACTGTCCTAAACAGGAATGATTTTAAACATTGAATAAATTGCTTTAAAAAAGAAATGTTTTTGAGAAACCCGTCCTAAACAGGATTGATTTTAAACTTTAAATAAATTGCTTTAAAGAGAAATACTTTTGAGAAATTTATCCTAAACATGAATGATTTTAAACTTTGAATAAATTGCTTAAAAAAAGAAGCACTTTTGAGAAAACCATCCTAAACAGGAATGATTTTAAGCTTTGAATAAATTGCTTTAAAAATAAATACTTTTGAGAAAACTGTCCTAAACAGGAATTACTTTAAACTTTAAATAAATTGCTTTAAAAAGAAATGCTTTTGAGAAAACTATCCTAACTAGGATTAATTTTAAACTCTGTAGAAATTGCTTTAAAAAGAAATGCTTTTAAGAAAACTGCTCTAAACAGGAATAAGTTTAAACTTTAAATAAATTGCTTTAAAAAGAAATGCTTTTGAAAAAACTGTCCTAAACAGGAATGACTTTAAACTTCAAATAAATTGCTTTAAAAAGAAATGCTTTTGAGAAAACTGTCCTAAACAGGAATGACTTTAAACTTTAAATAAATTGCTTGAAAAAGAAACGCTTTTGAGACAACTGTCCTAAACAGGAATCATTTTAAACATTGAATAAATTGCCTTAAAAAAGAAATGTTTTTGAGAAACCCGTCCTAAACAGGATTGATTTTAAACTTTAAATAAATTGCTTTAAAGAGAAATACTTTTGAGAAATTTATCCTAAACATGAATGATTTTAAACTTTGAATAAATTGCTTAAAAAAAGAAGCACTTTTGAGAAAACCATCCTAAACAGGAATGATTTTAAGCTTTGAATAAATTGCTTTAAAAATAAATACTTTTGAGAAAACTGTCCTAAACAGGAATGACTTTAAACTTTAAATAAATTGCTTTAAAAAGAAATGCTTTTGAGAAAACTGTCCTAAACAGGATTAATTTTAAACTCTGAAGAAATTGCTTTAAAAACAAATGCTTTTGAGAAAACTGCCCTAAACAGGAATAACGTTAAACTTTAAATAAATTGGTTTAAAAAGAAATGCTTTTGAAAAAACTGTCGTAAACAGGAATGACTTTAAACTTTAAATAAATTTCTTTAAAAAGAAATACTTTTGAGAAAACTGTCCTAAACAGGAATGACTTTAAACTTTAAATAAATTGCTTTAAAAAGAAACGCTTTTGAGACAACTGTCCTAAACATGATGATTTTAAACTTTGAATAAATTGCTTAAAAAAAGAAGCACTTTTGAGAAAACCATCCTAAACAGGAATGATTTTAAGCTTTGAATAAATTGCTTTAAAAATAAATACTTTTGAGAAAACTGTCCTAAACAGGAATTACTTTAAACTTTAAATAAATTGCTTTAAAAAGAAATGCTTTTGAGAAAACTATCCTAACTAGGATTAATTTTAAACTCTGTAGAAATTACTTTAAAAAGAAATGCTTTTAAGAAAACTGCTCTAAACAGGAATAAGTTTAAACTTTAAATAAATTGCTTTAAAAAGAAATGCTTTTGAAAAAACTGTCCTAAACAGGAATGACTTTAAACTTCAAATAAATTGCTTTAAAAAGAAATGCTTTTGAGAAAACTGTCCTAAACAGGAATGACTTTAAACTTTAAATAAATTGCTTGAAAAAGAAACGCTTTTGAGACAACTGTCCTAAACAGGAATCATTTTAAACATTGAATAAATTGCCTTAAAAAAGAAATGTTTTTGAGAAACCCGTCCTAAACAGGATTGATTTTAAACTTTAAATAAATTGCTTTAAAGAGAAATACTTTTGAGAAATTTATCCTAAACATGAATGATTTTAAACTTTGAATAAATTGCTTAAAAAAAGAAGCACTTTTGAGAAAACCATCCTAAACAGGAATGATTTTAAGCTTTGAATAAATTGCTTTAAAAATAAATACTTTTGAGAAAACTGTCCTAAACAGGAATGACTTTAAACTTTAAATAAATTGCTTTAAAAAGAAATGCTTTTGAGAAAACTGTCCTAAACAGGATTAATTTTAAACTCTGAAGAAATTGCTTTAAAAAGAAATGCTTTTGAGAAAACTGCCCTAAACAGGAATAACGTTAAACTTTAAATAAATTGGTTTAAAAAGAAATGCTTTTGAAAAAACTGTCGTAAACAGGAATGACTTTAAACTTTAAATAAATTTCTTTAAAAAGAAATACTTTTGAGAAAACTGTCCTAAACAGGAATGACTTTAAACTTTAAATAAATTGCTTTAAAAAGAAACGCTTTTGAGACAACTGTCCTAAACATGATGATTTTAAACTTTGAATAAATTGCTTTAAAAAAGAAATATTTTTGAGAAACCCGTCCTAAACAAGATTGATTTTAAACTCTGAATAAATTGCTCTAAAAAGAAATGCTTTTGAGAAAACTGTCCTAAACAGGAATGATTTTAAACATTGAATAAATTGCTTTAAAAAAGAAATGTTTTTGAGAAACCCGTCCTAAACAGGATTGATTTTAAACTTTAAGTAAATTGCTTTAAAGAGAAATACTTTTGAGAAAATTATCCTAAACAGGAATGATTTTAAACTTTGAATAAATTGCTTAAAAAAAGAAGCACTTTTGAGAAAACCATCCTAAACAGGAATGATTTTAAGCTTTGAATAAATTGCTTTAAAAATAAATACTTTTGAGAAAACTGTCCTAAACAGGAATGACTTTAAACTTTAAATAAATTGCTTTAAAAATAAATGCTTTTGAGAAAACTGTCCTAAATAGGATTAATTTTAAACTCTGAAGAAATTGCTTTAAAAAGAAATGCTTTTGAGAAAACTGCCATAAACAGGAATAACTTTAAACTTTAAATAAATTGCTTTAAAAAGAAATGCTTTTGAAAAAACTGTCCTAAACAGGAATGATTTTAAAATTTAAATAAATTTCTTTAAAAAGAAATGCTTTTGAGAAAACTGTCCTAAACAGGAATGACTTTAAACTTTAAATAAATTGCTTGAAAAAGAAACGCTTTTGAGACAACTGTCCTAAACAGGATGATTTTAAACTTTGAATAAATTACTTTAAAAAAGAAATGTTTTTGAGAAACCCGTCCTAAACAGGATTGATTTTAAACTCTGAATAAATTGCTTTAAAAAGAAATGCTTTTGAGAAAACTGTCCTAAACAGGAATGATTTTAAACATTGAATAAATTACCTTAAAAAAGAAATGTTTTTGAGAAACCCGTCCTAAACAGGATTGATTTTAAACTTTAAGTAAATTGCTTGAAAAAGAAACGCTTTTGAGACAACTGTCCTAAACAGGATGATTTTAAACATTGAATAAATTGCTTTAAAAAAGAAATACTTTTGAGAAACCCATCCTAAACAGGATTGATTTTAAACTTTAAATAAATTGCTTTAAAGAGAAATGCTTTTGAGAAAATTATCCTAAACATGAATGATATTAAACTTTGAATAAATTGCTTAAAAAAAGAAGCACTTTTGAGAAAACCATCGTAAACAGGAATGATTTTAAGCTTTGAATAAATTGCTTTAAAAATAAATACTTTTGAGAAAACTGTCCTAAACAGGAATTACTTTAAACTTTAAATAAATTGCTTTAAAAAGAAATGCTTTTGAGAAAACTATCCTAACTAGGATTAATTTTAAACTCTGTAGAAATTACTTTAAAAAGAAATGCTTTTAAGAAAACTGCTCTAAACAGGAATAAGTTTAAACTTTAAATAAATTGCTTTAAAAAGAAATGCTTTTGAAAAAACTGTCCTAAACAGGAATGACTTTAAACTTCAAATAAATTGCTTTAAAAAGAAATGCTTTTGAGAAAACTGTCCTAAACAGGAATGACTTTAAACTTTAAATAAATTGCTTGAAAAAGAAACGCTTTTGAGACAACTGTCCTAAACAGGAATCATTTTAAACATTGAATAAATTGCCTTAAAAAAGAAATGTTTTTGAGAAACCCGTCCTAAACAGGATTGATTTTAAACTTTAAATAAATTGCTTTAAAGAGAAATACTTTTGAGAAATTTATCCTAAACATGAATGATTTTAAACTTTGAATAAATTGCTTAAAAAAAGAAGCACTTTTGAGAAAACCATCCTAAACAGGAATGATTTTAAGCTTTGAATAAATTGCTTTAAAAATAAATACTTTTGAGAAAACTGTCCTAAACAGGAATGACTTTAAACTTTAAATAAATTGCTTTAAAAAGAAATGCTTTTGAGAAAACTGTCCTAAACAGGATTAATTTTAAACTCTGAAGAAATTGCTTTAAAAAGAAATGCTTTTGAGAAAACTGCCCTAAACAGGAATAACGTTAAACTTTAAATAAATTGGTTTAAAAAGAAATGCTTTTGAAAAAACTGTCGTAAACAGGAATGACTTTAAACTTTAAATAAATTTCTTTAAAAAGAAATACTTTTGAGAAAACTGTCCTAAACAGGAATGACTTTAAACTTTAAATAAATTGCTTTAAAAAGAAACGCTTTTGAGACAACTGTCCTAAACATGATGATTTTAAACTTTGAATAAATTGCTTTAAAAAAGAAATATTTTTGAGAAAACTGTCCTAAACAGGAATGACTTTAAACTTTAAATAAATTGCTTGAAAAAGAAACGCTTTTGAGACAACTGTCCTAAACAGGAATCATTTTAAACATTGAATAAATTGCCTTAAAAAAGAAATGTTTTTGAGAAACCCGTCCTAAACAGGATTGATTTTAAACTTTAAATAAATTGCTTTAAAGAGAAATACTTTTGAGAAATTTATCCTAAACATGAATGATTTTAAACTTTGAATAAATTGCTTAAAAAAAGAAGCACTTTTGAGAAAACCATCCTAAACAGGAATGATTTTAAGCTTTGAATAAATTGCTTTAAAAATAAATACTTTTGAGAAAACTGTCCTAAACAGGAATTACTTTAAACTTTAAATAAATTGCTTTAAAAAGAAATGCTTTTGAGAAAACTATCCTAACTAGGATTAATTTTAAACTCTGTAGAAATTGCTTTAAAAAGAAATGCTTTTAAGAAAACTGCTCTAAACAGGAATAAGTTTAAACTTTAAATAAATTGCTTTAAAAAGAAATGCTTTTGAAAAAACTGTCCTAAACAGGAATGACTTTAAACTTCAAATAAATTGCTTTAAAAAGAAATGCTTTTGAGAAAACTGTCCTAAACAGGAATGACTTTAAACTTTAAATAAATTGCTTGAAAAAGAAACGCTTTTGAGACAACTGTCCTAAACAGGAATCATTTTAAACATTGAATAAATTGCCTTAAAAAAGAAATGTTTTTGAGAAACCCGTCCTAAATAGGATTGATTTTAAACTTTAAATAAATTGCTTTAAAGAGAAATACTTTTGAGAAATTTATCCTAAACATGAATGATTTTAAACTTTGAATAAATTGCTTAAAAAAAGAAGCACTTTTGAGAAAACCATCCTAAACAGGAATGATTTTAAGCTTTGAATAAATTGCTTTAAAAATAAATACTTTTGAGAAAACTGTCCTAAACAGGAATGACTTTAAACTTTAAATAAATTGCTTTAAAAAGAAATGCTTTTGAGAAAACTGTCCCAAACAGGATTGATTTTAAACTCTGAAGAAATTGCTTTAAAAAGAAATGCTTTTGAGAAAACTGCCCTAAATAGGAATGACTTTAAACTTAAAATTAATTGCTTTAAAAAGAAATGCTTTTGAAAAAACTGTCCTAAACAGGAATGACTTTAAACTTTAAATAAATTTCTTTAAAAAGAAATGCTTTTGAGAAAACTGTCCTAAACAGGAATGACTTTAAACTTTAAATAAATTGCTTTAAAAAGAAACGCTTTTGAGACAACTGTCCTAAACAGGATGATTTTAAATTTTGAATAAATTGCTTTAAAAAAGAAATGTTTTTGAGAAACCCGTCCTAAACAGGATTGATTTTAAACTCTGAATAAATTGCTTTAAAAAGAAATACTTTTGAGAAAACTGTCCTAAATAGGAATGATTTTAAACATTGAATAAATTACCTTAAAAAAGAAATGTTTTTGAGAAACCCGTCCTAAACAGGATTGATTTTAAACTTTAAGTAAATTGCTTTAAAGAGAAATGCTTTTGAGAAAATTATCCTAAACATGAATGATATTAAACTTTGAATAAATTGCTTAAAAAAAGAAGCACTTTTGAGAAAACCATCGTAAACAGGAATGATTTTAAGCTTTGAATAAATTGCTTTAAAAATAAATACTTTTGAGAAAACTGTCCTAAACAGGAATGACTTTAAACTTTAAATAAATTGCTTTAAAAAGAAATGCTTTTGAGAAAACTGTCCCAAACAGGATTGATTTTAAACTCTGAAGAAATTGCTTTAAAAAGAAATCCTTTTGAGAAAACTGCCCTAAATAGGAATGACTTTAAACTTAAAATTAATTGCTTTAAAAAGAAATGCTTTTGAAAAAACTGTCCTAAACAGGAATGACTTTAAACTTTAAATAAATTTCTTTAAAAAGAAATGCTTTTGAGAAAACTGTCCTAAACAGGAATGACTTTAAACTTTAAATAAATTGCTTTAAAAAGAAACGCTTTTGAGACAACTGATCTAAACAGGATGATTTTAAATTTTGAATAAATTGCTTTAAAAAAGAAATGTTTTTGAGAAACCCGTCCTAAACAGGATTGATTTTAAACTCTGAATAAATTGCTTTAAAAAGAAATGCTTTTGAGAAAACTGTCCTAAACAGGAATGATTTTAAACATTAAATAAATTACCTTAAAAAAGAAATGTTTTTGAGAAACCCGTCCTAAACAGGATTGATTTTAAACTTTAAGTAAATTGCTTTAAAGAGAAATGCTTTTGAGAAAATTATCCTAAACAGGAATGATTTTAAACTTTGAATAAATTGCTTAAAAAAAGAAGCACTTTTGAGAAAACTATCCTAAACAGGAATGATTTTAAGCTTTGAATAAATTGCTTTAAAAATAAATACTTCTGAGAAAACTGTCCTAAACTGGAATGATTTTAAAACTTTGAATAAATTGCTTTCAAAAAGAAACGTTTTCGAGAAAGCCGTCCTAAACAGGATTGATTTTAAACTTTAAATAAATGCTTTAAAGAGAAATGCTTTTGAGAAAACTATCTTAAACAGGAATGATTTTAAACTTTGAAAAAATTGCTTTAAAAAAGAAATATTTTTGAGAAACCCGTCCTAAACAGAATTGATTTTAAACTCTGAATAAATTGCTTTAAAGAGTAATGCTTTTGAGAAAACTGTCCTAAACAGGAATGATTTTAAACATTGAATAAATTGCTTTAAAAAAGAAATGTTTTTGAGAAACCCGTCCTAAACAGGATTGATTTTAAACTTTAAATAAATTGCTTTAAAGAGAAATACTTTTGAGAAATTTATCCTAAACATGAATGATTTTAAACTTTGAATAAATTGCTTAAAAAAAGAAGCACTTTTGAGAAAACCATCCTAAACAGGAATGATTTTAAGCTTTGAATAAATTGCTTTAAAAATAAATACTTTTGAGAAAACTGTCCTAAACAGGAATTACTTTAAACTTTAAATAAATTGCTTTAAAAAGAAATGCTTTTGAGAAAACTATCCTAACTAGGATTAATTTTAAACTCTGTTGAAATTGCTTTAAAAAGAAATGCTTTTAAGAAAACTGCTCTAAACAGGAATAAGTTTAAACTTTAAATAAATTGCTTTAAAAAGAAATGCTTTTGAAAAAACTGTCCTAAACAGGAATGACTTTAAACTTCAAATAAATTGCTTTAAAAAGAAATGCTTTTGAGAAAACTGTCCTAAACAGGAATGATTTTAAACTTTAAATAAATTGCTTGAAAAAGAAACGCTTTTGAGACAACTGTCCTAAACAGGAATCATTTTAAACATTGAATAAATTGCCTTAAAAAAGAAATGTTTTTGAGAAACCCGTCCTAAACAGGATTGATTTTAAACTTTAAATAAATTGCTTTAAAGAGAAATACTTTTGAGAAATTTATCCTAAACATGAATGATTTTAAACTTTGAATAAATTGCTTAAAAAAAGAAGCACTTTTGAGAAAACCATCCTAAACAGGAATGATTTTAAGCTTTGAATAAATTGCTTTAAAAATAAATACTTTTGAGAAAACTGTCCTAAACAGGAATGACTTTAAACTTTAAATAAATTGCTTTAAAAAGAAATGCTTTTGAGAAAACTGTCCTAAACAGGATTAATTTTAAACTCTGAAGAAATTGCTTTAAAAAGAAATGCTTTTGAGAAAACTGCCCTAAACAGGAATAACGTTAAACTTTAAATAAATTGGTTTAAAAAGAAATGCTTTTGAAAAAACTGTCGTAAACAGGAATGACTTTAAACTTTAAATAAATTTCTTTAAAAAGAAATACTTTTGAGAAAACTGTCCTAAACAGGAATGACTTTAAACTTTAAATAAATTGCTTTAAAAAGAAATGCTTTTGAGAAAACTGTCCCAAACAGGATTGATTTTAAACTCTGAAGAAATTGCTTTAAAAAGAAATGCTTTTGAGAAAACTGCCCTAAATAGGAATGACTTTAAACTTAAAATTAATTGCTTTAAAAAGAAATGCTTTTGAAAAAACTGTCCTAAACAGGAATGACTTTAAACTTTAAATAAATTTCTTTAAAAAGAAATGCTTTTGAGAAAACTGTCCTAAACAGGAATGACTTTAAACTTTAAATAAATTGCTTTAAAAAGAAACGCTTTTGAGACAACTGTCCTAAACAGGATGATTTTAAATTTTGAATAAATTGCTTTAAAAAAGAAATGTTTTTGAGAAACCCGTCCTAAACAGGATTGATTTTAAACTCTGAATAAATTGCTTTAAAAAGAAATACTTTTGAGAAAACTGTCCTAAATAGGAATGATTTTAAACATTGAATAAATTACCTTAAAAAAGAAATGTTTTTGAGAAACCCGTCCTAAACAGGATTGATTTTAAACTTTAAGTAAATTGATTTAAAGAGAAATGCTTTTGAGAAAATTATCCTAAACATGAATGATATTAAACTTTGAATAAATTGCTTAAAAAAAGAAGCACTTTTGAGAAAACCATCGTAAACAGGAATGATTTTAAGCTTTGAATAAATTGCTTTAAAAATAAATACTTTTGAGAAAACTGTCCTAAACAGGAATGACTTTAAACTTTAAATAAATTGCTTTAAAAAGAAATGCTTTTGAGAAAACTGTCCCAAACAGGATTGATTTTAAACTCTGAAGAAATTGCTTTAAAAAGAAATCCTTTTGAGAAAACTGCCCTAAATAGGAATGACTTTAAACTTAAAATTAATTGCTTTAAAAAGAAATGCTTTTGAAAAAACTGTCCTAAACAGGAATGACTTTAAACTTTAAATAAATTTCTTTAAAAAGAAATGCTTTTGAGAAAACTGTCCTAAACAGGAATGACTTTAAACTTTAAATAAATTGCTTTAAAAAGAAACGCTTTTGAGACAACTGATCTAAACAGGATGATTTTAAATTTTGAATAAATTGCTTTAAAAAAGAAATGTTTTTGAGAAACCCGTCCTAAACAGGATTGATTTTAAACTCTGAATAAATTGCTTTAAAAAGAAATGCTTTTGAGAAAACTGTCCTAAACAGGAATGATTTTAAACATTGAATAAATTACCTTAAAAAAGAAATGTTTTTGAGAAACCCGTCCTAAACAGGATTGATTTTAAACTTTAAGTAAATTGCTTTAAAGAGAAATGCTTTTGAGAAAATTATCCTAAACAGGAATGATTTTAAACTTTGAATAAATTGCTTAAAAAAAGAAGCACTTTTGAGAAAACTATCCTAAACAGGAATGATTTTAAGCTTTGAATAAATTGCTTTAAAAATAAATGCTTTTGAAAAAACTATCCTAAACTGGAATGATTTTAAAACTTTGAATAAATTGCTTTAAAAAAGAAACGTTTTCGAGAAAGCCGTCCTAAACAGGATTGATTTTCAACTTTAAATAAATGCTTTAAAGAGAAATGCTTTTGAGAAAACTATCTTAAACAGGAATGATTTTAAACTTTGAAAAAATTGCTTTAAAAAAGAAATATTTTTGAGAAACCCGTCCTAAACAGAATTGATTTTAAACTCTGAATAAATTGCTTTAAAGAGTAATGCTTTTGAGAAAACTGTCCTAAACAGGAATGATTTTAAACATTGAATAAATTGCTTTAAAAAAGAAATGTTTTTGAGAAACCCGTCCTAAACAGGATTGATTTTAAACTTTAAATAAATTGCTTTAAAGAGAAATACTTTTGAGAAATTTATCCTAAACATGAATGATTTTAAACTTTGAATAAATTGCTTAAAAAAAGAAGCACTTTTGAGAAAACCATCCTAAACAGGAATGATTTTAAGCTTTGAATAAATTGCTTTAAAAATAAATACTTTTGAGAAAACTGTCCTAAACAGGAATTACTTTAAACTTTAAATAAATTGCTTTAAAAAGAAATGCTTCTGAGAAAACTATCCTAACTAGGATTAATTTTAAACTCTGTAGAAATTGCTTTAAAAAGAAATGCTTTTAAGAAAACTGCTCTAAACAGGAATAAGTTTAAACTTTAAATAAATTGCTTTAAAAAGAAATGCTTTTGAAAAAACTGTCCTAAACAGGAATGACTTTAAACTTCAAATAAATTGCTTTAAAAAGAAATGCTTTTGAGAAAACTGTCCTAAACAGGAATGACTTTAAACTTTAAATAAATTGCTTGAAAAAGAAACGCTTTTGAGACAACTGTCCTAAACAGGAATCATTTTAAACATTGAATAAATTGCCTTAAAAAAGAAATGTTTTTGAGAAACCCGTCCTAAACAGGATTGATTTTAAACTTTAAATAAATTGCTTTAAAGAGAAATACTTTTGAGAAATTTATCCTAAACATGAATGATTTTAAACTTTGAATAAATTGCTTAAAAAAAGAAGCACTTTTGAGAAAACCATCCTAAACAGGAATGATTTTAAGCTTTGAATAAATTGCTTTAAAAATAAATACTTTTGAGAAAACTGTCCTAAACAGGAATGACTTTAAACTTTAAATAAATTGCTTTAAAAAGAAATGCTTTTGAGAAAACTGTCCTAAACAGGATTAATTTTAAACTCTGAAGAAATTGCTTTAAAAAGAAATGCTTTTGAGAAAACTGCCCTAAACAGGAATAACGTTAAACTTTAAATAAATTGGTTTAAAAAGAAATGCTTTTGAAAAAACTGTCGTAAACAGGAATGACTTTAAACTTTAAATAAATTTCTTTAAAAAGAAATACTTTTGAGAAAACTGTCCTAAACAGGAATGACTTTAAACTTTAAATAAATTGCTTTAAAAAGAAACGCTTTTGAGACAACTGTCCTAAACATGATGATTTTAAACTTTGAATAAATTGCTTAAAAAAAGAAGCACTTTTGAGAAAACCATCCTAAACAGGAATGATTTTAAGCTTTGAATAAATTGCTTTAAAAATAAATACTTTTGAGAAAACTGTCCTAAACAGGAATTACTTTAAACTTTAAATAAATTGCTTTAAAAAGAAATGCTTTTGAGAAAACTATCCTAACTAGGATTAATTTTAAACTCTGTAGAAATTACTTTAAAAAGAAATGCTTTTAAGAAAACTGCTCTAAACAGGAATAAGTTTAAACTTTAAATAAATTGCTTTAAAAAGAAATGCTTTTGAAAAAACTGTCCTAAACAGGAATGACTTTAAACTTCAAATAAATTGCTTTAAAAAGAAATGCTTTTGAGAAAACTGTCCTAAACAGGAATGACTTTAAACTTTAAATAAATTGCTTGAAAAAGAAACGCTTTTGAGACAACTGTCCTAAACAGGAATCATTTTAAACATTGAATAAATTGCCTTAAAAAAGAAATGTTTTTGAGAAACCCGTCCTAAACAGGATTGATTTTAAACTTTAAATAAATTGCTTTAAAGAGAAATACTTTTGAGAAATTTATCCTAAACATGAATGATTTTAAACTTTGAATAAATTGCTTAAAAAAAGAAGCACTTTTGAGAAAACCATCCTAAACAGGAATGATTTTAAGCTTTGAATAAATTGCTTTAAAAATAAATACTTTTGAGAAAACTGTCCTAAACAGGAATGACTTTAAACTTTAAATAAATTGCTTTAAAAAGAAATGCTTTTGACAAAACTGTCCTAAACAGGATTAATTTTAAACTCTGAAGAAATTGCTTTAAAAAGAAATGCTTTTGAGAAAACTGCCCTAAACAGGAATAACGTTAAACTTTAAATAAATTGGTTTAAAAAGAAATGCTTTTGAAAAAACTGTCGTAAACAGGAATGACTTTAAACTTTAAATAAATTTCTTTAAAAAGAAATACTTTTGAGAAAACTGTCCTAAACAGGAATGACTTTAAACTTTAAATAAATTGCTTTAAAAAGAAACGCTTTTGAGACAACTGTCCTAAACATGATGATTTTAAACTTTGAATAAATTGCTTTAAAAAAGAAATATTTTTGAGAAACCCGTCCTAAACAAGATTGATTTTAAACTCTGAATAAATTGCTCTAAAAAGAAATGCTTTTGAGAAAACTGTCCTAAACAGGAATGATTTTAAACATTGAATAAATTGCTTTAAAAAAGAAATGTTTTTGAGAAACCCGTCCTAAACAGGATTGATTTTAAACTTTAAGTAAATTGCTTTAAAGAGAAATACTTTTGAGAAAATTATCCTAAACAGGAATGATTTTAAACTTTGAATAAATTGCTTAAAAAAAGAAGCACTTTTGAGAAAACCATCCTAAACAGGAATGATTTTAAGCTTTGAATAAATTGCTTTAAAAATAAATACTTTTGAGAAAACTGTCCTAAACAGGAATGACTTTAAACTTTAAATAAATTGCTTTAAAAATAAATGCTTTTGAGAAAACTGTCCTAAATAGGATTAATTTTAAACTCTGAAGAAATTGCTTTAAAAAGAAATGCTTTTGAGAAAACTGCCATAAACAGGAATAACTTTAAACTTTAAATAAATTGCTTTAAAAAGAAATGCTTTTGAAAAAACTGTCCTAAACAGGAATGATTTTAAAATTTAAATAAATTTCTTTAAAAAGAAATGCTTTTGAGAAAACTGTCCTAAACAGGAATGACTTTAAACTTTAAATAAATTGCTTGAAAAAGAAACGCTTTTGAGACAACTGTCCTAAACAGGATGATTTTAAACTTTGAATAAATTACTTTAAAAAAGAAATGTTTTTGAGAAACCCGTCCTAAACAGGATTGATTTTAAACTCTGAATAAATTGCTTTAAAAAGAAATGCTTTTGAGAAAACTGTCCTAAACAGGAATGATTTTAAACATTGAATAAATTACCTTAAAAAAGAAATGTTTTTGAGAAACCCGTCCTAAACAGGATTGATTTTAAACTTTAAGTAAATTGCTTGAAAAAGAAACGCTTTTGAGACAACTGTCCTAAACAGGATGATTTTAAACATTGAATAAATTGCTTTAAAAAAGAAATACTTTTGAGAAACCCATCCTAAACAGGATTGATTTTAAACTTTAAATAAATTGCTTTAAAGAGAAATGCTTTTGAGAAAATTATCCTAAACATGAATGATATTAAACTTTGAATAAATTGCTTAAAAAAAGAAGCACTTTTGAGAAAACCATCGTAAACAGGAATGATTTTAAGCTTTGAATAAATTGCTTTAAAAATAAATACTTTTGAGAAAACTGTCCTAAACAGGAATTACTTTAAACTTTAAATAAATTGCTTTAAAAAGAAATGCTTTTGAGAAAACTATCCTAACTAGGATTAATTTTAAACTCTGTAGAAATTACTTTAAAAAGAAATGCTTTTAAGAAAACTGCTCTAAACAGGAATAAGTTTAAACTTTAAATAAATTGCTTTAAAAAGAAATGCTTTTGAAAAAACTGTCCTAAACAGGAATGACTTTAAACTTCAAATAAATTGCTTTAAAAAGAAATGCTTTTGAGAAAACTGTCCTAAACAGGAATGACTTTAAACTTTAAATAAATTGCTTGAAAAAGAAACGCTTTTGAGACAACTGTCCTAAACAGGAATCATTTTAAACATTGAATAAATTGCCTTAAAAAAGAAATGTTTTTGAGAAACCCGTCCTAAACAGGATTGATTTTAAACTTTAAATAAATTGCTTTAAAGAGAAATACTTTTGAGAAATTTATCCTAAACATGAATGATTTTAAACTTTGAATAAATTGCTTAAAAAAAGAAGCACTTTTGAGAAAACCATCCTAAACAGGAATGATTTTAAGCTTTGAATAAATTGCTTTAAAAATAAATACTTTTGAGAAAACTGTCCTAAACAGGAATGACTTTAAACTTTAAATAAATTGCTTTAAAAAGAAATGCTTTTGAGAAATTGTCCTAAACAGGATTAATTTTAAACTCTGAAGAAATTGCTTTAAAAAGAAATGCTTTTGAGAAAACTGCCCTAAACAGGAATAACGTTAAACTTTAAATAAATTGGTTTAAAAAGAAATGCTTTTGAAAAAACTGTCGTAAACAGGAATGACTTTAAACTTTAAACAAATTTCTTTAAAAAGAAATACTTTTGAGAAAACTGTCCTAAACAGGAATGACTTTAAACTTTAAATAAATTGCTTTAAAAAGAAACGCTTTTGAGACAACTGTCCTAAACATGATGATTTTAAACTTTGAATAAATTGCTTTAAAAAAGAAATATTTTTGAGAAAACTGTCCTAAACAGGAATGACTTTAAACTTTAAATAAATTGCTTGAAAAAGAAACGCTTTTGAGACAACTGTCCTAAACAGGAATCATTTTAAACATTGAATAAATTGCCTTAAAAAAGAAATGTTTTTGAGAAACCCGTCCTAAACAGGATTGATTTTAAACTTTAAATAAATTGCTTTAAAGAGAAATACTTTTGAGAAATTTATCCTAAACATGAATGATTTTAAACTTTGAATAAATTGCTTAAAAAAAGAAGCACTTTTGAGAAAACCATCCTAAACAGGAATGATTTTAAGCTTTGAATAAATTGCTTTAAAAATAAATACTTTTGAGAAAACTGTCCTAAACAGGAATGACTTTAAACTTTAAATAAATTGCTTTAAAAAGAAATGCTTTTGAGAAAACTGTCCTAAACAGGATTAATTTTAAACTCTGAAGAAATTGCTTTAAAAAGAAATGCTTTTGAGAAAACTGCCCTAAACAGGAATAACGTTAAACTTTAAATAAATTGGTTTAAAAAGAAATGCTTTTGAAAAAACTGTCGTAAACAGGAATGACTTTAAACTTTAAATAAATTTCTTTAAAAAGAAATACTTTTGAGAAAACTGTCCTAAACAGGAATGACTTTAAACTTTAAATAAATTGCTTTAAAAAGAAACGCTTTTGAGACAACTGTCCTAAACATGATGATTTTAAACTTTGAATAAATTGCTTTAAAAAAGAAATATTTTTGAGAAAACTGTCCTAAACAGGAATGACTTTAAACTTTAAATAAATTGCTTGAAAAAGAAACGCTTTTGAGACAACTGTCCTAAACAGGAATCATTTTAAACATTGAATAAATTGCCTTAAAAAAGAAATGTTTTTGAGAAACCCGTCCTAAACAGGATTGATTTTAAACTTTAAATAAATTGCTTTAAAGAGAAATACTTTTGAGAAATTTATCCTAAACATGAATGATTTTAAACTTTGAATAAATTGCTTAAAAAAAGAAGCACTTTTGAGAAAACCATCCTAAACAGGAATGATTTTAAGCTTTGAATAAATTGCTTTAAAAATAAATACTTTTGAGAAAACTGTCCTAAACAGGAATGACTTTAAACTTTAAATAAATTGCTTTAAAAAGAAATGCTTTTGAGAAAACTGTCCTAAACAGGATTAATTTTAAACTCTGAAGAAATTGCTTTAAAAAGAAATGCTTTTGAGAAAACTGCCCTAAACAGGAATAACGTTAAACTTTAAATAAATTGGTTTAAAAAGAAATGCTTTTGAAAAAACTGTCGTAAACAGGAATGACTTTAAACTTTAAATAAATTTCTTTAAAAAGAAATACTTTTGAGAAAACTGTCCTAAACAGGAATGACTTTAAACTTTAAATAAATTGCTTTAAAAAGAAACGCTTTTGAGACAACTGTCCTAAACATGATGATTTTAAACTTTGAATAAATTGCTTTAAAAAAGAAATATTTTTGAGAAACCCGTCCTAAACAAGATTGATTTTAAACTCTGAATAAATTGCTCTAAAAAGAAATGCTTTTGAGAAAACTGTCCTAAACAGGAATGATTTTAAACATTGAATAAATTGCTTTAAAAAAGAAATGTTTTTGAGAAACCCGTCCTAAACAGGATTGATTTTAAACTTTAAGTAAATTGCTTTAAAGAGAAATACTTTTGAGAAAATTATCCTAAACAGGAATGATTTTAAACTTTGAATAAATTGCTTAAAAAAAGAAGCACTTTTGAGAAAACCATCCTAAACAGGAATGATTTTAAGCTTTGAATAAATTGCTTTAAAAATAAATACTTTTGAGAAAACTGTCCTAAACAGGAATGACTTTAAACTTTAAATAAATTGCTTTAAAAATAAATGCTTTTGAGAAAACTGTCCTAAATAGGATTAATTTTAAACTCTGAAGAAATTGCTTTAAAAAGAAATGCTTTTGAGAAAACTGCCATAAACAGGAATAACTTTAAACTTTAAATAAATTGCTTTAAAAAGAAATGCTTTTGAAAAAACTGTCCTAAACAGGAATGATTTTAAAATTTAAATAAATTTCTTTAAAAAGAAATGCTTTTGAGAAAACTGTCCTAAACAGGAATGACTTTAAACTTTAAATAAATTGCTTGAAAAAGAAACGCTTTTGAGACAACTGTCCTAAACAGGATGATTTTAAACTTTGAATAAATTACTTTAAAAAAGAAATGTTTTTGAGAAACCCGTCCTAAACAGGATTGATTTTAAACTCTGAATAAATTGCTTTAAAAAGAAATGCTTTTGAGAAAACTGTCCTAAACAGGAATGATTTTAAACATTGAATAAATTACCTTAAAAAAGAAATGTTTTTGAGAAACCCGTCCTAAACAGGATTGATTTTAAACTTTAAGTAAATTGCTTGAAAAAGAAACGCTTTTGAGACAACTGTCCTAAACAGGATGATTTTAAACATTGAATAAATTGCTTTAAAAAAGAAATACTTTTGAGAAACCCATCCTAAACAGGATTGATTTTAAACTTTAAATAAATTGCTTTAAAGAGAAATGCTTTTGAGAAAATTATCCTAAACATGAATGATATTAAACTTTGAATAAATTGCTTAAAAAAAGAAGCACTTTTGAGAAAACCATCCTAAACAGGAATGATTTTAAGCTTTGAATAAATTGCTTTAAAAATAAATACTTTTGAGAAAACTGTCCTAAACAGGAATGACTTTAAACTTTGAATAAATTGCTTTAAAAAGAAATGCTTTTGAGAATACTGTCCTAAACAGGATTGGTTTTAAACTCTGAAGAAATTGCTTTAAAAAGAAATGCTTTTGAGAAAACTGCCCTAAATAGGAATGACTTTAAACTTAAAATAAATTGATTTAAAAAGAAATGTTTTTGAAAAAACTGTCCTAAACAGGAATGACTTTAAACTTTAAATAAATTTCTTTAAAAAGAAATGCTTTTGAGAAAACTGTCCTAAATAGGAATGACTTTAAACTTTAAATAAATTGCTTTAAAAAGAAACGCTTTTGAGACAACTGTCCTAAACAGGTTGATTTTAAATTTTGAATAAATTGCTTTAAAAAAGAAATGTTTTTGAGAAACCCGTCCTAAACAGGATTGATTTTAAACTCTGAATAAGTTGCTTTAAAAAGAAATGCTTTTGAGAAAACTGTCTTAAACAGGGATGATTTTAAAAATTGAATAAATTGCTTTAAAAAAGAAATGTTTTTGAGAAACCCGTCATAAACAGGATTGATTTTAAACTTTAAATAAATTACTTTAAAGAGAAATGCTTTTGAGAAAATTATCCTAAACAGGAATGATTTTAAACTTTGAATAAATTGCTTAAAAAAAGAAGCACTTTTGAGAAAACCATCCTAAACAGAATTGATTTTAAGCTTTGAATAAATTGCTTTATAAATAAATTCTTTAGAAAAAACTATCCTAAACAGGAATAATTTTAAAACTTTGAATAAATTGCTTTAAAAAAGAAACATTTTTATGAAAGCCGTCCTAAACAGGATTGATTTTAAACTTTAAATAAATTGCTTTAAAGAGAAATGCTTTTGAGAAAATTATCCTAAACAGGAATGATTTTAAACTTTGAATAAATTGCTTTAAAAAAGAAATGTTTTTGAGAAACCCGTCTTAAACAGGATTGATTTTAAACTCTGAATAAATTGCTTCAAAAAGAAATGCTTTTGAGAAAACTGTCCTAAACAGGAATGATTTTAAACTTTGAATAAATTGCTTTAAAAAGAAACGTTTTTAAGAAAGCCGTCCTAAACAGGATTGATTTTAAACTCTGAATAAATTGCTTTAAAAAAAATGCTTTTGAGAAAACTGTCCTAAACAGGAATTATTTTAAACATTGAATAAATTGCTTTAAAAAAGAAATGTTTTTGAGAAGCCCGTCCTAAACAGGATTAATTTTAAACTTTAAGTAAATTGCTTTAAAGAGAAATGCTTTTGAGAAAATTTTCCTAAACAGGAATGATTTTAAGCTTTGAATAAATTGCTTAAAAAAAGAAGCACTTTTGAGAAAGCCATCCTAAACAGGAATGATTTTAAGCTTTGAATAAATTGCTTTAAAAATAAATGCTTTTGAAAAAACTGTCCTAAACTGGAATGATTTTAAAACTTTGAATAAATTGCTTTAAAAAAGAAACGTTTTTTAGAAACACGTCCTAAACAGGATTGATTTTAAACTTTAAATAAATTACTTTAAAGAGAAATGCTTTTGAGAAAACTATCCTAAACAGGAATGATTTTAAACTTTGAAAAATTGCTTTAAAAAAGAAATGTTTTTGAGAAACCCATCCTAAACAGGATTGATTTTAAACTCTGAATAAATTGCTTTAAAAAGTAATGCTTTTGAGAAAACAGTCCTAAACAGGAATGATTTTAAACATTGAATAAATTGCTTTAAAAAAGAAATGTTTTTGAGAAACCCGTCCTAAACAAGATTGATTTTAAACTTTAAATAAATTGCTTTAAAGAGAAATGCTTTTGAGAAATTTATGCTAAACATAAATGATTTTAAACTTTGAATAAATTGCTTAAAAAAAGAAGCACTTTTGAGAAAACCATCCTAAACAGGAATGATTTTAAGCTTTGAATAAATTGCTTTAAAAAGAAATGCTTTTGAGAAAACTGCCCTAAACAGGAATAACGTTAAACTTTAAATAAATTGGTTTAAAAAGAAATGATTTTGAAAAAACTGTCGTAAACAGAAATGACTTTAAACTTTAAATAAATTTCTTTAAAAAGAAATACTTTTGAGAAAACTGTCCTAAACAGGAATGACTTTAAACTTTAAATAAATTGCTTTAAAAAGAAACGCTTTTGAGACAACTGTCCTAAACATGATGATTTTAAACTTTGAATAAATTGCTTTAAAAAAGAAATATTTTTGAGAAATCCGTCCTAAACAAGATTGATTTTAAACTCTGAATAAATTGCTCTAAAAAGAAATGCTTTTGAGAAAACTGTCCTAAACAGGAATGATTTTAAACATTGAATAAATTGCATTAAAAAAGAAATGTTTTTTATAAACCCGTCCTAAACAGGATTGATTTTAATCTTTAAATAAATTGCTTTAAAGAGAAATGCTTTTGAGAAAATTATCCTAAACATTATTGATTTTAAACTTTGAATAAATTGCTTAAAAAAAGAAGCACTTTTGAGAAAATCATCCTAAACAGGAATGATTTTAAGCTTTGAAGAAATTGCTTTAAAAAGAAATGCTTTTGAGAAAACTGCCCTAAATAGGAATGACTTTAAACTTTAAATAAATTGCTTTAAAAAGAAATGCTTTTGAAAAAACTGTCCTAAACAGGAATGACTTTAAACTTTAAAGAAATTGCTTTAAAAAGAAATGCTTTTAAAAAAACTGTCCTAAACAGGAATGACTTTAAACTTTAAATAAATTTCTTTAAAAAGAAATGCTTTTGAGAAAACTGTCCTAAACAGGAATGACTTTAAACTTTAAATAAATTGCTTTAAAAACAAACGCTTTTGAGACAACTGTGCTAAACAGGATAATTTTAAACTTTGAATAAATTGCTTTAAAAAGAAATACTTCTGAGAAAACTGCCCTAAACAGGAATGATTTTAAACATTGAATAAATTGCTTTAAAAAAGAAATGTTTTTGAGAAACCCGTCCTAAACAGGATTGATTTTAAACTTTAAATAAATTGCTTTAAAGAGAAATGGTTTTGAGAAAATTATCCTAAACATGAATGATTTTAAACTTTGAAAAAATTGCTTAAAAAAAGAAGCACTTTTGAGAAAACCATCCTAAACAGGAATGATTTTTAGCTTTGAATAAATTGCTTTAAAAATAAATACTTTTGAGAAAACTGTCCTAAACAGGAATGACTTTAAACTTTAAATAAATTGCTCTAAAAAGAAATGCTTTTGAGAAAACTGTCCTAAACAGGATTGATTTTAAACTCGGAAGAAATTGCTTTAAAAAGAAATGCTTTTGAGAAAACTGCCCTAAATAGGAATGACTTTAAACTTAAAATAAATTGCTTTAAAAAGAAATGCTTTTGAAAAAACTGTCCTAAACAGGAATAACTTTAAACTTTAAATAAATTTCTTTAAAAAGAAATGCATTTGAGAAAACTGTCGTAAACAGGAATGACTTTAAACTTTAAATAAATTGCTTTAAAAACAAACGCTTTTTGAGACAACTGTCCTAAACAGGATGATTTTAAACTTGGAATAAATTGCTTTAAAAAAGAAATGTTTTTGAGAAACCCGTCCTAAACAGGATTGATTTTAAACTCTGAATAAATTGCTTTAAAAAGAAATGCGATTGAGAAAACTGTCCTAAACAGGAATGATTTTAAACATTGAATAAATTGCTTTAAAAAAGAAATGTTTTTGAGAAACCCGTCCTAAACAGGATTGATTTTAAACTTTAAATAAATTGCTTTAAAGAGAAATGCGATTGAGAAAACTGTCCTAAACAGGAATGATTTTAAACATTGAATAAATTGCTTTAAAAAAGAAATGTTTTTGAGAAACCCGTCCTAAACAGGATTGATTTTAAACTTTAAATAAATTGCTTTAAAGAGAAATGCTTTTGAGAAAATTATCCTAAACAGGAATGATTTTAAACTTTGAATAAATTGCTTTAAAAAAGAAATGTTTTTGAGAAACCCGTCTTAAACAGGATTGATTTTAAACTCTGAATAAATTGCTTTAAAAAGAAATGCTTTTGAGAAAACTGTCCTAAACAGGAATGATTTTAAACTTTGAATAAATTGCTTTAAAAAGAAACGTTTTTAAGAAAGCCGTCCTAAACAGGATTGATTTTAAACTCTGAATAAATTGCTTTAAAAAAAATGCTTTTGAGAAAACTGTCCTAAACAGGAATTATTTTAAACATTGAATAAATTGCTTTAAAAAAGAAATGTTTTTGAGAAGCCCGTCCTAAACAGGATTAATTTTAAACTTTAAGTAAATTGCTTTAAAGAGAAATGCTTTTGAGAAAATTTTCCTAAACAGGAATGATTTTAAGCTTTGAATAAATTGCTTAAAAAAAGAAGCACTTTTGAGAAAGCCATCCTAAACAGGAATGATTTTAAGCTTTGAATAAATTGCTTTAAAAATAAATGCTTTTGAAAAAACTGTCCTAAACAGGAATGACTTTAAACTTTAAATAAATTGCTTTAAAAATAAATGCTTTTGAGAAAACTGTCCTAAATAGGATTAATTTTAAACTCTGAAGAAATTGCTTTAAAAAGAAATGCTTTTGAGAAAACTGCCATAAACAGGAATAACTTTAAACTTTAAATAAATTGCTTTAAAAAGAAATGCTTTTGAAAAAACTGTCCTAAACAGGAATGATTTTAAAATTTAAATAAATTTCTTTAAAAAGAAATGCTTTTGAGAAAACTGTCCTAAACAGGAATGACTTTAAACTTTAAATAAATTGCTTGAAAAAGAAACGCTTTTGAGACAACTGTCCTAAACAGGATGATTTTAAACTTTGAATAAATTACTTTAAAAAAGAAATGTTTTTGAGAAACCCGTCCTAAACAGGATTGATTTTAAACTCTGAATAAATTGCTTTAAAAAGAAATGCTTTTGAGAAAACTGTCCTAAACAGGAATGATTTTAAACATTGAATAAATTACCTTAAAAAAGAAATGTTTTTGAGAAACCCGTCCTAAACAGGATTGATTTTAAACTTTAAGTAAATTGCTTGAAAAAGAAACGCTTTTGAGACAACTGTCCTAAACAGGATGATTTTAAACATTGAATAAATTGCTTTAAAAAAGAAATACTTTTGAGAAACCCATCCTAAACAGGATTGATTTTAAACTTTAAATAAATTGCTTTAAAGAGAAATGCTTTTGAGAAAATTATCCTAAACATGAATGATATTAAACTTTGAATAAATTGCTTAAAAAAAGAAGCACTTTTGAGAAAACCATCGTAAACAGGAATGATTTTAAGCTTTGAATAAATTGCTTTAAAAATAAATACTTTTGAGAAAACTGTCCTAAACAGGAATTACTTTAAACTTTAAATAAATTGCTTTAAAAAGAAATGCTTTTGAGAAAACTATCCTAACTAGGATTAATTTTAAACTCTGTAGAAATTACTTTAAAAAGAAATGCTTTTAAGAAAACTGCTCTAAACAGGAATAAGTTTAAACTTTAAATAAATTGCTTTAAAAAGAAATGCTTTTGAAAAAACTGTCCTAAACAGGAATGACTTTAAACTTCAAATAAATTGCTTTAAAAAGAAATGCTTTTGAGAAAACTGTCCTAAACAGGAATGACTTTAAACTTTAAATAAATTGCTTGAAAAAGAAACGCTTTTGAGACAACTGTCCTAAACAGGAATCATTTTAAATATTGAATAAATTGCCTTAAAAAAGAAATGTTTTTGAGAAACCCGTCCTAAACAGGATTGATTTTAAACTTTAAATAAATTGCTTTAAAGAGAAATACTTTTGAGAAATTTATCCTAAACATGAATGATTTTAAACTTTGAATAAATTGCTTAAAAAAAGAAGCACTTTTGAGAAAACCATCCTAAACAGGAATGATTTTAAGCTTTGAATAAATTGCTTTAAAAATAAATACTTTTGAGAAAACTGTCCTAAACAGGAATGACTTTAAACTTTAAATAAATTGCTTTAAAAAGAAATGCTTTTGAGAAATTGTCCTAAACAGGATTAATTTTAAACTCTGAAGAAATTGCTTTAAAAAGAAATGCTTTTGAGAAAACTGCCCTAAACAGGAATAACGTTAAACTTTAAATAAATTGGTTTAAAAAGAAATGCTTTTGAAAAAACTGTCGTAAACAGGAATGACTTTAAACTTTAAATAAATTTCTTTAAAAAGAAATACTTTTGAGAAAACTGTCCTAAACAGGAATGACTTTAAACTTTAAATAAATTGCTTTAAAAAGAAACGCTTTTGAGACAACTGTCCTAAACATGATGATTTTAAACTTTGAATAAATTGCTTTAAAAAAGAAATATTTTTGAGAAAACTGTCCTAAACAGGAATGACTTTAAACTTTAAATAAATTGCTTGAAAAAGAAACGCTTTTGAGACAACTGTCCTAAACAGGAATCATTTTAAACATTGAATAAATTGCCTTAAAAAAGAAATGTTTTTGAGAAACCCGTCCTAAACAGGATTGATTTTAAACTTTAAATAAATTGCTTTAAAGAGAAATACTTTTGAGAAATTTATCCTAAACATGAATGATTTTAAACTTTGAATAAATTGCTTAAAAAAAGAAGCACTTTTGAGAAAACCATCCTAAACAGGAATGATTTTAAGCTTTGAATAAATTGCTTTAAAAATAAATACTTTTGAGAAAACTGTCCTAAACAGGAATGACTTTAAACTTTAAATAAATTGCTTTAAAAAGAAATGCTTTTGAGAAAACTGTCCTAAACAGGATTAATTTTAAACTCTGAAGAAATTGCTTTAAAAAGAAATGCTTTTGAGAAAACTGCCCTAAACAGGAATAACGTTAAACTTTAAATAAATTGGTTTAAAAAGAAATGCTTTTGAAAAAACTGTCGTAAACAGGAATGACTTTAAACTTTAAATAAATTTCTTTAAAAAGAAATACTTTTGAGAAAACTGTCCTAAACAGGAATGACTTTAAACTTTAAATAAATTGCTTTAAAAAGAAACGCTTTTGAGACAACTGTCCTAAACATGATGATTTTAAACTTTGAATAAATTGCTTTAAAAAAGAAATATTTTTGAGAAAACTGTCCTAAACAGGAATGACTTTAAACTTTAAATAAATTGCTTGAAAAAGAAACGCTTTTGAGACAACTGTCCTAAACAGGAATCATTTTAAACATTGAATAAATTGCCTTAAAAAAGAAATGTTTTTGAGAAACCCGTCCTAAACAGGATTGATTTTAAACTTTAAATAAATTGCTTTAAAGAGAAATACTTTTGAGAAATTTATCCTAAACATGAATGATTTTAAACTTTGAATAAATTGCTTAAAAAAAGAAGCACTTTTGAGAAAACCATCCTAAACAGGAATGATTTTAAGCTTTGAATAAATTGCTTTAAAAATAAATACTTTTGAGAAAACTGTCCTAAACAGGAATGACTTTAAACTTTAAATAAATTGCTTTAAAAAGAAATGCTTTTGAGAAAACTGTCCTAAACAGGATTAATTTTAAACTCTGAAGAAATTGCTTTAAAAAGAAATGCTTTTGAGAAAACTGCCCTAAACAGGAATAACGTTAAACTTTAAATAAATTGGTTTAAAAAGAAATGCTTTTGAAAAAACTGTCGTAAACAGGAATGACTTTAAACTTTAAATAAATTTCTTTAAAAAGAAATACTTTTGAGAAAACTGTCCTAAACAGGAATGACTTTAAACTTTAAATAAATTGCTTTAAAAAGAAACGCTTTTGAGACAACTGTCCTAAACATGATGATTTTAAACTTTGAATAAATTGCTTTAAAAAAGAAATATTTTTGAGAAACCCGTCCTAAACAAGATTGATTTTAAACTCTGAATAAATTGCTCTAAAAAGAAATGCTTTTGAGAAAACTGTCCTAAACAGGAATGATTTTAAACATTGAATAAATTGCTTTAAAAAAGAAATGTTTTTGAGAAACCCGTCCTAAACAGGATTGATTTTAAACTTTAAGTAAATTGCTTTAAAGAGAAATACTTTTGAGAAAATTATCCTAAACAGGAATGATTTTAAACTTTGAATAAATTGCTTAAAAAAAGAAGCACTTTTGAGAAAACCATCCTAAACAGGAATGATTTTAAGCTTTGAATAAATTGCTTTAAAAATAAATACTTTTGAGAAAACTGTCCTAAACAGGAATGACTTTAAACTTTAAATAAATTGCTTTAAAAATAAATGCTTTTGAGAAAACTGTCCTAAATAGGATTAATTTTAAACTCTGAAGAAATTGCTTTAAAAAGAAATGCTTTTGAGAAAACTGCCATAAACAGGAATAACTTTAAACTTTAAATAAATTGCTTTAAAAAGAAATGCTTTTGAAAAAACTGTCCTAAACAGGAATGATTTTAAAATTTAAATAAATTTCTTTAAAAAGAAATGCTTTTGAGAAAACTGTCCTAAACAGGAATGACTTTAAACTTTAAATAAATTGCTTGAAAAAGAAACGCTTTTGAGACAACTGTCCTAAACAGGATGATTTTAAACTTTGAATAAATTACTTTAAAAAAGAAATGTTTTTGAGAAACCCGTCCTAAACAGGATTGATTTTAAACTCTGAATAAATTGCTTTAAAAAGAAATGCTTTTGAGAAAACTGTCCTAAACAGGAATGATTTTAAACATTGAATAAATTACCTTAAAAAAGAAATGTTTTTGAGAAACCCGTCCTAAACAGGATTGATTTTAAACTTTAAGTAAATTGCTTGAAAAAGAAACGCTTTTGAGACAACTGTCCTAAACAGGATGATTTTAAACATTGAATAAATTGCTTTAAAAAAGAAATACTTTTGAGAAACCCATCCTAAACAGGATTGATTTTAAACTTTAAATAAATTGCTTTAAAGAGAAATGCTTTTGAGAAAATTATCCTAAACATGAATGATATTAAACTTTGAATAAATTGCTTAAAAAAAGAAGCACTTTTGAGAAAACCATCCTAAACAGGAATGATTTTAAGCTTTGAATAAATTGCTTTAAAAATAAATACTTTTGAGAAAACTGTCCTAAACAGGAATGACTTTAAACTTTGAATAAATTGCTTTAAAAAGAAATGCTTTTGAGAATACTGTCCTAAACAGGATTGGTTTTAAACTCTGAAGAAATTGCTTTAAAAAGAAATGCTTTTGAGAAAACTGCCCTAAATAGGAATGACTTTAAACTTAAAATAAATTGATTTAAAAAGAAATGTTTTTGAAAAAACTGTCCTAAACAGGAATGACTTTAAACTTTAAATAAATTTCTTTAAAAAGAAATGCTTTTGAGAAAACTGTCCTAAATAGGAATGACTTTAAACTTTAAATAAATTGCTTTAAAAAGAAACGCTTTTGAGACAACTGTCCTAAACAGGTTGATTTTAAATTTTGAATAAATTGCTTTAAAAAAGAAATGTTTTTGAGAAACCCGTCCTAAACAGGATTGATTTTAAACTCTGAATAAGTTGCTTTAAAAAGAAATGCTTTTGAGAAAACTGTCTTAAACAGGGATGATTTTAAAAATTGAATAAATTGCTTTAAAAAAGAAATGTTTTTGAGAAACCCGTCATAAACAGGATTGATTTTAAACTTTAAATAAATTACTTTAAAGAGAAATGCTTTTGAGAAAATTATCCTAAACAGGAATGATTTTAAACTTTGAATAAATTGCTTAAAAAAAGAAGCACTTTTGAGAAAACCATCCTAAACAGAATTGATTTTAAGCTTTGAATAAATTGCTTTATAAATAAATTCTTTAGAAAAAACTATCCTAAACAGGAATAATTTTAAAACTTTGAATAAATTGCTTTAAAAAAGAAACATTTTTATGAAAGCCGTCCTAAACAGGATTGATTTTAAACTTTAAATAAATTGCTTTAAAGAGAAATGCTTTTGAGAAAATTATCCTAAACAGGAATGATTTTAAACTTTGAATAAATTGCTTTAAAAAAGAAATGTTTTTGAGAAACCCGTCTTAAACAGGATTGATTTTAAACTCTGAATAAATTGCTTCAAAAAGAAATGCTTTTGAGAAAACTGTCCTAAACAGGAATGATTTTAAACTTTGAATAAATTGCTTTAAAAAGAAACGTTTTTAAGAAAGCCGTCCTAAACAGGATTGATTTTAAACTCTGAATAAATTGCTTTAAAAAAAATGCTTTTGAGAAAACTGTCCTAAACAGGAATTATTTTAAACATTGAATAAATTGCTTTAAAAAAGAAATGTTTTTGAGAAGCCCGTCCTAAACAGGATTGATTTTAAACTCTGAATAAATTGCTTTAAAAAGAAATGCTTTTGAGAAAACTGTCCTAAACAGGAATGATTTTAAACATTGAATAAATTACCTTAAAAAAGAAATGTTTTTGAGAAACCCGTCCTAAACAGGATTGATTTTAAACTTTAAGTAAATTGCTTGAAAAAGAAACGCTTTTGAGACAACTGTCCTAAACAGGATGATTTTAAACATTGAATAAATTGCTTTAAAAAAGAAATACTTTTGAGAAACCCATCCTAAACAGGATTGATTTTAAACTTTAAATAAATTGCTTTAAAGAGAAATGCTTTTGAGAAAATTATCCTAAACATGAATGATATTAAACTTTGAATAAATTGCTTAAAAAAAGAAGCACTTTTGAGAAAACCATCCTAAACAGGAATGATTTTAAGCTTTGAATAAATTGCTTTAAAAATAAATACTTTTGAGAAAACTGTCCTAAACAGGAATGACTTTAAACTTTGAATAAATTGCTTTAAAAAGAAATGCTTTTGAGAATACTGTCCTAAACAGGATTGGTTTTAAACTCTGAAGAAATTGCTTTAAAAAGAAATGCTTTTGAGAAAACTGCCCTAAACAGGAATAACGTTAAACTTTAAATAAATTGGTTTAAAAAGAAATGCTTTTGAAAAAACTGTCGTAAACAGGAATGACTTTAAACTTTAAATAAATTTCTTTAAAAAGAAATACTTTTGAGAAAACTGTCCTAAACAGGAATGACTTTAAACTTTAAATAAATTGCTTTAAAAAGAAACGCTTTTGAGACAACTGTCCTAAACATGATGATTTTAAACTTTGAATAAATTGCTTTAAAAAAGAAATATTTTTGAGAAACCCGTCCTAAACAAGATTGATTTTAAACTCTGAATAAATTGCTCTAAAAAGAAATGCTTTTGAGAAAACTGTCCTAAACAGGAATGATTTTAAACATTGAATAAATTGCTTTAAAAAAGAAATGTTTTTGAGAAACCCGTCCTAAACAGGATTGATTTTAAACTTTAAGTAAATTGCTTTAAAGAGAAATACTTTTGAGAAAATTATCCTAAACAGGAATGATTTTAAACTTTGAATAAATTGCTTAAAAAAAGAAGCACTTTTGAGAAAACCATCCTAAACAGGAATGATTTTAAGCTTTGAATAAATTGCTTTAAAAATAAATACTTTTGAGAAAACTGTCCTAAACAGGAATGACTTTAAACTTTAAATAAATTGCTTTAAAAATAAATGCTTTTGAGAAAACTGTCCTAAATAGGATTAATTTTAAACTCTGAAGAAATTGCTTTAAAAAGAAATGCTTTTGAGAAAACTGCCATAAACAGGAATAACTTTAAACTTTAAATAAATTGCTTTAAAAAGAAATGCTTTTGAAAAAACTGTCCTAAACAGGAATGATTTTAAAATTTAAATAAATTTCTTTAAAAAGAAATGCTTTTGAGAAAACTGTCCTAAACAGGAATGACTTTAAACTTTAAATAAATTGCTTGAAAAAGAAACGCTTTTGAGACAACTGTCCTAAACAGGATGATTTTAAACTTTGAATAAATTACTTTAAAAAAGAAATGTTTTTGAGAAACCCGTCCTAAACAGGATTGATTTTAAACTCTGAATAAATTGCTTTAAAAAGAAATGCTTTTGAGAAAACTGTCCTAAACAGGAATGATTTTAAACATTGAATAAATTACCTTAAAAAAGAAATGTTTTTGAGAAACCCGTCCTAAACAGGATTGATTTTAAACTTTAAGTAAATTGCTTGAAAAAGAAACGCTTTTGAGACAACTGTCCTAAACAGGATGATTTTAAACATTGAATAAATTGCTTTAAAAAAGAAATACTTTTGAGAAACCCATCCTAAACAGGATTGATTTTAAACTTTAAATAAATTGCTTTAAAGAGAAATGCTTTTGAGAAAATTATCCTAAACATGAATGATATTAAACTTTGAATAAATTGCTTAAAAAAAGAAGCACTTTTGAGAAAACCATCCTAAACAGGAATGATTTTAAGCTTTGAATAAATTGCTTTAAAAATAAATACTTTTGAGAAAACTGTCCTAAACAGGAATGACTTTAAACTTTGAATAAATTGCTTTAAAAAGAAATGCTTTTGAGAATACTGTCCTAAACAGGATTGGTTTTAAACTCTGAAGAAATTGCTTTAAAAAGAAATGCTTTTGAGAAAACTGCCCTAAATAGGAATGACTTTAAACTTAAAATAAATTGATTTAAAAAGAAATGTTTTTGAAAAAACTGTCCTAAACAGGAATGACTTTAAACTTTAAATAAATTTCTTTAAAAAGAAATGCTTTTGAGAAAACTGTCCTAAATAGGAATGACTTTAAACTTTAAATAAATTGCTTTAAAAAGAAACGCTTTTGAGACAACTGTCCTAAACAGGTTGATTTTAAATTTTGAATAAATTGCTTTAAAAAAGAAATGTTTTTGAGAAACCCGTCCTAAACAGGATTGATTTTAAACTCTGAATAAGTTGCTTTAAAAAGAAATGCTTTTGAGAAAACTGTCTTAAACAGGGATGATTTTAAAAATTGAATAAATTGCTTTAAAAAAGAAATGTTTTTGAGAAACCCGTCATAAACAGGATTGATTTTAAACTTTAAATAAATTACTTTAAAGAGAAATGCTTTTGAGAAAATTATCCTAAACAGGAATGATTTTAAACTTTGAATAAATTGCTTAAAAAAAGAAGCACTTTTGAGAAAACCATCCTAAACAGAATTGATTTTAAGCTTTGAATAAATTGCTTTATAAATAAATTCTTTAGAAAAAACTATCCTAAACAGGAATAATTTTAAAACTTTGAATAAATTGCTTTAAAAAAGAAACATTTTTATGAAAGCCGTCCTAAACAGGATTGATTTTAAACTTTAAATAAATTGCTTTAAAGAGAAATGCTTTTGAGAAAATTATCCTAAACAGGAATGATTTTAAACTTTGAATAAATTGCTTTAAAAAAGAAATGTTTTTGAGAAACCCGTCTTAAACAGGATTGATTTTAAACTCTGAATAAATTGCTTCAAAAAAAATGCTTTTGAGAAAACTGTCCTAAACAGGAATGATTTTAAACTTTGAATAAATTGCTTTAAAAAGAAACGTTTTTAAGAAAGCCGTCCTAAACAGGATTGATTTTAAACTCTGAATAAATTGCTTTAAAAAAAATGCTTTTGAGAAAACTGTCCTAAACAGGAATTATTTTAAACATTGAATAAATTGCTTTAAAAAAGAAATGTTTTTGAGAAGCCCGTCCTAAACAGGATTGATTTTAAACTCTGAATAAATTGCTTTAAAAAGAAATGCTTTTGAGAAAACTGTCCTAAACAGGAATGATTTTAAACATTGAATAAATTACCTTAAAAAAGAAATGTTTTTGAGAAACCCGTCCTAAACAGGATTGATTTTAAACTTTAAGTAAATTGCTTGAAAAAGAAACGCTTTTGAGACAACTGTCCTAAACAGGATGATTTTAAACATTGAATAAATTGCTTTAAAAAAGAAATACTTTTGAGAAACCCATCCTAAACAGGATTGATTTTAAACTTTAAATAAATTGCTTTAAAGAGAAATGCTTTTGAGAAAATTATCCTAAACATGAATGATATTAAACTTTGAATAAATTGCTTAAAAAAAGAAGCACTTTTGAGAAAACCATCCTAAACAGGAATGATTTTAAGCTTTGAATAAATTGCTTTAAAAATAAATACTTTTGAGAAAACTGTCCTAAACAGGAATGACTTTAAACTTTGAATAAATTGCTTTAAAAAGAAATGCTTTTGAGAATACTGTCCTAAACAGGATTGGTTTTAAACTCTGAAGAAATTGCTTTAAAAAGAAATGCTTTTGAGAAAACTGCCCTAAATAGGAATGACTTTAAACTTAAAATAAATTGATTTAAAAAGAAATGTTTTTGAAAAAACTGTCCTAAACAGGAATGACTTTAAACTTTAAATAAATTTCTTTAAAAAGAAATGCTTTTGAGAAAACTGTCCTAAATAGGAATGACTTTAAACTTTAAATAAATTGCTTTAAAAAGAAACGCTTTTGAGACAACTGTCCTAAACAGGTTGATTTTAAATTTTGAATAAATTGCTTTAAAAAAGAAATGTTTTTGAGAAACCCGTCCTAAACAGGATTGATTTTAAACTCTGAATAAGTTGCTTTAAAAAGAAATGCTTTTGAGAAAACTGTCTTAAACAGGGATGATTTTAAAAATTGAATAAATTGCTTTAAAAAAGAAATGTTTTTGAGAAACCCGTCATAAACAGGATTGATTTTAAACTTTAAATAAATTACTTTAAAGAGAAATGCTTTTGAGAAAATTATCCTAAACAGGAATGATTTTAAACTTTGAATAAATTGCTTAAAAAAAGAAGCACTTTTGAGAAAACCATCCTAAACAGAATTGATTTTAAGCTTTGAATAAATTGCTTTATAAATAAATTCTTTAGAAAAAACTATCCTAAACAGGAATAATTTTAAAACTTTGAATAAATTGCTTTAAAAAAGAAACATTTTTATGAAAGCCGTCCTAAACAGGATTGATTTTAAACTTTAAATAAATTGCTTTAAAGAGAAATGCTTTTGAGAAAATTATCCTAAACAGGAATGATTTTAAACTTTGAATAAATTGCTTTAAAAAAGAAATGTTTTTGAGAAACCCGTCTTAAACAGGATTGATTTTAAACTCTGAATAAATTGCTTCAAAAAGAAATGCTTTTGAGAAAACTGTCCTAAACAGGAATGATTTTAAACTTTGAATAAATTGCTTTAAAAAGAAACGTTTTTAAGAAAGCCGTCCTAAACAGGATTGATTTTAAACTCTGAATAAATTGCTTTAAAAAAAATGCTTTTGAGAAAACTGTCCTAAACAGGAATTATTTTAAACATTGAATAAATTGCTTTAAAAAAGAAATGTTTTTGAGAAGCCCGTCCTAAACAGGATTAATTTTAAACTTTAAGTAAATTGCTTTAAAGAGAAATGCTTTTGAGAAAATTTTCCTAAACAGGAATGATTTTAAGCTTTGAATAAATTGCTTAAAAAAAGAAGCACTTTTGAGAAAGCCATCCTAAACAGGAATGATTTTAAGCTTTGAATAAATTGCTTTAAAAATAAATGCTTTTGAAAAAACTGTCCTAAACTGGAATGATTTTAAAACTTTGAATAAATTGCTTTAAAAAAGAAACGTTTTTTAGAAACACGTCCTAAACAGGATTGATTTTAAACTTTAAATAAATTACTTTAAAGAGAAATGCTTTTGAGAAAACTATCCTAAACAGGAATGATTTTAAACTTTGAAAAATTGCTTTAAAAAAGAAATGTTTTTGAGAAACCCATCCTAAACAGGATTGATTTTAAACTCTGAATAAATTGCTTTAAAAAGTAATGCTTTTGAGAAAACAGTCCTAAACAGGAATGATTTTAAACATTGAATAAATTGCTTTAAAAAAGAAATGTTTTTGAGAAACCCGTCCTAAACAAGATTGATTTTAAACTTTAAATAAATTGCTTTAAAGAGAAATACTTTTGAGAAATTTATGCTAAACATAAATGATTTTAAACTTTGAATAAATTGCTTAAAAAAAGAAGCACTTTTGAGAAAACCATCCTAAACAGGAATGATTTTAAGCTTTGAATAAATTGCTTTAAAAAGAAATGCTTTTGAGAAAACTGCCCTAAACAGGAATAACGTTAAACTTTAAATAAATTGGTTTAAAAAGAAATGATTTTGAAAAAACTGTCGTAAACAGGAATGACTTTAAACTTTAAATAAATTTCTTTAAAAAGAAATACTTTTGAGAAAACTGTCCTAAACAGGAATGACTTTAAACTTTAAATAAATTGCTTTAAAAAGAAACGCTTTTGAGACAACTGTCCTAAACATGATGATTTTAAACTTTGAATAAATTGCTTTAAAAAAGAAATATTTTTGAGAAATCCGTCCTAAACAAGATTGATTTTAAACTCTGAATAAATTGCTCTAAAAAGAAATGCTTTTGAGAAAACTGTCCTAAACAGGAATGATTTTAAACATTGAATAAATTGCATTAAAAAAGAAATGTTTTTTATAAACCCGTCCTAAACAGGATTGATTTTAATCTTTAAATAAATTGCTTTAAAGAGAAATGCTTTTGAGAAAATTATCCTAAACATGAATGATTTTAAACTTTGAATAAATTGCTTAAAAAAAGAAGCACTTTTGAGAAAATCATCCTAAACAGGAATGATTTTAAGCTTTGAAGAAATTGCTTTAAAAAGAAATGCTTTTGAGAAAACTGCCCTAAATAGGAATGACTTTAAACTTTAAATAAATTGCTTTAAAAAGAAATGCTTTTGAAAAAACTGTCCTAAACAGGAATGACTTTAAACTTTAAAGAAATTGCTTTAAAAAGAAATGCTTTTAAAAAAACTGTCCTAAACAGGAATGACTTTAAACTTTAAATAAATTTCTTTAAAAAGAAATGCTTTTGAGAAAACTGTCCTAAACAGGAATGACTTTAAACTTTAAATAAATTGCTTTAAAAACAAACGCTTTTGAGACAACTGTGCTAAACAGGATAATTTTAAACTTTGAATAAATTGCTTTAAAAAGAAATACTTCTGAGAAAACTGCCCTAAACAGGAATGATTTTAAACATTGAATAAATTGCTTTAAAAAAGAAATGTTTTTGAGAAACCCGTCCTAAACAGGATTGATTTTAAACTTTAAATAAATTGCTTTAAAGAGAAATGGTTTTGAGAAAATTATCCTAAACATGAATGATTTTAAACTTTGAAAAAATTGCTTAAAAAAAGAAGCACTTTTGAGAAAACCATCCTAAACAGGAATGATTTTTAGCTTTGAATAAATTGCTTTAAAAATAAATACTTTTGAGAAAACTGTCCTAAACAGGAATGACTTTAAACTTTAAATAAATTGCTCTAAAAAGAAATGCTTTTGAGAAAACTGTCCTAAACAGGATTGATTTTAAACTCGGAAGAAATTGCTTTAAAAAGAAATGCTTTTGAGAAAACTGCCCTAAATAGGAATGACTTTAAACTTAAAATAAATTGCTTTAAAAAGAAATGCTTTTGAAAAAACTGTCCTAAACAGGAATAACTTTAAACTTTAAATAAATTTCTTTAAAAAGAAATGCATTTGAGAAAACTGTCGTAAACAGGAATGACTTTAAACTTTAAATAAATTGCTTTAAAAACAAACGCTTTTTGAGACAACTGTCCTAAACAGGATGATTTTAAACTTGGAATAAATTGCTTTAAAAAAGAAATGTTTTTGAGAAACCCGTCCTAAACAGGATTGATTTTAAACTCTGAATAAATTGCTTTAAAAAGAAATGCGATTGAGAAAACTGTCCTAAACAGGAATGATTTTAAACATTGAATAAATTGCTTTAAAAAAGAAATGTTTTTGAGAAACCCGTCCTAAACAGGATTGATTTTAAACTTTAAATAAATTGCTTTAAAGAGAAATGCGATTGAGAAAACTGTCCTAAACAGGAATGATTTTAAACATTGAATAAATTGCTTTAAAAAAGAAATGTTTTTGAGAAACCCGTCCTAAACAGGATTGATTTTAAACTTTAAATAAATTGCTTTAAAGAGAAATGCTTTTGAGAAAATTATCCTAAACAGGAATGATTTTAAACTTTGAATAAATTGCTTTAAAAAAGAAATGTTTTTGAGAAACCCGTCTTAAACAGGATTGATTTTAAACTCTGAATAAATTGCTTTAAAAAGAAATGCTTTTGAGAAAACTGTCCTAAACAGGAATGATTTTAAACTTTGAATAAATTGCTTTAAAAAGAAACGTTTTTAAGAAAGCCGTCCTAAACAGGATTGATTTTAAACTCTGAATAAATTGCTTTAAAAAAAATGCTTTTGAGAAAACTGTCCTAAACAGGAATTATTTTAAACATTGAATAAATTGCTTTAAAAAAGAAATGTTTTTGAGAAGCCCGTCCTAAACAGGATTAATTTTAAACTTTAAGTAAATTGCTTTAAAGAGAAATGCTTTTGAGAAAATTTTCCTAAACAGGAATGATTTTAAGCTTTGAATAAATTGCTTAAAAAAAGAAGCACTTTTGAGAAAGCCATCCTAAACAGGAATGATTTTAAGCTTTGAATAAATTGCTTTAAAAATAAATGCTTTTGAAAAAACTGTCCTAAACTGGAATGATTTTAAAACTTTGAATAAATTGCTTTAAAAAAGAAACGTTTTTTAGAAACACGTCCTAAACAGGATTGATTTTAAACTTTAAATAAATTACTTTAAAGAGAAATGCTTTTGAGAAAACTATCCTAAACAGGAATGATTTTAAACTTTGAAAAATTGCTTTAAAAAAGAAATGTTTTTGAGAAACCCCTCCTAAACAGGATTGATTTTAAACTCTGAATAAATTGCTTTAAAAAGTAATGCTTTTGAGAAAACAGTCCTAAACAGGAATGATTTTAAACATTGAATAAATTGCTTTAAAAAAGAAATGTTTTTGAGAAACCCATCCTAAACAAGATTGATTTTAAACTTTAAATAAATTGCTTTAAAGAGAAATGCTTTTGAGAAATTTATGCTAAACATAAATGATTTTAAACTTTGAATAAATTGCTTAAAAAAAGAAGCACTTTTGAGAAAACCATCCTAAACAGGAATGATTTTAAGCTTTGAATAAATTGCTTTAAAAAGAAATGCTTTTGAGAAAACTGCCCTAAACAGGAATAACGTTAAACTTTAAATAAATTGGTTTAAAAAGAAATGATTTTGAAAAAACTGTCGTAAACAGGAATGACTTTAAACTTTAAATAAATTTCTTTAAAAAGAAATACTTTTGAGAAAACTGTCCTAAACAGGAATGACTTTAAACTTTAAATAAATTGCTTTAAAAAGAAACGCTTTTGAGACAACTGTCCTAAACATGATGATTTTAAACTTTGAATAAATTGCTTTAAAAAAGAAATATTTTTGAGAAATCCGTCCTAAACAAGATTGATTTTAAACTCTGAATAAATTGCTCTAAAAAGAAATGCTTTTGAGAAAACTGTCCTAAACAGGAATGATTTTAAACATTGAATAAATTGCATTAAAAAAGAAATGTTTTTTATAAACCCGTCCTAAACAGTATTGATTTTAATCTTTAAATAAATTGCTTTAAAGAGAAATGCTTTTGAGAAAATTATCCAAAACATGAATGATTTTAAACTTTGAATAAATTGCTTAAAAAAAGAAGCACTTTTGAGAAAATCATCCTAAACAGGAATGATTTTAAGCTTTGAAGAAATTGCTTTAAAAAGAAATGCTTTTGAGAAAACTGCCCTAAATAGGAATGACTTTAAACTTTAAATAAATTGCTTTAAAAAGAAATGCTTTTGAAAAAACTGTCCTAAACAGGAATGACTTTAAACTTTAAAGAAATTGCTTTAAAAAGAAATGCTTTTAAAAAAACTGTCCTAAACAGGAATGACTTTAAACTTTAAATAAATTTCTTTAAAAAGAAATGCTTTTGAGAAAACTGTCCTAAACAGGAATGACTTTAAACTTTAAATAAATTGCTTTAAAAACAAACGCTTTTGAGACAACTGTGCTAAACAGGATAATTTTAAACTTTGAATAAATTGCTTTAAAAAAGAAATATTTTTGAGAAACCCCTCCTAAACAGGATTGATTTTAAACTCTGAATAAAGTGCTTTAAAAAGAAATACTTCTGAGAAAACTGCCCTAAACAGGAATGATTTTAAACATTGAATAAATTGCTTTAAAAAAGAAATGTTTTTGAGAAACCCGTCCTAAACAGGATTGATTTTAAACTTTAAATAAATTGCTTTAAAGAGAAATGGTTTTGAGAAAATTATCCTAAACATGAATGATTTTAAACTTTGAAAAAATTGCTTAAAAAAAGAAACACTTTTGAGAAAACCATCCTAAACAGGAATGATTTTTAGCTTTGAATAAATTGCTTTAAAAATAAATACTTTTGAGAAAACTGTCCTAAACAGGAATGACTTTAAACTTTAAATAAATTGCTCTAAAAAGAAATGCTTTTGAGAAAACTGTCCTAAACAGGATTGATTTTAAACTCGGAAGAAATTGCTTTAAAAAGAAATGCTTTTGAGAAAACTGCCCTAAATAGGAATGACTTTAAACTTAAAATAAATTGCTTTAAAAAGAAATGCTTTTGAAAAAACTGTCCTAAACAGGAATAACTTTAAACTTTAAATAAATTTCTTTAAAAAGAAATGCATTTGAGAAAACTGTCGTAAACAGGAATGACTTTAAACTTTAAATAAATTGCTTTAAAAACAAACGCTTTTTGAGACAACTGTCCTAAACAGGATGATTTTAAACTTGGAATAAATTGCTTTAAAAAAGAAATGTTTTTGAGAAACCCGTCCTAAACAGGATTGATTTTAAACTCTGAATAAATTGCTTTAAAAAGAAATGCGATTGAGAAAACTGTCCTAAACAGGAATGATTTTAAACATTGAATAAATTGCTTTAAAAAAGAAATGTTTTTGAGAAACCCGTCCTAAACAGGATTGATTTTAAACTTTAAATAAATTGCTTTAAAGAGAAATGCGATTGAGAAAACTGTCCTAAACAGGAATGATTTTAAACATTGAATAAATTGCTTTAAAAAAGAAATGTTTTTGAGAAACCCGTCCTAAACAAGATTGATTTTAAACTTTAAATAAATTGCTTTAAAGAGAAATGCTTTTGAGAAATTTATGCTAAACATGAATGATTTTAAACTTTGAATAAATTGCTTAAAAAAAGAAGCACTTTTGAGAAAACAATCCTAAACAGGAATGATTTTAAGCTTTGAATAAATTGCTTTAAAAATAAATACTTTTGAGAAAACTGTCCTAAACAGGAATGACTTTAAACTTTAAATAAATTGCTTTAAAAAGAAATGCTTTTGAGAAAACTGTCCTAAACAGGATTAATTTTAAACTCTGAAGAAATTGCTTTAAAAAGAAATGCTTTTGAGAAAACTGCCCTAAACAGGAATAACGTTAAACTTTAAATAAATTGGTTTAAAAAGAAATGCTTTTGAAAAAACTGTCGTAAACAGGAATGACTTTAAACTTTAAATAAATTTCTTTAAAAAGAAATACTTTTGAGAAAACTGTCCTAAACAGGAATGACTTTAAACTTTAAATAAATTGCTTTAAAAAGAAACGCTTTTGAGACAACTGTCCTAAACATGATGATTTTAAACTTTGAATAAATTGCTTTAAAAAAGAAATATTTTTGAGAAACCCGTCCTAAACAAGATTGATTTTAAACTCTGAATAAATTGCTCTAAAAAGAAATGCTTTTGAGAAAACTGTCCTAAACAGGAATGATTTTAAACATTGAATAAATTGCTTTAAAAAAGAAATGTTTTTGATAAACCCGTCCTAAACAGGATTGATTTTAATCTTTAAATAAATTGCTTTAAAGAGAAATGCTTTTGAGAAAATTATCCTAAACATGAATGATTTTAAACTTTGAATAAATTGCTTAAAAAAAGAAGCACTTTTGAGAAAATCATCCTAAACAGGAATGATTTTAAGCTTTGAAGAAATTGCTTTAAAAAGAAATGCTTTTGAGAAAACTGCCCTAAATAGGAATGACTTTAAACTTTAAATAAATTGCTTTAAAAAGAAATGCTTTTGAAAAAACTGTCCTAAACAGGAATGACTTTAAACTTTAAAGAAATTGCTTTAAAAAGAAATGCTTTTGAAAAAACTGTCCTAAACAGGAATGACTTTAAACTTTAAATAAATTTCTTTAAAAAGAAATGCTTTTGAGAAAACTGTCCTAAACAGGAATGACTTTAAACTTTAAATAAATTGCTTTAAAAACAAACGCTTTTGAGACAACTGTGCTAAACAGGATAATTTTAAACTTTGAATAAATTGCTTTAAAAAAGAAATATTTTTGAGAAACCCCTCCTAAACAGGATTGATTTTAAACTCTGAATAAATTGCTTTAAAAAGAAATACTTCTGAGAAAACTGTCCTAAACAGGAATGATTTTAAACATTGAATAAATTGCTTTAAAAAAGAAATGTTTTTGAGAAACCCGTCCTAAACAGGATTGATTTTAAACTTTAAATAAATTGCTTTAAAGAGAAATGCTTTTGAGAAAACTGCCCTAAATAGAAATGACTTTAAACTTAAAATAAATTGCTTTAAAAAGAAATGCTTTTGAAAAAACTGTCCTAAACAGGAATAACTTTAAACTTTAAATAAATTTCTTTAAAAAGAAATGCTTTTGAGAAAACTGTCGTAAACAGGAATGACTTTAAACTTTAAATAAATTGCTTTAAAAACAAACGCTTTTTGAGACAACTGTCCTAAACAGGATGATTTTAAACTTGGAATAAATTACTTTAAAAAAGAAATGTTTTTGAGAAACCCGCCCTAAACAGGATTGATTTTAAACTCTGAATAAATTGCTTTAAAAAGAAATGCGATTGAGAAAACTGTCCTAAACAGGTATGATTTTAAACATTGAATAAATTGCTTTAAAAAAGAAATGTTTTTGAGAAACCCGTCCTAAACATGATTGATTTTAAACTTTAAATAAATTGCTTTAAAGAGAAATGCTTTTGAGAAAATTATCTTAAACAGGAATGATTTTAAACTTTGAATAAATTGCTTAAAAAAAGAAGCACTTTTGAGAAAACCATCCTAAACAGGATTGATTTTAAGCTTTGAATAAATTGCTTTAAAAATAAATGCTTTTGAAAAAACTATCCTAAACATGAATGATTTTAAAACTTTGAATAAATTGCTTTAAAAAAGAAACGTTTTTGAGAAAGCCGTCCTAACAAGATTGATTTTAAACTTTAAATAAATTGCTTTAAAGAGAAATGCTTTTGAGAAAACTATCCTAAATAGGAATGATTTTAAACTTTGAATAAATTCCTTTAAAAAAGAAATGTTTTTGAGAAACCCGACCTAAACAGGATTGATTTTACACTCTGAATAAATTGCTTTAAAAAGAAATGCTTTTGAGAAAACTGTCCTAAACAGGAATGATTTTAAACTTTGAATAAATTGCTTTAAAAAAGAAATCTTTTTGAGAAACCCGTCCTAAACAGGATTGATTTTAAACTTTAAATAAATTGCTTTAAAGAGAAATGCTTTTGAGAAAATTATCCTAAACAGGAATGATTTTAAACTTTGAATAAATTGCTTTAAAAAAGAAATGTTGTTGAGAAACCCGTCCTAAACAGGATTGATTTTAAACTCTGAATAAATTGCTTTAAAAAGTAATGCTTTTGAGAAAACTGTCCTAAACAGGAATGATTTTAAACATTGAATAAATTGCTTTAAAAAAGAAATGTTTTTGAGAAACCCGTCCTAAACAAGATTGATTTTAAACTTTAAATAAATTGCTTTAAAGAGAAATGCTTTTGAGAAATTTATGCTAAACATGAATGATTTTAAACTTTGAATAAATTGCTTAAAAAAAGAAGCACTTTTGAGAAAACCATCCTAAACAGGAATGATTTTAAGCTTTGAATAAATTGCTTTAAAAATAAATACTTTTGAGAAAACTGTCCTAAACAGGAATGACTTTAAACTTTAAATAAATTGCTTTAAAAAGAAATGCTTTTGAGAAAACTGTCCTAAACATGATTAATTTTAAACTCTGAAGAAATTGCTTTAAAAAGAAATGCTTTTGAGAAAACTGCCCTAAACAGGAATAACGTTAAACTTTAAATAAATTGGTTTAAAAAGAAATGCTTTTGAAAAAACTGTCGTAAACAGGAATGACTTTAAACTTTAAATAAATTTCTTTAAAAAGAAATACTTTTGAGAAAACTGTCCTAAACAGGAATGACTTTAAACTTTAAATAAATTGCTTTAAAAAGAAACGCTTTTGAGACAACTGTCCTAAACATGATGATTTTAAACTTTGAATAAATTGCTTTAAAAAAGAAATATTTTTGAGAAACCCGTCCTAAACAAGATTGATTTTAAACTCTGAATAAATTGCTCTAAAAAGAAATGCTTTTGAGAAAACTGTCCTAAACAGGAATGATTTTAAACATTGAATAAATTACTTTAAAAAAGAAATGTTTTTGATAAACCCGTCCTAAACAGGATTGATTTTAATCTTTAAATAAATTGCTTTAAAGAGAAATGCTTTTGAGAAAATTATCCTAAACATGAATGATTTTAAACTTTGAATAAATTGCTTAAAAAAAGAAGCACTTTTGAGAAAATCATCCTAAACAGGAATGATTTTAAGCTTTGAAGAAATTGCTTTAAAAAGAAATGCTTTTGAGAAAACTGCCCTAAATAGGAATGACTTTAAACTTTAAATAAATTGCTTTAAAAAGAAATGCTTTTGAAAAAACTGTCCTAAACAGGAATGACTTTAAACTTTAAAGAAATTGTTTTAAAAAGAAATGCTTTTGAAAAAACTGTCCTAAACAGGAATGACTTTAAACTTTAAATAAATTTCTTTAAAAAGAAATGCTTTTGAGAAAACTGTCCTAAACAGGAATGACTTTAAACTTTAAATAAATTGCTTTAAAAACAAACGCTTTTGAGACAACTGTGCTAAACAGGATAATTTTAAACTTTGAATAAATTGCTTTAAAAAAGAAATATTTTTGAGAAACCCCTCCTAAACAGGATTGATTTTAAACTCTGAATAAATTGCTTTAAAAAGAAATACTTCTGAGAAAACTGTCCTAAACAGGAATGATTTTAAACATTGAATAAATTGCTTTAAAAAAGAAATGTTTTTGAGAAACCCGTCCTAAACAGGATTGATTTTAAACTTTAAATAAATTGCTTTAAAGAGAAATGCTTTTGAGAAAATTATCCTAAACATGAATGATTTTAAACTTTGAAAAAATTGCTTAAAAAAAGAAGCACTTTTGAGAAAACCATCCTAAACAGGAATGATTTTTAGCTTTGAATAAATTGCTTTAAAAATAAATACTTTTGAGAAAACTGTCCTAAACAGGAATGACTTTAAACTTTAAATAAATTGCTTTAAAAAGAAATGCTTTTGAGAAAACTGTCCTAAACAGGATTGATTTTAAACTCGGAAGAAATTGCTTTAAAAAGAAATGTTTTTGAGAAAACTGCCCTAAATAGGAATGACTTTAAACTTAAAATAAATTGCTTTAAAAAGAAATGCTTTTGAAAAAACTGTCCTAAACAGGAATAACTTTAAACTTTAAATAAATTTCTTTAAAAAGAAATGCTTTTGAGAAAACTGTCGTAAACAGGAATGACTTTAAACTTTAAATAAATTGCTTTAAAAACAAACGCTTTTTGAGACAACTGTCCTAAACAGGATGATTTTAAACTTGGAATAAATTGCTTTAAAAAAGAAATGTTTTTGAGAAACCCGCCCTAAACAGGATTGATTTTAAACTCTGAATAAATTGCTTTAAAAAGAAATGCGATTGAGAAAACTGTCCTAAACAGGAATGATTTTAAACATTGAATAAATTGCTTTAAAAAAGAAATGTTTTTGAGAAACCCGTCCTAAACACGATTGATTTTAAACTTTAAATAAATTGCTTTAAAGAGAAATGCTTTTAAGAAAATTATCCTAAACAGGAATGATTTTAAACTTTGAATAAATTGCCTAAAAAAAGAAGCACTTTTGAGAAAACCATCCAAAACAGGAATGATTTTAAGCTTTGAATAAATTGCTTTAAAAATAAATGCTTTTGAAAAAACTATCCTAAACAGGAATGATTTTAAAACTTTGAATAAATTACTTTAAAAAAGAAACGTTTTTGAGAAACCCGTCCTAAACAGGATTGATTTTAAACTTTAAATAAATTGCTTTAAAGAGAAATGCTTTTGAGAAAACTATCCTAAACAGGAATGATTTTAAACTTTGAATAAATTGCTTTAAAAAAGAAATGTTTTTGAGAAACCCATCCTAAACAGGATTGATTTTAAACTCTGAATAAATTGCTTTAAAAAGAAATGCTTTTGCGAAAACTGTCCTAAACAGGAATGATTTTAAACATTGAATAAATTGCTTTAAAAAAGAAATGTTTTTGAGAAACCCGTCCTAAACAGGATTGATTTTAAACTTTAAATAAATTGCTTTAAAGAGAAATGCTTTTAAGAAAATTATCCTAAACAGGAATGATTTTAAACTTTGAAAAAATTGCTTAAAAAAAGAAGCACTTTTGAGAAAACCATCCTAAACAGGAATGATTTTTAGCTTTGAATAAATTGCTTTAGAAATAAATGCTTTGGAAAAAACTATCCTAAACAGGAATTATTTTAAAACTTTGAATAAATTGTTTTAAAAAAGAAACGTTTTTGAGAAAGCCGTCCTAAACAGGATTGATTTTAAACTTTAAATAAATTGCTTTAAAGAGAAATGCTTTTGAGAAAACTATCCTAAACAGGAATAATTTTAAACTTTGAATAAATTGCTTTAAAAAAGAAATCTTTTTGAGAAACCTGTCCTAAACAGGATTGATTTTAAACTTTAAATAAATTGCTTTAAAGAGAAATGCTTTTGAGAAAATTATCCTAAACACGAATGATTTTAAACTTTGAATAAATTACTTAAAAAAAGAAACACTTTTGAGAAAACCATCCTAAACAAGAATGACTTTAAACTTTAAATAAATTGCTTTAAAAAGAAATGCTTTTGAAAAAACTGTCCTAAACAGGAATGACTTTAAACTTTAAATAAATTGCTTTAAAAAGAAATGCTTTTGAAAAAACTGTCCTAAACAAGAATGATTTTAAACTTTTAATAAATTGCTTTAATAAAGAAATGTTTTTGAGAAACCCGTCCTAAATATAATTGATTTTAAACTTTAAATAAATTGCTTTACAGAGAAATGCTTTTAAGAAAATTATCCTAGACAGGAATGATTTTAAACTTTGAATAAATTGCTTAAAAAAGGAAGCACTTTTGAGAAAACCATCCTAAACAGGAATGATTTTAAGTTTTGAATAAATTGCTTTAAAAATAAATGCTTTTGAAAAAACTATCCTAAACAGGAATGATTTTAAAACTTTGAATAAATTGCTTTAAAAAAGAAACGTTTTTGAAAAAACCCGTCCTAAACAGGATTGATTTTAACCTTTAAATAAATTGCTTTAAAGAGAAATGCTTTTGAGAAAACTATCCTAAACAGGAATGATTTTAAACTTTGAATAAATTGCTTTAAAAAAGAAATGTTTTTGAGAAACCCGTCCTAAACAGGATTGATTTTAAACTCTGAATAAATTGCTTTAAAAAGAAATGCTTTTGCGAAAACTGTCCTAAACAGGAATGATTTTAAACATTGAATAAATTGCTTTAAAAAAGAAATGTTTTTGAGAAACCCGTCCTAAACAGGATTGATTTTAAACTCTGAATAAATTGCTTTAAAAAGAAATGCTTTTGAGAAAACTGTCCTAAACAAGAATGATTTTAAACATTGAATAAATTGCTTTAAAAAAGAAATGTTTTTGAGAAACCCGTCCTAAACAGGATTGATTTTAAACTTTAAATAAATTGCTTTAAAGCGAAATGCTTTTAAGAAAATTATCCTAAACAGGAATGATTTTAAACTTTGAATAAATTGCTTAAAAAAAGAAGCACTTTTGAGAAAACCATCCTAAACAGGAATGATTTTAAGCTTTGAATAAATTGCTTTAAAAATAAATGCTTTTGAAAAAACTATCCTAAACATGAATGATTTTAAAACTTTGAATAAATTGCTTTAAAAAAGAAACGTTTTTGAGAAACCCGTCCTAAACAGGATTGATTTTAAACTCTGAATAAATTGCTTTAAAAAGAAATGCTTTTGCGAAAACTGTCCTAAACAGGAATGATTTTAAACATTGAATAAATTGCTTTAAAAAAGAAATGTTTTTGAGAAACCCGTCCTAAACAGGATTGATTTTAAACTCTGAATAAATTGTTTTAAAAAGAAATGCTTTTGAGAAAACTGTCCTAAACAAGAATGATTTTAAACATTGAATAAATTGCTTTAAAAAAGAAATGTTTTTGAGAAACCCGTCCTAAACAGGATTGATTTTAAACTTTAAATAAATTGCTTTAAAGCGAAATGCTTTTAAGAAAATTATCCTAAACAGGAATGATTTTAAACTTTGAATAAATTGCTTAAAAAAAGAAGCACTTTTGAGAAAACCATCCTAAACAGGAATGATTTTAAGCTTTGAATAAATTACTTTAAAAATAAATGCTTTTGAAAAAACTATCCTAAACATGAATGATTTTAAACATTGAATAAATTGCTTTAAAAAAGAAATGTTTTTGAGAAACCCGTCCTAAACAGGATTGATTTTAAACTCTGAATAAATTGCTTTAAAAAGAAATGCTTTTGCGAAAACTGTCCTAAACAGGAATGATTTTAAACATTGAATAAATTGCTTTAAAAAAGAAATGTTTTTGAGAAACCCGTCCTAAACAGGATTGATTTTAAACTTTAAATAAATTGCTTTAAAGAGAAATGCTTTTAAGAAAATTATCCTAAACAGGAATGATTTTAAACTTTCAATAAATTGCTTAAAAAAAGAAGCACTTTTGAGAAAACCATCCTAAACAGGAATGATTTTAAGCTTTGAATAAATTGCTTTAGAAATAAATGCTTTTGAAAAAACTATCCTAAACAGGAATGATTTTAATACTTTGAATAAATTGATTTAAAAAAGAAATGTTTTTGAGAAACCCGTACTAAACAGGATTGATTTTAAACTCTGAATAACTTGCTTTAAAAAAAATACTTTTGAAAAAACTGTGCTAAACAGGAATTATTTTAAACATTGAATAAATTGCTTTAAAAAAGAAATGTTTTTAAGAAACCCGTCCTAAACAGGATTGATTTTAAACTATAAATAAATTGCTTTAAAGAGAAATGCTTTTGAGAAAATTGTCCTAGACAGGAATGATTTTAAACTTTGAATAAATTACTTAAAAAAAGAAGCACTTTTGAGAAAACCATCCTAAACAGGAATGATTTTAAGCTTTGAATAAATTGCTTTAAAAATAAATGCTTTGGAAAAAACTATCCTAAACAGGAATTATTTTAAAACTTTGAATAAATTGCTTTAAAAAAGAAACGTTTTTGAGAAAGCCGTCCTAAACAGGATTGATTTTAAACTTTAAATAAATTGCTTTAAAGAGAAATGCTTTTGAGAAAATTATCCTAAACAGGAATAATTTTAAACTTCGAATAAATTGCTTTAAAAAAGAAATGTTTTTGAGAAACCCGTCCTAAATAGGATTGATTTTAAACTCTGAATAAATTGCTTTAAAAAGAAATGCTTTTAAGAAAACTGTCCTAAACTGGAATGATTTTAAACATTGAATAAATTGCTTTAAAAAAGAAATCTTTTTGAGAAACCCGTTCTAAACAGGATTGATTTTAAGCTTTAAATAAATTGCTTTAAAGAGAAATGCTTTTAAGAAAATTATCCTAAACAGGAATGATTTTAAACTTTCAATAAATTGCTTAAAAAAAAAAGCACTTTTGAGAAAACCATCCTAAACAGGATTGATTTTAAGCTTTGAATAAATTGCTTTAGAAATAAATGCTTTTGAAAAAACTATCCTAAACAGGAATGATTTTAATACTTTGAATAAATTGATTTAAAAAAGAAATGTTTTTGAGAAACCCGTCCTAAACAGGATTGATTTTAAACTCCGAATAAATTGCTTTAAAAAAATACTTTTGAAAAAACTGTGCTAAACAGGAATTATTTTAAACATTGAATAAATTGCTTTAAAAAAGAAATGTTTTTAAGAAACCCGTCCTAAACAGGATTGATTTTAAACTTTAAATAAATTGCTTTAAAGAGAAATGCTTTTAAGAAAATTGTCCTAGACAGGAATGATTTTAAACTTTGAATAAATTACTTAAAAAAAGAAGCACTTTTGAGAAAACCATCCTAAACAGGAATGATTTTAAGCTTTGAATAAATTGCTTTAAAAATAAATGCTTTGGAAAAAACTATCCTAAACAGGAATTATTTTAAAACTTTGAATAAATTGCTTTAAACAAGAAACGTTTTTAAGAAAGCCGTCCTAAACAGGATTGATTTTAAACTTTAAATAAATTGCTTTAAAGAGAAATGCTTTTGAGAAAACTATCCTAAACAGGAATAATTTTAAACTTTGAATAAATTGCTTTAAAAAAGAAATGTTGTTGAGAAACCCGTCCTAAATAGGATTGATTTTAAACTCTGAATAAATTGCTTTAAAAAGAAATGCTTTTAAGAAAACTGTCCTAAACAGGAATGATTTTAAACATTGAATAAATTGCTTTAAAAAAGAAATCTTTTTGAGAAACCCGTTCTAAACAGGATTGATTTTAAGCTTTAAATAAATTGCTTTAAAGAGAAATGCTTTTAAGAAAATTATCCTAAACAGGAATGATTTTAAACTTTCAATAAATTGCTTAAAAAAAAAGCACTTTTGAGAAAACCATCCTAAACAGGAATGATTTTAAGCTTTGAATAAATTGCTTTAGAAATAAATGCTTTTGAAAAAACTATCCTAAACAGGAATGATTTTAAACATTGAATAAATTGCTTTAAAAAAGAAATGTTTTTGAGAAACCCGTCCTAAACAGGATTGATTTTAAACTTTAAATAAATTGCTTTAAAGAGAAATGCTTTTAGGAAACTTATCCTAAACAGGAATGATTTTAAACTTTGAATAAATTGCTTAAAAAAAGAAGCACATTTGAGAAAACAATCCTAAACAGGAATGATTTTAAGCTTTGAATAAATTGCTTTAGAAATAAATGCTTTTGAAAAAACTATCCTAAACAGGAATGATTTTAATACTTTGAATAAATTGCTTTAAAAAAGAAATGTTTTTAAGAAACCCGTCCTAAACAGGATTGATTTTAAACTTTAAATAAATTGCTTTAAAGAGAAATGCTTTTAAGAAAATTGTCCTAGACAGGAATGATTTTAAACTTTGAATAAATTACTTAAAAAAAGAAGCACTTTTGAGAAAACCATCCTAAACAGGAATGATTTTAAGCTTTGAATAAACTGCTTTAAAAATAAATGCTTTGGAAAAAACTATCCTAAACAGGAATTATTTTAAAACTTTGAATAAATTGCTTTAAACAAGAAACGTTTTTAAGAAAGCCGTCCTAAACAGGATTGATTTTAAACTTTAAATAAATTGCTTTAAAGAGAAATGCTTTTGAGAAAACTATCCTAAACAGGAATAATTTTAAACTTTGAATAAATTGCTTTAAAAAAGAAATGTTTTTGAGAAACCCGTCCTAAATAGGATTGATTTTAAACTCTGAATAAATTGCTTTAAAAAGAAATGCTTTTAAGAAAACTGTCATAAACAGGAATGATTTTAAACATTGAATAAATTGCTTTAAAAAAGAAATCTTTTTCAGAAACCCGTTCTAAACAGGATTGATTTTAAGCTTTAAATAAATTGCTTTAAAGAGAAATGCTTTTAAGAAAATTATCCTAAACAGGAATGATTTTAAACTTTCAATAAATTGCTTAAAAAAAAAAGCACTTTTGAGAAAACCATCCTAAACAGGAATGATTTTAAGCTTTGAATAAATTGCTTTAGAAATAAATGCTTTTGAAAAAACTATCCTAAACAGGAATGATTTTAAACATTGAATAAATTGCTTTAAAATAGAAATGTTTTTGAGAAACCCGTCCTAAACAGGATTGATTTTAAACTTTAAATAAATTGCTTTAAAGAGAAATGCTTTTAAGAAACTTATCCTAAACAGGAATGATTTTAAACTTTGAATAAATTGCTTAAAAAAAGAAGCACATTTGAGAAAACAATCCTAAACAGGAATGATTTTAAGCTTTGAATAAATTGCTTTAGAAATAAATGCTTTTGAAAAAACTATCCTAAACAGGAATGATTTTAATACTTTGAATAAATTGCTTTAAAAAAGAAATGTTTTTGAGAAACCCGTCCTAAACAGGATTGATTTTAAACTCTGAATAAATTGCTTTAAAAAAAATGCTTTTGAAAAAACTGTCCTAAACAGGAATCATTTTAAACATTGAATAAATTGCTTTAAAAAAGAAATGTTTTTAAGAAACCCGTCCTAAACAGAATTGATTTTAAACTTTAAATAAATTGCTTTAAAGAGAAATGCTTTTGAGAAAATTATCCTAGACAGGAATGATTTTAAACTTTGAATAAATTACTTAAAAAAAGAAGCACTTTTGAGAAAATCATCCTAAACAGGAATGATTTTAAGCTTTGAATAAATTGCTTTAAAAATAAATGCTTCGGAAAAAACTATCCTAAACCGGAATTATTTTAAAACTTTGAATAAATTGCTTTAAAAAAGAAACGTTTTTGAGAAAGCCGTCCTAAACATGATTGATTTTAAATTTTAAATAAATTGCTTTAAAGAAAAATGCTTTTGAGAAAACTATCCTAAACAGGAATAATTTTAAACTTTGAATAAATTGCTTTAAAAAAGAAATGTTTTTAAGAAACCCGACCTAAACAGGATTGATTTTAAACTCTGAATAAATTGCTTTAAAAAGAAATGCTTTTGAGAAAACTGTCGCAAACAGGAATGATTTTAAACATTGAATAAATTGCTTTAAAAAAGAAATGTTTTTGAGAAACCCGACCTAAAGAGGATTGATTTTCAACTTTAAATAAATTGCTTTAAAGAGAAATGTTTTTGAGAAAATTATCCTAATCAGGAATGATTTTAAGCTTTGAATAAATTGCTTAAAAAAAGAAGCACGTTTGAGAAAACCATATTAAATAGGAATGATTATAAGCTTTGAATAAATTACTTTAAAAATAAATTCTTTTGAAAAAACTATCCTAAACAGGAATGATTTTAAAACTTTGAATAAATTGCTTTAAAAAAGAAACGTTTTTTAGAAAGCCGTTCTAAACAAGATTGATTTTAAACTTTAAATAAATTACTTTAAAGAGAAATGCTTTTGAGAAAACTATCCTAAACAGGAATGATTTTAAACTTTGAATAAATTGCTTTAAAAAAGAAATGTTTTTGAGAAACCCGACCTAAACAGGATTGATTTTAAACTCTGAATAAATTGCTTTAAAAAGAAATGCTTTTGAGAAAACTGTCCTAAACAGGAATGATTTTAAACATTGAATAAATTGCTTTAAAAAAGAAATGTTTTTGAGAAACCCGTCCTAAACAGGATTGATTTTAAACTCTGAATAAATTGCTTTAAAAAGAAATACTTCTGAGAAAACTGCCCTAAACAGGAATGATTTTAAACATTGAATAAATTGCATTAAAAAAGAAATGTTTTTGAGAAACCCGTCCTAAACAGGATTGATTTTAAACTCTGAATAAATTGCTTTAAAAAAAATGCTTTTGAAAAAACTGTCCTAAACAGGAATCATTTTAAACATTGAATAAATTGCTTTAAAAAAGAAATGTTTTTAAGAAACCCGTCCTAAACAGAATTGATTTTAAACTTTAAATAAATTGCTTTAAAGAGAAATGCTTTTGAGAAAATTATCCTAGACAGGAATGATTTTAAACTTTGAATAAATTACTTAAAAAAAGAAGCACTTTTGAGAAAATCATCCTAAACAGGAATGATTTTAAGCTTTGAATAAATTGCTTTAAAAATAAATGCTTCGGAAAAAACTATCCTAAACCGGAATTATTTTAAAACTTTGAATAAATTGCTTTAAAAAAGAAACGTTTTTGAGAAAGCCGTCCTAAACATGATTGATTTTAAACTTTAAATAAATTGCTTTAAAGAAAAATGCTTTTGAGAAAACTATCCTAAACAGGAATAATTTTAAACTTTGAATAAATTGCTTTAAAAAAGAAATGTTTTTAAGAAACCCGACCTAAACAGGATTGATTTTAAACTCTGAATAAATTGCTTTAAAAAGAAATGCTTTTGAGAAAACTGTCGCAAACAGGAATGATTTTAAACATTGAATAAATTGCTTTAAAAAAGAAATGTTTTTGAGAAACCCGACCTAAAGAGGATTGATTTTCAACTTTAAATAAATTGCTTTAAAGAGAAATGTTTTTGAGAAAATTATCCTAAACAGGAATGATTTTAAGCTTTGAATAAATTGCTTAAAAAAAGAAGCACGTTTGAGAAAACCATATTAAATAGGAATGATTATAAGCTTTGAATAAATTACTTTAAAAATAAATTCTTTTGAAAAAACTATCCTAAACAGGAATGATTTTAAAACTTTGAATAAATTGCTTTAAAAAAGAAACGTTTTTTAGAAAGCCGTTCTAAACAAGATTGATTTTAAACTTTAAATAAATTACTTTAAAGAGAAATGCTTTTGAGAAAACTATCCTAAACAGGAATGATTTTAAACTTTGAATAAATTGCTTTAAAAAAGAAATGTTTTTGAGAAACCCGACCTAAACAGGATTGATTTTAAACTCTGAATAAATTGCTTTAAAAAGAAATGCTTTTGAGAAAACTGTCCTAAACAGGAATGATTTTAAACATTGAATAAATTGCTTTAAAAAAGAAATGTTTTTGAGAAACCCGTCCTAAACAGGATTGATTTTAAACTTTAAATAAATTGCTTTAGAGAGAAATGCTTTTGAGAAAATTATCCTAGACAGGAATGATTTTTAACTTTGAATAAATTGCTTAAAAAAAGAAACACTTTTGAGAAAACCAACCTAAACAGGAATGATTTTAAGCTTTGAATAAATTGCTTTAAAAATAAATGCTTTTGAAAAATCTATCCTAAACAGGAATGATTTTAAAACTTTGAATAAATTGCTTTAAAAAAGAAACGTTTTTGAGAAAGCCGTCCTAAACAGGATTGATTTTAAACTTTAAATAAATTGCTTTAAAGAGAAATGCTTTTGAGAAAACTATCTTAAACAGGAATGATTTTAAACTTTGGATAAATTGCTTTAAAAAAGAAATATTTTTGAGAAACCCGTCCTAAACAGGATTGATTTTAAACTCTGAATAAATTGCTTTAAAAAGAAATGCTTTTGAGAAAACTGTCCTAAACAGGAATGATTTTAAACATTGAATAAATTGCTTTAAAAAAGAAATGTTTTTGAGAAACCCGTCCTAAACACGATTGATTTTAAACTTTAAATAAATTGCTTTAAAGAGAAATGCTTTTGAGAAAATTATCTTAAACAGGAATGATTTTAAACTTTGAATAAATTGCTTAAAAAAAGAAGCACTTTTGAGAAAACCATCCTAAACAGGATTGATTTTAAGCTTTGAATAAATTGCTTTAAAAATAAATGCTTTTGAAAAAACTATCCTAAACATGAATGATTTTAAAACTTTGAATAAATTGCTTTAAAAAAGAAACGTTTTTGAGAAAGCCGTCCTAACAAGATTGATTTTAAACTTTAAATAAATTGCTTTAAAGAGAAATGCTTTTGAGAAAACTATCTTAAATAGGAATGATTTTAAACTTTGAATAAATTCCTTTAAAAAAGAAATGTTTTTGAGAAACCCGACCTAAACAGGATTGATTTTAAACTCTGAATAAATTGCTTTAAAAAGAAATGCTTTTGAGAAAACTGTCCTAAACAGGAATGATTTTAAACATTGAATAATTTGCTTTAATAAAGAAATGTTTTTGTGAAACCTGTCCTAAACAGGATTGATTTTAAACTTTAAATAAATTGCATTACAGAGAAATTCTTTTGAGAAAATTATCCTAGACAGGAATGATTTTAAACTTTGAATAAATTGCTTAAAAAAAGAAGCACTTTTGAGAAAACCATCCTAAACAGGAATGATTTTAAGCTTTGAATAAATTGCCTTAAAAATAAATGCTTTTGAAAAAACTATCCTAAACAGGAATGATTTTAAAACTTTGAATAAATTACTTTAAAAAAGAAACGTTTTTGAGAAACCCGTCCTAAACAGGATTGATTTTAAACTTTAAATAAATTGCTTTAAAGAGAAATGCTTTTGAGAAAACTATCCTAAACAGGAATGATTTTAAACTTTGAATAAATTGCTTTAAAAAAGAAATGTTTTTGAGAAACCCATCCTAAACAGGATTGATTTTAAACTCTGAATAAATTGCTTTAAAAAGAAATGCTTTTGCGAAAACTGTCCTAAACAGGAATGATTTTAAACATTGAATAAATTGCTTTAAAAAAGAAATGTTTTTGAGAAACCCGTCCTAAAAAGGATTGATTTTAAACTTTAAATAAATTGCTTTAAAGAGAAATGCTTTTAAGAAAATTATCCTAAACAGGAATGATTTTAAACTTTAAATAAATAGCTTAAAAAAAGAAGCACTTTTGAGAAAACCATCCTAAACAGGAATGATTTTAAGCTTTGAATAAATTGTTTTAGAAATAAATGCTTTTGAAAAAACTATCCTAAACATGAATGATTTTAATACTTTGAATAAATTGATTTAAAAAAGAAATGTTTTTGAGAAACCCGTCCTAAACAGGATTGATTTTAAACTTTAAATAAATTGCTTTAAAGAGAAATGCTTTTGAGAAAACTATCCTAAACAGTAATAATTTTAAACTTTGAATAAATTGCTTTAACGAGAAATGCTTTTGAGAAAATTATCCTAGACAGGAATGATTTTAAACTTTGAATAAATTACTTAAAAAAAGAAGCACTTTTGAGAAAACCATCCTAAACAGGAATGATTTTAAGCTTTGAATAAATTGCTTTAAAAATAAATGCTTTGGAAAAAACTATCCTAAACAGGAATGATTTTAAAACTTTGAATAAATTGCTTTAAAAAAGAAACGTTTTTTAGAAAGCCGTTCTAAACAAGATTGATTTTAAACTTTAAATAAATTACTTTAAAGAGAAATGCTTTTGAGAAAACTATCCTAAACAGGAATGATTTTAAACTTTGAATAAATTGCTTTAAAAAAGAAATGTTTTTGAGAAACCCGACCTAAACAGGATTGATTTTAAACTCTGTATAAATTGCTTTAAAAAGAAATGCTTTTGAGAAAACTGTCCTAAACAGGAATGATTTTAAACTTTGAATAAATTGCTTTAAAAAAGAAATCTTTTTGAGAAACCCGTCCTAAACAGGATTGATTTTAAACTTTAAATAAATTGCTTTAAAGAGAAATGCTTTTGAGAAAATTATCCTAAACAGTAATGATTTTAAACTTTGAATAAATTGCTTTAAAAAAGAAATGTTTTTTAGAAACCCGTCCTAAACATGATTGATTTTAAACTCTGAATAAATTGCTTTAAAAAGTAATGCTTTTGAGAAAACTGTCCTAAACAGGAATGATTTTAAACATTGAATAAATTGCTTTAAAAAAGAAATGTTTTTGAGAAACCCGTCCTAAACAAGATTGATTTTAAACTTTAAATAAATTGCTTTAAAGAGAAATGCTTTTGAGAAATTTATGCTAAACATGAATGATTTTAAACTTTGAATAAATTTCTTAAAAAAAGAAGCACTTTTGAGAAAACCATCCTAAAAAGGAATGATTTTAAACTTTAAATAAATTGCTTTAAAGAGAAATGCTTTTAAGAAAATTATCCTAAACAGGAATGATTTTAAACTTTGAATAAATTGCTTAAAAAAAGAAGCACATTTGAGAAAACAATCCTAAACAGGAATGATTTTAAGCTTTGAATAAATTGCTTTAGAAATAAATGCTTTTGAAAAAACTATCCTAAACAGGAATGATTTTAATACTTTGAATAAATTGCTTTAAAAAAGAAATGTTTTTGAGAAACCCGTCCTAAACAGGATTGATTTTAAACTCTGAATAAATTGCTTTAAAAAAAATGCTTTTGAAACAACTGTCCTAAACAGGAATCATTTTAAACATTGAATAAATTGCTTTAAAAAAGAAATGTTTTTAAGAAACCCGTCCTAAACAGAATTGATTTTAAACTTTAAATAAATTGCTTTAAAGAGAAATGCTTTTGAGAAAATTATCCTAGACAGGAATGATTTTAAACTTTGAATAAATTACTTAAAAAAAGAAGCACTTTTGAGAAAACCATCCTAAACAGGAATGATTTTAAGCTTTGAATAAATTGCTTTAAAAATAAATGCTTCGGAAAAAACTATCCTAAACCGGAATTATTTTAAAACTTTGAATAAATTGCTTTAAAAAAGAAACGTATTTGAGAAAGCCGTCCTAAACATGATTGATTTTAAACTTTAAATAAATTGCTTTAAAGAAAAATGCTTTTGAGAAAACTATCCTAAACAGGAATAATTTTAAACTTTGAATAAATTGCTTTAAAAAAGAAATGTTTTTAAGAAACCCGACCTAAACAGGATTGATTTTAAACTCTGAATAAATTGCTTTAAAAAGAAATGCTTTTGAGAAAACTGTCGTAAACAGGATTGATTTTAAACATTGAATAAATTGCTTTAAAAAAGAAATGTTTTTGAGAAACCCGACCTAAAGAGGATTGATTTTCAACTTTAAATAAATTGCTTTAAAGAGAAATGTTTTTGAGAAAATTATCCTAAACAGGAATGATTTTAAGCTTTGAATAAATTGCTTAAAAAAAGAAGCACGTTTGAGAAAACCATATTAAATAGGAATGATTATAAGCTTTGAATAAATTGCTTTAAAAATAAATGCTTTTGAAAAAACTATCATAAACAGGAATGATTTTAAAACTTTGAATAAATTGCTTTAAAAAAGAAACGTTTTTTAGAAACACGTCCTAAACAGGATTGATTTTAAACTTTAAATAAATTGCTTTAAAGAGAAATGCTTTTGAGAAAACTATCCTAAACAGGAATGATTTTAAACTTTGAATAAATTACTTTAAAAAAGAAATGTTTTTGAGAAACCCGTCCTAAACAGGATTGATTTTAAACTCTGAATAAATTGCTTTAAAAAGAAATGCTTTTAAGAAAACTGTCCTAAACAGGAATGATTTTAAACATTGAATAAATTGCTTTAAAAAAGAAATGTTTTTGAGAAACCCGTCCTAAACAGGATTGATTTTAAACTTTAAATAAATTGCTTTAAAGAGAAATACTTTTGAGAAATTTATCCTAAACATGAATGATTTTAAACTTTGAATAAATTGCTTAAAAAAAGAAGCACTTTTGAGAAAACCATCCTAAACAGGAATGATTTTAAGCTTTGAATAAATTGCTTTAAAAATAAATACTTTTGAGAAAACTGTCCTAAACAGGAATGACTTTAAACTTTAAATAAATTGCTTTAAAAAGAAATGCTTTTGAGAAAACTGTCCTAAACAGGATTAATTTTAAACTCTGAAGAAATTGCTTTAAAAAGAAATGCTTTTGAGAAAACTGCCCTAAACAGGAATAACGTTAAACTTTAAATAAATTGGTTTAAAAAGAAATGCTTTTGAAAAAACTGTCGTAAACAGGAATGACTTTAAACTTTAAATAAATTTCTTTAAAAAGAAATACTTTTGAGAAAACTGTCCTAAACAGGAATGACTTTAAACTTTAAATAAATTGCTTTAAAAAGAAATGCTTTTGAGAAAACTGTCCCAAACAGGATTGATTTTAAACTCTGAAGAAATTGCTTTAAAAAGAAATGCTTTTGAGAAAACTGCCCTAAATAGGAATGACTTTAAACTTAAAATTAATTGCTTTAAAAAGAAATGCTTTTGAAAAAACTGTCCTAAACAGGAATGACTTTAAACTTTAAATAAATTTCTTTAAAAAGAAATGCTTTTGAGAAAACTGTCCTAAACAGGAATGACTTTAAACTTTAAATAAATTGCTTTAAAAAGAAACGCTTTTGAGACAACTGTCCTAAACAGGATGATTTTAAATTTTGAATAAATTGCTTTAAAAAAGAAATGTTTTTGAGAAACCCGTCCTAAACAGGATTGATTTTAAACTCTGAATAAATTGCTTTAAAAAGAAATACTTTTGAGAAAACTGTCCTAAATAGGAATGATTTTAAACATTGAATAAATTACCTTAAAAAAGAAATGTTTTTGAGAAACCCGTCCTAAACAGGATTGATTTTAAACTTTAAGTAAATTGCTTTAAAGAGAAATGCTTTTGAGAAAATTATCCTAAACATGAATGATATTAAACTTTGAATAAATTGCTTAAAAAAAGAAGCACTTTTGAGAAAACCATCGTAAACAGGAATGATTTTAAGCTTTGAATAAATTGCTTTAAAAATAAATACTTTTGAGAAAACTGTAATAAACAGGAATGACTTTAAACTTTAAATAAATTGCTTTAAAAAGAAATGCTTTTGAGAAAACTGTCCCAAACAGGATTGATTTTAAACTCTGAAGAAATTGCTTTAAAAAGAAATCCTTTTGAGAAAACTGCCCTAAATAGGAATGACTTTAAACTTAAAATTAATTGCTTTAAAAAGAAATGCTTTTGAAAAAACTGTCCTAAACAGGAATGACTTTAAACTTTAAATAAATTTCTTTAAAAAGAAATGCTTTTGAGAAAACTGTCCTAAACAGGAATGACTTTAAACTTTAAATAAATTGCTTTAAAAAGAAACGCTTTTGAGACAACTGATCTAAACAGGATGATTTTAAATTTTGAATAAATTGCTTTAAAAAAGAAATGTTTTTGAGAAACCCGTCCTAAACAGGATTGATTTTAAACTCTGAATAAATTGCTTTAAAAAGAAATGCTTTTGAGAAAACTGTCCTAAACAGGAATGATTTTAAACATTGAATAAATTACCTTAAAAAAGAAATGTTTTTGAGAAACCCGTCCTAAACAGGATTGATTTTAAACTTTAAGTAAATTGCTTTAAAGAGAAATGCTTTTGAGAAAATTATCCTAAACAGGAATGATTTTAAACTTTGAATAAATTGCTTAAAAAAAGAAGCACTTTTGAGAAAACTATCCTAAACAGGAATGATTTTAAGCTTTGAATAAATTGCTTTAAAAATAAATACTTCTGAGAAAACTGTCCTAAACTGGAATGATTTTAAAACTTTGAATAAATTGCTTTCAAAAAGAAACGTTTTCGAGAAAGCCGTCCTAAACAGGATTGATTTTAAACTTTAAATAAATGCTTTAAAGAGAAATGCTTTTGAGAAAACTATCTTAAACAGGAATGATTTTAAACTTTGAAAAAATTGTTTTAAAAAAGAAATATTTTTGAGAAACCCGTCCTAAACAGAATTGATTTTAAACTCTGAATAAATTGCTTTAAAGAGTAATGCTTTTGAGAAAACTGTCCTAAACAGGAATGATTTTAAACATTGAATAAATTGCTTTAAAAAAGAAATGTTTTTGAGAAACCCGTCCTAAACAGGATTGATTTTAAACTTTAAATAAATTGCTTTAAAGAGAAATACTTTTGAGAAATTTATCCTAAACATGAATGATTTTAAACTTTGAATAAATTGCTTAAAAAAAGAAGCACTTTTGAGAAAACCATCCTAAACAGGAATGATTTTAAGCTTTGAATAAATTGCTTTAAAAATAAATACTTTTGAGAAAACTGTCCTAAACAGGAATTACTTTAAACTTTAAATAAATTGCTTTAAAAAGAAATGCTTTTGAGAAAACTATCCTAACTAGGATTAATTTTAAACTCTGTAGAAATTGCTTTAAAAAGAAATGCTTTTAAGAAAACTGCTCTAAACAGGAATAAGTTTAAACTTTAAATAAATTGCTTTAAAAAGAAATGCTTTTGAAAAAACTGTCCTAAACAGGAATGACTTTAAACTTCAAATAAATTGCTTTAAAAAGAAATGCTTTTGAGAAAACTGTCCTAAACAGGAATGACTTTAAACTTTAAATAAATTGCTTGAAAAAGAAACGCTTTTGAGACAACTGTCCTAAACAGGAATCATTTTAAACATTGAATAAATTGCCTTAAAAAAGAAATGTTTTTGAGAAACCCGTCCTAAACAGGATTGATTTTAAACTTTAAATAAATTGCTTTAAAGAGAAATACTTTTGAGAAATTTATCCTAAACATGAATGATTTTAAACTTTGAATAAATTGCTTAAAAAAAGAAGCACTTTTGAGAAAACCATCCTAAACAGGAATGATTTTAAGCTTTGAATAAATTGCTTTAAAAATAAATACTTTTGAGAAAACTGTCCTAAACAGGAATGACTTTAAACTTTAAATAAATTGCTTTAAAAAGAAATGCTTTTGAGAAAACTGTCCTAAACAGGATTAATTTTAAACTCTGAAGAAATTGCTTTAAAAACAAATGCTTTTGAGAAAACTGCCCTAAACAGGAATAACGTTAAACTTTAAATAAATTGGTTTAAAAAGAAATGCTTTTGAAAAAACTGTCGTAAACAGGAATGACTTTAAACTTTAAATAAATTTCTTTAAAAAGAAATACTTTTGAGAAAACTGTCCTAAACAGGAATGACTTTAAACTTTAAATAAATTGCTTTAAAAAGAAATGCTTTTGAGAAAACTGTCCCAAACAGGATTGATTTTAAACTCTGAAGAAATTGCTTTAAAAAGAAATGCTTTTGAGAAAACTGCCCTAAATAGGAATGACTTTAAACTTAAAATTAATTGCTTTAAAAAGAAATGCTTTTGAAAAAACTGTCCTAAACAGGAATGACTTTAAACTTTAAATAAATTTCTTTAAAAAGAAATGCTTTTGAGAAAACTGTCCTAAACAGGAATGACTTTAAACTTTAAATAAATTGCTTTAAAAAGAAACGCTTTTGAGACAACTGTCCTAAACAGGATGATTTTAAATTTTGAATAAATTGCTTTAAAAAAGAAATGTTTTTGAGAAACCCGTCCTAAACAGGATTGATTTTAAACTCTGAATAAATTGCTTTAAAAAGAAATACTTTTGAGAAAACTGTCCTAAATAGGAATGATTTTAAACATTGAATAAATTACCTTAAAAAAGAAATGTTTTTGAGAAACCCGTCCTAAACAGGATTGATTTTAAACTTTAAGTAAATTGATTTAAAGAGAAATGCTTTTGAGAAAATTATCCTAAACATGAATGATATTAAACTTTGAATAAATTGCTTAAAAAAAGAAGCACTTTTGAGAAAACCATCGTAAACAGGAATGATTTTAAGCTTTGAATAAATTGCTTTAAAAATAAATACTTTTGAGAAAACTGTCCTAAACAGGAATGACTTTAAACTTTAAATAAATTGCTTTAAAAAGAAATGCTTTTGAGAAAACTGTCCCAAACAGGATTGATTTTAAACTCTGAAGAAATTGCTTTAAAAAGAAATCCTTTTGAGAAAACTGCCCTAAATAGGAATGACTTTAAACTTAAAATTAATTGCTTTAAAAAGAAATGCTTTTGAAAAAACTGTCCTAAACAGGAATGACTTTAAACTTTAAATAAATTTCTTTAAAAAGAAATGCTTTTGAGAAAACTGTCCTAAACAGGAATGACTTTAAACTTTAAATAAATTGCTTTAAAAAGAAACGCTTTTGAGACAACTGATCTAAACAGGATGATTTTAAATTTTGAATAAATTGCTTTAAAAAAGAAATGTTTTTGAGAAACCCGTCCTAAACAGGATTGATTTTAAACTCTGAATAAATTGCTTTAAAAAGAAATGCTTTTGAGAAAACTGTCCTAAACAGGAATGATTTTAAACATTGAATAAATTACCTTAAAAAAGAAATGTTTTTGAGAAACCCGTCCTAAACAGGATTGATTTTAAACTTTAAGTAAATTGCTTTAAAGAGAAATGCTTTTGAGAAAATTATCCTAAACAGGAATGATTTTAAACTTTGAATAAATTGCTTAAAAAAAGAAGCACTTTTGAGAAAACTATCCTAAACAGGAATGATTTTAAGCTTTGAATAAATTGCTTTAAAAATAAATGCTTTTGAAAAAACTATCCTAAACTGGAATGATTTTAAAACTTTGAATAAATTGCTTTAAAAAAGAAACGTTTTCGAGAAAGCCGTCCTAAACAGGATTGATTTTAAACTTTAAATAAATGCTTTAAAGAGAAATGCTTTTGAGAAAACTATCTTAAACAGGAATGATTTTAAACTTTGAAAAAATTGCTTTAAAAAAGAAATATTTTTGAGAAACCCGTCCTAAACAGAATTGATTTTAAACTCTGAATAAATTGCTTTAAAGAGTAATGCTTTTGAGAAAACTGTCCTAAACAGGAATGATTTTAAACATTGAATAAATTGCTTTAAAAAAGAAATGTTTTTGAGAAACCCGTCCTAAACAGGATTGATTTTAAACTTTAAATAAATTGCTTTAAAGAGAAATACTTTTGAGAAATTTATCCTAAACATGAATGATTTTAAACTTTGAATAAATTGCTTAAAAAAAGAAGCACTTTTGAGAAAACCATCCTAAACAGGAATGATTTTAAGCTTTGAATAAATTGCTTTAAAAATAAATACTTTTGAGAAAACTGTCCTAAACAGGAATTACTTTAAACTTTAAATAAATTGCTTTAAAAAGAAATGCTTTTGAGAAAACTATCCTAACTAGGATTAATTTTAAACTCTGTAGAAATTGCTTTAAAAAGAAATGCTTTTAAGAAAACTGCTCTAAACAGGAATAAGTTTAAACTTTAAATAAATTGCTTTAAAAAGAAATGCTTTTGAAAAAACTGTCCTAAACAGGAATGACTTTAAACTTCAAATAAATTGCTTTAAAAAGAAATGCTTTTGAGAAAACTGTCCTAAACAGGAATGACTTTAAACTTTAAATAAATTGCTTGAAAAAGAAACGCTTTTGAGACAACTGTCCTAAACAGGAATCATTTTAAACATTGAATAAATTGCCTTAAAAAAGAAATGTTTTTGAGAAACCCGTCCTAAACAGGATTGATTTTAAACTTTAAATAAATTGCTTTAAAGAGAAATACTTTTGAGAAATTTATCCTAAACATGAATGATTTTAAACTTTGAATAAATTGCTTAAAAAAAGAAGCACTTTTGAGAAAACCATCCTAAACAGGAATGATTTTAAGCTTTGAATAAATTGCTTTAAAAATAAATACTTTTGAGAAAACTGTCCTAAACAGGAATGACTTTAAACTTTAAATAAATTGCTTTAAAAAGAAATGCTTTTGAGAAAACTGTCCTAAACAGGATTAATTTTAAACTCTGAAGAAATTGCTTTAAAAACAAATGCTTTTGAGAAAACTGCCCTAAACAGGAATAACGTTAAACTTTAAATAAATTGGTTTAAAAAGAAATGCTTTTGAAAAAACTGTCGTAAACAGGAATGACTTTAAACTTTAAATAAATTTCTTTAAAAAGAAATACTTTTGAGAAAACTGTCCTAAACAGGAATGACTTTAAACTTTAAATAAATTGCTTTAAAAAGAAACGCTTTTGAGACAACTGTCCTAAACATGATGATTTTAAACTTTGAATAAATTGCTTAAAAAAAGAAGCACTTTTGAGAAAACCATCCTAAACAGGAATGATTTTAAGCTTTGAATAAATTGCTTTAAAAATAAATACTTTTGAGAAAACTGTCCTAAACAGGAATTACTTTAAACTTTAAATAAATTGCTTTAAAAAGAAATGCTTTTGAGAAAACTATCCTAACTAGGATTAATTTTAAACTCTGTAGAAATTACTTTAAAAAGAAATGCTTTTAAGAAAACTGCTCTAAACAGGAATAAGTTTAAACTTTAAATAAATTGCTTTAAAAAGAAATGCTTTTGAAAAAACTGTCCTAAACAGGAATGACTTTAAACTTCAAATAAATTGCTTTAAAAAGAAATGCTTTTGAGAAAACTGTCCTAAACAGGAATGACTTTAAACTTTAAATAAATTGCTTGAAAAAGAAACGCTTTTGAGACAACTGTCCTAAACAGGAATCATTTTAAACATTGAATAAATTGCCTTAAAAAAGAAATGTTTTTGAGAAACCCGTCCTAAACAGGATTGATTTTAAACTTTAAATAAATTGCTTTAAAGAGAAATACTTTTGAGAAATTTATCCTAAACATGAATGATTTTAAACTTTGAATAAATTGCTTAAAAAAAGAAGCACTTTTGAGAAAACCATCCTAAACAGGAATGATTTTAAGCTTTGAATAAATTGCTTTAAAAATAAATACTTTTGAGAAAACTGTCCTAAACAGGAATGACTTTAAACTTTAAATAAATTGCTTTAAAAAGAAATGCTTTTGAGAAAACTGTCCTAAACAGGATTAATTTTAAACTCTGAAGAAATTGCTTTAAAAAGAAATGCTTTTGAGAAAACTGCCCTAAACAGGAATAACGTTAAACTTTAAATAAATTGGTTTAAAAAGAAATGCTTTTGAAAAAACTGTCGTAAACAGGAATGACTTTAAACTTTAAATAAATTTCTTTAAAAAGAAATACTTTTGAGAAAACTGTCCTAAACAGGAATGACTTTAAACTTTAAATAAATTGCTTTAAAAAGAAACGCTTTTGAGACAACTGTCCTAAACATGATGATTTTAAACTTTGAATAAATTGCTTTAAAAAAGAAATATTTTTGAGAAACCCGTCCTAAACAAGATTGATTTTAAACTCTGAATAAATTGCTCTAAAAAGAAATGCTTTTGAGAAAACTGTCCTAAACAGGAATGATTTTAAACATTGAATAAATTGCTTTAAAAAAGAAATGTTTTTGAGAAACCCGTCCTAAACAGGATTGATTTTAAACTTTAAGTAAATTGCTTTAAAGAGAAATACTTTTGAGAAAATTATCCTAAACAGGAATGATTTTAAACTTTGAATAAATTGCTTAAAAAAAGAAGCACTTTTGAGAAAACCATCCTAAACAGGAATGATTTTAAGCTTTGAATAAATTGCTTTAAAAATAAATACTTTTGAGAAAACTGTCCTAAACAGGAATGACTTTAAACTTTAAATAAATTGCTTTAAAAATAAATGCTTTTGAGAAAACTGTCCTAAATAGGATTAATTTTAAACTCTGAAGAAATTGCTTTAAAAAGAAATGCTTTTGAGAAAACTGCCATAAACAGGAATAACTTTAAACTTTAAATAAATTGCTTTAAAAAGAAATGCTTTTGAAAAAACTGTCCTAAACAGGAATGATTTTAAAATTTAAATAAATTTCTTTAAAAAGAAATGCTTTTGAGAAAACTGTCCTAAACAGGAATGACTTTAAACTTTAAATAAATTGCTTGAAAAAGAAACGCTTTTGAGACAACTGTCCTAAACAGGATGATTTTAAACTTTGAATAAATTACTTTAAAAAAGAAATGTTTTTGAGAAACCCGTCCTAAACAGGATTGATTTTAAACTCTGAATAAATTGCTTTAAAAAGAAATGCTTTTGAGAAAACTGTCCTAAACAGGAATGATTTTAAACATTGAATAAATTACCTTAAAAAAGAAATGTTTTTGAGAAACCCGTCCTAAACAGGATTGATTTTAAACTTTAAGTAAATTGCTTGAAAAAGAAACGCTTTTGAGACAACTGTCCTAAACAGGATGATTTTAAACATTGAATAAATTGCTTTAAAAAAGAAATACTTTTGAGAAACCCATCCTAAACAGGATTGATTTTAAACTTTAAATAAATTGCTTTAAAGAGAAATGCTTTTGAGAAAATTATCCTAAACATGAATGATATTAAACTTTGAATAAATTGCTTAAAAAAAGAAGCACTTTTGAGAAAACCATCGTAAACAGGAATGATTTTAAGCTTTGAATAAATTGCTTTAAAAATAAATACTTTTGAGAAAACTGTCCTAAACAGGAATTACTTTAAACTTTAAATAAATTGCTTTAAAAAGAAATGCTTTTGAGAAAACTATCCTAACTAGGATTAATTTTAAACTCTGTAGAAATTACTTTAAAAAGAAATGCTTTTAAGAAAACTGCTCTAAACAGGAATAAGTTTAAACTTTAAATAAATTGCTTTAAAAAGAAATGCTTTTGAAAAAACTGTCCTAAACAGGAATGACTTTAAACTTCAAATAAATTGCTTTAAAAAGAAATGCTTTTGAGAAAACTGTCCTAAACAGGAATGACTTTAAACTTTAAATAAATTGCTTGAAAAAGAAACGCTTTTGAGACAACTGTCCTAAACAGGAATCATTTTAAACATTGAATAAATTGCCTTAAAAAAGAAATGTTTTTGAGAAACCCGTCCTAAACAGGATTGATTTTAAACTTTAAATAAATTGCTTTAAAGAGAAATACTTTTGAGAAATTTATCCTAAACATGAATGATTTTAAACTTTGAATAAATTGCTTAAAAAAAGAAGCACTTTTGAGAAAACCATCCTAAACAGGAATGATTTTAAGCTTTGAATAAATTGCTTTAAAAATAAATACTTTTGAGAAAACTGTCCTAAACAGGAATGACTTTAAACTTTAAATAAATTGCTTTAAAAAGAAATGCTTTTGAGAAAACTGTCCTAAACAGGATTAATTTTAAACTCTGAAGAAATTGCTTTAAAAAGAAATGCTTTTGAGAAAACTGCCCTAAACAGGAATAACGTTAAACTTTAAATAAATTGGTTTAAAAAGAAATGCTTTTGAAAAAACTGTCGTAAACAGGAATGACTTTAAACTTTAAATAAATTTCTTTAAAAAGAAATACTTTTGAGAAAACTGTCCTAAACAGGAATGACTTTAAACTTTAAATAAATTGCTTTAAAAAGAAACGCTTTTGAGACAACTGTCCTAAACATGATGATTTTAAACTTTGAATAAATTGCTTTAAAAAAGAAATATTTTTGAGAAAACTGTCCTAAACAGGAATGACTTTAAACTTTAAATAAATTGCTTGAAAAAGAAACGCTTTTGAGACAACTGTCCTAAACAGGAATCATTTTAAACATTGAATAAATTGCCTTAAAAAAGAAATGTTTTTGAGAAACCCGTCCTAAACAGGATTGATTTTAAACTTTAAATAAATTGCTTTAAAGAGAAATACTTTTGAGAAATTTATCCTAAACATGAATGATTTTAAACTTTGAATAAATTGCTTAAAAAAAGAAGCACTTTTGAGAAAACCATCCTAAACAGGAATGATTTTAAGCTTTGAATAAATTGCTTTAAAAATAAATACTTTTGAGAAAACTGTCCTAAACAGGAATTACTTTAAACTTTAAATAAATTGCTTTAAAAAGAAATGCTTTTGAGAAAACTATCCTAACTAGGATTAATTTTAAACTCTGTAGAAATTGCTTTAAAAAGAAATGCTTTTAAGAAAACTGCTCTAAACAGGAATAAGTTTAAACTTTAAATAAATTGCTTTAAAAAGAAATGCTTTTGAAAAAACTGTCCTAAACAGGAATGACTTTAAACTTCAAATAAATTGCTTTAAAAAGAAATGCTTTTGAGAAAACTGTCCTAAACAGGAATGACTTTAAACTTTAAATAAATTGCTTGAAAAAGAAACGCTTTTGAGACAACTGTCCTAAACAGGAATCATTTTAAACATTGAATAAATTGCCTTAAAAAAGAAATGTTTTTGAGAAACCCGTCCTAAACAGGATTGATTTTAAACTTTAAATAAATTGCTTTAAAGAGAAATACTTTTGAGAAATTTATCCTAAACATGAATGATTTTAAACTTTGAATAAATTGCTTAAAAAAAGAAGCACTTTTGAGAAAACCATCCTAAACAGGAATGATTTTAAGCTTTGAATAAATTGCTTTAAAAATAAATACTTTTGAGAAAACTGTCCTAAACAGGAATGACTTTAAACTTTAAATAAATTGCTTTAAAAAGAAATGCTTTTGAGAAAACTGTCCTAAACAGGATTAATTTTAAACTCTGAAGAAATTGCTTTAAAAAGAAATGCTTTTGAGAAAACTGCCCTAAACAGGAATAACGTTAAACTTTAAATAAATTGGTTTAAAAAGAAATGCTTTTGAAAAAACTGTCGTAAACAGGAATGACTTTAAACTTTAAATAAATTTCTTTAAAAAGAAATACTTTTGAGAAAACTGTCCTAAACAGGAATGACTTTAAACTTTAAATAAATTGCTTTAAAAAGAAATGCTTTTGAGAAAACTGTCCCAAACAGGATTGATTTTAAACTCTGAAGAAATTGCTTTAAAAAGAAATGCTTTTGAGAAAACTGCCCTAAATAGGAATGACTTTAAACTTAAAATTAATTGCTTTAAAAAGAAATGCTTTTGAAAAAACTGTCCTAAACAGGAATGACTTTAAACTTTAAATAAATTTCTTTAAAAAGAAATGCTTTTGAGAAAACTGTCCTAAACAGGAATGACTTTAAACTTTAAATAAATTGCTTTAAAAAGAAACGCTTTTGAGACAACTGTCCTAAACAGGATGATTTTAAATTTTGAATAAATTGCTTTAAAAAAGAAATGTTTTTGAGAAACCCGTCCTAAACAGGATTGATTTTAAACTCTGAATAAATTGCTTTAAAAAGAAATACTTTTGAGAAAACTGTCCTAAATAGGAATGATTTTAAACATTGAATAAATTACCTTAAAAAAGAAATGTTTTTGAGAAACCCGTCCTAAACAGGATTGATTTTAAACTTTAAGTAAATTGCTTTAAAGAGAAATGCTTTTGAGAAAATTATCCTAAACATGAATGATATTAAACTTTGAATAAATTGCTTAAAAAAAGAAGCACTTTTGAGAAAACCATCGTAAACAGGAATGATTTTAAGCTTTGAATAAATTGCTTTAAAAATAAATACTTTTGAGAAAACTGTCCTAAACAGGAATGACTTTAAACTTTAAATAAATTGCTTTAAAAAGAAATGCTTTTGAGAAAACTGTCCCAAACAGGATTGATTTTAAACTCTGAAGAAATTGCTTTAAAAAGAAATCCTTTTGAGAAAACTGCCCTAAATAGGAATGACTTTAAACTTAAAATTAATTGCTTTAAAAAGAAATGCTTTTGAAAAAACTGTCCTAAACAGGAATGACTTTAAACTTTAAATAAATTTCTTTAAAAAGAAATGCTTTTGAGAAAACTGTCCTAAACAGGAATGACTTTAAACTTTAAATAAATTGCTTTAAAAAGAAACGCTTTTGAGACAACTGATCTAAACAGGATGATTTTAAATTTTGAATAAATTGCTTTAAAAAAGAAATGTTTTTGAGAAACCCGTCCTAAACAGGATTGATTTTAAACTCTGAATAAATTGCTTTAAAAAGAAATGCTTTTGAGAAAACTGTCCTAAACAGGAATGATTTTAAACATTAAATAAATTACCTTAAAAAAGAAATGTTTTTGAGAAACCCGTCCTAAACAGGATTGATTTTAAACTTTAAGTAAATTGCTTTAAAGAGAAATGCTTTTGAGAAAATTATCCTAAACAGGAATGATTTTAAACTTTGAATAAATTGCTTAAAAAAAGAAGCACTTTTGAGAAAACTATCCTAAACAGGAATGATTTTAAGCTTTGAATAAATTGCTTTAAAAATAAATACTTCTGAGAAAACTGTCCTAAACTGGAATGATTTTAAAACTTTGAATAAATTGCTTTCAAAAAGAAACGTTTTCGAGAAAGCCGTCCTAAACAGGATTAATTTTAAACTTTAAATAAATGCTTTAAAGAGAAATGCTTTTGAGAAAACTATCTTAAACAGGAATGATTTTAAACTTTGAAAAAATTGCTTTAAAAAAGAAATATTTTTGAGAAACCCGTCCTAAACAGAATTGATTTTAAACTCTGAATAAATTGCTTTAAAGAGTAATGCTTTTGAGAAAACTGTCCTAAACAGGAATGATTTTAAACATTGAATAAATTGCTTTAAAAAAGAAATGTTTTTGAGAAACCCGTCCTAAACAGGATTGATTTTAAACTTTAAATAAATTGCTTTAAAGAGAAATACTTTTGAGAAATTTATCCTAAACATGAATGATTTTAAACTTTGAATAAATTGCTTAAAAAAAGAAGCACTTTTGAGAAAACCATCCTAAACAGGAATGATTTTAAGCTTTGAATAAATTGCTTTAAAAATAAATACTTTTGAGAAAACTGTCCTAAACAGGAATTACTTTAAACTTTAAATAAATTGCTTTAAAAAGAAATGCTTTTGAGAAAACTATCCTAACTAGGATTAATTTTAAACTCTGTAGAAATTGCTTTAAAAAGAAATGCTTTTAAGAAAACTGCTCTAAACAGGAATAAGTTTAAACTTTAAATAAATTGCTTTAAAAAGAAATGCTTTTGAAAAAACTGTCCTAAACAGGAATGACTTTAAACTTCAAATAAATTGCTTTAAAAAGAAATGCTTTTGAGAAAACTGTCCTAAACAGGAATGATTTTAAACTTTAAATAAATTGCTTGAAAAAGAAACGCTTTTGAGACAACTGTCCTAAACAGGAATCATTTTAAACATTGAATAAATTGCCTTAAAAAAGAAATGTTTTTGAGAAACCCGTCCTAAACAGGATTGATTTTAAACTTTAAATAAATTGCTTTAAAGAGAAATACTTTTGAGAAATTTATCCTAAACATGAATGATTTTAAACTTTGAATAAATTGCTTAAAAAAAGAAGCACTTTTGAGAAAACCATCCTAAACAGGAATGATTTTAAGCTTTGAATAAATTGCTTTAAAAATAAATACTTTTGAGAAAACTGTCCTAAACAGGAATGACTTTAAACTTTAAATAAATTGCTTTAAAAAGAAATGCTTTTGAGAAAACTGTCCTAAACAGGATTAATTTTAAACTCTGAAGAAATTGCTTTAAAAAGAAATGCTTTTGAGAAAACTGCCCTAAACAGGAATAACGTTAAACTTTAAATAAATTGGTTTAAAAAGAAATGCTTTTGAAAAAACTGTCGTAAACAGGAATGACTTTAAACTTTAAATAAATTTCTTTAAAAAGAAATACTTTTGAGAAAACTGTCCTAAACAGGAATGACTTTAAACTTTAAATAAATTGCTTTAAAAAGAAATGCTTTTGAGAAAACTGTCCCAAACAGGATTGATTTTAAACTCTGAAGAAATTGCTTTAAAAAGAAATGCTTTTGAGAAAACTGCCCTAAATAGGAATGACTTTAAACTTAAAATTAATTGCTTTAAAAAGAAATGCTTTTGAAAAAACTGTCCTAAACAGGAATGACTTTAAACTTTAAATAAATTTCTTTAAAAAGAAATGCTTTTAAGAAAACTGTCCTAAACAGGAATGACTTTAAACTTTAAATAAATTGCTTTAAAAAGAAACGCTTTTGAGACAACTGTCCTAAACAGGATGATTTTAAATTTTGAATAAATTGCTTTAAAAAAGAAATGTTTTTGAGAAACCCGTCCTAAACAGGATTGATTTTAAACTCTGAATAAATTGCTTTAAAAAGAAATACTTTTGAGAAAACTGTCCTAAATAGGAATGATTTTAAACATTGAATAAATTACCTTAAAAAAGAAATGTTTTTGAGAAACCCGTCCTAAACAGGATTGATTTTAAACTTTAAGTAAATTGATTTAAAGAGAAATGCTTTTGAGAAAATTATCCTAAACATGAATGATATTAAACTTTGAATAAATTGCTTAAAAAAAGAAGCACTTTTGAGAAAACCATCGTAAACAGGAATGATTTTAAGCTTTGAATAAATTGCTTTAAAAATAAATACTTTTGAGAAAACTGTCCTAAACAGGAATGACTTTAAACTTTAAATAAATTGCTTTAAAAAGAAATGCTTTTGAGAAAACTGGCCCAAACAGGATTGATTTTAAACTCTGAAGAAATTGCTTTAAAAAGAAATCCTTTTGAGAAAACTGCCCTAAATAGGAATGACTTTAAACTTAAAATTAATTGCTTTAAAAAGAAATGCTTTTGAAAAAACTGTCCTAAACAGGAATGACTTTAAACTTTAAATAAATTTCTTTAAAAAGAAATGCTTTTGAGAAAACTGTCCTAAACAGGAATGACTTTAAACTTTAAATAAATTGCTTTAAAAAGAAACGCTTTTGAGACAACTGATCTAAACAGGATGATTTTAAATTTTGAATAAATTGCTTTAAAAAAGAAATGTTTTTGAGAAACCCGTCCTAAACAGGATTGATTTTAAACTCTGAATAAATTGCTTTAAAAAGAAATGCTTTTGAGAAAACTGTCCTAAACAGGAATGATTTTAAACATTGAATAAATTACCTTAAAAAAGAAATGTTTTTGAGAAACCCGTCCTAAACAGGATTGATTTTAAACTTTAAGTAAATTGCTTTAAAGAGAAATGCTTTTGAGAAAATTATCCTAAACAGGAATGATTTTAAACTTTGAATAAATTGCTTAAAAAAAGAAGCACTTTTGAGAAAACTATCCTAAACAGGAATGATTTTAAGCTTTGAATAAATTGCTTTAAAAATAAATGCTTTTGAAAAAACTATCCTAAACTGGAATGATTTTAAAACTTTGAATAAATTGCTTTAAAAAAGAAACGTTTTCGAGAAAGCCGTCCTAAACAGGATTGATTTTCAACTTTAAATAAATGCTTTAAAGAGAAATGCTTTTGAGAAAACTATCTTAAACAGGAATGATTTTAAACTTTGAAAAAATTGCTTTAAAAAAGAAATATTTTTGAGAAACCCGTCCTAAACAGAATTGATTTTAAACTCTGAATAAATTGCTTTAAAGAGTAATGCTTTTGAGAAAACTGTCCTAAACAGGAATGATTTTAAACATTGAATAAATTGCTTTAAAAAAGAAATGTTTTTGAGAAACCCGTCCTAAACAGGATTGATTTTAAACTTTAAATAAATTGCTTTAAAGAGAAATACTTTTGAGAAATTTATCCTAAACATGAATGATTTTAAACTTTGAATAAATTGCTTAAAAAAAGAAGCACTTTTGAGAAAACCATCCTAAACAGGAATGATTTTAAGCTTTGAATAAATTGCTTTAAAAATAAATACTTTTGAGAAAACTGTTCTAAACAGGAATTACTTTAAACTTTAAATAAATTGCTTTAAAAAGAAATGCTTCTGAGAAAACTATCCTAACTAGGATTAATTTTAAACTCTGTAGAAATTGCTTTAAAAAGAAATGCTTTTAAGAAAACTGCTCTAAACAGGAATAAGTTTAAACTTTAAATAAATTGCTTTAAAAAGAAATGCTTTTGAAAAAACTGTCCTAAACAGGAATGACTTTAAACTTCAAATAAATTGCTTTAAAAAGAAATGCTTTTGAGAAAACTGTCCTAAACAGGAATGACTTTAAACTTTAAATAAATTGCTTGAAAAAGAAACGCTTTTGAGACAACTGTCCTAAACAGGAATCATTTTAAACATTGAATAAATTGCCTTAAAAAAGAAATGTTTTTGAGAAACCCGTCCTAAACAGGATTGATTTTAAACTTTAAATAAATTGCTTTAAAGAGAAATACTTTTGAGAAATTTATCCTAAACATGAATGATTTTAAACTTTGAATAAATTGCTTAAAAAAAGAAGCACTTTTGAGAAAACCATCCTAAACAGGAATGATTTTAAGCTTTGAATAAATTGCTTTAAAAATAAATACTTTTGAGAAAACTGTCCTAAACAGGAATGACTTTAAACTTTAAATAAATTGCTTTAAAAAGAAATGCTTTTGACAAAACTGTCCTAAACAGGATTAATTTTAAACTCTGAAGAAATTGCTTTAAAAAGAAATGCTTTTGAGAAAACTGCCCTAAACAGGAATAACGTTAAACTTTAAATAAATTGGTTTAAAAAGAAATGCTTTTGAAAAAACTGTCGTAAACAGGAATGACTTTAAACTTTAAATAAATTTCTTTAAAAAGAAATACTTTTGAGAAAACTGTCCTAAACAGGAATGACTTTAAACTTTAAATAAATTGCTTTAAAAAGAAACGCTTTTGAGACAACTGTCCTAAACATGATGATTTTAAACTTTGAATAAATTGCTTTAAAAAAGAAATATTTTTGAGAAACCCGTCCTAAACAAGATTGATTTTAAACTCTGAATAAATTGCTCTAAAAAGAAATGCTTTTGAGAAAACTGTCCTAAACAGGAATGATTTTAAACATTGAATAAATTGCTTTAAAAAAGAAATGTTTTTGAGAAACCCGTCCTAAACAGGATTGATTTTAAACTTTAAGTAAATTGCTTTAAAGAGAAATACTTTTGAGAAAATTATCCTAAACAGGAATGATTTTAAACTTTGAATAAATTGCTTAAAAAAAGAAGCACTTTTGAGAAAACCATCCTAAACAGGAATGATTTTAAGCTTTGAATAAATTGCTTTAAAAATAAATACTTTTGAGAAAACTGTCCTAAACAGGAATGACTTTAAACTTTAAATAAATTGCTTTAAAAATAAATGCTTTTGAGAAAACTGTCCTAAATAGGATTAATTTTAAACTCTGAAGAAATTGCTTTAAAAAGAAATGCTTTTGAGAAAACTGCCATAAACAGGAATAACTTTAAACTTTAAATAAATTGCTTTAAAAAGAAATGCTTTTGAAAAAACTGTCCTAAACAGGAATGATTTTAAAATTTAAATAAATTTCTTTAAAAAGAAATGCTTTTGAGAAAACTGTCCTAAACAGGAATGACTTTAAACTTTAAATAAATTGCTTGAAAAAGAAACGCTTTTGAGACAACTGTCCTAAACAGGATGATTTTAAACTTTGAATAAATTACTTTAAAAAAGAAATGTTTTTGAGAAACCCGTCCTAAACAGGATTGATTTTAAACTCTGAATAAATTGCTTTAAAAAGAAATGCTTTTGAGAAAACTGTCCTAAACAGGAATGATTTTAAACATTGAATAAATTACCTTAAAAAAGAAATGTTTTTGAGAAACCCGTCCTAAACAGGATTGATTTTAAACTTTAAGTAAATTGCTTGAAAAAGAAACGCTTTTGAGACAACTGTCCTAAACAGGATGATTTTAAACATTGAATAAATTGCTTTAAAAAAGAAATACTTTTGAGAAACCCATCCTAAACAGGATTGATTTTAAACTTTAAATAAATTGCTTTAAAGAGAAATGCTTTTGAGAAAATTATCCTAAACATGAATGATATTAAACTTTGAATAAATTGCTTAAAAAAAGAAGCACTTTTGAGAAAACCATCGTAAACAGGAATGATTTTAAGCTTTGAATAAATTGCTTTAAAAATAAATACTTTTGAGAAAACTGTCCTAAACAGGAATTACTTTAAACTTTAAATAAATTGCTTTAAAAAGAAATGCTTTTGAGAAAACTATCCTAACTAGGATTAATTTTAAACTCTGTAGAAATTACTTTAAAAAGAAATGCTTTTAAGAAAACTGCTCTAAACAGGAATAAGTTTAAACTTTAAATAAATTGCTTTAAAAAGAAATGCTTTTGAAAAAACTGTCCTAAACAGGAATGACTTTAAACTTCAAATAAATTGCTTTAAAAAGAAATGCTTTTGAGAAAACTGTCCTAAACAGGAATGACTTTAAACTTTAAATAAATTGCTTGAAAAAGAAACGCTTTTGAGACAACTGTCCTAAACAGGAATCATTTTAAACATTGAATAAATTGCCTTAAAAAAGAAATGTTTTTGAGAAACCCGTCCTAAACAGGATTGATTTTAAACTTTAAATAAATTGCTTTAAAGAGAAATACTTTTGAGAAATTTATCCTAAACATGAATGATTTTAAACTTTGAATAAATTGCTTAAAAAAAGAAGCACTTTTGAGAAAACCATCCTAAACAGGAATGATTTTAAGCTTTGAATAAATTGCTTTAAAAATAAATACTTTTGAGAAAACTGTCCTAAACATGAATGACTTTAAACTTTAAATAAATTGCTTTAAAAAGAAATGCTTTTGAGAAAACTGTCCTAAACAGGATTAATTTTAAACTCTGAAGAAATTGCTTTAAAAAGAAATGCTTTTGAGAAAACTGCCCTAAACAGGAATAACGTTAAACTTTAAATAAATTGGTTTAAAAAGAAATGCTTTTGAAAAAACTGTCGTAAACAGGAATGACTTTAAACTTTAAATAAATTTCTTTAAAAAGAAATACTTTTGAGAAAACTGTCCTAAACAGGAATGACTTTAAACTTTAAATAAATTGCTTTAAAAAGAAACGCTTTTGAGACAACTGTCCTAAACATGATGATTTTAAACTTTGAATAAATTGCTTTAAAAAAGAAATATTTTTGAGAAAACTGTCCTAAACAGGAATGACTTTAAACTTTAAATAAATTGCTTGAAAAAGAAACGCTTTTGAGACAACTGTCCTAAACAGGAATCATTTTAAACATTGAATAAATTGCCTTAAAAAAGAAATGTTTTTGAGAAACCCGTCCTAAACAGGATTGATTTTAAACTTTAAATAAATTGCTTTAAAGAGAAATACTTTTGAGAAATTTATCCTAAACATGAATGATTTTAAACTTTGAATAAATTGCTTAAAAAAAGAAGCACTTTTGAGAAAACCATCCTAAACAGGAATGATTTTAAGCTTTGAATAAATTGCTTTAAAAATAAATACTTTTGAGAAAACTGTCCTAAACAGGAATGACTTTAAACTTTAAATAAATTGCTTTAAAAAGAAATGCTTTTGAGAAAACTGTCCTAAACAGGATTAATTTTAAACTCTGAAGAAATTGCTTTAAAAAGAAATGCTTTTGAGAAAACTGCCCTAAACAGGAATAACGTTAAACTTTAAATAAATTGGTTTAAAAAGAAATGCTTTTGAAAAAACTGTCGTAAACAGGAATGACTTTAAACTTTAAATAAATTTCTTTAAAAAGAAATACTTTTGAGAAAACTGTCCTAAACAGGAATGACTTTAAACTTTAAATAAATTGCTTTAAAAAGAAACGCTTTTGAGACAACTGTCCTAAACATGATGATTTTAAACTTTGAATAAATTGCTTTAAAAAAGAAATATTTTTGAGAAACCCGTCCTAAACAAGATTGATTTTAAACTCTGAATAAATTGCTCTAAAAAGAAATGCTTTTGAGAAAACTGTCCTAAACAGGAATGATTTTAAACATTGAATAAATTGCTTTAAAAAAGAAATGTTTTTGAGAAACCCGTCCTAAACAGGATTGATTTTAAACTTTAAGTAAATTGCTTTAAAGAGAAATACTTTTGAGAAAATTATCCTAAACAGGAATGATTTTAAACTTTGAATAAATTGCTTAAAAAAAGAAGCACTTTTGAGAAAACCATCCTAAACAGGAATGATTTTAAGCTTTGAATAAATTGCTTTAAAAATAAATACTTTTGAGAAAACTGTCCTAAACAGGAATGACTTTAAACTTTAAATAAATTGCTTTAAAAATAAATGCTTTTGAGAAAACTGTCCTAAATAGGATTAATTTTAAACTCTGAAGAAATTGCTTTAAAAAGAAATGCTTTTGAGAAAACTGCCATAAACAGGAATAACTTTAAACTTTAAATAAATTGCTTTAAAAAGAAATGCTTTTGAAAAAACTGTCCTAAACAGGAATGATTTTAAAATTTAAATAAATTTCTTTAAAAAGAAATGCTTTTGAGAAAACTGTCCTAAACAGGAATGACTTTAAACTTTAAATAAATTGCTTGAAAAAGAAACGCTTTTGAGACAACTGTCCTAAACAGGATGATTTTAAACTTTGAATAAATTACTTTAAAAAAGAAATGTTTTTGAGAAACCCGTCCTAAACAGGATTGATTTTAAACTCTGAATAAATTGCTTTAAAAAGAAATGCTTTTGAGAAAACTGTCCTAAACAGGAATGATTTTAAACATTGAATAAATTACCTTAAAAAAGAAATGTTTTTGAGAAACCCGTCCTAAACAGGATTGATTTTAAACTTTAAGTAAATTGCTTGAAAAAGAAACGCTTTTGAGACAACTGTCCTAAACAGGATGATTTTAAACATTGAATAAATTGCTTTAAAAAAGAAATACTTTTGAGAAACCCATCCTAAACAGGATTGATTTTAAACTTTAAATAAATTGCTTTAAAGAGAAATGCTTTTGAGAAAATTATCCTAAACATGAATGATATTAAACTTTGAATAAATTGCTTAAAAAAAGAAGCACTTTTGAGAAAACCATCCTAAACAGGAATGATTTTAAGCTTTGAATAAATTGCTTTAAAAATAAATACTTTTGAGAAAACTGTCCTAAACAGGAATGACTTTAAACTTTGAATAAATTGCTTTAAAAAGAAATGCTTTTGAGAATACTGTCCTAAACAGGATTGGTTTTAAACTCTGAAGAAATTGCTTTAAAAAGAAATGCTTTTGAGAAAACTGCCCTAAATAGGAATGACTTTAAACTTAAAATAAATTGATTTAAAAAGAAATGTTTTTGAAAAAACTGTCCTAAACAGGAATGACTTTAAACTTTAAATAAATTTCTTTAAAAAGAAATGCTTTTGAGAAAACTGTCCTAAATAGGAATGACTTTAAACTTTAAATAAATTGCTTTAAAAAGAAACGCTTTTGAGACAACTGTCCTAAACAGGTTGATTTTAAATTTTGAATAAATTGCTTTAAAAAAGAAATGTTTTTGAGAAACCCGTCCTAAACAGGATTGATTTTAAACTCTGAATAAGTTGCTTTAAAAAGAAATGCTTTTGAGAAAACTGTCTTAAACAGGGATGATTTTAAAAATTGAATAAATTGCTTTAAAAAAGAAATGTTTTTGAGAAACCCGTCATAAACAGGATTGATTTTAAACTTTAAATAAATTACTTTAAAGAGAAATGCTTTTGAGAAAATTATCCTAAACAGGAATGATTTTAAACTTTGAATAAATTGCTTAAAAAAAGAAGCACTTTTGAGAAAACCATCCTAAACAGAATTGATTTTAAGCTTTGAATAAATTGCTTTATAAATAAATTCTTTAGAAAAAACTATCCTAAACAGGAATAATTTTAAAACTTTGAATAAATTGCTTTAAAAAAGAAACATTTTTATGAAAGCCGTCCTAAACAGGATTGATTTTAAACTTTAAATAAATTGCTTTAAAGAGAAATGCTTTTGAGAAAATTATCCTAAACAGGAATGATTTTAAACTTTGAATAAATTGCTTTAAAAAAGAAATGTTTTTGAGAAACCCGTCTTAAACAGGATTGATTTTAAACTCTGAATAAATTGCTTCAAAAAGAAATGCTTTTGAGAAAACTGTCCTAAACAGGAATGATTTTAAACTTTGAATAAATTGCTTTAAAAAGAAACGTTTTTAAGAAAGCCGTCCTAAACAGGATTGATTTTAAACTCTGAATAAATTGCTTTAAAAAAAATGCTTTTGAGAAAACTGTCCTAAACAGGAATTATTTTAAACATTGAATAAATTGCTTTAAAAAAGAAATGTTTTTGAGAAGCCCGTCCTAAACAGGATTAATTTTAAACTTTAAGTAAATTGCTTTAAAGAGAAATGCTTTTGAGAAAATTTTCCTAAACAGGAATGATTTTAAGCTTTGAATAAATTGCTTAAAAAAAGAAGCACTTTTGAGAAAGCCATCCTAAACAGGAATGATTTTAAGCTTTGAATAAATTGCTTTAAAAATAAATGCTTTTGAAAAAACTGTCCTAAACTGGAATGATTTTAAAACTTTGAATAAATTGCTTTAAAAAAGAAACGTTTTTTAGAAACACGTCCTAAACAGGATTGATTTTAAACTTTAAATAAATTACTTTAAAGAGAAATGCTTTTGAGAAAACTATCCTAAACAGGAATGATTTTAAACTTTGAAAAATTGCTTTAAAAAAGAAATGTTTTTGAGAAACCCATCCTAAACAGGATTGATTTTAAACTCTGAATAAATTGCTTTAAAAAGTAATGCTTTTGAGAAAACAGTCCTAAACAGGAATGATTTTAAACATTGAATAAATTGCTTTAAAAAAGAAATGTTTTTGAGAAACCCGTCCTAAACAAGATTGATTTTAAACTTTAAATAAATTGCTTTAAAGAGAAATGCTTTTGAGAAATTTATGCTAAACATAAATGATTTTAAACTTTGAATAAATTGCTTAAAAAAAGAAGCACTTTTGAGAAAACCATCCTAAACAGGAATGATTTTAAGCTTTGAATAAATTGCTTTAAAAAGAAATGCTTTTGAGAAAACTGCCCTAAACAGGAATAACGTTAAACTTTAAATAAATTGGTTTAAAAAGAAATGATTTTGAAAAAACTGTCGTAAACAGGAATGACTTTAAACTTTAAATAAATTTCTTTAAAAAGAAATACTTTTGAGAAAACTGTCCTAAACAGGAATGACTTTAAACTTTAAATAAATTGCTTTAAAAAGAAACGCTTTTGAGACAACTGTCCTAAACATGATGATTTTAAACTTTGAATAAATTGCTTTAAAAAAGAAATATTTTTGAGAAATCCGTCCTAAACAAGATTGATTTTAAACTCTGAATAAATTGCTCTAAAAAGAAATGCTTTTGAGAAAACTGTCCTAAACAGGAATGATTTTAAACATTGAATAAATTGCATTAAAAAAGAAATGTTTTTTATAAACCCGTCCTAAACAGGATTGATTTTAATCTTTAAATAAATTGCTTTAAAGAGAAATGCTTTTGAGAAAATTATCCTAAACATGAATGATTTTAAACTTTGAATAAATTGCTTAAAAAAAGAAGCACTTTTGAGAAAATCATCCTAAACAGGAATGATTTTAAGCTTTGAAGAAATTGCTTTAAAAAGAAATGCTTTTGAGAAAACTGCCCTAAATAGGAATGACTTTAAACTTTAAATAAATTGCTTTAAAAAGAAATGCTTTTGAAAAAACTGTCCTAAACAGGAATGACTTTAAACTTTAAAGAAATTGCTTTAAAAAGAAATGCTTTTAAAAAAACTGTCCTAAACAGGAATGACTTTAAACTTTAAATAAATTTCTTTAAAAAGAAATGCTTTTGAGAAAACTGTCCTAAACAGGAATGACTTTAAACTTTAAATAAATTGCTTTAAAAACAAACGCTTTTGAGACAACTGTGCTAAACAGGATAATTTTAAACTTTGAATAAATTGCTTTAAAAAGAAATACTTCTGAGAAAACTGCCCTAAACAGGAATGATTTTAAACATTGAATAAATTGCTTTAAAAAAGAAATGTTTTTGAGAAACCCGTCCTAAACAGGATTGATTTTAAACTTTAAATAAATTGCTTTAAAGAGAAATGGTTTTGAGAAAATTATCCTAAACATGAATGATTTTAAACTTTGAAAAAATTGCTTAAAAAAAGAAGCACTTTTGAGAAAACCATCCTAAACAGGAATGATTTTTAGCTTTGAATAAATTGCTTTAAAAATAAATACTTTTGAGAAAACTGTCCTAAACAGGAATGACTTTAAACTTTAAATAAATTGCTCTAAAAAGAAATGCTTTTGAGAAAACTGTCCTAAACAGGATTGATTTTAAACTCGGAAGAAATTGCTTTAAAAAGAAATGCTTTTGAGAAAACTGCCCTAAATAGGAATGACTTTAAACTTAAAATAAATTGCTTTAAAAAGAAATGCTTTTGAAAAAACTGTCCTAAACAGGAATAACTTTAAACTTTAAATAAATTTCTTTAAAAAGAAATGCATTTGAGAAAACTGTCGTAAACAGGAATGACTTTAAACTTTAAATAAATTGCTTTAAAAACAAACGCTTTTTGAGACAACTGTCCTAAACAGGATGATTTTAAACTTGGAATAAATTGCTTTAAAAAAGAAATGTTTTTGAGAAACCCGTCCTAAACAGGATTGATTTTAAACTCTGAATAAATTGCTTTAAAAAGAAATGCGATTGAGAAAACTGTCCTAAACAGGAATGATTTTAAACATTGAATAAATTGCTTTAAAAAAGAAATGTTTTTGAGAAACCCGTCCTAAACAGGATTGATTTTAAACTTTAAATAAATTGCTTTAAAGAGAAATGCGATTGAGAAAACTGTCCTAAACAGGAATAATTTTAAACATTGAATAAATTGCTTTAAAAAAGAAATGTTTTTGAGAAACCCGTCCTAAACAGGATTGATTTTAAACTTTAAATAAATTGCTTTAAAGAGAAATGCTTTTGAGAAAATTATCCTAAACAGGAATGATTTTAAACTTTGAATAAATTGCTTTAAAAAAGAAATGTTTTTGAGAAACCCGTCTTAAACAGGATTGATTTTAAACTCTGAATAAATTGCTTTAAAAAGAAATGCTTTTGAGAAAACTGTCCTAAACAGGAATGATTTTAAACTTTGAATAAATTGCTTTAAAAAGAAACGTTTTTAAGAAAGCCGTCCTAAACAGGATTGATTTTAAACTCTGAATAAATTGCTTTAAAAAAAATGCTTTTGAGAAAACTGTCCTAAACAGGAATTATTTTAAACATTGAATAAATTGCTTTAAAAAAGAAATGTTTTTGAGAAGCCCGTCCTAAACAGGATTAATTTTAAACTTTAAGTAAATTGCTTTAAAGAGAAATGCTTTTGAGAAAATTTTCCTAAACAGGAATGATTTTAAGCTTTGAATAAATTGCTTAAAAAAAGAAGCACTTTTGAGAAAGCCATCCTAAACAGGAATGATTTTAAGCTTTGAATAAATTGCTTTAAAAATAAATGCTTTTGAAAAAACTGTCCTAAACAGGAATGACTTTAAACTTTAAATAAATTGCTTTAAAAATAAATTCTTTTGAGAAAACTGTCCTAAATAGGATTAATTTTAAACTCTGAAGAAATTGCTTTAAAAAGAAATGCTTTTGAGAAAACTGCCATAAACAGGAATAACTTTAAACTTTAAATAAATTGCTTTAAAAAGAAATGCTTTTGAAAAAACTGTCCTAAACAGGAATGATTTTAAAATTTAAATAAATTTCTTTAAAAAGAAATGCTTTTGAGAAAACTGTCCTAAACAGGAATGACTTTAAACTTTAAATAAATTGCTTGAAAAAGAAACGCTTTTGAGACAACTGTCCTAAACAGGATGATTTTAAACTTTGAATAAATTACTTTAAAAAAGAAATGTTTTTGAGAAACCCGTCCTAAACAGGATTGATTTTAAACTCTGAATAAATTGCTTTAAAAAGAAATGCTTTTGAGAAAACTGTCCTAAACAGGAATGATTTTAAACATTGAATAAATTACCTTAAAAAAGAAATGTTTTTGAGAAACCCGTCCTAAACAGGATTGATTTTAAACTTTAAGTAAATTGCTTGAAAAAGAAACGCTTTTGAGACAACTGTCCTAAACAGGATGATTTTAAACATTGAATAAATTGCTTTAAAAAAGAAATACTTTTGAGAAACCCATCCTAAACAGGATTGATTTTAAACTTTAAATAAATTGCTTTAAAGAGAAATGCTTTTGAGAAAATTATCCTAAACATGAATGATATTAAACTTTGAATAAATTGCTTAAAAAAAGAAGCACTTTTGAGAAAACCATCGTAAACAGGAATGATTTTAAGCTTTGAATAAATTGCTTTAAAAATAAATACTTTTGAGAAAACTGTCCTAAACAGGAATTACTTTAAACTTTAAATAAATTGCTTTAAAAAGAAATGCTTTTGAGAAAACTATCCTAACTAGGATTAATTTTAAACTCTGTAGAAATTACTTTAAAAAGAAATGCTTTTAAGAAAACTGCTCTAAACAGGAATAAGTTTAAACTTTAAATAAATTGCTTTAAAAAGAAATGCTTTTGAAAAAACTGCTCTAAACAGGAATGACTTTAAACTTCAAATAAATTGCTTTAAAAAGAAATGCTTTTGAGAAAACTGTCCTAAACAGGAATGACTTTAAACTTTAAATAAATTGCTTGAAAAAGAAACGCTTTTGAGACAACTGTCCTAAACAGGAATCATTTTAAACATTGAATAAATTGCCTTAAAAAAGAAATGTTTTTGAGAAACCCGTCCTAAACAGGATTGATTTTAAACTTTAAATAAATTGCTTTAAAGAGAAATACTTTTGAGAAATTTATCCTAAACATGAATGATTTTAAACTTTGAATAAATTGCTTAAAAAAAGAAGCACTTTTGAGAAAACCATCCTAAACAGGAATGATTTTAAGCTTTGAATAAATTGCTTTAAAAATAAATACTTTTGAGAAAACTGTCCTAAACAGGAATGACTTTAAACTTTAAATAAATTGCTTTAAAAAGAAATGCTTTTGAGAAATTGTCCTAAACAGGATTAATTTTAAACTCTGAAGAAATTGCTTTAAAAAGAAATGCTTTTGAGAAAACTGCCCTAAACAGGAATAACGTTAAACTTTAAATAAATTGGTTTAAAAAGAAATGCTTTTGAAAAAACTGTCGTAAACAGGAATGACTTTAAACTTTAAATAAATTTCTTTAAAAAGAAATACTTTTGAGAAAACTGTCCTAAACAGGAATGACTTTAAACTTTAAATAAATTGCTTTAAAAAGAAACGCTTTTGAGACAACTGTCCTAAACATGATGATTTTAAACTTTGAATAAATTGCTTTAAAAAAGAAATATTTTTGAGAAAACTGTCCTAAACAGGAATGACTTTAAACTTTAAATAAATTGCTTGAAAAAGAAACGCTTTTGAGACAACTGTCCTAAACAGGAATCATTTTAAACATTGAATAAATTGCCTTAAAAAAGAAATGTTTTTGAGAAACCCGTCCTAAACAGGATTGATTTTAAACTTTAAATAAATTGCTTTAAAGAGAAATACTTTTGAGAAATTTATCCTAAACATGAATGATTTTAAACTTTGAATAAATTGCTTAAAAAAAGAAGCACTTTTGAGAAAACCATCCTAAACAGGAATGATTTTAAGCTTTGAATAAATTGCTTTAAAAATAAATACTTTTGAGAAAACTGTCCTAAACAGGAATGACTTTAAACTTTAAATAAATTGCTTTAAAAAGAAATGCTTTTGAGAAAACTGTCCTAAACAGGATTAATTTTAAACTCTGAAGAAATTGCTTTAAAAAGAAATGCTTTTGAGAAAACTGCCCTAAACAGGAATAACGTTAAACTTTAAATAAATTGGTTTAAAAAGAAATGCTTTTGAAAAAACTGTCGTAAACAGGAATGACTTTAAACTTTAAATAAATTTCTTTAAAAAGAAATACTTTTGAGAAAACTGTCCTAAACAGGAATGACTTTAAACTTTAAATAAATTGCTTTAAAAAGAAACGCTTTTGAGACAACTGTCCTAAACATGATGATTTTAAACTTTGAATAAATTGCTTTAAAAAAGAAATATTTTTGAGAAAACTGTCCTAAACAGGAATGACTTTAAACTTTAAATAAATTGCTTGAAAAAGAAACGCTTTTGAGACAACTGTCCTAAACAGGAATCATTTTAAACATTGAATAAATTGCCTTAAAAAAGAAATGTTTTTGAGAAACCCGTCCTAAACAGGATTGATTTTAAACTTTAAATAAATTGCTTTAAAGAGAAATACTTTTGAGAAATTTATCCTAAACATGAATGATTTTAAACTTTGAATAAATTGCTTAAAAAAAGAAGCACTTTTGAGAAAACCATCCTAAACAGGAATGATTTTAAGCTTTGAATAAATTGCTTTAAAAATAAATACTTTTGAGAAAACTGTCCTAAACAGGAATGACTTTAAACTTTAAATAAATTGCTTTAAAAAGAAATGCTTTTGAGAAAACTGTCCTAAACAGGATTAATTTTAAACTCTGAAGAAATTGCTTTAAAAAGAAATGCTTTTGAGAAAACTGCCCTAAACAGGAATAACGTTAAACTTTAAATAAATTGGTTTAAAAAGAAATGCTTTTGAAAAAACTGTCGTAAACAGGAATGACTTTAAACTTTAAATAAATTTCTTTAAAAAGAAATACTTTTGAGAAAACTGTCCTAAACAGGAATGACTTTAAACTTTAAATAAATTGCTTTAAAAAGAAACGCTTTTGAGACAACTGTCCTAAACATGATGATTTTAAACTTTGAATAAATTGCTTTAAAAAAGAAATATTTTTGAGAAACCCGTCCTAAACAAGATTGATTTTAAACTCTGAATAAATTGCTCTAAAAAGAAATGCTTTTGAGAAAACTGTCCTAAACAGGAATGATTTTAAACATTGAATAAATTGCTTTAAAAAAGAAATGTTTTTGAGAAACCCGTCCTAAACAGGATTGATTTTAAACTTTAAGTAAATTGCTTTAAAGAGAAATACTTTTGAGAAAATTATCCTAAACAGGAATGATTTTAAACTTTGAATAAATTGCTTAAAAAAAGAAGCACTTTTGAGAAAACCATCCTAAACAGGAATGATTTTAAGCTTTGAATAAATTGCTTTAAAAATAAATACTTTTGAGAAAACTGTCCTAAACAGGAATGACTTTAAACTTTAAATAAATTGCTTTAAAAATAAATGCTTTTGAGAAAACTGTCCTAAATAGGATTAATTTTAAACTCTGAAGAAATTGCTTTAAAAAGAAATGCTTTTGAGAAAACTGCCATAAACAGGAATAACTTTAAACTTTAAATAAATTGCTTTAAAAAGAAATGCTTTTGAAAAAACTGTCCTAAACAGGAATGATTTTAAAATTTAAATAAATTTCTTTAAAAAGAAATGCTTTTGAGAAAACTGTCCTAAACAGGAATGACTTTAAACTTTAAATAAATTGCTTGAAAAAGAAACGCTTTTGAGACAACTGTCCTAAACAGGATGATTTTAAACTTTGAATAAATTACTTTAAAAAAGAAATGTTTTTGAGAAACCCGTCCTAAACAGGATTGATTTTAAACTCTGAATAAATTGCTTTAAAAAGAAATGCTTTTGAGAAAACTGTCCTAAACAGGAATGATTTTAAACATTGAATAAATTACCTTAAAAAAGAAATGTTTTTGAGAAACCCGTCCTAAACAGGATTGATTTTAAACTTTAAGTAAATTGCTTGAAAAAGAAACGCTTTTGAGACAACTGTCCTAAACAGGATGATTTTAAACATTGAATAAATTGCTTTAAAAAAGAAATACTTTTGAGAAACCCATCCTAAACAGGATTGATTTTAAACTTTAAATAAATTGCTTTAAAGAGAAATGCTTTTGAGAAAATTATCCTAAACATGAATGATATTAAACTTTGAATAAATTGCTTAAAAAAAGAAGCACTTTTGAGAAAACCATCCTAAACAGGAATGATTTTAAGCTTTGAATAAATTGCTTTAAAAATAAATACTTTTGAGAAAACTGTCCTAAACAGGAATGACTTTAAACTTTGAATAAATTGCTTTAAAAAGAAATGCTTTTGAGAATACTGTCCTAAACAGGATTGGTTTTAAACTCTGAAGAAATTGCTTTAAAAAGAAATGCTTTTGAGAAAACTGCCCTAAATAGGAATGACTTTAAACTTAAAATAAATTGATTTAAAAAGAAATGTTTTTGAAAAAACTGTCCTAAACAGGAATGACTTTAAACTTTAAATAAATTTCTTTAAAAAGAAATGCTTTTGAGAAAACTGTCCTAAATAGGAATGACTTTAAACTTTAAATAAATTGCTTTAAAAAGAAACGCTTTTGAGACAACTGTCCTAAACAGGTTGATTTTAAATTTTGAATAAATTGCTTTAAAAAAGAAATGTTTTTGAGAAACCCGTCCTAAACAGGATTGATTTTAAACTCTGAATAAGTTGCTTTAAAAAGAAATGCTTTTGAGAAAACTGTCTTAAACAGGGATGATTTTAAAAATTGAATAAATTGCTTTAAAAAAGAAATGTTTTTGAGAAACCCGTCATAAACAGGATTGATTTTAAACTTTAAATAAATTACTTTAAAGAGAAATGCTTTTGAGAAAATTATCCTAAACAGGAATGATTTTAAACTTTGAATAAATTGCTTAAAAAAAGAAGCACTTTTGAGAAAACCATCCTAAACAGAATTGATTTTAAGCTTTGAATAAATTGCTTTATAAATAAATTCTTTAGAAAAAACTATCCTAAACAGGAATAATTTTAAAACTTTGAATAAATTGCTTTAAAAAAGAAACATTTTTATGAAAGCCGTCCTAAACAGGATTGATTTTAAACTTTAAATAAATTGCTTTAAAGAGAAATGCTTTTGAGAAAATTATCCTAAACAGGAATGATTTTAAACTTTGAATAAATTGCTTTAAAAAAGAAATGTTTTTGAGAAACCCGTCTTAAACAGGATTGATTTTAAACTCTGAATAAATTGCTTCAAAAAGAAATGCTTTTGAGAAAACTGTCCTAAACAGGAATGATTTTAAACTTTGAATAAATTGCTTTAAAAAGAAACGTTTTTAAGAAAGCCGTCCTAAACAGGATTGATTTTAAACTCTGAATAAATTGCTTTAAAAAAAATGCTTTTGAGAAAACTGTCCTAAACAGGAATTATTTTAAACATTGAATAAATTGCTTTAAAAAAGAAATGTTTTTGAGAAGCCCGTCCTAAACAGGATTGATTTTAAACTCTGAATAAATTGCTTTAAAAAGAAATGCTTTTGAGAAAACTGTCCTAAACAGGAATGATTTTAAACATTGAATAAATTACCTTAAAAAAGAAATGTTTTTGAGAAACCCGTCCTAAACAGGATTGATTTTAAACTTTAAGTAAATTGCTTGAAAAAGAAACGCTTTTGAGACAACTGTCCTAAACAGGATGATTTTAAACATTGAATAAATTGCTTTAAAAAAGAAATACTTTTGAGAAACCCATCCTAAACAGGATTGATTTTAAACTTTAAATAAATTGCTTTAAAGAGAAATGCTTTTGAGAAAATTATCCTAAACATGAATGATATTAAACTTTGAATAAATTGCTTAAAAAAAGAAGCACTTTTGAGAAAACCATCCTAAACAGGAATGATTTTAAGCTTTGAATAAATTGCTTTAAAAATAAATACTTTTGAGAAAACTGTCCTAAACAGGAATGACTTTAAACTTTGAATAAATTGCTTTAAAAAGAAATGCTTTTGAGAATACTGTCCTAAACAGGATTGGTTTTAAACTCTGAAGAAATTGCTTTAAAAAGAAATGCTTTTGAGAAAACTGCCCTAAATAGGAATGACTTTAAACTTAAAATAAATTGATTTAAAAAGAAATGTTTTTGAAAAAACTGTCCTAAACAGGAATGACTTTAAACTTTAAATAAATTTCTTTAAAAAGAAATGCTTTTGAGAAAACTGTCCTAAATAGGAATGACTTTAAACTTTAAATAAATTGCTTTAAAAAGAAACGCTTTTGAGACAACTGTCCTAAACAGGTTGATTTTAAATTTTGAATAAATTGCTTTAAAAAAGAAATGTTTTTGAGAAACCCGTCCTAAACAGGATTGATTTTAAACTCTGAATAAGTTGCTTTAAAAAGAAATGCTTTTGAGAAAACTGTCTTAAACAGGGATGATTTTAAAAATTGAATAAATTGCTTTAAAAAAGAAATGTTTTTGAGAAACCCGTCATAAACAGGATTGATTTTAAACTTTAAATAAATTACTTTAAAGAGAAATGCTTTTGAGAAAATTATCCTAAACAGGAATGATTTTAAACTTTGAATAAATTGCTTAAAAAAAGAAGCACTTTTGAGAAAACCATCCTAAACAGAATTGATTTTAAGCTTTGAATAAATTGCTTTATAAATAAATTCTTTAGAAAAAACTATCCTAAACAGGAATAATTTTAAAACTTTGAATAAATTGCTTTAAAAAAGAAACATTTTTATGAAAGCCGTCCTAAACAGGATTGATTTTAAACTTTAAATAAATTGCTTTAAAGAGAAATGCTTTTGAGAAAATTATCCTAAACAGGAATGATTTTAAACTTTGAATAAATTGCTTTAAAAAAGAAATGTTTTTGAGAAACCCGTCTTAAACAGGATTGATTTTAAACTCTGAATAAATTGCTTCAAAAAGAAATGCTTTTGAGAAAACTGTCCTAAACAGGAATGATTTTAAACTTTGAATAAATTGCTTTAAAAAGAAACGTTTTTAAGAAAGCCGTCCTAAACAGGATTGATTTTAAACTCTGAATAAATTGCTTTAAAAAAAATGCTTTTGAGAAAACTGTCCTAAACAGGAATTATTTTAAACATTGAATAAATTGCTTTAAAAAAGAAATGTTTTTGAGAAGCCCGTCCTAAACAGGATTAATTTTAAACTTTAAGTAAATTGCTTTAAAGAGAAATGCTTTTGAGAAAATTTTCCTAAACAGGAATGATTTTAAGCTTTGAATAAATTGCTTAAAAAAAGAAGCACTTTTGAGAAAGCCATCCTAAACAGGAATGATTTTAAGCTTTGAATAAATTGCTTTAAAAATAAATGCTTTTGAAAAAACTGTCCTAAACTGGAATGATTTTAAAACTTTGAATAAATTGCTTTAAAAAAGAAACGTTTTTTAGAAACACGTCCTAAACAGGATTGATTTTAAACTTTAAATAAATTACTTTAAAGAGAAATGCTTTTGAGAAAACTATCCTAAACAGGAATGATTTTAAACTTTGAAAAATTGCTTTAAAAAAGAAATGTTTTTGAGAAACCCATCCTAAACAGGATTGATTTTAAACTCTGAATAAATTGCTTTAAAAAGTAATGCTTTTGAGAAAACAGTCCTAAACAGGAATGATTTTAAACATTGAATAAATTGCTTTAAAAAAGAAATGTTTTTGAGAAACCCGTCCTAAACAAGATTGATTTTAAACTTTAAATAAATTGCTTTAAAGAGAAATGCTTTTGAGAAATTTATGCTAAACATAAATGATTTTAAACTTTGAATAAATTGCTTAAAAAAAGAAGCACTTTTGAGAAAACCATCTTAAACAGGAATGATTTTAAGCTTTGAATAAATTGCTTTAAAAAGAAATGCTTTTGAGAAAACTGCCCTAAACAGGAATAACGTTAAACTTTAAATAAATTGGTTTAAAAAGAAATGATTTTGAAAAAACTGTCGTAAACAGGAATGACTTTAAACTTTAAATAAATTTCTTTAAAAAGAAATACTTTTGAGAAAACTGTCCTAAACAGGAATGACTTTAAACTTTAAATAAATTGCTTTAAAAAGAAACGCTTTTGAGACAACTGTCCTAAACATGATGATTTTAAACTTTGAATAAATTGCTTTAAAAAAGAAATATTTTTGAGAAATCCGTCCTAAACAAGATTGATTTTAAACTCTGAATAAATTGCTCTAAAAAGAAATGCTTTTGAGAAAACTGTCCTAAACAGGAATGATTTTAAACATTGAATAAATTGCATTAAAAAAGAAATGTTTTTTATAAACCCGTCCTAAACAGGATTGATTTTAATCTTTAAATAAATTGCTTTAAAGAGAAATGCTTTTGAGAAAATTATCCTAAACATGAATGATTTTAAACTTTGAATAAATTGCTTAAAAAAAGAAGCACTTTTGAGAAAATCATCCTAAACAGGAATGATTTTAAGCTTTGAAGAAATTGCTTTAAAAAGAAATGCTTTTGAGAAAACTGCCCTAAATAGGAATGACTTTAAACTTTAAATAAATTGCTTTAAAAAGAAATGCTTTTGAAAAAACTGTCCTAAACAGGAATGACTTTAAACTTTAAAGAAATTGCTTTAAAAAGAAATGCTTTTAAAAAAACTGTCCTAAACAGGAATGACTTTAAACTTTAAATAAATTTCTTTAAAAAGAAATGCTTTTGAGAAAACTGTCCTAAACAGGAATGACTTTAAACTTTAAATAAATTGCTTTAAAAACAAACGCTTTTGAGACAACTGTGCTAAACAGGATAATTTTAAACTTTGAATAAATTGCTTTAAAAAGAAATACTTCTGAGAAAACTGCCCTAAACAGGAATGATTTTAAACATTGAATAAATTGCTTTAAAAAAGAAATGTTTTTGAGAAACCCGTCCTAAACAGGATTGATTTTAAACTTTAAATAAATTGCTTTAAAGAGAAATGGTTTTGAGAAAATTATCCTAAACATGAATGATTTTAAACTTTGAAAAAATTGCTTAAAAAAAGAAGCACTTTTGAGAAAACCATCCTAAACAGGAATGATTTTTAGCTTTGAATAAATTGCTTTAAAAATAAATACTTTTGAGAAAACTGTCCTAAACAGGAATGACTTTAAACTTTAAATAAATTGCTCTAAAAAGAAATGCTTTTGAGAAAACTGTCCTAAACAGGATTGATTTTAAACTCGGAAGAAATTGCTTTAAAAAGAAATGCTTTTGAGAAAACTGCCCTAAATAGGAATGACTTTAAACTTAAAATAAATTGCTTTAAAAAGAAATGCTTTTGAAAAAACTGTCCTAAACAGGAATAACTTTAAACTTTAAATAAATTTCTTTAAAAAGAAATGCATTTGAGAAAACTGTCGTAAACAGGAATGACTTTAAACTTTAAATAAATTGCTTTAAAAACAAACGCTTTTTGAGACAACTGTCCTAAACAGGATGATTTTAAACTTGGAATAAATTGCTTTAAAAAAGAAATGTTTTTGAGAAACCCGTCCTAAACAGGATTGATTTTAAACTCTGAATAAATTGCTTTAAAAAGAAATGCGATTGAGAAAACTGTCCTAAACAGGAATGATTTTAAACATTGAATAAATTGCTTTAAAAAAGAAATGTTTTTGAGAAACCCGTCCTAAACAGGATTGATTTTAAACTTTAAATAAATTGCTTTAAAGAGAAATGCGATTGAGAAAACTGTCCTAAACAGGAATGATTTTAAACATTGAATAAATTGCTTTAAAAAAGAAATGTTTTTGAGAAACCCGTCCTAAACAGGATTGATTTTAAACTTTAAATAAATTGCTTTAAAGAGAAATGCTTTTGAGAAAATTATCCTAAACAGGAATGATTTTAAACTTTGAATAAATTGCTTTAAAAAAGAAATGTTTTTGAGAAACCCGTCTTAAACAGGATTGATTTTAAACTCTGAATAAATTGCTTTAAAAAGAAATGCTTTTGAGAAAACTGTCCTAAACAGGAATGATTTTAAACTTTGAATAAATTGCTTTAAAAAGAAACGTTTTTAAGAAAGCCGTCCTAAACAGGATTGATTTTAAACTCTGAATAAATTGCTTTAAAAAAAATGCTTTTGAGAAAACTGTCCTAAACAGGAATTATTTTAAACATTGAATAAATTGCTTTAAAAAAGAAATGTTTTTGAGAAGCCCGTCCTAAACAGGATTAATTTTAAACTTTAAGTAAATTGCTTTAAAGAGAAATGCTTTTGAGAAAATTTTCCTAAACAGGAATGATTTTAAGCTTTGAATAAATTGCTTAAAAAAAGAAGCACTTTTGAGAAAGCCATCCTAAACAGGAATGATTTTAAGCTTTGAATAAATTGCTTTAAAAATAAATGCTTTTGAAAAAACTGTCCTAAACTGGAATGATTTTAAAACTTTGAATAAATTGCTTTAAAAAAGAAACGTTTTTTAGAAACACGTCCTAAACAGGATTGATTTTAAACTTTAAATAAATTACTTTAAAGAGAAATGCTTTTGAGAAAACTATCCTAAACAGGAATGATTTTAAACTTTGAAAAATTGCTTTAAAAAAGAAATGTTTTTGAGAAACCCCTCCTAAACAGGATTGATTTTAAACTCTGAATAAATTGCTTTAAAAAGTAATGCTTTTGAGAAAACAGTCCTAAACAGGAATGATTTTAAACATTGAATAAATTGCTTTAAAAAAGAAATGTTTTTGAGAAACCCATCCTAAACAAGATTGATTTTAAACTTTAAATAAATTGCTTTAAAGAGAAATGCTTTTGAGAAATTTATGCTAAACATAAATGATTTTAAACTTTGAATAAATTGCTTAAAAAAAGAAGCACTTTTGAGAAAACCATCCTAAACAGGAATGATTTTAAGCTTTGAATAAATTGCTTTAAAAAGAAATGCTTTTGAGAAAACTGCCCTAAACAGGAATAACGTTAAACTTTAAATAAATTGGTTTAAAAAGAAATGATTTTGAAAAAACTGTCGTAAACAGGAATGACTTTAAACTTTAAATAAATTTCTTTAAAAAGAAATACTTTTGAGAAAACTGTCCTAAACAGGAATGACTTTAAACTTTAAATAAATTGCTTTAAAAAGAAACGCTTTTGAGACAACTGTCCTAAACATGATGATTTTAAACTTTGAATAAATTGCTTTAAAAAAGAAATATTTTTGAGAAATCCGTCCTAAACAAGATTGATTTTAAACTCTGAATAAATTGCTCTAAAAAGAAATGCTTTTGAGAAAACTGTCCTAAACAGGAATGATTTTAAACATTGAATAAATTGCATTAAAAAAGAAATGTTTTTTATAAACCCGTCCTAAACAGTATTGATTTTAATCTTTAAATAAATTGCTTTAAAGAGAAATGCTTTTGAGAAAATTATCCTAAACATGAATGATTTTAAACTTTGAATAAATTGCTTAAAAAAAGAAGCACTTTTGAGAAAATCATCCTAAACAGGAATGATTTTAAGCTTTGAAGAAATTGCTTTAAAAAGAAATGCTTTTGAGAAAACTGCCCTAAATAGGAATGACTTTAAACTTTAAATAAATTGCTTTAAAAAGAAATGCTTTTGAAAAAACTGTCCTAAACAGGAATGACTTTAAACTTTAAAGAAATTGCTTTAAAAAGAAATGCTTTTAAAAAAACTGTCCTAAACAGGAATGACTTTAAACTTTAAATAAATTTCTTTAAAAAGAAATGCTTTTGAGAAAACTGTCCTAAACAGGAATGACTTTAAACTTTAAATAAATTGCTTTAAAAACAAACGCTTTTGAGACAACTGTGCTAAACAGGATAATTTTAAACTTTGAATAAATTGCTTTAAAAAAGAAATATTTTTGAGAAACCCCTCCTAAACAGGATTGATTTTAAACTCTGAATAAAGTGCTTTAAAAAGAAATACTTCTGAGAAAACTGCCCTAAACAGGAATGATTTTAAACATTGAATAAATTGCTTTAAAAAAGAAATGTTTTTGAGAAACCCGTCCTAAACAGGATTGATTTTAAACTTTAAATAAATTGCTTTAAAGAGAAATGGTTTTGAGAAAATTATCCTAAACATGAATGATTTTAAACTTTGAAAAAATTGCTTAAAAAAAGAAACACTTTTGAGAAAACCATCCTAAACAGGAATGATTTTTAGCTTTGAATAAATTGCTTTAAAAATAAATACTTTTGAGAAAACTGTCCTAAACAGGAATGACTTTAAACTTTAAATAAATTGCTCTAAAAAGAAATGCTTTTGAGAAAACTGTCCTAAACAGGATTGATTTTAAACTCGGAAGAAATTGCTTTAAAAAGAAATGCTTTTGAGAAAACTGCCCTAAATAGGAATGACTTTAAACTTAAAATAAATTGCTTTAAAAAGAAATGCTTTTGAAAAAACTGTCCTAAACAGGAATAACTTTAAACTTTAAATAAATTTCTTTAAAAAGAAATGCATTTGAGAAAACTGTCGTAAACAGGAATGACTTTAAACTTTAAATAAATTGCTTTAAAAACAAACGCTTTTTGAGACAACTGTCCTAAACAGGATGATTTTAAACTTGGAATAAATTGCTTTAAAAAAGAAATGTTTTTGAGAAACCCGTCCTAAACAGGATTTATTTTAAACTCTGAATAAATTGCTTTAAAAAGAAATGCGATTGAGAAAACTGTCCTAAACAGGAATGATTTTAAACATTGAATAAATTGCTTTAAAAAAGAAATGTTTTTGAGAAACCCGTCCTAAACAGGATTGATTTTAAACTTTAAATAAATTGCTTTAAAGAGAAATGCGATTGAGAAAACTGTCCTAAACAGGAATGATTTTAAACATTGAATAAATTGCTTTAAAAAAGAAATGTTTTTGAGAAACCCGTCCTAAACAAGATTGATTTTAAACTTTAAATAAATTGCTTTAAAGAGAAATGCTTTTGAGAAATTTATGCTAAACATGAATGATTTTAAACTTTGAATAAATTGCTTAAAAAAAGAAGCACTTTTGAGAAAACAATCCTAAACAGGAATGATTTTAAGCTTTGAATAAATTGCTTTAAAAATAAATACTTTTGAGAAAACTGTCCTAAACAGGAATGACTTTAAACTTTAAATAAATTGCTTTAAAAAGAAATGCTTTTGAGAAAACTGTCCTAAACAGGATTAATTTTAAACTCTGAAGAAATTGCTTTAAAAAGAAATGCTTTTGAGAAAACTGCCCTAAACAGGAATAACGTTAAACTTTAAATAAATTGGTTTAAAAAGAAATGCTTTTGAAAAAACTGTCGTAAACAGGAATGACTTTAAACTTTAAATAAATTTCTTTAAAAAGAAATACTTTTGAGAAAACTGTCCTAAACAGGAATGACTTTAAACTTTAAATAAATTGCTTTAAAAAGAAACGCTTTTGAGACAACTGTCCTAAACATGATGATTTTAAACTTTGAATAAATTGCTTTAAAAAAGAAATATTTTTGAGAAACCCGTCCTAAACAAGATTGATTTTAAACTCTGAATAAATTGCTCTAAAAAGAAATGCTTTTGAGAAAACTGTCCTAAACAGGAATGATTTTAAACATTGAATAAATTGCTTTAAAAAAGAAATGTTTTTGATAAACCCGTCCTAAACAGGATTGATTTTAATCTTTAAATAAATTGCTTTAAAGAGAAATGCTTTTGAGAAAATTATCCTAAACATGAATGATTTTAAACTTTGAATAAATTGCTTAAAAAAAGAAGCACTTTTGAGAAAATCATCCTAAACAGGAATGATTTTAAGCTTTGAAGAAATTGCTTTAAAAAGAAATGCTTTTGAGAAAACTGCCCTAAATAGGAATGACTTTAAACTTTAAATAAATTGCTTTAAAAAGAAATGCTTTTGAAAAAACTGTCCTAAACAGGAATGACTTTAAACTTTAAAGAAATTGCTTTAAAAAGAAATGCTTTTGAAAAAACTGTCCTAAACAGGAATGACTTTAAACTTTAAATAAATTTCTTTAAAAAGAAATGCTTTTGAGAAAACTGTCCTAAACAGGAATGACTTTAAACTTTAAATAAATTGCTTTAAAAACAAACGCTTTTGAGACAACTGTGCTAAACAGGATAATTTTAAACTTTGAATAAATTGCTTTAAAAAAGAAATATTTTTGAGAAACCCCTCCTAAACAGGATTGATTTTAAACTCTGAATAAATTGCTTTAAAAAGAAATACTTCTGAGAAAACTGTCCTAAACAGGAATGATTTTAAACATTGAATAAATTGCTTTAAAAAAGAAATGTTTTTGAGAAACCCGTCCTAAACAGGATTGATTTTAAACTTTAAATAAATTGCTTTAAAGAGAAATGCTTTTGAGAAAACTGCCCTAAATAGAAATGACTTTAAACTTAAAATAAATTGCTTTAAAAAGAAATGCTTTTGAAAAAACTGTCCTAAACAGGAATAACTTTAAACTTTAAATAAATTTCTTTAAAAAGAAATGCTTTTGAGAAAACTGTCGTAAACAGGAATGACTTTAAACTTTAAATAAATTGCTTTAAAAACAAACGCTTTTTGAGACAACTGTCCTAAACAGGATGATTTTAAACTTGGAATAAATTACTTTAAAAAAGAAATGTTTTTGAGAAACCCGCCCTAAACAGGATTGATTTTAAACTCTGAATAAATTGCTTTAAAAAGAAATGCGATTGAGAAAACTGTCCTAAACAGGAATGATTTTAAACATTGAATAAATTGCTTTAAAAAAGAAATGTTTTTGAGAAACCCGTCCTAAACATGATTGATTTTAAACTTTAAATAAATTGCTTTAAAGAGAAATGCTTTTGAGAAAATTATCTTAAACAGGAATGATTTTAAACTTTGAATAAATTGCTTAAAAAAAGAAGCACTTTTGAGAAAACCATCCTAAACAGGATTGATTTTAAGCTTTGAATAAATTGCTTTAAAAATAAATGCTTTTGAAAAAACTATCCTAAACATGAATGATTTTAAAACTTTGAATAAATTGCTTTAAAAAAGAAACGTTTTTGAGAAAGCCGTCCTAACAAGATTGATTTTAAACTTTAAATAAATTGCTTTAAAGAGAAATGCTTTTGAGAAAACTATCCTAAATAGGAATGATTTTAAACTTTGAATAAATTCCTTTAAAAAAGAAATGTTTTTGAGAAACCCGACCTAAACAGGATTGATTTTACACTCTGAATAAATTGCTTTAAAAAGAAATGCTTTTGAGAAAACTGTCCTAAACAGGAATGATTTTAAACTTTGAATAAATTGCTTTAAAAAAGAAATCTTTTTGAGAAACCCGTCCTAAACAGGATTGATTTTAAACTTTAAATAAATTGCTTTAAAGAGAAATGCTTTTGAGAAAATTATCCTAAACAGGAATGATTTTAAACTTTGAATAAATTGCTTTAAAAAAGAAATGTTGTTGAGAAACCCGTCCTAAACAGGATTGATTTTAAACTCTGAATAAATTGCTTTAAAAAGTAATGCTTTTGAGAAAACTGTCCTAAACAGGAATGATTTTAAACATTGAATAAATTGCTTTAAAAAAGAAATGTTTTTGAGAAACCCGTCCTAAACAAGATTGATTTTAAACTTTAAATAAATTGCTTTAAAGAGAAATGCTTTTGAGAAATTTATGCTAAACATGAATGATTTTAAACTTTGAATAAATTGCTTAAAAAAAGAAGCACTTTTGAGAAAACCATCCTAAACAGGAATGATTTTAAGCTTTGAATAAATTGCTTTAAAAATAAATACTTTTGAGAAAACTGTCCTAAACAGGAATGACTTTAAACTTTAAATAAATTGCTTTAAAAAGAAATGCTTTTGAGAAAACTGTCCTAAACATGATTAATTTTAAACTCTGAAGAAATTGCTTTAAAAAGAAATGCTTTTGAGAAAACTGCCCTAAACAGGAATAACGTTAAACTTTAAATAAATTGGTTTAAAAAGAAATGCTTTTGAAAAAACTGTCGTAAACAGGAATGACTTTAAACTTTAAATAAATTTCTTTAAAAAGAAATACTTTTGAGAAAACTGTCCTAAACAGGAATGACTTTAAACTTTAAATAAATTGCTTTAAAAAGAAACGCTTTTGAGACAACTGTCCTAAACATGATGATTTTAAACTTTGAATAAATTGCTTTAAAAAAGAAATATTTTTGAGAAACCCGTCCTAAACAAGATTGATTTTAAACTCTGAATAAATTGCTCTAAAAAGAAATGCTTTTGAGAAAACTGTCCTAAACAGGAATGATTTTAAACATTGAATAAATTACTTTAAAAAAGAAATGTTTTTGATAAACCCGTCCTAAACAGGATTGATTTTAATCTTTAAATAAATTGCTTTAAAGAGAAATGCTTTTGAGAAAATTATCCTAAACATGAATGATTTTAAACTTTGAATAAATTGCTTAAAAAAAGAAGCACTTTTGAGAAAATCATCCTAAACAGGAATGATTTTAAGCTTTGAAGAAATTGCTTTAAAAAGAAATGCTTTTGAGAAAACTGCCCTAAATAGGAATGACTTTAAACTTTAAATAAATTGCTTTAAAAAGAAATGCTTTTGAAAAAACTGTCCTAAACAGGAATGACTTTAAACTTTAAAGAAATTGTTTTAAAAAGAAATGCTTTTGAAAAAACTGTCCTAAACAGGAATGACTTTAAACTTTAAATAAATTTCTTTAAAAAGAAATGCTTTTGAGAAAACTGTCCTAAACAGGAATGACTTTAAACTTTAAATAAATTGCTTTAAAAACAAACGCTTTTGAGACAACTGTGCTAAACAGGATAATTTTAAACTTTGAATAAATTGCTTTAAAAAAGAAATATTTTTGAGAAACCCCTCCTAAACAGGATTGATTTTAAACTCTGAATAAATTGCTTTAAAAAGAAATACTTCTGAGAAAACTGTCCTAAACAGGAATGATTTTAAACATTGAATAAATTGCTTTAAAAAAGAAATGTTTTTGAGAAACCCGTCCTAAACAGGATTGATTTTAAACTTTAAATAAATTGCTTTAAAGAGAAATGCTTTTGAGAAAATTATCCTAAACATGAATGATTTTAAACTTTGAAAAAATTGCTTAAAAAAAGAAGCACTTTTGAGAAAACCATCCTAAACAGGAATGATTTTTAGCTTTGAATAAATTGCTTTAAAAATAAATACTTTTGAGAAAACTGTCCTAAACAGGAATGACTTTAAACTTTAAATAAATTGCTTTAAAAAGAAATGCTTTTGAGAAAACTGTCCTAAACAGGATTGATTTTAAACTCGGAAGAAATTGCTTTAAAAAGAAATGTTTTTGAGAAAACTGCCCTAAATAGGAATGACTTTAAACTTAAAATAAATTGCTTTAAAAAGAAATGCTTTTGAAAAAACTGTCCTAAACAGGAATAACTTTAAACTTTAAATAAATTTCTTTAAAAAGAAATGCTTTTGAGAAAACTGTCGTAAACAGGAATGACTTTAAACTTTAAATAAATTGCTTTAAAAACAAACGCTTTTTGAGACAACTGTCCTAAACAGGATGATTTTAAACTTGGAATAAATTGCTTTAAAAAAGAAATGTTTTTGAGAAACCCGCCCTAAACAGGATTGATTTTAAACTCTGAATAAATTGCTTTAAAAAGAAATGCGATTGAGAAAACTGTCCTAAACAGGAATGATTTTAAACATTGAATAAATTGCTTTAAAAAAGAAATGTTTTTGAGAAACCCGTCCTAAACACGATTGATTTTAAACTTTAAATAAATTGCTTTAAAGAGAAATGCTTTTAAGAAAATTATCCTAAACAGGAATGATTTTAAACTTTGAATAAATTGCCTAAAAAAAGAAGCACTTTTGAGAAAACCATCCAAAACAGGAATGATTTTAAGCTTTGAATAAATTGCTTTAAAAATAAATGCTTTTGAAAAAACTATCCTAAACAGGAATGATTTTAAAACTTTGAATAAATTACTTTAAAAAAGAAACGTTTTTGAGAAACCCGTCCTAAACAGGATTGATTTTAAACTTTAAATAAATTGCTTTAAAGAGAAATGCTTTTGAGAAAACTATCCTAAACAGGAATGATTTTAAACTTTGAATAAATTGCTTTAAAAAAGAAATGTTTTTGAGAAACCCATCCTAAACAGGATTGATTTTAAACTCTGAATAAATTGCTTTAAAAAGAAATGCTTTTGCGAAAACTGTCCTAAACAGGAATGATTTTAAACATTGAATAAATTGCTTTAAAAAAGAAATGTTTTTGAGAAACCCGTCCTAAACAGGATTGATTTTAAACTTTAAATAAATTGCTTTAAAGAGAAATGCTTTTAAGAAAATTATCCTAAACAGGAATGATTTTAAACTTTGAAAAAATTGCTTAAAAAAAGAAGCACTTTTGAGAAAACCATCCTAAACAGGAATGATTTTTAGCTTTGAATAAATTGCTTTAGAAATAAATGCTTTGGAAAAAACTATCCTAAACAGGAATTATTTTAAAACTTTGAATAAATTGTTTTAAAAAAGAAACGTTTTTGAGAAAGCCGTCCTAAACAGGATTGATTTTAAACTTTAAATAAATTGCTTTAAAGAGAAATGCTTTTGAGAAAACTATCCTAAACAGGAATAATTTTAAACTTTGAATAAATTGCTTTAAAAAAGAAATCTTTTTGAGAAACCTGTCCTAAACAGGATTGATTTTAAACTTTAAATAAATTGCTTTAAAGAGAAATGCTTTTGAGAAAATTATCCTAAACACGAATGATTTTAAACTTTGAATAAATTACTTAAAAAAAGAAACACTTTTGAGAAAACCATCCTAAACAAGAATGACTTTAAACTTTAAATAAATTGCTTTAAAAAGAAATGCTTTTGAAAAAACTGTCCTAAACAGGAATGACTTTAAACTTTAAATAAATTGCTTTAAAAAGAAATGCTTTTGAAAAAACTGTCCTAAACAAGAATGATTTTAAACTTTTAATAAATTGCTTTAATAAAGAAATATTTTTGAGAAACCCGTCCTAAATATAATTGATTTTAAACTTTAAATAAATTGCTTTACAGAGAAATGCTTTTAAGAAAATTATCCTAGACAGGAATGATTTTAAACTTTGAATAAATTGCTTAAAAAAGGAAGCACTTTTGAGAAAACCATCCTAAACAGGAATGATTTTAAGTTTTGAATAAATTGCTTTAAAAATAAATGCTTTTGAAAAAACTATCCTAAACAGGAATGATTTTAAAACTTTGAATAAATTGCTTTAAAAAAGAAACGTTTTTGAAAAAACCCGTCCTAAACAGGATTGATTTTAACCTTTAAATAAATTGCTTTAAAGAGAAATGCTTTTGAGAAAACTATCCTAAACAGGAATGATTTTAAACTTTGAATAAATTGCTTTAAAAAAGAAATGTTTTTGAGAAACCCGTCCTAAACAGGATTGATTTTAAACTCTGAATAAATTGCTTTAAAAAGAAATGCTTTTGCGAAAACTGTCCTAAACAGGAATGATTTTAAACATTGAATAAATTGCTTTAAAAAAGAAATGTTTTTGAGAAACCCGTCCTAAACAGGATTGATTTTAAACTCTGAATAAATTGCTTTAAAAAGAAATGCTTTTGAGAAAACTGTCCTAAACAAGAATGATTTTAAACATTGAATAAATTGCTTTAAAAAAGAAATGTTTTTGAGAAACCCGTCCTAAACAGGATTGATTTTAAACTTTAAATAAATTGCTTTAAAGCGAAATGCTTTTAAGAAAATTATCCTAAACAGGAATGATTTTAAACTTTGAATAAATTGCTTAAAAAAAGAAGCACTTTTGAGAAAACCATCCTAAACAGGAATGATTTTAAGCTTTGAATAAATTGCTTTAAAAATAAATGCTTTTGAAAAAACTATCCTAAACATGAATGATTTTAAAACTTTGAATAAATTGCTTTAAAAAAGAAACGTTTTTGAGAAACCCGTCCTAAACAGGATTGATTTTAAACTCTGAATAAATTGCTTTAAAAAGAAATGCTTTTGCGAAAACTGTCCTAAACAGGAATGATTTTAAACATTGAATAAATTGCTTTAAAAAAGAAATGTTTTTGAGAAACCCGTCCTAAACAGGATTGATTTTAAACTCTGAATAAATTGTTTTAAAAAGAAATGCTTTTGAGAAAACTGTCCTAAACAAGAATGATTTTAAACATTGAATAAATTGCTTTAAAAAAGAAATGTTTTTGAGAAACCCGTCCTAAACAGGATTGATTTTAAACTTTAAATAAATTGCTTTAAAGCGAAATGCTTTTAAGAAAATTATCCTAAACAGGAATGATTTTAAACTTTGAATAAATTGCTTAAAAAAAGAAGCACTTTTGAGAAAACCATCCTAAACAGGAATGATTTTAAGCTTTGAATAAATTACTTTAAAAATAAATGCTTTTGAAAAAACTATCCTAAACATGAATGATTTTAAACATTGAATAAATTGCTTTAAAAAAGAAATGTTTTTGAGAAACCCGTCCTAAACAGGATTGATTTTAAACTCTGAATAAATTGCTTTAAAAAGAAATGCTTTTGCGAAAACTGTCCTAAACAGGAATGATTTTAAACATTGAATAAATTGCTTTAAAAAAGAAATGTTTTTGAGAAACCCGTCCTAAACAGGATTGATTTTAAACTTTAAATAAATTGCTTTAAAGAGAAATGCTTTTAAGAAAATTATCCTAAACAGGAATGATTTTAAACTTTCAATAAATTGCTTAAAAAAAGAAGCACTTTTGAGAAAACCATCCTAAACAGGAATGATTTTAAGCTTTGAATAAATTGCTTTAGAAATAAATGCTTTTGAAAAAACTATCCTAAACAGGAATGATTTTAATACTTTGAATAAATTGATTTAAAAAAGAAATGTTTTTGAGAAACCCGTACTAAACAGGATTGATTTTAAACTCTGAATAACTTGCTTTAAAAAAAATACTTTTGAAAAAACTGTGCTAAACAGGAATTATTTTAAACATTGAATAAATTGCTTTAAAAAAGAAATGTTTTTAAGAAACCCGTCCTAAACAGGATTGATTTTAAACTATAAATAAATTGCTTTAAAGAGAAATGCTTTTGAGAAAATTGTCCTAGACAGGAATGATTTTAAACTTTGAATAAATTACTTAAAAAAAGAAGCACTTTTGAGAAAACCATCCTAAACAGGAATGATTTTAAGCTTTGAATAAATTGCTTTAAAAATAAATGCTTTGGAAAAAACTATCCTAAACAGGAATTATTTTAAAACTTTGAATAAATTGCTTTAAAAAAGAAACGTTTTTGAGAAAGCCGTCCTAAACAGGATTGATTTTAAACTTTAAATAAATTGCTTTAAAGAGAAATGCTTTTGAGAAAACTATCCTAAACAGGAATAATTTTAAACTTCGAATAAATTGCTTTAAAAAAGAAATGTTTTTGAGAAACCCGTCCTAAATAGGATTGATTTTAAACTCTGAATAAATTGCTTTAAAAAGAAATGCTTTTAAGAAAACTGTCCTAAACAGGAATGATTTTAAACATTGAATAAATTGCTTTAAAAAAGAAATCTTTTTGAGAAACCCGTTCTAAACAGGATTGATTTTAAGCTTTAAATAAATTGCTTTAAAGAGAAATGCTTTTAAGAAAATTATCCTAAACAGGAATGATTTTAAACTTTCAATAAATTGCTTAAAAAAAAAAGCACTTTTGAGAAAACCATCCTAAACAGGATTGATTTTAAGCTTTGAATAAATTGCTTTAGAAATAAATGCTTTTGAAAAAACTATCCTAAACAGGAATGATTTTAATACTTTGAATAAATTGATTTAAAAAAGAAATGTTTTTGAGAAACCCGTCCTAAACAGGATTGATTTTAAACTCCGAATAAATTGCTTTAAAAAAATACTTTTGAAAAAACTGTGCTAAACAGGAATTATTTTAAACATTGAATAAATTGCTTTAAAAAAGAAATGTTTTTAAGAAACCCGTCCTAAACAGGATTGATTTTAAACTTTAAATAAATTGCTTTAAAGAGAAATGCTTTTAAGAAAATTGTCCTAGACAGGAATGATTTTAAACTTTGAATAAATTACTTAAAAAAAGAAGCACTTTTGAGAAAACCATCCTAAACAGGAATGATTTTAAGCTTTGAATAAATTGCTTTAAAAATAAATGCTTTGGAAAAAACTATCCTAAACAGGAATTATTTTAAAACTTTGAATAAATTGCTTTAAACAAGAAACGTTTTTAAGAAAGCCGTCCTAAACAGGATTGATTTTAAACTTTAAATAAATTGCTTTAAAGAGAAATGCTTTTGAGAAAACTATCCTAAACAGGAATAATTTTAAACTTTGAATAAATTGCTTTAAAAAAGAAATGTTGTTGAGAAACCCGTCCTAAATAGGATTGATTTTAAACTCTGAATAAATTGCTTTAAAAAGAAATGCTTTTAAGAAAACTGTCCTAAACAGGAATGATTTTAAACATTGAATAAATTGCTTTAAAAAAGAAATCTTTTTGAGAAACCCGTTCTAAACAGGATTGATTTTAAGCTTTAAATAAATTGCTTTAAAGAGAAATGCTTTTAAGAAAATTATCCTAAACAGGAATGATTTTAAACTTTCAATAAATTGCTTAAAAAAAAAGCACTTTTGAGAAAACCATCCTAAACAGGAATGATTTTAAGCTTTGAATAAATTGCTTTAGAAATAAATGCTTTTGAAAAAACTATCCTAAACAGGAATGATTTTAAACATTGAATAAATTGCTTTAAAAAAGAAATGTTTTTGAGAAACCCGTCCTAAACAGGATTGATTTTAAACTTTAAATAAATTGCTTTAAAGAGAAATGCTTTTAGGAAACTTATCCTAAACAGGAATGATTTTAAACTTTGAATAAATTGCTTAAAAAAAGAAGCACATTTGAGAAAACAATCCTAAACAGGAATGATTTTAAGCTTTGAATAAATTGCTTTAGAAATAAATGCTTTTGAAAAAACTATCCTAAACAGGAATGATTTTAATACTTTGAATAAATTGCTTTAAAAAAGAAATGTTTTTAAGAAACCCGTCCTAAACAGGATTGATTTTAAACTTTAAATAAATTGCTTTAAAAAGAAATGCTTTTAAGAAAATTGTCCTAGACAGGAATGATTTTAAACTTTGAATAAATTACTTAAAAAAAGAAGCACTTTTGAGAAAACCATCCTAAACAGGAATGATTTTAAGCTTTGAATAAACTGCTTTAAAAATAAATGCTTTGGAAAAAACTATCCTAAACAGGAATTATTTTAAAACTTTGAATAAATTGCTTTAAACAAGAAACGTTTTTAAGAAAGCCGTCCTAAACAGGATTGATTTTAAACTTTAAATAAATTGCTTTAAAGAGAAATGCTTTTGAGAAAACTATCCTAAACAGGAATAATTTTAAACTTTGAATAAATTGCTTTAAAAAAGAAATGTTTTTGAGAAACCCGTCCTAAATAGGATTGATTTTAAACTCTGAATAAATTGCTTTAAAAAGAAATGCTTTTAAGAAAACTGTCATAAACAGGAATGATTTTAAACATTGAATAAATTGCTTTAAAAAAGAAATCTTTTTCAGAAACCCGTTCTAAACAGGATTGATTTTAAGCTTTAAATAAATTGCTTTAAAGAGAAATGCTTTTAAGAAAATTATCCTAAACAGGAATGATTTTAAACTTTCAATAAATTGCTTAAAAAAAAAAGCACTTTTGAGAAAACCATCCTAAACAGGAATGATTTTAAGCTTTGAATAAATTGCTTTAGAAATAAATGCTTTTGAAAAAACTATCCTAAACAGGAATGATTTTAAACATTGAATAAATTGCTTTAAAATAGAAATGTTTTTGAGAAACCCGTCCTAAACAGGATTGATTTTAAACTTTAAATAAATTGCTTTAAAGAGAAATGCTTTTAAGAAACTTATCCTAAACAGGAATGATTTTAAACTTTGAATAAATTGCTTAAAAAAAGAAGCACATTTGAGAAAACAATCCTAAACAGGAATGATTTTAAGCTTTGAATAAATTGCTTTAGAAATAAATGCTTTTGAAAAAACTATCCTAAACAGGAATGATTTTAATACTTTGAATAAATTGCTTTAAAAAAGAAATGTTTTTGAGAAACCCGTCCTAAACAGGATTGATTTTAAACTCTGAATAAATTGCTTTAAAAAAAATGCTTTTGAAAAAACTGTCCTAAACAGGAATCATTTTAAACATTGAATAAATTGCTTTAAAAAAGAAATGTTTTTAAGAAACCCGTCCTAAACAGAATTGATTTTAAACTTTAAATAAATTGCTTTAAAGAGAAATGCTTTTGAGAAAATTATCCTAGACAGGAATGATTTTAAACTTTGAATAAATTACTTAAAAAAAGAAGCACTTTTGAGAAAATCATCCTAAACAGGAATGATTTTAAGCTTTGAATAAATTGCTTTAAAAATAAATGCTTCGGAAAAAACTATCCTAAACCGGAATTATTTTAAAACTTTGAATAAATTGCTTTAAAAAAGAAACGTTTTTGAGAAAGCCGTCCTAAACATGATTGATTTTAAATTTTAAATAAATTGCTTTAAAGAAAAATGCTTTTGAGAAAACTATCCTAAACAGGAATAATTTTAAACTTTGAATAAATTGCTTTAAAAAAGAAATGTTTTTAAGAAACCCGACCTAAACAGGATTGATTTTAAACTCTGAATAAATTGCTTTAAAAAGAAATGCTTTTGAGAAAACTGTCGCAAACAGGAATGATTTTAAACATTGAATAAATTGCTTTAAAAAAGAAATGTTTTTGAGAAACCCGACCTAAAGAGGATTGATTTTCAACTTTAAATAAATTGCTTTAAAGAGAAATGTTTTTGAGAAAATTATCCTAATCAGGAATGATTTTAAGCTTTGAATAAATTGCTTAAAAAAAGAAGCACGTTTGAGAAAACCATATTAAATAGGAATGATTATAAGCTTTGAATAAATTACTTTAAAAATAAATTCTTTTGAAAAAACTATCCTAAACAGGAATGATTTTAAAACTTTGAATAAATTGCTTTAAAAAAGAAACGTTTTTTAGAAAGCCGTTCTAAACAAGATTGATTTTAAACTTTAAATAAATTACTTTAAAGAGAAATGCTTTTGAGAAAACTATCCTAAACAGGAATGATTTTAAACTTTGAATAAATTGCTTTAAAAAAGAAATGTTTTTGAGAAACCCGACCTAAACAGGATTGATTTTAAACTCTGAATAAATTGCTTTAAAAAGAAATGCTTTTGAGAAAACTGTCCTAAACAGGAATGATTTTAAACATTGAATAAATTGCTTTAAAAAAGAAATGTTTTTGAGAAACCCGTCCTAAACAGGATTGATTTTAAACTCTGAATAAATTGCTTTAAAAAGAAATACTTCTGAGAAAACTGCCCTAAACAGGAATGATTTTAAACATTGAATAAATTGCATTAAAAAAGAAATGTTTTTGAGAAACCCGTCCTAAACAGGATTGATTTTAAACTCTGAATAAATTGCTTTAAAAAAAATGCTTTTGAAAAAACTGTCCTAAACAGGAATCATTTTAAACATTGAATAAATTGCTTTAAAAAAGAAATGTTTTTAAGAAACCCGTCCTAAACAGAATTGATTTTAAACTTTAAATAAATTGCTTTAAAGAGAAATGCTTTTGAGAAAATTATCCTAGACAGGAATGATTTTAAACTTTGAATAAATTACTTAAAAAAAGAAGCACTTTTGAGAAAATCATCCTAAACAGGAATGATTTTAAGCTTTGAATAAATTGCTTTAAAAATAAATGCTTCGGAAAAAACTATCCTAAACCGGAATTATTTTAAAACTTTGAATAAATTGCTTTAAAAAAGAAACGTTTTTGAGAAAGCCGTCCTAAACATGATTGATTTTAAACTTTAAATAAATTGCTTTAAAGAAAAATGCTTTTGAGAAAACTATCCTAAACAGGAATAATTTTAAACTTTGAATAAATTGCTTTAAAAAAGAAATGTTTTTAAGAAACCCGACCTAAACAGGATTGATTTTAAACTCTGAATAAATTGCTTTAAAAAGAAATGCTTTTGAGAAAACTGTCGCAAACAGGAATGATTTTAAACATTGAATAAATTGCTTTAAAAAAGAAATGTTTTTGAGAAACCCGACCTAAAGAGGATTGATTTTCAACTTTAAATAAATTGCTTTAAAGAGAAATGTTTTTGAGAAAATTATCCTAAACAGGAATGATTTTAAGCTTTGAATAAATTGCTTAAAAAAAGAAGCACGTTTGAGAAAACCATATTAAATAGGAATGATTATAAGCTTTGAATAAATTACTTTAAAAATAAATTCTTTTGAAAAAACTATCCTAAACAGGAATGATTTTAAAACTTTGAATAAATTGCTTTAAAAAAGAAACGTTTTTTAGAAAGCCGTTCTAAACAAGATTGATTTTAAACTTTAAATAAATTACTTTAAAGAGAAATGCTTTTGAGAAAACTATCCTAAACAGGAATGATTTTAAACTTTGAATAAATTGCTTTAAAAAAGAAATGTTTTTGAGAAACCCGACCTAAACAGGATTGATTTTAAACTCTGAATAAATTGCTTTAAAAAGAAATGCTTTTGAGAAAACTGTCCTAAACAGGAATGATTTTAAACATTGAATAAATTGCTTTAAAAAAGAAATGTTTTTGAGAAACCCGTCCTAAACAGGATTGATTTTAAACTTTAAATAAATTGCTTTAGAGAGAAATGCTTTTGAGAAAATTATCCTAGACAGGAATGATTTTTAACTTTGAATAAATTGCTTAAAAAAAGAAACACTTTTGAGAAAACCAACCTAAACAGGAATGATTTTAAGCTTTGAATAAATTGCTTTAAAAATAAATGCTTTTGAAAAATCTATCCTAAACAGGAATGATTTTAAAACTTTGAATAAATTGCTTTAAAAAAGAAACGTTTTTGAGAAAGCCGTCCTAAACAGGATTGATTTTAAACTTTAAATAAATTGCTTTAAAGAGAAATGCTTTTGAGAAAACTATCTTAAACAGGAATGATTTTAAACTTTGGATAAATTGCTTTAAAAAAGAAATATTTTTGAGAAACCCGTCCTAAACAGGATTGATTTTAAACTCTGAATAAATTGCTTTAAAAAGAAATGCTTTTGAGAAAACTGTCCTAAACAGGAATGATTTTAAACATTGAATAAATTGCTTTAAAAAAGAAATGTTTTTGAGAAACCCGTCCTAAACACGATTGATTTTAAACTTTAAATAAATTGCTTTAAAGAGAAATGCTTTTGAGAAAATTATCTTAAACAGGAATGATTTTAAACTTTGAATAAATTGCTTAAAAAAAGAAGCACTTTTGAGAAAACCATCCTAAACAGGATTGATTTTAAGCTTTGAATAAATTGCTTTAAAAATAAATGCTTTTGAAAAAACTATCCTAAACATGAATGATTTTAAAACTTTGAATAAATTGCTTTAAAAAAGAAACGTTTTTGAGAAAGCCGTCCTAACAAGATTGATTTTAAACTTTAAATAAATTGCTTTAAAGAGAAATGCTTTTGAGAAAACTATCTTAAATAGGAATGATTTTAAACTTTGAATAAATTCCTTTAAAAAAGAAATGTTTTTGAGAAACCCGACCTAAACAGGATTGATTTTAAACTCTGAATAAATTGCTTTAAAAAGAAATGCTTTTGAGAAAACTGTCCTAAACAGGAATGATTTTAAACATTGAATAATTTGCTTTAATAAAGAAATGTTTTTGTGAAACCTGTCCTAAACAGGATTGATTTTAAACTTTAAATAAATTGCATTACAGAGAAATTCTTTTGAGAAAATTATCCTAGACAGGAATGATTTTAAACTTTGAATAAATTGCTTAAAAAAAGAAGCACTTTTGAGAAAACCATCCTAAACAGGAATGATTTTAAGCTTTGAATAAATTGCCTTAAAAATAAATGCTTTTGAAAAAACTATCCTAAACAGGAATGATTTTAAAACTTTGAATAAATTACTTTAAAAAAGAAACGTTTTTGAGAAACCCGTCCTAAACAGGATTGATTTTAAACTTTAAATAAATTGCTTTAAAGAGAAATGCTTTTGAGAAAACTATCCTAAACAGGAATGATTTTAAACTTTGAATAAATTGCTTTAAAAAAGAAATGTTTTTGAGAAACCCATCCTAAACAGGATTGATTTTAAACTCTGAATAAATTGCTTTAAAAAGAAATGCTTTTGCGAAAACTGTCCTAAACAGGAATGATTTTAAACATTGAATAAATTGCTTTAAAAAAGAAATGTTTTTGAGAAACCCGTCCTAAAAAGGATTGATTTTAAACTTTAAATAAATTGCTTTAAAGAGAAATGCTTTTAAGAAAATTATCCTAAACAGGAATGATTTTAAACTTTAAATAAATAGCTTAAAAAAAGAAGCACTTTTGAGAAAACCATCCTAAACAGGAATGATTTTAAGCTTTGAATAAATTGCTTTAGAAATAAATGCTTTTGAAAAAACTATCCTAAACATGAATGATTTTAATACTTTGAATAAATTGATTTAAAAAAGAAATGTTTTTGAGAAACCCGTCCTAAACAGGATTGATTTTAAACTTTAAATAAATTGCTTTAAAGAGAAATGCTTTTGAGAAAACTATCCTAAACAGTAATAATTTTAAACTTTGAATAAATTGCTTTAACGAGAAATGCTTTTGAGAAAATTATCCTAGACAGGAATGATTTTAAACTTTGAATAAATTACTTAAAAAAAGAAGCACTTTTGAGAAAACCATCCTAAACAGGAATGATTTTAAGCTTTGAATAAATTGCTTTAAAAATAAATGCTTTGGAAAAAACTATCCTAAACAGGAATGATTTTAAAACTTTGAATAAATTGCTTTAAAAAAGAAACGTTTTTTAGAAAGCCGTTCTAAACAAGATTGATTTTAAACTTTAAATAAATTACTTTAAAGAGAAATGCTTTTGAGAAAACTATCCTAAACAGGAATGATTTTAAACTTTGAATAAATTGCTTTAAAAAAGAAATGTTTTTGAGAAACCCGACCTAAACAGGATTGATTTTAAACTCTGTATAAATTGCTTTAAAAAGAAATGCTTTTGAGAAAACTGTCCTAAACAGGAATGATTTTAAACTTTGAATAAATTGCTTTAAAAAAGAAATCTTTTTGAGAAACCCGTCCTAAACAGGATTGATTTTAAACTTTAAATAAATTGCTTTAAAGAGAAATGCTTTTGAGAAAATTATCCTAAACAGTAATGATTTTAAACTTTGAATAAATTGCTTTAAAAAAGAAATGTTTTTTAGAAACCCGTCCTAAACATGATTGATTTTAAACTCTGAATAAATTGCTTTAAAAAGTAATGCTTTTGAGAAAACTGTCCTAAACAGGAATGATTTTAAACATTGAATAAATTGCTTTAAAAAAGAAATGTTTTTGAGAAACCCGTCCTAAACAAGATTGATTTTAAACTTTAAATAAATTGCTTTAAAGAGAAATGCTTTTGAGAAATTTATGCTAAACATGAATGATTTTAAACTTTGAATAAATTTCTTAAAAAAAGAAGCACTTTTGAGAAAACCATCCTAAAAAGGAATGATTTTAAACTTTAAATAAATTGCTTTAAAGAGAAATGCTTTTAAGAAAATTATCCTAAACAGGAATGATTTTAAACTTTGAATAAATTGCTTAAAAAAAGAAGCACATTTGAGAAAACAATCCTAAACAGGAATGATTTTAAGCTTTGAATAAATTGCTTTAGAAATAAATGCTTTTGAAAAAACTATCCTAAACAGGAATGATTTTAATACTTTGAATAAATTGCTTTAAAAAAGAAATGTTTTTGAGAAACCCGTCCTAAACAGGATTGATTTTAAACTCTGAATAAATTGCTTTAAAAAAAATGCTTTTGAAACAACTGTCCTAAACAGGAATCATTTTAAACATTGAATAAATTGCTTTAAAAAAGAAATGTTTTTAAGAAACCCGTCCTAAACAGAATTGATTTTAAACTTTAAATAAATTGCTTTAAAGAGAAATGCTTTTGAGAAAATTATCCTAGACAGGAATGATTTTAAACTTTGAATAAATTACTTAAAAAAAGAAGCACTTTTGAGAAAACCATCCTAAACAGGAATGATTTTAAGCTTTGAATAAATTGCTTTAAAAATAAATGCTTCGGAAAAAACTATCCTAAACCGGAATTATTTTAAAACTTTGAATAAATTGCTTTAAAAAAGAAACGTATTTGAGAAAGCCGTCCTAAACATGATTGATTTTAAACTTTAAATAAATTGCTTTAAAGAAAAATGCTTTTGAGAAAACTATCCTAAACAGGAATAATTTTAAACTTTGAATAAATTGCTTTAAAAAAGAAATGTTTTAAAGAAACCCGACCTAAACAGGATTGATTTTAAACTCTGAATAAATTGCTTTAAAAAGAAATGCTTTTGAGAAAACTGTCGTAAACAGGATTGATTTTAAACATTGAATAAATTGCTTTAAAAAAGAAATGTTTTTGAGAAACCCGACCTAAAGAGGATTGATTTTCAACTTTAAATAAATTGCTTTAAAGAGAAATGTTTTTGAGAAAATTATCCTAAACAGGAATGATTTTAAGCTTTGAATAAATTGCTTAAAAAAAGAAGCACGTTTGAGAAAACCATATTAAATAGGAATGATTATAAGCTTTGAATAAATTGCTTTAAAAATAAATGCTTTTGAAAAAACTATCATAAACAGGAATGATTTTAAAACTTTGAATAAATTGCTTTAAAAAAGAAACGTTTTTTAGAAACACGTCCTAAACAGGATTGATTTTAAACTTTAAATAAATTGCTTTAAAGAGAAATGCTTTTGAGAAAACTATCCTAAACAGGAATGATTTTAAACTTTGAATAAATTGCTTTAAAAAAGAAATGTTTTTGAGAAACCCGTCCTAAACAGGATTGATTTTAAACTCTGAATAAATTGCTTTAAAAAGAAATGCTTTTAAGAAAACTGTCCTAAACAGGAATGATTTTAAACATTGAATAAATTGCTTTAAAAAAGAAATGTTTTTGAGAAACCCGTCCTAAACAGGATTGATTTTAAACTTTAAATAAATTGCTTTAAAGAGAAATGCTTTTAAGAAAATTATCCTAAACAGGAATGATTTTAAACTTTGAATAAATTGCCTAAAAAAAGAAGCACTTTTGAGAAAACCATCCAAAACAGGAATGATTTTAAGCTTTGAATAAATTGCTTTAAAAATAAATGCTTTTGAAAAAACTATCCTAAACAGGAATGATTTTAAAACTTTGAATAAATTACTTTAAAAAAGAAACGTTTTTGAGAAACCCGTCCTAAACAGGATTGATTTTAAACTTTAAATAAATTGCTTTAAAGAGAAATGCTTTTGAGAAAACTATCCTAAACAGGAATGATTTTAAACTTTGAATAAATTGCTTTAAAAAAGAAATGTTTTTGAGAAACCCATCCTAAACAGGATTGATTTTAAACTCTGAATAAATTGCTTTAAAAAGAAATGCTTTTGCGAAAACTGTCCTAAACAGGAATGATTTTAAACATTGAATAAATTGCTTTAAAAAAGAAATGTTTTTAAGAAACCCGTCCTAAACAGGATTGATTTTAAACTTTAAATAAATTACTTTAAAGAGAAATGCTTTTAAGAAAATTATCCTAAACAGGAATGATTTTAAACTTTAAATAAATAGCTTAAAAAAAGAAGCACTTTTGAGAAAACCATCCTAAACAGGAATGATTTTAAGCTTTGAATAAATTGCTTTAGAAATAAATGCTTTTGAAAAAACTATCTTAAACAGAAATGATTTTAATACTTTGAATAAATTGATTTAAAAAAGAAATGTTTTTGAGAAACCCGTCCTAAACAGGATTGATTTTAAACTTTAAATAAATTGCTTTAAAGAGAAATGCTTTTGAGAAAACTATCGTAAACAGGAATAATTTTAAACTTTGAATAAATTGCTTTAACGACAAATGCTTTTGAGAAAATTATCCTAGACAGGAATGATTTTAAACTTTGAATAAATTACTTAAAAAAAGAAGCACTTTTGAGAAAACCATCCTAAACAGGAATGATTTTAAGCTTTGAATAAATTGCTTTAAAAATAAATGCTTTGGAAAAAACTATCCTAAACAAGAATTATTTTAAAACGTTGAATAAATTGCTTTAAAAAAGAAACGTTTTTGAGAAAGCCGTCCTAAATAGGATTGATTTTAAACTTTAAATAAATTGCTTTAAAGAGAAATGCTTTTGAGAAAACTATCCTAAACAGGAATAATTTTACACTTTGAATAAATTGCTTTAAAAAATAAATGTTTTTGAGAAACCCGTCCTAAATAGGATTGATTTTAAACTCTGTATAAATTGCTTTAAAAAGAAATGCTTTTGAGAAAACTGTCCTAAACAGGAATGATTTTAAACTTTGAATAAATTGCTTTAAAAAAGAAATCTTTTTGAGAAACCCGTCCTAAACAGGATTGATTTTAAACTTTAAATAAATTGCTTTAAAGAGAAATGCTTTTGAGAAAATTATCCTAAACAGTAATGATTTTAAACTTTGAATAAATTGCTTTAAAAAAGAAATGTTTTTGAGAAACCCGTCCTAAACAGGATTGATTTTAAACTCTGAATAAATTGCTTTAAAAAGTAATGCTTTTGAGAAAACTGTCCTAAACAGGAATGATTTTAAACATTGAATAAATTGCTTTAAAAAAGAAATGTTTTTGAGAAACCCGTCCTAAACAAGATTGATTTTAAACTTTAAATAAATTGCTTTAAAGAGAAATGCTTTTGAGAAATTTATGCTAAACATGAATGATTTTAAACTTTGAATAAATTGCTTAAAAAAAGAAGCACTTTTGAGAAAACCATCCTAAACAGGAATGATTTTAAGCTTTGAATAAATTGCTTTAAAAATAAATACTTTTGAGAAAACTGTCCTAAACAGGAATGACTTTAAACTTTAAATAAATTGCTTTAAAAAGAAATGCTTTTGAGAAAACTGTCCTAAACAGGATTAATTTTAAACTCTGAAGAAATTGCTTTAAAAAGAAATGCTTTTGAGAAAACTGCCCTAAACAGGAATAACGTTAAACTTTAAATAAATTGGTTTAAAAAGAAATGCTTTTGAAAAAACTGTCGTAAACAGGAATGACTTTAAACTTTAAATAAATTTCTTTAAAAAGAAATACTTTTGAGAAAACTTTCCTAAACAAGAATGACTTTAAACTTTAAATAAACTGCTTTAAAAAGAAACGCTTTTGAGACAACTGTCCTAAACATGATGATTTTAAACTTTGAATAAATTGCTTTAAAAAAGAAATATTTTTGAGAAACCCGTCCTAAACAAGATTGATTTTAAACTCTGAATAAATTGCTCTAAAAAGAAATGCTTTTGAGAAAACTGTCCTAAACAGGAATGATTTTAAACATTGAATAAATTGCTTTAAAAAAGAAATGTTTTTGATAAACCCGTCCTAAACAGGATTGATTTTAATCTTTAAATAAATTGCTTTAAAGAGAAATGCTTTTGAGAAAATTATCCTAAACATGAATGATTTTAAACTTTGAATAAATTGCTTAAAAAAAGAAGCACTTTTGAGAAAATCATCCTAAACAGGAATGATTTTAAGCTTTGAAGAAATTGCTTTAAAAAGAAATGCTTTTGAGAAAACTGCCCTAAATAGGAATGACTTTAAACTTTAAATAAATTGCTTTAAAATGAAATGCTTTTGAAAAAACTGTCCTAAACAGGAATGACTTTAAACTTTAAAGAAATTGCTTTAAAAAGAAATGCTTTTGAAAAAACTGTCCTAAACAGGAATGACTTTAAACTTTAAATAAATTTCTTTAAAAAGAAATGCTTTTGAGAAAACTGCCCTAAACAGGAATAACGTTAAACTTTAAATAAATTGGTTTAAAAAGAAATGCTTTTGAAAAAACTGTCGTAAACAGGAATGACTTTAAACTTTAAATAAATTTCTTTAAAAAGAAATACTTTTGAGAAAACTGTCCTAAACAGGAATGACTTTAAACTTTAAATAAATTGCTTTAAAAACAAACGCTTTTGAGACAACTGTGCTAAACAGGATAATTTTAAACTTTGAATAAATTGCTTTAAAAAAGAAATATTTTTGAGAAACCCCTCCTAAACAGGATTGATTTTAAACTCTGAATAAATTGCTTTAAAAAGAAATACTTCTGAGAAAACTGTCCTAAACAGGAATGATTTTAAACATTGAATAAATTGCTTTAAAAAAGAAATGTTTTTGAGAAACCCGTCCTAAACAGGATTGATTTTAAACTTTAAATAAATTGCTTTAAAGAGAAATGCTTTTGAGAAAATTATCCTAAACATGAATGATTTTAAACTTTGAAAAAATTGCTTAAAAAAAGAAGCACTTTTGAGAAAACCATCCTAAACAGGAATGATTTTTAGCTTTGAATAAATTGCTTTAAAAATAAATACTTTTGAGAAAACTGTCCTAAACAGGAATGACTTTAAACTTTAAATAAATTGCTTTAAAAAGAAATGCTTTTGAAAAAACTGTCCTAAACAGGAATGACTTTAAACTTTAAAGAATTTGCTTTAAAAAGAAATGCTTTTGAAAAAACTGTCCTAAACAGGAATGACTTTAAACTTTAAATAAATTTCTTTAAAAAGAAATGCTTTTGAGAAAACTGCCCTAAACAGGAATAACGTTAAACTTTAAATAAATTGGTTTAAAAAGAAATGCTTTTGAAAAAACTGTCGTAAACAGGAATGACTTTAAACTTTAAATAAATTTCTTTAAAAAGAAATACTTTTGAGAAAACTGTCCTAAACAGGAATGACTTTAAACTTTAAATAAATTGCTTTAAAAACAAACGCTTTTGAGACAACTGTGCTAAACAGGATAATTTTAAACTTTGAATAAATTGCTTTAAAAAAGAAATATTTTTGAGAAACCCCTCCTAAACAGGATTGATTTTAAACTCTGAATAAATTGCTTTAAAAAGAAATACTTCTGAGAAAACTGTCCTAAACAGGAATGATTTTAAACATTGAATAAATTGCTTTAAAAAAGAAATGTTTTTGAGAAACCCGTCCTAAACAGGATTGATTTTAAACTTTAAATAAATTGCTTTAAAGAGAAATGCTTTTGAGAAAATTATCCTAAACATGAATGATTTTAAACTTTGAAAAAATTGCTTAAAAAAAGAAGCACTTTTGAGAAAACCATCCTAAACAGGAATGATTTTTAGCTTTGAATAAATTGCTTTAAAAATAAATACTTTTGAGAAAACTGTCCTAAACAGGAATGACTTTAAACTTTAAATAAATTGCTCTATCATTCCTGTTTAGAAAGTGCGGTTGTAAGGGCAGAAAGCCCCTATCCTATATAACGAGCGATTCCATACCAAACCTTAAAAAGTGCGGGTTTGACAACGCTATCCCTTCTGTTCCCGATAGTCAGGATGGAATAACGACACAAGGTCACGAGCCACAATGGCTCCAGACTATCACGCCACCAAGCTAGCCCGCAGGGCATGGGGAAACTAGCAAGGAGACCCCCTCCTACCCATGAGGGATACTCGGATTCCCTTTTATAATAATAGCATTATGAAATGCATCAAAGCAACATGGCCATCAGGCCAACACGCAACCAACACCGTCGGGCAACAGCAATCACCATCCTAGCCACATCGGCTAACCGAACCTTCCCACACGTAGCACCACTTGAGGGCCAGGAGGGCGGCCCTAGACGATCCGTGGTGCTTTTCCAAGCCAAGGAGCCGACCTACCATCGGGGTCTCCGGACTCCTCCCCCCTAAAGAGCTAACGGGATTTTATAGCTCACACACGAACAACCGTTCATATGTTCGAAACGGGGACCGGTTTTCCCCAATGCAACGATGTGCCCATCATTTAGCCTCAATCCCACCATGGCTCAACAACGTTGGCCAAGACTTTGCCTCATCCTATCATGGCTCAACAACGTTGGCCATGACATTCTCCCCCACTTACCTGGTCGACGCCCTCGTCGACTTTATTTGGTGATGCATTCTTCAATCTTCTGCTGGAAGGATTGTAAGTCGCTGACTCTTTGTCAATAACTTCTTCCGACCTTATTCCTCCCATTCATCAAGTACTCCAGTGTGGGTTTCTCCCCATATCAAATAGTTCTATCAAATTGAACTTCTTCTACACATCTGTCGGTTGGCAATACTGCCCAACTCTTCTCTGCTAAGTTGGCTTCGACTCAGATTGCTCATATGGCTTATCGGGTGAACCTACACCTAAGTGAGTGGTTTGGTCTAGTAAGACACCATTGTCGCTTCAGCCATAATGCGACTGAAACTTACTTACCTGCGCACAACCTTGCGGTTGCTCTTCTGAACCGTTCAATAGTTACAGACAAAAGAAATGCTTTTGAGAAAACTGTCCTAAACAGGATTGATTTTAAACTCGGAAGAAATTGCTTTAAAAAGAAATGCTTTTGAGAAAACTGCCCTAAATAGGAATGACTTTAAACTTAAAATAAATTGCTTTAAAAAGAAATGCTTTTGAAAAAACTGTCCTAAACAGGAATAACTTTAAACTTTAAATAAATTTCTTTAAAAAGAAATGCTTTTGAGAAAACTGTCGTAAACAGGAATGACTTTAAACTTTAAATAAATTGCTTTAAAAACAAACGCTTTTTGAGACAACTGTCCTAAACAGGATGATTTTAAACTTGGAATAAATTACTTTAAAAAAGAAATGTTTTTGAGAAACCCGCCCTAAACAGGATTGATTTTAAACTCTGAATAAATTGCTTTAAAAAGAAATGCGATTGAGAAAACTGTCCTAAACAGGAATGATTTTAAACATTGAATAAATTGCTTTAAAAAAGAAATGTTTTTGAGAAACCCGTCCTAAACATGATTGATTTTAAACTTTAAATAAATTGCTTTAAAGAGAAATGCTTTTGAGAAAATTATCTTAAACAGGAATGATTTTAAACTTTGAATAAATTGCTTAAAAAAAGAAGCACTTTTGAGAAAACCATCCTAAACAGGATTGATTTTAAGCTTTGAATAAATTGCTTTAAAAATAAATGCTTTTGAAAAAACTATCCTAAACATGAATGATTTTAAAACTTTGAATAAATTGCTTTAAGAAAGAAACGTTTTTGAGAAAGCCGTCCTAACAAGATTGATTTTAAACTTTAAATAAATTTTTAAAGAGAAATGCTTTTGAGAAAACTATCCTAAATAGGAATGATTTTAAACTTTGAATAAATTCCTTTAAAAAAGAAATGTTTTTGAGAAACCCGACCTAAACAGGATTGATTTTAAACTCTGAATAAATTGCTTTAAAAAGAAATGTTTTTGAGAAAACTGTCCTAAACAGGAATGATTTTAAACATTGAATAAATTGCTTTAATAAAGAAATGTTTTTGAGAAACCCATCCTAAACAGGATTGATTTTAAACTTTAAATAAATTGCATTACAGAGAAATTCTTTTGAGAAAATTATCCTAGACAGGAATGATTTTAAACTTTGAATAAATTGCTTAAAAAAAGAAGCACTTTTGAGAAAACCATCCTAAACAGGAATGATTTTAAGCTTTGAATAAATTGCTTTAAAAATAAATGCTTTTGAAAAAACTATCATAAACAGGAATGATTTTAAAACTTTGAATAAATTGCTTTAAAAAAGAAACGTTTTTTAGAAACACGTCCTAAACAGGATTGATTTTAAACTTTAAATAAATTGCTTTAAAGAGAAATGCTTTTGAGAAAACTATCCTAAACAGGAATGATTTTAAACTTTGAATAAATTGCTTTAAAAAAGAAATGTTTTTGAGAAACCCGTCCTAAACAGGATTGATTTTAAACTCTGAATAAATTGCTTTAAAAAGAAATGCTTTTGAGAAAACTGTCCTAAACAGGAATGATTTTAAACATTGAATAAATTGCTTTAAAAAAGAAATGTTTTTGAGAAACCCGTCCTAAACAGGATTGATTTTAAACTTTAAATAAATTGCTTTAAAGAGAAATGCTTTTAAGAAAATTATCCTAAACAGGAATGATTTTAAACTTTGAATAAATTGCCTAAAAAAAGAAGCACTTTTGAGAAAACCATCCAAAACAGGAATGATTTTAAGCTTTGAATAAATTGCTTTAAAAATAAATGCTTTTGAAAAAACTATCCTAAACAGGAATGATTTTAAAACTTTGAATAAATTACTTTAAAAAAGAAACGTTTTTGAGAAACCCGTCCTAAATAGGATTGATTTTAAACTTTAAATAAATTGCTTTAAAGAGAAATGCTTTTGAGAAAACTATCCTAAACAGGAATGATTTTAAACTTTGAATAAATTGCTTTAAAAAAGAAATGTTTTTGAGAAACCCATCCTAAACAGGATTGATTTTAAACTCTGAATAAATTGCTTTAAAAAGAAATGCTTTTGCGAAAACTGTCCTAAACAGGAATGATTTTAAACATTGAATAAATTGCTTTAAAAAAGAAATGTTTTTGAGAAACCCGTCCTAAACAGGATTGATTTTAAACTTTAAATAAATTGCTTTAAAGAGAAATGCTTTTAAGAAAATTATCCTAAACAGGAATGATTTTAAACTTTAAATAAATAGCTTAAAAAAAGAAGCACTTTTGAGAAAACCATCCTAAACAGGAATGATTTTAAGCTTTGAATAAATTGCTTTAGAAATAAATGCTTTTGAAAAAACTATCCTAAACAGGAATGATTTTAATACTTTGAATAAATTGATTTAAAAAAGAAATGTTTTTGAGAAACCCGTCCTAAACAGGATTGATTTTAAACTTTAAATAAATTGCTTTAAAGAGAAATGCTTTTGAGAAAACTATCCTAAACAGGAATAATTTTAAACTTTGTATAAATTGCTTTAACGAGAAATGCTTTTGAGAAAATTATCCTAGACAGGAATGATTTTAAACTTTGAATAAATTACTTAAAAAAAGAAGCACTTTTGAGAAAACCATCCTAAACATGAATGATTTTAAGCTTTGAAGAAATTGCTTTAAAAATAAATGCTTTGGAAAAAACTATCCTAAACAGGAATTATTTTAAAACTTTAAATAAATTGCTTTAAAAAAGAAACGTTTTTGAGAAAGCCGTCCTAAACAGGATTGATTTTAAACTTTAAATAAATTGCTTTAAAGAGAAATGCTTTTGAGAAAACTATCCTAAACAGGAATAATTTTAAACTTTGAATAAATTGCTTTAAAAAATAAATGTTTTTGAGAAACCCGTCCCAAATAGGATTGATTTTAAACTCTGTATAAATTGCTTTAAAAAGAAATGCTTTTGAGAAAACTGTCCTAAACAGGAATGATTTTAAACTTTAAATAAATTGCTTTAAAAAAGAAATCTTTTTGAGAAACCCGTCCTAAACAGGATTGATTATAAACTTTAAATAAATTGCTTTAAAGAGAAATGCTTTTGAGAAAATTATCCTAAACAGGAATGATTTTAAACTTTGAATAAATTGCTTAAAAAAAGAAGCACTTTTGAGAAAACCATCCTAAACAAGAATGATTTTAAGCTTTGAATAAATTGCTTTAAAAATAAATACTTTTGAGAAAACTGTCCTAAACAGGAATAACTTTAATCTTTAAATAAATTACTTTAAAAAGAAATGCTTTTGAGAAAAATTTCCTAAGCAGGATTGATTTTAAACTCTGAAGAAATTGCTTTAAAAAGAAATGCTTTTGCGAAAACTGTCCTAAACAGGAATGATTTTAAACATTGAATAAATTGCTTTAAAAAAGAAATGTTTTTGAGAAACCCGTCCTAAACAGGATTGATTTTAAACTTTAAATAAATTGCTTTAAAGAGAAATGCTTTTAAGAAAATTATCCTAAACAGGAATGATTTTAAACTTTCAATAAATTGCTTAAAAAAAGAAGCACTTTTGAGAAAACCATCCTAAACAGGAATGATTTTAAGCTTTGAATAAATTGCTTTAGAAATAAATGCTTTTGAAAAAACTATCCTAAACAAGAATGATTTTAATACTTTGAATAAATTGATTTAAAAAAGAAATGTTTTTGAGAAACCCGTCCTAAACAGGATTGATTTTAAACTCTGAATAAATTGCTTTAAAAAAAATGCTTTTGAAAAAACTGTCCTAAACAGGAATCATTTTAAACATTGAATAAATTGCTTTAAAAAAGAAATGTTTTTAAGAAACCCGTCCTAAACAGGATTGATTTTAAACTTTAAATAAATTGCTTTAAAGAGAAATGCTTTTGAGAAAATCATCCTAGACAGGAATGATTTTAAACTTTGAATAAATTACTTAAAAAAAGAAGCACTTTTGAGAAAACCATCCTAAACAGGAATGATTTTAAGCTTTGAATAAATTGCTTTAAAAATAAATGCTTTGGAAAAAACTATCCTAAACAGGAATTATTTTAAAACTTTGAATAAATTGTTTTAAAAAAGAAACGTTTTTGAGAAAGCCGTCCTAAACAGGATTGATTTTAAACTTTAAATAAATTGCTTTAAAGAGAAATGCTTTTGAGAAAACTATCCTAAACAGGAATAATTTTAAATTTTGAATAAATTGCTTTAAAAAAGAAATGTTTTTGAGAAACCCGTCCTAAATAGGATTGATTTTAAACTCTGAATAAATTGCTTTAAAAAGAAATGCTTTTGAGAAAACTGTCCTAAACAGGAATGATTTTAAACATTGAATAAATTGCTTTAAAAAAGAAATCTTTTTGAGAAACCCGTCCTAAACAGGATTGATTTAAAACTTTAAATAAATTGCTTTAAAGAGAAATGCTTTTGAGAAAATTATCCTAAACAGGAATGATTTTAAACTTTGAATAAATTGCTTAAAAAAAGAAGCACTTTTGAGAAAACCATCCTAAACAAGAATAATTTTAAGCTTTGAATAAATAGCTTTAAAAATTAATACTTTTGAGAAAACTGTCCTAAACAGGAATGACTTTAATCTTTAAATAAATTGCTTTAAAAAGAAATGCTTTTGAGAAAAATTTCCTAAACAGGATTGATTTTAAACTCTGAATAAATTGCTTTAAAAAGAAATGCTTTTGCGAAAACTGTCCTAAACAGGAATGATTTTAAACATTGAATAAATTGCTTTAAAAAAGAAATGTTTTTGAGAAACCCGTCCTAAACAGGATTGATTTTAAACTTTAAATAAATTGCTTTAAAGAGAAATGCTTTTAAGAAAATTATCCTAAACAGGAATGATTTTAAACTTTCAATAAATTGCTTAAAAAAAGAAGCACTTTTGAGAAAACCATCCTAAACAGGAATGATTTTAAGCTTTGAATAAATTGCTTTAGAAATAAATGCTTTTGAAAAAACTATCCTAAACAGGAATGATTTTAATACTTTGAATAAATTGATTTAAAAAAGAAATGTTTTTGAGAAACCCGTCCTAAACAGGATTGATTTTAAACTCTGAATAAATTGCTTTAAAAAAAATGCTTTTGAAAAAACTGTCCTAAACAGGAATCATTTTAAACATTGAATAAATTGCTTTAAAAAAGAAATGTTTTTAAGAAACCCGTCCTAAACAGGATTGATTTTAAACTTTAAATAAATTGCTTTAAAGAGAAATGCTTTTGAGAAAATTATCCTAGACAGGAATGATTTTAAACTTTGAATAAATTACTTAAAAAAAGAAGCACTTTTGAGAAAACCATCCTAAACAGGAATGATTTTAAGCTTTGAATAAATTGCTTTAAAAATAAATGCTTTGGAAAAAACTATCCTAAACAGGAATTATTTTAAAACTTTGAATAAATTGCTTTAAAAAAGAAACGTTTTTGATAAAGCCGTCCTAAACAGGATTGATTTTAAACTTTAAATAAATTGCTTTAAAGAGAAATGCTTTTGAGAAAACTATCCTAAACAGGAATAATTTTAAACTTTGAATAAATTGCTTTAAAAAAGAAATCTTTTTGAGAAACCCGTCCTAAACAGGATTGATTTTAAACTTTAAATAAATTGCTTTAAAGAGAAATGCTTTTGAGAAAATTATCCTAAACAGGATTGATTTTAAACTTTGAATAAATTGCTTAAAAAAAGAAACACTTTTGAGAAAACCATCCTAAACAAGAATGACTATAAACTTTAAATAAATTGCTTTAAAAAGAAATGCTTTTGAAAAAACTGTCCTAAACAGGAATGACTTTAAACTTTAAATAAATTGCTTTAAAAAGAAATGCTTTTGAAAAAACTGTCCTAAACAAGAATGATTTTAAACTTTTAATAAATTGCTTTAATAAAGAAATGTTTTTGAGAAACCCGTCCTAAACAGGATTGATTTTAAACTTTAAATAAATTGCTTTACAGAGAAATGCTTTTAAGAAAATTATCCTAGACAGGAATGATTTTAAACTTTGAAATAAATTGCTTAAAAAAAGAAGCACTTTTGAGAAAACCATCCTAAACAGGAATGATTTTAAGCTTTGAATAAATTGCTTTAAAAATAAATGCTTTTGAAAAAACTATCCTAAACAGGAATGATTTTAAAACTTTGAATAAATTGCTTTAAAAAAGAAACGTTTGTGAAAAAACCCGTCCTAAACAGGATTGATTTTAACCTTTAAATAAATTGCTTTAAAGAGAAATGCTTTTGAGAAAACTATCCTAAACAGGAATGATTTTAAACTTTGAATAAATTGCTTTAAAAAAGAAATGTTTTTGAGAAACCCGTCCTAAACAGGATTGATTTTAAACTCTGAATAAATTGCTTTAAAAAGAAATGCTTTTGCGAAAATTGTCCTAAACAGGAATGATTTTAAACATTGAATAAATTGCTTTAAAAAAGAAATGTTTTTGAGAAACCCGTCCTAAACAGGATTGATTTTAAACTCTGAATAAATTGCTTTAAAAAGAAATGCTTTTGAGAAAACTGTCCTAAACAAGAATGATTTTAAACATTGAATAAATTGCTTTAAAAAAGAAATGTTTTTGAGAAACCCGTCCTAAACAGGATTGATTTTAAACTTTAAATAAATTGCTTTAAAGCGAAATGCTTTTAAGAAAATTATCCTAAACAGGAATGATTTTAAACTTTGAATAAATTGCTTAAAAAAAGAAGCACTTTTGAGAAAACCATCCTAAACAGGAATGATTTTAAGCTTTGAATAAATTGCTTTAAAAATAAATGCTTTTGAAAAAACTATCCTAAACATGAATGATTTTAAAACTTTGAATAAATTGCTTTAAAAAAGAAACGTTTTTGAGAAACCCGTCCTAAACAGGATCGATTTTAAACTTTAAATAAATTGCTTTAAAGAGAAATGCTTTTGAGAAAACTATCCCAAACAGGAATGATTTTAAACTTTGAATAAATTGCTTTAAAAAAGAAATGTTTTTGAGAAACCCGTCCTAAACAGGATTGATTTTAAACTTTGAATAAATTGCTTTAAAAAGAAATGCTTTTGCGAAAACTGTCCTAAACAGGAATGATTTTAAACATTGAATAAATTGCTTTAAAAAAGAAATGTTTTTGAGAAACCCGTCCTAAACAGGATTGATTTTAAACTTTAAATAAATTGCTTTAAAGAGAAATGCTTTTAAGAAAATTATCCTAAACAGGAATGATTTTAAACTTTCAATAAATTGCTTAAAAAAAGAAGCACTTTTGAGAAAACCATCCTAAACAGGAATGATTTTAAGCTTTGATTAAATTGCTTTAGAAATAAATGCTTTTGAAAAAACTATCCTAAACAGGAATGATTTTAAACTTTGAATAAATTGCTTTAAAAAAGAAATGTTTTTGAGAAACCCGTCCTAAACAGGATTGATTTTAAACTCTGAATAAATTGCTTTAAAAAAAATGCTTTTGAAAAAACTGTCCTAAACAGGAATCATTTTAAACATTGAATAAATTGCTTTAAAAAAGAAATGTTTTTAAGAAACCCGTCCTAAACAGGATTGATTTTAAACTTTAAGTCAATTGCTTTAAAGAGAAATGCTTTTGAGAAAATTATCCTAGACAGGAATGATTTTAAACTTTGAATAAATTACTTAAAAAAAGAAGCACTTTTGAGAAAACCATCTTAAACAGGAATGATTTTAAGCTTTGAATAAATTGCTTTAAAAATAAATGCTTTGGAAAAAACTATCCTAAACAGGAATTATTTTAAAACTTTGAATAAATTGCTTTAAAAAAGAAACGTTTTTGAGAAAGCCGTCCTAAACAGGATTGATTTTAAACTTTAAATAAATTGCTTTAAAGAGAAATGCTTTTGAGAAAACTATCCTAAACAGGAATAATTTTAAACTTTGAATAAATTGCTTTAAAAAAGAAATGTTTTTGAGAAACCCGTCCTAAATAGGATTGATTTTAAACTCTGAATAAATTGCTTTAAAAAAAAATGCTTTTAAGAAAACTGTCCTCAACAGGAATGATTTTAAACATTGAATAAATTGCTTTAAAAAAGAAATCTTTTTGAGAAACCCGTTCTAAACAGGATTGATTTTAAACTTTAAATAAATTGCTTTAAAGAGAAATGCTTTTAAGAAAATTATCCTAAACAGGAATGATTTTAAACTTTCAATAAATTGCTTAAAAAAAGAAGTACTTTTGAGAAAACCATCCTAAACAGGAATGATTTTAAGCTTTGAATAAATTGCTTTAGAAATAAATGCTTTTGAAAAAACTATCCTAAACAGGAATGATTTTAATACTTTGAATAAATTGATTTAAAAAAGAAATGTTTTTGAGAAACCCGTCCTAAACAGGATTGATTTTAAACTCTGAATAACTTGCTTTAAAAAAAATACTTTTGAAAAAACTGTGCCGAACAGGAATTATTTTAAACATTGAATAAATTGCTTTAAAAAAGAAATGTTTTTAAGAAACCCGTCCTAAACAGGATTGATTTTAAACTTTAAATAAATTGCTTTAAAGAGAAATGCTTTTGAGAAAATTGTCCTAGACAGGAATGATTTTAAACTTTGAATAAATTACTTAAAAAAAGAAGCACTTTTGAGAAAACCATCCTAAACAGGAATGATTTTAAGCTTTGAATAAATTGCTTTAAAAATAAATGCTTTGGAAAAAACTATCCTAAACAGGAATTATTTTAAAACTTTGAATAAATTGCTTTAAAAAAGAAACGTTTTTGAGAAAGCCGTCCTAAACAGGATTGATTTTAAACTTTAAATAAATTGCTTTAAAGAGAAATGCTTTTGAGAAAACTATCCTAAACAGGAATAATTTTAAACTTTGAATAAATTGCTTTAAAAAAGAAATGTTTTTGAGAAACCCGTCCTAAATAGGATTGATTTTAAACTCTGAATAAATTGCTTTAAAAAGAAATGCTTTTAAGAAAACTGTCCTAAACAGGAATGATTTTAAACATTGAATAAATTGCTTTAAAAAAGAAATGTTTTTGAGAAACCCGTTCTAAACAGGATTGATTTTAAACTTTAAATAAATTGCTTTAAAGAGAAATGCTTTTAAGAAAATTATCCTAAACAGGAATGATTTTAAACTTTCAATAAATTGCTTAAAAGAAGAAGCACTTTTGAGAAAACCATTCTAAACAGGAATGATTTTAAGCTTTGAATAAATTGCTTTAGAAATAAATGCTTTTGAAAAAACTATCCTAAACAGGAATGATTTTAATACTTTGAATAAATTGATTTAAAAAAGAAATGTTTTTGAGAAACCCGTCCTAAACAGGATTGATTTTAAACTCTGAATAAATTGCTTTAAAAAAAATACTTTTGAAAAAACTGTGCTAAACAGGAATTATTTTAAACATTGAATAAATTGCTTTAAAAAAGAAATGTTTTTAAGAAACCCGTCCTAAACAGGATTGATTTTAAACTTTAAATAAATTGCTTTAAAGAGAAATGCTTTTAAGAAAATTGTCCTAGACAGGAATGATTTTAAACTTTGAATAAATTACTTAAAAAAAGAAGCAGTTTTGAGAAAACCATCCTAAACAGGAATGATTTTAAGCTTTGAATAAATTGCTTTAAAAATAAATGCTTTGGAAAAAACTATCCTAAACAGGAATTATTTTAAAACTTTGAATAAATTGCTTTAAAAAAGAAACGTTTTTGAGAAAGCCGTCCTAAACAGGATTGATTTTAAACTTTAAATAAATTGCTTTAAAGAGAAATGCTTTTGAGAAAACTATCCTAAACAGGAATAATTTTAAACTTTGAATAAATTGCTTTAAAAAATAAATGTTTTTGAGAAACCCGTCCTAAATAGGATTGATTTTAAACTCTGAATAAATTGCTTTAAAAATAAATGCTTTTAAGAAAACTGTCCTAAACAGGAATGATTTTAAACATTGAATAAATTGCTTTAAAAAAGAAATGTTTTTGAGAAACCCGTCCTAAACAGGATTGATTTTAAACTTTAAATAAATTGCTTTAAAGAGAAATGCTTTTGAGAAAACTATCCTAAACAGGAATGATTTTAAACTTTGAATAAATTGCTTTAAAAAAGAAATGTTTTTGAGAAACCCGTCGTAAACAGGATTGATTTTAAACTCTGAATAAATTGCTTTAAAAAGAAATGCTTTTGAAAAAACTATCCTAAACAGGAATGATTTTAATACTTTGAATAAATTGATTTAAAAAAGAAATGTTTTTGAGAAACCCGTCCTAAACAGGATTGATTTTAAACTCTGAATAAATTGTTTTAAAAAAAATACTTTTGAAAAAACTGTGCTAAACAGGAATTATTTTAAACATTGAATAAATTGCTTTAAAAAAGAAATGTTTTTAAGAAACCCGTCCTAAACAGGATTGATTTTAAACTTTAAATAAATTGCTTTAAAGAGAAATGCTTTTAAGAAAATTGTCCTAGACAGGAATGATTTTAAACTTTGAATAAATTACTTAAAAAAAGAAGCACTTTTGAGAAAACCATCCTAAACAGGAATGATTTTAAGCTTTGAATAAATTGCTTTAAAAATAAATGCTTTGGAAAAAACTATCCTAAACAGGAATTATTTTAAAACTTTGAATAAATTGCTTTAAAAAAGAAACGTTTTTGAGAAAGCCGTCCTAAACAGGATTGATTTTAAACTTTAAATAAATTGCTTTAAAGAGAAATGCTTTTGAGAAAACTATCCTAAACAGGAATAATTTTAAACTTTGAATAAATTGCTTTAAAAAAGAAATGTTTTTGAGAAACCCGTCCTAAATAGGATTGATTTTAAACTCTGAATAAATTGCTTTAAAAAGAAATGCTTTTAAGAAAACTGTCCTAAACAGGAATGATTTTAAACATTGAATAAATTGCTTTAAAAAAGAAATGTTTTTGAGAAACCCGTTCTAAACAGGATTGATTTTAAACTTTAAATAAATTGCTTTAAAGAGAAATGCTTTTAAGAAAATTATCCTAAACAGGAATGATTTTAAACTTTCAATAAATTGCTTAAAAGAAGAAGCACTTTTGAGAAAACCATTCTAAACAGGAATGATTTTAAGCTTTGAATAAATTGCTTTAGAAATAAATGCTTTTGAAAAAACTATCCTAAACAGGAATGATTTTAATACTTTGAATAAATTGATTTAAAAAAGAAATGTTTTTGAGAAACCCGTCCTAAACAGGATTGATTTTAAACTCTGAATAAATTGCTTTAAAAAAAATACTTTTGAAAAAACTGTGCTAAACAGGAATTATTTTAAACATTGAATAAATTGCTTTAAAAAAGAAATGTTTTTAAGAAACCCGTCCTAAACAGGATTGATTTTAAACTTTAAATAAATTGCTTTAAAGAGAAATGCTTTTAAGAAAATTGTCCTAGACAGGAATGATTTTAAACTTTGAATAAATTACTTAAAAAAAGAAGCAGTTTTGAGAAAACCATCCTAAACAGGAATGATTTTAAGCTTTGAATAAATTGCTTTAAAAATAAATGCTTTGGAAAAAACTATCCTAAACAGGAATTATTTTAAAACTTTGAATAAATTGCTTTAAAAAAGAAACGTTTTTGAGAAAGCCGTCCTAAACAGGATTGATTTTAAACTTTAAATAAATTGCTTTAAAGAGAAATGCTTTTGAGAAAACTATCCTAAACAGGAATAATTTTAAACTTTGAATAAATTGCTTTAAAAAATAAATGTTTTTGAGAAACCCGTCCTAAATAGGATTGATTTTAAACTCTGAATAAATTGCTTTAAAAATAAATGCTTTTAAGAAAACTGTCCTAAACAGGAATGATTTTAAAACTTTGAATAAATTGCTTTAAAAAAGAAACGTTTTTGAGAAACCCGTCCTAAACAGGATTGATTTTAAACTTTAAATAAATTGCTTTAAAGAGAAATGCTTTTAAGAAAACTGTCCTAAACAGGAATGATTTTAAACATTGAATAAATTGCTTTAAAAAAGAAATGTTTTTGAGAAACCCGTCCTAAACAGGATTGATTTTAAACTTTAAATAAATTGCTTTAAAGAGAAATGCTTTTGAGAAAACTATCCTAAACAGGAATGATTTTAAACTTTGAATAAATTGCTTTAAAAAAGAAATGTTTTTGAGAAACCCGTCGTAAACAGGATTGATTTTAAACTCTGAATAAATTGCTTTAAAAAGAAATGCTTTTGAAAAAACTATCCTAAACAGGAATGATTTTAATACTTTGAATAAATTGATTTAAAAAAGAAATGTTTTTGAGAAACCCGTCCTAAACAGGATTGATTTTAAACTCTGAATAAATTGTTTTAAAAAAATACTTTTGAAAAAACTGTGCTAAACAGGAATTATTTTAAACATTGAATAAATTGCTTTAAAAAAGAAATGTTTTTAAGAAACCCGTCCTAAACAGGATTGATTTTAAACTTTAAATAAATTGCTTTAAAGAGAAATGCTTTTAAGAAAATTGTCCTAGACAGGAATGATTTTAAACTTTGAATAAATTACTTAAAAAAAGAAGCACTTTTGAGAAAACCATCCTAAACAGGAATGATTTTAAGCTTTGAATAAATTGCTTTAAAAATAAATGCTTTTTGAGAAAACTGTCTTAAACAGGAATGACTTTAAACTTTAAATAAATTGCTTTAAAAAGAAATACTTTTGAGAAAACTATCCTAAACAGGAATGATTTTAAACTCTGAAGAAATTGCTTTAAAAAGAAATGCTTTTGAAAAAACTGTCCTAAACAGGAATGACTTTAAACTTTAAATAAATTGCTTTAAAAAGAAATGCTTTTGAAAAAACTGTCCTAAACAGGAATGACTTTAAACTTTAAATAAATTGCTTTAAAAAGAAATGCTTTTGAGAAAACTGTCCTAAACAGAAATGACTTTAAACTTTAAATAAATTGCTTTAAAAAGAAATGCTTTTGAGAAAACTGTCCTAGACAGGATGATTTTAAACTTTGAATAAATTGCTTTAAAAAATAAATGATTTTGAAAAACCCGTCCTAAACAGGATTGATTTTAAACTCTGAATAAATTGCTTTAAAAAGAAATGCTTTTGAGAAAACTGTTCTAAACAGGAATGATTTTAAACATTGAATAAATTGCTTTAAAAAAGAAATGTTTTTGAGAAACCCGTCCTAAACCGGATTGATTTTAAACTTTAAGTAAATTGCTTTAAAGAGAAATGCTTTTGAGAAAACTATCCTAAACAGGAATGATTTTAAACTTTGAATAAATTGCTTTAAAAAAGAAATGTTTTTGAGAAACCCGTCCTAAACAGGATTGATTTTAAACTCTGAATAAATTGCTTTAAAAAGAAATGCTTTTGAGAAAACTCTCCTAAACATGAATGATTTTAAACATTGAATAAATTGCTTTAAAAAAGAAATGTTTTTGAGAAACCCGTCCTAAACAGGATTGATTTTAAACTTTAAATAAATTGCTTTAATGAGAAATGCTTTTGAGAAAATTATCCTAAACAGGAATGATTTTAAACTTTGAATAAATTGCTTAAAAAAAGAAGCACTTTTGAGAAAACCATGCTAAACAGGAATGATTTTAAGCTTTGAATAAATTGCTTTAAAAATAAATGCTTTTGAGAAAACTGTCTTAAACAGGAATGACTTTAAACTTTAAATAAATTGCTTTAAAAAGAAATACTTTTGAGAAAACTATCCTAAACAGGAATGATTTTAAACTCTGAAGAAATTGCTTTAAAAAGAAATGCTTTTGAAAAAACTGTCCTAAACAGGAATGACTTTAAACTTTAAATAAATTGCTTTAAAAAGAAATGCTTTTGAAAAAACTGTCCTAAATAGGAATGACTTTAAACTTTAAATAAATTGCTTTAAAAAGAAATGCTTTTGAGAAAACTGTCCTAAACAGAAATGACTTTAAACTTTAAATAAATTGCTTTAAAAAGAAATGCTTTTGAGAAAACTGTCCTAGACAGGATGATTTTAAACTTTGAATAAATTGCTTTAAAAAAGAAATGTTTTTGAAAAACCCGTCCTAAACAGGATTGATTTTAAACTCTGAATAAATTACTTTAAAAAGAAATGCTTTTGAGAAAACTGTCCTAAACAGGAATGATTTTAAACATTGAATAAATTGCTTTAAAAAAGAAATGTTTTTGAGAAACCCGTCCTAAACCGGATTGATTTTAAACTTTGAATAAATTGCTTTAAAGAGAAATGCTTTTGAGAAAACTATCCTAAACAGGAATGATTTTAAACTTTGAATAAATTGCTTTAAAAAAGAAATGTTTTTGAGAAACCCGTCCTAAACAGGATTTATTTTAAACTCTGAATAAATTGCTTTAAAAAGAAATGCTTTTAAGAAAACTGTCCTAAACAGGAATGATTTTAAACATTGAATAAATTGCTTTAAAAAAGAAATGTTTTTGAGAAACCCGTCCTAAACAGGATTGATTTTAAACTTTAAATAAATTGCTTTAAAGCGAAATGCTTTTGAGAAAACTATCCTAAATAGGAATGATTTTAAACTTTGAATAAATTGCTTTAAAAAAGAAATGTTTTTGAGAAACCCGACCTAAACAGGATTGATTTTAAACTCTGAATAAATTGCTTTAAAAAGAAATGCTTTTGAGAAAACTGTCCTAAACAGGAATGATTTTAAACATTGAATAAATTGCTTTAAAAAAGAAATGTTTTTGAGAAACCCGTCCTAAACAGGATTGATTTTAAACTTTAAATAAATTGCTTTAGAGAGAAATGCTTTTGAGAAAATTATCCTAGACAGGAATGATTTTTAACTTTGAATAAATTGCTTAAAAAAAGAAACACTTTTGAGAAAACCAACCTAAACAGGAATGATTTTAAGCTTTGAATAAATTGCTTTAAAAATAAATGCTTTTGAAAAATCTATCCTAAACAGGAATGATTTTAAAACTTTGAATAAATTGCTTTAAAAAAGAAACGTTTTCGAGAAAGCCGTCCTAAACAGGATTGATTTTAAACTTTAAATAAATTGCTTTAAAGAGAAATGCTTTTGAGAAAACTATCTTAAACAGGAATGATTTTAAACTTTGGATAAATTGCTTTAAAAAAGAAATGTTTTTTAGAAACCCGTTGTCACGCCCCGACCCGCCCGGGCCGGCCACGTGGCAACCGCCGCGCCACCTCGAAGTACGTGTCTGCATCCTCGCATCCGAGGCACCGCAAGGCATTGAAATGGATATCATCGCTGCAAAACAAAACTAAAATTTTAATTAAAAATCATTTAAATAAATAATAAAATTAAAACGTGCACCAGTGGATTAATTTGAAGAAATACCTAGGCAGCGGAAAACTACTAAGCCTAAGCCACCGACGTCTCCTAGTGAGCCTCCTTCCTATCGCTGACTCCGTATGCGAATCTGCATCCATCCACATTGGATACAGGTGAGTGACAGAGGTTCTAAGAATCTCCATCTGGGTTAGGGCAGATAAGGGAAATCCAAAATAAAATAAAATAAAATAAAATAATAATAAATATTTTTCTTTGAAAACTCTTTTAAAAACTCCTTAATAAATAAATATTTAAATCTCAAATGGGCTGGCATCTCAATCATACTGGAGGCACGACCCGTCGGTCGCCTTACGCCTCACTGCACCGAGGGCTATCTCTTTTCTCATTTATAATTAGTTTCTCTTTTCTATCTCTCTAGCCCTTTCCCTCGGTGGTGCCTCGCTGTGGTGGAACACAGCGAACTGGAGCTCTGGCGAGTTTCCCTACGCGCCTCTCCCAACCAGGCTCGACTCACCGTGCCCCTCGATAGGCGGTCCACGGCTGAGTATCATGCATGCTCTCAAACTCGGTCCACGCTCCCGCAATTGGAGCCCCGAGGAACCCTCTCAATCACTCATCTCCCAAGGGCATCGTACCCTCAATAACCATAACAATAATATTTCAAATATATATATATAAGTCATACGTATTTAAAATATATAAAAATACACACACAAAAGTATTTATATTTTCCTTTGAAAACATCCCACTCTCTATGTGGGTATATCGCAGACAGTTGTGTGTGTGTGAATTTCTCGTATCCCAATTCCTTTGAAAAACATTTATATTTTAAAAACCATTTTTAAAACCCTTTTCCCCAGTGGCTAGACAGAGAAGTCTAAGTCACTCACAGTAGTGGGAGAATCGTATACTCCCAAGCGCTCCATGTAGCTCAACCTCCAGAGCATCGCCGCATTCGATTCAACCGGAGCCCTAGTACACGGAAATATACGTTAGCATTCATAATTTAATTTATGAATGCACCTACGAGGCTCTAATATGACCTAAGCTGATGCTTGAATGTGTTTTCGAAGACTCGAAAGTGTTTCGAGTCGATTTGGGGTTAAATAGGGTTTTGGGAGTTGAAATGACCATTTTGCCCCTAAAGGGCAGAAGCGGCGCCGGAATTGGGCAGAACCGGCGCCGGTCCTCTTCGACAAAACTGTCGGTGGCCGGGAATCAGAAACGGCGCCGTTTCTAGACAGAAGCGGCGCCGGTTGTGTTCTGGGTTTCAACCCGAGAATTTCTTCAATTTTTCTTAAAATTCGTAACCGATGCAATCGGCCACCAATTTAGCTACAAATTGAGATGCATAAACCTTAATGCATCCACTACGCGTTTACCGAAAGAAAAATGAGAATCTCAAGCTCAAAGTTCCTAGATCTCGAATCTAAACTTAAAATTTAACAAAAAGCTAAACCTAACTTTGAGCTTAGATCCCTCCTAAACCGATGCATGGAAGAACGTGCAAACTTAACAAATGTAGATCGAGGAGTTAAGAATAACTCACCAAGATCTCGCCTCGAACTGGCGGTCGGTTTGTCCGGATCTGCCAATTGTCCAAAATGCCTCCATTTGGCTCCAGAGAGAAAAAGAAAAGAAAATGAAAGAAAAAGAAAAAGAGAAATGAAGAAAAGCTTAGGCTCACCCCTATTTATAGGGGAGCCCGACACAGGGTCTACTCGGGCCCCGAGTCAAACTTTTCTCCTTTTTCAACTTTCTTCCATTTTTACCCGTTGGCTAAATCCTTCGCTTTCTTGTGCCAATGGGGCCCATAATAAATTTCTAGGGACTTAATTGGAGGTCTTTTGGCATTTTACTAATTTCCATGCACGGTTAATTGTTTTATCTTCCAACTTCGTCTTGTCTTAAGCTTATCTTCTCTTCAAACTTGACACAGCTGGACCGACATATTGTTTAATTATTGTGTCATCTTGTACTACTCCGTTCGTACGAAAAGTCGTGCTAGGTCCGGGTGTGTCACCCGTCCTAAACAGAATTGATTTTAAACTTTAAATAAATTGCTTTAAAGAGAAATGCTTTTGAGAAAACTATCCTAAACAGGAATGATTTTAAACTTTGAATAAATTGCTTTAAAAAAGAAATGTTTTTGAGAAACCCGACCTAAACAGGATTGATTTTAAACTCTGAATAAATTGCTTTAAAAAGAAATGCTTTTGAGAAAACTGTCCTAAACAGGAATGATTTTAAACATTGAATAAATTGCTTTAAAAAAGAAATGTTTTTGAGAAACCCGTCCTAAACAGGATTGATTTTAAACTTTAAATAAATTGCTTTAGAGAGAAATGCTTTTGAGAAAATTATCCTAGACAGGAATGATTTTTAACTTTGAATAAATTGCTTAAAAAAAGAAACACTTTTGAGAAAACCAACCTAAACAGGAATGATTTTAAGCTTTGAATAAATTGCTTTAAAAATAAATGCTTTTGAAAAATCTATCCTAAACAGGAATGATTTTAAAACTTTGAATAAATTGCTTTAAAAAAGAAACGTTTTCGAGAAAGCCGTCCTAAACAGGATTGATTTTAAACTTTAAATAAATTGCTTTAAAGAGAAATGCTTTTGAGAAAACTATCTTAAACAGGAATGATTTTAAACTTTGGATAAATTGCTTTAAAAAAGAAATGTTTTTTAGAAACCCGTTCTAAACAGGATTGATTTTAAACTCTGAATAAATTGCTTTAAAAAGAAATGCTTTTGAGAAAACTGTCCTAAACAGGAATGATTTTAAACATTGAATAAATTGCTTTAAAAAAGAAATGTTTTTGAGAAACCCGTCCTAAACAGGATTGATTTTAAACTTTAAATAAATTGCTTTAAAGAGAAATGCTTTTAAGAAAATTATCCTAAACAGGAATGATTTTAAACTTTGAATAAATAGCTTAAAAAAAGAAGCACTTTTGAGAAAACCATCCTAAACAGGAATGATTTTAAGCTTTGAATAAATTGCTTTAGAAATAAATGCTTTTGAAAAAACTATCCTAAACAGGAATGATTTTAAAACATTGAATAAATTGTTTTAAAAAAGAAACTTTTTTGTGAAAGCCGTCTTAAACAGGATTGATTTTAAACTTTAAATAAATTGCTTTAAAGAGAAATGCTTTTGAGAAAACTATCCTAAACAGGAATGATTTTAAACTTTGAATAAATTGCTTTAAAAAGAAATGCTTTTGAAAAAACTGTCCTAAATAGGAATGACTTTAAACTTTAAATAAATTGCTTTAAAAAGAAAAGCTTTTGAGACAACTGTCCTAAACAGGATGATTTTAAACTTTGAATAAATTGCTTTAAAAAAGAAATGTTTTTGAGAAACCCGTCCAAAACAGGATTGATTTTAAACTTTAAATAAATTGCTTTAAAGAGAAATGCTTTTAAGAAAATTATCTTAAACAGGAATGATTTTAAACATTGAATAAATTGTTTTAAAAAAGAAATGTTTTTGAGAAACCCGTCCTAAACAGGATTGATTTTAAACTTTAAATAAATTGCTTTAATGAGAAATGCTTTTGAGAAAATTATCCTAAACAGGAATGATTTTAAACTTTGAATAAATTGCTTAAAAAAAGAAGCACTTTTGAGAAAACCATGCTAAACAGGAATGGTTTTAAGCTTTGAATAAATTGCTTTAAAAATAAATGCTTTTGAGAAAACTGTCTTAAACAGGAATGACTTTAAACTTTAAATAAATTGCTTTAAAAAGAAATGCTTTTGAGAAAACTATCCTAAACAGGAATGATTTTAAACTTTAAATAAATTGCTTTAAAGAGAAATGCTTTTGAGAAAACTATCCTAAACAGGAATGATTTTAAACTTTGAATAAATTGCTTTAAAAAAGAAATGTTTTTGAGAAACCCGACCTAAACAGGATTGATTTTAAACTCTAAATAAATTGCTTTAAAAAGAAATGCTTTTGAGAAAACTGTCCTAAACAGGAATGATTTTAAACATTGAATAAATTGCTTTAAAAAAGAAATATTTTTGAGAAACCCGTCCTAAACAGGATTGATTTTAAACTTTAAATAAATTGCTTTAGAGAGAAATGCTTTTGAGAAAATTATCCTAGACAGGAATGATTTTTAACTTTGAATAAATTGCTTAAAAAAAGAAGCACTTTTGAGAAAACCATCCTAAACAGGAATGATTTTAAACTTTGAATAAATTGCTTTAAAAATAAATACTTTTGAAAAAACTATCCTAAACAGGAATGATTTTAAAACTTTGAATAAATTACTTTAAAAAAGAAACGTTTTTGGGAAAGCCGTCCTAAACAGGATTGATTTTAAACTTTAAATAAATTACTTTAAAGAGAAATGCTTTTGAGAAAACTGTCTTAAACAGGAATGATTTTAAACTTTGAATAAATTGCTTTAAAAAAGAAATGTTTTTTAGAAACCCGTTCTAAACAGGATTGATTTTAAACTCTGAATAAATTGCTTTAAAAAGAAATGCTTTTGAGAAAACTGTCCTAAACAGGAATGATTTTAAACATTGAATAAATTACTTTAAAAAAGAAATGTTTTTGAGAAACCTGTCCTAAACAGGATTGATTTTAAACTTTAAATAAATTGCTTTAAAGAGAAATGCTTTTAAGAAAATTATCCTAAACAGGAATGATTTTAAACTTTGAATAAATTGCTTTAGAAATAAATGCTTTTGAAAAAACTATCCTAAACAGGAATGATTTTAAAACTTTGAATAAATTGTTTTAAAAAAGAAAGTTTTTTGAGAAAGCCGTCCTAAAAATGATTGATTTTAAACTTTAAATAAATTGCTTTAAAGAGAAATGCTTTTGAGAAAAATATCCTAAACAGGAATGATATTAAACTTTGAATAAATTGCTTTAAAAAGAAATGCTTTTGAAAAAACTGTCCTAAACAGGAATGACTTTAAACTTTAAATAAATTGCTTTAAAAACAAAAGCTTTTGAGACAACTGTCCTAAACAGGATGATTTTATACTTTGAATAAATTGCTTTAAAAAAGAAATGTTTTTGAGAAACCCGTTCAAAACAGGATTGATTTTAAACTTTAAATAAATTGCTTTAAAGAGAAATGCTTTTGAGAAAATTATCCTAAACAGGAATGATTTTAAACATTGAATAAATTGCTTTAAAAAAGAAATGTTTTTGAGAAACCCGTCCTAAACAGGATTGATTTTAAACTTTAAATAAATTGCTTTAAAGAGAAATGCTTTTGAGAAAATTATCCTAAACAGGAATGATTTTAAACTTTGAATAAATTGCTTAAAAAAAGAAGCAATTTTGAGAAAACCATCCTAAAGGAATGATTTTAAGCTTTGAATTAATTGCTTTAAAAATAAATGCTTTTGAAAAAACTATCCTAAACAGGAATGATTTTAAAACTTTGAATAAACTGCTTTAAAAAAGAAACATTTTTGAGAAAGCCGTCCTGAACAGGATTGATTTTAAACTTTAAATAAATTGCTTTAAAGAGAAATACTTTTGAGAAAACTATCCTAAACAGGAATGATTTTAAAATTTGAATAAATTGCTTTAAAAAAGAAATGTTTTTGAGAAACCCGTCCTAAACAAGATTGATTTTAAACTCTGAATAAATTGCTTTAAAAAGAAATGATTTTGAGAAAACTGTCCTAAACAGGAATGATTTTAAACATTGAATAAATTACTTTAAAAAATAAATGTTTTTGAGAAACCCATCCTAAACAGGATTAATTTTAAACTTTAAATAAATTGCTTTAATGAGAAATGCTTTTGAGAAAATTATCCTAAACAGGAATGATTTTAAACTTTGAATAAATTGCTTAAAAAAAGAAGCACATTTGAGAAAACCATCCTAAACAGGAATGATTTTAAGCTTTGAATAAATTGCTTTAAAAATAAATGCTTTTGAGAAAACTGTCTTAAACAGGAATGACTTTAAACTTTAAATAAATTGCTTTAAAAAGAAATACTTTTGAGAAAACTATCCTAAACAGGAATGATTTTAAACTCTGAAGAAATTGCTTTAAAAAGAAATGCTTTTGAAAAAACTGTCCTAAACAGGAATGACTTTAAACATTAAATAAATTGCTTTAAAAAGAAATGCTTTTGAAAAAACTGTCCTAAACAGGAATGACTTTAAACTTTAAATAAATTGCTTTAAAAAGAAATGCTTTTGAGAAAACTGTCCTAGACAGGATGATTTTAAACTTTGAATAAATTGCTTTAAAAAATAAATGATTTTGAAAAACCCGTCCTAAACAGGATTGATTTTAAACTCTGAATAAATTGCTTTAAAAAGAAATGCTTTTGAGAAAACTGTTCTAAACAGGAATGATTTTAAACATTGAATAAATTGCTTTAAAAAAGAAATGTTTTTGAGAAACCCGTCCTAAACCGGATTGATTTTAAACTTTAAGTAAATTGCTTTAAAGAGAAATGCTTTTGAGAAAACTATCCTAAACAGGAATGATTTTAAACTTTGAATAAATTGCTTTAAAAAAGAAATGTTTTTGAGAAACCCGTCCTAAACAGGATTGATTTTAAACTCTGAATAAATTGCTTTAAAAAGAAATGCTTTTGAGAAAACTCTCCTAAACATGAATGATTTTAAACATTGAATAAATTGCTTTAAAAAAGAAATGTTTTTGAGAAACCCGTCCTAAACAGGATTGATTTTAAACTTTAAATAAATTGCTTTAATGAGAAATGCTTTTGAGAAAATTATCCTAAACAGGAATGATTTTAAACTTTGAATAAATTCCTTAAAAAAAGAAGCACTTTTGAGAAAACCATGCTAAACAGGAATGATTTTAAGCTTTGAATAAATTGCTTTAAAAATAAATGCTTTTGAGAAAACTGTCTTAAACAGGAATGACTTTAAACTTTAAATAAATTGCTTTAAAAAGAAATACTTTTGAGAAAACTATCCTAAACAGGAATGATTTTAAACTCTGAAGAAATTGCTTTAAAAAGAAATGCTTTTGAAAAAACTGTCCTAAACAGGAATGACTTTAAACTTTAAATAAATTGCTTTAAAAAGAAATGCTTTTGAAAAAACTGTCCTAAATAGGAATGACTTTAAACTTTAATTAAATTGCTTTAAAAAGAAATGCTTTTGAGAAAACTGTCCTAAACAGAAATGACTTTAAACTTTAAATAAATTGCTTTAAAAAGAAATGCTTTTGAGAAAACTGTCCTAGACAGGATGATTTTAAACTTTGAATAAATTGCTTTAAAAAAGAAATGTTTTTGAAAAACCCGTCCTAAACAGGATTGATTTTAAACTCTGAATAAATTACTTTAAAAAGAAATGCTTTTGAGAAAACTGTCCTAAACAGGAATGATTTTAAACATTGAATAAATTGCTTTAAAAAAGAAATGTTTTTGAGAAACCCGTCCTAAACCGGATTGATTTTAAACTTTGAATAAATTGCTTTAAAGAGAAATGCTTTTGAGAAAACTATCCTAAACAGGAATGATTTTAAACTTTGAATAAATTGCTTTAAAAAAGAAATGTTTTTGAGAAACCCGTCCTAAACAGGATTGATTTTAAACTCTGAATAAATTGCTTTAAAAAGAAATGCTTTTAAGAAAACTGTCCTAAACAGGAATGATTTTAAACATTGAATAAATTGCTTTAAAAAAGAAATGTTTTTGAGAAACCCGTCCTAAACAGGATTGATTTTAAACTTTAAATAAATTGCTTTAAAGCGAAATGCTTTTGAGAAAACTATCCTAAACAGGAATGATTTTAAACTTTGAATAAATTGCTTTAAAAAAGAAATGTTTTTGAGAAACCCGTCGTAAACAGGATTGATTTTAAACTCTGAATAAATTGCTTTAAAAAGAAATGCTTTTGAGAAAACTGTCTTAAACAGGAATGATTTTAAACATTGAATAAATTGCTTTAAAAAAGAAATGTTTTTGAGAAACCCGTCCTAAACAGGATTGATTTTAAACTTTAAATAAATTGCTTTAAAGAGAAATGCTTTTAAGAAAATTATCCTAAACAGGAATGATTTTAAACTTTGAATAAATTGCTTAAAAAAAGAAGCACATTTGAGAAAACCATCCTAAACAGGAATGATTTTAAGCTTTGAATAAATTGCTTTAGAAATAAATGCTTTTGAAAAAACTATCCTAAACAGGAATGATTTTAATACTTTGAATAAATTGCTTTAAAAAATAAATGTTTTTGAGAAACCCGTCCTAAACAGGATTGATTTTAAACTCTGAATAAATTGCTTTAAAAAAAATACTTTTGAAAAAACTGTCCTAAACAGGAATCATTTTAAACATTGAATAAATTGCTTTAAAAAAGAAATGTTTTTGAGAAATCCGTTGTCACGCCCCGACCCGCCCGGGCCGGCCACGTGGCAACCGCCGCGCCACCTCGAAGTACGTGTCTGCATCCTCGCATCCGAGGCACCGCAAGGCATTGAAATGGATATCATCGCTGCAAAACAAAACTAAAATTTTAATTAAAAATCATTTAAATAAATAATAAAACTTAAAACGTGCACCAGTGGATTAATTTGAAGAAATACCTAGGCAGCGGAAAACTACTAAGCCTAAGCCACCGACGTCTCCTAGTGAGCCTCCTTCCTATCGCTGACTCCGTATGCGAATCTGCATCCATCCACATTGGATACAGGTGAGTGACAGAGGTTCTAAGAATCTCCATCTGGGTTAGGGCAGATAAGGGAAATCCAAAATAAAATAAAATAAAATAAAATAATAATAAATATTTTTCTTTGAAAACTCTTTTAAAAACTCCTTAATAAATAAATATTTAAATCTCAAATGGGCTGGCATCTCAATCATACTGGAGGCACGACCCGTCGGTCGCCTTATGCCTCACTGCACCGAGGGCTATCTCTTTTCTCATTTATAATTAGTTTCTCTTTTCTATCTCTCTAGCCCTTTCCCTCGGTGGTGCCTCGCTGTGGTGGAACACAGCGAACTGGAGCTCTGGCGAGTTTCCCTACGCGCCTCTCCCAACCAGGCTCGACTCACCGTGCCCCTCGATAGGCGGTCCACGGCTGAGTATCATGCATGCTCTCAAACTCGGTCCACGCTCCCGCAATTGGAGCCCCGAGGAACCCTCTCAATCGCTCATCTCCCAAGGGCATCGTACCCTCAATAACCATAACAATAATATTTCAAATATATATATATATAAGTCATACGTATTTAAAATATATAAAAATACACACACAAAAGTATTTATATTTTCCTTTGAAAACATCCCACTCTCTATGTGGGTATATCGCAGACAGTTGTGTGTGTGTGAATTTCTCGTATCCCAATTCCTCTGAAAAACATTTATATTTTAAAAACCATTTTTAAAACCCTTTTCCCCAGTGGCTAGACAGAGAAGTCTAAGTCACTCACAGTAGTGGGAGAATCGTATACTCCCAAGCGCTCCATGTAGCTCAACCTCCGGAGCATCGCCGCATTCGATTCAACCGGAGCCCTAGTACACGGAAATATACGTTAGCATTCATAATTTAATTTATGAATGCACCTACGAGGCTCTAATATGACCTAAGATGATGCTTGAATGTGTTTTCGAAGACTCGAAAGTGTTTCGAGTCGATTTGGGGTTAAATAGGGTTTTGGGAGTTGAAATGACCATTTTGCCCCTAAAGGGCAGAAGCGGCGCCGGAATTGGGCAGAACCGGCGCCGGTCCTCTTCGACAAAACTGTCGGTGGCCGGGAATCAGAAACGGCGCCGTTTCTAGACAGAAGCGGCGCCGGTTGTGTTCTGGGTTTCAACCCGAGAATTTCTTCAATTTGTCTTAAAATTCGTAACCGATGCAATCGGCCACCAATTTAGCTACAAATTGAGATGCATAAACCTTAATGCATCCACTACGCGTTTACCGAAAGAAAAATGAGAATCTCAAGCTCAAAGTTCCTAGATCTCGAATCTAAACTTAAAATTTAACAAAAAGCTAAACCTAACTTTGAGCTTAGATCCCTCCTAAACCGATGCATGGAAGAACGTGCAAACTTAACAAATGTAGATCGAGGAGTTAAGAATAACTCACCAAGATCTCGCCTCGAACTGGCGGTCGGTTTGTCCGGATCTGCCAATTGTCCAAAATGCCTCCATTTGGCTCCAGAGAGAAAAAGAAAAGAAAATGAAAGAAAAAGAAAAAGAGAAATGAAGAAAAGCTTAGGCTCACCCCTATTTATAGGGGAGCCCGACACAGGGTCTACTCGGGCCCCGAGTCAAACTTTTCTCCTTTTTCAACTTTCTTCCATTTTTACCCGTTGGCTAAATCCTTCGCTTTCTTGTGCCAATGGGGCCCATAATAAATTTCTAGGGACTTAATTGGAGGTCTTTTGGCATTTTACTAATTTCCATGCACGGTTAATTGTTTTATCTTCCAACTTCGTCTTGTCTTAAGCTTATCTTCTCTTCAAACTTGACACAGCCGGACCGACATATTGTTTAATTATTGTGTCATCTTGTACTACTCCGTTCGTACGAAAAGTCGTGCTAGGTCCGGGTGTGTCACCCGTCCTAAACAGAATTGATTTTAAACTTTAAATAAATTGCTTTAAAGAGAAATGCTTTTGAGAAAACTATCCTAAACAGGAATGATTTTAAACTTTGAATAAATTGCTTTAAAAAAGAAATGTTTTTGAGAAACCCGACCTAAACAGGATTGATTTTAAACTCTGAATAAATTGCTTTAAAAAGAAATGCTTTTGAGAAAACTGTCCTAAACAGGAATGATTTTAAACATTGAATAAATTGCTTTAAAAAAGAAATGTTTCTGAGAAACCCGTCCTAAACAGGATTGATTTTAAACTTTAAATAAATTGCTTTAGAGAGAAATGCTTTTGAGAAAATTATCCTAGACAGGAATGATTTTTAACTTTGAATAAATTGCTTAAAAAAAGAAACACTTTTGAGAAAACCAACCTAAACAGGAATGATTTTAAGCTTTGAATAAATTGCTTTAAAAATAAATGCTTTTGAAAAATCTATCCTAAACAGGAATGATTTTAAAACTTTGAATAAATTGCTTTAAAAAAGAAACGTTTTTGAGAAAGCCGTCCTAAACAGGATTGATTTTAAACTTTAAATAAATTGCTTTAAAGAGAAATGCTTTTGAGAAAACTATCTTAAACAGGAATGATTTTAAACTTTGGATAAATTGCTTTAAAAAAGAAATGTTTTTTAGAAACCCGTTCTAAACAGGATTGATTTTAAACTCTGAATAAATTGCTTTAAAAAGAAATGCTTTTGAGAAAACTGTCCTAAACAGGAATGATTTTAAACATTGAATAAATTGCTTTAAAAAAGAAATGTTTTTGAGAAACCCGTCCTAAACAGGATTGATTTTAAACTTTAAATAAATTGCTTTAAAGAGAAATGCTTTTAAGAAAATTATCCTAAACAGGAATGATTTTAAACTTTGAATAAATAGCTTAAAAAAAGAAGCACTTTTGAGAAAACCATCCTAAACAGGAATGATTTTAAGCTTTGAATAAATTGCTTTAGAAATAAATGCTTTTGAAAAAACTATCCTAAACAGGAATGATTTTAAAACATTGAATAAATTGTTTTAAAAAAGAAACTTTTTTGTGAAAGCCGTCTTAAACAGGATTGATTTTAAACTTTAAATAAATTGCTTTAAAGAGAAATGCTTTTGAGAAAACTATCCTAAACAGGAATGATTTTAAACTTTGAATAAATTGCTTTAAAAAGAAATGCTTTTGAAAAAACTGTCCTAAATAGGAATGACTTTAAACTTTAAATAAATTGCTTTAAAAAGAAAAGCTTTTGAGACAACTGTCCTAAACAGGATGATTTTAAACTTTGAATAAATTGCTTTAAAAAAGAAATGTTTTTGAGAAACCCGTCCAAAACAGGATTGATTTTAAACTTTAAATAAATTGCTTTAAAGAGAAATGCTTTTAAGAAAATTATCTTAAACAGGAATGATTTTAAACATTGAATAAATTGTTTTAAAAAAGAAATGTTTTTGAGAAACCCGTCCTAAACAGGATTGATTTTAAACTTTAAATAAATTGCTTTAATGAGAAATGCTTTTGAGAAAATTATCCTAAACAGGAATGATTTTAAACTTTGAATAAATTGCTTAAAAAAAGAAGCACTTTTGAGAAAACCATGCTAAACAGGAATGGTTTTAAGCTTTGAATAAATTGCTTTAAAAATAAATGCTTTTGAGAAAACTGTCTTAAACAGGAATGACTTTAAACTTTAAATAAATTGCTTTAAAAAGAAATGCTTTTGAGAAAACTATCCTAAACAGGAATGATTTTAAACTTTAAATAAATTGCTTTAAAGAGAAATGCTTTTGAGAAAACTATCCTAAACAGGAATGATTTTAAACTTTGAATAAATTGCTTTAAAAAAGAAATTTTTTTGAGAAACCCGACCTAAACAGGATTGATTTTAAACTCTAAATAAATTGCTTTAAAAAGAAATGCTTTTGAGAAAACTGTCCTAAACAGGAATGATTTTAAACATTGAATAAATTGCTTTAAAAAAGAAATATTTTTGAGAAACCCGTCCTAAACAGGATTGATTTTAAACTTTAAATAAATTGCTTTAGAGAGAAATGCTTTTGAGAAAATTATCCTAGACAGGAATGATTTTTAACTTTGAATAAATTGCTTAAAAAAAGAAGCACTTTTGAGAAAACCATCCTAAACAGGAATGATTTTAAACTTTGAATAAATTGCTTTAAAAATAAATACTTTTGAAAAAACTATCCTAAACAGGAATGATTTTAAAACTTTGAATAAATTACTTTAAAAAAGAAACGTTTTTGGGAAAGCCGTCCTAAACAGGATTGATTTTAAACTTTAAATAAATTACTTTAAAGAGAAATGCTTTTGAGAAAACTGTCTTAAACAGGAATGATTTTAAACTTTGAATAAATTGCTTTAAAAAAGAAATGTTTTTTAGAAACCCGTTCTAAACAGGATTGATTTTAAACTCTGAATAAATTGCTTTAAAAAGAAATGCTTTTGAGAAAACTGTCCTAAACAGGAATGATTTTAAACATTGAATAAATTACTTTAAAAAAGAAATGTTTTTGAGAAACCTGTCCTAAACAGGATTGATTTTAAACTTTAAATAAATTGCTTTAAAGAGAAATACTTTTAAGAAAATTATCCTAAACAGGAATGATTTTAAACTTTGAATAAATTGCTTTAGAAATAAATGCTTTTGAAAAAACTATCCTAAACAGGAATGATTTTAAAACTTTGAATAAATTGTTTTAAAAAAGAAACTTTTTTGAGAAAGCCGTCCTAAAAATGATTGATTTTAAACTTTAAATAAATTGCTTTAAAGAGAAATGCTTTTGAGAAAAATATCCTAAACAGGAATGATTTTAAACTTTGAATAAATTGCTTTAAAAAGAAATGCTTTTGAAAAAACTGTCCTAAACAGGAATGACTTTAAACTTTAAATAAATTGCTTTAAAAACAAAAGCTTTTGAGACAACTGTCCTAAACAGGATGATTTTATACTTTGAATAAATTGCTTTAAAAAAGAAATGTTTTTGAGAAACCCGTTCAAAACAGGATTGATTTTAAACTTTAAATAAATTGCTTTAAAGAGAAATGCTTTTGAGAAAATTATCCTAAACAAGAATGATTTTAAACATTGAATAAATTGCTTTAAAAAAGAAATGTTTTTGAGAAACCCGTCCTAAACAGGATTGATTTTAAACTTTAAATAAATTGCTTTAAAGAGAAATGCTTTTGAGAAAATTATCCTAAATAGGAATGATTTTAAACTTTGAATAAATTGCTTAAAAAAAGAAGCAATTTTGAGAAAACCATCCTAAAGGAATGATTTTAAGCTTTGAATTAATTGCTTTAAAAATAAATGCTTTTGAAAAAACTATCCTAAACAGGAATGATTTTAAAACTTTGAATAAACTGCTTTAAAAAAGAAACATTTTTGAGAAAGCCGTCCTGAACAGGATTGATTTTAAACTTTAAATAAATTGCTTTAAAGAGAAATACTTTTGAGAAAACTATCCTAAACAGGAATGATTTTAAAATTTGAATAAATTGCTTTAAAAAAGAAATGTTTTTGAGAAACCCGTCCTAAACAAGATAGATTTTAAACTCTGAATAAATTGCTTTAAAAAGAAATGATTTTGAGAAAACTGTCCTAAACAGGAATGATTTTAAACATTGAATAAATTACTTTAAAAAATAAATGTTTTTGAGAAACCCATCCTAAACAGGATTGATTTTAAACTTTAAATAAATTGCTTTAATAAGAAATGCTTTTGAGAAAATTATCCTAAACAGGAATGATTTTAAACTTTGAATAAATTGCTTAAAAAAAGAAGCACTTTTGAGAAAACCATGCTAAACAGGAATGATTTTAAGCTTTGAATAAATTGCTTTAAAAATAAATGCTTTTGAGAAAACTGTCTTAAACAGGAATGACTTTAAACTTTAAATAAATTGCTTTAAAAAGAAATACTTTTGATAAAACTATCCTAAACAGGAATGATTTTAAACTCTGAAGAAATTGCTTTAAAAAGAAATGCTTTTGAAAAAACTGTCCTAAACAGGAATGACTTTAAACTTTAAATAAATTGCTTTAAAAAGAAATGCTTTTGAAAAAACTGTCCTAAATAAGAATAACTTTAAACTTTAAATAAATTGTTTTAAAAAGAAATACTTTTGAGAAAACTGTCCTAAACAGAAATGACTTTAAACTTTAAATAAATTGCTTTAAAAAGAAATGCTTTTGAGAAAACTGTCCTAAACAGAAATGACTTTAAACTTTAAATAAATTGCTTTAAAAAGAAATGCTTTTGAGAAAACTGTCCTAGACAGGATGATTTTAAACTTTGAATAAATTGCTTTAAAAAAGAAATGTTTTTGAAAAACCCGTCCTAAACAGGATTGATTTTAAACTCTGAATAAATTACTTTAAAAAGAAATGCTTTTGAGAAAACTGTCCTAAACAGGAATGATTTTAAACATTAAATAAATTGCTTTAAAAAAGAAATGTTTTTGAGAAACCCGTCCTAAACCGGATTGATTTTAAACTTTGAATAAATTGCTTTAAAGAGAAATGCTTTTGAGAAAACTATCCTAAACAGGAATGATTTTAAACTTTGAATAAATTGCTTTAAAAAAGAAATGTTTTTGAGAAACCCGTCCTAAACAGGATTGATTTTAAACTCTGAATAAATTGCTTTAAAAAGAAATGCTTTTAAGAAAACTGTCCTAAACAGGAATGATTTTAAACATTGAATAAATTGCTTTAAAAAAGAAATGTTTTTGAGAAACCCGTCCTAAACAGGATTGATTTTAAACTTTAAATAAATTGCTTTAAAGCGAAATGCTTTTGAGAAAACTATCCTAAACAGGAATGATTTTAAACTTTGAATAAATTGCTTTAAAAAAGAAATGTTTTTGAGAAACCCGTCGTAAACAGGATTGATTTTAAACTCTGAATAAATTGCTTTAAAAAGAAATGCTTTTGAGAAAACTGTCCTAAACAGGAATGATTTTAAACATTGAATAAATTGCTTTAAAAAAGAAATGTTTTTGAGAAACCCGTCCTAAACAGGATTGATTTTAAACTTTAAATAAATTGCTTTAAAGAGAAATGCTTTTAAGAAAATTATCCTAAACAGGAATGATTTTAAACTTTGAATAAATTGCTTAAAAAAAGAAGCACATTTGAGAAAACCATCCTAAACAGGAATGATTTTAAGCTTTGAATAAATTGCTTTAGAAATAAATGCTTTTGAAAAAACTATCCTAAACAGGAATGATTTTAATACTTTGAATAAATTGCTTTAAAGAATAAATGTTTTTGAGAAACCCGTCCTAAACAGGATTGATTTTAAACTCTGAATAAATTGCTTTAAAAAAAATACTTTTGAAAAAACTGTCCTAAACAGGAATCATTTTAAACATTGAATAAATTGCTTTAAAAAAGAAATGTTTTTGAGAAACCCGTTGTCACGCCCCGACCCGCCCGGGCCGGCCACGTGGCAACCGCCGCGCCACCTCGAAGTACGTGTCTGCATCCTCGCATCCGAGGCACCGCAAGGCATTGAAATGGATATCATCGCTGCAAAACAAAACTAAAATTTTAATTAAAAATCATTTAAATAAATAATAAAACTTAAAACGTGCACCAGTGGATTAATTTGAAGAAATACCTAGGCAGCGGAAAACTACTAAGCCTAAGCCACCGACGTCTCCTAGTGAGCCTCCTTCCTATCGCTGACTCCGTATGCGAATCTGCATCCATCCACATTGGATACAGGTTAGTGACAGAGGTTCTAAGAATCTCCATCTGGGTTAGGGCAGATAAGGGAAATCCAAAATAAAATAAAATAAAATAAAATAATAATAAATATTTTTCTTTGAAAACTCTTTTAAAAACTCCTTAATAAATAAATATTTAAATCTCAAATGGGCTGGCATCTCAATCATACTGGAGGCACGACCCGTCGGTCGCCTTACGCCTCACTGCACCGAGGGCTATCTCTTTTCTCATTTATAATTAGTTTCTCTTTTCTATCTCTCTAGCCCTTTCCCTCGGTGGTGCCTCGCTGTGGTGGAACACAGCGAACTGGAGCTCTGGCGAGTTTCCCTACGCGCCTCTCCCAACCAGGCTCGACTCACCGTGCCCCTCGATAGGCGGTCCACGGCTGAGTATCATGCATGCTCTCAAACTCGGTCCACGCTCCCGCAATTGGAGCCCCGAGGAACCCTCTCAATCGCTCATCTCCCAAGGGCATCGTACCCTCAATAACCATAACAATAATATTTCAAATATATATATATATAAGTCATACGTATTTAAAATATATAAAAATACACACACAAAAGTATTTATATTTTCCTTTGAAAACATCCCACTCTCTATGTGGGTATATCGCAGACAGTTGTGTGTGTGTGAATTTCTCGTATCCCAATTCCTTTGAAAAACATTTATATTTTAAAAACCATTTTTAAAACCCTTTTCCCCAGTGGCTAGACAGAGAAGTCTAAGTCACTCACAGTAGTGGGAGAATCGTATACTCCCAAGCGCTCCATGTAGCTCAACCTCCGGAGCATCGCCGCATTCGATTCAACCGGAGCCCTAGTACACGGAAATATACGTTAGCATTCATAATTTAATTTATGAATGCACCTACGAGGCTCTAATATGACCTAAGATGATGTTTGAATGTGTTTTCGAAGACTCGAAAGTGTTTCGAGTCGATTTGGGGTTAAATAGGGTTTTGGGAGTTGAAATGACCATTTTGCCCCTAAAGGGCAGAAGCGGCGCCGGAATTGGGCAGAACCGGCGCCGGTCCTCTTCGACAAAACTGTCGGTGGCCGGGAATCAGAAACGGCGCCGTTTCTAGACAGAAGCGGCGCCGGTTGTGTTCTGGGTTTCAACCCGAGAATTTCTTCAATTTTTCTTAAAATTCGTAACCGATGCAATCGGCCACCAATTTAGCTACAAATTGAGATGCATAAACCTTAATGCATCCACTACGCGTTTACCGAAAGAAAAATGAGAATCTCAAGCTCAAAGTTCCTAGATCTCGAATCTAAACTTAAAATTTAACAAAAAGCTAAACCTAACTTTGAGCTTAGATCCCTCCTAAACCGATGCATGGAAGAACGTGCAAACTTAACAAATGTAGATCGAGGAGTTAAGAATAACTCACCAAGATCTCGCCTCGAACTGGCGGTCGGTTTGTCCGGATCTGCCAATTGTCCAAAATGCCTCCATTTGGCTCCAGAGAGAAAAAGAAAAGAAAATGAAAGAAAAAGAAAAAGAGAAATGAAGAAAAGCTTAGGCTCACCCCTATTTATAGGGGAGCCCGACACAGGGTCTACTCGGGCCCCGAGTCAAACTTTTCTCCTTTTTCAACTTTCTTCCATTTTTACCCGTTGGCTAAATCCTTCGCTTTCTTGTGCCAATGGGGCCCATAATAAATTTCTAGGGACTTAATTGGAGGTCTTTTGGCATTTTACTAATTTCCATGCACGGTTAATTGTTTTATCTTCCAACTTCGTCTTGTCTTAAGCTTATCTTCTCTTCAAACTTGACACAGTCGGACCGACATATTGTTTAATTATTGTGTCATCTTGTACTACTCCGTTCGTACGAAAAGTCGTGCTAGGTCCGGGTGTGTCACCCGTCCTAAACAGAATTGATTTTAAACTTTAAATAAATTGCTTTAAAGAGAAATGCTTTTGAGAAAACTATCCTAAACAGGAATGATTTTAAACTTTGAATAAATTGCTTTAAAAAAGAAATGTTTTTGAGAAACCCGACCTAAACAGGATTGATTTTAAACTCTGAATAAATTGCTTTAAAAAGAAATGCTTTTGAGAAAACTGTCCTAAACAGGAATGATTTTAAACATTGAATAAATTGCTTTAAAAAAGAAATGTTTTTGAGAAACCCGTCCTAAACAGGATTGATTTTAAACTTTAAATAAATTGCTTTAGAGAGAAATGCTTTTGAGAAAATTATCCTAGACAGGAATGATTTTTAACTTTGAATAAATTGCTTAAAAAAAGAAACACTTTTGAGAAAACCAACCTAAACAGGAATGATTTTAAGCTTTGAATAAATTGCTTTAAAAATAAATGCTTTTGAAAAATCTATCCTAAACAGGAATGATTTTAAAACTTTGAATAAATTGCTTTAAAAAAGAAACGTTTTTGAGAAAGCAGTCCTAAACAGGATTGATTTTAAACTTTAAATAAATTGCTTTAAAGAGAAATGCTTTTGAGAAAACTATCTTAAACAGGAATGATTTTAAACTTTGGATAAATTGCTTTAAAAAAGAAATATTTTTGAGAAACCCGTCCTAAACAGGATTGATTTTAAACTCTGAATAAATTGCTTTAAAAAGAAATGCTTTTGAGAAAACTGTCCTAAACAGGAATGATTTTAAACATTGAATAAATTGCTTTAAAAAAGAAATGTTTTTGAGAAACCCGTACTAAACAGGATTGGTTTTAAAGTTTAAATAAATTGCTTTAAAGAAAAATGCTTTTAAGAAAATTATCCTAAACAGGAATGATTTTAAACTTTGAATAAATAGCTTAAAAAAAGAAGCACTTTTGAGAAAACCATCCTAAACAGGAATGATTTTAAGCTTTGAATAAATTGCTTTAGAAATAAATGCTTTTGAAAAAACTATCCTAAACAGGAATGATTTTAAAACATTGAATAAATTGTTTTAAAAAAGAAACTTTTTTGTGAAAGCCGTCTTAAACAGGATTGATTTTAAACTTTAAATAAATTGCTTTAAAGAGAAATGCTTTTGAGAAAACTATCCTAAACATGAATGATTTTAAACTTTGAATAAATTGCTTTAAAAAGAAATGCTTTTGAAAAAACTGTCCTAAACAGGAATGACTTTAAACTTTAAATAAATTGCTTTAAAAAGAAAAGCTTTTGAGACAACTGTCCTAAACAGGATGATTTTAAACTTTGAATAAATTGCTTTAAAAAAGAAATGTTTTTGAGAAACCCGTCCAAAACAGGATTGATTTTAAACTTTAAATAAATTGCTTTAAAGAGAAATGCTTTTGAGAAAATTATCTTAAACAGGAATGATTTTAAACATTGAATAAATTGTTTTAAAAAAGAAATGTTTTTGAGAAACCCTTCCTAAACAGGATTGATTTTAAACTTTAAATAAATTGCTTTAATGAGAAATGCTTTTGAGAAAATTATCCTAAACAGGAATGATTTTAAACTTTGAATAAATTGCTTAAAAAAAGAAGCACTTTTGAGAAAACCATGTTAAACAGGAATGATTTTAAGCTTTGAATAAATTGCTTTAAAAATAAATGCTTTTGAGAAAACTGTCTTAAACAGGAATGACTTTAAACTTTAAATAAATTGCTTTAAAAAGAAATACTTTTGAGAAAACAATCCTAAACAGGAATGATTTTAAACTCTGAAGAAATTGCTTTAAAAAGAAATGCTTTTGAAAAAACTGTCCTAAACAGGAATGACTTTAAACTTTAAATAAATTGCTTTAAAAAGAAATGCTTTTGAAAAAACTGTCCTAAATAGGAATGACTTTAAACTTTAAATAAATTGCTTTAAAAAGAAATGCTTTTGAGAAAACTGTCCTAAATAGAAATGACTTTAAACTTTAAATAAATTGCTTTAAAAAGAAATGCTTTTGAGAAAACTGTCCTAGACAGGATGATTTTAAACTTTGAATAAATTGCTTTAAAAAAGAAATGTTTTTGAAAAACCCGTCCTAAACAGGATTGATTTTAAACTCTGAATAAATTACTTTAAAAAGAAATGCTTTTGAGAAAACTGTCCTAAACAGGAATGATTTTAAACATTGAATAAATTGCTTTAAAAAAGAAATGTTTTTGAGAAACCCGTCCTAAACCGGATTGATTTTAAACTTTGAATAAATTGCTTTAAAGAGAAATGCTTTTGAGAAAACTATCCTAAACAGGAATGATTTTAAACTTTGAATAAATTGCTTTAAAAAAGAAATGTTTTTGAGAAACCCGTCCTAAACAGGATTGATTTTAAACTCTGAATAAATTGCTTTAAAAAGAAATGCTTTTAAGAAAACTGTCCTAAACAGGAATGATTTTAAACATTGAATAAATTGCTTTAAAAAAGAAATGTTTTTGAGAAACCCGTCCTAAACAGGATTGATTTTAAACTTTAAATAAATTGCTTTAAAGCGAAATGCTTTTGAGAAAACTATCCTAAACAGGAATGATTTTAAACTTTGAATAAATTGCTTTAAAAAAGAAATGTTTTTGAGAAACCCGTCGTAAACAGGATTGATTTTAAACTCTGAATAAATTGCTTTAAAAAGAAATGCTTTTGAGAAAACTGTCCTAAACAGGAATGATTTTAAACATTGAATAAATTGCTTTAAAAAAGAAATGTTTTTGAGAAACCCGTCCTAAACAGGATTGATTTTAAACTTTAAATAAATTGCTTTAAAGAGAAATGCTTTTAAGAAAATTATCCTAAACAGGAATGATTTTAAACTTTGAATAAATTGCTTAAAAAAAGAAGCACATTTGAGAAAACCATCCTAAACAGGAATGATTTTAAGCTTTGAATAAATTGCTTTAGAAATAAATGCTTTTGAAAAAACTATCCTAAACAGGAATGATTTTAATACTTTGAATAAATTGCTTTAAAAAATAAATGTTTTTGAGAAACCCGTCCTAAACAGGATTGATTTTAAACTCTGAATAAATTGCTTTAAAAAAAATACTTTTGAAAAAACTGTCCTAAACAGGAATCATTTTAAACATTGCTTAAATTGCTTTAAAAAAGAAATGTTTTTGAGAAACCCGTTGTCACGCCCCGACCCGCCCGGGCCGGCCACGTGGCAACCGCCGCGCCACCTCGAAGTACGTGTCTGCATCCTCGCATCCGAGGCACCGCAAGGCATTGAAATGGATATCATCGCTGCAAAACAAAACTAAAATTTTAATTAAAAATCATTTAAATAAATAATAAAACTTAAAACGTGCACCAGTGGATTAATTTGAAGAAATACCTAGGCAGCGGAAAACTACTAAGCCTAAGCCACCGACGTCTCCTAGTGAGCCTCCTTCCTATCGCTGACTCCGTATGCGAATCTGCATCCATCCACATTGGATACAGGTTAGTGACAGAGGTTCTAAGAATCTCCATCTGGGTTAGGGCAGATAAGGGAAATCCAAAATAAAATAAAATAAAATAAAATAATAATAAATATTTTTCTTTGAAAACTCTTTTAAAAACTCCTTAATAAATAAATATTTAAATCTCAAATGGGCTGGCATCTCAATCATACTGGAGGCACGACCCGTCGGTCGCCTTACGCCTCACTGCACCGAGGGCTATCTCTTTTCTCATTTATAATTAGTTTCTCTTTTCTATCTCTCTAGCCCTTTCCCTCGGTGGTGCCTCGCTGTGGTGGAACACAGCGAACTGGAGCTCTGGCGAGTTTCCCTACGCGCCTCTCCCAACCAGGCTCGACTCACCGTGCCCCTCGATAGGCGGTCCACGGCTGAGTATCATGCATGCTCTCAAACTCGGTCCACGCTCCCGCAATTGGAGCCCCGAGGAACCCTCTCAATCGCTCATCTCCCAAGGGCATCGTACCCTCAATAACCATAACAATAATATTTCAAATATATATATATATAAGTCATACGTATTTAAAATATATAAAAATACACACACAAAAGTATTTATATTTTCCTTTGAAAACATCCCACTCTCTATGTGGGTATATCGCAGACAGTTGTGTGTGTGTGAATTTCTCGTATCCCAATTCCTTTGAAAAACATTTATATTTTAAAAACCATTTTTAAAACCCTTTTCCCCAGTGGCTAGACAGAGAAGTCTAAGTCACTCACAGTAGTGGGAGAATCGTATACTCCCAAGCGCTCCATGTAGCTCAACCTCCGGAGCATCGCCGCATTCGATTCAACCGGAGCCCTAGTACACGGAAATATACGTTAGCATTCATAATTTAATTTATGAATGCACCTACGAGGCTCTAATATGACCTAAGATGATGTTTGAATGTGTTTTCGAAGACTCGAAAGTGTTTCGAGTCGATTTGGGGTTAAATAGGGTTTTGGGAGTTGAAATGACCATTTTGCCCCTAAAGGGCAGAAGCGGCGCCGGAATTGGGCAGAACCGGCGCCGGTCCTCTTCGACAAAACTGTCGGTGGCCGGGAATCAGAAACGGCGCCGTTTCTAGACAGAAGCGGCGCCGGTTGTGTTCTGGGTTTCAACCCGAGAATTTCTTCAATTTTTCTTAAAATTCGTAACCGATGCAATCGGCCACCAATTTAGCTACAAATTGAGATGCATAAACCTTAATGCATCCACTACGCGTTTACCGAAAGAAAAATGAGAATCTCAAGCTCAAAGTTCCTAGATCTCGAATCTAAACTTAAAATTTAACAAAAAGCTAAACCTAACTTTGAGCTTAGATCCCTCCTAAACCGATGCATGGAAGAACGTGCAAACTTAACAAATGTAGATCGAGGAGTTAAGAATAACTCACCAAGATCTCGCCTCGAACTGGCGGTCGGTTTGTCCGGATCTGCCAATTGTCCAAAATGCCTCCATTTGGCTCCAGAGAGAAAAAGAAAAGAAAATGAAAGAAAAAGAAAAAGAGAAATGAAGAAAAGCTTAGGCTCACCCCTATTTATAGGGGAGCCCGACACAGGGTCTACTCGGGCCCCGAGTCAAACTTTTCTCCTTTTTCAACTTTCTTCCATTTTTACCCGTTGGCTAAATCCTTCGCTTTCTTGTGCCAATGGGGCCCATAATAAATTTCTAGGGACTTAATTGGAGGTCTTTTGGCATTTTACTAATTTCCATGCACGGTTAATTGTTTTATCTTCCAACTTCGTCTTGTCTTAAGCTTATCTTCTCTTCAAACTTGACACAGCCGGACCGACATATTGTTTAATTATTGTGTCATCTTGTACTACTCCGTTCGTACGAAAAGTCGTGCTAGGTCCGGGTGTGTCACCCGTCCTAAACAGAATTGATTTTAAACTTTAAATAAATTGCTTTAAAGAGAAATGCTTTTGAGAAAACTATCCTAAACAGGAATGATTTTAAACTTTGAATAAATTGCTTTAAAAAAGAAATGTTTTTGAGAAACCCGACCTAAACAGGATTGATTTTAAACTCTGAATAAATTGCTTTAAAAAGAAATGCTTTTGAGAAAACTGTCCTAAACAGGAATGATTTTAAACATTGAATAAATTGCTTTAAAAAAGAAATGTTTTTGAGAAACCCGTCCTAAACAGGATTGATTTTAAACTTTAAATAAATTGCTTTAGAGAGAAATGCTTTTGAGAAAATTATCCTAGACAGGAATGATTTTTAACTTTGAATAAATTGCTTAAAAAAAGAAACACTTTTGAGAAAACCAACCTAAACAGGAATGATTTTAAGCTTTGAATAAATTGCTTTAAAAATAAATGCTTTTGAAAAATCTATCCTAAACAGGAATGATTTTAAAACTTTGAATAAATTGCTTTAAAAAAGAAACGTTTTTGAGAAAGCCGTCCTAAACAGGATTGATTTTAAACTTTAAATAAATTGCTTTAAAGAGAAATGCTTTTGAGAAAACTATCTTAAACAGGAATGATTTTAAACTTTGGATAAATTGCTTTAAAAAAGAAATGTTTTTTAGAAACCCGTTCTAAACAGGATTGATTTTAAACTCTGAATAAATTGCTTTAAAAAGAAATGCTTTTGAGAAAACTGTCCTAAACAGGAATGATTTTAAACATTGAATAAATTGCTTTAAAAAAGAAATGTTTTTGAGAAACCCGTCCTAAACAGGATTGATTTTAAACTTTAAATAAATTGCTTTAAAGAGAAATGCTTTTAAGAAAATTATCCTAAACAGGAATGATTTTAAACTTTGAATAAATAGCTTAAAAAAAGAAGCACTTTTGAGAAAACCATCCTAAACAGGAATGATTTTAAGCTTTGAATAAATTGCTTTAGAAATAAATGCTTTTGAAAAAACTATCCTAAACAGGAATGATTTTAAAACATTGAATAAATTGTTTTAAAAAAGAAACTTTTTTGTGAAAGCCGTCTTAAACAGGATTGATTTTAAACTTTAAATAAATTGCTTTAAAGAGAAATGCTTTTGAGAAAACTATCCTAAACAGGAATGATTTTAAACTTTGAATAAATTGCTTTAAAAAGAAATGCTTTTGAAAAAACTGTCCTAAATAGGAATGACTTTAAACTTTAAATAAATTGCTTTAAAAAGAAAAGCTTTTGAGACAACTGTCCTAAACAGGATGATTTTAAACTTTGAATAAATTGCTTTAAAAAAGAAATGTTTTTGAGAAACCCGTCCAAAACAGGATTGATTTTAAACTTTAAATAAATTGCTTTAAAGAGAAATGCTTTTAAGAAAATTATCTTAAACAGGAATGATTTTAAACATTGAATAAATTGTTTTAAAAAAGAAATGTTTTTGAGAAACCCGTCCTAAACAGGATTGATTTTAAACTTTAAATAAATTGCTTTAATGAGAAATGCTTTTGAGAAAATTATCCTAAACAGGAATGATTTTAAACTTTGAATAAATTGCTTAAAAAAAGAAGCACTTTTGAGAAAACCATGCTAAACAGGAATGGTTTTAAGCTTTGAATAAATTGCTTTAAAAATAAATGCTTTTGAGAAAACTGTCTTAAACAGGAATGACTTTAAACTTTAAATAAATTGCTTTAAAAAGAAATGCTTTTGAGAAAACTATCCTAAACAGGAATGATTTTAAACTTTAAATAAATTGCTTTAAAGAGAAATGCTTTTGAGAAAACTATCCTAAACAGGAATGATTTTAAACTTTGAATAAATTGCTTTAAAAAAGAAATTTTTTTGAGAAACCCGACCTAAACAGGATTGATTTTAAACTCTAAATAAATTGCTTTAAAAAGAAATGCTTTTGAGAAAACTATCCTAAACAGGAATGATTTTAAACATTGAATAAATTGCTTTAAAAAAGAAATATTTTTGAGAAACCCGTCCTAAACAGGATTGATTTTAAACTTTAAATAAATTGCTTTAGAGAGAAATGCTTTTGAGAAAATTATCCTAGACAGGAATGATTTTTAACTTTGAATAAATTGCTTAAAAAAAGAAGCACTTTTGAGAAAACCATCCTAAACAGGAATGATTTTAAACTTTGAATAAATTGCTTTAAAAATAAATACTTTTGAAAAAACTATCCTAAACAGGAATGATTTTAAAACTTTGAATAAATTACTTTAAAAAAGAAACGTTTTTGGGAAAGCCGTCCTAAACAGGATTGATTTTAAACTTTAAATAAATTACTTTAAAGAGAAATGCTTTTGAGAAAACTGTCTTAAACAGGAATGATTTTAAACTTTGAATAAATTGCTTTAAAAAAGAAATGTTTTTTAGAAACCCGTTCTAAACAGGATTGATTTTAAACTCTGAATAAATTGCTTTAAAAAGAAATGCTTTTGAGAAAACTGTCCTAAACAGGAATGATTTTAAACATTGAATAAATTACTTTAAAAAAGAAATGTTTTTGAGAAACCTGTCCTAAACAGGATTGATTTTAAACTTTAAATAAATTGCTTTAAAGAGAAATACTTTTAAGAAAATTATCCTAAACAGGAATGATTTTAAACTTTGAATAAATTGCTTTAGAAATAAATGCTTTTGAAAAAACTATCCTAAACAGGAATGATTTTAAAACTTTGAATAAATTGTTTTAAAAAAGAAACTTTTTTGAGAAAGCCGTCCTAAAAATGATTGATTTTAAACTTTAAATAAATTGCTTTAAAGAGAAATGCTTTTGAGAAAAATATCCTAAACAGGAATGATTTTAAACTTTGAATAAATTGCTTTAAAAAGAAATGCTTTTGAAAAAACTGTCCTAAACAGGAATGACTTTAAACTTTAAATAAATTGCTTTAAAAACAAAAGCTTTTGAGACAACTGTCCTAAACAGGATGATTTTATACTTTGAATAAATTGCTTTAAAAAAGAAATGTTTTTGAGAAACCCGTTCAAAACAGGATTGATTTTAAACTTTAAATAAATTGCTTTAAAGAGAAATGCTTTTGAGAAAATTATCCTAAACAAGAATGATTTTAAACATTGAATAAATTGCTTTAAAAAAGAAATGTTTTTGAGAAACCCGTCCTAAACAGGATTGATTTTAAACTTTAAATAAATTGCTTTAAAGAGAAATGCTTTTGAGAAAATTATCCTAAATAGGAATGATTTTAAACTTTGAATAAATTGCTTAAAAAAAGAAGCAATTTTGAGAAAACCATCCTAAAGGAATGATTTTAAGCTTTGAATTAATTGCTTTAAAAATAAATGCTTTTGAAAAAACTATCCTAAACAGGAATGATTTTAAAATTTTGAATAAACTGCTTTAAAAAAGAAACATTTTTGAGAAAGCCGTCCTGAACAGGATTGATTTTAAACTTTAAATAAATTGCTTTAAAGAGAAATACTTTTGAGAAAACTATCCTAAACAGGAATGATTTTAAAATTTGAATAAATTGCTTTAAAAAAGAAATGTTTTTGAGAAACCCGTCCTAAACAAGATAGATTTTAAACTCTGAATAAATTGCTTTAAAAAGAAATGATTTTGAGAAAACTGTCCTAAACAGGAATGATTTTAAACATTGAATAAATTACTTTAAAAAATAAATGTTTTTGAGAAACCCATCCTAAACAGGATTGATTTTAAACTTTAAATAAATTGCTTTAATGAGAAATGCTTTTGAGAAAATTATCCTAAACAGGAATGATTTTAAACTTTGAATAAATTGCTTAAAAAAAGAAGCACTTTTGAGAAAACCATGCTAAACAGGAATGATTTTAAGCTTTGAATAAATTGCTTTAAAAATAAATGCTTTTGAGAAAACTGTCTTAAACAGGAATGACTTTAAACTTTAAATAAATTGCTTTAAAAAGAAATACTTTTGATAAAACTATCCTAAACAGGAATGATTTTAAACTCTGAAGAAATTGCTTTAAAAAGAAATGCTTTTGAAAAAACTGTCCTAAACAGGAATGACTTTAAACTTTAAATAAATTGCTTTAAAAAGAAATGCTTTTGAAAAAACTGTCCTAAATAAGAATAACTTTAAACTTTAAATAAATTGTTTTAAAAAGAAATACTTTTGAGAAAACTGTCCTAAACAGAAATGACTTTAAACTTTAAATAAATTGCTTTAAAAAGAAATGCTTTTGAGAAAACTGTCCTAAACAGAAATGACTTTAAACTTTAAATAAATTGCTTTAAAAAGAAATGCTTTTGAGAAAACTGTCCTAGACAGGATGATTTTAAACTTTGAATAAATTGCTTTAAAAAAGAAATGTTTTTGAAAAACCCGTCCTAAACAGGATTGATTTTAAACTCTGAATAAATTACTTTAAAAAGAAATGCTTTTGAGAAAACTGTCCTAAACAGGAATGATTTTAAACATTAAATAAATTGCTTTAAAAAAGAAATGTTTTTGAGAAACCCGTCCTAAACCGGATTGATTTTAAACTTTGAATAAATTGCTTTAAAGAGAAATGCTTTTGAGAAAACTATCCTAAACAGGAATGATTTTAAACTTTGAATAAATTGCTTTAAAAAAGAAATGTTTTTGAGAAACCCGTCCTAAACAGGATTGATTTTAAACTCTGAATAAATTGCTTTAAAAAGAAATGCTTTTAAGAAAACTGTCCTAAACAGGAATGATTTTAAACATTGAATAAATTGCTTTAAAAAAGAAATGTTTTTGAGAAACCCGTCCTAAACAGGATTGATTTTAAACTTTAAATAAATTGCTTTAAAGCGAAATGCTTTTGAGAAAACTATCCTAAACAGGAATGATTTTAAACTTTGAATAAATTGCTTTAAAAAAGAAATGTTTTTGAGAAACCCGTCGTAAACAGGATTGATTTTAAACTCTGAATAAATTGCTTTAAAAAGAAATGCTTTTGAGAAAACTGTCCTAAACAGGAATGATTTTAAACATTGAATAAATTGCTTTAAAAAAGAAATGTTTTTGAGAAACCCGTCCTAAACAGGATTGATTTTAAACTTTAAATAAATTGCTTTAAAGAGAAATGCTTTTAAGAAAATTATCCTAAACAGGAATGATTTTAAACTTTGAATAAATTGCTTAAAAAAAGAAGCACATTTGAGAAAACCATCCTAAACAGGAATGATTTTAAGCTTTGAATAAATTGCTTTAGAAATAAATGCTTTTGAAAAAACTATCCTAAACAGGAATGATTTTAATACTTTGAATAAATTGCTTTAAAAAATAAATGTTTTTGAGAAACCCGTCCTAAACAGGATTGATTTTAAACTCTGAATAAATTGCTTTAAAAAAAATACTTTTGAAAAAACTGTCCTAAACAGGAATCATTTTAAACATTGAATAAATTGCTTTAAAAAAGAAATGTTTTTGAGAAACCCGTTGTCACGCCCCGACCCGCCCGGGCCGGCCACGTGGCAACCGCCGCGCCACCTCGAAGTACGTGTCTGCATCCTCGCATCCGAGGCACCGCAAGGCATTGAAATGGATATCATCGCTGCAAAACAAAACTAAAATTTTAATTAAAAATCATTTAAATAAATAATAAAACTTAAAACGTGCACCAGTGGATTAATTTGAAGAAATACCTAGGCAGCGGAAAACTACTAAGCCTAAGCCACCGACGTCTCCTAGTGAGCCTCCTTCCTATCGCTGACTCCGTATGCGAATCTGCATCCATCCACATTGGATACAGGTTAGTGACAGAGGTTCTAAGAATCTCCATCTGGGTTAGGGCAGATAAGGGAAATCCAAAATAAAATAAAATAAAATAAAATAATAATAAATATTTTTCTTTGAAAACTCTTTTAAAAACTCCTTAATAAATAAATATTTAAATCTCAAATGGGCTGGCATCTCAATCATACTGGAGGCACGACCCGTCGGTCGCCTTACGCCTCACTGCACCGAGGGCTATCTCTTTTCTCATTTATAATTAGTTTCTCTTTTCTATCTCTCTAGCCCTTTCCCTCGGTGGTGCCTCGCTGTGGTGGAACACAGCGAACTGGAGCTCTGGCGAGTTTCCCTACGCGCCTCTCCCAACCAGGCTCGACTCACCGTGCCCCTCGATAGGCGGTCCACGGCTGAGTATCATGCATGCTCTCAAACTCGGTCCACGCTCCCGCAATTGGAGCCCCGAGGAACCCTCTCAATCGCTCATCTCCCAAGGGCATCGTACCCTCAATAACCATAACAATAATATTTCAAATATATATATATATAAGTCATACGTATTTAAAATATATAAAAATACACACACAAAAGTATTTATATTTTCCTTTGAAAACATCCCACTCTCTATGTGGGTATATCGCAGACAGTTGTGTGTGTGTGAATTTCTCGTATCCCAATTCCTTTGAAAAACATTTATATTTTAAAAACCATTTTTAAAACCCTTTTCCCCAGTGGCTAGACAGAGAAGTCTAAGTCACTCACAGTAGTGGGAGAATCGTATACTCCCAAGCGCTCCATGTAGCTCAACCTCCGGAGCATCGCCGCATTCGATTCAACCGGAGCCCTAGTACACGGAAATATACGTTAGCATTCATAATTTAATTTATGAATGCACCTACGAGGCTCTAATATGACCTAAGATGATGTTTGAATGTGTTTTCGAAGACTCGAAAGTGTTTCGAGTCGATTTGGGGTTAAATAGGGTTTTGGGAGTTGAAATGACCATTTTGCCCCTAAAGGGCAGAAGCGGCGCCGGAATTGGGCAGAACCGGCGCCGGTCCTCTTCGACAAAACTGTCGGTGGCCGGGAATCAGAAACGGCGCCGTTTCTAGACAGAAGCGGCGCCGGTTGTGTTCTGGGTTTCAACCCGAGAATTTCTTCAATTTTTCTTAAAATTCGTAACCGATGCAATCGGCCACCAATTTAGCTACAAATTGAGATGCATAAACCTTAATGCATCCACTACGCGTTTACCGAAAGAAAAATGAGAATCTCAAGCTCAAAGTTCCTAGATCTCGAATCTAAACTTAAAATTTAACAAAAAGCTAAACCTAACTTTGAGCTTAGATCCCTCCTAAACCGATGCATGGAAGAACGTGCAAACTTAACAAATGTAGATCGAGGAGTTAAGAATAACTCACCAAGATCTCGCCTCGAACTGGCGGTCGGTTTGTCCGGATCTGCCAATTGTCCAAAATGCCTCCATTTGGCTCCAGAGAGAAAAAGAAAAGAAAATGAAAGAAAAAGAAAAAGAGAAATGAAGAAAAGCTTAGGCTCACCCCTATTTATAGGGGAGCCCGACACAGGGTCTACTCGGGCCCCGAGTCAAACTTTTCTCCTTTTTCAACTTTCTTCCATTTTTACCCGTTGGCTAAATCCTTCGCTTTCTTGTGCCAATGGGGCCCATAATAAATTTCTAGGGACTTAATTGGAGGTCTTTTGGCATTTTACTAATTTCCATGCACGGTTAATTGTTTTATCTTCCAACTTCGTCTTGTCTTAAGCTTATCTTCTCTTCAAACTTGACACAGTCGGACCGACATATTGTTTAATTATTGTGTCATCTTGTACTACTCCGTTCGTACGAAAAGTCGTGCTAGGTCCGGGTGTGTCACCCGTCCTAAACAGAATTGATTTTAAACTTTAAATAAATTGCTTTAAAGAGAAATGCTTTTGAGAAAACTATCCTAAACAGGAATGATTTTAAACTTTGAATAAATTGCTTTAAAAAAGAAATGTTTTTGAGAAACCCGACCTAAACAGGATTGATTTTAAACTCTGAATAAATTGCTTTAAAAAGAAATGCTTTTGAGAAAACTGTCCTAAACAGGAATGATTTTAAACATTGAATAAATTGCTTTAAAAAAGAAATGTTTTTGAGAAACCCGTCCTAAACAGGATTGATTTTAAACTTTAAATAAATTGCTTTAGAGAGAAATGCTTTTGAGAAAATTATCCTAGACAGGAATGATTTTTAACTTTGAATAAATTGCTTAAAAAAAGAAACACTTTTGAGAAAACCAACCTAAACAGGAATGATTTTAAGCTTTGAATAAATTGCTTTAAAAATAAATGCTTTTGAAAAATCTATCCTAAACAGGAATGATTTTAAAACTTTGAATAAATTGCTTTAAAAAAGAAACGTTTTTGAGAAAGCAGTCCTAAACAGGATTGATTTTAAACTTTAAATAAATTGCTTTAAAGAGAAATGCTTTTGAGAAAACTATCTTAAACAGGAATGATTTTAAACTTTGGATAAATTGCTTTAAAAAAGAAATATTTTTGAGAAACCCGTCCTAAACAGGATTGATTTTAAACTCTGAATAAATTGCTTTAAAAAGAAATGCTTTTGAGAAAACTGTCCTAAACAGGAATGATTTTAAACATTGAATAAATTGCTTTAAAAAAGAAATGTTTTTGAGAAACCCGTACTAAACAGGATTGGTTTTAAAGTTTAAATAAATTGCTTTAAAGAAAAATGCTTTTAAGAAAATTATCCTAAACAGGAATGATTTTAAACTTTGAATAAATAGCTTAAAAAAAGAAGCACTTTTGAGAAAACCATCCTAAACAGGAATGATTTTAAGCTTTGAATAAATTGCTTTAGAAATAAATGCTTTTGAAAAAACTATCCTAAACAGGAATGATTTTAAAACATTGAATAAATTGTTTTAAAAAAGAAACTTTTTTGTGAAAGCCGTCTTAAACAGGATTGATTTTAAACTTTAAATAAATTGCTTTAAAGAGAAATGCTTTTGAGAAAACTATCCTAAACATGAATGATTTTAAACTTTGAATAAATTGCTTTAAAAAGAAATGCTTTTGAAAAAACTGTCCTAAACAGGAATGACTTTAAACTTTAAATAAATTGCTTTAAAAAGAAAAGCTTTTGAGACAACTGTCCTAAACAGGATGATTTTAAACTTTGAATAAATTGCTTTAAAAAAGAAATGTTTTTGAGAAACCCGTCCAAAACAGGATTGATTTTAAACTTTAAATAAATTGCTTTAAAGAGAAATGCTTTTGAGAAAATTATCTTAAACAGGAATGATTTTAAACATTGAATAAATTGTTTTAAAAAAGAAATGTTTTTGAGAAACCCGTCCTAAACAGGATTGATTTTAAACTTTAAATAAATTGCTTTAATGAGAAATGCTTTTGAGAAAATTATCCTAAACAGGAATGATTTTAAACTTTGAATAAATTGCTTAAAAAAAGAAGCACTTTTGAGAAAACCATGTTAAACAGGAATGATTTTAAGCTTTGAATAAATTGCTTTAAAAATAAATGCTTTTGAGAAAACTGTCTTAAACAGGAATGACTTTAACCTTTAAATAAATTGCTTTAAAAAGAAATACTTTTGAGAAAACAATCCTAAACAGGAATGATTTTAAACTCTGAAGAAATTGCTTTAAAAAGAAATGCTTTTGAAAAAACTGTCCTAAACAGGAATGACTTTAAACTTTAAATAAATTGCTTTAAAAAGAAATGCTTTTGAAAAAACTGTCCTAAATAGGAATGACTTTAAACTTTAAATAAATTGCTTTAAAAAGAAATGCTTTTGAGAAAACTGTCCTAAATAGAAATGACTTTAAACTTTAAATAAATTGCTTTAAAAAGAAATGCTTTTGAGAAAACTGTCCTAGACAGGATGATTTTAAACTTTGAATAAATTGCTTTAAAAAAGAAATGTTTTTGAAAAACCCGTCCTAAACAGGATTGATTTTAAACTCTGAATAAATTACTTTAAAAAGAAATGCTTTTGAGAAAACTGTCCTAAACAGGAATGATTTTAAACATTGAATAAATTGCTTTAAAAAAGAAATGTTTTTGAGAAACCCGTCCTAAACCGGATTGATTTTAAACTTTGAATAAATTGCTTTAAAGAGAAATGCTTTTGAGAAAACGATCCTAAACAGGAATGATTTTAAACTTTGAATAAATTGCTTTAAAAAAGAAATGTTTTTGAGAAACCCGTCCTAAACAGGATTGATTTTAAACTCTGAATAAATTGCTTTAAAAAGAAATGCTTTTAAGAAAACTGTCCTAAACAGGAATGATTTTAAACATTGAATAAATTGCTTTAAAAAAGAAATGTTTTTGAGAAACCCGTCCTAAACAGGATTGATTTTAAACTTTAAATAAATTGCTTTAAAGCGAAATGCTTTTGAGAAAACTATCCTAAACAGGAATGATTTTAAACTTTGAATAAATTGCTTTAAAAAAGAAATGTTTTTGAGAAACCCGTCGTAAACAGGATTGATTTTAAACTCTGAATAAATTGCTTTAAAAAGAAATGCTTTTGAGAAAACTGTCCTAAACAGGAATGATTTTAAACATTGAATAAATTGCTTTAAAAAAGAAATGTTTTTGAGAAACCCGTCCTAAACAGGATTGATTTTAAACTTTAAATAAATTGCTTTAAAGAGAAATGCTTTTAAGAAAATTATCCTAAACAGGAATGATTTTAAACTTTGAATAAATTGCTTAAAAAAAGAAGCACATTTGAGAAAACCATCCTAAACAGGAATGATTTTAAGCTTTGAATAAATTGCTTTAGAAATAAATGCTTTTGAAAAAACTATCCTAAACAGGAATGATTTTAATACTTTGAATAAATTGCTTTAAAAAATAAATGTTTTTGAGAAACCCGTCCTAAACAGGATTGATTTTAAACTCTGAATAAATTGCTTTAAAAAAAATACTTTTGAAAAAACTGTCCTAAACAGGAATCATTTTAAACATTGAATAAATTGCTTTAAAAAAGAAATGTTTTTGAGAAACCCGTTGTCACGCCCCGACCCGCCCGGGCCGGCCACGTGGCAACCGCCGCGCCACCTCGAAGTACGTGTCTGCATCCTCGCATCCGAGGCACCGCAAGGCATTGAAATGGATATCATCGCTGCAAAACAAAACTAAAATTTTAATTAAAAATCATTTAAATAAATAATAAAACTTAAAACGTGCACCAGTGGATTAATTTGAAGAAATACCTAGGCAGCGGAAAACTACTAAGCCTAAGCCACCGACGTCTCCTAGTGAGCCTCCTTCCTATCGCTGACTCCGTATGCGAATCTGCATCCATCCACATTGGATACAGGTGAGTGACAGAGGTTCTAAGAATCTCCATCTGGGTTAGGGCAGATAAGGGAAATCCAAAATAAAATAAAATAAAATAAAATAATAATAAATATTTTTCTTTGAAAACTCTTTTAAAAACTCCTTAATAAATAAATATTTAAATCTCAAATGGGCTGGCATCTCAATCATACTGGAGGCACGACCCGTCGGTCGCCTTACGCCTCACTGCACCGAGGGCTATCTCTTTTCTCATTTATAATTAGTTTCTCTTTTCTATCTCTCTAGCCCTTTCCCTCGGTGGTGCCTCGCTGTGGTGGAACACAGCGAACTGGAGCTCTGGCGAGTTTCCCTACGCGCCTCTCCCAACCAGGCTCGACTCACCGTGCCCCTCGATAGGCGGTCCACGGCTGAGTATCATGCATGCTCTCAAACTCGGTCCACGCTCCCGCAATTGGAGCCCCGAGGAACCCTCTCAATCGCTCATCTCCCAAGGGCATCGTACCCTCAATAACCATAACAATAATATTTCAAATATATATATATATAAGTCATACGTATTTAAAATATATAAAAATACACACACAAAAGTATTTATATTTTCCTTTGAAAACATCCCACTCTCTATGTGGGTATATCGCAGACAGTTGTGTGTGTGTGAATTTCTCGTATCCCAATTCCTTTGAAAAACATTTATATTTTAAAAACCATTTTTAAAACCCTTTTCCCCAGTGGCTAGACAGAGAAGTCTAAGTCACTCACAGTAGTGGGAGAATCGTATACTCCCAAGCGCTCCATGTAGCTCAACCTCCGGAGCATCGCCGCATTCGATTCAACCGGAGCCCTAGTACACGGAAATATACGTTAGCATTCATAATTTAATTTATGAATGCACCTACGAGGCTCTAATATGACCTAAGATGATGTTTGAATGTGTTTTCGAAGACTCGAAAGTGTTTCGAGTCGATTTGGGGTTAAATAGGGTTTTGGGAGTTGAAATGACCATTTTGCCCCTAAAGGGCAGAAGCGGCGCCGGAATTGGGCAGAACCGGCGCCGGTCCTCTTCGACAAAACTGTCGGTGGCCGGGAATCAGAAACGGCGCCGTTTCTAGACAGAAGCGGCGCCGGTTGTGTTCTGGGTTTCAACCCGAGAATTTCTTCAATTTTTCTTAAAATTCGTAACCGATGCAATCGGCCACCAATTTAGCTACAAATTGAGATGCATAAACCTTAATGCATCCACTACGCGTTTACCGAAAGAAAAATGAGAATCTCAAGCTCAAAGTTCCTAGATCTCGAATCTAAACTTAAAATTTAACAAAAAGCTAAACCTAACTTTGAGCTTAGATCCCTCCTAAACCGATGCATGGAAGAACGTGCAAACTTAACAAATGTAGATCGAGGAGTTAAGAATAACTCACCAAGATCTCGCCTCGAACTGGCGGTCGGTTTGTCCGGATCTGCCAATTGTCCAAAATGCCTCCATTTGGCTCCAGAGAGAAAAAGAAAAGAAAATGAAAGAAAAAGAAAAAGAGAAATGAAGAAAAGCTTAGGCTCACCCCTATTTATAGGGGAGCCCGACACAGGGTCTACTCGGGCCCCGAGTCAAACTTTTCTCCTTTTTCAACTTTCTTCCATTTTTACCCGTTGGCTAAATCCTTCGCTTTCTTGTGCCAATGGGGCCCATAATAAATTTCTAGGGACTTAATTGGAGGTCTTTTGGCATTTTACTAATTTCCATGCACGGTTAATTGTTTTATCTTCCAACTTCGTCTTGTCTTAAGCTTATCTTCTCTTCAAACTTGACACAGCCGGACCGACATATTGTTTAATTATTGTGTCATCTTGTACTACTCCGTTCGTACGAAAAGTCGTGCTAGGTCCGGGTGTGTCACCCGTCCTAAACAGAATTGATTTTAAACTTTAAATAAATTGCTTTAAAGAGAAATGCTTTTGAGAAAACTATCCTAAACAGGAATGATTTTAAACTTTGAATAAATTGCTTTAAAAAAGAAATGTTTTTGAGAAACCCGACCTAAACAGGATTGATTTTAAACTCTGAATAAATTGCTTTAAAAAGAAATGCTTTTGAGAAAACTGTCCTAAACAGGAATGATTTTAAACATTGAATAAATTGCTTTAAAAAAGAAATGTTTTTGAGAAACCCGTCCTAAACAGGATTGATTTTAAACTTTAAATAAATTGCTTTAGAGAGAAATGCTTTTGAGAAAATTATCCTAGACAGGAATGATTTTTAACTTTGAATAAATTGCTTAAAAAAAGAAACACTTTTGAGAAAACCAACCTAAACAGGAATGATTTTAAGCTTTGAATAAATTGCTTTAAAAATAAATGCTTTTGAAAAATCTATCCTAAACAGGAATGATTTTAAAACTTTGAATAAATTGCTTTAAAAAAGAAACGTTTTTGAGAAAGCAGTCCTAAACAGGATTGATTTTAAACTTTAAATAAATTGCTTTAAAGAGAAATGCTTTTGAGAAAACTATCTTAAACAGGAATGATTTTAAACTTTGGATAAATTGCTTTAAAAAAGAAATATTTTTGAGAAACCCGTCCTAAACAGGATTGATTTTAAACTCTGAATAAATTGCTTTAAAAAGAAATGCTTTTGAGAAAACTGTCCTAAACAGGAATGATTTTAAACATTGAATAAATTGCTTTAAAAAAGAAATGTTTTTGAGAAACCCGTACTAAACAGGATTGGTTTTAAAGTTTAAATAAATTGCTTTAAAGAAAAATGCTTTTAAGAAAATTATCCTAAACAGGAATGATTTTAAACTTTGAATAAATAGCTTAAAAAAAGAAGCACGTTTGAGAAAACCATCCTAAACAGGAATGATTTTAAGCTTTGAATAAATTGCTTTAGAAATAAATGCTTTTGAAAAAACTATCCTAAACAGGAATGATTTTAAAACATTGAATAAATTGTTTTAAAAAACAAACTTTTTTGTGAAAGCCGTCTTAAACAGGATTGATTTTAAACTTTAAATAAATTGCTTTAAAGAGAAATGCTTTTGAGAAAACTATCCTAAACATGAATGATTTTAAACTTTGAATAAACTGCTTAAAAAAAAAGCACTTTTGAGAAAATCATCCTGAACAGGAATGATTTTAAGCTTTGAATAAATTGCTTTAGAAATAAATGCTTTTGAAAAAACTATCCTAAACAGGAATGATTTTAAAACTTTGAATAAATTGTTTTAAAAAAGGAACTTTTTTGAGAAAGCCGTCCTAAACAGGATTGATTTTAAACTTTAAATAAATTGCTTTAGAGAGAAATGCTTTTGAGAAAATTATCCTAGACAGGAATGATTTTTAACTTTGAATAAATTGCTTAAAAAAAGAAGCACTTTTGAGAAAACCATCCTAAACAGGAATGATTTTAAACATTGAATAAATTGTTTTAAAAAAGAAATGTTTTTGAGAAACCCGTCCTAAACAGGATTGATTTTAAACTTTAAATAAATTGCTTTAATGAGAAATGCTTTTGAGAAAATTATCCTAAACAGGAATGATTTTAAACTTTGAATAAATTGCTTAAAAAAAGAAGCACTTTTGAGAAAACCATGCTAAACAGGAATGATTTTAAGCTTTGAATAAATTGCTTTAAAAATAAATGCTTTTGAGAAAACTGTCTTAAACAGGAATGACTTTAAACTTTAAATAAATTGCTTTAAAAAGAAATGCTTTTGAGAAAACTATCCTAAACAGGAATGATTTTAAACTTTAAATAAATTGCTTTAAAGAGAAATGCTTTTGAGAAAACTATCCTAAACAGGAATGATTTTAAACTTTGAATAAATTGCTTTAAAAAAGAAATGTTTTTGAGAAACCCGACCTAAACAGGATTGATTTTAAACTCTAAATAAATTGCTTTAAAAAGAAATGCTTTTGAGAAAACTGTCCTAAACAGGAATGATTTTAAACATTGAATAAATTGCTTTAAAAAAGAAATATTTTTGAGAAACCCGTCCTAAACAGGATTGATTTTAAACTTTAAATAAATTGCTTTAGAGAGAAATGCTTTTGAGAAAATTATCCTAGACAGGAATGATTTTTAACTTTGAATAAATTGCTTAAAAAAAGAAGCACTTTTGAGAAAACCATCCTAAACAGGAATGATTTTAAACTTTGAATAAATTGCTTTAAAAATAAATACTTTTGAAAAAACTATCCTAAACAGGAATGATTTTAAAACTTTGAATAAATTACTTTAAAAAAGAAACGTTTTTGGGAAAGCCGTCCTAAACAGGATTGATTTTAAACTTTAAATAAATTACTTTAAAGAGAAATGCTTTTGAGAAAACTGTCTTAAACAGGAATGATTTTAAACTTTGAATAAATTGCTTTAAAAAAGAAATGTTTTTTAGAAACCCGTTCTAAACAGGATTGATTTTAAACTCTGAATAAATTGCTTTAAAAAGAAATGCTTTTGAGAAAACTGTCCTAAACAGGAATGATTTTAAACATTGAATAAATTACTTTAAAAAAGAAATGTTTTTGAGAAACCTGTCCTAAACAGGATTGATTTTAAACTTTAAATAAATTGCTTTAAAGAGAAATGCTTTTAAGAAAATTATCCTAAACAGGAATGATTTTAAACTTTGAATAAACTGCTTAAAAAAAAAGCACTTTTGAGAAAATCATCCTGAACAGGAATGATTTTAAGCTTTGAATAAATTGCTTTAGAAATAAATGCTTTTGAAAAAACTATCCTAAACAGGAATGATTTTAAAACTTTGAATAAATTGTTTTAAAAAAGAAACTTTTTTGAGAAAGCCGTCCTAAAAATGATTGATTTTAAACTTTAAATAAATTGCTTTAAAGAGAAATGCTTTTGAGAAAAATATCCTAAACAGGAATGATTTTAAACTTTGAATAAATTGCTTTAAAAAGAAATGCTTTTGAAAAAACTGTCCTAAACAGGAATGACTTTAAACTTTAAATAAATTGCTTTAAAAACAAAAGCTTTTGAGACAACTGTCCTAAACAGGATGATTTTAAACTTTGAATAAATTGCTTTAAAAAAGAAATGTTTTTGAGAAACCCGTTCAAAACAGGATTGATTTTAAACTTTAAATAAATTGCTTTAAAGAGAAATGCTTTTGAGAAAATTATCCTAAACAGGAATGATTTTAAACATTGAATAAATTGCTTTAAAAAAGAAATGTTTTTGAGAAACCCGTCCTAAACAGGATTGATTTTAAACTTTAAATAAATTGCTTTAAAGAGAAATACTTTTGAGAAAATTATCCTAAACAGGAATGATTTTAAACTTTGAATAAATTGCTTAAAAAAAGAAGCAATTTTGAGAAAACCATCCTAAAGGAATGATTTTAAGCTTTGAATTAATTGCTTTAAAAATAAATGCTTTTGAAAAAACTATCCTAAACAGGAATGATTTTAAAACTTTGAATAAACTGCTTTAAAAAAGAAACATTTTTGAGAAAGCCGTCCTGAACAGGATTGATTTTAAACTTTAAATAAATTGCTTTAAAGAGAAATACTTTTGAGAAAACTATCCTAAACAGGAATGATTTTAAAATTTGAATAAATTGCTTTAAAAAAGAAATGTTTTTGAGAAACCCGTCCTAAACAAGATTGATTTTAAACTCTGAATAAATTGCTTTAAAAAGAAATGATTTTGAGAAAACTGTCCTAAACAGGAATGATTTTAAACATTGAATAAATTACTTTAAAAAATAAATGTTTTTGAGAAACCCATCCTAAACAGGATTGATTTTAAACTTTAAATAAATTGCTTTAATGAGAAATGCTTTTGAGAAAATTATCCTAAACAGGAATGATTTTAAACTTTGAATAAATTGCTTAAAAAAAGAAGCACTTTTGAGAAAACCATGCTAAACAGGAATGATTTTAAGCTTTGAATAAATTGCTTTAAAAATAAATGCTTTTGAGAAAACTGTCTTAAACAGGAATGACTTTAAACTTTAAATAAATTGCTTTAAAAAGAAATACTTTTGAGAAAACTATCCTAAACAAGAATAATTTTAAACTCTGAAGAAATTGCTTTAAAAAGAAATGCTTTTGAAAAAACTGTCCTAAACAGGAATGACTTTAAACTTTAAATAAATTGCTTTAAAAAGAAATGCTTTTGAAAAAACTGTCCTAAACAGGAATGACTTTAAACTTTAAATAAATTGCTTTAAAAAGAAATGCTTTTGAGAAAACTGTCCTAAACAGAAATGACTTTAAACTTTAAATAAATTGCTTTAAAAAGAAATGCTTTTGAGAAAACTGTCCTAGACAGGATGATTTTAAACTTTGAATAAATTGCTTTAAAAAAGAAATGTTTTTGAAAAACCCGTCCTAAACAGGATTGATTTTAAACTCTGAATAAATTGCTTTAAAAAGAAATGCTTTTGAGAAAACTGTCCTAAACAGGAATGATTTTAAACATTGAATAAATTGCTTTAAAAAAGAAATGTTTTTGAGAAACCCGTCCTAAACAGGATTGATTTTAAACTTTAAATAAATTGCTTTAAAGAGAAATGCTTTTGAGAAAATTATCCTAAACAGGAATGATTTTAAACTTTGAATAAATTGCTTTAAAAAGAAATACTTTTGAGAAAACTATCCTAAACAAGAATGATTTTAAACTCTGAAGAAATTGCTTTAAAAAGAAATGCTTTTGAAAAAACTGTCCTAAACAGGAATGACTTTAAACTTTAAATAAATTGCTTTAAAAAGAAATACTTTTGAGAAAACTATCCTAAACAGGAATGATTTTAAACTCTGAAGAAATTGCTTTAAAAAGAAATGCTTTTGAAAAAACTGTCCTAAACAGGAATGACTTTAAACTTTAAATAAATTGCTTTAAAAAGAAATACTTTTGATAAAACTATCCTAAACAGGAATGATTTTAAACTCTGAAGAAATTGCTTTAAAAAGAAATGCTTTTGAAAAAACTGTCCTAAACAGGAATGATTTTAAACTTTAAATAAATTGCTTTAAAAAGAAATGCTTTTGAAAAAACTGTCCTAAACAGGAATGACTTTAAACTTTAAATAAATTGCTTTAAAAAGAAATGCTTTTGAGAAAACTGTCCTAAACAGAAATGACTTTAAACTTTAAATAAATTGCTTTAAAAAGAAATGCTTTTGAGAAAACTGTCCTAGACAGGATGATTTTAAACTTTGAATAAATTGCTTTAAAAAATAAATGATTTTGAAAAACCCGTCCTAAACAGGATTGATTTTAAACTCTGAATAAATTGCTTTAAAAAGAAATGCTTTTGAGAAAACTGTTCTAAACAGGAATGATTTTAAACATTGAATAAATTGCTTTAAAAAAGAAATATTTTTGAGAAACCCGTCCTAAACCGGATTGATTTTAAACTTTAAATAAATTGCTTTAAAGAGAAATGCTTTTGAGAAAACTATCCTAAACAGGAATGATTTTAAACTTTGAATAAATTGCTTTAAAAAAGAAATGTTTTTGAGAAACCCGTCCTAAACAGGATTGATTTTAAACTCTGAATAAATTGCTTTAAAAAGAAATGCTTTTGAGAAAACTCTCCTAAACATGAATGATTTTAAACATTGAATAAATTGCTTTAAAAAAGAAATGTTTTTGAGAAACCCGTCCTAAACAGGATTGATTTTAAACTTTAAATAAATTGCTTTAATGAGAAATGCTTTTGAGAAAATTATCCTAAACAGGAATGATTTTAAACTTTGAATAAATTGCTTAAAAAAAGAAGCACTTTTGAGAAAACCATGCTAAACAGGAATGATTTTAAGCTTTGAATAAATTGCTTTAAAAATAAATGCTTTTTAGAAAACTGTCTTAAACAGGAATGACTTTAAACTTTAAATAAATTGCTTTAAAAAGAAATACTTTTGAGAAAACTATCCTAAACAAGAATGATTTTAAAGTCTGAAGAAATTGCTTTAAAAAGAAATGCTTTTGAAAAAACTGTCCTAAACAGGAATGACTTTAAACTTTAAATAAATTGCTTTAAAAAGAAATGCTTTTGAGAAAACTGTCCTAAACAGAAATGACTTTAAACTTTAAATAAATTGCTTTAAAAAGAAATGCTTTTGAGAAAACTGTCCTAGACAGGATGATTTTAAACTTTGAATAAATTGCTTTAAAAAAGAAATGTTTTTGAAAAACCCGTCCTAAACAGGATTGATTTTAAACTTTAAATAAATTGCTTTAATGAGAAATGCTTTTGAGAAAATTATCCTAAACAGGAATGATTTTAAACTTTGAATAAATTGCTTAAAAAAAGAAGCACTTTTGAGAAAACCATGCTAAACAGGAATGATTTTAAGCTTTGAATAAATTGCTTTAAAAATAAATGCTTTTGAGAAAACTGTCTTAAACAGGAATGACTTTAAACTTTAAATAAATTGCTTTAAAAAGAAATACTTTTGAGAAAACTATCCTAAACAAGAATGATTTTAAACTTTGAAGAAATTGCTTTAAAAAGAAATGCTTTTGAAAAAACTGTCCTAAACAGGAATGACTTTAAACTTTAAATAAATTGCTTTAAAAAGAAATACTTTTGAGAAAACTATCCTAAACAGGAATGATTTTAAACTCTGAAGAAATTGCTTTAAAAAGAAATGCTTTTGAAAAAACTGTCCTAAACAGGAATGATTTTAAACTTTAAATAAATTGCTTTAAAAAGAAATGCTTTTGAAAAAACTGTCCTAAACAGGAATGACTTTAAACTTTAAATAAATTGCTTTAAAAAGAAATGCTTTTGAGAAAACTGTCCTAAACAGAAATGACTTTAAACTTTAAATAAATTGCTTTAAAAAGAAATACTTTTGAGAAAACTGTCCTAGACAGGATGATTTTAAACTTTGAATAAATTGCTTTAAAAAATAAATGATTTTGAAAAACCCGTCCTAAACAGGATTGATTTTAAACTCTGAATAAATTGCTTTAAAAAGAAATGCTTTTGAGAAAACTGTTCTAAACAGGAATGATTTTAAACATTGAATAAATTGCTTTAAAAAAGAAATGTTTTTGAGAAACCCGTCCTAAACCGGATTGATTTTAAACTTTAAATAAATTGCTTTAAAGAGAAATGCTTTTGAGAAAACTATCCTAAACAGGAATGATTTTAAACTTTGAATAAATTGCTTTAAAAAAGAAATGTTTTTGAGAAACCCGTCCTAAACAGGATTGATTTTAAACTCTGAATAAATTGCTTTAAAAAGAAATGCTTTTGAGAAAACTCTCCTAAACATGAATGATTTTAAACATTGAATAAATTGCTTTAAAAAAGAAATGTTTTTGAGAAACCCGTCCTAAACAGGATTGATTTTAAACTTTAAATAAATTGCTTTAATGAGAAATGCTTTTGAGAAAATTATCCTAAACAGGAATGATTTTAAACTTTGAATAAATTGCTTAAAAAAAGAAGCACTTTTGAGAAAACCATGCTAAACAGGAATGATTTTAAGCTTTGAATAAATTGCTTTAAAAATAAATGCTTTTGAGAAAACTGTCTTAAACAGGAATGACTTTAAACTTTAAATAAATTGCTTTAAAAAGAAATACTTTTGAGAAAACTATCCTAAACAAGAATGATTTTAAACTCTGAAGAAATTGCTTTAAAAAGAAATGCTTTTGAAAAAACTGTCCTAAACAGGAATGACTTTAAACTTTAAATAAATTGCTTTAAAAAGAAATGCTTTTGAAAAAACTGTCCTAAACAGGAATGACTTTAAACTTTAAATAAATTGCTTTAAAAAGAAATGCTTTTGAGAAAACTGTCCTAAACAGAAATGACTTTAAACTTTAAATAAATTGCTTTAAAAAGAAATGCTTTTGAGAAAACTGTCCTAGACAGGATGATTTTAAACTTTGAATAAATTGCTTTAAAAAAGAAATGTTTTTGAAAAACCCGTCCTAAACAGGATTGATTTTAAACTCTGAATAAATTGCTTTAAAAAGAAATGCTTTTGAGAAAACTGTCCTAAACAGGAATGATTTTAAACATTGAATAAATTGCTTTAAAAAAGAAATGTTTTTGAGAAACCCGTCCTAAACAGGATTGATTTTAAACTTTAAATAAATTGCTTTAAAGAGAAATGCTTTTGAGAAAATTATCCTAAACAGGAATGATTTTAAACTTTGAATAAATTGCTTTAAAAAGAAATACTTTTGAGAAAACTATCCTAAACAAGAATGATTTTAAACTCTGAAGAAATTGCTTTAAAAAAGAAATGTTTTTGAAAAACCCGTCCTAAACAGGATTGATTTTAAACTCTGAATAAATTGCTTTAAAAAGAAATGCTTTTGAGAAAACTGTCCTAAACAGGAATGATTTTAAACATTGAATAAATTGCTTTAAAAAAGAAATGTTTTTGAGAAACCCGTCCTAAACAGGATTGATTTTAAACTTTAAATAAATTGCTTTAAAGAGAAATGCTTTTGAGAAAATTATCCTAAACAGGAATGATTTTAAACTTTGAATAAATTGCTTTAAAAAGAAATACTTTTGAGAAAACTATCCTAAACAAGAATGATTTTAAACTCTGAAGAAATTGCTTTAAAAAGAAATGCTTTTGAAAAAACTGTCCTAAACAGGAATGACTTTAAACTTTAAATAAATTGCTTTAAAAAGAAATACTTTTGAGAAAACTATCCTAAACAGGAATGATTTTAAACTCTGAAGAAATTGCTTTAAAAAGAAATGCTTTTGAAAAAACTGTCCTAAACAGGAATGACTTTAAACTTTAAATAAATTGCTTTAAAAAGAAATACTTTTGATAAAACTATCCTAAACAGGAATGATTTTAAACTCTGAAGAAATTGCTTTAAAAAGAAATGCTTTTGAAAAAACTGTCCTAAACAGGAATGATTTTAAACTTTAAATAAATTGCTTTAAAAAGAAATGCTTTTGAAAAAACTGTCCTAAACAGGAATGACTTTAAACTTTAAATAAATTGCTTTAAAAAGAAATGCTTTTGAGAAAACTGTCCTAAACAGAAATGACTTTAAACTTTAAATAAATTGCTTTAAAAAGAAATGCTTTTGAGAAAACTGTCCTAGACAGGATGATTTTAAACTTTGAATAAATTGCTTTAAAAAATAAATGATTTTGAAAAACCCGTCCTAAACAGGATTGATTTTAAACTCTGAATAAATTGCTTTAAAAAGAAATGCTTTTGAGAAAACTGTTCTAAACAGGAATGATTTTAAACATTGAATAAATTGCTTTAAAAAAGAAATGTTTTTGAGAAACCCGTCCTAAACCGGATTGATTTTAAACTTTAAATAAATTGCTTTAAAGAGAAATGCTTTTGAGAAAACTATCCTAAACAGGAATGATTTTAAACTTTGAATAAATTGCTTTAAAAAAGAAATGTTTTTGAGAAACCCGTCCTAAACAGGATTGATTTTAAACTCTGAATAAATTGCTTTAAAAAGAAATGCTTTTGAGAAAACTCTCCTAAACATGAATGATTTTAAACATTGAATAAATTGCTTTAAAAAAGAAATGTTTTTGAGAAACCCGTCCTAAACAGGATTGATTTTAAACTTTAAATAAATTGCTTTAATGAGAAATGCTTTTGAGAAAATTATCCTAAACAGGAATGATTTTAAACTTTGAATAAATTGCTTAAAAAAAGAAGCACTTTTGAGAAAACCATGCTAAACAGGAATGATTTTAAGCTTTGAATAAATTGCTTTAAAAATAAATGCTTTTGAGAAAACTGTCTTAAACAGGAATGACTTTAAACTTTAAATAAATTGCTTTAAAAAGAAATACTTTTGAGAAAACTATCCTAAACAAGAATGATTTTAAACTCTGAAGAAATTGCTTTAAAAAGAAATGCTTTTGAAAAAACTGTCCTAAACAGGAATGACTTTAAACTTTAAATAAATTGCTTTAAAAAGAAATGCTTTTGAAAAAACTGTCCTAAACAGGAATGACTTTAAACTTTAAATATATTGCTTTAAAAAGAAATGCTTTTGAGAAAACTGTCCTAAACAGAAATGACTTTAAACTTTAAATAAATTGCTTTAAAAAGAAATGCTTTTGAGAAAACTGTCCTAGACAGGATGATTTTAAACTTTGAATAAATTGCTTTAAAAAAGAAATGTTTTTGAAAAACCCGTCCTAAACAGGATTGATTTTAAACTCTGAATAAATTGCTTTAAAAAGAAATGCTTTTGAGAAAACTGTCCTAAACAGGAATGATTTTAAACATTGAATAAATTGCTTTAAAAAAGAAATGTTTTTGAGAAACCCGTCCTAAACAGGATTGATTTTAAACTTTAAATAAATTGCTTTAAAGAGAAATGCTTTTGAGAAAATTATCCTAAACAGGAATGATTTTAAACTTTGAATAAATTGCTTAAAAAAAGAAGCAATTTTGAGAAAACCATCCTAAACAGGAATGATTTTAAGCTTTGAATTAATTGCTTTAAAAATAAATGCTTTTGAAAAAACTATCCTAAACAGGAATGATTTTAAAACTTTGAATAAATTGCTTTAAAAAAGAAACATTTTTGAGAAAGCCGTCCTGAACAGGATTGATTTTAAACTTTAAATAAATTGCTTTAAAGAGAAATACTTTTGAGAAAACTATCTTAAACAGGAATGATTTTAAAATTTGAATAAATTGCTTTAAAAAAGAAATGTTTTTGAGAAACCCGACCTAAACAGGATTGATTTTAAACTCTAAATAAATTGCTTTAAAAAGAAATGCTTTTGAGAAAACTGTCCTAAACTGGAATGATTTTAAACATTGAATAAATTGCTTTAAAAAAGAAATATTTTTGAGAAACCCGTCCTAAACACGATTGATTTTAAACTTTAAATAAATTGCTTTAGAGAGAAATGCTTTTGAGAAAATTATCCTAGACAGGAATGATTTTTAACTTTGAATAAATTGCTTAAAAAAAGAAGCACTTTTGAGAAAACCATCCTAAACAGGAATGATTTTAAACTTTGAATAAATTGCTTTAAAAATAAATACTTTTGAAAAAACTATCCTAAACAGGAATGATTTTAAAACTTTGAATAAATTACTTTAAAAAAGAAACGTTTTTGAGAAAGCCGTCCTAAACAGGATTGATTTTAAACTCTGAATAAATTACTTTAAAAAGAAATGCTTTTGAGAAAACTGTCCTAAGCAGAAATGACTTTAAACTTTAAATAAATTGCTTTAAAAAGAAATGCTTTTGAGAAAACTGTCCTAGACAGGATGATTTTAAACTTTGAATAAATTGCTTTAAAAAAGAAATGTTTTTGAAAAACCCGTCCTAAACAGGATTGATTTTAAACTCTGAATAAATTGCTTTAAAAAGAAATGCTTTTGAGAAAACTGTCCTAAACAGGAATGATTTTAAACATTGAATAAATTGCTTTAAAAAAGAAATGTTTTTGAGAAACCCGTCCTAAACAGGATTGATTTTAAACTTTAAATAAATTGCTTTAAAGAGAAATGCTTTTGAGAAATTTATCCTAAACAGGAATGATTTTAAACTTTGAATAAATTTCTTTAAAAAAGAAATGTTTTTGAGAAACCCGTCCTAAACAGGATTGATTTTAAACTCTGAATAAATTGCTTTAAAAAGAAATGCTTTTGAGAAAACTCTCCTAAACAGGAATGATTTTAAACATTGAATAAATTGCTTTAAAAAAGAAATGTTTTTGAGAAACCCGTCCTAAACAGGATTGATTTTAAACTTTAAATAAATTGCTTTAAAGAGAAATGCTTTTGAGAAAATTAACCTAAACAGGAATGATTTTAAACTTTGAATAAATTGCTGAAAAAAAGAAGCACTTTTGAGAAAATCATCCTAAACAGGAATGATTTTAAGCTTTGAATAAATTGCTTTAAAAATAAATGCTTTTGAAAAAACTATCCTAAACAGGAATGATTTTAAAACTTTGAATAAATTGCTTTAAAAAAGAAACGTTTTTGAGAAAGCCGTCCTAAACAGGATTGATTTTAAACTTTAAATAAATTGCTTTAAAGAGAAATTCTTTTGAGAAAACTATCCTAAACATGAATGATTTTAAACTTTGAATAAATTGCTTTAAAAAAGAAATGTTTTTGAGAAACCCGTCATAAACAGGATTGATTTTAAACTCTGAATAAATTGCTTTAAAAAGAAATGCTTTTGAGAAAACTGTCCTAAACAGGAATGATTTTAAACGTTGAATAAATTGCTTTAAAAAAGAAATGTTTTTGAGAAACCCGTCCTAAACTGGATTGATTTTAAACTTTAAATAAATTGCTTTAAAGAGAAATGCTTTTGGAAAAATTATCCTAAACAGGAATGATTTTAAACTTTGAATAAATTGCTTAAAAAAAGAAGCACTTTTGAGAAAACCATCCTAAACAGGAATGATTTTAAGCTTTGAATAAATTGCTTTAAAAATAAATACTTTTGAAAAACTATCCTAAACAGGAATGATTTTAAAACTTTGAATAAATTGCTTTAAAAAAGAAACGTTTTTGAGAAAGCCGTCCTAAACAGGATTGATTTTAAACTTTAAATAAATTACTTTAAAGAGAAATGCTTTTGAGAAAACTATCCTAAACAGGAATGATTTTAAACTTTGAATAAATTGCTTAAAAAGAAACACTTTTGAGAAAACTGTCCTAAACAGGAATGATTTTAAACTTTGAATGAATTGCTTAAAGAGAAATGCTTTTGAGAAAACTATCTTAAACAAGAATGATTTTAAACTTTGAATAATTTGTAGAAATAATTCATGCTAAATTGAACTGAATCACGGATAATTACCTTAAGCAAGAAAAGACCTTAAAGCAATTTTGGAGAGTTACCTGAGGAGCTTCAAGACTAACCTCGCAATTTGAATTGGATTTATGCCTGTAATTTTTGAACAATAACAGGATGCATGATGAATGTTTATGAGGAATGACGCTAAAATGATGCGATTTGCATGCTCATGCTTAAATGACAATGCCTTTCTACTTTGCCTCAAAGGTTTCAAGATAGCCTTCTGGCTTGGTCCGACCTACATTCTTCGAAATTGGAGATCATCTTCTTGTCACATCTTTTCTGGCATAAACATGCCCCAAACCCTTATTTCAAATCATTTTTGCCTGAACATCCTAGTTTGGGATAATTTCATTTCACGTGTCACCTTGCTTTGGGCACCAAAAGTATGTTGTTGAGCTCATGTTTACCCTCACATTTCTTTCCTTTTTTGTGTTGGGGGTTGACTTCAAATATTATGGCATTCACTTACCTGTTTGCTTTCCCTTTCATGATAAAGACACTATGCAATTCGTATTTAAGGAGAAATTCATGGATCATCTTGAAGAAAATCAAAGCACAATAGACAAACTTATAACAAGGATTTAACAAACAAGTTTATAACAAACAAGTTCATGATAAACAATTTTATAACAAAAGAATAAGAAAGGTACATGACCTCAGTGCGATAAATGCATAGACAACAAAGTGTTGGCCATCTCGCGTCTTGCCTTCGACTGACTCATCTTCGTTGAAGTGACGTTTGACGAGGTCTGATGATTTCTGATTACTTCGACCTTCGTAACCGAACAAGGCCTCTTGTACAAGTTAGGTGCCCTTTTGTCGTGCTTTCTCAATTTTCCTAAACTGCCTTTTCAGGTTTTCAGCTTAGGAACCAATCTGATTGGATCTGAACCACCCTTTCGGGTTTTCGCCTCAGACCCCTCCTTTTCTTCTTTTTTTTCGGACTCAAGCCGCCTTTTCAGGTTTTCAACTTGAGACGCTCTTTTCTTTTTTTCATTTTTTCATTTTTTCATCATTTTCATTTTTTTTCTTCTTTTTTCTTTTCTTCTTTTTTTTTTAGTTTTCTTCTCATATTTTACTTCTCTTTTTTTTTTATTTTGATCCTTTTTCAAGTGTAGTACAGCATCGGCATTGATTGGATGTGGCAATTCTTCTCCATCCATTTCTTGTAAGATTAGGGCATCTCCTGAGAATGCTTTCTTCAGCACCAATTCTTCTTATTTGAACTCGCACAGACGCACCTTCTTGTCATATGCGTGCATCATTTTTTTGAAAATAATTGACCATGGCAAAGTGCTTTGAACCTTTCCTTTTCCATCAAGTTCAATTGGTCAAATCTCTCTTGCACTCAATCTGACTCTTTGAGCTTTACTTCTCTGCATACTCTCAAGGATGGGACTTCCAACTCAACCGGCAATTGCTTCCATTCCATGAACCAAAGAAATATGAAGTTGCCCCGGTGGATGCTCTCGTAGTAGTGCGGCAAGCATGTAGAGCAAAAGGAAGTTTCTCATGCCAATCAACTATCTTCTTGATGTTCTTGTTTACTGCTTCAACTGCCCCATTCAACTTAGGGTGGTAAGGGGTAGAATTGTTATGCTTGGTCTTGAATTGAGAGCACACTGCCTCTACCGTCTTATTGTTGAAATTCTTGGCATTGCTGGTGATGATTCTTTATGGTGGCCCATATCGACAAATGATCTCCTTCTTCACGAACTTGGTGACCACTGACTGTGTTACATTGGCATATGAAGCAGCTTCAACCCATTTGGTGAGGTAATCAGTGGCCACTAGGATGAAATGATGCCCATTAGAAGCCTTTGGTGAGATTGCCCGGATTACATCTATGCCCCACATTGAGAAAGGCCAAGGGGACAACATGACATGCAATGGATTAGGAGGCACATGAATTTGATCAGCATAGATCTGACATTTATGGCATGATTAATACAATCGGTCTCCATAGTCAACCAGTAATACCCCAACCTCATAATCTGTTTAGCCATTCTATGTCCACTGGAATGAGTTCCACAGATTCCGCCGTGAACTTCTTCTAGAATCTTCTTTGCTTCCTTTGACTCTACACATCTCAACATTACTTGATCCCTACTTCTTTTGTAAAGGACTTCACCATCTAAGAAGAAGTTTGCCGACATTTTTCGGATAACTTTCTTGTCATTCTCAACAGCACGATTTGGATATTTTTTGAAATCTGAGGTATTGGACAATGTCATAGAACCAAGGTTTGCCATCATCCTCCCCTTCAACACTCATGCAATGTGCCGGGTGAGTCTTTATGTCCAACTTGATTGCTTCGATTTCAGCTCCTTTATCGACTTTCAACATCGAGGCTAAAGTTGCCAATGCATCGGCCAACTGATTGTCTTCTCTAGGGAGATGATGAAAGCCGATTTCTTCAAATTTCTCAATCAACTCCATGATGTACTTATGATAACGGACCAACTTTGAGTCTCCTGTTTCCCATTCACCTCTCAACTGATATATCACCAAAGCAGAATCGCCATACACTTCCAAAGCCTCGATCTTTCTCTCCATTGCCATCTGGATCCCCAGAATGCAAGCTTCACATTCTGCCATATTGTTTGTGCAGTCGAAGTCAAGTCTTGCTGTTGCCGGGTATTGATCACCGTTTAGGGATATTAGGACAGCTCCTACTCCATGCCCCAGTGCATTTGACGCCCCATCAAAATACATTCTCCATTTCTTTTCTTGCTCTAACTCAGTATGGAATATTGACATCAAATCCTCATCAGGAAACTCAAACTTCATGGGCTCGTATTCATTAACCACTATATCGGCTAGAAATTCAGCAATAACAATTCCTTTGATAGCTTTCTGGGAGACATAAACTATATCATATTCTGACAGTAGTACTTGCCATCGAGCCAATCATCCTGACAATGAAGGTTTCTTAAAGAGAAATGTGATCGGATCCAGCTTTGCTATCAACCATGTGGTATTGTTCAACATGTACTATCTTAATCTCTGAGCCGCCCATGCCAATGCTTAGCACATCTTTTCTATCCAAGAATACTTGGCCTCACACTCTATGAACTTCTTGCTGACATAGTAAATCGCATGCTCTTTCTTACCGGTATCATCATGTTGCCCCAACACACGGCCCATGAAATTCTCCAATACCGTCAGATACATCATCATCTCCTAAAGTAAGGCAAGATCTGTTTGTCTTCTCATTCAATCAGTCTCATAAGATTAAGGGGAAAAAGGTAATCATCATCATCATTATTGTCAAAGTCATCCGCACCGATGAACCAGTCGAAGTCAGGCTCGAGAGGACCCTCTTTGCTATCCTTGCATTCATCACTCGAGGTTCTTTGAGTCAAGGGATAATAAGGCGATATATATACATATATGTATTTGATCCATGAATAAAATGAAATGGTAAAACAAATAATAAGGGTAAAGAGAAGAAAGCACGAAGTTCAATGAAAAAAATTATGATATGAAATATGTACATGACAGAGAGTTTAAGAATGCATAACATCAAAATTATGAATGATAGAGCAAATATGAAAGTAAAATCGATAACATATGAAGATCAACCACCAACACTTTTAGGCAGAAATGTAGGATAAAAAGTGCTCAAAGTTGCCAAAGCTTATTACATGTCAAAATCTACTATCATGATCGGTGCCTCAAAAACTTGCCAGTTGTTTAAATTGGTCCCTGGTGTTAACTGCCGGACCCATGTTTCACCGTTGCTTGATTCCTCATATTCCAACACAGCTAATTCAGCATTAATAGCATCTACTCCATTCCTGCCATGATTAGGAAACGAATTTGCCCCTATGTTTGACTGCACATCGGTATCAAAAGTCAGACGACCTTCCTTGATAATCTCTTGTACCACTTATTTCAATCTCATGCAGTTTTCAATGCTATGCCCCTTGGCTTCTGAGTGATAGGCGCATGTTGCATTTTCATCAAACCATTTAGGATAGGGAGGCTGTAAAAGGGTCGAGTACTGAACCGGTTCAATCATCTTGCTATTCAATAGCTTGGTATATAGCTCTGTGTAAGTCATAGGAATGGGAATAAATTGTTTCCTTTTCTTTGGTGGTCTTGGATTTCGGTTTTGGGTGTTTGGTCTTGGAACAGTGGAAATGGTGTTGGATACTGGGTATTGGTAAGCATTTTGAGGTTGTGTATAGTTGGGAGGAGGATACTGGTAAGTGTTTTGAGGTGGTGTGAAATTGGCCAGATGGTATTGGTGTTGGCATGGTTGGCATTGGGGTTGTGGGTATTGTTGGTATCCTTCACGTCTTATAGTGTTCACTCCGCCTTTCTCCTTTTTGGAACTCTCCTTGGCTGCACTGGACTCCCCATCATCTAACTTACCGGTCTTGAGTGCATTCTCCACCATTTCTCCAATTAAGACCAAGTCAGTGAAACTCATGGTGGCACCAGCTATCATGTGGCTATAATATGGAGCCTACAAGGTGTTAATGAATAGCCATGTCATCTCTTTCTCAGTCAAAGGAGGGTGAATTTGAGTTGCCACGTCCCTCCATCTTTGGGCATATTCAGTGAATGACTCGGAAGACTTTTTCTCCATGTTTTGCAAAGTCAGCCTGTCAGGTACCAAATCCGTCATGTGCTTATACTGATCAATGAAAGCCCGGGCTAGATCATTCCAAGAGTGAATGCCCCGCCTATCCAACTTGTTATACCACCGTATTGCTGACCCAGTGAGGCTGTCTTGGAAACAGTGAATCAACAGTTTATCATCTCAAGAATAAGTGGCCATCTTCCGGCAATACATAGTAATGTGGTCTTTAGGGCATGTGGTCCCTTTGTACTTCTCGAATTCAGGCACTTTGAATTTTGGTGGGATCACCAATCCATCCACCAAGCTCAATTCATAAGCATCAGTAATGCCATAAGCATGAGTGCCCTCCATGGCCTTGAGCCGCTCCTCTATCTGGCTCAATACCCTTTGACTTTCGGCCCCACCGATCTCTCTCTCAAATTGTTCATCACGCACAAACACGGGATTGTTTGGGGTATGTCCAGGGGTAGGATGTGGCATAGTGTAGGTGGGAGGTGGAATTGGTTGAGTTATTGGGATTCCTCCATTTGTGGTAAACATTGAGGGTGTAAAAGGGTGCACACCGAGTGGAGGTGGTGGGAGGGTGAATGTGTTTGTGATTGGTTGAGGAATTTGTGTTTGATTTCCTTGCAAAGGTATATTAAGTGCGGGGGGTGAGAGAGAGGCATTCGTAGGCTGAGTTGTGGGGAGTCCGTGTGGGAGTGTACTCGGAGAAGATTGCCCATTGGAATTGTTGCCTAAATTTGCCATATTTTGTTGTCTCATACTGGCCACCATTTCTGCCATCTGATCCAATTGTTTCTGTAGATCCTCGTTTGCCTTCCTTAACTGTTCAATCTCGGCAGCTTGCCCTTCCATCATGATTTTGGATTGCAGTCTAGTGTTATATCTATGTGTTGGAGGTGCTATCTTGAAACCCTTTGATGTAATCACAAGGATGAATTAGATTCCCTTATTATGAATGGAATGTATGTATGAACATGCTTGATGAAAGTGCAACCATGGGATGCAAAAAAAAGGGGAAGAAATGACAAAAAGGAAATGTCTTAGCTCACCATTATATACATGGATGCACATATACAAGTACAGTATGAAGTAGAAAAAAAAAAGGAAGCATGTCAATGATTAGATGTAGATGCAAAAATGAATGGTTTACAACAATTTAACTATAAAGGATAACTGGTCATTTCTTTAGAACGAGGCCAAAAGACCAAATATCCATTGACACGAAGATTGACCTTATTCATCAGCCATGACTAATTTCCCTTTACAGTTATCTTGTTGCGAATGATTCTACAATGAAATGCATGTCATGTGATGATGACAATAAAGCGCAATGATCATGGATATTCAAAGCATGAACCTGTATGGATGAAGCAAGGAAGAAAGTAAACATATGATAATATATATTCAGACGAAGTGAAGAAGAGAATAGGAAAATTATACAAGTAGCATGCCAATATGGAATAAGCACAGATATACAAACAGATTATGAAATGGATACATACAAATAAAGTGGGAAAGAAAACAAACAACATCTCATCATGAAATAAGTATTTGCACAAAAAGGTGAAAGAAAACATATAGTTTATACAAACAACGTGCTATCATGAAATAAGCATATGTACAGAAAAACAGCATGTCATCACGAAATAATCAGAAATCAGACAAATAGCATGCCATCATGAAATAAGCAGATAAAACGAAAGGGATTGATAAAGGTAAGAAGCCGTCCCCCTTTTGTGTCCTAAGAAACTGAGTTTTCTCCAACGGGTTTGGCTCTATCTAGGTTAGATTTTGGGTTCTTCTACATGCTGGGTTTAAAGCTCTAGACCAGGGTACCCATCGGACAAGATGGGGTGGAGGCAACCCCGTCGCCCCCTCCTAAATAAAGGTGAAGTTCGGACTCCCGAACTTTTATGTTATGAATTGTGTCGTGTGTGAGGGAGGGACTTATATCTTTACCAATTGCCTTTCGGTGAAGTAGTGAACATTCGGAGAAGCAGGAAGCAGAAAAAATTTCACTATCACATGTCAACACACGATCAGTCCAATTCAAAATATAGGATAAATAATTAATATGATGAGATAAGCACACATGGTAAACAAGATAGGCATATATGTCATACATAAGGAATTAAAACATGAAAAATATATACAAGTGACTAAAAGGGCGAAATGGTAAATACAAAAAGCATATTAGCAAATCAAGACATACAAAGGAAATTGGAACATGCAAATTATATACAAGTAATTAAGACATAGGGCATGCTAGAGGATCAAGGCATAGGTTAAGAATTAAATCATGCAAAATATAGATGAGTAATTAAACACACAAGGCATACTAGAAGGTCAAAACATAAAAACATACATATAAATTGAATGTGATATGAATGCAAGATGCAATTTTAATAAACTTATTTTTTTTGAAAAATCTTCCTTTTTTTCTTCTTCTCTTCTCTTCTTTTTTTGTTTTTTTTTTTTGAAAAATTTTGAAACAATTATTGGAAAAAATTTTAATGCAAATGAATGATGTAATGCATGAAATGAAACTTAAAACATTTTATTATTAAACCCAAGTGAAATAAGACTTAAAAGTGGCTCGACTCTAAAAAATGTGTCCCCAGTGGAGTCGCCAAGCTGTCGAGACGTTTTACCGCTCCGACGATAAATGATATGGCGCGAAAATTATTTGGGACTGAACAGTCTAAAAACAAATGGAGTCCCCACTAACCTTTTATTTTTAATAGGTGTGGTTAGTCACCTACTTGTTTAACCCAACATAAATCTAGAAAGATTACGTCAAGTTAAGGAAAGAAACTGGTCTACAAAAGAGATTTTAGGTTCGTGAGTCAGTTACGCTCGGGGAAGGATTAGCACCCCCGAGACGACCGGAAATCGAGAAGACCGGAAATCGAGAAGTCGGTTCGTGAGATCTTGAGGATCTCTGTGATGACCACTCAAGAAGACCGGCCCAGTGTGTGATTGGGGAGAGTATGAGGCCTCCCAGAGTTCTCCATCCCTGAGAGGATGAGAAATGTGATGGGCCGTGGGCCCTGTATGTGATATGATGGGCCGAGCGCCCTATGTGTAATTGTGACAGGGCGGTCAGAGAGTGGGTCAGATTGTGAGAGCTGAGAGGGCATGATCTTTGATTCCTCTGAAATGATATGGCTGAGTGTGGGCTAGTGTGTACTGGAGCTCGACTCATATGCCATGAGTTTTGAATGGAAAGAGATTGGAAAAAAAGGGAGAATGGGAGTAAGGAACGAAACGAAGAAACAAAACCAAGGTAGGGGGGAAAGACATTTAATTCACCGCATCCTCGCCGTGGAGGCGAGGGAGTTACGCTAAGGTCTTTCCTGATAGCTTGGTTACAAAGATGAGTACAAGACCACGAATGATGAAGAACGCGTCTGAGGATGGCCTTGAAGTGAGAGGCAGTGGCAATGAAAAAGGAGAAGGAACTCCTGAGAAGGGTAAGAGGTGTGGAACCTCAGAAGAAACAAAAGCATAGTCTCGTCAAGAGAGACTTGAAGGATGAGACAAGGACAAAATGAGAAGATCGAGCAAGCATAGCTAAAGCGAAGGAAGAACCTCCGAGTGACACAACTGGATTGAAGAAAACCTAACTAGTAATTGGATAAGGGTAGGCTATGTTAAAAAAAAAGATAAGGTTCAAACTCAAGAGTAGAAAGGCGATGAAGCCACTCTTGATAAAGAGAATGATCAGAGTGTGCAGCGGAAGCGTGGTGGATTTCAGCAGCGAATAGTGATGCGAACACTATTCGAAAACGAAAGGAGGGCTTCGAATGGAAGTCGAACCTCCCCAAGCTACCTCATTTAATTTCGAGGATGAAATTAAATGAAAGAAGGGGGAGTTGACACACCCGGACCTAATACGACTTTTTTGTACAAATGGAATAGTATAAAATGGCGTATTAAGTGGATAATACGTCGGTCCGGATGTGTCTAATTAAGAAGAGATGTGAAAATTAGGATAAGACGGTGTTGGAAGATAAAGTGATTAATCGTGCATGGAAATTAGTAAATGCCAGAAAGACCTCCAATTAAGTCCCTAGAAATTTATTATGGGCCCCGTTGGCACAAGAAATCAAAGGATTTTGCCAATGGTTGACAATGAAAGAAAGTTGAAAAAAGGGAAAAAGTTTGACCCGGGGCCCGAGTAGACCCGGTGTCGGGCTCCTCTATAAATAGAGGAGAGCTGAAGCTTTTTCTTCATTTCTCTTTTTCTTTTTTCTTCCTTTTTCTCTTTTTCTCTCTAGAGCCAAACGGAGGCATTTTGGACAATTGGCAGATCCGGACAAACCGGCTGTCAGATCAAGGTGAGTTTCCAGTATGTTATTCTACTCACCTCGATCTACGTTATATTTAGTTTGCACATATTTGCATGTATCGATTTAGCGTAGATCTTAGTTTTCAGCTTTTGACCGGTTTAATTTTTTTAAACTCAAATCGGTGGATATTAGGCAGGTGAAATAAGGTGAGTTTTTAGTATGTTATAGTACTCACCTTAATCTACGTCATACTCCGTTTTCACGCATTTCTGTGCACCGAGTGAGAGAAAATTAGAGATTTAGTCAATTTAGGCTAAATCTCAGTTTTACAGAAATTGGACCGGTGTTTCTCATTTCTGCTTGGGCGGATCCGTCATGAATGCCATGAGGATCGCCTGTCTAAGTTTGTATGTCGAAAGAAGGAAAAACGAGTACGAAAACCAGGGGAGAGACCGGCCGGGAAACAAGCCGATCGAGTCCCTATTTAGATATTTTTATATTTAAGATATTTTTATATTATATTAATATATCTTAGATATTTATATATTATATCATTCTAATATATAAATATCTTGTAGGAGGGCTTTTTGAGCCCAATTTCACGTAGAACTTGACCCAACTCGTATGGGGCCCAGCTCAGTCCAGGTGTGGAGCCCACGGGCCCCGGGGGCATTTTGTTAATTTTTCGTCTAGAGTTTGATTTTAACCCCGAAACCTTCCGGACACTTTTCTAAGCCCCAAATTACATTCAAGCCCAGTCTTAGGTCATATGAGAGCCTCATAGATGCATTCATAGTTTAATTATGAATGCTAACGTATTTCTGTGTACTAGGGCTCCGGGTGAATCGAATGCGGCGATGCTTCGGAGGTTGAGCTACATGGAGCGCTTGGGAGTATACGAATCTCCCAATACTGTGAGTGGCTTAGATTTTAGTGCTTAGCCATTAAGGCAAAACATTTTCAAAAGATGAATTATTTTTAAAGATTTTACAAATGTTTTGAGATAAGGGTAATCCACCTCACACACTTTTATTTTGTGATACACCAACTTAGAGGGTGGGATGATTTTAAAGAAATATAGAGGCTTGTGTGTGTATTTACATGTTTTAAATATATATATATATTTATGATAAATATATAAATGGGATGCGCGATGAGTAATTGAGTGGCTCCTCGGGGCTCCAATATATGTGGGAGCGTGGACCGAGTTGGAGAAGCATGCTTGATTCTCAGCCGTGGACCACTTATCGAGGGGCACGGTGAGACGAGACCCTGGGGAGGCACGTAAGGAAGCTCGCCAGGGCTCCAGAGCTGTGTTCCACAACAGCTGGGCACCACCGAGGGAACGGGCTAGCGGAAAATAAATTGTGAAAGTGTGTTTAAAGAGAAAAGAAATAGCCCTCGATGCAGTAAGGCTTACGACCGGCCAATCGTACCTTCAGGGTAGTTGATGCCCACCCATTTTAGTTATAAACTATTTTAAAGGTTTTAAAAATCAAATTCTCATCTAGAGAATTTGGAAGGAAGTGTTGAAAACAAAGTTTTTATTTATTTTATTTTATTTATATTATTATATTTTGGATTACCCCTGTTTTCCCTAACCTTAATGGAGATTCATTGAACCTCTGTCACTCACCTGTATCCAATGTGGATGGATGCAGATTTGCGTATGGAGTCAGCAATTAGAATGAAGGCTCACTAGGAGGCGTCAGTGGTTTAGGCATAGCAGTTTCTGTTGCATAGGTATTCCTTTAATTTAATCCACTGGTATTACTTTTAAGTTTATTATTTTATTAAAAGATTTTTAATTAAAGTTTTAGTTGTTTTGCAGCGTTGGTATCCATTTCAATGCCTTGCGATGCTTCTGGTGCGTGATCGAACGGCACATACTTCGAGGCAGCGAGGCGATTGCCACGTGGTCTACCCGGGCAGGTCGAGGTGTGACACGGATATAGGCGCGGATTTTGAAATTAAGCATAGTTAAAATCCGTGCCTCTTTCCGCGCCTAAATAAAACATATGTGCCTACCAGAAACCCTTTCCCCCTATCTTTTTCTTTTTCTCTTCTTCCTTCTTCCCTTCTTCCCTCCGCAACCCACCGCACCCCGACCTTCGATAGCCCTCAAAGCCGCAATCCTTTTTTTCCCGGCCTAATCCTAACCGTTTTCCAGCCTTCATCCCCTTTCCTTTCTCTTTTCCACTCTCTTCCTTGCTTTCTCCTTTCCTTTCCTTCCACCCAAACCCTAAACGCTCACCAGCCGACCAAATTCCGGCGATCGTTTGACAGCCAAATATGACGGTTTTTTCTTATTCTCAATATGTTAAATTAATTGTTTATGGGTTTAGCTTAATTTTGATTAAAATTGTGTTTGTTCTTTGAATTTGTTGATTAGTTTATAAATTGTTTGTTAATTAATATTATAGGGTTAATATTGACACGCCCGGACCTTGTCCGCACGTGTCAAGTCGTATAATTATGTATTGATGTCTTATCAATATATCAAATTGAACTTCTCATGGATGTTTCAAACTTCGTTTAGCTCAATTTCAAGCTTAAAAACCCTAAAATTGAAGTCCGGAGATGTGGGCCCCACTTGGAAATCGAGAACCGGGGCAATTGGGCCGAGTTGACCGAAGTCAACTATGGAAATGTTGACTCCGGCGCCGGACCCGTTGAATTTAAAGGGGTCTCGGATGACCGAGACCCCCATTTCTCACATTTCCTCTTCTCTTTCAATTCTCTCCGATTTCTTCTTCAATTCTCTCTGAACCAAGCCTTCAATCCCTCTTCAAACACTTCATTAATCATCAATATCAACTTCTTTTGCCATCTTAAAGATCAAAACATCAAGATTTCTAAGGAAATCATCAAATCTAGAAATCTGGAAACTTGGCGACAGTTTGTTCATCAGCCGATATCTTTTGATTCAACAGTGCGTTTTGGCTGAGAATTTGGTATGTTATTCTAGACTCATCAAGCTTTAATTTGATAGTTTATACGCTTGATTTCATGGTCTGAGCTAAGAGAATTTGATGATTGAAGTTGAGATTTCTGTTTTGTCCGAGTAAAGTCAACTCTTGATGTTTTGATCCAAAATTCGAGCATGATTTGTTGTTTGATTCAGTTCTTGAAGCTGTGAATTCATAGATCATGTGTTTAACTTGCTGTGTTTCAATTTTGGTGCGGATTGGTGTTGAATCAAAGTCAAACCGAGCATGTTTTGGATGAAAGGCCGAAACCGGCCATTTTCTGGGCTAGGTCCGGCGCCGGACCTGGCAGGTCCCGCGCCGGAGACGGCCAAAATCCGGGATTTATCCCGAATTTGGCTCACTCCCGCCCGGGAGTGGGAAACTGTCGGCAAGGGGTACTGTAGCACCAGGGGTATTTTGGTAATTTTGCAACCCTAGACCCCATTTGACCCCAATTGACTCCAATTAGCTCTAATTGACTTCTGGACTTGTCAGTTTTAGACCGAGACCTTTAATTGGTGTTAATTTATGAATTGAACATTGGTTGAATATTTTATTAATCAAATTAGAATTTAATTTGATTATTTAGGTACGTGATCGTACGAGATTTGGACCGGTAGCAATTTGAGCCAAGGCATACGTGGGTAATCGGGGAGTATACAACTCTCCTCACTAGTGAGTGGCTTGGATTATATTGGTTGACCATTGAGGGTTAACCGTTTGCAAATTTATTTATAAATGTTTTATTAAATTGTTTATATGTTTTGGGGTATGAATTGTCCACCCTCACACACTGAGTTTATAAATGATTTGAAGGGTGGAAACTTCAATAAATTGATATTATTGATATTATTGATATTATTGATTATTATATGGGGTATGATACCCCTGAAAAATATATGTGGTAAATTAATAGTGGTGGTGGACTGCGGTCCAACAGCCAGCAGTTAATAATATGGGGAATGATACCCCTGAAAGATTAATATTATTATTGAATTTTTATATGGGGAACGATATCCCTATGAGATGAGAAATTTAACATAGTCCTCGGGGCTCCAATATGTGGGAGCGTGGACCGAGTTGAGATGCATGCGTGTTACTCAGCCGTGGACTGCCTATTGAGGGGCACGGTGAGTCGCTCCTGATTTGCGAGAGGCGCGTAGGGAAACTCGTCAGGACTTCGGTTGCTGTGTTCCACCACAGTGTGGCAAACGTCAAGGGAATGGGCCAGAAAGTAAAGTAAAAATATTTTAAAAGTATAAAGTAACCCTTGACGGTCCAGTGGATATCCCAGTGCACGGGTATACCTTATTGGGACGATTTCAGATGCCAGCCCTTATGTAAATATTATTATGGATTTGATATTTGATATTTGATTTGGTATGGGATTTACTATGTTTCAGTAAAGGATTTATTAAATTGATATTTGGATTATTTCATATCCCCAGCCTGAGGTGATCGGTCCTTATAACCGAGTCTCTCACTGGGTACATGTTTATGTACTCACCCCATTCATTTTTGTTGTCAGATCATCAGTCTTTGGACGGCGGACGTCCTAGTGGCCAGTGATCCCAGTTTGTCTCTGTGGACACGATTATGTAGGTGCCACCTCATTTTGCTTGTGTTACTTGGCTCGGAATATTATTACATCTTACATATACATTTGTGTATTTATAAATAATAATTTCCGCTGTATTGAAGTTCCGTAAGATGTGATATTATATTTTAAACATTTTGAATTATATTACCCATGATATTATTGCATGATTTCATATATTGTTCGAATATCCTTTATTTTTAAAGCCTTGTATCATCTTGGTTGCCCGCCTGACGAGGCACGCATCTCGAGGTGGTACGGCGGTTGTCACGTGGCCGAGCCTGCGGGTCGGGGCGTGACAAATATTAATTAAATCGTTTGTTAATAGAATTGTTTGTTAACTAAATTGTTTGAGAAATTGTGTTAATGTGATGAAATTAATGTTTTGGGTTGATTAATTGTGATAATTTGATGAAATTTTAATGAATTTAATATTTTAGGTTGAGAAATTGGGTTTATTTGATGAAATTTTGATTCAATTAATATTTCAAGTTGAGTAATTAGGGTAGTTTGATGAAAATTTGCTGAATTTAATATTTTAGGTTGAGAAATTGGATTAATTTGATGAAATTAATAATTTATGTTGAGTAATTAGGAAAATTTGATGAAAATTTGATCAATTTAATATTTTAGGTTGAGTAATTGGGTCAATTTGATGAAATTTTGATAAAATTAATATTTTAAGTTGAGAAATTAGGGTAGTTTGATGCAATTAATAATTTAAGTTGAGCAATTAGGATAATTTTGATAAAATATTGATTAATTTAATATTTTAGGTTGAGTAATTGGGTTAATTTGATGAAATTTTGCTAAAATTAATAATTTAAGTTGAGTAATTAGGAACATTTGATTAAATTTTGATTAATTTAATATTTTAGGTTGAGTAATTGGGTTAATTTGATGAGACTTTGATAAAATTAATATTTTAAGTTGAGAAATTAGGGTAGTTTGATGAAATTAATAATTTAAGTTGAGTAATTAGGATAATTTGATGAAATTTTGATTAATATAATATTTTAGGTTGAGTAATTGGGTTAATTTGATGAAAATTTGCTAAAATTAATATTTTAAGTTGAGAAATTAGGATAATTTGATGAAACTATGGCTTAATTAATATTTTTGGCTGAAATTAAGGTTAATTTAATTAAAAGCTACCAAGTATATTTTTATTAATTTATTGTAATAATTTGTTTATTACAATTAAATTATTTTAAGTATGTAATAAATATTTGATGAAATTTAATTTTCGGTTATTGACTGATCTTTTTAATTGCAGGGTTCATAGTGAGAACGAGCATCGGGGTCGTAATCATGTAATAGGAGACTATCGGGACAACATTCACATCACTCCTTCGCGAACTCCATTGCACATACGGAGGGATTACTGGCACCACCGCCCCCTTTGATACCACCAGATACCAGTGGACAGATTAATAGCTCCTTACCTAAGGATACTATTAGATTAAGCTCAGCTGCCCTACTCACTGCCCAAATGGTGCCCACACCATCCATACAATGCTCTCAACCCTTACAGGTTATTAAATTGTCAATTAATCAATTATTTATTAATTAAAAATATTTGGTATTTATTATTAATTTTTTATTCTTTATTAATTAATTTAATTAATTAATTGTTCCCATTCACCCTATTGTGACAACAATTAGCTAGCTTGCGTAAGGATAGAAGGCAAGGGGAGGAGAGGACAAGGCAACAAGAGAAGGAGAGGATATGGGACACTCAGATCCAAGGGATGATGAGCCATATTAGAGCCCTCAAGCTTAGGAGGGTCCTTATTGAGCACCAGCGTCATCTCTACATGATCAAGTTGGAATCGGGGAGTCCACCTCTCGAGCGCAGCCTCGAGAAGAAGAAGATCCTCTAGTAGCTCAGCGTAAATATGAATTTGTATATTATTATTTATCTATTTCTAAATAAATATGAATCTTATATTTCATATTATTTTCAACTATAAATTTGTATATTATTAGTTAAAACTAATATCAAAATATATAATTTTCTTGAATTTCAATTCCAATTAATTTTTGAAACATATATTATGCTAATAATAATAATAATAATAATAATAATAACAATAATAACTTTTTCACAATAATTATTATTATTATTTTGAAAACCGCACCTAAATTCGTGCCAAACATAATCATTTTGTGCCTAAAACCGTGCCTATGTAACGCTACGGTGCCAAAATCCGTTCCAAACATGAGGAATCTTCCACTTTTTATTCTTGTGTTGCCTTGAATATATCTGTCTCTAATTTCGTTTCAAATTCCGTGCCTAAATCCGTGCCAAATTTAATATTCCATCTCAAACTCCGTGCCCAAATTCGTGTCAAACTCTCGTATATTGGCGCTGATTTTGGAACAGTAAATTTTTCGTTCCTATATTTTAGGTGCGGATTTTTAGTTTTGTGCCTATATTTTAGGGACGCGCTAATAGGCACGCTTATTTTTCCGCGCCTATTTTCGTTCCTTTTTTTTGGCAAGGATTTTCTTTAATTTTCCGCGCCTATTTCCATGCCTATATAGCCTTTTTTTAGTAGTGCTACATTATCTCTCTCAATTCTCAACCATTTTAGACATGCAAATACTCTAAATTGGAGTACTTTCATAGACCTTCAACCTAGTGGTGTTAGTTTCTATTGAAAGTTTCTGGATTTAGCTTGGGGTTAGGCGAAAGTTTCGGGCTTGTTAAAGAGTTTAGGGAAAACTAGTTAGTTTTTATTCAAGCTGAGAAGGTATGTTGTTCAGCTCCTTGAGAGCTTCCATGCACTGCATTTGCATGTCAAATTCATGGAATGTTGGTTGAGTTATGACATTTTTGGAGCATTTTAGTAATTCCACATTCTAAGTTAGTTTTAATGTTAAATTGTTATTGTAGGGCATTGTGGCTAGATTATAACATGTATTGTGACCTTAAAAGGTTGTTAGAAGTGTTGAGAAATAAAAATTTGAGTTTAGCAGGGTGGAGGATGCCCAAAGGGCCATTGTATGTGGTGGCAAAGAGTGATCCAGCATGGGACCTGGTTAGAAATGGCATCGAAGTTCACCTGGGAACTAAAACTAGTGAAGTTCGAACAAGTCTGTCACCAGACTTGAAGTGTCACACCCCAGCCTGGAAGCTGGACACGTGACAACCACCGCATTGCATCGAAATATGAGTCTATAGTCCCGCATTCGACACCCGTAAGGTATTAAACAATATCATTACAAAAACATCTTTAAACTGAATTGAAACTCAATTAATTGGGTAAAACAATTATAAATAAACTTTCAATAAAATTTAACAATTTTCGTAAGGGTTGACCAAAGTTAACCGAAAGTCAAAATATGGTCAATTTTACAAGTTTGGTCTCAATGATCCTAAAATGTCAAATTTGAAATCAAAAAGAATTTGGAAATCACTTTCATAAATCTACAACTTTTAAAACATATATTAAAGTACTTCAATAAATCAAAATTTGAAAATCGGTCTCTTTTATCTTTCCTTTCTCCAATGGAATCTCTTACCAATCATAAGCCTGAGCTCAAGTACATAGGTCATCTATGAAAGAGGCACCACACAAAAGAACTAAACCCACCACAGACACCTCGAGGCACAAACGTACAATCGAACTAAGGGACTGCAAAACATGTAAACAAAAACAAGTGATGAGTACTAACATGTACTCAGTGAGTGCTAGTAACATTTATGAAAGGCTTACACAGTTTGCAGAAGTGTGGATACAATTTCAATAAACCAAATGTATACATCTCATCAAATCAAGCATGTATCAAACATGAAATAAAACATAGTTCATAAATCATAAAACATGTTTCAAGTTATAAACAATCTCACATAAGATGGTTATCAAACCAAAAACAATGTCTCGGTACATTTCCAAAAGATGGGTAGCCATGGTAAACATAATCCAGCCAAGGGTGTTTCACATGGTTTTTTCTCATCATAAAACCCCCTACCTTGGCATTAGCTTGGCCATCGCAATGTGGTGAGGCATTACTAGATCTTTACAGGTCTTATCCGATCTTTCTCTGTACCTACTGAGCTAAGACTGAATCCAGAGACCATACGTTAGTCCCGTTAGAGATAAAACAAAATGTAGGTCTAAGTGCATAGGACTCGTCTGCACAAACACATAGTAGGCCGTACTAGCCCGGTCTCACCATCCCATAAAAATCGTACACATATGCCTTAAGATTATAAATATAAATTCATGCTATCAAGCAAGTTAAAAGGGCCTAGCCCAAAACTAAATCTAAATCTGACACATCGTGTGCAATCAATTAGGCATGGTGTAAAAACATAGGTCATTCATCAAGAAACATGCTTGGTAAATCATCAACAAATATCCACACACAAAACAAGGTTTTTATATCATTTCAAACACATGATTAGAAAACAAGGTTTTTATATCATTTCAAACACATGATTAGAAAACAAGAGCATTTTATATCGTCAAATGTAGAGTTACCATCCACTCATAACTTTGGGAGGGTAAACACTCCCTTAAGTCCACATGTTTGCACCTTCCCTTGGTCCAAGATCTCACCTCCTAGAAGATAAGTTAAGGCATTGAAAACAACATGTTAAGACACTTAACAAACTTAAGATATCATTCTAAAGCTATATGTTATGCATCTCTATACTTTTATGCTCAAAGTGTGCTACTCGATTAGCAACGTGTTCTGTTGAGCCACTTTGAGCTCAACACCTTTCTAGTTTTGGCCAAATTGTGGTATAAATGACCAAGTCTCAATTCATGATTCATTTGAGAGGTTTATCCACCTCAAACGATCTTTTACACATGCTAAATTAAGGTTTTGGGAAGTTCAGAAAGTCAAAAATCAAATTCGAGCGAAACAGAATGAAATGGGACAAACATAAGGGAACCCCCCCTCTGTTGTCTTGCTAAGGGCTGGCCATAGGATGGGATGCTGCTAGCTGACCCAGACTAGGGATCCTTCCTTTCTTCGTTTATGGTTGGCGGCAACCATAAGGTTGCCAGGCGTCAGCTGACCTCGAACAACACCAAAACTCACCATTTTCTTTCTCATTATCATCCTTAACACTTCCAACTTTATTCCAACTTAGTCCATCATCAAATTTATCTAAAAAAAAAAACAAAACATGCCTTCAACCTTACTTATTGCATCAACAGCATCAATCTAAATCAAATTCAATTAATTTGCAACCAAAGAACCCATTTTCACCTTTTAAGTTCTAACATGCATATCATGCTCATTTCAAATCCAATTAACATGATTCCAATGGGGTTTTAAAGTTAAAATTAGGTAGAATAACATACCTCAAACTTGGATTCCAACTCGTTGAATTTCCCATGAAATCCTTCCCTCCTTGGAGCTCAATTTTGTCAAAACACCACCAAACTTGGTTGCTCTTCATCCAATGCTTATGTAACACCTAGCCTCTAGTTAGCTAGTTTTGGAGCCATAGACAAGTGTCATAGAATTTCCATGAGTGAATGTGTTCTTAATAGAAATAAAAACAATTTTTACCTAGAAAAATTTTTCTCATTTTGAAGAATTAAACTTTTCCTCCATTAGAACATGTTTTGACCCTAGAGATAAAAGTCCACTTTTTTACATTATTTTTCAAAAATTTACGTACCACCCTTTGAGAGTTACTTGGCTTTTACAAACAATGTAAAAAAAATTCCTTAGTCAGTCAAAGACTTTTCAAAGCTATTGCAGTATTTTTCTGAACACCTTAAGTTGATGAAAATATTGCTGAACAAAAATGTTGCAAGTCCAATGGCATTTTCATAAATAGTTGCAAAATGAATTAAATTTCATTTCTACCGAAAATAATTTTGTTTTAGTATTTAATAGCTTTATACTATTACACATTGTTGAAATTTCAAAACTGCCTCGGTGCTACATGAATTTCAATGCGAATTATTTACTATTTTACCCTTGAGAAACATTAAAAGGTATTTTAACACCATAGGTTGTACACCTTTAAATTGGTTGGTTTAGCTAGTTGTAATACCTGCTTCGTGAATTTAATTTTTATCAGATCATGCCATGCATTATATAATGTGAAGTACGGAGTATATCTTAGTGTTAGTTGGATAGTTAGAAATTTTGCTTAAAAGTGAAGGAGAAACTCGAATTCACAAAACTTACAAACAGTAAAGAGTTTGAAAATTCTATGGCGTTTAGAATAGCTCAACAGGGGTTGAAAAGTAATTGGGATATTGTATAAGGTTTGGGACTGACTAATGACATAAATGGAATTTATAAATTTTGGGGTAAACTTGTCCATGGGGGTAAAATTATCATTTTGCCATAAGATTTTTGTGGTCATGTGCCAATGGAATATAAAAAGGTGGTGGCCGACCATTTCATGCAAAAAGGGAGAAAAGGAAAATTTCAAAAATTTTCTCCAAACTTGTAATTTCTTCATTTACACCAAAATTTCTTCCTACCTTGAATTTTCCTAGTTTAATCCATAAAACTCCTACAAGGTTACACTAAAATTGAAGCTCTTGACAAGCCCATTAATAGCCTTCTATCAATTTTGAAGAATTTGAGGTTGCATGGGGGTAATTTGGAGATAAAAGATTAAGGTTTATGTTGAAGTTGGAAAAACCATAGGGTAAGCATGCTTAATTTTGACTTATATTATAGATTTTGTCATGCTCATTATGAATATTAGGTTAATTTGACATGAAATGTGAATTATGTATGTGAAATTAAGGAACAAAGGAATTGGCATATTATGGATTTTAGATTCATGAAATCCATGTGCCAAGAGAATTTTAAAAGTTGAATTAGGTAAATGTGGGAGGGTACCCAAATTTTATTCATGTGTATTTACACCGAATTATGATTATAAGCAAGTTTCATTAAGCGAAACAAGCTTGCTCACACCTTGACTTTATTCACCTAAGCCCTAATACAAAATCACCTTTTAAGACTCAAGTTAATACTTGACAAAATATACATTCTTGCATACTCACTCAATGCCCATTTCCATCACTACTAGCTAATGCATTGTTTAGATATAACTATATAGGTGGCGAGCTTTCATCCAAGGATAAGAAGTTGATGGAAAAGGGGGAGTGCGCACCTTCCCCAAACTAGTGAGTGGAACTTTATTAAACCTAAATTCAAGTTTTGATGAACTAAAATACTTTACTACTTGAAATGGTTTTCTATTGCAAAAGGTTTGACTTCCTTGAGCTTAAACTTGATCTATGATACATGATATTTTCTTATAAACTTTGAATATTGATGGTCTTGAGGTGAGCTGATTTATTTCATAATTTTTAGTAATCAAATGTATATATATGTGATAAATTTGATTAAACTTAGTACGATTGAATTTGATTTCAATGATAGGCTAGTTGGCCGAATGATATATAACTAGATTTTAACATTTTTACGTTGAGCCATTTGGCCAAATGACATGGATGAATTGTGATATCTTTTATACATGTTTGTTATCCACATTCTAGTGGATGAATGTTAGTCATTGCAGTGGCACTTCTCACAGTCCGACCTTGTGGAGACGGTGTGAGTAAGCAGTTGACTCCCACATGGGATGGTGGTATAGGAGACTTATTGTGCGTGCTATTGTTGTGATTATTTAGTCCTTGTGGGAGGACAGTGGACATAGCCACGTACCACCCATGGTGAAGGCCCATGCCAACATGGGGGATGAGCATTTTGATGAGTTAAAGAAAAAATATAAAATTTTCCTTGACGGCTCAAGCCCAATTCAAGCCGGGTGTGGGTTTGCGTATGGTTTTGGCAAGCCCAAATGATGAAATAAATCTTTTTGAAAAATATTATTTACTTTCACTAAATCTCAAATTATGGACTCCTAAAAGAACAGTAAATCGCTATTTTTAGGGGTCGAGTCATTCAAACTTACGAAGGGAAGTCCGGAGTCGAGTCCTAATACCTAGCGATATGCCTTTTATGCAAGATTTATTGTCCTGAAAATAGTTTGAACTACTTCTATACTTTCATTTGTTTATATTTTTCAATTTAAAAGATTGTTTTGTAATGTAGAAGTCACCTATGTTTTCTTTATAAAAATAGTTGAGAAGAGTTTCCCAACTTTTACTACTTTTGATATACATGTATAAGTATAGAAGGATGTATGGACTTGATAAAATGATTGTTTCATTCAAGCTTTGAATTGTATGAAATTTTTTTAATTTTATTTTCCATCTTGCACGACAAGCTATAATTGATTTACTAAATGGGTTTGAAATGCTATAAGCCTTGTGAGCTTCGAGTTATGGGTGAAGTGCGCCGTTCACAATTTGTGGCACACAGCGATTGGCATATTTCTGAGCTTTGGATCGGGGTGTGACAGCTTAACCCATAAAATTACAATCTCCAAGGATGATTTTGGTGACTTAAATCCATGACTTCCATGAAAATTTGATGAGGATTCAGTAGGGGTTTCATTTGGGTAAGTGTAGGGTTTACTTTGCTCTTTACTTGAGAGAAAAAGAGGAAGAAGAGGAAAATGGGGGGAAAATAAGGGAGAAGCCCTCTTCCTGAACTTTCTTCACTTGAGTTTCCAAAATCGCCCTTCACTTATCCTTCCGGATGTCCACTTTGTCCCCCAATGCACATATATCTTCAATCTAGCCTTTTTCTCTAATTTACCATAATTTCTATAATTTCAAATAACTCCTAATTTCAGTTATGTCTTTATTTCCATTAACTTTCAATTCACAAAAGCAATTAATCTTGTGACTCCAAATTAATTCACAAATCAACTTATTTCCATTAACTCATTTCCATCATCAAATCATAATTTCATAATAGATCTTCTTCTTTCATTTAACCTCAATTTTCAAGTCTATATATGCATAGTTTTGATTTTGAAAATGATTTCTAATGGGAATTTAAACGAATTGAAAGCACCAGTGAAGGATCAGGACAAGGCTTTTGTTGTGTAGTTGGATTAGCTTGAGGGCATACGATTTTCCTTTACTATGAATGATTTGGCCTCAATGTTAAGTGACATTGATGGCAAATTATTTTACATTTGTTTTATATTAAATCTGTATGAAATGCCTTTAACTGTTTTAAGGCATGGTTAGCCACTGCACTAGTTTCGATAAATGTTTTATGTGGGTGGGAACATTATATATGCATATGCATGATATATGAAATGTTTTTATGATGATTTTAGAACTTCTTCTGGATTTTTCATCGAAATTCCCAACTACCCATTTTACACTATAATATTTTCCTTACTCTACATTATGAAATGCATGTCATTATTTGATAAAACTAAAATTGGCGAAGTAGGTATTACAGCTACATTTAGAATCAAAGAACAATAAAATAAAATGGATGAGAGCAGATAGGCATTCTTTGTGAAACTAAGAAAGAACCCAACAAAACAGAGAGTTTTTTATTTTTTTCTAAATTCCCATACCTGCAAGAAGTATCGGTCTGCAATATTTTTCTCTACCAAAACGCTTTCTATGAAGGCAAAGGTTTTGTTAATGGGATTCTGCTTTCTACAAAGTATACTAACTGTTCATTTTCTTTTCGCTCTTTCGTTCCCTTCTCCAATTTAAACCATGCAGTAGGTTTGCTTCTTCAACACATGTGAGCTAATGAAAGAAATCGAAGAGAAGCATCAGAAGAAGCACAATAGAGATTTGGCGAGGTTGGTTCAGAAAGGGAGACAGAAAGCCAAAAAGACACCATATGAAATTCTTCAAAAATAGAAAATAACTAATTAAAAAATTAAAGAAATAAATAAGCATAATGCTTAAATTAAGATAAAAGAGAAATTTTAAATTAATGTTAGATTTAGATAAAAGAGAAATTTCACATAGAAACAATGCCTGCAAATTTGCCACTTCAAGTCTCCTAATATCTCAATATCGATATCGTTCTTTGTTCGTGGCTTTCCAATTTCAAAGTTTCTATTCAATTCCAATAAACTTTCAACTGAGTATCCCAAGAAAAAAAACCAAAAAGAGAGAGAGAGAGAATTTACTTGCAAAAGACAAAAGAACATGATTTTTTCAAAACTTCTTGTACTGCAACGCTTTTTATGAAGGCAAAGCTTTTGTTTTTGGAAATTTTCTTTATACACTAAATATATGAACACTTTGTTTTCTTCCCATTTCCTTCAAGAGACTTAACAAATAAATAAATTAACCCACATAGCAAATTCAATCCATAGAGCTGATGAAAGAATAAGAGAAGAGGAGAAGCGAAGAAGAAAAATAGACAGTCGGTGGAGGCTAGGTTTAGAAAGAGCCTCTTGCCTGGAAAAGAATGAGAGATAGCAGGGAAAGGATACGGAAGAGAAGGAAAAAAATGTTTAAGATCACTGTAACATTTAAACATTTAATAACTGACACACCCGGACCTAGCACGACCTTTTCGTATGAATGACATAGTGCAAGATGACGTAATAATTAAACAATATGTCGGTCCGGCTGTGTCAAGTCTGAAGAGAAGTCAAACTTAAGGTAAGCCGTAGTTGGAAGATGAGACAGGTGACCATGCATGGAAACACTAAAGTGGACTTCTTTAAGTCCATAGCCAATGGATTGGACATCCATTGGTGAATTGGTTGGTGGATCGGGCCAAGGATCGAAATTATGAAAGGTTTCAAAGAGGGGAAAAAGTCTGGCCTGGGGCCCGAGTAGACCCGGTGCCGGGCCTTGCTATAAATAGGGGGAGATCATCTCCCCTCCTCTCATTTTCTCTTCTCCCTCTCTTCTCTCCTCTCAACTGCTCTCTCGGAGCAATTTTGGACTTTTGGCCGATTCGGACAAACCGACCCCAAGTTCAAGGTGAGATCTTGGTGAGTTGTTCTTAACTCCTTGAACTACGTTTTGTTAAGTTTGTACGCTTATCCATGCATTGGTCTAGGAGAAATCCAAGCTCAAAGTTAGTTTCAGCTTTTAGTTAGATTTTAAGTTTAGATTTGAGATTTAGGAACTTTGAGCTTGTAATTCTCGTTTCTGCTCTGGTAAACGTGTCGAGGGAGGTAAGAGGAACCTCCATCTAGAATTTTACGTGAAATGGTGGATCGAGGTGCTCGGGAACCGAGGAAATGCCTCGGATCCCGAGGAGGCCGGACGGCTCCAGTGTGGGAGCCGAGTCTCTCCCGCGCGGGAGAGACCAGCAGGCCAGGTCCCACGGGGGACCTAGGCTGTCCGACGCCGGACTGGGCCTTTCGTAATTTTTCACGTAATTTTTCATGTAATTTTTCACCAAGTGTCCAATTTTTATCCCGGAACCTCTCGGACACTTTTTCTAAGCCCCGAATCACTTCCAAACATCGTCATAGGTCATATTAGAGCCTCATAGGTGCATTCATAAATTTAATTATGAATGCTAACTTATATTTCCGTGTGTTAGGGCTCCGGTTGAATCGAGTGCGGCGATGCTCCGGAGGTTAAGCCATATGGAGCGCTTGGGAGTATATGAATCTCCCATCACTGTGAGTGGCCTAGACTTCTTTGTGTAGCCACTGGGGGAAAAGATTTTAAAAATGTTTTTTTTAAAAAAATAAATGTTTTCAAAAGGTTTTGGGATACGGGGAATCCACACACACAATTGTTTGTGATATACCCACATAGAGAGTGGGATGTTTTCAAAATGAAATATAAATACTTATGTGCGTATGTTTATATATATTTTAAATATGTATGTTTATATACATATATATATTTGAAATATTATTATTATGATTATTGAGGGTACGATGCCCTTGGGAGATGAGTGATTGAGAGGGTTCCTCGGGGCTCCAATTTGCGGGAGCGTGGACCGAGTTTGAGAGCATGCATGATACTCAGCCGTGGACCGCCTATCGAGGGGCACGGTGAGTTGAGCCTGGTTGGGAGAGGCGCGTAGGGAAACTTGCCAAAGCTCCAGTTCGCTGTGTTCCACCACAGCGAGGCACCACCGAGGGAAAGAGCTAGAGAAATAGAAAAGAGAAAATATTACTGAATGAGAAAGAGATAGCCCTCAGTGCAGTGAGGCATAAGATGACCGACGGGTCGCGCCTCCAGTATAATAGAAATGCCAGCCCATTTGATATATATGTATATATATTTTTATTTATTTAAAGTGTTTTTAAAAGAGGGTTTTCAACTGGAGAACCAGAAAAGAGTTTTCAGAAGAAAAATATTTATTTTATTATATTTTATTTTATTTTGGATTTCCCTTATCCCCTCTAACCCAGATGGAGATTCTTAGAACCTCTGTCACTCACCTGTATCCGATGTGGATGGATGCAGATTGGCATACGGAGTCAGCTTTAGAGAGGAGGCTCACTAGAAGACGTTGGTGGCTTAGGTTTAGTAGTTTCCGCTGTGCAGGTATTCTTTTAAATTAGTTCATTGGTATTGTTTATAAATTAAATATTTTATTAAATGATTTCTAATTTAAAATTTTAGTTTTATTTTGCAGCGATGATATCCATTTCAATGCCTTGCGGTGCTTCTGGTGCATGACCGGTCGGCACGTACTTCGAGGTAACACGACGGTTGCCACGTGGCCGACCCGGGTGGGTCGGGGCGTGACAATAACCCTCTTTAAATTTATTTATTAAAAAGAAAAAAATTTAAATGAAGAGAGAGGGAAAAAAAGTATAGTTGGATTCAAATGCAAGACAAAAGATTCTCAAATGTAAGAATTTTCAAATACTAAAATGAGAGCAGCGCCACATGTCAGCCTCTAAGATTATCAGGGAATAACTTTAATAATAGGTATAGAGGTATAGATATAGAAGTATACAGGTATAGATATAGATATAGAAGTGTAGATTTACTACTAAAGCTTTTAAATTCAAATAAAAGAGATTGAAGCCATCAATTGAACCAAGAATTAATGGCATGTTTTCTTGCCAATTTGAGTTGGTTAAAGTGGTAAAAGTTTAAATAAAAGGTGAAAAAATCTGGTTTGAATTCTAATAAACCAAATATTAGTAGGAAATTAAAAGTCCGAAAAATTTCATAAAAAACAAGTCGGTTTGCCCTATAAGTGGAGGTACCTCCCATAATCCTAAACTTTTTGTAAACGAAAAGGGAAAAAAATTGGTTTCCCAATTATTATTGTAATTTTGCCAGGGTCTTCAAATTAACTTGATCGTCAGTTTTATATATAGGATTAACTTAAGCCAAGTTAGAGTAGAAGGATTAAATTGAGCACTATCTCTTAGTAGTATGATCTAGATTCTTAGACCTTCATTTTAGCAATATTCGGAGCCAGGTCATCTTTTATATGTGTGGTTGTGTGCTATACTTCTGGTTAGAGGCATCAAAAGCTAACTAGACCTGAGAAACTCGTCCAACCCGCTTGATCTTGAAACTAACCCAACCCGATTTAACCAAAAAAGGTAAACAACCAGAATCCAACTGATCCAAAACCCGATTGACCCAAAACCCAATTAACTTAAAACCTATTTGACCCAAAACCCATTTAACCCGAGAGGCTAATCTGAAATAATCCGAAAATCTAGTTAAGTAATATTTTACCTTCTCATTCTTAAATATTATCAAAAAAACTTATTTAATAAATTTGTTAAAAAAGGAAAAATAAATATCTTATTAAATTGAAAAAAAAATATATATTTCATATTCTTAAATTTGAATCTTTATCTTATGATTTATAAACTATAAGTTATACTTCAATAAATTTGCCGATTATATTATACTTTCAATAAGAAATAGAATAATAGATAGTCTATATTTGAAGAAATCTTTTAAATCCTTATCATATGTAACGTGTGACATGTCATATGAGATATGTAACATATCTCATAAATTATAAGTCGACATAATCTCATTATATTTATAGATATAATACTTTAATTTGATTTATCATTTATATATATGTTAATGTGTTGTATAAATGATATTAAAAAGTAGGCATGCACAATTTTATTTTTTTAAACTACTTACTTACTTTGATTCAACTTAATAAAATTTAAATTTGCTGTCACAGTAGAAATAGGAAGTAAAGAATGGAAAAAACAAACATAAAGAATTGAATATTGAAGAGCTACTTACTAGTTTGTTACTTAAGAATCAAACTTTACAAATTACAAGTTTAATAGTGCGTAATATATGTGCATGGAGACTCATATTGACAGATGATAGTCAATAATTTCTTGACTTGATTAGTTGATTGGTTGATCTGTTATTGAAGAGTTAACTCATAAATTTAACTATTTTCTAATAAATAATTGTAAACTCAAATGAAAATAATCCATGAATTAACATGAATTCCCGAATCGAACTCATGACTCGTGTCAAAATGATAAGATGAATAAATTTGAAAAATTCAAGATCGAATGACCCACGAGTCAAACTTGAACAACCCGAGTCTAAATGATCTGAAACCTGATTGACCTGAAACCTGTGTAACCCAAGTCCAAATGACCTGAAATTCCTTTGACCTGAAATTTTTTTGAGTCAAATTGATCTGATCTGATTGACCCGAATTCGTAACCGCTCAATCCGTCCATTTGACACCTCTGCTTCTTCTGTAACCTGGTCTTTGCCCTTCCAACGTTTTATATTCTTTTTTCTACTATTTATCTGCTTTCTTTGCAATTTAAGAAAGGCTAGATTTGAGAGTTCTGATCAAAACTCGCGAATAAAATAATAATGGATTGGAGCCGTCTCGAACTCAAAGTTATTTCCTGCAAAGATCTCAAGGCCTTCAATTTCTTCCAGAAACTTTCAGTCTACTCAGTCGTCTCTATTGTAAATGAACAAGCAAAGAAGAAGAAAGAAGAGCAACAAGTTCTTCTTCAGCGTCAGAAAACATTGATCGACAAAGGAGGCAACAAGAATCCTGAGTGGAATCATGTGTTTCAGTTTGATCTCAAAAGCTTACCTTCAGATCAGGAAATCGGTAATCTCTTTCTCAAGTTTGATTTTCGTCATGAAGGTTTAGTTCACAGAAGTATTGGTGAAGTCCTTGTTCCATTAAAGGACTTGGTGGATGAATTTCGTGGAGTTGTGAGATTTGTCAGTTACCAGGTTCGGAACAGTGATGGAAAGCCTAACGGGGTTCTCAATTTTTCCTACAAGCTGATTGGAAATGGAGAGGATTCTCCTGCTCCTCAAGTTACTAACCCTTTGCCATCTGAAAAAGTTGCTTACCCCAAGTTGGAATTAGAGGATGATATTCAGACATGGGATAATAAAATCCATTATCCTTCATTAGATGATTTTTACAATCCTCCCCTGCAACAAATCAGTTTCCCTTCTCCAGGATTTGAATATTCGAAACCAGGGTATTATTACAATATGAATTCAGCAATACCTTTCCCGATGCAGGTTCCCATCCAGGGGTTGGCGCCTGGAAGATTCCTTCTTCATCCATATTCAAGATCATCATCATCAGCAGTAGCAGTGACTCATCGGCCTTCTGGCACAGATTGCTACATAGTGGAGTCAACATATTACAGTAGTAGTTTGCAGAGGTAAACAAATTAGAGTCCTTAAAGGTTGAACCTGGCATGGAAGATATACCTCCTTACTCTCAGGGGTTCCTCCATCATGTATATTTTCTGACGCAATGGATTGTAGCCCTCTTGTATTCCGAGGATTGGAGCCTGAGGTTTTTAATCTATATTAATATTAATTGGTGGTGTGCCAAATTAGTTGCTGTAATTGTTTTGCATATGTCAGAGATTTCAGATTTATGTTCAGCTTCTTTTAATTTAATTTAATTCTTCTTTTGGGTATAATATTTGTTTGTTTTTCTGTATTAATATATATATATATATATCAGGAAAGATGAACTAAGCTGGAATTAACCTATTCTAATTTCTTAGTACTTAGTAGCCGAGTACTTTTAACCGTACAGTTTGATAGATCCAGCCATATCTGCAATGTGGTTGATTTTCTCACAACTTGATGGCCCTAGACCCAGCGGATTTGTGCACTTTCTTCACCTTCTGCAGCGAAAACCAAATGTTGTTTTAGAAAAGTAGACAATATTCTAAGGTTGTAAGTTAAGATGCGGTTATAGAATTTAGTTGACGCATTCAAACGTTGCAGTTGGAATTTGGAAAGCAGGCAATCAATTTGTGAATGAATGACTCCCCCATTTCAACCAAACATTGGACGGAAAGGCTCTAGAGAAGCTGTGAAAATGGTTCAGTTGTCCAAGTCAAAGTCAATTCGAAGTTTTGAACGCTGTGGAAAGCTCAATGGTACATTGGTAGGGTCCCATTAATTATTCTTTCTTTTCAGAACATTAACAACAGGGGACTAAAGAATTAATAATTCGTTGCACTGGACAATTGAGCGGTCAATTTGGAGAAATTTGACTCAAAATTTTATAGTTTGAAATTAAGGGAAGTTGATTGTGACTTCATAAAACTAGACAAAGCAGCGGTAGAGGGAGATTTTAACTTGTTGGAACAGGCAACCCTGAGGAATCAAAATGGGCCATTTGGCTATTTTCTACACGACTTTACTTAATTTCTATATACTAGAAATTGACCCCTGCGAAGGTTCGATCAGATTTGATGAATTTTTTATATGTAGACATATTAATTATAAATGAAACACATAATAGGTTGTAAGTATTTTTTTGAAAAAAAATTATATATGCATATATAAATTAAGATAAAATTTAGTAAAGTAAAAAATATTCTAAAGTGATAATGCGACCGTCAAAACAAAATTTTACAAATTAAAGAAAGTTCTAAGGTGACAGTGCAACTGTCAAATTTTTTTATCACCATAATGTATGGCAATAAACAATTAGTAGATTATATAACAATTGTAAAATTTATTAATATTACAATAATCTTATACTTTAATACTTAATCATATTGTCAAAATTTTAAACTTTAACAAAAAACCATTATGTCAATATCTTTATTCCATTAATAACCTCATGAAAAAAAATTGACAAAATCTTCAAAATCTCTCAAAATAACCAATTGGATACACATTATATATATATATATATAATAAAAAATAATTTTTAAAAGTTAACTATTTCCATAATAGTTTATTTATATCTTGTACCCTAATTTTATAAGTTTAAGCAGTAGATACATCATACTTGAAATTTTATGTCTCAAGTTAAAATTTTCACAAATATAAATCCTTAAATATTGACCCCCATTATGCAGATATATAAATCCTTAAACATTGACCCCCATTATCCTTGGAAATTTATATCCTTTTTTTTATTTGTTAATCGTTATAATGTAAACTTTTTTTTAATATGAAATACTTTATTAAAAGAGGAAGAGTTTACAATCAAGCAATAAAATCATCAGCCTCTAGCAATTCCTAATTTAGTAAGAGAAAAAGCTAAGAAATTATTTTTCCTATAAATATAAGAAAAGTTGCTATAAAATAAAGTTAATTCATAATTTTTATTAAAAAAATTTATAATTATGAAAAATAATAATAATGAATTGGATAATTACAAAAGAAAAAAAAAGATAATAGAAAAAAAGAAAATGAAAATAAAAAAACAAAGAAAAAAATAATTGCCGCACACCCCCCCCCCCCTCCTCCAATACAAAGTTGCCGGATGACAACAAAATAAGAAGCCCCTATTAGGCTTCTTACTTTAAACGTACTAGACCTATGACCCGGGCTACGCCTCGGGCTTTATATTTTTTTTTTCGAATTCTCAAATCAACATCCTTTTAAAACTTAAAAATAAAAAAAAGTAAAAAATAATGAGAATGTTAATGAAAAGACGACACATGCCCTCTAAAGATATGAGAGCTTCAAAATAAAGAATAAGGATCATATAACTATATCAGTTATAGGATCAACCAATAAAAGTTTACCAACTCAAAATAATTACTAAAATTTAGCCCATAATTTTAAAAAATAAGATTTAATGGGTAAATCCTGAAATTAAGGATATTAGTAGAGGTAGGATATTAGTAATTGTAGAAAAGCTTTTTTGTTGATAATATTTTTGATAGGTGTATTTTACACCTATATTTGGGACTATTTTAGAACACTTTTATGGGTTTTTAATTATGTTTTTAGTCCATATTTATTAATTTCTTCTCACTTCAGTTATTTGTTTGTTTTGTAGGAATTCTAATATATTTAAAAGATTTCTGATGGAATTGGAGCTTTACTAGAAGTCAAGGCCCATGCAAACATAAATTCAAGACAATTTCCAATTATGGGCCAGTTATCACAATTGAAGAATTAAAGTTCAAGCCCAAATCCATTGTAATCTTTTAGGTTATTAGGGTTTTAGTTATCTAGTATAAATACTCATCCTAGGGTTCTCCTAGGGTGTCTTGGATTTTATATCTTAGACCTTATTATTTTATTTTATTTTTATTTTGTTCTTATTTTATGAGTAGCTAGTTCCCTAGTTAAGGTTAGGGATGTAGCTTGTTTGGATTTTTAATTATCTATGCATATTTTGATTGTTTGATGGCTGAATTTATTCTTCTTATTCTTAATCCTGAATTTATGCTTGATCACCATAGATTCACTCTTAAGGATTGTATGAAGCACGGAAAGGAGAAGTATGATCCGTGCACTAGAAGAATAAACATTCTAGAGTTAGAGATAGAGATATCCTAAACTAGGGTGATAACTTATTGATTACTTATGCTTAATGAGTTTGATTAGGTTGAATTACGCATCAAGAGATGGTAGTTGCTTAATTGAATATACCTTTGTACCTTGAGAGAGGACATAGATGCATTAGTGTAGTCGTTATTTTAACTTGAATAATTAGATTTGTATGATAATTAATTATTCCTTACAAGTGAACCCCAAAGCCCTAATGTTTTCTTATTTATTAATTTTCTCTTTATTTAATTAGCTGTTTTAATTATTTAATTTCTTCTTTGATTTAATTTAATTGTTTGTTTTAACTAGAATTAATTAAATTAGCGAATATTAGTTTTCGTGGGAACGATATCTTGGAATACTGCTTTTTCTATACTATCTCGATTCTGTGCACTTGCAGATTAAGGCAACCAAGTTTTTGGCGCCGTTGCCGGAGACTATATATTTGCTATTTATATTAATTCTAGTTTTATTAACTTCCTGTTTTTACTTGATTTCAGGTGATTGATCTAACCAAACAAAAGATGTTCCATAGTTGGGAGGCTTGTTATCATTGTGGCATGAATGGTCATGCACCTCATGCTTGTATAAATTGGAAGCCCATATCCAACTACTGTGAGAGTACAAATTACATGGGTGGCTTTGGAGCAAATCAAGCAACCTTTGGAGCTGTAGAAAGATCATGGGAGTACTTTCAACAACCACAGCAAGTTTATCAGCCTTCACAAGACAATGGAATACAAGACCAGTTGAAGCAAATAATGGTGATGATGCAAACCAGTAATGCAACCATCATGTCGCAGATTGATAAGATGGAACAGAACCATGGTGCATCTATCCGAAATTTGGAGATGTAAGTATCTCAACTTGCCCAAATTATGAAAGAGCAAGATGAAGCTCTTATGGAGGAAAGTTTTGTGAAGAAATCAAATGAGCTTGTGGTTAATGATGTTGAGGTGGTTAATATTGAAGAATCCCAATGGGAGGACAATAAAGAAGGTGAAATGAGTTTAGAATCTTCTTCAAATCCCGAGCCTGAAGTCAAGCCTTATGTTCCACCCATTCCATATCCTGAAAGGTTGAAACAATGGCCAGGAAAGAAAAAGTATTATGAAACCAATTTCGATTTCTTTCATAATATCTCTAGAGCTAAACGTCATAAGGAAGATGAGTGGGTTGAAGCAATAGAACCAAAGCCTCAAAACAGTTTGAAAATTGAACAAAATTTGAGTCCCGCATGGGACCCGAATGCAACCGGCGCCGGACCTGTTGCTGAAGATGTTCTCGGGTCGAAATCAACGCCTCCCGTGCCTGACTCAAGCCTATCCTGCGCGGGAGTGGCTGCAAACACTCCAAACGTTGACGCAACAACGCCTCCCGCGCCGGACCCGATGGTAACCCGTGCGGGAGTGACTCTCCAGGCGCTCAACGAACTCCCAACCACGTCTCCCGCGCCGGATTTGGCCCTGACCCGCGCGGGAGTGCTTCTTCCAATGCCCAGTGAACTTCCAATCATGTCTCCCGTATCGGATTCAACTCTTTCCAGTGCTGAAACTTCTTTTACTCCCAATTTCAATTTAAAGCCTTATGTGCCATCTAATCTAGACCCTCAAATAGCCACTAGTGGAGCATCCAATGATACATTCAAGATTGGTGAAGAAAGGGAAGTACTTCAAATCTTTAAATCTTCACCAATCCAATTTCTTAATGATGATCATTCACTTATATTTGTGTTTTCTGTGCAGGAAGTTAATCTGAAAAATCCTAAGGAAGCCATTGCTAAGGTTACACAACTCGATAAATTGTGGAACGTATGGTAATATGATTTCACTGGAATTACGTGACCTCCTTTGGTGATAATGTCTAACTATGGACATTAAATTTAGCGCTTTGTTGGGAGGCAACCCAACGTTCTAACCTTTGTTTAATTTTCTTTAATTTTATTTTCTTAGTCTTGAGAATTTTTATTAATCATTGTTTAATTTTTCTTTTGTAGATCATGGTCTTGGAATTTCATAAATTTTACCTCACAAATTTTATGTGGACAAAGGAAGATTTCTCTACCCTTTTATTTTGCTTAATTGCTCAAATTTTATATATATGTTCATGTTTAAGTGTGGGGGTGAATTTTTGAAAAGTCCAAATTTTTATTTTTGTTACTAACAATTTTTCTTTAGTTTATGTAAATTTGTAGATGTAAATTTGCATTTAGTTTATTTTAGTTTACCTTTAGTTTAGTTTAATTTAGTTATTTATTTATTTATTTTTGTCTTGATCTTTTTAATTTGGGGACATTTTATATAGCTTACATTTGAACTTAATTTTATACAATTTACCTTTCCACCAATTTTGATTTTTATTTGTGCAGTTTTGTAGAATAATTGATCAATGCTCGAATCTCCTTCAATTAATCGGCTCTTCAAATTTTCAGGGAGTTCTTGCATTTTCTTTTATTTCTATTTTCTGTACAATATTGGGGACAGTATTGTTCTAAGTGTGGGGGGAGTGAAATTGACTTTTGAATTACTTGGTTGCTAGCTATATCTTAATTTCTCTAAATTTGTCAAAATTTTTCAATTTTTCATTTTTTTTAATTATCTTTTTGAGTCTAGTTTTCATTGGTTAGTTTTAATTTGATAGCATGAGTTTATACATGATTTTGAGTAGAAATTAATTGTTAAAAATTAGGTATATAATATGATTAGGTAGTTACTTTATAATTTAGGCTTTGTAAATGACACGCCCGGACCTAGTCCGCACATGTCAAGTTGAATATTTATATATTGTTGTCTAGTCAATATACCAAATTTGACTTCCCATGGATGTTTTAAACTTCATTTAGCTCAATTCCAAGCTTAAAAACACTAAAATTAAAGTCCGGCGATGTGGGCCCCACTTGGAATCGAGACCCGAGGAAATTGGGCTGAGTTGACCGGAGTCAACTCGGAAATTTGTTGACTCCGGCGCCGGACTGGGTCGGATCCGGCGCCGGACCAGTGAATTCTATAAAGGGTCTCGGCTGGCCGAGACCCCCCATTTCCACTCCTCTCTTGTTCTTCATTTCTCTCCGAGATCTCTTCCAAATTCTCTGAAATCAAACCTTGAATCCCTCTTCAAACACTTCATCAATTATCAATATCAACTTCTTTTGCCTTCTTGAAGATCAAAACACCAAGATTTCCAAGAAAATCATCAAATCTAGAAATCTGGAAATTTGGCGACAGATTGTTCATCAGCTCATATCTTTTGTTTCAGCCATGGGTTGAGGTTGAGAATTTGGTATGTTGTTCTAGACTCATCAAGCTTTAATTTGATAGTTTACACGCTTAATTTCATGGTCTGTGCTAAGAGAATTTGATGATTGAAGTTGAGATTTCTGTTTTGCCAGAAATAAGTCAACCTATAGTATTTTGATCCAAAATTCGAGCACGACTTATTGTTTGATTCCGTTTTTGAAGCTGTAAATTCATAGATCATGTGTTTAACTTGCTGTGTTTCAATTTTGGTGCGGATTGGTGATGAATCGAACTCGAACCGAGCTCGATTTGGTGCATGGCCATGTTCTGGAGACAGGTCCGGCGCCGGACCTGGTGTGTCCCGTGCCGGAGTTGCCGTTTTAGCTCACTCCCGCCCGGGAGTGAGCCACCTGCCGATAAGGGCACTGTAGCATTAGGGGCATTTTGGTAATTTTGCAACCCTAGACCCCATTTGACCCCAATTGACTCCAATTAGCTTCAATTGACTTCCAGACTTGCCAATTTTATTCCGAGACCTTTAATTGGTTTTGTTTCATGATTTAATTGTTGGTTGAATGCCTTTATTAATCAAATTAGATTTTAATTTGATTATTAGGTACGTGATTGTACGAGTTTCAGACCGGTAGCAGTTTGAGCTAAGGCATTCGTGGGTAATCGGGGAGTATACAACTCTCCTCACTTGTGAGTGGCTTGGATTATATGGGTTGACCATTGAGGGTTAACCGTTTTCAAATTTATTTATAAATGCTTTAATAAATTGTTTATATATGTTTTGGGGTATGAATTGTCCACCCTCACACACTGAGTTTACAAATGATTTAAAGGGTGGGAACTTCAATAAATGTTATATATTGATATTATTATTGTTTATTGTATGGGGAACGATACCCCTAAAAGATAAGAGATTGAGTGGTTTCCCTCGGGGCTCCATTATGTGGGAGCGTGGACCAAGTTGTGAGCATGCGTGTTACTCAGCTGTGGACCGCCTATCGAGGGGCACGGTGAGTCGCTCCTTGTTGTGAGAGGCGCGTAGGGAAACTCGCCAGGACTTCGGATGCTGTGTTCCACCACAGCAAGGCAAACGTCAAGGGAATGGGCCAGAGAGTAAAGTAAAAATGTTTTAAAAGTATAAAGTAACCCTTGACGGTCCAGTGGATACCCCAGTGCACGGGTATACCTTTTTGGGACGATTTCAGATGCCAGCCCATTTGGATATATTATTATGGATTTGATATTTGATTTGGTTTGGGATTTCATATATTTCTGTAAATGATTCATTAAACTGATATTTGGATTATTTCATATCCCCAGCCTGAGGTGATCGGTCTTTATAACCGAGTCTCTCACTGGGTACAAGTTTATGTACTCACCCCATTCACTTTTGTTCTCAGATCATCAGACTTTGGACGGCGGACGTCCTGGTGGCCAGTGATCCCAGTTCGTCTCTGTGGACACTATATTGTAGGTGCCACCTCATTTTACTTGGTATATCTTGGCTCGGAATATTATTGCATCTTACATATATATTTGTGTATTTATAAATAATACTTTCCGCTGCATGGAACACTGTAAGATGTGTGACTTTACTTTTAAATACTTTTGAACTATATTATTTATGATAAATTCGTATGTTTTCATATATTGCTCGAATATCCTTTATTTTTAAGCCTTGTGCCATCTTGGTTGCCCGCCTGACGAGGCTCGCATCTCGAGGTGGTATGGCGGTTGTCACGTGGCCGAGCCTGCGGGTCGGGTCGTGACAATTAAATTGGTATCAGAGCAAAGTTTAATATATATAGTATATTTATATTATACAGAGCCAAGAAGTTCTTATAATTTTGAGATTTCTGATTTTGGGGTTAAAAGTAGAGAGTATGATTGGCATAGAAATATTTTTCATCTTCTGACTTAAATTTTATGTATAGTTACGCCATGCCACCTAGAAGGAGGAATATTCCGAATCCTTCCGTTCCTACCCCTGATCCCTCTGTACCTAAGAGAAGAGGTCGACCACGTAGGCAGCCTGAAATTCAGCCTAGTGTAGACCCGGAGACCACTGAGATTCCGAATGAGCCTGTTCTACCTATTTCACCTGTTGATGAGACGTATCATCAGGATGTTCGTACTGAAATTCCACCACCCCCACCTCCGACGACTGCCACGCCGGTGTAGTTTACGCCCGCTGATGTCGAGCGCATGTTTGATACTTGGGCCAGTAAATTCTTTTCGTCACAAATGGCCACTGGTGCACCACCGACTACCGGTATTACACCACCAGTTCAACCATCGCCACCGATGCCGCCGCACTTTCAGCAGAGCGGTGCAGCGAGCACTTCTGCTGGTGCCATTTCTTCAGAGGAACGCATGGTGAGGTTCCTTAGCATCATGAAAGGACTAGACACCCCAAAGCTTTCCGACACGTCCATTGATGCAGCATGGGATTGGTTACATTTCGTCACAAAGAACACACAGGGTCTGGGTATGACCTCGGAGGAGCGAGTAAGTGTGGTTACTCAATATCTTCAGGGACAGCCACTAAGTTGGTGGACCAATCTCGAGAGCCGAGCTACTATACCAATGACGTGGGAGACATTTGTTACTGAGTTCCGAGAGAGGTTCATATTGGAAGAGATAGGAATGAGACGATATGGTGAGTTTCTCCGACTGCAACAAGGTAACAGTTCAGTCGAGCAGTTTGAGACAGAGTTACGGAGACTTTCACATCATCTTCCATCCATCACTGAGGATGCCCTTTGTCTTCAGTTTGTTAATGGTCTTCGGTGGGAGATTGTACAGATGATGAAGCCTACTTCTAAAGCTACTTTTGAGCAGTGTCGACAGGATGCATTGTGGGCTGAAGCTATGATTGCTCAGCGTTGACCAGGAGGATCGAATTCGAGTGGTCAACGATTTTCCGATGTACCGATGAACCTGGAGCTGAAACAGACTCAGAGTTTATATTCCCATGGAGGAATATCTCCGGGCGGTTCAGTTGAGTCCCCAGTACCTCAGATGTCACTTTCTCTGCCACCACTTCCATCAAGTGGTCGAGGAAAAGAGAAGTCTGGGTTTGGTTCTATGGCCAAAGGAAGGTTTGGGAAGAAGAGAGTGGAGTCTGGACCTCGATGCCCATACTGTAGACGTTTTCATTCTGGCCAGTGTAAGGCTGGACTTCGATGTTTTCAGTGCGGAGGTATGGGCCACGTAGCACGTAGATGTCCATCTACTACTTCTGTACCACCCAGGCAGAGTTTTAGTCAGCCTCCAGTCAGACCGAGCAACTATGGAGGTTACCGTCCGTTTCAACCCGCGCGACATTCTTTTGCAGCACCTTCTACCTCTCAGCAGCATTCGGGTATTGGTAGTAGTTCTGCAACCCCGAGACGACCCCCACAGCAGCAGCAGCGACAACATACTCAGGTTTATGCCATGTTGCAGGAGGACGCCGATGCACGTCCTGATGTAGTCACCGGTAAGTAAATATTTAAATATTCATGGATGCTTATTTTTCGAGAATAAAGATATTATCATACTCGTAACTTCTTGCCGAGCTAAAGTAACCGCTTTAGAAAATTTTTGAACGTTAGGTGTGGTAGTTATTTTCGATCAACCGGCATATGTGATTATGGACACTGGAGCTGCTTTGTCCTACGTTAATACCAAGTTTGCCGTGCATGCGGATAGATCGTTATCGCCCTTGGGGTACGAGCTATTGGTAAATACACCGTTGGGTGAGAAAATGGTTCGAAATACAGTGTACAAAGAATGTGCAGTGAAGCTGGAAAACTTGACTTTCGAAGTAGACTTAATTCCACTTCAAATGTCTGACTTCGATGCCATCTTGGGGATGGATTGGCTTGGGAGACATCATGCTCAAATCCACTGCGAGCACCATTTGGTGAGGATTCCACGACCTGATGGCAGCATGATCGACTTTTACAGTGAGCGCAGAGGCACATCGAATGTCATTTCCGCCATCAAAGCAAGTAAGCTACTACTGAAAGGGTGTAAAGCTGTGTTAGCCCATGTAGTAGATAATTCAGTGGAAGAGCCTAACATTGAAGATATTCCGGTAGTTAATGAGTTTCTGGATGTCTTTCCTGATGAATTACCTGGTTTGCCACCAGAGAGAGACTTTGACTTTCCAATCGAAGTTTATCCCGGTACGAACCCAATTTCTATGGCTCCATACCGAATGGCACCTACTGAACTGATTGAGCTGAAGAAACAACTCGCCGAATTGTTGGATAAAGGATTCATTCGGCCGAGTACTTCACCTTGGGGAGCCCCAGTTTTGTTTGTGAAGAAGAAAGATGGTTCTATGCGACTTTGCATCGACTACCGCAAGCTGAATGCGGTGACTGTGAAGTATAGATATCCATTACCTCGCATCGACGACTTGTTCGATCAACTTCGAGGAGCCGAAGTGTTTTCTAAGATTGACCTGCGATCAGGTTATCATCAGTTGAAAATCCGAGAGGAAGATATCCATAAGTCTACCTTTCGTACCAGATACGGACATTACGAGTTCTGTGTGATGTCGTTTGGACTTACCAATGCTCCAGCAGCATTTATGGATCTGATGAACCGCATATTCCATCAGTACTTAGACCGATTTGTTATCGTCTTCATTGATGACATATTGGTTTATTCAAGGAATCAGCGAGAGCACGCAAATCATCTTCGCATTGTATTGCAAACTCTTCGAGATCACCAGCTTTATGCTAAGCTCTCTAAATGCCAGTTTTGGTTGCAGCAAGTTGGATTCCTTGGACATGTTGTGTCTAGGGACGGCATATATGTGGATTCCAGCAAGATTGAGGCAATCACCAACTGGAAACGTCCTGCAACTCCCACAGAGATTCGAAGTTTCTTGGGATTAGCTAGATATTATCGGAGATTTGTGGATGGATTCTCCACGATTGCTGCACCATTGACTAAGTTGACCCGCAAGAATACTAAGTTCGTTTGGTCAGAAGAATGTGAAGAAAGTTTCCAAAAGTTGAAGGATAAATTGACGACCGCACCGGTACTTGCCTTACCTGTGATCAGCAAGGAGTTCACTGTGTACACCGATGCATCAGGCAACGGACTTGGATGTGTGTTGATGCAAGACGAACGGGTAATTGCATATGCTTCTCGACAATTGAAACCGAATGAGGTCAATTATCCGATACATGATTTGGAGCTAGCTGCCATTGTCTTCGCTTTGAAGATTTGGCGTCACCATTTATATGGTGAAACCTGTCGTATCTACACCGATCACAAGAGTCTTAAGCATTTCATGACTCAGCGTGAGTTGAATATGCGGCAAAGGAGATGGCTAGATCTCATCAAGGATTACGATCTCGTAATCGACTATCATCCCGGCAAGGCAAATGTAGTTGCTGATGCTTTGAGCCGAAATACAGTTACGTCTTTGGCGATGATCAGAGATGTTCACTTACCAGAGTTGGTGGAGCTGAGATCAACTGGAGCCAGATTGGCTTATGATTATCATGACGGTGCACTAATTGCTCAGATTCTAGCTAAGCCAATGCTAGATGATCGGATTCGTGATCTCCAAACGTTCGATCAGAGGTTGCAGCATGAACTTCAAAAGTTGCAGTTGGGAGAACCATCAGAGTTTTCAGTTCGTAGTGATGGAATTCTGCTATTCAGAAATCGAATCTGTGTGCCACACGATCTTGATCTTAAAGGCACCATTCTTCAGCAAGCCCATTCTTCTCCGTTTGCTATGCACCCAGGTAGCACCAAGATGTATCGAACCTTCAAGGATCATTATTGGTGGCCTGGAATGAAAAGAGAAGTTGCTGAATTTGTAACGAGATGCTTGACATGTCAGCAAGTGAAAGCAGAGCGTCGAAAGCCTTTTGGGACACTTCAACCTCTCCAAATTCCTGAATGGAAATGGGAGCACATCACCATGGATTTTGTGACCGGTTTTCTACGTGTTAGAAGAGGAATTGATGCAGTATGGGTGATTGTTGAATGACTTACCAAGTCAGCACATTTTCTCCCTGTAAGCATGAAATGGAGTGTGAACCAGTTAGCGCAACTCTACATGAACGAAGTAGTTCGACTTCACGGAGTCCCAGCTTCTATAGTTTCTGATCGAGATCCGAGATTTACCTCACAGTTCTGGGATAGCTTTCAGCAAGCGATGGGAACTCAACTTCGTTTCAGCACTGCTTTCCATCCACAGACTGACGGCCAGTCAGAACGTACTATTCAGATATTGGAGGACATGCTACGAGCATGTGCACTTGAGTTTTCTAGTGGATGGGACACATACCTTGCAGCAGCAGAGTTTGCTTACAACAACAGTTACCAATCTAGTATTGGTATGGCTCCGTATGAAGCTCTGTATGGAAAGAAGTGTAGAACCCCGTTGTATTGGGATAAAGTGGGCGAGAATCGAATCTTCGACAAAGCAGAGATTGAACTCACCACTAAGAAGGTGAAGTTCATTCGGGAACGACTGCAGGCAGCCCAGGATCGAGATAGAAAATATGCTCAGCGAAGGAGGACACCTTTGGAGTTCCAAGTGGGAGATCAAGTGTTTTTGAAGGTCTCACCTTGGAAAGGTGTTATTCGTTTCTGCAAGGCGGGAAAACTCAACCCGAGGTACATTGGTCCATTCCTTGTCACTGAACGAATTGGACCGGTGGCATATCGCTTGGAGTTGCCACCTGACATGGTTCGGATACATGATGTCTTTCATGTATCTATGCTCCGAAAATATGTACCTGATCCGTCACACGTTCTTCAAACACCACCTGTGAAGTTGAAGAAGAGTTTGGGTTTCAGAGTTCGACCAGTAGCCATATTGGATCGAGAGATTCGTGATAGGTGCATTTTATACCTATATTATGAGCTATTTTATGAGCATAATTGAATGATTTTATTAATATTATAGCTTAATTCTTTATCTTTACTCTCACTCTTGTCTTATTGTATGTAGGAAAGCTATATGGTGAAAATTGAGGAGAAATTGGAGCAATTTGGAGCTGGAATGGTTGAAAAAGATGATTAAAGTGAAGCTTGAATCAAAAGAAGTTCGAAGAGTCAAGAAAAGTGGAAGAAAACAAGAAACGGGCAAGGTTTCATGCAAGAAACGGCGCCTGAAGTAGAAGACTTGAAGACTGGCTTGATTGAACAGAAACGGTGAGGGTTTCATGCAAGAAACGGCGTCGTATGATGTGAAGAATCATTAGTTCCTACGCGACTAGAAGCGGCGCCGGTTCTGAGCATTTGAGTCCAATCCGACTTATTCTCTTAATCTCCCGATTTTGTGTAATCTCTCTAGTATAAATACGAACGTTTAGGGTTTTTAGACGAACCTTTTTTGGATACTTTTCAGAAGAGAGGAGCAGTAAAGTCTTCAATTTGGGGAAAAAATTGTTCTATCTCTTTACTTTGCTTTTATTTAATGAATTTGTTTTCTTTTCAAATTATGAGTAGCTAATTCTCTTGTTGGGGATTTGGGTAGATCTTCAAGGGGTTTAATTCAGTACTTGTATGAGTTGATTATCTGTGATTAAATCTGTTTTCTTTATTCTTAATGCGTTTTATGTCTGGCCAACATAGAATAGATCTTTGGAATTGTATGAAGGACTGAGAGGTGAAATATAATTCGTGCTCTAGGAAAATAGACGCAATCTAATTGGATACGAGAGTAATTCAATTTATTGTGATAACCATAATTGAATTAGGGTCGTGGAGAAACTGATTTGATTATAATCCCAGGTTCTTAATACTCTTAGCTAATTAGTTTAGGCACTGAGAGGTGGTAATCAAGTAGTTAGGAAAGCTTAGGATGATCTGAGAGGGCTCCTAAGTAGATTAGTGATTGTTATTTTAATCTTGATAATTAGATTCATACATAATTGGATTAAATACCTAAAAGAGAAGCCTAAACCCTCAATCCCATCTTATTGATTTTATTTGAATTATTTAATTTTCGTTTTGATCAATTAATTCTACAATCATCTTTCTTTAATTGTTTACCACATAAATTCTTCAATTTAAGTTGCTTTCCGTTACAAACTTAGCTGGAATTAGGTTATTAGCTTTCTCAAGTCTTCGTGGGATCGATACCTTGGAATATTCCAAGCTTTACTACTTGATTTCGTACTCTTGCGAAAAATCCCGATCAAGTTGGCGCCGTTGCCGGGGACTTGATTTGATTGCTAATATATTTAGTTCTAGAATTTTAATTTTATTTTCTGCTTTCAGTTTAATTTAAATTAGCTTACTTTTCTTTTCTTTGTTTCTTAGGTAGTTTATGACTCGACGAACTGAAGGATTAAATCCAGAAGTTCCTTGGGACCCTGAACTAGAGAAAACAGCAAGATCACTTCGAGCTGAAATTGTCAGACTTCAAGAAGTAGAAAGGAGAGTCCTAACAATGGCTGACAATAGAGCTAATGATACTCCACCAGCAAATCAAGAAAATCAAGGAAATCAAGTTCAACCTGCTGCTCAACCTGCTCATCCTATGGCAGACATTCAAAGACCAAAGATGGGAAACAATTCATCAAGCATTCGACTTCCCGACAGAGCAAAGAACTATGTGTTGAAGCACACGGTGTTGAACATTCTTCCTCAATTTCATGGGCTGCCTTCGGAAGATGCACTGAACTTTTTGCAAGAATTGCATGATATAGTGGCTACACTTCCACTCACCGATATCTCAATAGAAGAATTGAAGATGAGATGTTTTCCCTATTGCTTGAAAGGACTAGCAAGGAATTGGTTGACAACTTTGCACGAAAATTCTCTTGATTCTTGGGAGAAGGTAACTGATGCTTTTCTCCGTAAATTCTACTCTCCTAGGAAGACAAGTGAATTGAGAAAGAAGATCCAAGATTTTGTACAAGAAGAGAACGAAACTTTTCATGATGCTTGGGATAGATTTAAGGGATTGGTGTGCCAATGTCCTCATCATGGCTATCCAATCAATCTTCTTTATCAATTCTTCTATGAAGGCTTGGATTCTGAATATCAATCTTCTGTAGACAATGCCACTGGAGGGTATATCACAACAAGGACTGCTGAACAATTGGAGAATGTTTTTGAAGCTTTGGCTGCTAGTTCTCAACAAAGGATGGTAAAAAAGAAATCCAGATCAAGCACATCTCAACCTCAAAATCAGAGTCAATTGGATGCAATAGCTACTAAGATGGATGAGATGATGAAGGTATTTCTTGACAAAAAGCCAAAGAAACCAGAGGCATGCTACCGCTGTGGTATGTATGGCCACTCTCCCAAATATTGCATGAATGATAATCCTGGTGAAGAAGATGATGAATATTCAGAGAATGTTAACTATATGGGTGCGTATGGAGGACAGCAAGGGAGTAAGAATGATCCTTTTGCACCTACATATAACCCAGCTTGGAGAAACCATCCAAATTTTTCATGGTCCAATCAAGGTGCTGCTAATAGACCTCCAAATCTTTTGCAAAGACAGCGCCCACAACATTCTCAACCAACTGTACAAGACAATGGAATTGAAGACAAGCTTCAAACTTTCATGACTCAAGTCAGCTCTCAGCTTTCACAACTTCAGAAGCTTGATAAAATAGACAAGTTGGAAAAAACTGTTGATTCTCATTCAGCAGCCATTAAAAATATTGAGATTCAGATGGGCCAATTGGCAAAAACTATGAATGAACGAGGGCAAGGGCAACTCCCGAGTAATACGGAAGTCAATCCAAGGCAAGGTGTGATGGCTATCACACTTCGTAGTGGAAAATTGCTTGAAGACTCACCAGAAAGAAATAACCGAGTGGCAACTGATGAAGTCCCTGAAGCAGAAATTGAAAGTTGTGAGAGCAAACTTGAAACGCGGCCGGTTATGGAGACAAACGGCACCGGTTCAAGTCGACAAAGTCCAAGTAACGTTGCTGTTGAGAAAGAACCGGCACTGGTTGATGTTAAAAACGGCGCCGTAACTACATCGACTTCTTCACTGCTTCCTACCAGTTCAGAAACGGCCCCTGAAGTGATTAGAAACGGCGTCGGGGTTGTCCTGGAGCCACAACCATCTGTCCAACCATATGTTCCACCAATTCCGTTTCCTCAGAGATTGAAGAAGAGGAAGGATGAAAGTCAATTCAAGAGGTTCCTGGATATTTTCCGAAAGTTAGAAATCAACATCCCATTTGCTGAGGCTCTTGCTAATATGCCTACATATGCCAAGTTCTTAAAAGATTTGATCTCTAACAAGAAGAAGTTGGAAGAATTTGCAACAGTGCCTTTGAATGAGGAATGCAGTGCAATCCTTCAAAGGAAACTACCTCCTAAGCTGAAGGATCCAGGGAGTTTCATCATCCCATGTCATTTTAGTTCTACTAACATTTATCAATGTCTATGTGATTTGGGTGCAAGCATTAACTTGATTCCTTTATCATTATTCAGGAAACTTGGAATTGGAGAGATGAAGCCAACCACAGTGGCTTTGCAATTAGCTGATCGATCTATTCGATATCCAATTGGAATAGTAGAAGATTTGTTGGTTAAAGTGGGGAAGTTAATCTTCCCTGCTGACTTTTGATTTTGGATATGGAATATGATATTGATGTGCCTATTATCTTAGGTAGACCGTTTATGGCCACTGGTGGAGCATTGATTGATGTTCCAGCTGGAAAAATGACCTTTAGGATTGGTAATGAAATAGAGGAATTTAAGGTCTTCAAGGTTTTGAAGGGACCAACCCTAGATGACCATTGCTATAGGATTGATTGTGTGGACTCTATAGTTCAGGACTCACTACCTCGATTAACTTATGATGATCCTTTAGAATCCTGTATTGCTTTAGGTGAGGATGAGACTAAGGAAGATGTTTTGGTGTGTGCTCATAGGATAGAAGGTGAACCAATTAGGAATAAATTTTCAAAAGTCGTTGAAGACTTAGGAGAAGGAAAACCTAAACCTTTGCCCTCAACACAACAGCCACCAAAATTGGAATTGAAACCATTGCCATCACATCTTAAATATGCCTTTCTAGGTGAATCCAACACTTTTCCTGTGATAATATCCTCATCTTTAAAAGCAATTGAAGAAGAAAAGATTGTGCGAGTTCTACGTGAACATCGCTTAGCGATTGCTTGGTCAATTGCTGATATTCGAGGGATTAGTCCATCTATTTGCACACACAAAATTCTGATGGAGGAGAATGCTAAACCTTCTATAGAGAGTCAACGCCGTTTGAATCCTAACATGAAAGAAGTAGTTAGGAATGAGGTGCTTAAACTTTTAGATGCTGGTATTATTTATGCGATTTCTGATAGTTCTTGGGTTAGTCCTGTGCAGGTTGTACCTAAGAAGGGAGGAATGACCGTAATTACCAATGAAAAAAATGAGTTGATTCCTACAAGAACTATGACTGGATGGCGAGTTTGCATAGATTACCGTAAGCTAAATGCAGCAACAAGGAAGGATCATTTTCCCCTTCCTTTCATTGATCAAATGCTTGAGAGGCTAGCTGGTCATGCATTCTATTGCTTCCTTGATGGTTATTCTGGATATAACCAAATACCAATTGATCCTGAAGATCAGGAGAAGACTACTTTCACTTGTCCTTATGGGACTTTTGCTTTCAGAAGAATGTCCTTTGGCTTATGCAACGCCCCTGCTACTTTTCAACGTTGCATGATGGCTATTTTCTCTGACATGGTGGAGAAAACAATTGAGGTATTTATGGACGATTTTTCTGTTTTTGGTCACTCATTTGACGAATGTCTTTTGAATTTGAAACAGGTTCTGAAGAGATGTGAGGAGACCAATTTGGTGCTTAATTGGGAAAAATGCCATTTTATGGTTCAAGAGGGAATTGTTCTGGGTCATAAAATATCTCAAAAAGGAATTGAAGTCGACAAAGCAAAAGTTGAAGTCATTGAAAGATTGCCTCCTCCTACATCGGTCAAAGCCGTGAGAAGTTTCTTGGGACATGCTGGCTTTTATAGGTGCTTCATAAAGGATTTTTCTAAAATCACTAAGCCCTTGTGTGAATTACTTCAAAAAGATGTTCCATTTAATTTCACTAATGATTGTTTGGATGCTTTTCATAGGATCAAAAAGGAGCTGATTTCGGCCCCAATTATGGCTACCCCTGATTGGACTCAACCTTTTGAGATCATGTGTGATGCTAGTGAATATGCTATAGGAGCTGTTTTAGGCCAAAGACAAAACAAGAAACTGCATGCCATTCACTATGCCAGCAAAGTTCTTACTGAAGCTCAAATCAATTATGCGACAACTGAAAAAGAACTTTTGGCTATTGTCTTTGCTTTTAACAAATTTCGCTCTTATTTAGTTGCTTCTAAAGTGATCGTTTACACTGATCATTCTGCTCTTAAGTATTTATTTGCCAAAAAGGATTCCAAGCCTAGACTGATGCGTTGGATACTTCTTTTGCAGGAATTCGATTTGGAAATAAAAGACAAAAAGGGATCAGAAAACTTTGTGGCTGATCATTTGTCTAGATTGGAGCCTGAAATCAAAGTGCGAGATGAACCAATCAACGACATGTTTCCAGATGAGCAACTTTGGATGGTTCATAAATCTACTCCTTGGTATGCTGATTATGTGAACTATTTGGTGGCTGGCATCATTCCTGATGATATTTCCTTTGCTCAAAAGAAGAAATTTCTTGCTGAAATTCGTTATTATTATTGGGATGAGCCTTTACTGTTTCGACGATGTGGTGATGGAGTAATTCGTAGATGTGTGCCAGAAGAAGAGATGCAATTGATTCTTCATCAATGTCATTCATCGCCATATGGAGGACATCATGGACCCGATAGAACTGCTGCTAAAGTTCTTCAATGTGGATTCTTTTGGCCTACGTTATTCAAGGATGCTAAATCCTTCATTATGGGCTGTGATCCATGTCAAAGAACCGGGAAAATTGGCAGACGACAAGAGATGCCTCAACAAGCAATCATTGAAGTTGAAATCTTTGATGTGTGGGGATTAGATTTTATGGGTCCATTCCCTAAGTCTAATAATAACGAATACATCTTGGTGGCTGTCGATTATGTCTCCAAATGGGTTGAAGCTGCAGCTTTGCCAAACAATAAAGCATCTAGTGTGGTGAAATTTGTGAAGAAGCATATCTTCACAAGATTTGGCGTTCCTAAAGCATTCATCACCGACAATGGAGTGCACTTTCAAAACGCTCAATTTCGAGGCTTTTTAAAGAAGCATGGCTGTAATTTCAAGACTGGAACCACATATCATCCATAAACCAGTGGTCAAGTGGAAATTTCTAATCGAGAATTGAAGTCCATCTTGGAAAAAACAGTGAATAAACCTCGGAATGACTGGTCTTGGAAGCTGGATGATGCTCTTTGGGCGTATAGGACAGCATATAAGACACCTTTGGGGATGTCTCCATTCAGACTAGTTTTTGGTAAATCATGTCATTTACCGGTAGAGCTAGAACACAAGGCTTATTGGGCAATCAAGGAGCTGAACTACAATTATAAGGCTGCTGGTGAAAAGAGATTTCTCCAACTGAATGAGCTAGATGAGATGAGAAGAGAATCGTACGAGAATGCACAAATCTACAAAGAAAGGACCAAGGCTTTCCATGATCAAATCATTCTAAAAAGGGAGTTTAAATTGGGTCAGAAAGTTTTATTATTTAACTCTCGTTTTACTTTATTTCCAGGTAAGCTGCGATCGTGATGGTCTGAACCCTTTACAATTACGAAGGTGTATTCCAATGGAGCAATAGAAGTAGAAAATGACAAAGAAGAACGTTTTGTGGTGAATGGACAACGTCTGAAGCACTATATTGCAGGAAATCATGTGGAACAAGTCCATGTGATCTCTTTTGATGATTAAATCTTCTTTGTAAATAGTCAAGCTAATGACTATAAACAAGCGCTTATTGGGAGGCAACCCAATATTTTTCTCACCTTTGTCTTTTCTTTTATTTTGAAAGTTTGTGAATTTATTCTCATTGTTCCTATTTTTCTTGTAGGTACAGGATTGAGCATTTCCTAGCTTTTGCTGCCACTTACTTGTATACATTGAGGACAATGTATATCTTTAAGTGTGGGGGGGAGTAAGTTCAATCAAATTTTCAAAATTTTCAAAATTTTATGTTGTTTGCTTGTTTTTAATTTCTTTGCATGTGAATTCATTGTTATTATTTGGCAAACATGCATTGCATTCATGGAAAGCCATTAATCATAGAGGAGGGTAAGTAATTTTGAAGCCCAAGAAAGAAGGAGGGCCGGTTATAGAGTGAAACAGGGTCTGAAGAGAGAGAAAATCCGAAACGTGAATATTCACGCTTACGGCTCTGAAGCGGCGCCGTTTAGACTATGAAACAGGGCCGGAACATGGAACACACGCCGTTTCATAAAAGAAGGAGGGCCGGTATTGGTCTGCAAAAAAAAGGAACCAAAGTTGTTAAGCTACAGACTTGAAGCGGTGGCCGTTTATTCCAAGAAACGGCGCCGCTTGTACACGACTGAGTAAGGGTTCAGAATTTTCGCAAAGAAACGGCGCTGTTTGTAATGTGGAACGGCGCCGGATCATACCTGCAGAATTGTCTCCCCGTGCTTACATGAGTGAAACGGTGCCGTTTTGCCCTCTTTGACCAAGTCAAAAACCTAACCCTGGCCCCATTTTGCAGAAAACACAAAATTTCCTCTGTTTTCTTCTCACAGCCGCACCAAGTCTTCTTCAACCTCTCACCATCCTTTGCCATTTTTCCTCCATTGTTAACACTTTGAAGCTCTTTCTACCCACTAGAACAGCAACATCAACCCAAAAGCACCTTACCCATGGCTTAAAACTCAAAGTTGTCATCTTCTTAGCCTAACCCGAAACTCATTTCACGATTGAAGAGTGGCCACCAAACAGAGCATTGTGGGGTTATCTCGTCGGCTTCAAATGGTGAAAAGAGGGTACATTCTTCTCTTTTATTGTCATTTTCGGGTCTAAAGTTGCAAGGTGGTTTGATTGGTAGTTTTGCTCTGTTTTACTTTGATCACTGCCGAGAGTTTAGTGGGAATTGCATTGATTGGGTTGTCTAGACTGCCGAATATTACATTGGGTTTGATTGTTGAGATTGATTTTGTTATTGTGGTTCTCTGGCTGAGTTGTCTGTTTTGGTCTGCTCTGTTTGTGTGCTGTTCTGTTGAATTCCTGACACTGTCATGGCTCCAAGAATTAAGAGTGCTGCTGCCAGAAGAGGAAAAGGTGCATCCTCTTCACGACAGCCGCAACCTCAAGCTCCCCCTGTAGTGGAGTTAGTCCCTATGATTGACGATCGGTTTGTCTCAGTAGAGAGTGCCGAATGGTATGATAAAATGAAGAACAGGGACTTTGTTATAGAAAAAGCAGTGCATGATGAGATAGAAGCAGAGTTTTCATTGGGTGAGAGGCTTGCAAAATTCCACTGGGAAGGATTACTGACCTTGGGTGGAGAATATTATCCCGAATTGGTCAAGGAGTTTTATGCTAATATGCGGGACAAGAAGCAAAAAGGACCAACAAAATTGGTGTCAGTTGTGCGAGGCAGAGAGATAGTTATTACTGAAGGAAGGATTGAAGACAATCTTCAATTTCCTCATGGGGGCAGGAGACTCTCACTTGTTGCTGGAGTTCCATCTGATCACAAGGAATGGAACAAACAAGTGGCTGCTCAACGATTTAAAGTTCCTCTCTCGGAGAAGAAAACAGCCAGGGAAGGCCAGCTACCAGTGTTCAAAGTCTTAGCGAAAGACTTAAGCATTCAGCAGAGGTTGATAGTGTATATCTTTGCTCACAATTTGGTGCCAGAATCCAGTGGAAAGAATGAGGTGAGAACTCAGGATTTGTACTTATTGGATTTATTATATCATGATTTGGGTGTTGAACCTGTGAGAATTTCCTCATTGATGATTGGAGCCATGAGTACTGTTGTGAGATCAGGCCATAGAACAAAACACTTTGTGTTTCCAGTCTTGATTAGTCAGATGATTAGGAGTTTGGGAATTGATGTTTCACAAACAGTGGTGGCAAATACTGGAAATCATCATTTTGTTGACAAGGCTCGTATGAGTTCATTAGGATATGAGAAGAAGAGAGGAATCTGGAAAAAGAGTAAGAAGACAGGGACAATTGAAAAATCTGATGAAGCTGAGGAAGAAGCCAAGGAAACTGAAGCTGAAGCTGGTCCATCAACTCAAGCTGTTCCATCCATTCCGTTGGGTAAAGGATTTAACAGAAGAATTGCTGAAGCAGTGGAGGGACTTCAGAATGAGTTGTATGATCAGAGGGCTTTAATTATTGCAAATCATCAGGCTCAAGAAGCTAATTGGGAGCGATTGTGGGGATATTTGGCTCAACATAGTTTTCCACCACAGCCACCTCAGTGATTATGGCTGTACATGGATGTTGCATTCTTAGTTACTTAGGTAGTATGCATATTAGACTTTCATGCATTTTATATTTCAGTATTGTTAATTTATTTTGTGGTCCCATGTACTTTGATTTTAAATTTTAGTTGTGTATGGATTTTTAATTGCTTTGATAACTTTGATTGTATTTAATATTTGCTGACTTTATTTAATTTTCTTTAGTTATTTCAGTGGTTAAAGTCAACATTGGTGCTTAAGTTCCAATTCCAAAAGGATTTGACTTTACTTTGTATTTTATTTTTCTTTATCTTTTTATTTTTCGTTTTTTTTATTTATTATCTTGACTTTATCTTATTTTGTTTCTAACTTAGTTTGGACTTGAATTCTTTTGAGGATAGGACTAAATTTTAAGTGAACTAGTTTGGTTTTTAATCAAATTCCTTTTTGCATGAGAAGTAGGATTCAAAGTCAATATAAAAGCTCTTTTATATTCACACAACTTTTATCCAACAACTCTAAATTCAAAACTTTAGTTCACTAGATTTCTGCAATTTATTTTTCTGATATCTCTTCTTATTTTCTCTTGATTTCTTCAATGGCACCTAATTTGAAAGAAGTTTTGCCTTCTTTGATACCTTCTCCTAAACAAAAGACTTCTCATGAGAAAGTTACTTTGGAGCAAGTAGATGAGGACACATTAATTCTCACCATGGAAGTTTCGGATGAAGAACAAGAAGAAGATTTAATGGAAAAGGAAGAAGACCCCTTGCTGGAAGAGTTCGAGCAAGACATATGTCTTTTCGTTGAGCATATGCAAGTGGATCTTAAAAAATTGCAGCGTGTCATGAACGAATTGAAAGAAGAGAATCAGTTTTTAAAGAGACAATTGGAGAAGGCCAATTTGCGCAATTCTTATCTCGTCCAAGAATCTCATCGCAAACAGACGATTATAGATCGTCTTTCTTCTCGTTCTCGTCATTGAATTTGATTTTAATTTTTGTATTAATTTTTGTACTAATTTTTCTTGCTAACTTTATTTTATTTTCTCTCTTTTCACACTTAGGTCTTGTGCTTTTGTGCAACAAATTGGGTGTAGATTCGTCATCGAATTTTCCTTTTCTTCAAAATCAGGAAGTTTTCGATTCCTTTTCTATTCTTTATAATTTTTGCACAATATTGGGGACAATATTGTTTTAAGTGTGGGGGGGTAGATTTGAAATTTTGACTTTTCAAATTTTTCTTTGTGAATTATCTTCTTTTCTAACCATTATTTGTTTCATTGGTTGCTTTGAATTGATAGTATGAGTTCATAATTCTTTTAGTATTGAATTAATTGTTGATTGTTGAATGCATGTTTTGAGTTAAGGAATTATTTTCTGATTTGAATTTTGTAAGTACTAGGAGATTGTTTTTGCTAGGAGAAAAATACTTTGAATTGACTTGAGTTACCTAGTGAGATTTTGAGCCTTCATGCCATATTTTTCTTTGATATTGATTCCTTCTATGATTTTGGACTTCTAGAACTTGAGATTCATCTTTTTGAGATTACATGTTTTGATATATATGCAAGCATTAAGATTAAGGTCTTTAGGATATTTCGTTTGAGCCAAAAAGCTAACCCATTATGCATTAATCCACTAGTGAGCCCCTTTGAGCCTAATTGAAATACTTTTAGCTTTTTCTTTCATAGCCTCATTCAAAGAACCTTGAGCTTAATTTGAGAAAAACAAGTATGGCCCTTTTGAAATCCATGATTAGTAGAAAATACTTGTTTGATGTATGAAATTCTTTGGGATATGGTTGTAAAAGATAAAGTGTGGGGGATATTGTTAGTGGAATGTATATTTGTTGGGTCAATTTCGTTCTTTAAAAAAAGAAAAAAGAAAAAAGAGAGAAGAATGAAAAATGATGAAAACGAAATTGACATTTTGGGAGAAGAAAAAGGTGAAATTTTGTACTTACAATTTTAAAAGAAGAATTGGTTGATTAAGTTGTTGAGATATCCCGTTTTTTCTTGATTTAGTTTATTTACTAATCTTGGATTAATTGTGCTTATCTTTTATTCCTTTTTCTTCCATGAGCCTAAATCAATTTCCCTTTTGCCCCATTACAACCTAATTTGAAGACCTTATGATTTGTGCTTGTGTATATATATTGGAGTAGTGGAGATTAGATGTTTCTCAAGCCTATGGTAAGTCTGATTTCATTAGAAGATGATGAGAGTAACCATAAAATTGTTAAACACTTGTGTGAATGAATGCCAACTTGTGAGAGTTTAGTCAATTTGAAGTATTTGATCTTAGTGAAAGGAATTGATTGGTGCTTGCATTATTTGAATTATGAGGTAATGATCTTACAAATTATCATGTGTTTGATGGTTAACAATTTAATTTGATATTTTGAGTTTTGTGTCTTATGCTATTAATTTCAAGTATGCCAATGTTTTTCAAAACATGTTTGTGGGTATCGTCCTGGTAAACCCTCAGGAGACTATAACTCCTCCACTAGGGACACCTAGGGGTTTAAAGGCTTGTGGCATATGCTAAATGTCACCGTACACCTACGAAAGTGGAATAATTTTCTGTTTTAGGATTAGTTAGTATATTAGAGTGATACATATTGCTTGAGGACAAGCAATGAGGTAAGTGTGGGGGAATTTGATAGGTGTATTTTATACCTATATTATGAGCTATTTTATGAGCATAATTGAATGATTTTATTAATATTATAGCTTAATTCTTTATCTTTACTCTCACTCTTGTCTTATTGTATGTAGGAAAGCTATATGGTGAAAATTGATGAGAAATTGGAGCAATTTGGAGCTGGAATGGTTGAAAAAGATGATTAAAGTGAAGCTTGAATCGAAAGAAGTTCGAAGAGTCAAGAAAAGTGGAAGAAAACAAGAAACGGGCAAGGTTTCATGCAAGAAACGGCGCCTGAAGTAGAAGACTTGAAGACTGGCTTGATTGAACAGAAACAGTGAGGGTTTCATGCAAGAAACGGCGCCGTATGATGTGAAGAAGCATCAGTTCCTACGCGACTAGAAGCGGCGCCAGTTGACACTATAAACGGCGCCGGTTCTGAGCATTTGAGTCCAATCCGACTTAGTCTCTTAATCTCCCGATTTTGTGTAATCTCTCTAGTATAAATACGAACGTTTAGGGTTTTTAGACGAACCTTTTTTGGATACTTTTCAGAAGAGAGGAGCAGTAAAGTCTTCAATTTGGGGAAAAAATTGTTCTATCTCTTTACTTTGCTTTTATTTAATGAATTTGTTTTCTTTTCAAATTATGAGTAGCTAATTCTCTTGTTGGGGATTTGGGTAGATCTTCAAGGGGTTTAATTCAGTACTTGTATGAGTTGATTATCTGTGATTAAATCTGTTTTCTTTATTCTTAATGCGTTTTATGTCTGGCCAACATAGAATAGATCTTTGGAATTGTATGAAGGACTGAGAGGTGAAATATAATTCGTGCTCTAGGAAAATAGACGCAATCTAATTGGATACGAGAGTAATTCAATTTATTGTGATAACCATAATTGAATTAGGGTCGTGGAGAAACTGATTTGATTATAATCCCAGGTTCTTAATGCTCTTAGCTAATTAGTTTAGGCACTAAGAGGTGGTAATCAAGTAGTTAGGAAAGCTTAGGATGATCTGAGAGGGCTCCTAAGTAGATTAGTGATTGTTATTTTAATCTTGATAATTAGATTCATACATAATTAGATTAAATACCTAGAAGAGAAGCCTAAACCCTCAATCCCATCTTATTGATTTCTTTGAATTATTTAATTTTCGTTTTGATCAATTAATTCTACAATCATCTTTCTTTAATTGTTTACCACATAAATTCTTCAATTTAAGTTGCTTTCCGTTACAAACTTAGCTGGAATTAGGTTATTAGCTTTCTCAAGTCTTCGTGGGATCGATACCTTGGAATACTCCAAGCTTTACTACTTGATTTCGTACTCTTGCGAAAAATCCCGATCAATTCGATCCTTGAGAAATAAATCGGTACCTTTGGTGCGAGTTTTATGGAAAAGCTCGCAGATTGAGGAGCAGACTTGGGAACCTGAGAATGACATGAGACGTGATTTTCCCCATTTGTTTGGTGTTTAGTTTGTTTGAATTTCGGGGACGAAATTTTTGTAAGGAGGGGAGAGTTGACACGCCCGGACCTAGTCCGCACGTGTCAAGTTGAATATTTATGTATTGTTGTCTAGTCAATATACCAAATTTGACTTCCCATGGATGTTTTAAACTTCATTTAGCTCAATTCCAAGCTTACAAACCCTAAAATTAAAGTCAGGGGATGTGGGCCCCACTTGAAATCGAGACCCGAGGAAATTGGGCTGAGTTGACCGGAGTCAACTCAAAAATTTGTTGACTCCGGTGCTGGACCGGGTTGGATCCGGCGCCGGACCCGTGAATTCTATAAGGGGTCTTGGCTGGCCGAGACCCCCTATTTCCACTCCTCTCTTGTTCTTCATTTCTCTCCGAGATCTCTTCCAAATTCTCTGAAATCAAACCTTGAATCCCTCTTCAAACACTTCATCAATCATCAATATCAACTTCTTTTGCCTTCTTGAAGATCAAAACACCAAGATTTCCAAGAAAATCATCAAATCTAGAAATCTGGAAATTTGGCGACAGATTGTTCATCAGCTCATATCTTTTGTTTCAGCAGTGGGTTGAGGCTGAGAATTTGGTATGTTGTTCTAGACTCATCAAGCTTTAATTTGATAGTTTATACGCTTGATTTCATGGTCAAGAGAATTTGATGATTGAAGTTGAGATTTCTGTTTTGCCAGAAATAAGTCAACCCATAGTATTTTGATCCAAAATTCGAGCACGATTTATTGTTTGATTCCGTTTTTGAAGCTGTGAATTCATAGATCATGTGTTTAACTTGCTGTGTTTCAATTTTGGTGCGGATTGGTGATGAAACGAACTCGAACCGAGCTCGATTTGGTGCATGGCCGAGCATGGCCATGTTCTGGAGACAGGTCTGGCGCCGGACCTGGTGTGTCCCGCTCCGGAGTTGCCGTTTTAGCTCACTCCCGCCAGGGAGTGAGCCACCTACTGACAAGGGCACTGTAGCATTAGGGGCATTTTGGTAATTTTATAACCCTAGACCCCATTTGACCCCAATTGACTCCAATTAGCTTCAATTGACTTCCAGACTTGCCAATTTTATTCCGAGACCTTTAATTGGTTTTGTTTTATGATTTAATTGTTGGTTGAATGCCTTTATTAATCAAATTAGATTTTAATTTGATTATTAGGTACGTGATTATACGAGTTTCAGACCGGTAGCAGTTTGAGCTAAGGCATTCGTGGGTAATCGGGGAGTATACAACTCTCCTCACTTGTGAGTGGCTTGGATTATATGGGTTGACCATTGAGGGTTAACCGTTTTCAAATTTATTTATAAATGCTTTAATAAATTGTTTATATATGTTTTGGGGTATGAATTGTCCACCCTCACACACTGAGTTTACAAATGATTTAAAGGGTGGGAACTTCAATAAATGTTATATATTGATATTATTATTGTTTATTGAATGGGGAATGATACCCCTGAGAGATAAGAGATTGAGTGGTTTCCCTCGGGGCTCCATTATGTGGGAGCGTGGACCGAGTTGTGAGCATGCGTGTTACTCAGCCGTGGACCGCCTATCGAGGGGCACGGTGAGTCGCTCCTGGTTGCAAGAGCGGCGTAGGGAAACTCGCCAGGGCTTCGGATGCTGTGTTCCACCACAACAAGGCAAACGTCAAGGGAATGGGCCAGAGAGTAAAGTAAAAATGTTTTAAAAGTATAAAGTAACCCTTGACGGTCCAGTGGATACCCCAGTGCACGGGTATACCTTTTTGGGACGATTTCAGATGCCAGCCCATTTGGATATATTATTATGGATTTGATATTTGATTTGGTTTGGGATTTCATATATTTCTGTAAATGATTCATTAAACTGATATTTGGATTATTTCATATCCCCAGCCTGAGGTGATCGGTCTTTATAACCGAGTCTCTCACTGGGTACAAGTTTATGTACTCACCCCATTCACTTTTGTTCTCAGATCATCAGACTTTGGACGGCGGACGTCCTGGTGGCCAGTGATCCCAGTTCGTCTCTGTGGACACTATATTGTAGGTGCCACCTCATTTTACTTGGTACATCTTGGCTCGGAATATTATTGCATCTTACATATATATTTGTGTATTTATAAATAATACTTTCCGCTGCATGGAACACTGTAAGATGTGTGACTTTACTTTTAAATACTTTTGAACTATATTATTTATGATAAATTCGTATGTTTTCATATATTGCTCGAATATCCTTTATTTTTAAGCCTTGTGCCATCTTGGTTGCCCGCCTGACGAGGCTCGCATCTCGAGGTGGTACAGCGGTTGTCGCGTGGCCGAGCCTGCCGGTCGGGGCGTGATAGTAAATATTTTGAAACCAATTTCATTAGGTGATGATACTTTGAATTGACTTGTGCTACCTAGTGATAATTTGAGCCTTCATGCCTATTTTTCTTGATTGTATTATATATATCTTCTATGATTTTGTGACTTCTAGAACTTGAGATTCATCTTTTTGAGATTACATGTTTTTAATATATGTGCAAGCATTGAGATTAAGGTCTTTAGGATTTCGTTTGAGCCAAAAAGCCAACCTTTATGCACTTATCCATTAGTGAACCCCCTTGAGCCTATTGTTATATTTAGCCTTTTTCTTTGTAGCTTTCCTAAAGAACCTTGAGCCTAAATATGAAAAACAAGTTTTTGCACCCTATTCATTATTAGTAGAGTGTTTACTTCTTTAATTTGATGCTCTTTGGATTGATTGCAAAAGAATAAGTGTGGGAGAGATGGTAATGTATGAGGTGGTGATATAAAAGGGAGAATTCTTGCCAAAAAAAAATTCAAAAAAAAAAGAAAAAAAGAAAGGCATAAAATTCAAATTTTGCCTTAAAAAAAACAAAAAAAAAATTGGCATGGATTCTTGAACTTTAAATTGATGAAGAAGAGGGTGATTTATTTTTTGCAAAATATGATGAAGTTGGTTGGAGTGGTTTTTGATCAAGATATCCCGGGTTTTTCTTGATTTTCTTACTCTACTAATTTTGAATTATTTTGTTCTTCTCTTATCCTTTTCTTTGTTAACCAATTTAATTATCCCTTTTGGCCCCATTACAACCTTGTATAAGACCTTATGATTTTTGCTTGTATGTATATATTGGAGTACTGGAGATTAGATGATTTTCAAGCCTATGGTAAGTCCAATTTCATAAGAAGATCATGAGAGTACCTCACCAAAAATTTCTAGACACTTGAGTGATTGAGTGACACCTTGTGAGGGATTAGTCAATTTGAAGCATTTGATCTTGATGAATGAGGTTAATTAGTATTTGTATAGTCTAGATTGTTTAGTAATTTATCTATGATATATTATGTATTTGATTTTTGGTAATTATATTGATACTTGAAATTTTTGTATAGCTTGTGTTATTAATTTGAAACTAACTAATGTGTTTTGAAAATGTTTGTGGGTATCGTTCTGGTAAGCCCTCAGGAGACTATAACTCCTCCACTAAGGACACTTAGGGGTTTAAAGGCTTGTGACATATGCTAAATGCCACCGTACACCTACGAAAGTGGAATAAATTCTTGTTTTAGGAATAGTTTTGTTAGTTTTGCTTGAGGACAAGCAAATGGCTAAGTGTGGGGGAATTTGATAGGTGTATTTTACACCTATATTTGGGACTATTTTAGAACACTTTTATGGGTTTTTAATTATGTTTTTAGTCCATATTTATTAATTTCTTCTTACTTTAGTTATTTGTTTGTTTTGTAGGAATTTTAATATATTTAAAGGATTTCTGATGGAATTGGAGCTTTACTAGAAGTCAAGGCCCATGCAAACATAAATTCAAGACAATTTTCAATTATGGGCCAGTTATCACAATTGAAGAATTAAAGTTCAAGCCCAAGTCCATTGTAATCTTTTAGGTTATTAGGGTTTTAGTCATCTAGTATAAATACTCATATCCTAAGGTTCTCCTAGGGTGTCTTAGATTTTGTATCTTAGACCTTATTATTTTATTTTATTTTTATTTTGTTCTTATTTTATGAGTAGCTAGTTCCCTAGTTAGGGTTAGGGATGTAGCTTCTTTGGATTTTTAATTATCTATGCATATTTTGATTATTTGATGGCTGAATTTATTCTTCTTGTTCTTAATCCTGAATTTATGCTTGATCACCATAGATTCACTCTTAGGGATTGTATGAAGCACGGAAAGGAGAAGTATGATCCGTGCACTAGAAGAATAAACATTCTAGAGTTAGAGATAGAGATATCCTAAACTAGGGTGATAACTTATTGATTACTTATGCTTAATGAGTTTGATTAGGTTGAATTGCGCATCGAGAGATGGTAGTTGCTTAATTGAATATACCTTTGTACCTTGAGAGAGGACATAGATGCATTAGTGTAGTCGTTATTTTAACTTGAATAATTAGATTTGCATGATAATTAATTATTCCTTACAAGTGAACCCCAAAGCCCTAATGTTTTCTTATTTATTAATTTTCTCTTTATTTAATTAGCTGTTTTAATTATTTAATTTCTTCTTTGATTTAATTTAATTGTTTGTTTTAACTAGAATTAATTAAATTAGTGAATATTAGTCTTCGTGGGAACGATATCTTGGAATACTGCTTTTTCTATACTATCTTGATTCTGTGCACTTGCAGATTAAGGCAACCAATTTTATTAGTTGGTCCTATAGATGACATGATAAGACGAATCATAAAATAATTTCTTCAAAATAAGATTGTATGTTTATATTTATTTTATATATTTTATTATTATTTAAATTATTTTGATGTTATAATGGTTGGCTCTATATCTTGTCTTGAAGAACAAAATGAAAAAAAAAAAGATCCACCCAATCAGGTGCTATCAAGTACCACTAAAAGAATTTTAGGCCTTATAGTATATATGTATATAAAGAAAAAATGAAAACAAAAGTAAAAGTAAAAATCAAAATGGAAAAAAAATCGAAAAGGACCAATGGGAGATCGACAAATGCCCTCTCAAAAAAGGTAAAAGTAAAAAAAAAAATGAAAAGGACAAAAAAGTCAATGGAAGCTGACAAATTCTTTCCATATAATGTGAAACTAGCTTCTCTTTAAGATAGTTATATAGATATATATACAGATATATAATATATAAATATAATATAGTAATATATAGTAATATATACTATATATATATATATTAGAATAAGTAATATATAAAGATATAATATTAAATATTTAAATCAAATAAATATGATACAATATTAAAACAATAACATTAGTCTATAAAACTAATACTTACAAATAGTATTCAAATAATAATATAAATATATATAAATATTTAATAGTAATATATAGTATAGTAATATATACTATATATAATATTTTTAAGTATTATATATATAGTATAAGTAAAAGATATATAATATTAAATATTTAAATAAAATAAATATGATAAAATTTAAAAAAATATAAAATGATATTATTATATAAATCTAATATTTAAAAATAATATTCAAATTATAATATAAAAAAATATATAAACATACTAAATATATTAAACATTTATACTAAATAAATATTATAAAATATAAAAATAGTATTATTATATAAAAATTAATATTAAAGAATAATATTCAAATAATAAAAATCTTATTTTAAATATAACAATTAAAAAAAGAAAAAAAAAGAGAAAATTTAAAAAGATAAAAGGAGAGGGCCAATGGGGAGGTGACAAATGTCCCCCCCACATTCTAGGCCTCTCCTTAAGATAGTGTTATAGATATAGATATAGATATATATATATATATATGTTATGTTCTGTTATATTATATTGTTGGTGGCTCGGTTGCTGCTGTGCAACGGTGGTGTGGCTGCTGCCGTGGCAGCTTTTTTTTTTTTGACATGCAAATATATATATATATAAATATTCATATGTATATATATACATTCCTATGTATAAACTTATGTATATAAACAAATATATATATATATATAGATATATGTAAATACATAAAAATATATAAATATATAAATATATATATATACATGCAAATACATATATATATATATACATATATATATAAATATATATACACATATATATTCATATAAATAAATATATATATATACACACATAAATACATACATATATATGCACATATAAATATATATATATATACATATATATATCTTGCATGGAAATCGAGTTGGCTCGTCGAACTTTCCGGTCTTAGTTCAAGATTACCTACAAAGTAATAAAATTAAAATTAATTAAGATGAAATAATAAAAACCAAACTTTGAATGATAACCAAAATAAAAATATGGAAATGACAAATCAATTAATTAATTAATTAAAATTAATTAACTAATTGATTAAGATTAAAAAATAAGTGTCTACACTAATATTACCCATTATATGCCCCATGAAATAATATACAAACTAAGAAATAAACTAGCAGATGATAAAGACAAATTAGAATAAAATTTTAAGCAACCCTAAACTTGGTTGTAACTAGAATTTGCCCGGGCTTCGTCCCGGGATCAATTTTTAAAAAATTTTAAATTACAATTAAAAAATTTTAACATATATTTAAAAATTTTATAAGTTTTTATATTGTACATCAAACATAAATTTTAAAATCTTAAACAGTAACTTTTTAAAATCTAACATGATAAAAAAGTTTACCTAAAAAAATTTATAACTTAATTTCATGTCAAAAAAAATAAACTATAAAAATATTTTCAATTAATTAATAAATAAAATTATATATCTAATTTTTAAAATTTAAAATATTGATTAACCAATAGATAAAAATATATATTAAATAATGAATTCTATAATAATAAATAAATTTCAATAAGATGTATAATATAAAATAATATAAAAATTTCTAAGTTAAAAAAAAAGAAGTCAAAATTTTTTTGTATACCCATTAAAGAGCAAAAATATCACTTAAAAGAATTAAAATAAAAAAAGTAAACAAAAAAAAAGAAAAAGAAAAAAAGTAAATTAAAAACATATAATAATCATAAAAGTAAAAAACAAAAAATTTGAGTGGGGCAACCAAGGTGGGTAACATTTGCCCACCCATGCAAATTTATCATTTACTTTTATATATTATTACTAGGTTAAGTTCTTGCTTCGCGTTGGGATTATTACAATTTGAATGATATAAAAATAAAGCATGATAGTGAGAGGAAAAGAAATAAATTACATTAAAATTTTTTAGGAAAAACAAAAGTCTTTTGAGATATTATTCTAATCTTTTTGTTCGTTATCCCTTCGGATATTTATCTAAAAATATTAACTGTAAAACAAATTTCTAGAATAATTTAATTCAATAATATATTTAAAAACATCAAATTACCATTTGGAGTTCATTGGAGTCAGATTTTGCAATTACTTTAAATGTATGTAAAATACAAAGTGAATTTTTTAATTTTTTAATTAAAATTTAATAAAATTTGAAGTCATGTTTAAAACTTTATAAGTTTTTTATATTATTTCACCCTATCATATGTGCCAAACACATTTTTAATTTATAAATTTTTAAAATATTTCAAGAGAGTAATTATAATTGTTTCTAAAATCAAATGATAAAAAGTCTATAACTCAATTATGTGTTAAAAAATAAAAAAAATAAAATTAATCAACTAATAAATAAAATATATTATGTCAAATATATTATATATTTATAAGTTGAAAATATTAATTAATCAATAAATAAAAATATATATCAAATAGTAGTAAATTTCTTAATAATAAATAAATTTTAATATGATATATAATATAAAAATAGAAAAGAATTCTCTTAAAGTTTTTTTGAAAAAAAAATAAACCTATTTTCCTAGGCCCATTTAAAAATAAAAATATTACTTAAAGAATAAATAAAAATAGACAAAAGAAAGAACAAAAGAAAAACAAAAAGAATTATAAAAGTTAAAAATTATAAAAGAAAACAAAGTAAAAAAAAAGAAAAAGATAGGGACAACCAATGGGGAGGTGACATTTATCCCTGCAAGTGAATTTCCCCTTTACTTGTAATAGTTGTTAATTAATAGATAGATAATAAATGTTAATAGATGTTGATAATTAATATAGGGTGCCATTGAGACTACTTCAAAAAAGGTTCGAGTAACTTGCTGATGTTGTTTGATCTTTAAATTAAACTATTGTTTTGGTCAAAAATTAAATTATTATTAATTATTAATTATCAATTATTTATTAAATACATTAAAGGAGAAAGTAAGGTTATATTTAATACGTGTAAGTGTTTTCTATTTTATATTCTATTTTCATTTTCTAATCATGTTTTCATTTTTTAAATTCTAGAAAACAAGTTTGGTACATAAAAATGAAAAATTGTTTTTGAAAATAGAAACTATGAAAATTTTTTCCAAAGTGAAAATATGTTTGGTATCTATATTTTTAAAATTAAATATATGTTCTGAATTGTTGAAATAAATTACTAACATAAAAGATAAATGATATTTTATAAAAGTAAAATGAAACTAAAATAAATAAAATTGTTCCAATTAAAAAGAAAAAGGATATAATATAATTTTATATATTAATATTAATTTGATAATTGTATCATTTTCCTTCTATTTGATCTATATGTAAATATTCTGGCAAAAAATATATATGTAAATATATATATATATATGTATACACATTTTATATATTATCAATTTATAAGATAATTATCCTATATAATAATTCTCTTACCTATAGTGAGAGTGGGGCCCATAGAAACAGCATAATATATCACCTATCCTACTGAGCCTAGGGACGTGGTCATTATGGTAGCTTTGGGCTCAATACAGAAATCCAGAAAAATGAAAAAGAAAAATATGTATATAATGTCGTTGATGGGATTCAACTAGTGTGTAAGTAAAAGAAGTTTTTAAATCGCGTGTTTTTATGTTTTCAGAGAACCGGAAAACACATTTTTTCCGTTTTCTATTTTCACATTATTTTCATTTTTTATAAAACATTTTCTAATTTTTTAACCAAATATGTTTTCATTAATACTAGCAAATGGCCCGCGTACTTCGTTGTGGGAAATTAATATGTACATTATATATAAATAATCATATATGTTTATATGTATATTTATGTGTATGTATTTAAATGTATATATATACCATAAGTAAATTAATAAAAATTTATGCATATACAACATATATATAGTTTAACACTAACAAATCTCAAAATCATAGAAAATCCAAAAAAGACCAAAACTCATAAGTTATAAAAAAAATCCAAGAAAAAAATCCAAAACTTAAAATTTATAAATTTCATCCCCACTTCTATAGATCTCACTAAAACATATTGGAATAACAGATAAGTTCCACTTAACCCATTTCATAAATAGCCTAAGATAACCTCAAAATTAAGAAAATGATCAGTAATTGTCATTTCTAACTTAACTTTAAGTAATATTATATGTATACATATATATATGTATATTGTATGTATTTATGTGTGTGTGTGTGTGTGTGTGTGTATATATAAATTAGTAGCATTTATAATATATAATAGTATTTATATATAATAATATAATAATGATTGTGTATGTGTATGGGGTCCCATCATTTTAAGAATAGATTAAAAAAATAGTGGAATATAAAATGACTAAAAACCCATAGTAGGAAATAAATAGAAAAAAGAAATTTGAGATGAAATGGGTAATTTTGTAAACTTACATAATGTAGTATAGATATAGTAGTATAGATTTCTCATTCAACTTTAGTAGTATTGTATGTATGTATATGTATATATATATATACATATTAAATTGTATATGTGTATGTATGTACATATATATATGTATGGTATGTATGTGTGTCTATATATATACACTATTATATTAAATATATATATTAATATTAATATTAATATTAGCATATTATATAATATTTATTTATATAATAATGATTGTGTATAAGTATGTGGGTCCCATCATTTTAAAAATAGGAAAAAAAAGAAAGGTGACATGTAAAATGACAAAAAAACCCATTAGAATCAATAGATAAAGAATGAGAATTAAGATAAAATGGGTATTTTTGTAAATTCACATTATTTTTTTTATATATAGAAAAAAAAGGTGGCATGTAAAATGACAAAAAAACCGTTAGAATCAATAGATAAAGAATGAAAATTAAGATAAAATGGATATTTTTGTGAATTCACATTATTTTTTTTATATAGTAGTATAGATTTTTCATTCTCCTTGAAAATGAAAACAAAAAACACCTCTGTTTTCTCAAACCAAACCGAGCTTAAAGCTATGTTTGGTATGAGAAAATATTTTATGTTTTCATTCTCTAAAAAAATATAAAAAACCTATCATATAAGATATATGTTGTGAAAGTAAATGAATATATGTTTAGAAAATGAAAATGAAAATAAATTTAGAAATGAGTTTAAAAAAAAGTTGTTCTTAGTTTTAAATCTATTTTCATTTTTATTTTCTAAAATATGCATACATTTCTATAAATTATAGATATCTTAAATGATGATTTTTTTATATATTTTAAAGAATGAAAATAGAAAATATTTTTATGTACCAAATATAACCTAAGCCTCTCTCCTTTCTCCTTGCCAACTTGACATTTTTTTTATTATTTATATGGGTCTAGCTAAGAAATCATTTTTTTTTTGTTTTTTATTTGTGAGTTGACAACCCTTTTTTGTGCCTCGTACTCTTTCACAATAAATGATATCTTGAAACAAATGTACTGAATCCAACTCAATCTTCTCTTTTGCCTCCTTTTCACTTCTTTGGAAATATTTTCTTCATTTTTCTCAAACAACCACATCACTTTATAACGTTTAAGAGAATAGATTATTTCAAAATCATCCTAAAGAGTAACTTTTTGTATACATCTATAACTGAATGATACTTTACAGATTTTAAGAGAAATCAAGATTTTAAATACATATTCATCTTCAAATAACTTTTTTAGAGAGAGAAAAAAACTTTTTTATTACAAAAGTTAAGTCATAAATTAAATTTTTTTTTAGGATAAGTTTCAATATATATGATATTTATTGTAGTAGATTTTAGTTTAAATAAAGAAAAAAAGTGATTTGTAAATTAATAAGAATTGATTTAGTGTAGGAGGAAATAAGATAGTTATGATATGCATTTTAAAAATTACGAGATGTTAATATATTATTGGATGCTTAAAAAGTCAATTTTTAAGATCATTCTGATGTAAGATACACCTAACATTTAAATCTCCTTTCTAGCTAGCAAGGAAAAGGGAGAAAGGCTCGTCCCCTCCCCCCCCCCCCCCCCCCCACCTCCCCCTCTTAATGTATTTAAAGATTTGACTTCTTACATTTTTATCATTTTTGCTAATTCCTATGATGAGATGTCATGCCCTAACCTATAGCCTCGGTCACATGACAACCACCGCACTACCTTGAAGTACGTATAATCCACTCGTTTAACAAGACAACACAAGGCTTAATTTGAGTATTATCGCTGCGAAACCATTAAAACTAAAACTTAATTAATAATAAATAAACAAAAAACTATAGAAAACACTTTAATAAAATAAATTAATAATTTGAATCGAGTACCAATGGATTCACCTTAGGAATAACCTGCGTAGCAGGAGAAAATAACTCCTATGGCTACCGACATCTCCTAATGAGCCTTGAACTAGTGATTCTTGTAAAACAACAACAAAAGAAGTGAGGAGTACATATTATGTACTTAGTAAGTGACTCAAATTCAATGAAATATCATTTAGGGAGTTTGGTAAAATAAAAAACAAGTATAAAATATGTCAATATATTTTTATTTCTTAAAACATGTCCCTAAAAATCTATTTATTTTATTAAAATAAAAATATCTTAATTGGGCTGGTAGTAGACACTTTGGCCTATGGATCCAGTACGCTCAGATTGTTGAGGGCTATCATGTTATATCATGTACATATAAATATAAAATCTCTCTCAACTCATTCCCTTGACGGTGCAATCGCCATGGTGGGCACAGCTACTATAAACCATTTTGAGTTGTCTTACACACCTCTCACGCCAAGGTTCACCATTATCACGGCGCCCCTCTGCTAGGTGGCTCATGGCTACATGGTAGATTAGCATCCCTACTTACGGTCCACTCACCAAGCTAGGTACCAAAGGGACCACACGTTACAATGTAAAAGTTTGCCGTGAGGGCCCTTATTTCATAAAACTTATAATATATTCATACATAAAACAAAATTCGCCCATTAAAATCGTGTCGCATAAAATTAGGAATGTGTGCAGGGGCTTACCTGAATCTCAAAATATAATAGGAAGTTTATAAAATATTGTATTTAAAAACAAAAAAAAAGTTTAGCCTTAAATGGCTAAACATTGAAAGTAAGGCACTAACAATATTGGGAGGTCCGTATACTTCTAAGGACTCCACAACGATCAGTCACTAGAGCATCTGTAATATCCCAATCCCACATCGTTAGGATATAGGATTTCAATGTGATATTTATTGTCACGCCCAGACCCGCTCCGAGCCGGCCACGTGGCAACCGCCGCGCTGCCTCGAAGTACATGCTGGCCAGTCACGTACCTAAAGCACCGCAAGGCATAAATGGGCATCATCGCTGTCAAATAAAACTAAAACTTTAATTAGAAAATATTTAATAAAATAATTAACTTTAAAAATAATGCCAGTGGACTAATTGAGAGAATACCTACACAGCGGAAACTTCTAAGCCTAAGCCACCGACGCCTTCTAATGAGCCTCTTTTCTATGGCTGACTCCGATTCGCAGATCTGCATCCATCCACATTGGATACAGGTGAGTGACAGAGGTTCTAAGAATCTCCATCTGGGTTAGGGCAGATAAGGGAAATCCAGAATAAAATAAAATAAAATAATAATAAAATAAATATTTTTCTTTTAAAAATTCTTTTCTGGTTCTCTGGCTGAGAACCCTCTTTTAAAAACACTTTAAATAAATAAAATAAATAAATAAATATACATAAAATGGGCTGGCATCTCTATCATATTGGAGGTGCGACCCGCCGGTCGTCTTATGCCTCACTGCACCGAGGGCTATCTCTTTTCTTTCTAGGAATGTTTTCTTTTTTTCTTTCTCTCTCTCTAGCCCTTTCCCTCGGTGGTGCCTCACTGTGGTGGAACACAGTGAACTGGAGCTCTGGCGAGTTTCCCTATGCGCCTCTCCCAACCAGGCTCGACTCACCGTGCCCCTCGATAGGCGGTCCACGGCTGAGTATCATGCATGCTCTCAAACTCGGTCCACGCTCCCGTAAATTGGAGCCCCGAGGAACCCTCTCAATCGCTCATCTCCCGAGGGCATCGTACCCTCAATAATCATAATAATAATATTTTAAAAACATATATATATATACAACATACATATTTAAAATATATACAAACACACACACATAATACTTATATTTATTTTTAAACATCCCACTCACTATGTGGGTATATCACAAGCACATGTGTGTGTGTGTGGATTTCCCATATCCCAAAAACTTCTTTTGAAAAACATTTATGTTTTAAAATCATTTTTAAAGCCCTTTCCCCCAGTGGCTACACAAAGAAGTCTAGGCCACTCACGGTAGTGGGAGAATCGTATACTCCCAAGCGATCCATGTAGCTCAACCTCCGGAGTATCGCCGCGCTTGATCCAACCAGAGCCTTAGTACACGGAAATATAAATTAGCATTCATAATTAAATTTATGAATGCACCTATGAGGCTCTAACATGACCTAAGACTGGGCTTGGATGTAATTCGGGGCTTAGAAAAGTGTCCAGGAGGTTCCGGGATAAAAATTGGACACTTGAAGAAAAATTACGAAAATGCCCCTGGGGACCCGTGGGCCCCACACCGTTGGGCCCAGCCCGGGCCAGATTCTGGGCTAGGAAGGCCCTCCCGCGTGGCTGGGTCCGGCCCAGCCACGGATTGGGCCGGCAAAGGCCCACCCGCGCGGGTGGCCAAAATTGGCCAGGTCCTGCGCGGGACTCGGCTATGCCGTCTCTCCCGCGCGGGAGCCGCTCGACATCCCTCGGGATCCGAGCATTTTCTCGGATCCCGAGCCCCTCGGTCCAAGGTTTTGCATGAAATTCGAGATGGAGGTTCCTCACACCTCCCACGACACGTTTACCGGAGCAGAAACGAGAATTACAAGCTCAAAGTCCCTAAATCTCAAATCTAAACTTAAAAGCTAACAAAAAGCTGAAACTAACTTTGAGCTTGGATTTCTCCTAGACCAATGCATGGATAAGCGTACAAACTTGGAAAAATGAAGATCAAGGAGTTAAGAACAACTCACCAAGATCTCGCCTTGAACTGGCGGTCGGTTTGTCCGGATCGGCCAAAAGTCCAAAATTGCTCCCCGTGAGCAGTTGAGAGAAAAGAGAAAGGAGAGAAGAGAGAAAAGAGAGAAAATGAGGGGGAGAGCTCATCTCCCCCCTATTTATAGGGGAGCCTGGCACCGGGTCTACTCGGGCCCCGGGCCAAACTTTCTCTTCTCTTAAAATCTCTCAAAACTTTGATTATTGGCCCGATTCACCGACCAATTCACCAATGGACCTCCAATCCATTGGCTATGGACTTCAAGGAGTCCACTTAGAGATTCCATGCATGGTCACCAATCTTATCTTCCAACTACGTCTTGTCTTAAGCTTATCTTCTCTTCAAACTTGACACAGTCGGACCGACTTATTGTTAAATTTTCGCGTCATATTGTACTATTCCGTTCGTACGAGAAGGTCGTGCTAGGTCCGGGTGTGTCAACTCTCCCCTCCTTCTAAAAATTTCGTCCTCGAAATTAAATAAGTTGCCTTGGGGAGGTTCGACTTTCGTTCCACGTCTTTCTTTCATTTTCGAATAGTGTCACATCACTATTCACCGTTGAAGTTTACCACGCTTTCGCTGCGCACTCTGATTATTCTCTCTCTCAAGAGTGGCTCCATTGCCCTTCTACTCTTGAGTTTGAACCTCATCTTTTCCTTAACATAGCCTACCCTTACCTATTCGTGGGTTAGGCTCTCTTGACTTTAATTATGACCTTTGGAGGTTCTTCCTTTGCCGTAGCTGTGATTGCTTGATCCTCTCGCTTTGTCCTTGTCTCATCCTTCAAGTCTCTCTCGATGAGACTATCCTTTTATTACCTTTGAGGTTTCATACCTCTTATTCTCTTTAGGAGTTCCTTCTCCTTTCCATTGCTATTGCCTCTTACTTCGAGGCCATCATCTGACGCGTTCCTCGTCGTTTAGTGGTCTTGTACTCGTCTTTGTAACCAAGCTACCGGGAAAGATCTTCGCTTAACTCCCTCGCCACCATGGCGAGGATGCGGTGAGTTAATCGTCTTTCCCCCTATCTTGGTTTTGCTTCCTCGTTTCATCTCTTACTTTTATTCCCTTCCTTCTTTGATCTTCTTCTATCAAAACTCACGGCGTATGAGTCGAGCTCTAGTACACACTGGCCCACACTTGGCCACATCATAACAGTGGAATCAAAGATCTTGCCCCCTCGGCTCTCACTGTCACGCCCCGACCCGCCCGGGGTCAGCCACGTGGCAACCGCCGTGCTGCCTCGAAGTACGTGCCCGCCGGTCACGCACCAGAAGCACCGCAAGGCATTGAAATGGATACCATCGCTACAAAACAAAACTAAAATTTTAATTAGAAAATATTTAATAAAATATTTATTTATAAACAATACCAGTGGACTAATTTAAAAGAATACCTACACAGCGGAAACCATTAAACCTAAGCCACCGACGTCTCCTAGTGAGCCTCTCTTCTATTGCTGACTCCGTGTGCCAATCTGCATCCATCCACATTGGATACAGGTGAGTGACAGAGGTTCTAAGAATCTCCATCTGGGTTGGGGGACTAAGGGAAATCCAAAATAAAATAAAATAATAATAAATATTTTTCTTTGAAAACTCTTTTAAAAATTCATTAATAAAAATATATATAAATCTCAAATGGGCTGGCATCTCTATCATACTGGAGGCACGACCCGTCGGCCGCCTTACGCCTCACTGCACCGAGGGCTATCTCTTTTCTCATTTATAAATAACTTCTCTTTTCTATCTCTCTAGCCCTTTCCCTCGGTGGTGCCTCGCTGTGGTGGAACACAGCGAACTGGAGCTCTGGCGAGTTTTCCTACGCGCCTCTCCCAACAAGGCTCGACTCACCGTGCCCCCCGATAGGCGGTCCACGGCTGAGTATCACGCATGCTCTCAACTCGGTCCACGCTCCTGCAATTGGAGCCCCGAGGAACCCACATCAATCGCTCATCTCCCAAGGGCATCGTACCCTTAATAATCATAACAATAATATTTTGAAAAAATAATATATATAAATCATACATATTTAAAATATATAAAAACACACACTCAAAAGTATTTATATTTTCTTTTGAAAACATCCCACTCTCTATGTGGGTATATCGCAGACAGTTGTGTGTGTGTGGATTACCCGTATCCCAAAACCGTTTGAAAAACATTTATATATTTAAAACATTTTTAAAACCCTTTTTCCCCAGTGGCTAGACAAAGAAGTCTAAGTCACTCACAGTAGTGGGAGAATCGTATACTCCCAAGCGCTCCATGTAGCTCAACCTCCGGAGCATCGCCGCACTCGATCCAACTGGAGCCCTAGTACACTGAAATATATGTTAGCATGCATAATTACATTTATGAATGCACCTACGAGGCTCTAATATGACCTAAGACGATGATTGGAAGTGATTCGGGGCTTGGAAAAGTGTCCGGGAGGTTCCGGGGTAAAAATTGGACACTTGAAGAAAAATTACGAAAATGCCCATTGGGCCCAATGGCCCAAATGCACGGATTGGGCCAAAATGCCCAATCCGGCCCCGGATTGGCCAGGTCCCGCATGGGACCTGGTCTGCTGGTCTCTCCTGCGCGGGAGAGACTCGGCTCCCGCGCGGGAGTAGGTCGGCAGCCTCGGGATCCGAGGCTTTTCCTTGGTTCCCGAGCCCCTCGGTCCACCGATCGTCGTGAAATTTGAGAAGGAGGCTCCTCTCACCTCCCACGACACGTTTACCAGAGCAAAAACGAGAATCACAAGCTCAAAGTTCCTAAATCTTAAATCTAAGCTAGAAATCTAACAAAAAGCTGAACCTAACTTTGAACTTGGATCTCTCCTAGACCAATGCATGGATAAGCGTGAAAACTTAAATAAACGTAGTTCGAGGAGTTAAGAATAGCTCACCAAGATCTCGCCTCGAACTTGCGGTCGGTTTGTCCGGATCGGCCAAAAGTCCAAAATTGCTCCCCGGGAGCAGTTGAAAGAAAAGAGAAAGGAGAGAAGAGAGAAAGAGAGAAAATGAGGGGAGAGGCTCGGCCTCCCCCTATTTATAGGGTAGCTCGGCACCGGGTCTACTCGAACCCCGGGCCAAACTTTCTCTTCTATTTAAATCTCTCAAAACTTTAATCCTTGGCCCGATCCACCGACCAATTCACCAATGGACCTCCAATCCATTGGCTATGGACTTCAAGGAGTCCACTTAAAGATTCCATGCATGGTCACCAATCTCATCTTCCAAATACGTCTTGTCTTAAGCTTATCTTCTCTTCTAACTTGACACAGTCGGACCGACTTATTATTTAATTATCGCGTCATCTTGTACTATTCCGTTTGTACGAAAAGGTCGTGCTAGGTCCGGGTGTGTCACTCACAAGCTGACCCACTCTCTGACCGCCCATCATAATAACACACAGGGCCCTCGGCCCATCACATCACATACAGGGCCCATTGCCCATCTCATCTCATCTCTCATCCTCTTAGGGATGGATAACTCTGGGTGGCCTCATGCACACCCCAAATCACACACTGGGCTGGTCCTCTCGAGTGGTCAATACGGAGATCCTCAAGATCTCGATCTCTGACCCTTTCTCACATAGGGACGCCTCACACATGGCTCCCAAATTCATCACATTTGAGCCTCGACCTCATACCCATCCATATTATTCCTCTAGCCTCTTTCGCTCTCTCTCTCATCTATCACTCCCTTGGAGTGTTCACTTCAGGAGGTGTCGCACGTCTCTCTTCCTTTCGATTTCTTTCTTTCACATTAGCTTCTTTGCTAATGGTCGATCTCTTTTCCCTTCTTCCCGTCAATAATATTTTCTGGGGTTTCCTTATCCCCATCTCTTTCCATTCCTTCCTTTCCATCTGCCCACATCCATAGTGGGGTCACATTTCTTTTGCCTTCTTGTCACTACGAGACTAAGCCAAATACGCATGTCAAACCCGTGCGGTATCCTTTGTAGCTTCATGACCTTCGCATTCTTCTCTCTTAAGGTATCTCGTTTTTTACTCGGCTCATCCTTATCTTGAGTTCATTGCCTTTCCTTGAGCATCGTTACGGTTTTCACAATCTCCGTACCCATTCCATTAGGGCCATTTTCACATCCTTTTACTTCTTCATATTCCTTAACTTTGATTTATGTGACCTTTCACGTCTTGTCTCATATTTCCTTTACCTTGACTTCATATTTTCCCTCTCTTTTCTTTGCTTTCTTCTCTGACTTTCTTCATTGTTATCATCCTTATTCCTCTTTTCTTCTAACACCTTTGATTCTCTTGGGTGATAGAATTTCCTTTATGCTCTTCATATTGGCTGCGCTCATAGAAATTCATGAGCTTAATCAATTTCTTTCCTTATTCTCGTACTCCTTCCATTGAGTACTCGGGGTTCTTCCTTGTCATCTTTTCTGTTTCAGTTCCCTCATCTCTTGCTTTCCACATGTGGATTTCCTTTATCTTAGCCATTTTCGGCTCTTAATTCATTGATATCTCTTCTTTGTCTTTCGATGTCATGGTTTATTTATCGTGGGCAATACCTTTCTCTATCCTGCATAGCCTCACTATCTTGCCCATGCCAAGCTAATTCTATCTTAGCTTGGTTTGACTTCATCTCCCACATCCTTTCTTCACTTATCATTCTTCGGGGAGTTTATCCTCAAAGTTAGCTTACTCCCCTCCTTCTAAAAGATTTAACTTGTTCTTTTTGTTCCTTGACTCCTTAACCTAGATTCCTTTATCTCACTTTACTTCTCTGATCTCATCTTTTCATCTTCCTCGATTCCAACGATTACTCTGGTTTTATCCTTTATCACCTTTTTCTCTTCTCCAGTTTTAATCATTCTTTTATTCATCCTTGGTTCGTCTTCACTCTTTCTTCGACTCTTACTTAGGTCGATCCACTTTCCTCATCGATTGGCTTTGAAATCTCCTTATTATTCCCTTCATCATCATCATTCTCATCCTTCGTTCACTCTTGTTTGTATTACCATACCTTGGTATCCTCACTTCTTATTTCTCCCCTCGTCTCTTTCATTACCTTCCATTGATATCATCCTTACCTGTCATCCATTAAGATACCATCTCTCCATTTACTCGTTTCCTACGAGTGCTCCTTTTCTTATGTTTTCTCCAATTTTTCTTTCTATCCAACCTCTTCATCTCTTCCTTTATCATCTAATTAATTAGGGGTTTTCCTTTCCCTTCTTCTCATCAATTCACATTCTCAATCTTTTGCTCTCTCGTTCCAAAATCAAATGGTCGGGGGTTTCTTCTTACTTTCACCAATATATCTCCTTAACCCCTTTTTCTCTTTCTTGGTTCTGACCTCCATTAATCCTTGTTTATTCTTTCCTTTCCTTGATTTATTTGCTTTAGGATGTAGTGCCTTGACTTGACTCGAGTTCGGGGTTCATTATGCACGGCTCTCTTTAACTAATATCCATTTCTAAGTCTTTTACTCACTTTCCTTCACTATATCTTTCTTAATCCTCTTTCTAAGTTTCTTTTATTCTCTTTTTCATATTCTTCTTTAGTCTATCTCTAAGTTACTCACCTAGGTTTTGTCTCTAACCCTAGTTTCTTAGTCTTATTCTTTTACTAATCCTGGTCAGTCATTTGGAGCTATTAACCTATGGTTGATTATGAAATTATCGCTTTTTAAAGTTATAGTTTTCTAGTGATATGTTATGCTTTTCTTCTTTTAAGGCTCTACTCCTAGTTAACAAACTTAGTTCATCAACTGAACTAAGTCTTTCTTTCTTTAAGCCTCGTTCTTCTTTTTATTAGCCTAAGATCTTCTTTTACCTAGGATTCTTATGCTTTCTTTCTTCATTAAGAAAGCCTCCGCACTACATCACAACATCTCTTAATCCTTGTTTAAGGGTTCGCTTTCGTCTCCTTTCCTCTTCTTCTTTTTCACCAGTTCCTTCTGATGATGTCTTCTCAATCTTTGAAAAATGTTCTCTTCGTACCCTTCATTCGCACGCAAGTAGGCATTTCCATCATTGCCGTGCGTTACACTCTCTCTTCGCTTACTTTCTTCCCATTCACTTTGTTCTGAATCATTTCTTATTATCCTTTGGGGGTCTCCTCCCCCTTACTCTCTTTATTCTATTTCCTCCATCTTCATTTCCTTTCTCTTTTATCCATTATCCTTCTCATCATTGGTATCCAATGGTCAAACAAGTAGTAACGGATGTACTACTCTTTGACCACCTGGATGTAATCCTTTTTTATCCTTCTCCAATTTTCGTTTTATTATCCTTGTCTCATTCCTCCTCATCGTTTCCCAAGAATGGCTTCTCTTTGGTTCTCTTTCCTTACTCTTCCCTTTTTACCATCCTTGAATCCTTTGGGGTTTTCTCTTATCAATCCTTTTCACACCTTCAAGTCGTCTTCCCATACCTCATTCCTTGAGATCTTGGGCTCGCTTTTTCTCTTCCAATTTCCTTGGACACTTCCTCACAATTGATTCCGAGTGAGGTCTCCTTTATCCACTCGCATGTCACTTACACACCATTGTGTAAGAATAAATGAAGTTAGCTAGCCCTTGCTGCCACTTCTCTCACTTCATGCTCACTCCACGGAGCATCGTCCAGACAATCTGTGGGCTTATCCCACCAGACTTGCCAACCTGTAGACACTTCGGCAATCGCTTCTCTTCATCTCCATTTGATGCTTTGTGGGGTCTTTCTCGATCCTTCATCTGGTTGCTTGGATGTTTCATCTCACGTCCTAAGGTTTTTTTGGTCAACCACATCCTCTGTGATTGACTCGTCTGATTTCTTTCATCCTAACCGAACTCTCTCTCCAAGGCTACACACCAATGGTGTAGAGAGCGAGAGAAGTGAGGTTAGCGTTCACACACGTTATACCCATCTTGGCCTCATTCTAGTCGCAACATTTCCTCCCAAATTTCACACGTCACTAGTGTAAAGAATGGGGCAACGTATCTAATTTACGCTTGACACTCGCTGCTTTACTAGCGAGTCTCGATGTTCACAACTTCAAAGATTGAACATCGAAGATTGTGGGCATCGAACCAGTTTCACCACTGGTAAGCCTCTAACTAGGCTTCGTCGAAAGGCTGGACGAGACATCACCTATCTCGTCATCTCAAGGGAGACACCATCCCTTGCACAATTGGCTGTCGAGTAGAAGGAACATTAGAAATTTGGGTTGGGGAGTTTCTTGGAAAACGTGCCTTGCTTGCACGAATCTCGAGGAAAACAGTGGTCAAGATGTCTTCTCACTTAAGACCACACTCAAGAACACTATTTGGTGGCTTGCTACTAAAGAAGGTGTTCTAAGAGTAGGTACGATTATTTACGACGCTTTCGAGTAACTACACACTCGAACACTGAAATTCTAAACCTACTTAATCCACTGGCTTTCAAAACACTTGAAAACAATTTGAAAACACTTTTGAAAAATAATTTTATAGTTTTGAAAATAATCAGAATCTTTTAAACGCTCTGATAGCATTAAAGTTGTCACGCCTCGACCCGCTCCGAGCTGGCCACGTGGCAACCGCCGCGCTGCCTCGAAGTACATGCTGGCCAATCACGCACCTAAGGCACCGCAAGGCATAAATGGGCATCATCGCTGTCAAATAAAACTAAAACTTTAATTAGAAAATATTTAATAAAATAATTAACTTTAAAAATAATGCCAGTGGACTAATTGAGAGAATACCTACACAGCGGAAACTTCTAAGCCTAAGCCACCGACGCCTTCTAATGAGCCTCTTTTCTATGGCTGACTACGATTCGCAGATCTGCATCCATCCACATTGGATACAGGTGAGTGACAGAGGTTCTAAGAATCTCCATCTGGGTTAGGGCAGATAAGGGAAATCCAGAATAAAATAAAATAAAATAATAATAAAATAAATATTTTTCTTTTAAAAATTCTTTTCTGGTTCTCTGGCTGAGAACCCTCTTTTAAAAACACTTTAAATAAATAAAATAAATAAATAAATAAACATAAAATGGGCTAGCATCTCTATCATACTGGAGGTGCGACCCGCCGGTCGTCTTATGCCTCACTGCACCGAGGGCTATCTCTTTTCTTTCTAGGAATGTTTTCTTTTTTTCTTTCTCTCTCTCTACCCCTTTCCCTCGATGGTGCCTCACTGTGGTGGAACACAATGAACTGGAGCTCTGGCGAGTTTTCCTACGCGCCTCTCCCAACCAGGCTCGACTCACCGTGCCCCTCGATAGGCGGTCCACAGCTGAGTATCATGCATGCTCTCAAACTCGGTCCACGCTCCCGTAAATTGCAGCCCCGAGGAACCCTCTCAATCGCTCATCTCCCGAGGGCATCGTACCCTCAATAATCATAATAATAATATTTTAAAAACATATATATATACAACATACATATTTAAAATATATACAAACACACACACATAATACTTATATTTATTTTTAAACATCCCACTCACTGTGTGGGTATATCACAAGCACATGTGTGTGTGTGTGGATTTCCCATATCCCAAAAACTTCTTTTGAAAAACATTTATGTTTTAAAATCATTTTTAAAGCCCTTTCCCCCAGTGGCTACACAAAGAAGTCTAGGCCACTCACGGTAGTGGGAGAATCGTATACTCCCAAGCGATCCATGTAGCTCAACCTCCGGAGTATCGCCGCGCTTGATCCAACCGGAGCCCTAGTACACGGAAATATAAATTAGCATTCATAATTAAATTTATGAATGCACCTATGAGGCTCTAACATGACCTAATACTGGGCTTGGATGTAATTCGGGGCTTAGAAAAGTGTCCAGGAGGTTCCGGGATAAAAATTGGACACTTGAAGAAAAATTACGAAAATGCCCCTGGGGACCCGTGGGCCCCACACCGTTGGGCCCAGCCCGGGCCAGATTCTGGGCTAGGAAGGCCCTCCCGCGTGGCTGGGTCCGGCCCAGCCACGGATTGGGCCGGCAAAGGCCCACCCGCGCGGGTGGCCAAAATTGGCCAAGTCCCGCGCGGGACTCGGCCATGCCGTCTCTCCCGCGCGGGAGAGACGCGGCTCCCGCGCGGGAGCCACTCGGCATCCCTCCGGATCCGAGCATTTTCTCGGATCCCGAGCCCCTCGGTCCAAGGTTTTGCATGAAATTCGAGATGGAGGTTCCTCACACCTCCCACGACACGTTTACTGGAGCAGAAACGAGAATTACAAGCTCAAAGTCCCTAAATCTCAAATCTAAACTTAAAAGCTAACAAAAAGCTGAAACTAATTTTGAGCTTGCATTTCTCCTAGACCAATGCATGGATAAGCGTACAAACTTGGAAAAATGAAGATCAAGGAGTTAAGAACAACTCACCAAGATCTCGCCTTGAACTGGCGGTCGGTTTGTCCGGATCAGCCAAAAGTCCAAAATTGCTCCCCGTGAGCAGTTGAGAGAAAAGAGAAAGGAGAGAAGAGAGAAAAGAGAGAAAATGAGGGGGAGAGCTCATCTCCCCCCTATTTATAGGGGAGCCCGGCACCGGGTCTACTCGGGCCCCGGGCCAAACTTTCTCTTCTCTTAAAATCTCTCAAAACTTTGATTATTGGCCCGATTCACCGACCAATTCACCAATGGACCTCCAATCCATTGGCTATGGACTTCAAGGAGTCCACTTAGAGATTCCATGCATGGTCACCAATCTTATCTTCCAACTACGTCTTGTCTTAAGCTTATCTTCTCTTCAAACTTGACACAGCCGGACTGACTTATTGTTAAATTTTCGCGTCATCTTGTACTATTCCGTTCGTACGAGAAGGTCGTGCTAGGTCCGGGTGTGTCATATATAGTGAGATCCAAACCCAGTACTGTAAGGCGTCTTTTGAGTGGGACAAAATTGTGAGGCTTCGGGTCAAAGCGGACAATATCTCATAGGTTGGGCCGGGTCTCCACAATTGGCATCAGAGCAAGCACCTGGCGGGCTGGGAGTTAAGTGTTACATCGCATGAGCGCGATGGAAGCCATCTCTAGAATCCCAACGCTGGGTGTGGTCTTGGATCTGTGTGTGTTAGGCTTGCCGGGGACGTCAAGCTTTAAGGGGGTGTGATTGTAATGCCCCAATCCCACATCGTTAGGATATGGGATTTCAATGTGATATATATAGTGAGATCCAAACCCAATACTGTGAGGCGCCTTTTGAGTGGGACAAAACCGTGAGGCTTCTGGTCAAAGCGGACAATACCTCACAAGTTGGGCCGGGTCTCCACAGCGTCACTGTACTTGATCAATCTGAAACCTAATTACATGGAAAAACACATTATAACTATAATTCAAATCTAAGAAAGCACCTATGAGGCTCTTCTATGCTCAAAGGTAAGCTGAGAAGTGTTTCGGGTCAAATTCGATCAAATAGTATAAAATTACCAAAATGACCATGGGGGCAAGACCGGCACTGGTCATAAAGTGGTCTAATGCTGGACTAAGATGGCAAGAATGATCCCATGGCCAAGTTTCACATCTGGCACTAGTTCGTTACACAATCAGTGCCGATTGTGTATTGGGCTCTTAACCTGAAAATGGTTCACTTTCTTCCCTTAGCTCGAAATCTAATCAAATCTCCTTTAATCAAGTTACAAATTAAGACAATCCTCATAGCTCCTTTAACAAGATCATAAATTCAAAAATCAAGATCAATGGTTCAAAATCCACAAAATTCTAACCAAAGCTCAATTACCATCCGAAAACCCACTTCAAATTAAGCTAAGATATCCCTTAATCGTGCACATGGATTTGTGCAAATAAATAGGTATTTCAAAGCTTGAGTAGCCTAGAACAACATATTAAAATTTTACCTCAATTCAATTGCTAGATTAAGAGATTTATCAAAAACTCTAAAATGTTTCAATTGGCTTTTCTAGTTCCAATCTTCGAATTTCTTGAGTTTTCTCTTCAATCCAAGTTTAAAGAGGTTAGGGAAATGTTTAGAGAGGTTTATAGAGGTGGTTTAGGCGGTTGTTTAGGAAGAAAAGGCGAAAAAGAAGAGAAGAGGGAGAAAGAAGAAGAGAAGAGGAGGAAGAAAAAAGAAGGAAAGAAGAGAAGAAAGAAGAAGATAAGATGAGAAATAAGGTGTTTTGAGTTAACCTCGAGTATAAATAATGCACAATCTGCAACATTTGTAGAGTGGTCTAGCATCAATTGTTGCCTATAACTAATTCCTCCATTTCTCTAGCTTATTTTGAAGCTTTTCATCTACCCATGCAAGAAACGATGTCACATGATGAGTACTCTAACATCGAAGGTGGTTTGAGCCTCCATGCCATGCTCCAACCCGGATGTCAGCCACATGGTAACCATACTGCTACCTCGAAGTACATGTCAACTACCACGCACCCCGGGTCAATGCAAGGCATAATTAAATATCAAATCTGCAAAAACAACTGAAACTAAACTTTAATTAGAAAACATTTATAATAATTGAAAGTCAATTAATAAAACAATTTAACTGAAATAGAGTATTAGTGAATTAATTCTTAGGAAATACCTAAGCAGCAGAAAGCTAATAACTCCATCAAACCTAAAAAACATGGAAGGCAACCTGTAGTGAGTACATCGAGGTGTACTCAGTGAATAGTCTTAGTTCAATATAAAGTCAAATAGGGTTTGAAGAGTCGAGTATATCCAAAACAATTTAGAAAACATTTTATATTTGACCTTGAAAATCTTTTAGAAAACATTTCCCTAAAACCTTTTTCATTCAATTTAACAATAATAATAATAATAACAACTTTTAACAAGCTGGCCATTTATCATTCCGAAGCATGACCTCTTGCACCTGGATTGGAGGCTTCAAGCCGTCAAGGGCTATCTTTCTAAATCCTTTCCCATTTAAGTATAAATATATATATATAACATATCTCTTAAGCCCCCTCTCTCGATAGTGCCATCGTTGTAAGTGGACAGCTACAACTACCTTGGTGAGCTACCCTCCACGACTCTCCAACGAAGGTCCATTATAGATCCGTACCCCTCAATAGGTGGCCCACAGGATCCCTCATCTCAAGTTAGTATGCTCCTTTTAGGTTCCCAATGCTTCTATACAGCGCATGCTTAAAGGGACCACCCCTCATCAAGGACCGTTCATCTCATAATATAGTATAACATATACATAACATAAATACATACATACATACATGCATGCATACACCTTTTAATAAATTAATTTATTTAAAAATTTAGCCCACGTGAAATGCAATTAAAGTGTGTGCGTGTGTAGAGTGGAATACCCGAATCCCAAAACATATAATTAAAATATTAACAAAATGTTAAAAGAGTTTAGTGCTAAATAGTTAAACACTGAAACAAAGCTACTCACAGTATTGGAAGATTTGTATACTTCCAAGAACTCCATGACGTTTGATCTCTGAGCGTAGCCATACTAGGTCACCCGAAAATCCTAACTTACGGAAACATGTTTAAGTATTCATAATCAAAGTTATGAATGCACCTATGAGGCACTAATATGTCCTAGGATATGTCATACCCCGATCCATCGATCCAACCATATAACAACCGTCATGTTACATTGAAGTACGTGCACATTGACACGTACCCCAAGACAACACAAGGCTATTAGGCATCAAATTAAGTTACACTAATAAGAGAAAGTAGTACTTTAAAAATAAAGATATTATTTACAACATGTTTACAAAAATAAAACCAAAGTTTAAATACAGAAAATGTAACAGTGGATCTTACTTTAAAAGAATAAAAAGATGGACCTAAGTACCAAGGTCTAAGCACAAACAAAAACAATCCTAAGCCACTAGATTACACACCAAGGGTAAAAATGGAATTTAATGAACCAATGCTGTACCTAAAAAAGACAAGGAGGGAGGTGGGTGAATATATGGGGATATACTCAATGAGCGAACAAAATTCAAGATAAGTACACTAAGTGGAGTACGGGGGTAATCTAATATAATATATCAAAAATATCAATATCTATTTAAATGAAATCACATTTCAATAATAACAAACATTCTTAAAATGTGGCCTGACATTTATCTCAAAACAAGTAGGCTTGCCAAAAACCACTCCAGACTGGGAACAACAATCTAGACCATCAAGGGCTTTTCACATTTCAATTCTTATAGAAATCAAATCACAAAATCAATAGCATGTTCCCTTGACGTTGGTAAGAGTCACTATGCGTGGTGTCATCACACTGATCTCATAATTCAGCTTAGAGGTCATGATCCTCCATCCCCTAATGGTTTCTCTATGCGCCTACCAATAAGGTACTCAGCCACTTACCCACACCCTCTCACTAGGTGGTTCATGGGCAAGTACTCTGCATGCAGCACATAATATAGGCCAACTCGACACCACCAATACAAATCAAATATCATAGATATACATAAACATTTTCATTAAATCATATACCTCAAAATCAAATTACATATTAAGTATCATGCTTAAATCTAATATCACATTTCAATAAAATACACAGGCCATCATCAAGTCATTTCATATAGAGACACCCTTTATACTCAAAACAATATTAAAATATGTCTATCACCCATTTTTTGTAAGAGTTGTGCTTTAACAGCACTCTCCAGGCAAGTCGGGACCTTGTCCATGACCTTGCCAACCTGTGGGCCTCACCCACTAGGCTTACAAATGTTGGTGTTCCTAGCCTACCCACTAAAGGTATTGTCCCTAAAGCTAAAATGATTAAGAGGCATGCTCTAAGTAGCAACAAATACCTTGGTGGCCTTGGTTCAAGGAGTGCTGCAGGCACATTGGTACTCGAATTTGTGAGGGCCAACAGACCATACCTTAGCCCACCACCGTTTGTAAACCTGGTGGGCGAGGCCCACAAGTTGGCAAGGCCGTGGACGAGGTCCTGGCTTGCCTGGTGAGTGCTGTTAAAGTACAGCTCTTGCAGGATAGGTCTCAATAGTCGTTTGGATACGATTCGGGGTTAATTAGAGTTTTAAGGTGTAAAATGACCATTTTATCCCTGAGCTATAACTGGCCCATGGACCATGGGTGATTTGGCACTGATTTCCTTTGACAAAGTTGGCCACTTGGCCAACAAGCATATCTAGCACCGGTGGACATCAAGTCTAACGTTGGATATGTCTCGGGTTTCACCCGAAAGCATCTTTTCATCTTCTCTCTCCCGTTTGTCTTCAATCGAGCGATGGTGTCACTACTAGAAAATCGGGCAATCGTGACAAAAAAAGTCCGTCACAGAAGACCTTAAATCTGTCACAAATTAAAAGTTGTGACGGAATTTGTCACAAAAAATTTTCGACACGGATACCCTCGTCACTAATTTTTGTTTGTCACAAAATTTCATCTCCATCACAATGTAGTGACGAAAAAATTGATCACAAAGTTTCATAAAATCGATCACAATGTACTTAGGATCCAGTCAGCTGCCCGGAGATGATTCGGTCACAATTGAAAAAGTTTTGTCACTGATGCTGTTAGTAAAGAAAAGGTGAAAGAAAATTTCGATCGAAAACAAAAATTTGGGTTTCGTTCAGATCAGACATTTTCGAAAGGCAAAGGCGCAATTACTTTTGGTGAAATTGTACAACCTAGTGCATTGACTTTTACATGCAAACTACGTTCATGTAAAGTGAACACTACAACAGATAATTTTGGATCAATACCTCGATCTACGGGTCCAAATAGGTGTCCACAGTGTAAGGAATTTCATAAGGGACCATGTAGAGAGGCTAAAACATGTTATCACTGTGGCAAATGAGACATATTCGAACATTTTGCCCTAAATTAGCTTCAGCGGATGCTTTTAGTTGACCCCTTCCTCCCAGAGAGAGTGTATCATTTGCATATCTTCTGTTGCTTCTATTGTAAGATCTGGTTTTGGGAACAATACCCTATCACCAACCTTGAGAACTCAAACTCGAGCCAAGACTTGCATGTTTGCTATGATGGAGGAAAATGCTCAGCCAACCCTAATCTGGTAACAGGTACGGCACCTTTATTTATTCGTAAGGCTTAGGTTTTGATTTATTCAAGGTCTAACTGGCCACATGCTAGTACTTATTTTGCGTAACATACTAATACAGTGTTATTGTTCGTAGATCAAGAAATTATAATTCATACCCCTTTAGGTCAAAGAACGACTAAGAAAATAGTATATGAAAAGTTCCACCATAGAAAGAAGTGATCCGATTCTGTGATGAAGGAAAGCATTAATCAAGGCATGTTGGACAATGCAAAAAAAAAATTCCTTATTTCAGTAACCAAGTGAGTAGAATTTTAAGGACGAAATTCTTTTAGGGGCGTAGAACTTGTAATGCCTAGTCTCCAATTAACCTAATTTGGAGCCATAAATTAAAGTAATGAAAGTTTTTATACTTGATGCATATAGATGTATTCTTCTATATGTATTCTTAGTAAGAATAAGAACAATTTTTACCTAGTAAAATTCTTCCCATTTTGAAGAATTAGACCTCCAAACATCTACGATAAATTTTGACATAGAAAGCAAAGGTCAACTTTTCTGTATTATTTTCAAAAATTTACTTACGTTACTTCGAGAGATACTTAGTTCTCAAAATCACCATATTTTCTCTCTTTAACATGTCTAAGAATTTTTTAAACTATCATGGAATTTTTCTTAACATTTTAAGCTGATGAAAATTGTCACGCCTCGACCTGCCCTTAGTCCGCCAAGTGGCAACCGTTGCGCTGCCTCGAAGTATGTGCCGGCCGCTCACGCACTGGAAGCAAAACCTCTAAAACTTTAATTCAAAATCATTTAATAAAATAATTAAACTTAAAAGATGTACCAGTGGATTAATTTAGAAGAATACCTACGCAACGGAAACTACTAAGCCTAAGCCACCGATGTCTCTTAGTGAGCCTCCATTCTATCTACTGTTCTCGTACGCGGATCTGCATCCATCCACATTGGATACAGGTGAGTGACAGAGGTTCTATGAATCTCCATCAAGGGTAGGGCAACTAAGGGAAATCCGAACTAAAATAAAATAATAATAAAATAAATATTTTCTTTTGAAATCTCTTTCTAGTTCTCCAGCCTATAACTCTCTTTTAAAACACATTAAATAAATAAATATATATATATACATAAAATGTGTTGGCATCTCTATCATACTGAAGGCGCGACCCGTCGATCGTCTTATGCCTTACTGCACCGAGGGCTATCTCTTTTCTTTCTAAAACATTTTCTCTTTTCTCTTTCTTTAGCCCTTTCCCTCGGTGGTGCCTCGCTGTGGTGGAACACAGCGAACCAGAGCCTTGGTGAGCTTCCCCACATGCCTCTCCCAGGGTCTCTTCTCACCGTGCCCCTCGATAGGCGGTCCACGGTTGAGAATTTTGCATGCTTTCTCTCCAACTCGGTCCACACTTCCGCATATATTGGAGCACCGAGGAGTCTCTGCTAGCTATTGGATGTTGGACCACAGTCCACCACCACCACTAGCCCACTCAATCACTCATCTTCCAGGGCAACGTACCCTCATAAATCATAATAATAAAAATATTTCATATATATAAAATATAAATATATTTCAAACATACAAGCATAAATATAAACACATACACATAGGTCTTTATATACCTTTTGAAAACATCCCACTCTCTATGTGGGTATATCACCAAGCAGGTGTGTGTGTGTGTGTGGATTTCCCCGTATCCCAAAACCTTTTGAAAACATTTATGTTTTTAGAACCTTTTTAAAACCTTTGTTCCCAGTGGCTAAACAAAGAAGTCTAGGCCACTCACAGTATTGGGAGATTTCTATACTCTCAAGCGCTCCATGTAACTTAACCTCCGGAGCATCGCCGCACTCGATTCAACCAGAGTCCTAATACATGAAAATATACATCAACATTCATAATTAAATTTATGAATGCACCTACGAGGCTCTACTATGACCTAAGAATGGGTTTGAATGTGATTCGGGGCCTAAGAAAGTGTCCGGGAGGTTCCAGGTCCAAAATTGAACTCTTGACGAAAAATAACCAAAATGCCCCCGGGGCCCGATACCCGGACTGGGTTGGGCCCCACCCGGGTTGGGTCAAGTTCTACTCGAAATCGGGCCCAAAAAGCCCTCCCACGAGATATTTATATATTATAATGATATAATATATAAATATCTAAGATATATTAATATAATTTATAAATATCTAAAATATATTAATATAATATAAAAATATCTAAACAGGGACTCGGTCGGCCTGTTCTTCGGCCGGTCCTTCCCCCAGTTTTTGCACTCGTTTCTCCTCCTTTTGACGTACAAACTTAGAAAGGCGATCCTCATGGCATCCATGACGGATACGCCGAGGCAAAAACGAGAAACACTAGTCCAATTTTCGTAAAATCGAGATTTAGCCTAAATTGACTAAATCTCAAATTTACTCTCACCCGGTGCACAGAAATACGTGAAAACGGAATATGACGTAGATTAAGGTGAGTACTATAACATACTAAAAACTCACCTTATTTCATCGGCCCGAAATCCGCCGATCTGAGTTTTAAAATTAAATTGGCCAAAAACTAAAAACTCAGATCTACATTAAACTGATGCATGGAAATGCATGCAAACTTAATATAACGTAGATCGAGGTGAGTATAATGGCGTATTAGAAACTCACCTTGTTTTGTCGGTCGGATTGTCCTGATCTGTCAAAAGTCCAAAATACCACCGTTTGGCTCCAAAGAGAAAAGAAAAGAAAATGAAAGAAAAAAGAAAAAGAGAAATGAGGAAAAGCTTCGACTTTCCTCTATTTATAGAGGAGCCCAACACCGGGTCTACTTGGGTCCCGGGTCAAACTTTTTCCCCTTTTTCAAATTTCTTACATTTCCATCCGTTGGCTAAATCCTTAGATTTCTTGTGGCAATGGAGCCATAATAAATTTCTAAGGACTTAATTGGGGGTTTTTTTGGCATTTACTAATTTCCATGCACGGTTAATTACTTTATCTTCCAACTCCGTCTTATTCTAATTTGAACTTCTCTTCTTAATTAAACACATCCGGACCGACGTATTGTTCACTTAATACACCGTCTTACACTATTCCATTTGTACGAAAAAGTCGTATTAGGTCCGGGTGTGTCAAAAATATTACCGAACAAAAATATTGCAATATCCAATGGCATTTTCGTAAATATTTACAATATAACAAATTAAATTTTTCCTCATTGATAATGATTTTACCTACAGTATTGGAGGATCCCATACTGTTGTGCACTATTGAAACTTGAAACTGCATAGTCGTTACGTAAAAATCTAATGTGCAATTCCCATTTTACCCTTGAGAAACTTTGGAATGTATTGTAACACCCTAAGATGCAATTGTTTAATTAGCTAGTTATTTTTAACTAGTTGACATTCCTTTTATGAAGTGACCTAATTCCAAATTATTTTTATAAAATTCCTAGTTTGATAATTTCTTTTATGGGACCGAATGGTATTTTATAAATTTCATAAAGAGTATTTTTTACAATAAAAAAAGGTCTTGACTTTTTTAAAGAAATCAAGGTTTCTCAAACAAGATTCTTTTGCTTCTCCATTTTCTCCACCAAGTTCTAGACTTCTCCAAAAAAATTCTTCTAACTACAACTCCATTCCTCCTCCAATATCTAGAATTTTCCTACTTCTTAAACCAACAAAACTCTTCTTCTCCGTAGAATTCCACCAAGCTTTCCTAACAAAAAATCAACATCGAACTTGTAAAACTCATTATTTCTACAAAGAATTCATCAAGTAGAATTACCAAATTTCCTCCAAGTTGGGTTAAATTTTATCTTTTTCTAAGGTTTCAAAGGTATTTTCCTTTCCTTTCGATTTTAAAATGTGAATATATCTTTAAGGATCTCTTTAGGCTTTCTACCATGCAAATTCATGCATGCTAATTTAGTTGTGAATATCAATTTAGTTTATGGCTCCATAACAAATCATATTTTACTTAGGGAGGCTAGAATACAAGTTACTAATTAGTATTTTTGAACGCTTATTTAGAAGTAGAAATGTTTACTTGATGAAGAGATGTGTGAATAGAGTAGTTATTTGGTTAAAGAGCCTTATGTAGTAAATTTCCCTTTCCCTTCCTAGAGGAAGTATGGTATTTTGCCTAATAACCATGGTAATTTATTTCATAAATGGTAGTTTGGAGAAATTAGAAAGAAATGTGAACTAAGAAATTGATGGAAAGAGGTTCAATATTGATAGTTGTAGAAGAAAGTGACAATAGGCCAATAATTGCTACCTTGGAGAACAGAAGTTTTTCTCCAAATGAGGTTATGATTTTATGTTGGAAATGGCATTAATATGAGATAAGGAAACAAACTAAATCATGAGATGGGAGGGTGGTCTACTTGGCATGGTGACTATGAAGTAAGTTCATATTATGGTATATTGTGGCCACCTTGAGCAAATGGAGAGTGAAGACTTCATTAGATGGCATTCAAGGCCTGCACAAGCTACAAATGGAGTAAGGAATTAATGTAGGTAGTTGGCAAAAGTGTAAGAGTCCCATAGAAAAAATATGACCACTCTAAACCCTTGAAATTCAAGCATTTTTGTCACAAATACATAATGTAAGCATGCAAATTGAGTTCCTTTATGGTTTATTTCACCTCTGTGATACATTTAAGCCTTGAGGAATAAATTGATCAAATTTCCCACCTTGAGATTATGTTAGCCTAATTTTCTACTTTCTAAGGGTAAAATTGTCCAAATTTTTGATTAGGCTCATTACGCTGAATTAGGGCTCTAAGCAATTTTCGTTAGATGAAACAAACTCACTTGCACTCAAACTTCGTTCATTTAAGCCTTGGAACTTGAATTTACCTTTCTGAATCTAAATTGGTAGTTGACCAAAATATGCATTTTTGCATATCTACCCAATACTCCTTTATATCATCATATTGATAATTAATGCGTTTTTTGAATATAAATGCTTAGGTTGTGAGGCGTCTCTAAGGATGAAGAATGTAAGGAACAGTGGGAGTGTACACCCTCCCAAAAACTGTGAGTGGAACTTTATTGGCCTAAATTCCAAATTTTTATGAACAAAATGTGTTTTGAAATAAATGATAGTTTTTTTCTTTTAAAATCTTGATTTCTCCATGATTTAAATTGGTTTATGATATAAAAGGTTTTTACATGGACCATGATTTTGATGATTTTGAAATGAATCAATTCATTTTATGATTTTAGCAAATTAAGGTATATGTGTATGATTGATTTGATTGGATTTAACTAGATTGTCAATAATATTTATGTGGGGCCAGTCGGCCAAATGATATAAATGCGATATGATATTTTCATATACGTTGGTTACTATGATTCTGGTGGATGAATGGTTAGTCACTGTTGACACACCCAAACCTAATCCAACTTTTCTGTACCAACGGAATAGTGTAGATGGTGTATTAACTCGAACAATATGATGGTTCGGATGTGTCTAATTAAGAAGAGATGATAAAATTAGGATAAGATAGAGTTGGAAGACGAGATGATTAACCATGCAAGGAAACAACTTGCACTAAGTGCTCGGTTTTGACCCAAAACCTTCTCGGACACTTTTCTAAGCCCCAAAACTCATCCGAGCATCATCTTAGGTCATGGTAGAGCCTCATAGATGCATTCATAGATTGATCATGAATGCTAATGCGTATTTTCGTTTAATTAGGGTTCCGAACGATGGAGTGTGACGATGCTCCAGAGATCCTCGACCATGGCCAAGGTCAAGCCTCGGTGTGTTTCATGGCTAACCCATAATTAGATGTTATTATTGTAATTATTATTTTACTTAGAAAGGATTTGGGGTTAATGTTTTTAAAAAAAAGTTTTTAAAGGATAACGTGTAACGGTTTTCAAACGGTTTTGGAATTTACCCGATTCCCTAAACCTTATTGACTTTAAATTGAACCTCTGTCACTCACCTGTAACCAACTTTATTTGATGTAGCTCCCACGTGCGAGGGTGTTAGATGGATCGGAGGCTTATAGAAGTGGTCGGTGGCTTAGGAGTTATTAGATTCTGCTGCGTAGGTTATCCATCAAGTTAATCCACTGGTGTTCCTTTTAATTTAATTATTTGTTTAAAATACTTATTATTATAATTGTTTTCTAATTAAAGTTTAGTTTTTAATGATTTTGCAGTGACAATACTCTTTCTATGCCTTGTGCCATCTCAGATAACCCTTCTTCCATATCACGCATCTCCAAGTGGTATGGCGGTTGTCACATGGCCGGACCGGTGGGTTGGAACGTAACAATTTGATTGGTATCATAGCATTTAAAAGATTCTAAATGTTTTCAAAAGATATAAAGTGTTTTCAAAGTGTTTTCAAAGTATTTTCCAATGTTTTCTAAAACCAATGGATTACTTCAGTTTCAAACATTAGAGTTTTGAGTATGTGATTTCTTGAACGATTTGTAAACAACCAAACCTACCTTTAGAATACCTTCTTTAGTAGTGTACCACCATATACAGATGCCATATATGGTCTTTAGGTGAGAGGACACAGTATTCGAGAGTGGTCTTCAGGTGAAATGACACCACGACCACCTTTTTCCTAGAGACTCGAGAAAGTAATGTGAGCTTTCCGAGAAATTTCCCAAGACAAATTCTTCAGCTTCTAATACCCTTCATACTCATTAGCTAAACCAAACAAGGGTTAATAAGTCCTTTGAGGCGACGAGATATGTGATATCTCGTCCAACTTCCAAGATAACCCACTCAGAGACTCGCCAGTGAAGAAAACTGGTTCGATGTCCAACCTTTAAGGTAGTGCACATCGAGACTCGCTTGTGAATAAGTGAGTTTGACATCTAACCCAACCCAAATTCAATTTCCCCCATTCTCTACACTTGTAATGTGTAGAATTTAGGAGGAAGTGAAGCAACAAGAACCTGCAAGGAGTAAAGATGGACTTGACATGCATGAAGACTAAACCAATCTCTCTCACTTTCTATACATTAGTGTGTAGACTATGAGAGAAAGTTGGGTTAGGAGGGAAAAAGTTAAAAGAGATACAAGATTGGAGGACGACATTGAAGGAACATCAGGAAGTGAGATAAAGCATCCGACCAAATAGATGAAGGAACAAAGAGGACTTTATTGAGCGACAAACGGAAGTATGAAGAGTGAAGCCAAGGAGGAGCTAGCTAAGTGTAGAGGTTAATGAAGGACCCCTATGATGTGAATCAACTCCTCTCACTCTCTATACCAACTGCAGGTAAACCATGAGAGGAAGTTCAGAGAGGAAAGGTGAATGAAAGGTGAAGCAGAGAGATCAATGAGGAGCCCACATGGGACAACTCAACCCCTTTCTCTAATTTTTTACACTATCGTTGTAGATTTAGAAAGAGAGTAATTAAGGCAAACGAAAGGAGAACCAACTTTCCCAATTTCTACACCATTTGTGTGTAGATTTTCGAAAGAAAGTGCGATAGAGGTGGACGAAAAAGAGACCATCCAGGGTCAAGAGGGTTGGCACTCGAGGACTTCAAGACATGAGACGAATGACCACAAAGGAGGACTTCAGGAAGAGAGTAGCTTGAACCCCTCCAACGAACAAACCAGACACTTGCTACTTTCTATGCTGTCTATGTGTGGATTTTAGAAGCGAGTTAATTGAGGAAGAACCACCTAAGGATTTGGGAAGGGATCGAGTGACTTCAAATCGCATGAGGCGAGTTAAGATATAGCCACTCGAGTATATGACAAGGACTGATAAGAGAAAATTCTAAAACCCTTAAGAATGGCAAAAATGGTAGTAATAAAGGAGAATAAGAGAGAAAATTCATTTTTGAGAAACGATGAAGAGGAAGAAGGTAAAGATGGCGAAACGGCTAATGAGGAATGGAATGAGACCTCATATCCTTATGCAGGACGCATAGTGGACCCCTCACTGTGTATTCAGCCTCTAGATCCCTTTGTGAATAGAATGGGAAGAGAACAATGGTGAGAAGGATGTGAAGAGATTACATCCATATGGTCAACGAGTAGTAGATTTATTACTAATTGTCTTACCATTGGATACTAATGTTAAAAGGAGATAATGGAGAAAAGAAGTAGAGATGGAGGAAATGGAGCAAGAAAAAAGATAAGCTAGAAACCTCCACTCCCAAGGGGTTAATAAGTAATGAACACCTTATCACTTGGTTAACAATAAGAGTAAGAACGAGGAGACCCCCCAAAAGATGATAAGAAAGGACCATGACATGGTCAATGGGGAGTAAGCAAGTGAAGAGAGTGGAATGCACGACGACGATGGAAATGCCTGCATGCGTGCAACTAAGAGCACAAAAAGAACCTTTCCCCCATAGTTAGAAAGTCATTAGCAGAGAGAAATTGGTGAGAAAGAAGAAGTGGAAAAGAAAGGAAAAGCGAGCATTTAAACAAAAAATACACGTGATGCTGTAATGTAATGCAGAAGCTTTCTTAATAAAGAAAGAAAGCATAAAACTCTAGGTAATGGAAATCCTAGGCTAATCAGAGATGAATAAGGCCTAGGAAGAAAAAGAAGGTTAGTTCAGTTGAAGAACTAAGTTTTGTTTAATTAGGAGCAGAGCCTTAAAAAAGGAAAAGCATAACACACCTTAGACTCCTAAGCCCTTAGAAAACTTTAATCTTAACTATTAATATTTCACAATATACCATAGGGTAATAATTCCAAAATGATTAGGTAAAAGTAGTAAAGAGTAAGGTGTAGGAAGCAATAATGTAAGGCAAAACCTAGGTAGATAACCTAGGGATAACCAAAAGAAAGCGAATAAAAAGGGTTTTAAAAGCCTAGAAAAAGGATTAAGAAAATCTAGTGAAGCAAATCAAACAAAAGACTTAGAGAATAGAGCTTCGCTAAAGAAAGTCGAGAATGATGAACCCCAAACTCGAGTCCAGCAAATGTTCTACATCATACTACATGCGAGGAATGGAAAGAATAAAAAAGGATGATTGGAGACACAAAATGCGGAGATAAGGGGAATAAGAATGTGAATTGGTGGAAGGAGAGGAATCCCCGACAATTTAAGTTATAAAGAAGAGGTAAAAAGATTGGATAGAAAGAAAAAAAATTGGAGAAGAGAATAGAGAAAAAAAGCACTCAAAGGAAATGAGTGAATAAAGATACTTGTATCCTAAAAGATAATGGGTAGTAGGCTTTTCATTACTTATCTACCCTCTAGATACAAGTAAAGGATGAATGGAAGAGAAAGGAAAAAAGATAAAGCGTTAAAAGTACCAAAGTATGGAAAAGCAAACAAGGATGAAAGGATGACGAATATGATGATAATGATGATAATTTTAAGGTGATTGAAAACCCAGTTGAAGAGGAAAATGGATTAACTTAGGTGAGAGTCGAAAAAGGAGTGATGATAAAATAAGGATAATAATTGAAATTGGAGAAAACAAAAAGGTAAAAGCAAGAGTAGAAATTAAGAGTGAGATAGAATAATAATAATAATTTAAGAGTAGGATAATAATTGAAGGAGTGAGATAGAAAGAATTAAAAGTAGAAAGTCAAGGAATAAAAAGGATAAGTTGAAAATTTTGAAAGAGGGAGCAAATTAACCCAATGGGATAAATTCCCCTCGAAGAATGATAAGTGAAGAAAGGATATGAGGAAATAAATTCTAAGCCAACATAAGTTGGAAATAGCCAAGTGCGAATAAATGGTAAAGAAAAGGTGTTTTTCATGATAAATAAACCTTTGTGTGGATGACAAATAAAAGATATCAAGGAAGGCAAAGCCGAGGACGGCTTAAATAAAGAAGATCCACATACGAAAAACAAAAGATGTGGGAACTAAGATAGAAAGGTTCACAAGGGCAACCCCGAGTACTCAGTGGAAGGAGTACGGGGATAAGGAAAGGAACTGGACAAGCTCATAAGCTTTTATGAGTACAGCCAGTATAATAAAAAGAAAGAAAATTCTAATACCTAAATGAAGTGAAGGTGTTAGAATAATAGTAAAGATAAGGATGATAAAGAAATTAGGAAAAAAAAGTAAGGAAAGAAAGAAATGAAGATTGACCAAAGGAAACCTTGGTTAAGGCGTGAAAGATCACAATAACCAAGGCAAGATAAAGTCAGCAATGAACCCAAAACCCTAATGGACGGGGGTATGGTGATAATGAAAGATAAGTACAAATCAAGTGAAAAGATAAGAAACCCTAAGAGAGAGGAATACAATGATAAAGGAAGCAACAAATGATGCCGCACGATTTTAACATGTGTGATTGGTTAGTCTCGTATAGACGGGAATGCAAGAGGAAGGTGGACCTCATAATGAAGGGCGGATGAATGAGAGAAAGAAAAGGAAAGAAAATGGAGGAAAAGAGAACGATCTATAGCAAATAAGATAAAAGATGAAGAGAGCCTAAAGAGGCCAAAGAAAATGGCATGGATGAGCATGTAGTCAAGACTCAAGTAAGAGTGACTTGGGAGCCATGTGAGGCGTCCCTATGAGAGAAAAGATCAGAGATCAAGATCTTAAGGATCTCTGTGATGAATACTTAAGAGGACCGGCCTAGAGTATGATTGGGGAGAGCATGAGGCCTTCTAGAGTTCTCCATCCCAGATAGGATGAGATATGAGATGGACCAAAGGCCCTGTATGAGATAGTGATGGGCGGTCAGAGAATGAGTCGAATTATAAGAGCTGAGAGGGCATGATTTCTGATTCCTCGATGTGATGTGGCCAAAAGTGGGCCAGTGTGTACAAAAGCTTAACTCACATGCCATGTGATAAGAAAAAGAGATATCGAGAAGAGAGATATCGAGAAGAAAAAGAAAAGAACTAAGAAAGGAAATAAAAAAGTAAGACCAATGTAAGGGAAGGACAAACTAACTCACTGCTCACCTCGCCTTAGAGGTAAAGGAGTAATCTAAAGTTTTCCCCGACATCTTGGTTGCAAGGATGAGTACAAGACATTGAAAAGAAGAAGAATGCATCAGAGAGTGGCCTCAAAGTGAGAGGCCATGTTAAAGAAAGAAGAATAGACTTCTAAGGAGAATAAGAGGAATGGAACCTCAAAAGTAATAAGAGGATAGTCTCGATAAGAGAGGCTTTAAGAAGCAAGAAACGGCAGAGCGAGAGGATCGAGAAAGCATGGCTAAGGTGGAGTAAGAATCTCCAAGCAACACAACTAAAGTGAAGTGAGCCTAAACCATAAATGGATAAGGATAGGCTCTGCCAAGGAAAAGATGAAGTTCAAACTCAAGAACAAAAGAACAAGAAAGTTGTTCTTCAGAGAAGGTGATCGAGAGAACTCAAAATGCAACAAGGAAGTTTGGCAGCGAATAGTGGTGCAAACACTATTCAAAAACAAGAAGAAGGCTTAGAAATGAAGTCAAGTCTCCTCTACAACTACCGCAGGAATTTTGAGGACGAAAATTTTTAAAGGAGGGGGACCTAATCCAACTTTGTTGTACCAAAGAAATAGTGTAGATGGTGTATTAACTCGAACAATACATCAGCCCAGATGTGTTTGATTAAGAAGAGATGGTAAACTTAGAATAAGATGGAGTTGGAAAATGAGATGATTAACCATGTATGAAAACAACTAAGCACCAATTGGACCTCCTTTAAGTCCATAGTAAATGGAATTGAGGTCCATTAGCTTGAAAGGTCAGTGGATTAAGCCAAGGATCAAGAATAAGAAAGGTTAAAAACAGGAAAGATTCTAGTTAAATTTAGATTTAAATTTTAGGTTTAAGAACTTCGAGCTTATGATTCTCATTTTTGCTTCAGTAAACATAGCATGGGAGTCGTGAGGAATGCATGTCTCGATTTTCAGGCCAAACGGTGGAGCAACCGGCCTGAAAATCGAGGAGAAGGCTCTGAATCCGAACCCATACCAAGTGTCCCACACGGGGAGCCGAGTCACTCCCACGCAGGAGTCAATTTTGGCTTCGAGGTAAAATCATAATTTTGTACTAAGTATCTGATTTTGACTTAAAACCTTCGCAAACACTTTTCTAAGCCCTAAAACTCATCCGAGCATCATCTTAGGTCATGGTAGAGCCTCATAATGCATTCATAGATTGATTATGAATGCTAACGCATATTTTCGTGTAATTAGGGTTTCGAACGATTGAGTATGGTGACGTTCCGGAGATTAATCTTCGTGGGACAATTGGAGTATACGAACTTCCCAATGTTTTCATTAAATGTTTCGGGATTCGGGTATTCCCTCACACTGCCACACATGTTGTTGTATGCCACATGGGCAGGGTGTTTTAAGATAAACAAAATTTATAAAATGTACGTATCTTTGTCATGTTTTTATATATAAATATGTGAGGTATGATATGAGTGCCTAATAGGGCATGATCATACAAATGAGGGACGAGTCCCATAGAGGACTAGATGACTCGGTGCTCCACGAGATGGAGCGTGTCATGCCCCGACCGGAGGGCTCAGCCACATGACAATCGTAGTATCACCTTGAGATACGTGCCTCAAAAGGCGGGCTATCCAAGATGGTACAAGGCATAAATAAGGTTTACTCGAGCAATATTGAAATATATAATGAAAATAATATAGAAAATACCATAAGATATTTATATAACAAAAGTGGCACGTTTTATTGTGCAAATATACAGCGAAAAGAAATAATAATATACTAATGTACAATACTATTTCGAAGCCAGGATTCACAAGGGATCTAGGTAGAACCTACAAAATCGTGTACACTGGCGAGATACTAGGATCACTGTCCATCGGGATGCCTGTTGTCAAAAGCCTGATGACCTGACAAGATAAGTGAATGGTGTGAGTACAAATATATATGTACCCAATGAGGGACCCGGTTATAATGACCGATCACCTCAGGCTGGGGATATGAAATAATCCAAAACTTAACTTGAAAACCATTTTGTGAAATCATATGAAATCCCTAGCCAAAATAAATAACAAATCTCATAAATGGTCTCGCATCTGAAATCATCCTAAAGGTACACCTGTGCACTTAGGTGCCCTGCTGGACCGTCAAGGGCTTTATCTCATATCTCAAGATCATTTCCTTTTATTCTTTGGCCTGTTCCCTTGATGTTGCCATCGCTGTGGTGGAACACAGCTACATCGAGCCCTGGTGAGCTCCTTGCACGCCTTTCCCAAGGTCTCGCACTCATCGTGCCTCTCAAAAGGCGGTCCACGGCTACTTTGGTGCACATGCTCCCTCGAATCGCAGCATTGAAGACCTCTTAATCACTCAACTCTCAGGAGTCATAATCATTAATAAAACATAATAATATAATTTCATATATTCTTTTGAAAATCCCACCCTTAAAGCCATTTATAAACTCGTGCGTGAGGGTGGACAATCCATATCCCAAAACGTTATAAACATTTTATAAAGCAGTTTATAAGCAATTAGAAAATGGTTGACCCTCAGTGGTCAACAACTATAATCCAAGCCACTCACTAGTAAGGGAGGTTTGTATACTCCCAAATAATCCCCTTCAATGCCTTAGCTCGAATGCTACCGATCAATCTTGTACAATCACGTACCTAAATAATCAATTGAAATCTAATTTGATTAATAAAGGCATTCGGCCAACAATTAAACATCATAACTTGACCTAATTAGGGTTTTAGAGTCTTGAAGCTAAATTGGACAAGTCCGAAAGTTAAACATAGTCAACTGGGGTCTAGGATTGTAAAATGACCAAAACGCCCCTACTACAGTGTAGGTCTGGCACTGGTTTAGCTCACTTCCATGTGGAAGTAAGCCAAATTGGGAAATTTCCGAATTTTGGGTGAGTCCGGCCGTCAATTCCAAGCATGTTCAACGCCAGACATGCCTCTGGTTTGGCCGACCCTTGGCCAAGCCACAACCTAAGCTCGGTTTGAGCTCAAATAAGCACCAATTCACATGAAATTCGAAACATAAGCACTTCAACACCTAAACTAAAGGATCACAGCTTCAAGAACTAAATTAAGCAGCTAGATATGCATGAATTTTGGATCAAAAGCCTAAGGGTGCAAGTGTTCTTGAGCAAAAACTAATTTTGATCTTCAATCCAACATTTCTCTCAGCTCACTGAACGAAATCAATCAAATAAGCTGTCAAATTAAAGCTTAGAAGTCTAGCACAACATACCGAGAAATCAGCCAAAGCCTATGGCTAGATTGGAAGATATAGGCCGAAGAACACAATGACTCCAAATTGCCAAATTTGAAGATTTGAAGAAAACTTGATGAATTTGATGTTATTGATCTTCTTGGAAGCTAAAGAAGTTGTTGATGATGATAATTAAAGTGTTTGAAAAGGGATTGAAGTGTTGAAATTGGTGGAATTTGAAGAGAATTTGGAGGGAAGAAGAAAAGAAGAGAAAATAGTGAAAATGGGGGTCTTGGTACGGGTCCGGCACCGGAGTCAATAAATTTATGTTGACTTTCAGTCAAGTTGGCCCCATTTGCTTCGGTTTCTGAATGTTAATGTACCCAATCAACTCTAGACAACAAATTAGGGTTTCTAAGCTCAAAATTGAGCTAAAAGAAGTTCAAAATGTCCAAAGTAAGTTCCAATTCACCACTTGGATTTACAACTATATACAATTTCACAACTTGACACGTGCGGACTAGGTCTGGGAGTGTCAGAGTGAGTGGACCGAGGTGGTGTATGCATGCGAGGTAGTCGTGGACCACCTTTTGGAAGGGGCACGATAAGCGCATGGACCTTGGAGTAGAAAGGTGCACAGGGAGACTCGCCACAGCCGGTGTAGTTACAACCACATAGCAAATGGCACCGTCGAAGGAACGGGCTAAGCGAGAGATACCTATATCTTTATATATATATATATATCTTTCATAAGAAAGGTTTTTAAAAGAAAACAGTTTCCTTTTTAAGGAAAATCTTTAAAGAGAAAAGAAAAGAAATAGCCCTCGACGATACGAGATCCTCGGCCACGGCCAAGGTCGAGCCTCGGTGTGTTTCATAGCCAACCCATAGTTAGATGTTATTGTTATTATTATTATTGTTTTACTCAGAAAGGATTTGGGGTTAATGTTTTAAAAAAAAGGTTTTAAAGGAAAACGTGTAACGATTTTCAAATGGTTTTGGAATTTACCCGTCTCCTCAAACCTAATTGACTTTACATTGAACATCTGTCACTCAATTGTACCCAACTTTGTTGGATACTGCTCCCACGTGCGAAGGCGTTAGATGGATCGGAGGCTCATAGGAGTGGTCGTGGCTTAGAAGTTAGTAGATTCTACTGGCTAAGTTGTCCCTCAAGTTAATCCACTAGTGTTCCTTTTAATTTAATTATTTGTTTAAAATATTTATTATTATAATTGTTTTCTCATTAAAGTTTAGTTTTTAATGATTTTACAGTGACCATACTCTTTCTATGCCTTGTGCCATCTCAGATAGCCCACCTTCCATGGCACACATCTCGAGGTGATACAGCGGTTGTCACTTGGCCAGACCGACGGGTCAGGGCGCGACAGCTGTAATGGCACTTCTCACAGTCTGACCATGTGGAGGTGACATGAGTAAGCATGTTCACTCCCACATGGGATGGTGGTACATGGGACTATTGTGCGCATTGTTGATGTGCTTGTTTGGTCCTTGTGGGAGTACTGTGGACATAGCTGCATACCACCTGTGGCAAAGGCACCACCAACATCAAGGATGGGCATTTTGATAAACCAGAGGAAATCTTAAAATCCCTCGATGGGCTCAAACCCCATCTTGGCCTGGTGTGGGTTTGGGATAGTTTTGGCAAGCCCAAAAAGATAAATAAAAAAAATAAATTTTCATGATTTCATTACCTATTTTCATTCATTTTCGAGTTATCGATTTTTTTGAATTTTTTACCCTAATTTTCTCCCTTTTCTAGAATAACTAAATATTTACCTACTGACAAAATGATAATTAAATGCTTTTATGTTTGTTGGACATTTCTAGTTCATAACTTTAAAAACATATATATTTTCATTTTATTTGTTTAAAACTGGTCTAGTTTCACTTACTAAGTAGTCCTATATGCTAACCCCTATTTTTTATTCATTTTTAGGCTGCTAGAAATCGTGACTCGACTTTGAACCATCTTTAGTAAGTCATCATGAGTTATGTGTTATTACTATTGGATCCACTGGCATAGTGTTGGGCTACTTCTTAATCTTTTATTTGTCTATATTTTCCAGCTTCAATAATTATTTTGTAACTCGTAAGAATTGCTCATCTCTTTTGTTTGTAAAAATAGTCTATAAATGCTTTCCAATTTTTACTACTTTTGGTATATATATGAATACACACATATGTATAAAATTTATAAAATGACTATTGTTATCTAGATTTGAAATATATATATATATATATATATTTTAAACTATACTCCTCATTTCATATGAACAACTAAAATTATTTTGTTAAATGGGTTCAAGATACTACAAGTCTTACAATCTTCGAGTTGTGGGCGAAGCATGCCATTTATAATTCGTGGCAGATGGCAGTTGTCACATTCTCAACCTTTGGACTGGGGTGTGACAGTGGAGGTAAGTTATGGTGTTTGATTTGAGTAGAGTTAAAACACTCCAAACATTTGTATTGATATTCAATCATCGAATCAAATGGAACTTGGGACATCCATGTGTTGTTTGGAGAACTAAAAAATTGAATTGACCTGTGGTGGGAATGCAATCATTAGTAATGACTACAAGAATAACGCAATCATCGAGAACTCAATTTTGAGTGCAAGTGTTAATAATGAATTGAAATAACTTCTGACTAAAATGGAAGGCCGAAGGTGTTGTGAATCATAAATCTTAAATGGTAAAATACGGAATTGATGGATCAGATAGAGCTAAAACCAAAGTGTACATGGAAGGTGATTGATTGAGGTGTGAGATATGGTTGAATAGTACATAGGACACATATGGGCGAATTCAGGTTAATTGGAATTGCACATGGTGCATATACTTGAAGATAGATTGTTAGTTGATGATGAAATTGGAGAGATAAAAGGAAGACTGAAAGGATGGTGAGAAGCAAGTTACCTTTGGAGGATTAATATGGAGCAAAATGTGGAAAATCAGTGCTTGATATTGCAAACGTATGATGATCGATAAAGATGATGGTGAGATTGTACAAAAAGGGAAGGCCCAGTGTCAGACCAGTGTTGAATGTGGCATGTGACACGCGCCATAATTTCCCTATTTGGCCAATATTGGCTAGTCTCTAAAGATAGACACATAAACAAAATGCGTGCACATCCATAGAGATATTATTCTCCTAAAACTCGAGCTTGGGCATGAGAAGTCGATAGAGAAATTATTCAAGTATCGCTTGAAGAGGAAAATGAAAATTTGTATACCCATTAAGTTGGTGGAAAGATTTTTGAAGGCAGTGTGACAGTGGTGGGAATTGCGAAGACTAAAAAGATTTTGTGAGTTTGGGTAAAAGATTGAAAACTTTATGGAATTTGAATAGAGGTTAGCATAGTATTTGTAAACATTTAAGCAAATTCATGGTAAAGAAGAAAGTGATATGAGTTCACTAGAGTTCTCTAGAGTTAACTTCTCCCTTATTCTGACTTACTTCTTGGGATTGTGATTTTCACGATTTCTGTTGGCTTGAGATTAAGCCATTGTTTGATTAGGCCTTGGGCCGATGCGAGTTTGTTTGATGTGGGCCTTGGGCCAATGTCAAATTGATTAAGTAATGTCAAAATGGAGATTGAGTCATAGGTAGAGAACAATAAAACTCTATCATGAGCCTCATATGGCATGAGGGGTTAAATTGCTACCTTTATAGATATATATAAATGTGCCTAAAGTACCAAAGGGTACTGAAGGCTTGAGAACCATGTTTTCTATTAATCTAACGATATACTTAATGTGTCTGACCATGGAGTCATAAAAAAAAAAACTTAATGATTGTCAAACCTTGAAAAAGTAATCAAATGTTACTCAATTGATGCGAAACTACCATCAACACAATGGAAGAGTGTGCTAAAAAGTAGCACCTATGAACTCAATTCGGAAGTTGATTGGTCAACTACCTTTTACGTAAGTGGAATATACTTGGAGAAGGGCAATTTCAAAAATGGTTTTGGTGAGTATATGGAAGAGGCTCACCATGGACGCTAATAGTGCCATCAAATAGAACTTATAATCGTGATGGGATTGAAAACTTACAAAATGGATGAATTGGTGATTGCAAGAGGTCGAAAAGGCTAAGCAGTGTTGGGTTGAATATTGAAAAGTTGAATATAGAGCCAATTGTTTGAATTACGAAAATTGACAAGTATCATGGATGTGGATTGTAAAAGACCACCTTAGAAATGATGGAAATGATTTGTCTACTCGTAAATCAAGAATGGAATATATTTGAAGGAACTCATATGTCACACCTCGATCCGAAGGTCGAGAATATGACAATCGCCACATGCTACGAATTGTGAATGGCGCCCTTCACCCACAATTTGAAGCTCGTAAGGCTCATAGTATTTCAAACTCAATTTATTCATAAATCATAAATTTTACATGTGATAAGAAAAATAACTTCAAAGCATAAACGTAGTACAAAATCTAAATAATATCAGTTAGTTTATGAAACTCATACCTTTATTATTCTACATGTTCGTTTATACCAAAATAAGTAATATTATTAAGTTAAATCTTTACAAAACATAAGTGATAATTACAAAGATTATAATAGTTTCAAAAGACTCAAAATGTAGCCAGTGGATCTGTGTTTTAGTAGTAAATAAGTAGAGACTTACTTTCCACTACCTGGTATGAAGTCACGACCTCTAATGCTTTGTTTCTTACAAATGCCCTACTGATCTGGAAACAAATTTAAAAGTGGAAAAAGGGGTGAGTATATAGATTATACTCAGTGAGTGAAACTAGACCAACATTAAAATTTTAAGTGGAAAAATATAAATACAAGCATAGTAGAATTTAAATTTGAGATTATAACAATTTGTAAAATCTAAGATAAACATTCAAAATTTCTATTATGCAATAGTGATCAAAATAAACAATCAAGATGTGGAAAACATATCTTTTGGGCTCGCCAAAGATATACTCAAATTCACATCCGGCCAAGATGGAATCTGAGTCCATCGAGGGATCATAAATTTCATTTAGGTTTATCAAAATGCCCTAGCCTCGACATTGGCACGGGCCTTCACCACGAGTGGTTCATGGCTATATCCGCTGTACTCCCATAGGGATCAAATAATCACATAATAGTATGCACAATCAATCCCCTATATTACTCTGTCCCATGTGGGAGTTAACTGCATGCTCACGCCACCTCCACAAGGTCGGACCGTGAGAAGTGCCACTACAGTAACTAACACCTCATCCACCATAATCATGTCGTAAAATAGCACAATTTAATCATACAATATTTGGTCAACTGCTTATCATCGGAATCCAGATCAATAGCATCAATTTTCATAAATTTCATCACATGTCTAAACATTTAACTTGAAAAAATCATAGATTACTTTTAAAATCATAAATGGGATTAATTATCATATTAAAATCATAAATATTCAAAATTTATAAATAAGTAGCAATCATCCTAACTCAATTTAAATTAAAATTCAAACCATTGTATTTAAAAACAACTTAAATGGCAAAACATTTGTTTAGGTCCGAAAAGTCTCACTCACAAGTTTGGGGAGGATTTTCACTCCCCTTATTCACACAACCTTTGTCCTTAGAGAAGGAATCACCACCTATACGTTATATCTGAACAATGTGTCAACACATGACAATGGAAAAAGGATTATTAGGTAAACATGCAAAAATACATATTTTCCTAATTATAAATTTGAGTTCAAGAATGATTTGATGCCCTAGGGTTTACATAATTGGAATTAGAGCATGAGTAAGTTTGTTTCACCTAGCAAAACTTATTTGTTGACTTAACTTGGCATAATTTTTGCATAATAAAATTTTTGGATGATTTTATCCCTACAAGTGAAATATTCGGCCTATGAGTTTGATGTGGAGAAAGTTTGGTCATTTTATTTCTTTAAGGTTTAGGTACATTACTAATGTACAATAACTATGAGGGAATTAAATTTGTAAACCTACATTAAGGTTTGAAGTAAAATATTTAAATTTTCCATAAACTTGAAATAATCATTTTCCCTCATACTTTTCCTATGATTGGTCTAATTATCTATTTTAAATTTTCCATTTCATCTAGGACTTATACCATTCTTGAATTTCATCTAATTATACCTTTATATCCTACTTCTTCAAGGATTGATATTGTGGCATAAAATGGATTTATTTTCTGACTATCAATTATTTATTTTTTTATTATAGTCTTAGCCCATATTTCTTCCTACTTCCACCAATTAAGTATTTATGAAGTAAAATATTCAAGTTTTATAACAATATATCATATTTCTTCTAAGTAGTATTTTACAAGAATTTATTTAGTTTAGTAATAATTCTATTTAAGAAGTTTTTCATTAAATTAGACATTCCTAATTCCATGTAAACACCTAAAATTATAAATTACTAACCCATATCTTCATCTTGTTAATTTAAAACATTCTAGGGTTTTGGTATTTTTAAACACATGAAGATGCATGAATTTGCATAAATAAAACTCATAAACAAAAAGCTTTTAAAAGAAATATACATACCTAGTTGAAAATAAGAAGAAAAAAGAAGAAAACTCCTTGAAAAATAGGATTGAAGTATCTTGAAGAAACTTGGAAAATAACTCTTGAAACCTTTGGATAAAGTGTTTAGTTTGTGAGTTTGATGGAGTTTTTCTTGGCTAGGAAATCTTGATAGGAAGTTTTGGGAAGAAAGATGAGTTTTTGGAGATTTATGGAGTATGGAGAAATTTGGTGTTTTGGAAGGAAAATGAAGGAAGAAGATGGAATGGAGGGAGGTTCGACCTTGATGAAGAAATGGGGGGAAAAGGCCAAAAATCTTGTTTAAAAAAAATCTTGTCTTCCCTAGAAAAATCAAGACTATTCTTGAAAGGACAAAAATACCCTCAATCAATTTTATAAATTCCCAACATGTCCCATAAAAGTAATTATCAAATTAGGAAATATGAAATTAATTTGGAATTTGGTTACTTCATAAAAGTAAGGTCAACTAGTCAAAAATAACAACTAACTAAATAATTTAGGAAAAATGTATCCTATAGTGTTAAACTATGCTTTAAGTTTCTCAAGGGTAAAATAGTAGTTATATATTAGATTTTTACGCAGCAACTAGGCAGTTCTCAAGTATTAACAATGTATAACAACGTGGAGTCCTCCAATACTATAACAAAAATCATTTTCAATGATTAAAAATTCAATTTGTTTTTTTCCATTTATTTATGAAAATGCCATCAGATATTGCGACATTTTGTTCTACAATATTTTCCTTCAATGAGGATGTTCAAAAAAATGCTGTGATAGTTTCAAATATTCGAAGATACACTAAAGAAGATAATTGGGTAGTTTAAAAGTCATTTATGCTCTCGGTGAGGTGTACGGAATTTTTGAAAAATAATACAAAAGGTTAACTTTTACTTCCTAGATTAAAATTTGCTCTAGATATTTTAGAGTTTAATACTTCGAAATGGGAAAAATTTTACTAGGTAAGTATTATTCTTATTATCACTAAGGATACATCCATACACACACTAAGTATAAAAGCCTTCATTACATAAGCCTACGGCTCTAGACTAGAAAAATCTAAATCTAAGCGTTACATAATCTGTCACACCCTGATTCGAAGGTCGAGAATGTGACAATCGCCGCATGCCACGAATTGTGAACGGCGCTCTTTGCCGAAAACTCGAAGCTCGTAAGGCTTATAACATCTCAAATCCATTTAGTAAATCAAGTATAGCTTGTTGTGCAAGATGGAAAGTAAAATTCTAAAATTTTCATACAGTTCAAGCTTGAATGAAAATAGTATATCAAAATCTACATATCCATGTATATTTATACATGTATATCAAAAGTAGTAAAAGTTGAAAAAACTCTTTTCAATTATTTTTATAAATAAAACATAAGTAATTTCTACATATTACAAAACCATCTTTTAAATTGAAAAGTGTGAACAAAAGAAAGTCTAGAATAGTTTAAACTATGCCAGTGGATCCAACATAAGAGTGTATAAGTCATACAAATTTACGAAGGGAAGTCTGGAGTCGAGTCTTGATGCCTAGCAATTTACCCTTTATGCACAATTTACTGTCCTGAAAATAGATTTAAAAAAAAAAGGGTAAGCATATAGATTATACTCAGTGAGTGAAATGAGACCAATTCTTAAACAAATAAAGTGAAAATATATATAATCTTAAAGTTATAAACTAGAAATGTTCAATAACTCATGAAAATATTTAATTATCATTTTGTCCACACATAAATGGTTTCTTATTCTAGAAAAAGAAGAAAATTTAGGTCAAAAACTCAAATATTGTGTAACTTGGTAATGAATGAAAATAAATAGTAAATTACTGTAACACCTGCTCTGCGAATGTTACAGTTGCCCGATTTATGAATTTTATGTTAGTAGATAGTATAGTGTAAGAAGGATAGTTAAGAATTTTGGTGAAACATGTGACAAAAGTTCAAACTAGTATAGTTTACAAACGGTGAGGAATTTGAAAATTCTGTGACGCGTAAAATAACTCAATCGGCCTTGAAAAATAATTTGGGACAATGTATAAGGTTTGGGATTGAGTAGGGACATAAGTGGAATTTAAAAATTTTTCGGGGGTAAAATTTCCATGGGGGCGAAATGGTCATTTTACCTTAATATTTTATTTGGTCATGTGCCAATGGCCATATTTAAAGGCCATGGCCGGCCATATCTCAGAGAATTCAAGAAAATTCTCCACCATTCTCCAAATTTCTCTAACTTTCTTCATTTTCTCCATTTTCATCAAATTTATTCTACCTTAAATTCTTCTAGTTTAATCCATCAAAACCCCTTCAAGTTTATAGTCAAATTAAAGCTCTAAACAAGCCCATCAATAGCCCTCTATCAATTTTGAGGAATTTGAGCTTGGTTGGAAGTAATTTGAAGAACAAAAATTAGGGTTCATGTTGAAGTTGGAAAAATCATAAGGTAAGCATGCCTAATTTTGAGTTATGTTGTAGATTTGGGCATGCTTATTCTAGATATTAGGTCAATTTAGCATGAAATATGAATTTTGTATGTGAAATTTAGGAAGAAAAGAATGATTATGTTAGGAAATTTAGATTCATGAAATATATGTGTCAAAAGAATTTATAAGTTGAATTAAATTAGTGTGGGAGAATTAAATTGTTAGGATTTGATTTTTGACTGAATTAAAGAAGGAATTTATAATACAAAAGGATAGGTGTCGAAATTTTCAAAGGAAAATATTATTATTCCCAATTTGCAAGATTTAATTAATTTAATTATATTTTTGGAGTAGTTTAACTGAAAATATAAAGATAAGAAATTTTAGAGATGAACAAATGCCAATTTGATGAAATTAGGGATATTTACTGAAAATTTGAAGTAAAATTGTATGGGAGATTTATGAAATTGAATGGAAATTGATGAAGGAGAAATATATGGGTTAATTAGGGAGAAAAAATAAATCAAGGAAAATTAGTAATTGGTCTTGCATCTCATGCATTCCATGCATATAGATTAGAAATTGTGAAATGTTTAGTAGTCCATACTTGAACATTGGAATATATCCAACATTCGATGTTGTATCTAGGCACTGCACAAATCAAAGGAAAAAAAACTGCAGACGAGGATCAGGAACACATCAGTCACCAAGAACAGTGAGTGGATGACTAACTCAAAATTTGCCATTATACTTGGTTTAATATTTTTGGATTTAATGCTTTGATTTGCTTGGATTTCTTAAATTAAAGTATTGATAAGTGGGTTCATGAGATTTTGTGAAATCCTATTGTGTTGAGATGAAATTTATTTTCTAAATTATGGATTGAGAAAGGAACCTATGTTTTGGAAAATGTTGATGCTAGTATCTTATGTGATGAAATGATATTGTGGAAAGGCCATCTGGGTCGTAACCTTGTTACTCGCGGTAGCCCCAGGAGGGGAATTTACCATTACAGCAGTAACTAAGTAGCTCGCGGACCGCCTTTTGAGGGGCGCGGGTGAGTGTGGTTTAGCCTTGGGTGGTAGGCGTGGAGGGAAGCACACAAGACATTTGTGAGCTCATTCTGTGGAACTGTCGGGCAGGATGGGACTCAGTTACCCAGTGTCGGCCCTAGGCCAAGGTGATAGCTTGGGTAGAGAAATTGACGAACAGTATCTTCGACCCATGGGTCTATTTTCTGGAAATCTCTTTTCCTAATGGTTCCCTTATATTACTTTTGAATATCTGAATTATTAAAGTATTTGAATTAATTCTTATTTCTGGTAAACTTCAATACTACTGTTAATGTTTTTATTGGTTATCTACTCACTGAGTACGTAGTACTCATCCGTATATTTAATAAAACCATTTTCAGGCAGTAGATGTTTTCCGCATTGTTAGGGAGGTTGCGGTGGCATAAAGATTCCATACCTAGGAAGAGTTTGACCATGGAGGTAAAAAGTCAATTTTATGTAATCTTTTTAAAAAAATTCACGTAGGTCCCACCGATGGTGTACGTGACATTTAAGTTACCCAGTTATTATCTTTAGTGCGTCCTAGAATATTTGAAACTGTTGTGGTAATTTTTTGAGTATCATAGAACTGGGAAAATAATGTATAAAAATTGTGTCGTAAAAGCTAAATGGCGTTTTAGTAAATATGTGCAAGTTTGCGACTCGAGTTTTTATCTCATGAATTGCCATTATATTTTTGCACTAAATGATTTTATGTTCTTATTAACTGTTGAAACTTAAGAACTGCGTGATTGCTGCGTGAAAATAAAATCTAAAATTACCATTTTAGCCTTGCGAAACTTTGGGGTATATTCTAACGTAATATAATGCACTTCAAGGATTCGCGACGGTTGTTGCATGCTTGATCACTGTGTTGGGCATGACAATTCAATTGGTATCAGAGCTTGAGGTTTGAAACCGAAATTTTGGTGCTGTCAGTGTCGATGGGACCTGATCAAAGTTGGTCAACTTTGTTCAACCTTGGTCAAACTTTAGAACATGCATATTTCATGTAGAATTAGTTGTTTTGAGCCTAAGCTTTCTCTTTTATAGATCGCACGATGCCACCATGACAACAACACGGTGGTGGTCGGTTGAGGCGGAGATTGCCAAGACTGAGTCAAGTTAGGCAACGTTCTCCTACTCCCTAGAGGGAGGAACCTATGGCATCTGATGCGGGTTCACACGAACCCCCACTACCCCCATCACCACCCATTCCTCCTCCTCCAGCAAGTGTAGCTCCACCGCCTCCACAACAACTTTTTCCTAAATTTTATCAAACATTCATGGCAGTTTGGAATGCGGTGGCAGCTCAATTCCAACATGGACAAACATCACCTCTAGTTCACCCCCGCCACCCACACAAGTAAATCCATCTTGATCTGATTTTGATATTGCAAAGAAGATGAAGTCAGTTATAGATTTGAGGTTTGAACCATTTAAAGGTCACTTAGATGCAGTGGTAGCTAAGAATTGGATCAGGAAGATACATTGGACAATGACCGATCTAAAGTTGAATGATGATATGAAGTTAAAAATAGCTACCCGAATGCTTGAAGGAGCGGCAGAAAAGTGCTGGGAGAATGTAGAGGCACGGACCACTAGTCCAATCACGTGGGCAATGTTTCTTGCTGAATTTGATGCCAAATATTATACTCGTTTCCACTAGAAGAAGAAACGGGAAGAGTTTATACAGTTGCAATAAGGAAATTGCTCTGTGGAGGAGTTTGAGGCAAAATTCAATGAATTACTTCCTTTTGTGGGAGACATGGTCAAGGATGATTGTGTTCAAGCATCATTCTTTGAATCTAAACTTTGACCAGAAATCAGGGAATGGATGCCAGTGACAGATGAAGAAAGTAGCAAACATGTCATCCAATTAGCCTTACGTGCAGAAAAGTTGACTGCTTCCAAAGGAAAGACAGTAGCCATAGAGCCGATGGTTAGAGTTGATCAAGGATTACAACTTGATTATTGATTACCATCCTGGAAAGGCGAACATGGTAGCTGATGCTCTTAACCAAAAGTCAAACACTACACTGGCTTCGGTAAGAAGCTTACATTTTCCTCTTTTATTAGAAATGAAAGCTACGGGTGTTCAATTAGAAGATACTGTAGATAGTGCCTTAGTAGCTAGTTTTGTGGTGCGCCCCACCCTAGTTAATCGAATTCGAGAGCTACAGAAAACTGATGAGAAGTTGAAGCAAGAACTTCTGAAAATACAAAGTCATGAAAGTAGTGTGATGCAACTTAGAGAAGATGGTATTTTAACAATGAATGGTCGAGTGTGTGTTCCAAAAGATATTGAATTGAAAAAGGCTATATTAGAAGAGGCTCACTCTTTAGCCTATGCCATGCATCCTGGAAGCATACAAAGATGTATAGAACCATAAAAGGGAGCTATTGGTGGCCGGGAATCAAAAGAGAAATAGCTGGTTTTGTTACACGATGCCTAGTGTGTTAGCAAGTAAAAGCTAAGCACCAAAAACCAGCAGGTGTTTTACAACCATTACTTGTTCCAGAATGGAAATGGGAACACATTACTATGGATTTTATGCTCGGGCTACCACGAACATAGCGCGGCCATGATGCTATTTGGGTGATTATTGACCGCCTGACAAAGTTCGCCCACTTTCTTGCCATCCACAGTGCTTATTCCCTTGACAAGTTAGCTCCCCTGTATATTAACGAAATTATTCGATTGCATGGTTGTGGAGACTCGGCCCAACCTGCGAGGTATTGTCCGCTTTGGCCCGAAGCCTCACAGTTTTGTCCCACTCAAAAGGCGCCTCATAAGTAGAAGGTGGGTCTCACTATATATATCACATTGAAATCCCACATCTTGACGATGTAGGATTGGGGCATTACAATCACACCCTTTTAAAGGCTTAACATCCTTGGCAAGCCCAACACATAGATCCAGGACCACACGAAGCGTTGGGATTCTAGAGGTGGCTCCAACCGTGCTCACGCAATGTAACACTTAGTTCCCAGCCCGCCTGGTGCTTGCTCTGATGCCAATTGTGGAGACCCGGCCCAACCTGTGAGGTATTGTCCACTTTGGCCCAAGCCTCACGGTTTTATCCCACTCAAAAGGCGCCTCACAGGTAGAAGGTTGGTCTCACTATATATATCACATTGAAATCCCACATCTTGACGATGTGGGATTGGGGTATTACAATGGTGCCCAGTATCTATTGTATCAGATCGAGATCCCAGATCTATATCTCGATTTTGGTCGAAACTGCAGAAAGCCATGGGCACTTCTTTGAAATTTAGTACAGCTTTCCATCCCCAAATAGATGGACAGTTAGAAAGGACTATCCAAACATTAGAAGGCATGCTCAGAGCTTGTGTCATTGACTTTATTGGAAGTTGGGACCAACATTTACCACTGGTGGAATTTGCTTATAACCACAGCTACCAAGCTAGTATTGGCATGGCACCATATGAAGCGTTGTATGGGAGAAAGAGCTGGACACCAGTATGTTGGGATGAAGTTGGCGAGTGGAAGCTCTAAAGTGCTAAATTGATCGATCTTACTATAGAGAAAGTTCAAATTATTCAGGAAAGATTAAAAATAGCCCAAGACCGACAGAAAAGTTATGTGGATAACCGAAGACAAGAGCTTGAATTCCAGGTAGATGACATGGTATTTCTGAAAGTTTCACCTTGGAGGGGCATTATCAGATTTAGAAAGAGAGGAAAACTGAATCCTCGCTACATCGGGCTATTCAAAGTGATCAAGCGAATCAGTCCAGTTGCATATAGACTAGAGTTGCCTATGGAACTAGAGAAAATACATAATGTGTTCCACATATCAATGTTGAAGAAGTACGTTCCCGATCCCTTTCACATATTTGAAGCTCCTCCGATCGAACTCAAAGAGGATTTGAACCTTGAAATACAGCCAGTGCAGATTCTCAACAGACAGATAAAGATACTGAGGAATAAGAATATTCCGATGGTTAAGGTGTTGTGGAGAAATTCTCAAATTGAGGAAGTCACGTGGGGAACCGAAGAACAGATGAGGAGACAACACCCACACACCTATTCACCACTATAGGTTAGAAGAAATTTTGAGGACAAAATTTATTTTAAGGGGGGTAGTAGGTGTAACACCTGCTCCGCGAATGTTACAGTTGCCCTCTTTATGAATTTTATGTTAGTAGATAGTATCATGCATTTCATAACCTAGAGTAGGGAAAATGTTATAGTGTAAGAAAGGTAATTAGGAATTTTGGTGAAAAATGGGATAAAAGTTCGAACTAGTATAGTTTAACAACTTTGAGGAATTTGAAAATTTTGCGACCTGTAAAATAACTCAATAGGCATTGAAAAATAACTCGGGACAGTGTATAACGTTTCGGACTGACTAGGGACATAAGTGGAATTTTAAAATTTTTCAGGGGTAAAATTGTCCATGGGGGCAAAATGGTAATTTTACCTTAAGATTTTATTTGGTCATGTGTGAATGGCCATATTTAAAGGCCATGGCCGTCCATATCTTGGAGAATTCAAGAAAATTCTCCGCCATCCTCCAAATTTCCCTAACTTTCTTCATTTTCTCCATTTTCATCAAATTTCTTCTACCTTAAATTCTTCTAGTTTAATCCATCAAAACCCCTACAAGTTTAAAGTCAAATTAAAGCTCTCAACAAGCCCATCAATAGCCCTCTATCAATTTTGAGCAATTTGAGCTTGGTTGGAAGTAATTTGAAGAACAAAAATTAGGGTTCATTTTGAAGTTGGAAAAATCATAAGGTAAGCATGCCTAATTTTGTGTTATGTTGTAGATGTTGGCATACTTATTCTAGATCTTTAGTTAATTTAGCATGAAGTGTGAATTTTGTATGTGAAATTTAGGGAGAAAAGAATGATTATGTTAGGAAATTTTGATTCATGAAATATATGTGTTAAAAGAATTTATAAGTTGAATTAAATTAGTGTGGGAGAATTAAATTGCTAGAATTTGATTTTTGAATGGATTAAAGAAGGAATTTATAATACAAAAGGATAGGTGCCGAAATTTTCAAAGGAAAATATTATTATTCCCAATTTGCAAGATTTAATTAATTTAATTATATTTTTGGAGTAGTTTAAGTGTAAATATGAATATAGAAATTTTAGAGATGAACAAATACCAATTTGATGAAATTAGGGATATTTACCGAAAATTTGAAGTAAAATTGTATAGGAGATTTATGAAATTGAATGGAAATTGATGAAGGAGAAATATATGGGTTAATTAGGGAGAAAAAAGAAATCAAGGAAAATTAGTAATTGGTCTTGCATCTCATGCATTCCATGCATATAGATTAGAAATTGTGTAATGTTTAGTAGTCCATACTTGAACATTGGAATATATCCAACATTCGATGTTGTATCTAGGCACTGCACAAATCAAAGGAAAACAAACTGCAGCTGAGGATCAGGAAAACATCAGTTGCCAATAACAACGAATGGATGACTAACTCAAAATTTGCCTTTATGCTTGGTTTAATATTTTTGGATTTAATGCTTTGATTTGCTTGGATTTCTTAAACTAAAGTATTGATAAGTGGGTTCATGAGATTTTGTGAAATCCTATTATGTTGAGATGAAATTTATTTTCTAAATTATGGATTGAGAAAGGAGCCTATGTTTTGGAAAATATTGATGCTAGTATCTTATGTGATGAAATGATATTATGGAGCGGCCATCTGGGTCGTAAGCTTGTTACTCGCGGTAGCCCCAGGAAGGTAATTTACTGTTACTGCAGTAACTAAGTAACTCGCGGACTGCCTTTTGAGGGGTGCAGGTGAGTGTGGTTTAGCCTTGGATGGGAGGCGCGAAAGGAAACCCACAAGGCATTTGTGAGCTCATTTTGTGGCACTGCTGGGCAAGATAGGACTTAGTTACCCAGTGTCGACCCTGGGCCAAGGTGATAGCTTGGGTAGAGAAATTAACGGACAATATCTTCGACCCATGGGCCTATTTTCTGGAAATCTCTTTTTCTAATGGTTCCTTTATATTACTTTTGAATATCTGAATTATTAAAGTATTTGAATTTATTCTTATTTCTTGTAAACTTCAATACTACTATTAATGTTTTTATTGGTTATCCACTCACTGAGCACGTAGTGCTCATCTGTGTTTTTAATAAAACCATTTTCATGCAGTTGACGTTTTCTGCGTTGTTAGGGAGGTTACGGTGGCAGAAAGATTCCATACCTAGGAAGAGTTTGACCATGGAGGTAAAAAGCCAACTTTTTGTAATATTTTTCAAAAATTTACGTAGGTCCCATCGAGGGTGTTTGTGACCTTTAAGTTACCCGGTTATTATTTTTAGTGTGTACTAGAATATTTGAAACTGTTGTGGTAATTTTCTGAGTATCATAGAACTGGGAAAATCATGTATAAAAATGTGTCGTAAAAGCTAAATGGCATTTTCATAAATATGTGCAAGTTTGCGACTCAAATTTTTATCTCATGAATTGCCATTATATTTTTGTACTGAATGATTTTATGCTCTTTTTAATTGTTGAAACTTGAGAACTGCGTGATTGTTGCGTGAAAATAAAATGTAAAATTACCATTTTAGCCTTGCGGAATTTTGGGGTGTGTTCTAACGTAATAGAATGCACTTCAAAGATTCGCGGTGGTTGTTGCGTGCTCGATCACTGTGCCGGGGCGTGACAATTACAAACTATGAAAATTTATTTTATTTTATTTTGGGCATACCAAGCCTGTTTTGAACAAATAAGATAAAGCACATAAATTCCTACAAATTGGAAATCCACATATCCAATATTTCAAAAAAAAATAGTTCTATTATTTCAAAAATCCATAATTTGAGATTGAATGAGATTAAAAAATAAATTTTCAAAAAGATTTATTTTATCCTTTTGGCTTACAAAAAACCATACTCAAACCTACACCCTACCGAAATGGGGCTTGAGCCCATCGAAAAAAATTTAACATTTTCCTTTAACTCATCGAAATGCCCATCCTCGATGTTGGCGTGGGCCTTCACTATGGGTGGTATGTGGTTGTGTCCACTATACGCCCACAAGGATCAAATAATCACATAACAGTGCGCACAATCAATCCCCTGTATCATCGTCCCATGTGGGAGTCAACTACTTACTTATGCCGCTTCCACAAGGTTGGACGGTGAGAAGCGCCACTGTAGTGACTAACCATTCGTCAGCCATAATCATGATAATAAACATGTATGAAAGGCATCATAATTCATTCATATCATTTGGCCAAATGGTCCCACATAAAATCATTGGAATCCAATTTTACTATACCAAGTTTAGTCAAATTTACCACAAATAAAAACATTTGATTACTAAAAAGTATGAAGTAAATACATTCACCTCAAGATCATCAAGATTAAAAGTTTATGAGAAGATATCATGTATCATAAATCAAGTTTGAGCTCAAAAATATCAAAGCTTTTGGAATAGAAAACCATTTCAAGTGGTAAAGTATTTTAGTTCACCAAAACTTGAATTTAGGTCTAACACAGTTCCACACACTGTTCTCGGCGACTAATTTATTCTTGGTCTTCGACCGTGATTTCCTTTCCTTTAGCTTGTGCAGTTCTTAAAACACTGAATGTGACACACCCGGACCTAATACAACTTTTTCGTATAAATGAAATAGTATAAGACGGCGTATTAAGTTGATAATAAGTCAGTCCGGATGTGTCTAATTAAGAAGAGATGTGAAAATTAGGATAAGACGGTGTTAGAAGATAAAGTAATTAACCGTGCATGGAAATTAGTAAATGCCAAAAAGACCTCCAATTAAGTCCCTAGAAATTTATTATGGGCCCCGTTGGCACAAGAAATCAAAGGATTTAGCCAACGGGTGAAAATGAAAGAAAGTTGAAAAAGGGGAAAAAGTTTGACTTGAGGCTCGGGTAGACGCGATGTCGGGCTCCTCTATCAATAGAGGAGAGCCGAAGCTTTTTCTTCATTTCTCTTTTTCTTTTTTCTTTCTTTTTCTCTTTTTCTCTCTGGAGCCAAACAGAGGCATTTTGGACAATTGGCAGATTCGGGCAAACCAGCTGTCAGATCAAGGTGAGTTTCCAGTATGTTATTCTACTCACCTCGATCTCCATGCATCGGTTTAGCGTAGATCTCAGTTTTCAGCTTTTGACCGGTTTAATTTTTTTAAACACAAATCGGCAGATATTGAGCTGGTGAAATAAGGTGAGCTTTTAGTATGTTATACTACTCACCTTAACCTATGTCATACTCCGTGTCGAGACGTTTTACTGCTCCGACAATAAATGATATGGCGTAAGAAAAATGTTCGGGACTAAACAATCTAAAAACAAATGGAGTCGCCACTAACCTTTTATTTGAATAGGTGTGGTTAGTCACCTATCTAGAAAGGTTACGTCAAGCTAAAGAAAGAAACTGGTTTACGAAAAGGATTTTAGGTTCGGGAGTCGGTTACGCTCGGGGAAGGATTAGCACCCCCGAGACACCCGGAAATCGGTACCACAAAAGTCTTGAAATATTTTACTTGGAAAATAATAATAAAATGTTTTAAAATTCATTTTTCAGAAAAATACAATTTCAAATGTCGGAATAAGTATTCCTTTTAAAGTGGGATAAACTTCTCATTATAAAAGTTAAATCCGAAATTTAAAAACTTAATGTCGGAATGAACATTCCTTTTAATGTGAAAATCCATAGCCCAATTTTGAATTTGAAGAAATTTCCTACTTAGAATGGAGATTCAATTTCTAAATAGGAATAAATATCCTTCAAAAATCAAAGTAAAATTTAAAAATGAGGTTAAATATCCTTTTATGAAAAACAAATGTTCAATTTTAATTTTAGAAAGTCTCAATCATGAGAATGTTAATTGAAACTTTCTAGAAAACATTTTATAAAAAGGTTGGGATAAATACCCTCAAATTCTTGTTTTAAAATTCACGTTAAGAGACTTTAATTATAATTAGTTAAATTAAAATCTCTTAGAAAAATTTAATTTAAAAAAAAATGTTGGAATAAATATTCCTTTTAATTTGATGAAGGAAATAATTTAACAAAACTTTAGTTTACTAGGAAAACCTTAGTAGATTTAATAAATTAAGACCTTTCAAAAAAAAAAAACAAAACCGCTTTTTTTAAAAAAAAGATGAACGTCTTTTTTTTTATTGTATAAAACTAAATTTGAAAAAGAATTTTAAAGATTTAAAGAATAAACATTCTTTCTATTGAAGCTAAAAATGCTTTTTAATAAAAATGAAGTTTACTTGAAAGGTCTTAATTAATTAAACATACTAAAATCCTCCCAAAAAGGTTTTTTTTTTGGAAAAAACTAAAGAAAAGGAAAAAAAAAAATAAATAATCCCTTCTATTGAAAAAGAATAAATAAAAATAAAAAAATTTGAAAGTGGTTTTTTAACAAAATTTGGATTAATTTGAGAGGCCTTAACTATAATTGGGAAATTAAGATCTCTCAAAAAACTTTTAAAATATATTTTGAAATTAATGTTGGAATAAACATTCCTTTTAATTTAATTGGGCCTCTTAAACAAGAGATTTTCTTAAAATAAAATGAAAATTAAACATAAAAGTAAAAAGGGTTTTAGAATAAACATTCCTTTTGTAAGAGAATGTAATAATAAAATTTTTTGAGTTCATTTGCCATTTTTTTTAAAATAAAGAAATCATAAACATGATGTATGCTTTTTATGAAAATTGAATGAAAAATATATTTTATATTTTTGAAAGGATGAGAAATCCCCTCGGGCCTGATCGGACTCCCGATTAGACACCGAAAAAACTTCTTATTGGAAAAAACCTTTGGAAACCTCAGACTCCCGAGGCACCCTCCGGTCACCCCATGCATATGAATTTTTGAAAATCAATGTTCTAAATCTAATTATGCATGAATGGGACAAGAAAACATAGGTTAGTATACATAAACACAATTAATTATATAATATAACATGATAAACGGATTAGACATAGAAACTCAAAATTAATTTTGCAAGCATGGTAACTAATTTAACACATATAAACAAGCTTAATTTGAACAAACATATTTACAAGGTCAAAGATATGACTTTATACGAAATTCGATTCATAATTAATCAAACATATATGTAAGGGCAAAAAGGTAATTTCACATTAGTCAAAATTAAATTAAAAAAATTAAAAAAAAAATTGAACCAAATAGGCATTTACAAATCTAAAAATATAATTTTTACCTAAAAATATAATTCTTATAACCAAGATTTATTTATTATTTAAATAAATGAATAAATTCAAAAATTTAATTTTCATTAACCTAGGTTCTATTTTTAATTAAGCAAGAATATTTACAAGCATAAAAATGTGACCCTTTTAGCCTAGGCTTAATCTTTAATTAAACGATCGAATTCACAAATTTAAAGGTACAAGTTTTATGGCCAAGATTTGATTTTTAAACTAAATAAGCATATAAAATGTATTAATCAAACTTAAAAACAACTAATATGAATATAAGATAAAGAAAGACAGCAACTTTTTCATATAATCAAACAAATAATCGAAAAGTTAATAACTTTACTAAATAAACAAACAAATAACCAAAGTTAAACCCATAACAGCATGCATAAACTCGAAAAGGCATAACCTTTAATAGGTTTAAGCTATGTTTTATACTAATCAAGTGGTTTAATATGCTTTAGAACTTCATAAATTACAAGCATTATCATAAAAACAAACAGTTAACATTTTTAAAGACAAGTGAGCTATAAACAGACCATAAGATTTGAGTTTACAATTAAAAGAGAAACGTGAGAGGCTATATAACATTGACTATACAACAAATTTAAACAAATTTGAATGAACTCAGATAAACAGAGACAATCCAACCAGCACACATATTCATGAAAGAAACAAAGCTTCCATTGCTAAAAAAAAAACTTTGGACAGAAATAATACATATCAGACCGGCAAACAATCAAGCAAATGAACAGGAGTAAAATTCGATCCTTTTCTACACAAACGGGTAACAATCAAACAGAAACATACTGGCCAAAACCGAAAGGTAGCTGCTTTACCTTCAAAAGAAAGGATTCTTCCTTAAAAATGATAACTTTGTTTACAAAATAACCCAAAAACGTTTTTTTTTATTTCTTCGTAAAACCAAACTGACTTTTTCAAAGAGGGTTGTCTTTGATCATGGAGAAATGAGTGGACCAAGTTTGAAAATCAAATAACCTTTCTCCCTTTGTTCTCCAGACAACTTCCTCGGACTGGAAAAAGAAAAAGGAAAGGAAAAAGATATTCTTCAGCAAAGAAAAGAAGAGAAAATCGAGAAGAAAGGTTCGATATTCCCTTTTCTTTTTCAACTTCAAAGAAGAAAAAACCAGAGCTGTTTCTCCCGTTTTCAGAAAGCCAAAAAAAAGGAAAAAGAAGCCGATGCCCGCTCTTGCTAAAAAAATGGTCTTTTATACTCTCCATTTCTTCCCTTTCATCCGACGGCTACATTTCTTCTTTTTATTTTAATCTGATGGCTATTAATTTTTTGGCCATGCTCTTCCTTTCTTGTCCTTATTCTTTCATTGCCTATTGGCTATTTTCACTATTGATTTTGAACTTTTTGTCTTTGTAGAAGCATCCGAGAGGTGCAACTGGCGTTGTGGGTTGCATTAACAGCATCCGAGAGGTGTAGCTGGCGTTGTGGGTTACATTGGCAGCATCCGAGAGGTGCAGCTGGCGTTATGGGTTGCATTGACGTGGTCACGTGTTGGCTCCTAACACGCGTTGTAACAGGCGATCCTGCTATCTTCTCCCCTGCCTTCCTTAGGTTGGTTCCAGAAGAAGATCGGTGAAGCTCCTCCATGAAAGGGTTCTCGAGACTGATTTCCATGGCCTTCTTCTTTTTCTTCTTTCCACTAACATTGCCGAGGTTGCTGCGGTTACTGTTGATACTCATCTACCTTTGGCAAGGCACATGGCATCGGCTTGCTGCTGCCGTTTGAGACTACAACTCCCAAAAGAGCCTCAACTTGCTTTTGCACTCAAGCAAGAAGACGTGTGAAATGGCTAGCCCTTCAACAAATAAAGAGCGCCTCAAGAATTGGCCCAACGAAATCCGTCAAGCTCACAGGGAGTGGTTGCACCAGCTTTCTTGTTCCCACATTCGGTGAAGCTAGCATAAGCCAAGCTACGGTGTACGGAGAGACAAACCCGAACAGTTTCGTTGATCGAAGGCTTGCATAGGGGCGTAGCCTTTTATTTTTGTTCTGCATGGCAGTCGAATATGGTGGCGATCGAAGAGGAAGCTTGAGAGAGACACCACGAAATGAGGAATGAAGCTCGGAGGGTCGTTTGGTTTGGATGGTGGGATTAGCTGGCACTGGGGTTGGGGTTAAAATACTCAACTTCTCGGGTGTTTAAAGTCTGCTCTGTTGGAGAAGAAGGTGCTGCTAAAAAAGTAGGCAGCAAATGTGAGCAGTAGGAAAGATAATAAGAAAGGGTGCAGAGACAAATTGTTTCTTTGTAGCTTTGTGTAGTTGCTGAGCGGTGTAGGGAAGACGAATGCGATGGTGGTTGGAGCTGCATGGAGCAGTGGCTTGCATGGGAGAGGGTCGCGTGGCTGTTTTATTACTGCTGTGGCAGTTGTGGAGCAGTGGCGTGGCTCTTGGAGGGAGCGGCCTGGAACAGTGGCTCGCATGGGAGAAGGGTCGTGTGACTGCTTTGTTGCTGCTGTGGCAGCTGTGGACTCGAGCTATTGTTGTTGTAGTGGCTGCTGCCGTGGCTGTCGCTGCCGTTGCTCAGGCGGAGCATAATGGCGATGGTGGCTGGAACTGCATGGAGGCGTGACTTTTTCTTTTGTTTTGTATGGCTATTCGCTCTCTCGAGGGAGTGTGGTGCGGTTGCTGCTGCTGATGTTCATGTTGTAGATGCACGGTGGCTGTTGTTGATGGAGCTTGTGGGGTCAGGAGCAGCTCTAAGAGAAATGCTCTTGGCTACGAAGAGTGAGGTGGGCATGGGAGGAGACGGGGGAGTTGGGAGTAGCCATTGGAGAAGTTGCAGCAGTTGGAGATGGAGAAGTTGAAGTTGACGGTGGAGCAGCGGTTGGGGAAATGGTGGAAGCCATCGTTGGAGCGGCCTTGGGTGCCGGAGTTGGAGAGGAAGAGGGTTGTGACTTGGTTGGGGCGGAGCTGGGACCTTGGCCGAGAGCACTGCTGGCTATGAGAGCCAAGAGAATAAAGCAAGCAAACGATTTGGCCATTGTTAATATAGAGTCGGGAAGAGATAAACGAAGGAGAGAAAAAACCAGAGAGCTTGAAAAGAGAAACGGCAGTAGCGTAGCGGGGAAAGTGCTGGTAGAGGCGATAGTCTTGAGGAGGAGAAGAATGGTGGAGAGAGAACGGAAGCGATGGTGGTTGGAGCGTGGAGGTGCCGTGACTGGTTGCTTGTTGCTGCAACCGTTGTTGGCTGCTATGTTAGCTGTGAAGAGAGGGCAGGATTCGATAAAGGAGAGTCCGTATTAGGTGAAGCGGCATCTGATGAAGAGCTACGGTAGTGGGCCGACGACAAATCCCTTATATTGGGCATTTTTTGATTATCTACCCGTCCGTCAATCGAACGCCGAACAACTTCATTCGTTCGCCGTCAGCTCCGCCATTTCCGTCTGCGCCACCGCGAGCGGGACACGTGCAGGAGTTGTGGCCATTGTGGCTGCAATGCGAGCATCGCCGAGTCATGACTCACCCGAGCCAAAAATGAGGAAAGGGTTGCATGGCTTGTATGGGAGCATGGCTTTTTCTTTTGTTTGCATGGTAGTGGTCCCCTTTTTACTTTGCTTTTGATACATATATATATATATATATGTATATATATGTACACATCTATATGTATATAAATATAAATATAAATATATCCATATATATATAAACATATATATATATATACATACTTATAAATATACATATACTTATAAATATACAGATGTAAATATATATATATATTTTACATCATAACTGAATTGACTCGGTTAGCCCTTGACTCGCAAGGAAGTTGAGTTGACTCGATCTTAGTTTCTCGGTCTCGGATCAAAATTTCCTGCAAGATAATAAAAATGAGCTAAAGGAGACAGCAAATAAAAATTTATTGGTGACCAATTAATTAATTAATCAATGAATTAATTAATCGATTAATTAATTAACTAAGGTTAAAAAATAAGTGTCTACAATTTCCTCTCTTTGATTATTTCTTAATGATCTAGAAGTATAAGCTTCTATATAATTAGGGAATAAGCAAAGATGTAGACACTCCTTACTCCAACTGTGCACTAAGCAGTACTAATTTTTGAAAAAGATTACTCTTAACAAAAATAACTTCAAAATCAAGGGAGTTGTCTTAAACATAACTAATTTTGAGAAAATCATCTTAATCAGAAGAAACCATCTTAAATAGAAATAATTTTGAGGAAACCAACCTAAACAGAAATGATTTTTTAATCTTGAATAAATTGCCCTAAACAGAAACAATCTCAAGAAAACCACCCTAAACAGAAATGATTTAGAATGCAATTGAAGAAATTGTCCTAAATAGAAACAATTTTGACAAAATCATCTTAAACAAAATGATTTTAAATTTTGAAGAAATTGCTCTAAACAGCAACAAGTTAGAAAATCATCCTAAACAGAAATGATTTTAAATTTTGAAAAAATTGCTCTAAACAGAAACAATTTTAGAAAATCATCTTAAACAAAATGATTTTTTTAGATTCTGAAGAAATTGTTCTAAACAGAAACAATTTTAGAAAACCGCCTTAAACAAAATGATTTTTTAGATTCGAAGAAATTGTTCTAAATAGAAACAATTTTGAGAAAATCATCTTAAATAAAATGATTTTAAATTTTGAAGAAATTGCTCTAAACAGAAACAATTTAGAAAATCATCATAAATAGAAATGATTTTAAATTTTGAAAAAAATTGCTCTAAACACAAACAATTTAGAAAATCATCTTAAACAAAATGATTTTAAATTTTTGAAGAAATTATTCTAAACAGAAACAATTTTAGAAAATCATCCTAAACAGAAATGATTTTAAATTTTGGATAAATTGCTCTAAACAGAAACAATTTAGAAAATCATCTTAAATAAAATGATTTTAAACTTTGAATAAATTGTACTGATTTTGAGAAAACCATCCTAAACAGGAATGACTTTAAACTTTGAAGAAATTACTTTAAAAAGAAACACTTTTGAGAAAACCATCCTAAACAGGAATGATTTTAAACTTTGAATAAATTACTTTAAAAAGAAACGCTTTTGAGAAAACAATCCTAAACAGGAATGACTTTAAACTTTGAAAAAATTACTTTAAAAAGAAACACTTTTGAGAAAACAATCCTAAACAGGAATGACTTTAAACTTTGAAGAAATTACTTTAAAAAGAAACACTTTTGAGAAAACCATCCTAAACAGGAATGATTTTAAACTTTGAATGAATTGTAGAAATAATTCATGCTAAACAGAACTGAATCATGGATAATTACCTTAAGCTAGGAAAGACCTTAAAGGAGCTTTGGAGAGTTACCTGAGGAACTTCTTGTACGAGACTAACCTCACAATCTTGAACTGCGTTTAACCTGTAATCTTTGAACCATGATGCATAATGGATGTTCATGAAGAATGATGCTAGGATGATGCATTTTGCATGCTTATGCTTAAATGATAATGCTTTGTTACTTTGCCTCAAAGGTTTCAAGATAGCCTTCTGTTTTGGCCCAACTTATACTCTTTGAGCTCGAAATTGGAGAACATCCTTTCATCACACCTTTTCTGGCATCAACATGTCCCAGACCCTCTCTTCAAATCACTCTTGCTTGAACATCCTAGCTCAAGATGATTTTTGTTCATGTGTCATCACATTTCTGGAATCAACCATAAGTTATTGAACTCATTTTTAATCTTACATTTCTTTCTTTTTGTGTTGAAAGTGACATCCAATGTCCTGGCATTTATTTACCTATTTTCTTATCCCTTTATGATAAAGAAAAATCATGCAATTTATATTTAAAGGAAACACATGGATCTTTAAAATGTGCCAGACATGTCTATATATAACAGATAAACTTATAATAAGCTCATTACAAGTTTGTAACAAAGAGTTTATAACAAACAAATTTGTAGCAAAAAGAAGGAGAAAGGCACATGACCTCAATACGATGAATGCAGCAATAACAAAAGCTGGTCATCTTTCGTCCTGCCTTTGATTGACCCATTATTGCTAGAGTGACGCTTGACAAAGTCTGATGATTTCTGATTACTCAAATCCCCATGGCCAAACAAGATCTCTTATGCAAGTTAGGTACCCATTTGCCGAGCTTTTTCAAACTTCCTAAACCGCCTTTTCAGGTTTTCAGCTTATGAACCAACCTAATTGGATCTGAATTGCCCTTTCGGGTTTTCGCCTTAGACCCCTCCTTTTCTTCTCTTTTTCGGACTCAAGCGCCTTTTCAGGTTTTCAACTTGAGACGCTCTTTTCATTTTTTCATTTTTTATTCATTCATTTTTTATTTTTTCATCATTTTCATTCATTTCATTTTTTTTGTCATTTTTTCATTCATTTCTTTTTGATTCTTCAGGTGTAGTATTTCTTCACAGCATCGGCATTGATTGGATGTGGCAATTCATCCCCATCCATTTCTTGCAAGATTAGGGCACCTCCCGAGAATGCTTTCTTCACCACATAAGGACCATCCCGGTTTGGAGTCCACTTTCCTCGGGGATCATGTTGAGTATGTAGAATCTTTTTCAGCACCAATTCACCTTCTGCAAACTCGCGCGGATGTACCTTCTTATCATATGCACGCATCATTCTTTTATGATACAATTGACCATGGCAAAGTGCTTTGAGTCGCTTCTCTTCAATTAAATTCAACTAGTCAAATCTCTCATGCACCCAATCCGACTCTTCGAGCTTCAACTCTCTGTATATTCTCAAAGATGGGATTTCTACTTCAACTGGTACCACAGCTTCCATTCCATAGACAACAGAATATGGAGTTGCACCAGTTGATGTTCTTACAATAGTGCGATAAGCATGTAAAGCAAAAGGAAGTTTCTCATGCCAATCTTTGTAAGTCACTGTCATTTTCTGGACAATCTTCTTAATGTTTTTGTTTGCTGCTTCGACCGCTCCATTCATTTTTGGCCGATAAGGGGTTGAATTACTGTGCTTGATCCCGAATTGGGAGCACACTGTATCGATCATCTTGTTGTTTAAATTCTTAGCATTGTCAGTGATGATTCTTTTTGGTAGCCCATATCGACAAATGATCTCTTTCTTCACGAACTTGGTGACCACTGACTGTGTTACATTGGGATATGAAGCAGCTTCAACCCATTTGGTGAAGTAATCGATGGCTACTAAGATGAACTGATGCCCATTAGAAGCCTTCGGTGAGATTGCCCCGATTACATCTATGCCCCACATTGAGAAAGGCCAAGGGGAAGAGATGACATGCAATGGATTAGGTGGTATATGAATCTGATCAGCATAAATCTGACATTTATGGCATTTTCTGGCATGATTAATACAATCGGTCTCCGTAGTCAACTAGTAATATGCCAACCTCATAATCTGTTTAGCCATTCTATGTCCACTAGAATGAGTTCCATAGATTCCGCCGTGAACTTCTTCTAGAATCTTCTTTACTTCCTCTGACTCTACACATCTCAACATTACTTGATCCCTACTTCTCTTGTAAAGGACTTCACCATCTAAGAAGAAGTTTGCCGACATTTTTTGGATAACTTTCTTGTCATTCTCAATAGCACGATCTGGATACTTTTGAAATATGAGGTATTGGGCAATGTCATAAAACCAAGGTTTGCCATCATCCTCCTCCTCAACACTCATGCAATGTGCCTGATGAGTCTTCATGTCCAACTTGATTGCTTCGATTTCAGCTCCTTTATTGACTTTGAACATCGAGGCTAAAGTTGCCAATGCATCGGCCAACTGATTGTCTTTTCTAGGGAGATGATGAAAGCTGATTTCTTCAAATTGCTCAGTCAACTCCATGATGTACTTATGATAACGGACCAACTTTGAGTCTCATGTTTCCCATTCACCTCTCAGCTGATATATCACCAAAGCAGAATCGCCATACACTTCCAAAGCCTCGATCTTTCTCTCCATTGCCATCTGGATCCCCAAAATGCAACCTTCATATTCTGCCATATTGTTTGTGCAGTCGAAGTCAAGTTTTGCTATTGCTGGGTATTGATCTACGTTTGGGGATATTAGGACAGCTCCTACTCCATGCCCCAGTGCATTTGATGCCCCATCAAAATACATTCTCCATTTCCCTCCTTGCTCTAGCTTAGTATTGAATATCGACCTCAAATCCTCATCAAGAAACTCAAACTTCATGGGTTCATAGTCATCAACTGCTCTGTCAGCTAGAAATTAAGCAATGGCACTTCCTTTGATAGCTTTCTGGGAGATATAAACTATATCATATTCTGACAGTAGTATTTTGCCATTGAGCCGATCGTCCTGACAATGAAGGTTTCTCAAAGAGGAATCTGATCGAATCTAGCCTTGCTATCAACCATGTGGTATTATACAACATATACTGTCTTAACCTTTGAGCCGCCCATGCCAATGCACAACACATCTTTTCTATCTGAGAATACTTGGCCTCATACTCTGTGAACTTCTTACTGACATAGTAGATTGCTTGTTCTTTCTTGCCGGTTTCATCATGTTGCCCCAAAACACAGCCTATGGAGTGTTCCAACACTGTCAGATGCAAGATTTGAGGTTGATCAGGCACAGGAGGTACTAGCACTGGTGGGTTCGACAAATACTCCTTGACCTTATCAAAGGCTTTCTGACAATCTTGATTCCATTCTCCCGTATTGTTCTTCTTCAAAAGCATGAAAATCGAGTCACATTTTGCAATCAACTGGGAAATGAAGCGAGAGATATAGTTTAATCACCCAAAGAAACCTCTTACTTTCTTTTGAGTTCTCGGAGGTGGCAAATCCTGAATGGCTTTGATTTTATCTGGGTCTACCTCGATGCCCCTTTGACTAACAATAAGGCCCAATAGCTTCCCTGAAGTAACGCCGAAAGTACATTTGGCTGGATTCAACCTCAACCGATACTTGCGCAGCCTCTCAAACAACTTTCTCAGACTAGTCATATGCTCTTCTGGATTCCTACCTTTGGCAATCATATCATCCACATACACCTCGATCTCTTTATGCATCATATCATGAAAAAGGGTCACCATAGCTCTCTGATATGTTGCCCCGGCATTCTTGAGACCAAAGGACATCACGTTGTATTGGAACGTACCCCACATGGTGGTGAAAGCAGTCTTCTCCTTATCTTCTGAAGCCATTTTAATCTGGTTGTACCCCGAAAACCCATCCATGAAAGAAAATGTTGCATGTTTAGCTGTGTTGTCGACTAAAGTGTCAATATGGGGCAGTGGGAAATTGTCTTTCGGACTGGTTTTGTTGACATCTCGATAATCCACACACATTCAAACTTTGCCATCTTTCTTCGGGACTGAAACTACATTTGCGACCCACTCAGGATAAGTAGCTACTTCCAAAAATCCTGCGTCCAATTGCTTCTTCACTTCTTCTTTGATCTTTAATAACATGGCAGGCCTCATTCTCCTCAACTTTTGCTGTACTGGCTTGAATCCAGGCTTGATTGGCATTCTATGCACCACAATCTCAGTATCCAAACCTGGCATATCCTGGTAGGACCAAGCAAAGACATCAGCATATTCCTTGAGTAATACCACTAGTTCCTCTTTTTGTTCGAGTGTTAGGGAAGTGCCAATTTTAACTTCTCTCTTTTCCTCATCATCACTCAAATTGATCAATTCAGTGGCCTCTTTGTGGGTCAAGATCTCTTTATCTTCCTTTTCAATCAGTCTCATAAGATCAGGGGGAAGAGAGCAATCATCATCATCATCGTTGTCGAGGTCATCCACATTAACGAAACGATCAAAGTCGGGCTCAAAAAGACCATCTTTGTTGTCTTTACATTCATCGTTTGAAGTCCTGGGGTCAAAAGACAATAAAGGGGTATATATATATATATATATGCATTTAATCCATGAATAAAAGAAGAAATGAATATCAAGGATAAACATATAGAGGAAAACACAATGGTATAATTATGGTATGAAATATATACATGGTGTAGAGTTTAATAGTGTGAATATCAATATCATGGATGATGGAGCAAACAAGAAAATAAAACCCATAACATATGAAAGTCAACTGTCCACACTCTTGGGTAGAAGTGTAGGATAAAATGAGTTCTCAAAGCTTAATTACATGTTCAGATCTGACAGGTTCATCGACATCTCGAAAGACTCCCAATTATTCAAATCAGTCCCGGTGCCAATTGTTGAACCAATGTTCCACTGCTAGATTCCCCGTGCTCTAGCATGTTGATAGACAATCCCTTTAATAACTGTTCAAGCTCAACAACTAATCTTTTTGGGTTCATCGTTCCAGCAAAAACAAAACTATCTTTCAACGGTGGAATCTTCAGTTTCTTGGGTTCAAGTTCCCCTCCTCTCAATGCAGCCATACGCTTGCACTTCTTCTCTTCCCTTGCTTCGGACTTTTCTTTCCAAGAAGGCTTATATCCAAGTCGAAAAGTGGGCTCCGCCTTTGGTAAAACAATAGGCTCATGGATTCCTTGGCCATATTTTTCGAGTCCTTTTCCGGCTCGACAGCCTCTTCCGACAGTCATGTTGACTTGCATATTCAAGCAGCCAGAGAAATGTGGACTAGGTACCTCGGATCCTTCTCTTACCCATGTTACCTCGGCCACCTCAAATGACCTGAAAGAGCAATCCACTGCCTCTTCCACAGCTTCAATGTAAGGAGTGTTTGGGGGTTGCATTACCATGATATCCTCTTCTCCGGATACAGAAATTAACTTGTTTTCAACTCGGAACTTGATTTTCTGATGAAGGGAAGAAGGAACAGCACCGGCCATATGGATCCAAGGGCGACCCAAGAGACAGCTATAGGTTGGCGAAATATCCATAATCTGGAAAAGGATTTCAAATTCAACCGGCCCCACAATTATTGGAATAGTCATTTCCCCAACAACTTATCTCCGTGTGCCATCAAATGCTCTAACCACTAACTGACTAGCTTTCATTAAAGATTGGTCTATAGGCAATTTCATCAGTGTATGAAATGGCATCACATTCAAGGCGGATCCATTATCAATCAACATTTTGGCCACCATATGATCCTTGCACCGAACAGTGATGTGCAATGCCTTGTAATTGCCTCTTCCTCCGGAAGGGATCTCTTCATCAGTGAAATAGATGTAATCAGTCACTGCGATACCTCCGGCAATATGTTCCAAATTGGCCACGGTGATGTTTTTGGACACATAAGATTGGTTCAGGATTCGGAAGAGAGCATTACGATGTGCCTCGGAGTTCAAAAGCAGAGCTAGCAGAGAAATCTTAGCTGGCAACTGATTCAGTTGTTCTATGACACTGTACTCACTTTGTTTGATGAATTTCAAGAATTCACGAGCATCATTTTCATCTACCGTCTTGGTTACTTCTTTCTCAATTTCCTTCTCCGGCCCTCTAACAAATGGTGTAACAACTTCATCATTTTCCTCCATGCCCTTCTCTTTCTCTTTGTGTAAAGTGGCAGCTAGATTTCGGGCATAGCATCTCCCACTCCTAGTCATGCCTCCTATTCTAGAAATATTCACTGATTCAGATTCCTGGACATTGGCATTCATCTGTTGCACTGAACTCTCGTACCTTCAAGGTACTTCCTTATCACTCCGATAGGAGAATGGTGTTGGCACATTCAAATTTAGGCTTTGTTTCAGTACGGGGATATTCAATGTCGGCTTAGGGGCCATTGGAATTGACAGGCTTGGCTTTGGTGAGGTTACGGGAATGGCGAGGCTGGGCTTTTGAAGCACAGATAGTTTCAAACTTGGTTTATAATGGGAAGAATCTTCGTTTCCAGTATTCACCATACAGATGTCGGTACCTTTTTTTTTCTCCACATAAAACTCAATCAGTCCGACATCCATCATAGCTTGCAATTTTCCTCGGAATTCAGTGCAACACTGGATCTCATGACCTTCACACTTTAAAGGAGTAACCATTTAGGCCTTTATCAAAGCCTGATATACGACCTTCATTGGTGTGACAATCTCTTCAACCTTTCTCTTGACAGGAACTGCCCCATCATCAATCATATTCACAGTGTTTCCACCATGATTTAGGAGAGGATTTGTGCCCACACTTGGCGGTGTATCGAAAGTCAGACGACCTTCATTGATTATACCTTGTACCACTTCCTTCAACCGAATACAATTCTCAATACTATGCCCCTTAGCCCTCAAGTGATAGGCACATGTGGCGTTTTCATCAAACCACCTCGGATATGGAGGCTGTAAAGGGGTTGAGTATTGGACTGGTTCAATCATTTTGTTGCTCAAGAGTTTGGCATAAAGTTCGGTGTAGGTCATGGGAATAGGGGTGAATTGTTTCCTTTCTCTTGGTGGTTTTGGGTTCCAATTTTGAGTGTTTGGTCTGGGGGCAGTATAACTGGTATTGGATACTAGATATTGGTAAGTGTTTTGGGGTTGAGCATAGTTGGGAGGAGGATGTTGGTAGGTGTTTTGAGGTGGTGTGTAGTTGGTGGGACGGTATTGGGATTGATATTGGGATTGGTATGGTTGGTATTGTCGATATTGGGATTGGATTGGTCGGTATTGGTGTTGGGGGTATTGTTGGTATCCGCCATATCCGGCGGTGTTTACTTTGCCTTCTTTCTTCTTGAGATACTTCTTAGCTATACTAGACTCCCCTCCTTCCAATTTGCCAGTTTTGAGTGCATTCTCCACCATCTCTCCAACCAAAACCATATCGGTAAAGCTTTTAGTAGCACCAGCAAGCATGTGGCTGTAGTATGTAGCTTTCAAGGTATTAACAAACAACCTTGTGGTTTCTTTCATGGTCAAGGGGGGCTGAATCTGAGCTGCTATATCTCTCCATCTCTAAGCATATTAGGTGAAAGACTCAGAAGACTTCTTTTCCATATTTTGCAAAGTCAGTCTATCTGGCACCAAATCAGTCATGTGCTTATATTGATCAATGAAAGCCCGAGCTAGATCATTCCAAGAGTGAATGCCCCGCCTATCTAGCTTGTTGTACCACCGCATTGCAGACCCAGTAAGACTGTCTTGGAAATAGTGGATTAGCAGCTTATCATCTCTAGAGTATGCGGCCATCTTCCGACAATACATAGTAATGTGGTCTTTAGGGCATGTGGTCCCCTTGTACTTCTCGAATTCAGGCACTTTGAATTTTGGTGGGATCACCAATCCATCCACCAAGCTCAATTCATAGGCATCAGTAATGCCATAAGCATGAGTGCCCTCCATGCCTTGAGCCGCTCCTCTATCTGGCTCAATACCCTTTGGCTTTCGGCCCCACCGATCTCCCTTTCAAATTGTTCATCAGGCACAAACACAGGATTGTTTGGGGTGTGTCCAGGGGCAGGAGGCGGCATAGTGTAGGTGGGAGGGGGGAATTGGTTGAATTGTTGGGATTCCTCCGCTTGTGGTAAACATTGATGATGTAAAAGGGTACACACCGGGTGGAGGTGGTGGGAAGGTGAATGTGTTTGTGGTTGGTTGAGGAATTTGTGTTTGATTTTCTTGTAAATGTATGTTGAGGGTAAAAGGCGAGAGAGAGGCATTCGTGGGCTGAGCTGTGGGGAGTCCGTGTGGGAGTGTACTCTAAAAAGATTGCCCATTGGAATTGTTGCCTGAATTTGCCAAGTTTTGCTGTCTCATACTGGCCACCATTTCCGCCATCTGATCCAATCTTTTCTGTAGATCCTCATTTGTCTTCCTTAGCTATTCAATCTCGGCAGCTTGCTCTTCCATGACGATTCTAGATTGTAGTCTAGTGTTATATCTGTGCGTTGGAGGTGCTATCTTGAAACCTCTATTTAACCATAAGGACGAATCAAATTCCCTTACCATGAATATGAATGAAATGTATGTATGAATATGCTTGAATGATTATGTAATGTGGAAACCCATCCATAACAAGATTACTATAAAGATAATTAGCATTATGAAAATAGGAAAGTGAGTTTAACAACCCATAATAGAGTACCGCTCGAATCAAAACATAAGATGATAATATTTTAGGAACAAATCTATCACTATGCTTGTCTTCTGAACTGCTCCAATTGTGCCATCATTTCAGCATTTTGGTTTTCAGAAATAGTCAATCTGTTGGCAGTATCGTGAACTTGTTGCTCTAACTCATTATTTCTTCGCACTAACCACCCTACTATGCATTTCTGCTCCGCCAATTCTCTTTTCAGTTCAATCTTTGCTTTTTTCACTTCGCTCTTCTCCTCATGAACTCGAAAGCATTGTTTTTGGGCAATTCTCCAGCTTTGGGCATGTTCTTGATTGAAGATTTTTGTCCTTGCTGCCAACCGGCTCATTTTCATGGCCTCTTCTCTCCATTCTTTCACCTCCCCTTTCAGCTTGACATTGTTGGCACTCTCTCTTACCCAGTCTTGAACCCATCCTTGCATTTATATCTGGCTATTTCCAAGATGGTCTCGTAGTTGCCGATTCTGTATCTCCAACTGCTGACATTTCTGGGTCAATTCAACTAGCTGACCCCCTTTTCTGAACCTCTGATTCTCAATTTCCAGCCTTTCTAACTTGTCTTCTAGTGCCTCAACCAAAGGGTAATTAGGATCCAGAATTGGTGGAACTAAAATTTGTTTCGCCCGTTTACTATGCCACACAACGTATTCAGGAATTGCATTGTCAGTATGATTGCCACGATCCATCTTTTGGGCTTCTTTGTACAAGTTTGCCCAAAATTTGGCCTCATCAAATTCCTTTTCGGTGTCATGCTGGAAATCTAACAAATTGAGCCCAAAAGTGAGAGGGATAGACTGTTCTGACCCATATTGCCATCTTACTAGCAATGGGGAGTAACTGATGGTTCCCCAAACGCCTACAAGAGGGATTCACGGTATGCTTGCATCCAAATAAGGAGTATCTTTTGTCGTTGTCCACATTGCTCTCCATGTGATGTCTTGGTTCTTCAAATTCGTGAACCACTCGACCCATTCTACCACTGTTCTTGATTGGGATGGGCAAGGATGTGCATTATAAATGGCTATCGTCTCTTCACCTTTGTTATTGAAGACCATTCCTACGAACCTTTTGTATCCGAAATGGCTTCTAAACCATATTGTCAATAACAGTCCACAAGCCTCAAATTTACCACCAGCTTTTCTACATGCATTGAGAGATCAAATGGTTTTCGCCAAAATTGTCAAAGCCGGATCAGACTGATGCTTGATCTCCATAAAAAGAGTTGTTACTGACATATGCACATATCCCTCCCTTCTAGGAAATAGTACTAGGCCATAAATCAAAAGGGCTAGAACATCAATCCATCATGAAACTGGTTGAAAGGAAGTCGCCATCCATGTAGCCCCTTATTTCTTCGGTCTTCATCCCCAACAACTTCACTAGCTTCCTAGGATGATTCTCGGTTGGCCAAAATACTTTATCCGGCTTGCTCCTTACCATCAACAGATGTTGATATTCCTCCACTGTCGGCACCATATCATACTCTCCAGTAGAAGATTCATCATGTTTACCGAAAGTAAAGCACCTGTATGAGGGATCCCAAAATTACAAAGCCGCTTTTAGAAGCTCCTCCTCCACTTCCACATCTAATAGCAATGCTATATCTCCATACAACTGTTTGAATCGATCCTTATCACTGATGCCTTCCCATAACTGTTTCAGTCTTGTCAGATCATTTTGGACGAAACTACATCTGGCTCTTGCAGGTAACTGGGGTAGAGAACCCTTTGCTGATGCCTTCCTAGCTTTCTGCCTTAGCCAGTACAGAGCTTGTTTCAAAGTCGGATTGGCAGAATCAAAATTTTCAGACTCTCCCATCGAATCTATCTCCATGGGTACTTCCTCACTTTCTTTCACCATAACTAATTTTCTCTATAGTAAACCTATTATAGATGGGGATGGAATGCGAGAATGGGATGCAGAGATAAAGAAGAAAAAGAAATGGCAAAAAGGTAAAAGGAAATGTATCAGAATAAAATAATAATGTTAAGATGAATGATGCAAAGATGTTTGGCTCGCAACAATTTAACCATAAAAGATAATTAGTGATTTCATCCAAACAAGGCCGGGGGCCCAAATATTCGTTGACCTAAAGGTTGACCTTGTTCATCAGCCATGACTAATTTCCCTTTACAGTTCTCTTGCTGTGAATGATTCTACAATGGGATGCATGTCATGTGGTGATGGCAATAAAGAGCAATAATCATGGATATTTAAGGAAACAAGAAGATCATAAAGGCAAAGCATAAACATGTATGGATAAGGCGAGGAAGAAAACAGACAACATATATACAGACAAAGTGAGGAAAAGCACAGACAGATTATACAAACAGCATGCCATTATGGAAAAAATATATACGGATACAGTGGGGGAAAAATACAGGCAAACTATACAAACAACATACCACTATGGAATAAGCATATATATAAGATAAAGTGAAAGAAAAACAAACAGATTATGAATGAATATGTACAGATAAAGTGGGGAGGCATATCATCATGAAAATAAGTATACATACAAATAAAGTAGAACAAAACAGATAGATTATATCAATAACATATCATCATGAAATAAGCATACATACAAATAAAGTGAAAGAAAGTAGACAAATTACACAAATGGCATATCATCATGAAATAATCATACATACAGATAAGATGAAAGGAAAACAAACAGTTCATTCAAACAGCATATCATCATGAAAAAAAAATATATATATACAGATAAAGTGAAAGAAAACAGTCAAACAACATGCCATCATGAAATATATATACAGATAAAGTGAAAGGAACTGATAAAGGTAAGAAGCCGTTCCCCCTTTGTGCCCTAAGAAACCGAGTTTTCTCCAAACGGGTTTGGCTCTATCTAGGTTAGAATTTAGGTTTTTCTACATGTTGGGTTTAAAGCTCTAGACAAGGGTAACCATCGGACAAGATGGGGTGGAGGCAACCCCGTCGCCCCCTCCTAAATAAAGGTGAAGTTCGGACTCCTGAACTTTTATGTTATGAATTTGTGTTGGGTGTGAGGTAGGGACTTGTACCTTTACCAATTGCCTTTCGGTGAGGTAGCGAACATTCGGAGGAGCAGAAGCAAGAAGCAGAAAAAATTTCACTATTACATGTCAACACACGATCAGTACAATTCAAAGTATAAGATAAATAATTGTGGAAAAAAATAATATGATAAGAGATAAGCATACAAGATAAACCAGATAGGCATACATGGCATAAACAAGGAATTAAAACATGAAAAATACATACAAGTAACTAAAAGGGCAAAATGGTAAATACAAAAAGCATGCTAGAAAATTAAAGCATATAAACATGCATAGACTTAATAAATAAATAAATGAGGGAAGATTGAAGGACAAATAACAAGCAAGCAGGATATAAGTGTAATAGGCATTCATGGTATATACAAAGAATTAAAACATGCAAATACATACAAGTAATCAAAAGGGCAAAATGGTAAATACACAAAGCATGATAGAAATGAAGGCATACAAACATACATACAAAATAAAATAAATGTGATGTATATGCAATATGCAATTTTGATAACCTGATTTTGATAACCTTCCTTTTTTTCTCATTTTTTTTGAAAAAATTTTGAAACAATTATTGGAAAAATTTTCTATTGAAAATGAATCAATGCAATGCATGAAATGAAATTTTAAAACATTTTAATATCAAATCCAAGTAAAATAAGACTTAAAAAAGAAGTGGCTTGACTCTCTAAAAAAAATCCCCAGTGGAGTCGTCAAGCTGTCGAGACGTTTTACCGCTCCGACGTTAAATGATATGGCGTAAGAAAAATGTTTGGGACTAAACAATCTAAAAACAAATGGAGTCGCCACTAACCTTTTATTTGAATAGGTGTGGTTAGTCACCTACTTGTTTAACCCAACGTAAATCTAGAAAGGTTATGTCAAGCTAAAGAATGAAACTGGTCTACAAAAAAGATTTTAGGTTCGAGAGTCGGTTACGCTCGGGGAAGGATTAGCACCCCCGAGACGCCCGAAAATCGGTACCACAAAAGTCTTGAAATATTTTACTTGGAAAATAATAATAAAATGTTTTAAAATTCATTTTTCAGAAAAATACAATTTCAAATGTCGGAATAAGTATTCCTTTTAAAGTGGGATAAACTTCTCATTATAAAAGTTAAATCCGAAATTTAAAAACTTAATGTCGGAATGAACATTCCTTTTAATGTGAAAATCCATAGCCCAATTTTGAATTTGAAGAAATTTCCTACTTAGAATGGAGATTCAATTTCTAAATAGGAATAAATATCCTTCAAAAATCAAAGTCAAATTTAAAAATGAGGTTAAATATCCTTTTATGAAAAACAAATGTTCAATTTTAATTTTAGAAAGTCTCAATTATGAGAATGTTAATTGAAACTTTCTAGAAAACATTTTATAAAAAGGTTGGGATAAATACCCTCAAATTCTTGTTTTAAAATTCACGTTAAGATACTTTAATTATGATTAGTTAAATTAAAATCTCTTAGAAATATTTAATTTAAAAAAATGTCGGAATAAATATTCCTTTTAATTTGATGAAGGGAATAATTTGACAAAAATTTAGTTTACTAGGAAAACTTTAGTAGATTTAATAAATTAAGACCTTTAAAAAAAAACCCCTTTTTTTAAAAAAAGATGAATGTCTTTCTTTTTATCGTATAAAACTAAATTTGAAAAAGAATTTTAAAGATTTAAAGAATAAACATTCTTTCTATTGAAGCTAAAAATGCCTTTTAATAAAAATGAAGTTTACTTGAAATGTCCTAATTAATTAAACATACTAAAATCCTCCCAAAAAGGTATTTTTTTTGGAAAAAACTAAAGAAAAGGAAAAAGAAAATAAATAATCCCATCTATTGAAAAAGAATAAATAAAAATAAAAATAAAATTTTTGAAAGTGGTTTTTTAATAAAATTTGGATTAATTTGAGAGGCCTTAACTATAATTGGGAAATTAAGATCTCTCAAAAAACTTTTAAAATATATTTTGAAATTAATGTTGGAATAAACATTCCTTTTAATTTAATTGGGCCTCTTAAACAAGAGATTTTCTTAAAATAAAATGAAAATGAAACATAAAAGTAAAAAGGGTTTTAGAATAAACATTCCTTTTATAAGAGAAGGTAATAATAAAATTTTTTGAGTTCATTTGCCAATTTTTTTTAAAAAATAAAGAAATCATAAACATGATGTATGCTTTTTATGAAAATTGAATGAAAAATATATTTTATATTTTTGAAAGGATGAGAAATCCCCTCGGGCCGGATCGGACTCCCGATTAGACACCGAAAAAACTTCTTATCGGAGAAAACCTTTGGAAACCTCAGACTCCCGAGGCACCCTCCGGTCACCCCATGCATATGAATTTTTGAAAATCAATGTTCTAAATCTAATTATGCATGAATGGGACAAGAAAATATAGGTTAGTATACATAAACACAATTAATTATATAACATAACATGATAAACGGATTAGACATAGAAACTCAAAATTAATTTTGCAAGCATGGTAACTAATTTAACACATATAAATAAGCTTAATTTGAACAAACATATTTACAAGGTCAAAGATATGACTTTATACGAAATTCGATTCATAATTAATCAAACATATATGTAAGGGTAAAAAGGTAATTTCACATTAGTCAAAATTAAATTAAAAAAAATAAAAAAAATTGAACCAAATAGGCATTTACAAATCTAAAAATATAATTTTTACCTAAAAATATAATTCTTATAACCAAGATTTATTTATTATTTAAATAAATGAATAAATTCAAAAATTTAATTTTCATTAACCTAGGTTCTATTTTTAATTAAGCAAGAATATTTACAAACATAAAAATGTGACCCTTTTAGCCTAGGTTCTATTCTTAATCTTTAATTAAATGATCGAATTCACAAATTTAAAGGTACAAGTTTTATGGCCAAGATTTGATTTTTAAACTAAATAAACATATAAAATGTATTAATCAAACTTAAAAACAACTAATATGAATACAAGATAAAGAAAGACAGCAACTTTTTCATATAATCAAACAAATAATCGAAAAGTTAATAACTTTACGAAATAAACAAACAAATAACCAAAGTTAAACCCATAACAGCATGCATAAACTCGAAAAGGCATAACCTTTAATAGGTTTAAGCTATGTTTTATACTAATCAAGTGGTTTAATATGCTTTAGAACTTCATAAATTACAAGCATTATCATAAAAACAAACAGTTAACATTTTTAAAGACAAGTGAGCTATAAACAGACCATAAGATTTGAGTTTACAATTAAAAGAGAAATGTGAGAGGCTATATAACATTGAATATACAACAAATTTAAACAAATTTGAATGAACTCATATAAACAGAGACAATCCAACCAGCACACATATTCATGAAAGAAACAAAGCTTCCATCGCTAAAAAAAAAACTTTGGACAGAAATAATACATATCAGACCGGCAAACAATCAAGCAAATGAACAGGAGTAAAATTTGATCCTTTTCTACACAAACGGGTAACAATCAAACAGAAACATACTAGCCAAAACCGAAAGGTAGCTGCTTTTCCTTCAAAAGAAAGGATTCTTCCTTAAAAATGATAACTTTGTTTACAAAATAACCCAAAAATGTTTTTTTTTTACTTCTTCCTAAAAACAAACTGATTTTTTCAAAGAGGGTTGCCTTTGATCATGGAGAAAGGAGTGGATCAAGTTTGAAAATCAAACAACCTTTCTCCCTTTGTTCTCTAGACAACTTCCTCGGACTGGAAAAAGAAAAAGGAAATGAAAAAGATATTCTTCAGCAAAGAAAAGAAGAGAAAATCGAGAAGAAAGGTTCGATATTCCCTTTTCTTTTTCAACTTCAAAGAAGAAAAAACCAGAGCTGTTTCCCCTGGTTTCAGAAAGCCAAAAAAAAGGAAAAAGAAGCCGATGCCCGCTCTTACTAAAAAAATGGTCTTTTATACTCTCCATTTCTTCCCTTCCATCCGACGGCTGCTTTTCTTCTTTTTATTTTAATCTGATGGCTATTAATTTTTTGGCCATGCTCTTCCTTTCTTGTCCTTATTCTTTCATTGCCTATTGGCTATTTTCACTATTGATTTTGAACTTTTTGTCTTTGTAGAAGCATCTGAGAGGTGCAGCTGGCGTTGTGGGTTGCATTAACAGCATCCGAGAGGTGTAGCTGGCGTTGTGGGTTACATTGGCAGCATCCGTGACATGCAGCTGGCGTTATGGGTTGCATTGACGTGGTCACATGTTGGCTCCAAATGCGCGTTGTAACAGGCGATCCTGCTATCTTCTCCCCTGTCTTCCTTAGGTTGGTTCCAGAAGAAGATCGGTGAAGCTCCTCCATGATAGGGTTCTCGGGGTTGATTTCCATGGCCTTCTCCTTTTTCTTCTTTCCACTAACATTGCCAAGGTTGCTGGGGTTGCTGCTGATACTCATCTACCTTTGGCAAGGCGCATGGCATAGGGTTGCTGCTGCCGTTTAAGACTACAACTCCCAAAAGAGCCTCAACTTGCTTTTGAACTCAAGCAAGAAGACGTGTGAAATGGCTAGCCCTTCAACAAATAAAAAGCACCTCAAGAATTGGCCCAACGAAATCCGTCAAGTTCACAGGGAATGGTTGCACCAGCTTTCTTGTTCCCACATTCGGTGAAGCTAGCACAAGCCAAGCTACGGTCTACGGAGAGACAAACCCGAACGGTTTCGATGATCGATGGCTTGCATAGGGGCGTGGCCTTTTATTTTTGTTCTGCATGGCCGTCGAATATGGCTGCGATCGACGAGGGAGCTTGAGAGAGACACCACGAAATGAGGAAAGAAGTTCGCAGGGTCGTTTGGCTTTGGATAGTGGGATTAGCTAGCGCTGGGGTTGGGGTTAAAATATTCAACTTCTCGGGTGTTTAAAGTCTGCTCTGTTGGAGAAGAAGGTGCTGCTAGAAAAGTAGGCAGCAAATGTGAGCAGTAGGAAAGATAATAAGAAAGGGTGCAGAGACAAATTGTTTCTTTGTAGCTTTGTGTAGTTACTGAGCAGTGTAGAGAGGACGAATGCGATGGTGGTTGGAGCTGCATGAAGTAGTGGCTTGCATGGGAGAAGGTCGTGTGGCTGTTTTATTATTGCTGTGGCAGCTGTGGAGCGGTGGCGTGGCTCTTGGAGAGAGCGGCCTAGAACAGTGGCTCGCATGGGAGAAGGGTCGTGTGATTGCTTTGTTGCTACTGTGGCAGTTGTGGACTCGAGCTGTTGTTGCTATAGTGGCTGCTGCCGTGGCTGTCGCTGCCGTTGCTCAGGCGGAGCATAATGGCGATGGTGGCTGGAACTGCATGGAGGCGTGACTTTTTCTTTTGTTTTGTATGGCTATTAACTCTCTCGATGGAGTGTGGTATGGTTGCTGCTGCTGATGTTCATGTTGTAGATGCACGGTGGTTGTTGTTGATGGAGCTTGTGGGGTTAGGAGCAGCTTTAAGAGAAATGCTCTTGGCTTCGAAGAGAGAGGTAGGCGTGGGAGGAGACGGGGGAGTTGGGAGTAGCCATTGGAGAAGTTGCAGGGGTTGGAGATGGAGAAGTTGAAGTTGATGGTGGAGCAGCGGTTGGGGAAGTGGTGGAAGCCATTGTTGGAGCGGCCTTGGGTGCCGGAGTTGGAGAGGAAGAGGGCGGTGACTTGGTTGGGGCGGAGCTGGGACCTTGGCCGAGACCACTGCTGGCTATGAGTGTCAAGAGAATGAAGCAAGCAAACGATTTGGCCATTGTTAATATAGAGTCGGGATGAGATAAGCAAAGGAGAGAAAAAACCAAAGAGCTTGAAAAGAGAAACGGCAGTAGCGTAGCGGGGGAAGTGATGGTAGAGGCGATAGTCTTGAGGAGGAGAAGAATGGTGGAGAGAGAACGGAAGCGATGGTGGTTGGAGCGTGGAGGTGCCGTGACTGGTTGCTTGTTGCTGCAACCGTTGTTGGCTGCTGTGGTAGCTGTGAAGAGAGGGTAGGATTCGATAAAGGAGAGTCCAGATTAGGTGAAGCGGCAGCTGATGAAGAGCTATGGTAGTGGACCGATGACAAATCCCCTATACTGGCCATTTTTTGATTATCGAACCGTCCGTCAATCGAACGCCGAACAACTTCACTCCTCCGCCGTCAGCTCAGCCATTTCCGTCTGCACCACCGCCAGCGGGACACGTGCGGGAGTTGTGGCCGTTGTGGCTGCAATGCGAGCATCGCCGAGTCATGACTCACCCGAGCCAAAAATGAGGAAAGGGTTGCATGGCTTGTATGGGAGCATGGCCTTTTCTTTTGTTTGCATGGTAGTGGTCCCCTTTTTACTTTGCTTTTGATACATATATATATATATATGTATATATATGTACACATCTATATGTATATAAATATAAATATAAATATAAATATATCCATATATATATAAACATATATATATACATACTTATAAATATACATATACTTATAAATATACAGATGTAAATATATATATATTTTGCATCATAACCGAGTTGACTCGGTTAGCCCTTGACTCGCAAGGAAGTTGAGTTGACTCGATCTTAGTTCCTCGGTCTCGGATCAAAATTTCTTGCAAGATAATAAAAATGAGCTAAAGGAGACAGCAAATAAAAATTTATTGGTGACCAATTAATTAATTAATCAATCAATTAATTAATCGATTAATTAATTAACTAAGGTTAAAAAATAAGTGTCTACACTCCGTTTTCATGCATTTCTGTGCACCGAGTGAGAGTAAATTGGAGATTTAGTCAATTTAGGCTAAATCTCGATTTTAGGGGAATTGGACAGGTGTTTCTCGTTTCTGCCTCGGCGGATTCGTCATGGATGCCATGAGGATCGCCTGTCTAAGTTTGTACGTCGAAAGGAGGAAAAACGGGTGCGAAAACCGGGAGAGAGACCGGCCGAGAAATAGGCCGATCAAGTCCCTATTTAGATATTTATATATTATATTATTATATCTTAGATATTTATATATTATATCATTATAATATATAAATATCTAGTAGAAGGGCTTTTTTAGCCCAATTTCGCGTAGAACTTGGCCCAACCTGTGTGGGGCCTAGCTCAGTTGGGTGTGGGGCCCAAGGGCCCCGGGGGCATTTTGGTAATTTTTCATCTAGAGTCCAATTTTAGCCCCGAAACCTCCCGAACACTTTTCTAAGCCCCAAATCACATTGAAGTCCAGTCTTAGGTCATGTTAGAGCCTCATAGGTGCATTCATAGTTTAATTATGAATGCTAACGTATTTCCGTGTACTAGGGCTCCGGATGAATCGAATGTAGCGATGCTCCGGAGGTTGAGCTACATGGAGCACTTGGGAGTATATGAATCTCCCAATACTGTGAGTGGCCTTGTTTTCAGTGCTTAGCCACTAGGGGCAAACGCTTTTAAGTGTTTTAAAAATATAAATACAAATTGTTTTAAAAGGTTTTACAACTATTTTGGGATAAGGGTAATCCACGGCTCACACTTTTTATTTTGTGATACACCCATTTAGAGGGTGGGATGATTTTAAAAATGTAAAAGCTTGAGGGTGTGTTTAATGTTTTAGACATATATGTTTTGTATGCATATATGTATATTTATATATGATAAATATATGAATGGGATGCGAGATGAGTAATTGAATGGCTCCTCGGGCTCTAATATATGTGGAAGCGTGGACCGAGTTGGAGAAGCATGCTTGATTCTCAGCCGTGGACCGCCTATCAAGGGGCACGGTGAGACGAGACCCTGGGAGAGGCGTGTAAGGAAGCTCGCCAGGGCTCCAGAGCTGTGTTCCACCACAACAATGGGCACCACCGAGGGAACGGGCTAGAGAAAGAAAAATTGTGAAAGTGTGTTTAAAGAGAAAAGAGATAGCCCTCGATGCAGTAAGACATACGACTGACCAGTCGTGCCTTCTGTGTATTTGATGCCAGCCCGTTTAGTATATATTAATTTTAAAGGTTTTAAATCAAATTCTTCTAGTGAAAACAAAGTTATTTATTTTATTTTTATTTTGTTATATTTTAGATTATCCATGTTTCCCTAACCTCGATAGAGATTCATTGAACCTCTGTCACTCACCTGTATCCAATGTGGATGGATTCAGATCCACGTACAAGGTCAGTAAATAGATTGGCGGCTTACTAGGAGATGTCAATGGCTTAGGCTTAGCAGTTTTCCGTTGCATAAGTATTCTTTTAAATTATTCTACTGGTGTTGCTTATAAATTAAATATTTTATTAAATGAGTTTCTAATTAAAATTTTAGTTTTGTTCTGCAGCGATGATATCTATTTCAAGCCTTGCGGTGCCTCAGATGCGTGGCTGTAGACACGTACTTCGAGGTAGCACGACGGTTGCCATGTGGCCTACCCGAGCGGGTCGGGGTGTGACAGAATGTTCTATACACTTTAATATTTAGCCATGAACGAATAAATATTGCACAAGTTCTAATCTAACCGATGTGCATGCAATGTAAGACTAACTACTAAATTTTTTGATTTCTCTTTTCTCTTTAACTAGCTTACTTCTATATATATATATATATATATATTCATCAATTTCCATTCCACTCACAAGGAACCAATACCAATTATACCTTGAAAATTTCGGTCAATGTCCCCAAATTTCATCAAATCGATATTTGTTCATCTCCAAAATTTCTATTTCCACATTTATACCTGAAGTACTCCAAGAATACAATTAAACTAATTAAATTTTTACAAAATTGAAATCTTGCATTTTTCTCTTGGAAATTTCAGCTTAATCTATCACGCTCTGGGTCGGCCACATGGTATCCGTTGTGTTACCTCGAAGTACGTATCTACAGCCACGCATTCGAGGCACCGTAAGGCATGAATTGAGTATCTTCGCTGCAAAATGAACTAAAATTTTAATTAGAAATCATTTACTAAAATAACTAAATTTAAAAGATGTACCAGTGGATTAATTTAAAGGAATACCTACACAGTGGAAACTACTACACCTAAGCCACCGATGCCTCCTAGTGAGCCTCTGATCTATCTGCTGACCTTGTACGCGGATCTGCATCCATCCACATTGGATATAGGTGAGTGACAGAGGTTCAATGAATCTCCATTAGGGGTTAGGGCAAACAGGGGTAATCCCAAACATAATAATAAATAAATAAATAAATTTTGTTTTCAAAACCTCTTTTCAAATTCTCCAAGTGAGAATTTGATTTTTTTTAAATCATTAAAATAAATAAATAAATAAATAAAATGGGCTGGCCTTAAATATACTGAAGGCACGATTGGTAGGTCGTATGCCTCACTGCACCGAGGGCTATGACTTTTCTTTTTAAAACATTTTCTCTTTTTTTCTTTCTTTAGCCTGTTCCCTCGGTGGTGCCAGACGCTGTGGTGGAACACAGCTACATCGAGCCCTGATGAACTTCCCCACACACCTCTCCCAGGTTCTCCACTCACCATGCCCCTCAAAAGGCGGTCCACGGCTACTTCTATGCATGCCTCTCAACTCGGTCCATGCTCCCTCAAATCAAAGCCCGAGGAACCACTCTCAGTCGCTCATCTCGCGTCCCATCCATAACAATATCATATATATATGTATAAATCATATATATTTAAAACATATAAACACACACACATAAATCTTTATACTTTCTTTAAAATCATCCCACTCTCTACGTGGGTATATCACCAAGCAGGTGTGTGTGCTCGTGGATTCCTCGTATCCCAAAACCTTTACAAAACATTTATGTTTTTAAAATCATTTTAAAACCTCTGGCCCAAGTGGGTAAGCAAAGAAATCTTAGCCACTCACAGTGTTGGGAGATTCATATACTCCGTGATCCACGTAGACAAGCCTTCTGACCATCATCGCACTCGATCATCCGAAACCCTAATCACACGGAAGTACGTGTCAGCATTCGTAATCAAACTATAAATGCACCTATGAGGCTCTAGCATGACCTAATAGGATGTTTGGAAGTGTTTCGGGACTTACAAAAGTGTCCGGGAGGTTTTAGGGTAAAATCGAACACTTGAAGAAAAATTACCAAAATGCCCCTAGGGCCAAGGGCAGGCCCCACATGAACAGGGTCACTCACGCGCGAGACTTGGCCTGCAAGTAGCTTTTACGAGGGACACGACCAAATCCCGCGTAGGACTTGGTCAAGCCGAGGTCACTCCCGTGCGAGAGAGACTCGGCTCCCACGCGGGAGACAAGTCAAAAGGCTTGGGATCCAAGCCTTTTGCTCTGTTTTTCGTGTTGTTCGATCGCCAATCATTCGACGGACTTATTCAGGTGATCCTCGCAATGCCCATGACATGTTTACTGAAAGAAAACTCGAAATCATCGACTCAAAGTTCTTATATGTCAAATCTAAGCTTAAAATTCAACAAAGGCGCTAACCTAACTTTGAGCCCGAGATCTCTCCTAGACCGATGCATGGAAATCGTGAAAAATTAATAAAACGTAGATTAAGGTGAGTAGAATAACATACCAAGATCTCACCTTGATCCGTAGGTCGGATTGTCCGGATCTGCCAAGAGTCCAAAATTGCCCCGAGAGAGGAAATGAGGGAGAAGAGAAATGAGAGGAGGAGAGCTCAACTCCCCCTATTTATAGGTAAGCCCGACACCGGGCCTACTCGAATCCCAGGACAGACTTAATTCCCCCTTTTTCCACTTCTCATAATCTCGATCCTTGGCCTAATCCACTGATCGATTCACCAATGGATATCAAATCCATTGGTCATGGACTTTAAAATGTGCCATTTATGCTTCCATGCATGGTCACCTGTTTCATCTTCCAACTCCGTCTTATTCTATTTTCCACTTCTCTTCTTCATCTTAACACATCCGGACCGACGTATTCTCAAGTTAATACATCGTCTTATTCTATTCCGATTGCACGAAAAAGTTGAATTAGGTCCGGGTGTGTCATAATCATTCTATATTGTACCTTAATCATTTGACACCTTCCAAGATCAATTTCTAGCAAATTCAAACCTCCCATATTACTCTAATTCAACCTGTAAACTTCTCTTGGCATATAAATTTCATGAATCTAAAATCCATAACATTGCAATTCCTTTCTTCTTTAAGTTCATATACATAATTCACATTTCGTGCGAAATTGACCTAATATCCATGATGAGCATGCCAAAATCTACAACATAATTCAAAATTAAGCATGCTTACCTTATAGTTTGTCCAACTTCAACATAAACCCTAATCTTTTCTCTCCAAATTACTTCCAACCAAGCTTAAATTCTTCAAATCGATAGAGCGCTATTGATGGGCTTGTCAAAAGCTTCAATTTGAGTATAAACTTGTAGGGGTTTTGGGGATTAAACATAAAAAAATCAAGGTAAGAAGAAATTTTCGTGTAAATGAAGAAATTGGAAGTTTAGAGAAAATTTTGAAATTTTGCCTTTTTCTTTCTTACATAAAATGGCCCGCCACCACCTATTTATATGGCCACTAGTCATGTGCAAAAAAAATCTTATGAAAAAATGATGATTTTGCCCCCACGGACAATTTTGCCTGTAAAAATTTTAAAAATTCCATTTATGTCCTTAGTCAGTCCCAAACCTTTTACAGCGTCCCAAATTATTTTTCAACCATTGTTGACCTATTTTACGCATCACAGAATTTTCAAACTCCTTACTATTTGTAAGTTATGTGACTTCGAATTTCTTCTTCATTTTTCATCAAATTTTCTAACTATCCAACTAACTCTAAGATATTCTCCGCATTTAACATTAGATAACGTATGGCATGGTTTGATAAAAATTAAATTTGCGAAGCAGATATTGCATAAAGAGCTTAGAGAAGTGCATTCTATTGTGTTGGAATGCACTTGAACGTTCTTCGAGGGTAAAATGGTAATTATACATTAAATTTTTACGCAGCAACTAAGCAGTTTTCAAGTTTCAACAGTATATAACAGTAGGAAACCCTCTAGTATTGTAGGGAAAGTGATTATCAATGAAGAAAACTTTAATTTTAAAATTTTCAATTATTTATGAAAATGCCATTAGAATTGTGACTTTTTTGTTCTGCAATATTTTCACTAGCTTGTGATATTCAGAAAAATACTGCAATAGCTTCGAAAAGTCTTTGACTCACTGAAAAATTTTTCTACGTTGCTTGTAAAAGCCAAGTAACTCTAGAAGGGTGGTACATAAATTTTTTGAAAAATAGTGTAAAAGGTGGACTTTTGCCTCTAGGGTCAAAACATGTTCTAATGGAGGAAAAGTTTAATTCGTCAATATGAGAAAAATTTTACTAGGTGGAAATTGTTTTTATTTCTATTAAGAACATGTTCACACATGAAAATTCTATGACACTAGACTATGGCTCCAAACCCAGCTAACTAGAGGTTCAGTGTCACATCATACCTCGCCTTATGATGGGCATTACGATGGTTTAGTACAGTTATGACAGTAGCTACCAGTCAAATAGTGGAAAGCTTCTTTGTGAAGTATTGTTGGGAGAAACTATAAAACTAATGAGATGAAGATAGTGAACGAAGGATTGAAAATTGAAAGCTCATTGAATCAATGTTCATGAAGATGAAAACAAGTCAATAAAAGATGAAAGTGGCTCAAGAACGGCAAAAAAGGGTTATGTCGGTAATGGAAGAAAATCTTTATAACTTGAAATTGGTATCATGGCACTTCAAAAGTTTCTCCTTGAAAAGAAGCCATGAGATTTCAAGCTCAAGGAAAGCTCAATCCTCGATTTATGGAGCCATTCAAGGTCTTTGGAAAAGCGGTAAGGTGGCATATGGGGTGCAATTGCCATCGGAATTGGAAAAAATCCAATTGAGCTGGTTGCAATACTCTAAAAGGAAAACCAAGAGTTTGTGCAACAAAGCTGTGCTGATTGTGAAGGTGTTACAAAGAAATAACAAGGTCAAAGTGATGACATGAAAACTAGAAGAAGCAATGAAGAGGCTATACCGTAATTTGTTTGGAATGTGGAGGAGCAAGTTTCGAGGATGAAACTTTTGTAAGGGGGTTGGTACTTGTAGTACCAAAAATTTTGGTTACCAATTTAAACATTTGTTTGGCTTAAAAATTTGAAGTGATTGAAGTTGATCTTTAATCGAAGTCCTGATATATTGTGGTGTAATGAATTGACTTGGAGAATTATGATTATGGAAATTCAAATCTATGGAACCTTTAAGTTGATTATAAATCCTTTTGGAGTCACTTGGACATACATGTTAAAGTTATAAGTTAGTGGATATGAATTACGGAGTTATTAAGAAAAATTCCTAATTTTAGTTTGGAGCCATAAAAGAATGATTATTAAATTATTGAGAAATTGAAGATTAAGTTTGATCATTACGTAAGTGACCTTGGCAGTTGTTTGGTACTAATGAAAATTAAGGTTAAATGAAGAAAGATGATCTAATATGAAATTATGATTTGATGATGGAAAATGAGTTAATGGAAATATTAAGTTGATTCGTGAATTAATTTGGAGTCACAAGGTTTATTACTTTTGTGAATTGAAGTTTTAATGGAAATAAAGACTTAAGTGAAATCGGGAGTTGTTTGGAATTAAGAAAATTATGGTAAATTGGAGAAAATGGCTAGATTGAAGATATATGTGCTTTGGGGCACAAAGTGAACATTTGAAGGGATAAATGAAGGACAAAATTGGGAACTTAAGGGAAGAAGGTTGAAAAAGAGGGCTTCTCCCTCATTTTTCGTCATCTTCTTCTTTCTCATTTTCTTTTAAGTGAAGAACAAAGTAAACCCTAGACCTACCCAAAGGATAACCCCATTGAATCCTTATCAAATTTTCATGGAAGTCATGGATTTAAGTTATCAAAATCATCTTTGAAGCTTGGAATTTCATGGGTTAAGCATTAGAAGGAGGAACAACCAAGTTAGTGGTGCTTTGACAAAAATTGAACTCTAAGGAGCGAAGGATTTTGTGGCAAATCCAACAAGAGTTGGAATCCAACTTTGAGATATGTTATTCTACCCAATTTTAACTTCAAAATGCCCTTGGAATTATGTTGATTGGATTTGAAATGAAAAAGATATGTATTTAGAAGTTAAAGAGTGAAAATGGGTTGTTAAGTGCATTTTGGATTGAATTTGAGTTAGATTAATGTCGTTGATGCATCAAGTGATATGTTTTGATAATGTTTTGGTGTAAATTTGATGATGGATTAAGTTGGAATGGAGTTGGAACTTTTGGTGGTGTTCGTGGCTAGGTAGCACTGTGTAATCTTATGGCCGGCTGTTGACCATAAACTAGGAGGGGGAAGGGCCCCTACTTGAAGTTAGTTGGCCACAGCCCTTTTTCTATCCGAACCCCACCTGAAAATAAGGAGATTCCCCTATGTTTTCCCCGTTTCACTCCAATTCAATTTTTGACTTTTTCAGATATCCAAAAAACTTAATTAAGCATGTGTAAAAGACCATTTGAGGTCGATAAACCTCTCAAATAGATCATGAATTGATAATTGTCATTTATACCATAATTTGGCCAAAATCATAGAAGTATTGATCTCAAAGTGGCCCAATGGAGCACGTTGCCAATCAGGTAGCACATTTTGAACGTAAAAGCATAGAGATACATAGCATATAACTTTATAATGTTATCTTGAGTTTGTTAAGTGTCTTAATAACTTACCATATAGGAGGTGACATCGCGATACATGGCAAGATGCAAACATGCGGACTTATGGGAATGTTTACCCTTCCAAAGTTGTGAGTGAATAGTAACTCGATATTTTGATGATATAAAAATGCCTTAATTTTCTAATAATGTGTTTGAAATGATATGAAAACCTTGTTTTGAGTGTGGATATTTGTTGATGATTTACCAAGCATGTTTCTTGATGAATGACCCATATTTTTACATTATGCCTAGTTGATTGCACATGATGTGCTACATTTGGATTTGGTGTTGGGCTTGGCCCTCTTGACTTGCTTGATAGCATGATTTTATATTTATAATCTTGAAACATATGTGTATGGTTTCATGAGATGGTGAGACAATGCAAGTAAGGCCCACTATATGTTTGTACGGACGAGTCCTATGCACTTAAAGCTACATTTTATTTTAATTCCAACGGGAGTAACGTATGGTCTCGGGTTTTTCTTCTCTTTTCTCTCGACTCCCATCTAGGCATGTAAATTTTCTTCAAAGGCTTTTATTTTGTGAATTTTATTCATGCAAATTCATGCATGTTAATATAGTTTGTAGTTCTAAAACCCTAGGATATTTTAATTAGTAAGACTGGGATACAAGTTAGTAAATTATAATCTTAGTTGCTTATTTGAAATTAGAAATAATTAATTTAATGACAAATTTCCTAAATAAGGCCAATATTTAGATAGGTGAATTTATGTAGTAAAGTATTATCCTAGAGAAAGTATGGGGTTTTACTAAAGGACACTAACATATTATTTTAAAAATAATAATTTGATAAGATTAGAAAGAAATGTGAATCAAGAAAATGATAGAAAGAAATTTAGTTTAATAATTATAAAGTAAACCTAGTTTATGTTATAATGTAGTCATCTTGGACAATTAGGTTATAAAGATTTAATTGAATGCCATTCAGAGCTTATACAAGGTATAAATGTAGTGACAAATTTAGATGGATAATTAGTTTAATCATGGGAACCTCATGAAGAAAAATGGTAATTGCAAGTCTATGGAAATTCAAGCATTGTGCTTCAAACCCTAATGTAAGCATATAAGTTTAGTTCCCTTGTAGTTATTGTACATTAATAACATGCTTGACCCTTGAAACCAAAATGGCCTGATTTCTCACCTAAAAAGGGGCTTGGCCCAATTTCTCATTTCCTAAGGGGCAAAATTGTCTAAATATTTCATTAGGCGCAATTACGTCGAATTAAGACCACAAGCAAGTTTCATTAGGCAAAACGAACTTACTCGCACTCTAACTTTATTCACTTAGGCTTTAGAATTCAAATTCACCTTTTTGAACTCAAGTTAGTAGTTCGCAAGACATGCATTCTTCCACATCCATCCAATGCTCACTCTCATCATCACATATTAATTCGTTGTTTGAATATAAATACTTAGGTGCTGAGTTTTCTTCCAAAAACAATGAGCGTGTGGAATAGTTAGAGTGTACACCCTCCCCAAACTAGTAAGTGAAACTTTATTAGACCTAGAGTCATGTTTAAATGAATTAAAATGCTTCGGTACTTGAAATGGTTTCATATTGCTAAAAAGCATTTGATTTTCTTGAGCTTAAACTTGATTTATGATACATGATCGATTCTTATAAACATTGAATTTGATGATTTTGAAATCGATGGATTTGCTTCATGATTTTCAGTAATCAAATATTTATATATGTGGTAATTTGATTAAATTTGGTACAGTTAGATTTGATTTTGATAATGGGCCAATTGGCCAAATGATGCACAACCGAATTATGACATTTTTATGCTATGATTTTATGTTAGGCCATCTGGCCTAACAATATGGATGAATTGTGATATCCTTTATATATGGTTGTTATCATGATATGGTAGATGAATGGTTAGTGACACACCCGAATCTAATTCGACTTTTCTGTACAACCAGAACAGTGTAAGACGGCGTATTAACTCAACAATACGTTGGTCTGAATGTGTTAAGATGAAGAAGAGAAGTGGAAATTAAGATAAGACGTAGTTGGAAGATGAGACAGGTGACCATGCATGGAAGTATAAATTGGACTGTTTGAAGTCCAGAGCCAATGGATTGGATATCCGTTGGTGAATTGGTCGGTGGATTAGGCCAAAGATCGAAATTATGAGAAGTGGAAAAGGGGAATTAAGTCTGACCCAAGATTCGAGTAGACTCAGTGTTGAGCTTATCTATAAATAGGGGGAGTTAAGCTCTCCCCCTCTGATTTTTCTTCTCCCTCATTTCCTCTCTTCTCATTGGCTCTCTCGGAGCAACTTTAGACTTTGGCCGATCCGGACAATCTGATCTAAGGATCAAGGTGAGTTTTTGATATGTTATTCTACTCACTTTAATCTACATTCTATTAAGTTTTCACGCATTTTCATGCATTGGTCTAGTAGAGATCCAAGCTCAAAGTTATGTACAGCTTTTTAGCTAGATTTTAGTTTAGATTTGAGATCTAGGAACTTTGAGCTTAATTCTAGTTTTTGTTTCGGTAAATGTATCATAGATGACGTGAGGATCTTCTGTCTAAATTTTCACATCAAACGGAGGGCAGGCGGCACAAGGATCGAGGTGGGGGCCTCGATCCTTGTGTCGTCTGATTGTGGGACTGGCCCGTCCCTCGCGGGAGTGTGCAGACAGCAAAGTCTCGCTCGAGTGGGCCTTTTTGGCCCAAACCGAGCGGATGGACTTTTCTTTTTAGCCCAAAACCCTGTGGTGCCGGGCCCAAACCGTGTGGGGGGCCGATGGGCCCTAGGGGCATTTTGGTAATTTTTCACCAAGTCTCTGATTTTGACCCCAAAACTTCCCGAACACTTTTCTAAGCCCTTAAACACACCCAAACACTGTCTTAGGTCATGCTAGAGCCTCATAGGTTCATTCATAAATTTTATTATGAATGCTAACGCGTATTTCAGTGTTTTAGGGCTCCGGATGATCGAGTGCTGTGATGCTCCGGAGGTTAAGCTACGCGGATCGCTTGGTAGTATATGAATCTCCCAACACTGTGAGTGGCTTAGATTTCTCTGCTTAGCCACTGGGGCCAGAGGTTTTAAAATGATTTTAAAAACATAAATGTTTTTCAAAGGTTTTGGGACACGGGGAATCCACACGCACACACACTTGCTTGGTTATATACCCACATAGAGAGTGGGACATTTTCAAAGCAAATATAAAGAATTACATGTGTGTGTTTATGTGTTTGAAATATATATGTTTTATACATATATATATATATGATATTTATATGGATGGGATGCGAGATGAGCGATTGAGAGTGGTTCCTCGGGGGGCTCCGATTTGAGAGAGCATGGACCGAGTTGAGAGCATGCAGCGAAGTAGCCATGGACTGTCTTTTGAGGGGGACGGTGAGTGGAGACCTTGGGAAAGGCACGTAGGGAAGCTGGCCAGGGCTCGATGTAGCTATGTTCCACCATAGCGTCTGGCATGACCGAGGGAACGGGCAAGAGAAAGAGAAAAAGAGAAAATGTTTTAAAAAGAAAAGTGATAGCCCTCGGTGTAGTGAGGCATATGACCAGCCAGTCGTGCCTCCAGTATGTTTGAGGCCAGCCCATTTTATTTGTATTTTATTTAAATGGTTTTAAATTAAATTCTTACTCTGAGAATTTGAAAAGAGGTTTTGAAAACAAAATTTATTTATTTTATTTTTATTATGTTTTGGATTACCCCTGTTTGCCCTAACCATTGATGGAGATTCATAGAACATTTGTCACTCACCTGTATCCAATGTGGATGGATGCAAATCCGCGTACGAGGACAGCAGATAGACCAGAGGTTCACTAAGAGGCGTCGGTGGCATAGGCTTAGTAGTTTCCGCTGTGTAGGTTTCTTTTAATTGAATCCACTCGTATCTCTTTTATAGTTAATTATTTTATTAAATGATTTCTAATTAAAATTGTAGTCGTTTTGCAGCGATGATATCCATTTCTATGCCGTGTGGTGCTTATGGTGCATGACCGATTAGTACGTACTTTCGAGGCGGCGCAGCGGTTGCCACGTAGCCGGCCCGAGGGGGTTAAGGTGTGACAGTTACTCTGTCACGCCCCGATACCATGATCGAGCACGTAACAATCGCCGCAACTTTCGAAATGCATTCTATTAGGTTAGAATACACCCCAAGGGTTGCAAGGCAAAACGGTCATTTTTTCGATTTTTCTCTTATACAGTTTTCATCCAGTTCAATAGTTAAAACATTTAACTGACATGTAGACAAATCAAAATAGATAAAGCGTCAAACTACCATAGTGTAAAAATTCATTTACGTGCAAGGCACCCAAACTTCAAAATATTTACGGAAATGCCATTAGGTTTTTCGACATATTTTTGTAGAATTTATTTACGAACTTCCAGAACTCAGAAAAATATCACGTCAATTTTGAAAAGTCTTAGGCTTATTAAAGAAGAGAACTGGCTATTTAAAATGAAATTTTCATACCCGGTGGGACCTACACGAATATTTTAAAAATAATACAAAAGGGTTGACTTTTTCACCTCTGGTCAAACTGGTGCAAGATGCCAATTACTTTCCCACCACAACGTACCCTAGTAGCGCGGTCAACTAGTTACAACCTGAAAAATAAGTTTTATGAAAAGGAGTGTGAGTAACTAGGTTACTCAGTGAGTGGATAACCAGTAAAATATTTATAGAAGTATTACTAAAAAATAAAATCAAATACTTTAATAATTCAAATATTTAGTGAGTGGATAACCAGTAAAATATTTATAGAAGTATTACTAAAAAAATAAAATCAAATACTTTAATAATTCAAATATTCAAAATAATATAAAAGAACCATTAGGAAAGGAGATTTCCAGCAAATAGGCCCATGGGTCAAAGATAATGTCCGTCAATTCCTTTACCCAAGTTGTCACCTTGGCCCGAGGTCGACACTGGGTGACTAAGTTCCATCCTGCCCGGCAGTGCCGCAGAATGAACTCCTAAATGCCTTGTGGGTTACCCTCCGCGCCTCCCGATCCAAGGCTAAGCACACTCACCCGTTCCCCTCAAAAGGCGGTCTACAGGCTGCTTAAACTTAGTTACTGTAGTAACAATAAATTCCCCTTGTGGGGCTGCCGCGAGTAACAAACTTACAACCCAGATGACCTTTCAACAGTATTATTTCATCACACAAAATATTAACATCAACACAAGTTCCAAAACACAAGTACCTTTCTCAATCCATAATTTAAGAAATAAATTCGTCTTAACACAATAGAATTTTATAAAATCTCATAAACCATTTATCAATACTTTAATTTGAGAAATCCAAGTAAATCGAAGCATTAAATCCAAAAATATTAAATCAAGTATAAAAGAAATTTTGAGTTAGTCATCCACTCACAGTGAGATCCTCGCTATTCTTGACCGTCCTCACCTAATTCCTTGCCCTTTGATGGTGCAGGCACTCCTAATTTTCATAATTTATTTAGTTATCCAAACTATTACTAAATTGGGCTAAAGCTTAATCTACATGTAATAACATGCATGTCATGCAATAATTTAGTAATTCACTAGCTCGTCACCACTCTTACTAATATTCTTCTACCCAATTTTTCTTCAAAATTCACATTTTGTTCCATTAAAAATAAGAAATTTCCCATGGCCATAACACACTGAAAATTTCGGCCTTTGCTCCAACTTCACCCAATTTCCATAATTTTCTTTTCCAACATTTTTCTTTAACATATTCACATTAAAATTTCTTCAAAACAACTACATTTTCATTTAAATTCCAAAATGACAAAAATGTCCTTTTCCTTGAAATTTTTGGCATAAATATTGAAAAATCAAAATTTTCTTTTCTTATGTAATTTGATGGCATTTCCTAGTTTAGTAAGCTTCCCTGAATTTCATATTTCAACCTCAAGCTTCCTTGAATCCAAATTTGGCCTAAATCTCAAATTCAAAAATCCTCCATAACTTTCCTAATTTTCTAGATTCACACTCCTACAAATGATTTTAAGTTAAATTAGCCTTATATTCATGTTTAGCACGCCATAATCTACATTCTAACATCAAAATTAGGCATGCTTACCTTGATTCGTGAAAATCCACCAAGAACCCTAAATTTTCCAAATGAAATTTCTCCCACACTAGCTTGAATTTCTTGAAATTGATTTGGGAATATTAATGGGCTAACCTAGAGCTTCAAATTGGTTACCAATTTATGGGGGCTTGTTTGGCTAGATTTGAAGTTGTGTTTTATGGAGGAAGCTTTCAAGGTTCATCAATGGTGGAAGTGTTCTTCAATTTTCCAAGGTTGAAGACAACAATGAAAATTGTTGAATTTTCTAGACTTTTCTACATGTCATGGCTGGATTTGTCTTCCAAATGGTTGAAGAAATTTGTTCAAATCCTAGCCATCCATTCCTAAGGTTTTTACACTTGTCACTAGATGATTAAATCCATAAAAGAAAATTTTACTCTTAGTTACCATTTTAGCCTTCAAAAATTCCCAAAATTCCATCTATATCCTAAATCAGTGTAATAAAATTTTCTGTGTATATTTTTATTCTTCAGACAATTTTCTTTTATTCCATTGGCAGTGAAATTTTTAAATTCTCTGTCAATTTTTTGTAAAATCAGTCTAAACTTCTAAGTTTACTACTAAACTTTAACAATTCATTTAATTTCATTTATATCCTATCCATAACTTAAGTAAGGCTTAAACTATATTTTCCATGATTTCGTACTAAATGATGCATGCCGGACGGACTAAGAGGAACAATAATTTGGAACGGGTATTACATAGTCATTGCAGTGGCACTTCTCACGGGCTGACCTTGTAGAGATAGCGTGAGTAAGCAGTTGACTCCCACATGGGAGGATGGTATAGGGACTTATTGTGCGCACTGTTGTTATGATTGTTTAGTCCTTATGGGAGTACTTTGGATATAGCCATGTACCACCCGTGGTGACGGCCCACGCCTACTTCGAGGATGGGCATTTTGGTCAAAGTAAATCTTTAAACCCCTCGACGGGCTCAAACCCCATCTTGGTCGGGTGTCGGTTTGGGTATGGTTTTTGGCAAGCCCAAAGGATAAAATAAATCTTACCTGAAAATTTATTGGTTACTTTCATTCAATCTCGATTTATGGATTCTTGAAATAACCGAACTACTTTATGAAATATTGGATATATGGATTTACATTTTATAAGAATTTATGTACTTTATCTTATTTGTTTACAATAGGCTTGCCAAGCCAAAATAAAGTAAAATTAATTTTCACAGTTTTACTACTTATATTCCTTTATTACAGAGTTACGGTTGTTTTGACTTTTTGATCAAAATTTTTGAATAAGAAAACATTTACGTATAGACAAGGCAACAATTAAATATTATCCTAAATTGTTGAACATTTCCTATTCATAATTTCAAATATATATTATTACTTCATTTATCTAAAATTGATCTAGCTTCACTCACTAAGTATAATCCATATACTCACCCCATTTCTCTTGAAAATCTATTTTTAGGATAATAAATCGTGCAAAAAGAGTAGATCGCTAAGCACCGAGACTTGACACTGGACTTTCCTTCGTAAGTCTGTATGACTTACTATTGGATCCACTAGCATAGTTTGGACCAATTCTAGATTTTTGTCTGTCTACTTTTTTTTTACTTGAAGAACTATTTTGTAGTATGTAGAAATTACTTATGTTTTGTCTATAAAAATAGTTGAGAAAGGTTTTCCAACTTTTACTACGTTTGATACACATGTATAGATATACATAAACGTGTGACTCTATAAAATGACTTCTATTATTTAAATTTCAAATTGTATTTATGTTTTAAAATGTTCTCCTTTTTATATATAAAGTTTTGAGACTGTCTTATTAAATGGGTTTGAAATACTATAAACTTTACGAGCTTCGATTTGTAGGCAAAGCGAGCCATTCACAATTTGTAGCATGCGGCGGTTGTCACATTCTCGACCTTCGAATTGGGGTATGACATGCTGTGCTACCTCAAAGTATGTGTTAGCTAACCATGCACCCCGAAGCAATGCAAGGGAAGAATTGGATATCATTACTACAAAACAATTTAAAACTAAACATAATTAATAATAAAACAATATTAGAAAAAAAGTTATAAAATAATCTAAATATCAAAATGGGTATGAGTGGATTAACTCAATAGAATACCTATGCAGCGGACTATAATAATTCCTAAGTCACCGACACCTTCTAATGAGCCTCTAGACTTCTAACCCACAAAACATAAGAGGAAGCGTGTGGTGAGTACACCTCCGTGTACTTAGTGAGTAGTGTCAATTGAATGCAAAGTCAAATAGGGTTTCGGGAGCCGGGTATGTCCAAAACAAGTCAGAAACATTTATATTTTTATTTTAAAAACATTTTTTTAAACATTTTCCCCAAAACCTTTCTCATTCAATTTGACAACAACAACAACAACAACAACAACAACAATAACTTTGGGCTGGCCATGAAAGCACACTCTGTGCCTTAAGCTTTCTAATTAGTCGTTAACCTCTAATTGTCAAGGGTTATCTCTTTTCTTTTCGAAAACATTTTAATATAATCTAGTAAATTTATATATAACTCTCTCTAAACCCATTCCCTCGACGGTGCCATTTGCTATGATAGTACATAGCTACACCTCTCATTTCTCTTCCTTGTTGAGTTGCCCTTCCATCTCTCCAGCCAAGGTCAATGCTATACGGTCATTGTGCCCCTCTGATAGGTGGTCGCCATTTACCACTACGGGCCAAAGTGCTTCCTCTTATTTCCTCACGCTCTCGTAAGAGCACTGAGCCAAATTTGTCTTCTTAGGGACTCATCTCTCAATAAAATCTTGGCCTTGTGGGGCCTACTCTCCATATAACATATATATAATTATACATACATATATATAAATTTAAAAATAAAAACATTCATATACATACATTTCAATTATTTAAAATTTATTTAAAACATCCTGCCCAATATGGCATGCGATAAAGTGTGCTTGTCAGTTGAATACTTGAATCCTAAAACATATATATTTAACACTTTATAAAATAATAAAAACATTTAGCTCTAAATGGCTAAACACTGAAATAAAAGCCACTCATTATACTGGGAGGTTCACATACACCTAAGAATTTTACAACGATCGATCGTCGAAGCGTCGTCGCACTTGACCAATCGATAACCTAATTACACGAAAATTCAAATTAAAATCCTAAATCGAATTCGTGAATGCACCTACGAGCCTCTACTATGCCTTAAGATGGTGTTTGAAAGAGTTTCATGAGGTTCGGAATTGTCACAGGTCATTTCAAGGTCAAATTAGTGTTTGGATTGCAAAATGACCATTTTACCTTTGGTGGGCAACATCTAGCACTGGTGGACAAAAGGTCCAGCATTGGAACTTTATGACCATAAGGCCATTCCTACCTTGTGCAAATCTGGTGTTGATACATAGCGCAACTGGCACCAGTTGCATTTTGGGTTTCTAACCCGATTTTTCTCCAATTTTCTCATAGCTCAAAACTCAAACAAATCTCCATGAATCCGACCACAAATTCAAACAACATGTCCTCTCAACACCCATAATAAACTCCTCACTTCGATCATTCAAAACATTAACTTAAACTACACAAATTTCTAACCTATCTCCATCTAAATCCTAAGAACTAAATCTAAATTTTGCAAGCTCATAACTTTTGATCTAAAGCATGGATTGATGTAGATTTTGTGAAATCGGAAAGCTCTGATTCAAGATTTTCTTATTTTCTCTTCAATCCCAAGCTTAAGGAGATTAGGGATTTGATTTGAGATGTTTAGGAAAGTGCTTAAAAGGTGGTTGACCCAGTGGTTTGGGTGGAAGAGGCAGAGGAGAAGAAAGGAGGAAGGAAGCGAGAAAATGAGAGGCTTAGGTCCAATCCCTGACACACCCGGACCTAGCATGACTTTTGGTACAAACGGAATAGTGCAAGATGACGTAGAAACTAAACAATATGTCGATTCGGCTATGTCAAGTCAGAAGAGAAGATAAGCTTAAGGTAAGCTGTAGTTGGAAGATGAGATTGGTGACCATGCATGGAAACACTAAAGTGGACTTCTTTAAATCCATAGCCAATGGATTGGACGTCCATTGGTGAATTGGTCGGTGGATTGGGCCAAAGATTAAAGTTTTGAGAGTATAAATGAGAAGAGAAAGTCTGGTCCGGGGCCCGAGTAGACCCGGTGCCGGGCTCCCCTATAAATAAGGGGAGGTTGAGCCTCTCCCCCTTATTGTTCTCTCTTTCTCTCTTCTCTCATTTCTCTTTTCTCTCAACTGCTCTTTTGGAGCAATTTTGAACTTTTGGCCGATCCGGACAAACCGACCACAGGATCAAGGCGAGTTCTTGGTAAGTTGTTCTTAACTCCTTGATCTTTGTTTTTCTAAGTTTTCACGCATCTCCATGCATTGGTCTAGGAGAGATCCAAGCTCAAAGTTAGTTTCAACTTTTAGTTAGATTTTAAGCTTAGATTTGAAATCTAGGAGCTTTTAGCCTGTGATTCTCATTTCTACTCCGGTAAACGCATCGTGAGAGGTGAGAGGAACCTCTATTTCGAATTTCACGACGATCGGTGGACCGAGGGGCTCGAGAACCGAGGAAAAGCCTCGGATCCCGAGGATCTCGGACGGCTCCCGCACGGGAGAGACCTGCGACCTAAGTCTTACGCGGAACCTGGGCCAGTCCCGCCCTAGACTGGGCCTTTTGGCCCATTCCTTGCTACTGGGCCTTGTTGGGCCCAAGTCGAGTGGGCCTCGGCCCAATCAGCAAGAGGGGCCCTTTTGGGCCCAGAAATAGGCCTGGCCTGTCCCAGATCTAGGGGGAAGGCCTACCTGGCCCAGATCCGGGCCAGGCTGGACCTTGGCGACCTATGGCCTCCCAGGGGCATTTTCATAATTTTTCACCAAGTGTCCGATTTTTAACACGGAACCTCCCGGACACTTTTCTAAGCCCCGAATCACATCCAAGCTCAATCTTAGGTCATGTTAGAGCCTCATAGGTGCATTCATAAATTTAATTATGAATGCTAATTTATATTTCCGTGTGTTAGAGCTCCGGTTGAGTCGAGTGAGGCGATGCTCAGGAGGTTAAGCTACATGGAGTGTTTGGGAATATACGAATCTCCCAATACTGTGAGTGACCTAGACTTCTTTGTTTGGCCACTGGCGAAAAAGGTTTTAAAAATGATTTTAAAACTTAAATGTTTTCAAACAGGTTTTGGGATACGGGAAATCCACACACACACGCTTGTTTGTGATATACCCACACAGTGAGTGGGATGTTTTAAAAAGAAATATAAAGACTTATGTGTGTGTGTTTATGTATTTTAAAAGTGTATGTTTTATACATATATATACATATAATTATGAAATATTATTATTATAAGTTTTAACGGTGCGATACCCGTGCTAGATGAGTGATTGAGAGGACTACTCGGGGCTGCAATATATGCGGGAGCATGGACCGAGTGAGAGGCATGCTTGTGAAGTTCCCGTAGACCGCCTTTTTGAAGGGGCACGGTGAATATATGTGAGGTTCCCGTGGACCGCCTATTTGAAGGGGCACAGAGAATATGATGGCCAGGAGTAGAGAGGAGCGGAGGAAGGCTCGCCAGGTCAGAGGTAGCTGTGTTCCACCACAGCGATGGGCACCACTGAGGGAACGGGCTAGAGAAAGAGAATATGTAAAAATATTTTAGAAAGAAAAGAGATAGCCCTCGGTGCAGTGAGGCATACAACCTACGGGTCGAGCCTTCAGTATAAAAGAGATGTCAGCCCATTAGTGATATATATATATATATTTATTTATTTAAAGAGTTTTGAAAGAGGGTTCTCAGTGGAGAACCAGAAAAGAGTTTTGAAAAGAAAATATTTAATTTATTACTATTTTATTATTTTATGTTGGATGGAGATTCATAGAACCTCTGTCACTCACCTATATCCAATGTAGATGGATGCAGATCCGCGTACGAAGTCAGCAAATAGAATGGAGGCTCACTAGGAGGCGTCAGTGGCTTAGGCTTAGTAGTTTTCCGCTGCATAGGTATTCCTTTTAAATTAATCCACTGGTGCATATTTTAAGTTTTATTATTTTATAAAATGATTTTTAATTAAAGTTTTAGTTGTTTTGCAGCGATGGTATCCATTTCAATGCCTTGCGGTGCTTCTGGTGCGTGAACGGCCGACACATACTTCGAGGCAACGCGGCGGTTGTCACGTGGCCGACCCGGGCGGGTCGGGGCGTGACAATCCTGATCATATAAAAGGTAACTTCTAGCACCAGTTGTGGACACATCCGATGCTAGTTCTGCCCAAGATATTTTTCTCTTTGCTTTCTTTAATTTTCTCAAACCTTTTCCCACCTAACACTTAAGTCCAACCCAGGTTCATATGTCATGCCCCGAAACTGTGATCGAGCACGTAACAATCACCGCAAACCCTTGAAATATATTCTATCGCATTTTTTGCAGGGCTAAAATAGTAATTTTACATTTTATTTTCACGCAGCAATCATGTAGTTCTCAAGTTCCAACAGTTTATAGAAATATAAAGTCATTTAGTATGTAAATGTAACAGTAATCGGCGAAATAAAAATTTAAGCTATTAACTTGCATATATTTATAAAAATGCCATTGGATTTTGGGACATATTTTTAAATAATATTTTCATTATAGTGCCTAGAAAATTGGCACAACAGTTTCGAATATGCTTAGACACACTAAAGAAAATAACTAGGTAGTTTAAAAAGTCATATATACCATCGGTGGGACCTACGTGAATTTTTGAAAAATACTACAAAAAGTTGATTTTTTTACCTCTTTGGTCAAACTTTTCCTAGTAAACTTTTGCGACGCAACCTTTCCTAACAACGCGGAGAACATCTATGCCCTGAAAATGGGTTTATAATAAAATGTGAATGAGTGATAAATACTCAATGAGTCGATAACCAATAAAATATTAATATCAATTTCAAAATTTTACCAAAGCTAAGAATAAGTTCAAGAATTTCACTATTTCAATTATTCTGGAAAACATAGTAGTATAAATGAACAGTAGGAACATAGATTTAAAGAAATTAGGCCCATGAGGTCATTAATATTGTCCGTCAAAGCTGTCCCCTTGGCCGAGGTTGACACTGGGTAAATGAGTTTCATTTTGCCTGGCAGTGCTATAGAATGAACTCACAATTGCCTTATGGGTTTTCCTCTGTGCCTTCCATCAAGGCAGAAACCACACTCACTCGCGCCCCTCAAAAGGAGGTCCGCGAGCTACTTAGTCACTACAGTAACAATAAATTCCCCTCCTGGGGTTGTCGCAAGTAACAAGTTTACGACCATGATGGCTTTTACATAATACCATTTCATCATATAAGGTAATAGCATTAACATTTTGCAAAACATTGACTCTTTTCTCAATTTATAAATTCAAGAAATAAGTTTCATTTTAACATAGTAGGATTTTATAAAGTCTCATAACACCTATGTGACATGTCTAATTTAGCCATCAAGATCATCATCTCATAGGCCAACTTATCATTTAATTAGTTCCAAAACTCAATAAATCAAAACATTAAATCTAAAAATATTAATTGAAGTATAAAGGCAAAATTTGAGTTAGCCATCCACTCACTGTTCTCGGAGATTAATTTGTTCTTGGTTTTCTTCTGAGATTTCCTTTCTTTAGTTTGTGTAGTTCTTATATACAACATTGAATGTTGGATATACTCCAATGCTTAAGCATGAATTACTAAACATTGCAGAATTACTAACCTATATGCATGCAATGCATGAAATGTAAGACTAATTATTGAATTTTTTTATTTCTCCTTTTTCCTTACTAACTCAAATATTTTTCATTCATCAATTCCTATCCAAACTTACAATTTATCAATATTATTTGTACTCCAAAATTTTTGGTCATTGTCCATATTTTCATCAAATTGATATTTATTCATCTCCAAAATTTCCGTTTCCACATTAACACCCAAACTACTCCAAGAATACAATTAAAATAATTATATTTTACAAAACTGGAATCTTGCATTTTTCTCTTGAAATTTTTGGCCTAGTCATTCTACATTGCACATTTCTCTTTTGATCCCTTCTAAGATCAAATTCTAGCAAATTAAACCTCCCACATTAAATCTAATCCAACTTGTAAATTTCTCTAGGTACATACATTTCATGAATCTAAAATCCATAACATGGCAATTCTTTTCTTCCTTAATTTCACATACATAATTTGAATTTCATGCAAATTGACCTAATAGTCATGATGAGAATGCCAAAATCTACAACATAACTCAAAATTAGGCATGCTTAACTTATGGTTTTTCCAACTTCAACATAAACCCTGATATTTTCTCTCCAAATTACTCCCAACCAAGCTCAAATTCTTCAAAATTGATAGAGGGCTATTGATGGGCTTGTTGAGAGCTTTAATTTGAGTATAAACTTGTGGGGGGTTTTTATGGATTACGCTAGAAAAATTTTTAGGCCAAAAATTGGATTAGAAAAGGAAAAGGAAGAAAAAAGAAAAAAAAAGGAAATGTTCTTGAAATTTCAAGAACAATGGCTGGCCATGGCTATTTTATATGGCCATGCACATGACTAAAAAAATCTTACGGCAAAATGACTATTTTACCCTTAAGGACAATTTTGCCCCTAAAAAATTTTAAAAATTTCATTTATGTCCTTAGTCAGTCCAAAATCTTATACATTATCCCAAGTTATTTTTCAACCTTTGTCGAGCTATTTTATGCGTCACAGAATTTTCAAACTCCTTACCATTTGTAAGCTATACTCGTTCGAACTTCTACCACATTTTTCACCGAAATTTCTAACTGTCCATTTTACACTAAAATATTCTTCATACTCTACATTATGAAATGTATGACATTATCTAATAATAATAAAATTTGCAAAGCGAGTATTATATCATGTCAATTCTAGCGCCAGAGGTCTCTTTTGCCTCTGATGGGTTCATTTTGCCTTTAATTCAATTCAATCTCTTTTCTGGACTTTATAATACACTTCCTCCAACTCATGGCTAGGCCTAATGTCTCCACTGATTGATGTTCGATTAGGTCACGCACGAGTTCTAAGAGTATGGACCTAATTTAGGGTTTTGGTTTCTTAACTCCTCTGTGTCAATATATGCACTATCTGACACTTCATCTTTTAACTCCATCTAGTCATATCCTCAATATCTTCCTTTGTTGTCTGCACCAAGGTATAATTATCTCTGGACAAACACATTTTCTTACTAACTCACCATCTTTTACTATTCCGATCATACGGAAATATGCGAAAAAGATCTAGTTGTGTCACTTAATTTAGCTTTCTTTTTCCCAACCAATTCATATGTTATGATATGAATATACCATACCAATTCATTATGTATAGATGATGATATTCCATTGATACAGAGTCAATTCCAATAGACTTATTGGAGGATTCTATTGGTGTACATCTGGTAGGTATTGAACCTACAAATTCGCCAAGTTGGGTGCTATAACCATATGGAAAGTAAATATACAAATACCAACTTGAGAAACATATACGTAGGAGAAAACAAGTCATCTTGCTTTTCTAAAGTGACAACCAAAAGCTCTCGTTACATATTCCTTTTTATTTTGAAGAAAGGAAAAAGGTTTAGGCCATAATTAAAATACTAGCTAGTTTGTTGTTCCCAAAACAAACAAGATTTATGCAAATCAAGATAGTTTAAGTTAATTAATAGGTCTACTTGCACACTCAACTCCTCTTTTTATTTTTTTACCATAATCCCTCACTCTTCTCTTTTAAGTAAATAAATAAATAATGTTTAGATCAGTGGTTGGCATGTTCCTCAAATCAATCCTGTCAATCCTATTAAGTAAAAGCGGAACAATGCAGTGAAGTAGCTTTTATTAATGAGATGAAATAGTACAGTCACATTTTATTTAGTTTTCTAATAAAACTTAGGAGCAGGAGAAGATACTTTAGGTCTAAGGTCAGGGTAAGTAAAGTTTAACTAATTTACAAACTGTCTATTAATGAGAGACTATGAGACTCAAACTTGATGCTCGATCAAGATCGACCTTTCACCACAAATTCAAATCTATTATCATTTGGGCCACCTGTATTATGTCAAATTTTTGTGCAACTACAAGTGTGGCATTTTAATGAAGATTTGTTTGAAAGACAATGAGACTTGAATTTGATGCTTAGATACTTTCCATCGTTAATCCAAACTTTTACTCCCTCTATTACAATAAAGTTGTCACTTTTCACTATTTAAATTGTCCCATACAAATTGTCACATTTGAAAAGTCAAAATATTTAACATCTATCTTTTCTCATTTATCCTTCATTATAATTTAATTTAATTTTTATTCAAGGGTTATAATATCTAATTACATCACTATTATATAAGTTAGCTCCCACTGTCTTAAACTCTGCGCACGATCAATAAGTGTGCATGATCAGTAAGTGACAAAAATATCTACGCATGATCAATAAGTGTGCATGATCAATAAGTGACAAAAATATCGAGACGGATGGAGTACTACTTAAAAGTTAAACTAACTGATTTGGCAGGTTTTTGTACGAACATGAACTTTAATAACTAATCTCTTTGCTAAACCAGAGTAACTTTTTCTTTTTAGTGCGGAAAGAAAGCACTAACTTTAATGACCCGCCACCAACGAGCAGTATAAGACGATCCCAACCTTGATGCAGCTCATGGATTCGCACCACGTGTTTGCATTACATAGCTTGCTGTCCTCGGGAGGTTTCTTGTTATTTCTCCTCAAGTTCTTTTCCTTTTCTATGATGCTACAAAGTTTCATCCCGCCCCCAAATCAGCAAAGCCAAAGCGCCCACTAGCGATCCAACTTGCCTTTTCGCGTCTATATAAATCCAACAAATGCTAAGCTTTTTCTTAGATCTTAATGCTAACTAACATAAGAACTGTAGTTCTTACTTCTCGGATTCCTATAGTCATCTGTGTTGATCAATTTGCCATAGCAATTAATTAAAGATTTAAGTATGAAGAACAAGGCATCTGTTTTGTTGAAACAGATCATCTCTTTGGTATGGTGTACTTCCATTACCAAAGCCAAATCCATGGCGGTTAAGGGCAAAATGAGTGCCGCAAAAGCCCGACTTATCCTGTTCACTTTGATGAAGAGCAAGAAGTCAGCTTTTCTTGGCTCAATCTCCAACAAGATTCATGGCCTCCTTGGCGACAACAAGGAAAGTAGTAGCCAAGTCAACGAAAATGACAGCGACAATACCAAAGCCATTGTTCCCTACATTAATAACGCCTATGAGGAGGAGGAGGAGGAGGATAAGTACCCTGATTTGAGGCACTGCTTGTTTGATGAGGTGGAGGAATTGGAGTTGCAGGCGCAGGCAGAGGCAGGGTCCATCATCGACATGGTGAGGAACTCCAAAGAGGAGGAAGGAGAAGATTTCAGCTTGGAAGACGAGATAGATCATGTTGCAGACTTGTTCATAACCAGGTTTTACAAGCAAATGCGGCTGCAAAAGCTTTTGTCTTTCAAGAGGCATCAAGAAATGCTTGAGAGAAGTATTTAAGAAGACTAACCATAACTATGTAGTAGCATAATTGTTTTACTGTCTAGCTTTGGATTTCTTTTTCCAACTAATTTTTCTTTCCGTTCAATTTCCTTTGTCTTTCAAGTTAATTTTTATTCAAATACAGATTATAATTAAGCTGCGACATTTGATGTTGCATTATTTTCTCGCGTGGAATAAAAATTGGCATTAACTTGGATTACCCACAAGGGAAATTTGGCTTTTAGCTGCGGAAGCATAGGCTTCCCAAGACTTTTTGTGTGTGGTTTTATTGGCTAATTACTCCATGTTTACGACATTTTCATTTAAAGACCTTAGCCCTCTAATAACCAATTAATAATTCGTAATGTTTTATTTCTAGTTGTGACAATTAAAACCAACACTTGTTGTTGAAAGAAGTTTAATGTCCCTTAAATAAAATCTCAGATTCAAATCTTATATAAAATAGTTTGCTTGAGATCTGACACAACTTGATTTTGAATTAGTTACAATCCTACGTAACTAATCATTATATATATGTTAGTATTTTCATAATTTGAAAATAAAAGGATGTACTGCAGTATCCATGCATGCGGTACTAACTTCTAGTAATAGATTATTAATGTACCTTAGATAGATATCAAAATAAATAATTTTTTATCTTCTATATTTTTTATTGTGAAATTTTTTAAATAATGAATATAATTTACAATAAACTTTTTATAGGTAATTTCCAATACCTATTCCTCATTAAATTATAAGACATTTTAATAATATTTAATTATATGACAATCAATGGTCTACATTTTCTATATTTCATGGTAGTATTTTTAAATAAGTTGTATCAATTGTTTCTTCATGAGATTTTTTTTTAATTTTTTGAAAATTTGTCATTTAAATGCGTTTATTAAATATATCAGCGGATCCAGAGTGGAACCTCCTCAAGGTTATTTTGAATTTTAGATTAAAGCAAAGGCAGCACGAGCGCACTAAAAGCAAGCTGACTGTAAAAGGAGATGGATCCATATGCCACTTACATTAACTTTATTTAAGATTCCTTTCAAAAGCATAGAGGACCTTTTATTATTTTTTTTTTCTATTTCAAAGTCTATTTATTTCTTTTTTAATAAAGACTTTATTTATTTTCCTAAATAATTTATATGGATATAATGACATGGCAAATTACATGTCCAAGATAATGTCAAATTCATCCCTTTATTGTTTAATCTTATTCAGATTTCCTTTCAAATATCCTTCACTATATAACCTTTTTTTTCCCCTTTGTCCCTTTCAAATTAAATGGTTTTGAGATATAGTTTTAAGAGTTAGTTTTTTATTCTTTACTTTCCTTTTTTTCCCCTTTTGGTTTACAACGAGGGGAAAGAGAGATCGGTTTCAAATCCACGCTATTATATGACTTTCCCCAACCTCTTGACCACCAAACTAAGAAGAGTAGGTCATTTTCATTATTTACTTTATAGCCATAGTTACTAAAACTGGGCTGGATAATGATCCATTCAAGGCTCGACGTCATGGGTTAGTTAGTTCAAGCATTTGGTTCAATTAAGTCAATATCGGGTTAAAAATACCTTTAAATTATTTTTACATTTTTATAATATTATAAATAAAAAAGTCCATTTTAATGTTTCTATAACTAAATTATTAGATTTTTATGACATATTAAGTAATTATGTAAATGAATTGGTAAAAATATTTTAATAAAATAAAAAATTAAAAACATTTGACTTTCAAAAACTAATTTTCAAATAATTTAACTTATAAAAAATAATATTTTAAATTAATTATATATATTGACGATGTTATCCCTCATTTGTATTAAAAAATTGAATAAAATTATGGCTTAAAGGTAATTTAACATGTAAAGTTTTAATCCATACAAATTAATTAAATTGTGTTGGGATATTTTAACAAAAAAAAAAGAGTAAAAAAATTGATTTTAACATAAAACGTTTCATAGTCTTAATTATGAAAGTTGTTTTTTGCATTTGTAAGTTTTATAATGAATGTTACAAACTTTAATTACTGACTTTCATCCGGTGAAATTTAAAAGGCTTAGAACCTCTACTATAAATAGTTGATATGTTTTTCACTTATGATCATCCCAATTTGAGAAAAAACAATTCTTAATCTTCTCTTGAGTCTTCCAAAGAGTTTTTCAACCAACTGGGTGAAGAAGGTGTCGTTTTGGTAGAGCTTCTACCTTCTAACTTGTGCAAGTTAGAAAGGTGTACAGTGGGTGACTGGGCTTGTTGTATCTTGGGGGACGACGTGCAGTGAATCCTCTTTACGGTTCTAATTACCGAGAGGGCGCGTATCGTCTCAAGAGAGCGACCTGGTTCGCGCCTCAATCTCTATCGCCCTCTTTGACTAACAATATTATTTTACAAGTTTGGCTGTAGGAAAGGTGATTATTCAGTCCAATTTGGAGGCATTATTCTACAACAGTCTCCAACAATTTAAGACGAAATTTCCCTATGGAGAACACTGCCGTTGCTATGCCCAAGACTAATCAAGCTGGTGACCTAAACCGACCATTTCGCTTTCATGGTGCGAACTATAAAAGATGGAAGCAAAAGACATTTTTCTACCTCACTCTCCTAAGTGTCTCCTACATTTTAGTGGAAAAGAGTCCTAAGAAAAAGGGCACTGAAGATATGATTGAAGATGAAAAAGTTGAGCATGAAGAAAATGTGAAGAAGTGGGAGAAAGACCATGTCTATTATAGAAATTATTTACTCAATTGTTTGTCTGATAGTTTATATGACTATTATGACCAAACTTATTCTTCCACCAAGAACATCTGGAAGGCGCTGCAACAAAGATATGACATTGAAGAAGCTGGATCCAAGAAGTATGCCTGTAGCCGTCACTTCAGATTCTAGATGGTGGAAAATAAGTCCGTGATAGAACAAGCCCATGATCTCCAGATGTTAGCACATGTTGTTCATCGTGAAGGAATAAAAGTGGACAAACAAATGGAATTTGCTACCATTATTGACAAACTGCCCGGCTCTTGGAAAGATTTTGGGAAGATTTTACGCCATAAACAGAAGGAACTATCCATTGAATCATTAATCATGCGTTTGAGGGTAGAAGAGGAGCACAGAAATCAAGATAATTCGCCCGACTTCAATGGTGCAGGTTCCAAGGTAAATCCTCTCACTTCTAATGAAAACATGCCAAGGACTTATGATAATAAAAAATCGAAACGGAAAAAGAATTTTAACAATAAGAATAAATCCTCTGGGAAACATCGTAAAAGTCAATTTAATCAGAAGAAGAACCAAAGACCTCCTTCTAGAGATGGGTGTTATGTTTGTGGCAAACTTGGACATATTGCAAGGGTATGTCATTTCCAGAAACATGGATCTTCTGATCAGGTCAATGTTACCGAAGAGCCACTTGTGGCTATGATATATGAGGTTGATGCCTTTGATTCCTCTGAAGGATGGTGGGTAGACTCTGGTGCCTCTAGGCATGTCTGCTGTGATAAAATTTGGTTTAAAAGCTATTTTCCTTTTGAAGTAGAGAAGAAAATATTGCTTGGTGATTCCCACACCATTAATGCCTTGGGTTATGGTGATATTGAATTGAATTTCACATCTGGTAAAAAATTGACCTTGAAAGATGCTTGGCATGTTCCTGAGATTAGAAAAAATCTGGTTTCTGCTTTTCTTTTGAATAAAGCCGGATTTAAATAGATTTTTGAATCTGATCAATTCATACTCATGAAAAGGGCATGTTTGTTGGGAAAGGTTATACTTGTGATAGCATGTTTAAATTGAATGTTGAAATGAATGAAATTTCAGTTGTTTCTGCCTATATTGTTTCTTGTGTTAATGTTTGGCATGCTCGATTATGTCATGTTAATTCTAACTATGTGAAAAACATGAGTAGTTTGGGACTAATTCCTAAACTAGAGAATCAAATTGAAAAATGTGAATCGTGCAGCATGGCCAAAATCACAAGAAAGCCTTTCAGAAGTGTGGTAAGAAATTCTAAATTGCTAGAATTAATTCATACTGACATTTGTGATTTTGAAGGGATTTTGACTCGGGGTGGTAAAAGGTATTTTATAACCTTCATTGATGACTTTTCAAAGTATTCATATGTTTATTTGATGAAAAATAAAAATGAAGCTTTTGAAAAACTGACCATCTATATAAATGAGCTTCAAAATCTTTTTGGCAGAAAAATTAAGAGGTTTAGGAGTGACAGAGGAGGTAAGTATGACAATCTTGGATTGAACTCTTACATTCAATCATTGGGTATTGTTCATGAGACTACTCCTCCTTACTCTCCTGCATCAAATGGAGTAGCAAAATGCAAAAATAGAACTCTGATAGACTTGAAAAATGCTATGATTTTGAGCACTGAGGCTCCTAAAAATTTGTGGGAGAAGCAGTTCTTACTGGTAATTATGTCCTTAATAGAGTACTGTTGATGTCTTTTTGATCAAGGGGAGAGAACGAGAGCTCCTCAGCCTAAAAGCTGGGCAGAAGGGATGGCTTGGCCCGTTTATAGAGATCCTCAATGGCCTGTCGGGTCCAAGGAAGAAAGCCTGCCCCTGCAAAGAAGAAAGAAGGGCACCAGTATATGACCGATGGGACCCCCTCCGGTGTGATAATCAGTCCCGGGACAATATATTTTCTCCCTCTAGATTACTAGGCAGAGAGATATTAGAGAAGATAATGAATAGTATCGATGGAAGTGGAAGTGTGTGAATAGTGTATAGAGTTTACCTTATATATGAGTGGAGTGGGGGTAGGTAATAATATTGAAAGGTATGGTGATTTGACTATCTAGGTCTATCGGTGTCAGACCTATTAACTGAACCGCGTCAGTATCATTGTCTCCTGTCAGTCCCTTTGTGCTGGCTTCTCCCGGAAGCTAAATGTTCAGTGATCTGCGCCCGGCGCACATCGTAGAGGATCTGGGCCCGACGCACATCGGAGGGGATCTGCGCCTATAGAGCTATTTCTTATAGGTTCAGCTTATGGGCTCCTTCTCGTGGGCCTCCTATGGGTTTGATCCTTTGAGCTTGCTAAGTTGGTTTGGGCCTGTTGAGTTATGCTCAACAAGTACCACAAAAACACTCTTTGAAAACACCTTATGAGCTTTAGAAGGGTCATGTACCAAATTTGGACTATTTGAAAATTTGGGGTTGTCTTGCCTTTGTTAGGCTTTCAGATCCAAAAAACCTAAACTTGGTAGTAAGGTTTCCAGATGTGCATTTATGGGTTATGCTTTAACCAGTAAAGCATATAGGTTTATGGACCTTGACAACAATGTTTTGATTGAATCCCTTGATGCCATCTTCCATGAAAACACTTTTCCTTTTAAAACCAGAAATAGTGGGGGTGTTGACCCTAGAAAAATAGTTATTCCTCAGCATGAACCTACAAACAATCAACAAGCCTTTGAAAACAGTACCTCTCAACCCATAAAAGAAGATGAACCTATAAATGAACCTAGAAGAAGTAAAAGAAGAAGAATTATTAAAGACTTTGGCCCTGACTACCATGTGTTCAATGTTCAAAATGATCCCACCTCTTTAGATGAAGCTTTATCCCCTCTTGATTCAGACTTTTGGAAAGAAGCCATCAACGATGAGATGGATTCTTTGATGACCAACAAAACTTGAAAGCTAGTTGACCTACCTCCAAGTTGTAAGACTATTGAGTAAATGGGTACTGAGAAAGAAATTGAAGCCTGATGGCTCAATTGAGAAATATAAAGCCAGGTTTATGGCCAAAGGCTTTAGACAGAAAGAGGACATTGATTTCTTTGATACATTTTCTCCTGTGAGTAAAATAACATCTATAAGAGTTCTAATTGCAGTTGCTGCTATCCATGATTTAATAATCCATCAAATGGATGTGAAAATAGCTTTCCTAAATGGGGAGTTGGAAGAAGAAATTTACATGGAGCAACCTGATGGCTTTGTTATGCCAGGTAATGAAAATAAGGTTTGTAAATTGCTTAAATCATTATATGGCTTAAAGCAAGCTCCAAGACAGTGGCATGAGAAATTTGACATGTGTTTGATTTCTAATGGTTTCAAAACCAATGAAAGTGACAAGTGCATATATTTTAAATCAGAGCATAAGTCACATGTCATAATTTGTTTATATGTTGATGATCTTTGGATTTTTGGGACAAATCTTGAGATTATAAATACTACCAAAATGCTGCTTACTAACCATTTTGGTATGAAAGATTTGGGGGAAGCAAATGTTATTCTGGGTATGGGGATCATAAGGACTTCAAACGGTATTTTTCTTGACCAATCTCATTATATTGAAAAAGTTTTGAAAAAGTACAAGTTTTTTTATTGTAAACCATTGTGCTCTCCTTTTGATCCAAATATACATTTATTTCTTATTGACAATGAAAGAGATATTTGTAATCAAAATGAGTATGTTTGTCACACCCCGATCCAGAGGGGTCAAAATGTGACAATCGCCACGTGTTATAGGTCTTGAATGGGGCGCTTCGCCCAAAACCTAGAACACGCAAGGCTTATGATACTCGAGCTAATGAACATGGAATGCAGTTGATGAATATATGTAATACAACTTTATTTACATTAAAAATTGCTCCTTCACATTAAAAATAGAGATTTCATAATTTGTTAAAATACTCATAACTTTAATAGTTCAAGACTTTTTCACATTATCTCATATATGGGAAATATTCCATAAAATTTACAAAACACCGAAAGAAAGCTTGAGGAAAGACAAAGCCGGTGGATCCTCAATGGTAGTATACAAAAGTTTATTTACATACTTGAAGGGAATGTCGGCTCCGGTCGGGTTTGCTCCTCCTTGATTATCTACCTCTTATCTACAATCTACCAGCCTGAAAATGGTTTTAAGAGAAAACTAGAGTGAGCATATAATTTAATGCACAGTGAGTGAGACAAGACTATAAAAAAAATTTATTCATAAGTTAAAGTAGGAACAGAAATCACACGCATACCCGTCGACGTGCAAGCCCTTGGCCATCGACGGGTAAGCTATTTAATAACTACTATTCTTGAATCCGAACCATCCGTCCACGGATTGAAGGTGGACGTCCACGGCTAGAACTTTCAGGGTGCACCTAGTATTAGACGTTGACGTCTCCCAACCTGACCGTCGATGGATAGAAATTTCTGACTTGGAATGCAATAAGGTTATTCACACATCCGTCGACGTGTAACTATATGCACGTCGACGGGTACCTAGGGCTGACACTTGAATTGAGGAAAATAAGCAGAGACGTCGACGTACAAACCTTTAATCGTCGACGGCTCACTTGGTGTTGGGACAGCTTTAACCACCAAGTTAGGGAAATTTTCAATAAAAGGGAAATCTTCCAAAGTTTTGGAATGGAACAAGTCAAATGGATTCTAAAGGGGCTTGCCCAATCACATTGTTCGAACCCCACCCGGCCAAGATGGGATTTGAACCCGCCGAGATAATTTTTCTTTGTTATATTGTGAGAAAAGCCCATTTCTTGACGTTGGCATGAACCTTCACTGCGATTGGTACCTAGCTATGTCCATAGTACTCCCATAGGGGTTGCAATATCACAATCGTTGTGCGCACGAAATCCCCTGTACCATCCCACCCCTTGTGGGAGTGATAAGCCTACTCACAGCGGCTCCACAAGCTCAGACAGTGAGAGGCGCCACTGCAGTGACTTCTAATCATCCGCCAACATTCATAATTGATAAAACAATCATTTTTCAAAGGTACATTGTCATTCATTCAAGGAAACATTTCATTTGCACATAAAAATTCAAAGCAAGGTTGAAAATGTAAGAAAACACATATTTAGTCTATCAAGCCTCACTCACAAGTTTAGGGAGGGTGTGCACTCCCACTAATCCTCCTTTCCTAGATCTTTAGAAGAGGGTTCACCACCTATACAATTGGTTAAACAATGGGTTAAGGCAAGCTAGAATGCTATTTGAACTATTGTGCCAATGCTGACTAGTTAATGGACTAAATGTGCCAACTTGGAACCTAAAGGTTCAAATCAAGTTCTAGTGTTCCTATAGGCATTCTCAAGGTGTGAACAAGTTTATTTCGTCAAACAGCATCTGTGCATACTTTCCATTTAGGCTAGCTCCTTATAACGAAAAAGTTGGATGATTTTGCCCCTAGAATAGGTGAATTTTGGCCTGAATGAGTTAGAGGTGTGGGAATTCTGTGATTCCAATTCCTACAGTTTAAGCACGTTGTAGGGATGCTGTACACCAAAAATGGTTGCGTTTAGACACGTACATTGTATTTTGGAGGGAAAAATACATTGTTTCTTCACACTTTGAGGGGTCATAATTAGATATGGTATTTGCTTAAGGGTGTTAACCCCCTACATCTATTTCTACACCCATTTATGATTTGTACCACCCTTGAATGGCATTTAACCAATCCCCTAGGTGGTACCTGCCCAAGGTGGCCACTATTAGGCCATAATGTGGGTTTATTCTACAACTACTACTCCTAAGCTTCTTTCCAACCATTTCTTGGTTCACAACACTTTGTAATATTGCCAAGATGTCATTTAGGAAATAAAATACTACTGCTATTCTCACGCCCCGATCCGCTCGAGTCGGCCACGTGGCAACCGCCGCACTGCCTCGAAGTACGTTTCGACCGATCACGCACCAGAAGCACCGCAAGGCATTGAAATGGATACCATCGCTGCTAAACCTTTAAAACTCTGATTAAAATCATTTAATAAAATAATAAAACTTAAATAGTGCACCAGTTGATTAATTTAAAAGGAATACCTACGCAGCGGAAAACTACTAAGCCTAAGCTATCGACATCTTCTAGTGAGTCTCCTTTCTAAAGCTGACTCCGTACGCGAATCTACATCCATCCACATTGGATACAAGTGAGTGACAGAGGTTCTAAGAATCTCCATCTGGGTTAAGGCAGATAAGGGAAATCCAAAATAAAATAATAATAAAATGATATTTTTCTTTTGAAAACTCTGTTTTGGTTCTCCTGCTAAGAACCCTCTGTTAAAAACATATTAAATAAAATAAATTTATATATCTCAAATGGGCTGGCATCTCTTTTATACTGGAGGCTCGACCGTTGGTCGTCATATGCCTCACTGCACCGAGGGCTATCTCTTTTCTCATTCAATAATATTTTCTCTTTTCTATCTGTCTAGCCCTTTCCATCTGTGGTGCCTCGCTGTGGTGGAACACAGCGAACTGGAGCTCTTGCGAGTTTCCCTACGCGCCTCTCCCAACCAGGCTCGACTCACCGCGCCCCTTGATAGGCGGTCCACGGTTGAGTATCATGCATGCTCTCAAACTCGGTCCACGCTCCTGCAAATTGGAGCCTCGAGGAACCCTCTCAATCACTCATCTCCCAAGGGCATCGTACCCTCAATAATCATAATAATAATATTTGAAAAATTATATATATACGTATAAAACATTTGTATTTAGAACATACAAATCACACACACATAAGTTTTATATTTCTTTCTAAAACACCCCACTCACCGTGTGGGTATATCACAAACAAGTGTGTGTGGGTGGATTTCCCGTATCCCAAAACCTTTTTGAAAACATTTATGTTTTAAAAACCTTTTTCCCCAGTGGCTAAACAAAGAAGTCTAGGTCACTCATAGTATTGGGAGAATTGTATACTCCCAAGCGCTCCATGTAGCTTTAACCTCCGGTGCATCGCCGCATTCGATTATCCGGAGCCCTAATATATGGAAATATACGTTAGCATTCATAATCACATTTATGAATACACCTATGAGGCTCTAACATGATCTACGACTGGGCTTGAATGCGATTTGGGGCTTAGAAAAGTGTTCAGGAGGTTTCGAGGTAAAAATAAGACACTTGGTGAAAAATTACGAAAATACCCCTGGGCCCATGGGCCGCCCACTCAGGCTGGGCCTGGCACATAGAAAAGTGTCTGGGAGATTTCGGGGCTAAAATCGGACTCTCGATGAAAAATTACCAAAATGCCGCCGGGGCCCGTGGGCCCCACACCCGGACTAGGCTGGGCCCCACACGGGTTGGGTCAAGTTCTACTCGAAATCGGGCTAAAAAGCACTCCTATGAGATATTTATACATTATAATGATATAATATATAAATATCTAAGATATAATAATATTATATATAAATATCTAAAATATATTAATATAATATATAAATATCTTTTAATATAATAATATTATATTAAAAATATCTAAACAGGGACTCGATCGGCCAGTTCTTCGGTCGGTCTCTCCCTCGGTTTTCGCACTCGTTTCTCCTACTTTCCACGTACAAACTTAAAGAGGCGATCCTCATGGCATCCACAACGGATATGCCGAGGCAGAAATGAGAAACACCGGTCCAATTTTCTCGTAGACCAAGATTTAGCCCAAATTGACTAAATCTAAATTTTACCCTCACCCGGTGCACAGAAATGCGTGAAAACGAAATGGGACGTAGAATAAGGTGAGCACTATAACTGACTAAAAACTCACCTTATTCCACCGGCCCGAAATCCACTTATTTGAGTTTAAAGCTTTAATCCGGTTAAAAGCTGAAAACTTGGATCTTGGCTAAACCGATGCATGGTTGTGTGTACAAACTTAACATAATGTAGATCGAGGTGAGAAGAACAACATACTAGAAACTCACCTTGATCTGATGGCCCGACTGTCCCCATTTGCCAATTGTCCAAAATGCCTCTGGTCGGCTCCAAAGAGAAAAGAAGAAAAAAGAAAGAAAAAGAAAAGAAAAAATGAAGAAAGGTTCGGCACCCCCCCTATTTATAGGGAAGCCCGACGTCGGGTCCACTCGGGCCCTGGATCAAACTTTTTCCCCTTTTTCAACTTTCTTTCATTTTCACCCGTTGGCTAAATCCTTTGCTTTCTTGTGCCAAGGGGGCCCATAATAAATTTCTAAGGACTTCATTGAAGGTCTTTTTTTGGCATTTACTAATTTCCATGCACGGTTAATTACTTTATCTTCCAACTCCGTCTTATCCTGATTTAAACTTCTCTTCTTAATTAGACACATCCGGACCGACTTATTGTTTAATTAATACGTCGTCTTACACTATTCCGTTTGTACCAAAAGTCGTGCTACGTCCGGGTGTGTCAACTCTCCCCTCCTTCTAAAAATTTCATCCTCGAAATTAAATAAGGTAGCTTGGGGAGATTTGGCTTCCATTCGAAGCTCTCTTTCCGTTTTCGAATAGTGTTCGCATCACTATTCACTGCTGAAGTTCACCACGCTTTCGCTGCGTACTCTGATCATTCTCTTCCTCATGAGGGGTTTCATCACTCTTCCACTCTTGAGTTTGAACCTCATCTTTTCCTTAACATAGCCTACCCTTCGCTATTCATGGGTTAGGCTTTCTTCACTCCATTCGTGTTTACTCGATCTTCTTGCTATGTTCTTGTCTCATCCAAGTCTCTCTTGATGAGACTATTCTTTTGTTACCTCGGAGGTTCACACTTCTTACTCTTCTTAAGAGTTCTTCCTCCTTTTTCATTGCCATTGCCTCTCACTTCAAGGCCATCTTCTGACGCGTTTCTTGTCGTTTCGTGATCTTGTACTCATCTTTGTAACCAGGCCATCGAGAAAGACCTTAGCTTAACTCCCTTGCCTCCACGGCGAGGATGCGGTGAGTTAATTATCTTTCCCCCTACCTTGGTTTCGCTTCTTCATTTCGCCTCTAACTTCATTCTCTTTTTTCATGGCGTATGAGTCGAGCTCTTGTATACACTGGCCCACACTCGGCCACATCATAACAGAGGAATCAGAGATCATGCCTTCTCGGCTCTCACAATCTGACCCACTCTCTGACCGCCCATCACAATCACAAATAGGGCCCTCGGCCCATCATATCACATATAGGGCCTATGGCCCATCACATCTCATCTCTCATCCTATCTGGGATGGAGAACTCTGGGTGGTCTCATGCACACCCCAATCACACATTGGGCCGGTCCTCTCGAGTGGTCATCACAGAGATCCTCAAGATCTCGATCTTTGATCCTTTCTCACATAGGGACGCCTCACATGGCTCCCAAATCCATCACACTTGAGCCTCGACCTCATACCCATCCATATCATTTCTCTTCCCTCTTAGGCATTCCTTAACTTTTATTTTCTTGAGGTACCCTCTTCAGGAGGTATCGTATGTTTATCTTCCTTTCAACCTCTTTCCTTCACATTAGCTTCCTTGCCAATGGTCGATTTCTTTTCGTCCTTTCATCAATAGTATTTTCTGAGGTTTCCTTATCCCCTTCTCTAACGTTTTCTTCCTTTCCATCCACCCACGTCCATTGTGGGGTCCACATTTCTTTTACTTTCCCGTCAACACGGAACAATGTACCTCACCGCGTCTCACTCATACTGCATTCTTTGTAACTTCTTTCATCTTCGTGTTTCTCTCTCGAGGTTCCCGTTCTGTTCACTCAGCTTGAGCTTCTCTCTGGTCCATTGCCACCCTTTGGCATCATCTACAGCTCTTGCCATCTCCATACCCTTCCCTTAGGGTTATCTTCATATTTCTTTCCTCTTTCCATATCCTTTTTACCTCGATTTACGTGATTTTTCACGTCTTACCCAAGGTTCCTTTACCTTGGCTTCATTCTTTCTTGTCTTTGCTTTCTTTTCTGTTTCAGTTTCCTCATCTCTTGCTTTACCAATGTAGGTTTCCTTTCTCTTAGCCATCTTCGGCTCTTAATCCATCGATATCTCTCCTTTGTCTCTCAATACCATGGTTTATTTATCGTGGGCACACCTTTCTCTATCCTCCATTACCTTTCTATCTTGCCCACGCCAAGCTGACTCCATTTTAGCTTGGTTTGACTTCATCTCCCACATCCTTTCTTCACTTATCATTCTTCGGGGAGTTTATCCTCAAAGTTAGCTTACTCCCCTCCTTCTAAAAGATTTAACTTATCTTTTTCGTCGCTTGACTTCTTAACCTCGATTCCTTTTATCTCACTTTACTTCCTTGTTTTCATCCTTTCGTCTCTCTCGATTCCAACCATTATTCTGATTCATGCTTGGTCACCTTTTTGTCTTCTCCAGTTTCAGTTATCACCTTATTCATCCTTGTTTTATCCTTATTCCTTTCTTTGACTCTTACATAGGTCAATCTACCTTCCTTATTCTCTGGGTTTGATTATCCTTAAAGTTCCCATCATCATCATTATTCTTATTCATTATCATCATCCTTACATATCGTTATTTCTTTATTTCTCTCTTCTTTTCTTTCATTCATTCTTTACTGATATCATCCTTACCCGTCATCCATTAAGATACCATCATCTCCATTTACTCGTTTCCTACGAGTGCTCATTCTCTTATGTTTTCTCCAATTTTTCTTTCTGTCCAACCTCTTTATCTCTTCCTTTATCACTTAAATAATCAGGGTTTTTCTCTCCTCTCCTTTCAACTATCCACACTTTAACCCTTCTGTTCTCTCTTCTTCCACAATCAAGTAGTCGGGGGTTTCCTCTTCCTTTATCCAATTTATACCCTTGACCCCCTTTTTGTTCTTCAGTTCTGGCCTCCAATCATTCTTGTTTATTCTTTCCTTTCCTTGATTTATTCGTTTTATGATGTAGTGCCTTACTTGACTCGGGTTTGGGGTTCATTATGCTCGACTCTCTTTATCTATCATCCGTTTCTAAATCTTTTATTCATTTTCTTTCACTAGATCTTTCTTAGTCTTCTTTCTAGGCTTCTTTTAATCCAGTTTTATTCACTTTCTTTAACCTATCCCTAGGTTATCTAGCTAGGTTTCGTTTCTAATCCTAATTTCCTAGTCTTATTCTTATACTAATCCTGGTCAGTCATTTGGAGCTATTAACATATGGTTTATTATGTCGTTATCGCTATTTAAGGTTACAGTTTTCTAGTAATGTGTTATACTTTTCTTCTTTTAAGGCTCTATTCCTAGTTAACCAAAACTTAGTTCATCAACTGAACTAAGTCTCTCTTTCTTCTTAGGCCTTGTTTTCTTTTATTAGCCTAGGATCTTCTTTTACCTAGGGTTTTCATACTTTCTTTCTTCATTAAGAAAGCCTCCGCACTACATCACGACATTTCTTAATCCTTTGTTTAAGGGTTCGCTTTCTTCTCCTTTCCTCTTCTTCTTTCTCACCAGTTCCATCTGATGATGACTTCACAATATCGAAGGAAATTCCCTTCGTGCCTTCCATTAGCACGAATGCAGACATTTCCATCATTTCCATGCATCACATTCTCTCTTCGCTTACTTTCTTCACATTCATTCGTCGTTATCATTTCACATTATCCTTTGGAAGTCTCCTCATTCTTTCTCTCTTTATCACCCAATAACGAAAGTTTCATCACTTTTAATCTCTTAGGAGTGGAGGTTTACAACTTATCTTTCTCCTTATTCCATCTCCTTATCCTTTGAAACCCTCTTTCCCAGTGGCTAAACAGAGAAGTCTAGGTCAATCACAGTGATGGGAGATTCGTATACTCCCAAGCGCTCCATGTAGCTTTAACCTCCGGGGCATCGCCGCACTCGATTATACGGAGCTCTAGTACACGGAAATACATGTTAGCATTCATAAATAAATTTATGAATGCACCTATGAGGCTCTAATATGACCTAAGACGATGTTTGGAAGTGATTCGGGGCTTAGGAAAGTGTCCGGGAGGTTCCGGGGTAAAAATTGGACAATTGGTGAAAAATTACGAAAATACCCCTGGGGTCCATGGGCCACTCGGGCTGGGCCCGGCACTTAGAAAAGTATCTGGGAGATTTCGGGGCTAAAATCAGACTCTCGACAAAAAATTACCAAAATGCCCCCGGGGGCCGTAGGCCCCACACCCAGACTAGGCTGGTTCCCACACGGGTTGGGCCAAGTTATACTCGAATCGGGCTCAAAAAGCCCACATATGAGATATTTATACATTATAATGATATAATATATAAATATCTAAGATATAATAATATTATATATAAATATCTAAAATATATTAATATAATATATAAATATCTTTTAATATAATAATATTATATTAAAAATATCTAAACAGGGACTCGATCGGCCAGTTCTTCGGCTGGTCTCTTCCCCAGTTTTCGCACTCGTTTCTCCTCCTTTCGACGTACAAACTTAGAGAGGCGATCCTCATGGCATCCACAACGGATATGCCGAGGCAGAAACGAGAAACACCGGTCCAATTTTCCCGTAGATTGGGATTTAGCCCAAATTGACTAAATCTCAATTTTACCCTCACCCGGTGCACATAAATGCGTGAAAACGGAATGGGACGTAGAATAAGGTGAGCCAAAGCTTTTCTTCATTTCTCTTTTTTCTTTTTCTTTCATTTTCTTTTCTTTTTCTCTCTGGAGCCAAACGGAGGCATTTTGGACAATTGGCAGATCCGGACAAACCGACCGCCAGTTCGAGGCGAGATCTTGGTGAGTTATTCTTAACTCCTCGATCTACGTTTTTTTTAAGTTTGCACGTCTTTCCATGCATCGGTTTAGGAGAGATCCAAGTTCAAAGTTAGGTTCAGCTTTTAGCTAGATTTTAAGTTTAGATTTCAGATCTAGGAACTTTGAGCTTGTGATTCTCATTTTTCTTTCTGTAAACGTGTAGTGGATGCATTAAGGTACATGCATCTCAAATTGTAGCTAAATTGGTAGACGATTGCATCGGTTTTCGAATTTCGAAGAAATTGGAGAAATTTCGGGTTTGAAACCCAGAACAGAACCGGCGCCGGTTCTGTCCAGAAACGTCGCCGTTTCTGCTTCCTGGCTACCGGCCTTCGGGTCGAAGAGAACCGGCGCTGGTTCACTCCAGATCCGGCACCGTTCTTGCCCTTTAGTGGCAAAATGGTCATTTTACCTCCCGAAACCCAAATTGACCCCAAATCGATTCGGAACACTTTCGAGTCTTCCAAACCACGTCCAAACATCGTGTTAGGTCATATTAGAGCCTCGTAGATGCATTCATAAATTTAATTATGAATGCTAACTTATATTTCCGTGTACTAAGGCTCCAGTTGAATCGAGTGCGGCGATGCTCCGGAGATTGAGCTACATGGAGCGCTTGGGAGTATACGATTCTCCCAATACTATGAGTGGCCTAGATTTCAGTGCTTAGCCACTAGGGCAAAATTTTTTAAAAACATAAATTGTTTTAAAAAGGTTTTACAACTGTTTTGGGATAAGGGTAATCCACGACACACACTTTTTATTTTGTGATACGCCCACTTATGGGGGTGGGATGATTTTAAAAATATAAAGTTTGTGTGTGTTTACATGTTTTAATATTTATATAAGAAATAATATTATTATTATTAATATGATATTTGGTTTAATAAAATGATTACCTTTAAAAGTAATGCCAGTGGACTAATTGAGAGAATACCTACACAGCGGAAACTTCTAAGCCTAAGCCACCGACATCTTCTAGTGAGCCTCCTTTCTAAAGCTGACTTCGTACGCGAATCTGCATCCATCCACATCCCAACCAGGCTCGACTCACCGTGCCCCTCGATAGGCGGTCCACGGTTGAGTATCATGCATGCTCTCAAACTCGGTCCACGCTCCCGCAAATTGGAGCCTCGAGGAACCCTCTCAATCACTCATCTCCCAAGGGCATCATACCCTCAATAATCATAATAATAATATTTGAAAAATTATATATATACGTATAAAACATTTGTATTTAGAACATACAAATCACACACACATAAGTTTTATATTTCCTTTTAAAACACCCCACTCACCGTGTGGGTATATCACAAACAAATGTGTGTGGGTGGATTTCCCGTATCCCAAAACCTTTTTGAAAACATTTATGTTTTAAAAACCTTTTTCCCCAGTGGCTAAACAAAGAAGTCTAGGTCACTCACAGCATTGGGAGAATTGTATACTCCCAAGCGTTGCATGTAGCTTTAACCTCCGGTGCATCGCCGCATTCGATTATCCGGAGTCCTAATACATGGAAATATACGTTAGCATTCATAATCACATTTATGAATACACCTATGAGGCTCTAACATGACCTACGACTGGGCTTGAATGCGATTTGGGGCTTAGAAAAGTGTCCAGGAGGTTTCGGGGTAAAAATTGGATACTTGGTGAAAAATTACGAAAATAACCCCGAGGTCCATGGGCCACTCAGGCTGGGCCCGGCACTTAGAAAAGTATCCGGGAGGTTTCGGGGCTAAAATCGGACTCTCGATGGAAAATTACCAAAATGCCCTCGGGGCCCGTAGGCCCCACACCCGGACTAGGCTGGGCCCCACACGGGTTGGGTCAAGTTCTACTCGAAATCGGGCTCAAAAAGTCTTCCTATGAGATATTTATACATTATAATGATATAATATATAAATATCTAAGATATAATAATATTATATATAAATATCTAAAATATATTAATATAATATATAAATATCTTTTAATATAATAATATTATATTAAAAATATCTAAACAGGGACTCGATCGGCCAGTTCTTCGGCCGGTCTCTCCCCAGATTTTCGCACTCGTTTCTCCTCCTTTCGACGTACAAACTTAGAAAGGCGATCCTCATGGCATCCACAACGGATATGCCGAGGCTTAAACGAGAAACACCGTTCCAATTTTTCTGTAGACCAAGATTTAGCCCAAATTGACTAAATCTAAATTTTACCCTCACCCGGTGCACAGAAATGCTTGAAAACGGAATGGGACATAGAATAAGGTGAGCACTATAACAGACTAAAAACTCACCTTATTCCACCGGCCCGAAATCCACTTATTTGAGTTTAAAGCTTTAATCCGGTTAAAAGCTGAAAACTTGGATCTTGGCTAAACTGATGCATGGTTGTGCGTACAAACTTAACATAATGTAGATCGAGGTGAGAAGAACAACATACTGGACACTCATCTTGATCTGATGGCCGGATTGTCCCCATTTGCCAATTGTCCAAAATGCCTCTGGTCGGCTCAAAAGAGAAAAGAAGAAAAAAGAAAGAAAAAGAAAAGAAAAAATGAAAGGTTCAGCACCCCCCCTATTTATAGGGGAGCCCGACGCCGGGCCCACTCGGGCCCCGGGTCAAACTTTTTTCCCTTTTTCAACTTTCTTTCATTTTTACCCGTTGGCTAAATCCTTTGCTTTCTTGTGCCAACGGGGCCCATAATAAATTTCTAAGGACTTCATTGAAGGTCTTTTTTTGGCATTTACTAATTTCCATGCACGGTTAATTACTTTATCTTCCAACTCCGTCTTATCCTGAGTTAAACTTCTCTTCTTAATTAGATACATCCGGACCGACATATTGTTTAATTAATACGCCGTCTTACACTATTCTGTTCGTACCAAAAGTCGTGCTAGGTCCGGGTGTGTCAGCTATTACTTAAATACTATACTTCTCCTAGGAGGTCATTATGCCTCAGTTTGGGTTTACACTACATCTATATTAAGCATTCTTCTTTCTTCTAATTTCTTAGTTCACGTCATTTTCTAATGTTGCCAAACTACCATTTATGGGATAAAACCCCATGACTATTGCCACAAATATGGCACTTTCTCTAGGATGGCATAATGTCATAATGGAGTTTTGGTCATTTAAGTGCTAGACTATATTTTCTCTATTCATCTAAGTTTTTCTACATTCAAAGGACTATTCCAACACTTCCATTCTCTAATTATGCCATTGCCTCATGAAGCATAAATATTATGAAGATTTGGAGCCATAAACTAATAGCAAATTAAAGAAAATGCAAAATGTTTATGCATGAAGCTTAATAATCATCATTTTATTGCTAAAATTGTAAAAGACATAAAAGGAAATGAAAACGCACCTTTAGTTTTGATGAAAACTTGAAACTTATATACTTGGTGAAATTTGCAAGATTTTTCTTCCAACCTTCTTGATGGAAAGATTGTTTGGAAGTTGGAGTGATGGATTTTCTTGGAAAATTGGATGAAATTTGATGAAATTTGATGGGATTTTGATGTAGTTTTGGTGGGAAAGGTTTGTGTGGAAGAAACTAGAAGTTTGGAAGTTGAAAAATGGTGGAGGAAGGCTAGCTATGGGGGACTTCGAAATTGACAAAAAAAAAGAAAGAAGAAAGCCAAAAAAAAGTGGTCTTAAAAAGTCTAGACTATTCATTTGGTCAATCTACAAAAATACCCTCATTAAATTTCAAAATTACCTTTGTGTCCTAAAGAGAAATTATGTAAATTAGAACAAAATAAAAGAAATTCAAAACTAAAACCAATTGGCAAGGCTTTACAAAAATGAGGTGAATTTATCAAAGCACGTAAGTGATTAAGCTATTGGGAGCAATTGCCCCATTTTGGCGTTTAAAACCTATACAAGGGTAAAACGGTAAATTTGACCCGATATTTTCACATAGCAACTTGACAGTTTTCAAGTTTGGACAATGAATAATAGTATGAGACTTTTTAATACTGTAGGAAAAATCATTTTCAATGAAGAAGAATTCAATTTGTAACTTTTGCTAATATTTACGAAAATGCCATCCGCTTTGCGACATTCTTTTCTGCAATATTTTTCTCTAATTTCGGATGCTCAGAAAAATACTGCAACAGCTTCAAAAATTCTTAGACTTGTTAGGGAGTATCCTAATTTTGTAGAAGCTAAGTAATTCTCGAAGGTGGTACGTGAGTTTTTGAAAAATAATACACTAAATAAGCCTTGTTCTATCACGGAAGAATTTTCCCTAAGAATATTTTTGTATGCATGTCATTTAAATTTGTTAATTTATTAGCCTATGACTCCAATGCAAATTAATTTGAGGCTAGGCATTACAATGCTAGTATTATCGGTAGCTTGAGATATGCCACTGATTGCACCAGACTTGACATTGCTTATGCTGTTGGGGTGCTGGCTAGATTTACAAGTAAACCAAACTTAGAGCATTGGAATGCAATTAACCGTGTGATGAGATATTTAAAAAGAACTCTAAGTTATGGTATACTTTATCAAAAGTATCCTGCTGTGCTAGAAGGATACAGTGATGCCAATTGGAATATTCTGGCTAGTGATTCATTGTCTACCACTGGCTATGTGTTTACTTTGGGAGGTGGAGCAATTTGTTGGAAGTCTAAAAACCAAAAAATTATTGCAAACTCCACCATGGAGGCAAAACTAATTGCTTTAGCCTCAGCCAGTGAAGAAGCAGGTTGGTTACGTGATCTTTTATCTGATATTCCAATGTGGGAAAAACCAATACCACCTGTCTTAATCCATTGTGATAGTACAGCCACTATTGGCAGAGTTAATAATAAATATTACAACGGTAAATCCATATCTATAAGGAGAAAACATAGCTATGTGAGATCTCATATTACTAATGGTACCATTAACGTTGATTATATTCAAAGTGGTGATAATCTTGCAGATCCTCTGACAAAAGCTCTAGCTAGAGAAAAGATCTAGATGACATCGAGGGGGATGGGACTTAAGCCCAAAGAATGACAAAAATCACATATGAGGATACCCTACCTAGTGATTGGAGATCCCAAGAACTAGGTTCAAAGGGAAGAACGAATCATATGGTGGTTTGATGACATGCACATTTTTAAACAACTAAAAATGTCCCTCCCTAAGATATGGTGCATGTATCTTGTAACAGTAATGGAGGTTGAGTATATTTATACTCTTAATGAGTTCTATAGCTCAGTTGAGTGGGGTGTAGAGTTACAAGAGTATCCTTGATAGCCTCACGTATATGAGTGTGGAAGTAAGGCCGCTTCCTATGAGAATCGGGCTAATTCTCTAGAACGCTCATTAAAACTGGGATAAAGCACATGGCCGTTAACGTGCTGGTTTATGAAGCTCATTGCAGGGCACTGGAAATCTATGTGTGTGACGCAATACTTTGTTTCCCCTAAGCAGCCTTAGTTCAAGACCTGAGTTCAAGACCTTAGTTCACTATTGGCTCTGGAGCAGAGATTGTTGAATGCTAAGGGAAGGTTCAAGCCATTGGCACCTTCATTATGCATAGACTTTCTATCTTCACCTAAATGGTTAGTACTTTAATATTTTTATTAAAATAAGTGGGGGATTGTTGGGATATTTTAACAAAAAAAAAGAGTAAAAAAAATTGATTTTAACATAAAACGTTTAATAGTCTTAAATATGAAAGTTGTTTTTTGCATTTCTAAGTTTTATAATGAATGTTACAAACTTTAATTACTGACTTTCATCCGGTGAAATTTAAAAGGCTTAGAACCTCTACTATAAATAGTTGATATGTTTTTCACTTATGATCATCCCAATTTGAGAAAAAAAATCTTAATCTTCTCTTGAGTCTTCCAAAAAGTTTTTCAACCAACTGGGTGAAGAAGGTGTCATTTTGGTAGAGCTTCTACCTTCTAACTTGTGCAGGTTAGAAAGGTGTACAGTGGGTGACTGGGCTTGTTGTATCCTGGGGGACAACGTGCAGTGAATCCTCTTTGCATCGGTTCTAATTACTGAGAGGGCGCGTATTGTCTCAAGAGAGCGACCTGGTCCGCGCCTCAATCTCTGTCGCCCTATTTGACTAACAATATTATTTTACAAGTTTGGCCATAGGAAAGGTGATTATTGAGTCCAATTTGGAGGCATTATTCTACAACAGTCTCCAGCAAATTGTTCATATCGACAAATTAAAGTAGTTTATTAGGACAAGTCAAAGCTGTTAGAACAGGCTGTTTACCTAAATGGTCTAACTATTTGAACTAACTTGAGTCAAGAATTAGGTCACCAAGTCAAGCGGATTGAGTGTTGGGCCTGTCCAGATTTAATAACTATATTTACACGTTACGACAATTATCATTATTATTGTTCAAATTAACTCTTCAAACTATAGTACTGAAAATTTATTAATGTAAGTGTACCAAAAAAACAAGACAACAATCTTTTAAGTTTTAATCCCTATGTGCTAAAACTAAAAATTTCACATCGAACATAAGTTGATTTGTCCTTATTTAAAATAGTATCTATATTGTGTACGTATTACATAAGTTACTTGTCATTAGAGCTGACAAAGGATGATCCAAGAACAGGTATTCGACCTAATTCATCCAAAATCTAATCCGATTTAATTTGATTTTACCAAAAAGTCGAAGAAATAGAACCCGATCCAATCTAAACCCAGAATGATATGAGACCCGAAATGATCCGAACCCATAATGGTCCATAACCCGAAATGACCCGAACCCGATTGACCCGAGAAGTTAAGCTAAAAGGACCTAAACTTAAAAGAAAATGTATTTGAAAAATCTTCAAAATAGTAGTTCAATTAAAAATAAAAGTACAGCAATATAAGTTACAAACAGATAGTAGTTAATAAAATTTAATACATTTAAATTATTTTTAGTATTTTACCAAATATTAAGTCAAGTATATGTATGTATCATGCATCGATATTTTGCTAGTATTTTTTAACCAAAACTTAACTACTAATTATGATTAAGATTTAAGAACAATAAAAGAATTTGATTTCATTGTTATAAGTGTAGACACCATTTTTATATATCATTTAATTTCTTTTTGCATAAATTTTGTTTGTTTAATTATTTGATTTTTATATTTTATTATGGTTCACATTTTAATTTTGATTTGTTATTAGGATGGATCGGGTTTCAATAATTGGAGAAACTGTTGGAATTGGACATACATGGGTTAAAAAAAATTGCAAAATTGCAAATTGAAGACCAAATCTTAATATCCCAAAATCCTTGCAAAACAAGCAAAGGAAAGAATAAAAAGCCTTCCCCATCGTTGATTTTAGGTATAGAAATACAACATCTACTCTTTGATCAATTTCCTGGCTCATTTAAATACCACTATTTCGTACAATAGGATGAGGCCGAATTTCCAATTGACAAAAATCCTAGGGTTCTTAGTTTAGAGAAGAGGAAGGGGTTTGACAATCTTGCAGCATTCTTTTGGTGCTTTTGCTTCGAGTTGGGATAGAAGAAAGGAAAGGGAGGCTTGTAGTGGATAAGGATAGAAATTTTCTCTATTCCATTGAATAGAGAAAATTGAACTGCGGCTCAAGGTTGAATTGGAGGAAAAAGAAAGGACAAGGGTTTTGTAAGTAAAGACGCGGGACCCATCATTGTCAGCTAAGGCTTCACTACCTTTTGAATGTTTGGTCAATACTGATGAGCTACGTTTCTAGCTAATTACTAATGATGTTTGTGGATTTATTATTATTAAATCATTTGAATTGTTGTATATTCGTTGGTGGACCCATGCTGTTTGTTCGGGCTCCTTTTGTCCATATTCATGATAGTTTGAATCCGTGTTCTTCCTTTCATGCACATATGTGGCTAGATAAATGGGATCCATGGTGAATAGGACCTGTGCCTTTCTTTCCATGCATATCTGTTGGACTTGATGATTTGACTTCCCTTTTGTTCTTCTTTGGTTTATGTTTCATGGTGAATTTGCTAATGGGTTTGCCCATTTCATGTTTGGGCTCATGGATTCTATGTGTTAGGGCATGTCATTTTGTTTGGGTTCCATCATTTTCTATATTTTGCTTGAATTCCTTTAGTTGGATTGTCTAGTTCATTGCTTTGTTTATTGTTGGATCTTATTTCTTTGTTAAAATATATGTGATCCGTTAATTGTTTGGTTTGCTAATGAGCTAAATTAAATGTTTGATATTTGGATGATAATTGATTTACTATTGGGCTTTGTACTTAACGGTTTAGGTTTATAAATTCTTTGGATGTTGGGTTATACTTGTCATGAATTTGGACCATGATTTCACTTAATCAAATTGGTCTAATTGTTGTGAGTAGTAATCAAACTGGGGTCTGATTGAACATATTTTGGGCTTATGATTACTTGGTTTGCCATTGCTATATTTAACTTGGATTGATATTTCATGCTTTGAAATGGGCCTGCATCATATATTTGGGCTTTATTTATTATTGATCTGGACTTGTGCTTTTCTTTTATATGTACATATACATATATATATATATACTTTTCTTTTTGTTGATTTTCTTGTTTTGTTAGTTTCGGACCATTTTTGTAGGCCATGCATAATTTCGGATTATGGATTGTTTAAATATCATTCACACTAGTTTAATATTATATTTCCATGCTTAGGGTTAGAAAGAAAATGACATTAATTTAAGTGTATATGCATACTGAATTTTTTTTTATTTCATAACCATGCCTATTAATGTTGATCTTTCTCAAGAAATTACTGTCATTTAGTAATTTAAGTCATTTTACATATTTTATGTCATTTAGATTATTAGGTCATTTAAATATTTATGACATTTAGTAATTTAGATCATTTTAATATTCCATGTCATTTATTAATTTTAGGTCATTTTTAATATTTTCATGCCATTTAATAATTTAGATCATTTTTAATATTCTCATGCCATCATTCACTATTTATGCCATTTAGTATTTTCTAAGTTTATTCACTCTTATGCCATTTAGTAATTTAGGACATTTCATATTTTTATGCCATTTAGTAATTTAAGACATTTTCAATTTGTTTATGCCATTTACTAATTTTAGGTCTAATTGCATTCTTTCTATGTCATTTAATAATTTTAGGACCAATTGCATTTTTATGTTATTAGTAATTTTAGGCCTATTCACATTTTAGATATTAGGCCCATTTTCATTTTAATTTAGGCCCACATGCATTTTCATGTCATTTAGTATTTTTTAGGTCCAATTACATTTTTTTTTGTCATTAGTAATTTAGGCCCATTCATATTTTAGATATTAGGCCCATTTACATTTTGGTAAATTAAGTTCATTCCATATATTATGTCACTTAATAAATTAGGCTCATTTACATCATTTATGCCATTTTAGAAATTAAGCTCATGCATCATCAGTTACTTGTTTAATATATACTTAATATATTTCTTGTGCTAACCCATTTTCTTGATTTCTTTTGCCCCATCATTTCATGCATTTAGTAATTAAATCATTGTTTTCAAAAATCGCATGTGCATGGAAATCCCGATAATGGGGAGTCCGAGGGGATCACGTAATTACGAGGTTCTCAAAGACTTCCTTAGGGTGAGGGAGCTTTCTAGTTCACCTTTTCGGAATTCCAATTGGGCCTAGAAAGTTTCCAATAAACCAATTTTCACCCCAATTTCAAAAAAATACGAAAAGAATGATTTTAATCATATTTCAAAAATAGCATTAGCATACCATATTCATGATTTTCTCCAAATTTCCAAAAGTTTTTCTTCAAATTTCGTTTCTTTAAGAAAACCCTAAAAAAAATCTTTTTTTTTAAAAATCCTCTTTATCAACAAAAGGAATTTCAATTCCAACATAGTTTTAAAAATCTAAAAATGTTTTTTTGGAAAATCTCAAACTTAATCAATAGTCGAGGTTTTCTTGCAAAATTAAACTTTGGTTAATTCCTTTAATCAAAGTTTTAAAAAAGAGATCCAAAAATGAAAGGAATTTAATTATTCCAATATTATTTTTCAAAAACCAAAAAAATGTTTTGAAAGATTTCAATTAGACTTTTACATTGGAGTCTTTCTAATTGAACTCTTGTTTAAAATCTTGCCTTTAATCAAAATCCGTCTATCAATAAAAGGAATTTAATAATTTTGACATTAATTTCAAAAATCCAAAAATATTTTTTTCGAAAGATTTCAATTCAGTCATTAACAATTGAAGTCTTTCCAAATTCAATCCAATTTTGTTTAAAACTTAAATTTTTCTTTAACAAATTATGAATTTTCAACCTTTGATTTTAAAGCTTATTTTTGGAAAGTTCTCAATTCGGTTATTCAACGTTGAGATCTTTTTTTTATTTTTATTTTTCACGAATCTCATTAAATTGAATTTTCTTAAAAGGTGAATTAACCCATATCAAAAGGAGTTCTACTCCGACATTTGTAGATTCTTTATTTTAGTTTATTTTATTTCAGTTCAAAAGAAACATTTTTGTTATTAACCCTAAAACGAATTTTCACAAGGCTTTATGGTACCGATTTTCGGGCACTTCGAGGGTGCTAATCCTTCCTCGAGTGTAACCGACTCCCGAACTCAAAACTTGTTTTCGTAGACCAACATTTGTTTGACCTAAGATAATCTTTCTAGATTATATTAAGTCAAACGGAGTCAAAATAGGTGGCTAACTTATCTAAACCAATTGGTTAGTGGCGACTCCTTTTCTTGTTTTCGAAACCTTTTTATTTCTTTAAATTTCCCGTTGGACGGCCTTTTAGACGTTTCGACAGATTGACGACTCCATTGGGGACCTGGTTTAGAGAGTCAAGCCATCTTTCGAAAAAGTCTTGTTTTCAATTTAGGGTTAATTTTGCAATATTTTTAAAGTTCGATGTCATTCATGTACATTCATTCTTCATTCATTAATTTGACCAAAATTCAAATAGAATTGCATTTCACATTTGCACCAATGAACTTTTTCAAAATTACATTTTGCATTTGCATCACTAAACTTTTTCAAAATTGTATGTTGTACCTTAAATTGCATTAATAAAACTTTTCAAATTTGTATTGTGCACCTCACATTATTTGATTTATTTCATTGTATTATATGTGTATGTCTCGCCTTGGCCTTGCTTTCTTTGTACATATTTGTATACGCTTTGTTTGATTATCTATTTTTCTATGTATATATCTTGTATGCTTCTTCTTTGTTGTTTGTTCATATATATATATATTGCATATGCACTATGTGGTTTATTTTGCATTTAATTGCCTTCATCTTATACATATTTCATGCTTATTTTATGCTTTTTATGTTCGATATAGTGCATGCCGAATTTCAGTTCTTTATTATGTATTTATTCTTTGAATTGGGCTAACCGTTTATTTGATTGGTTGATAGTGATTCTTGTTCTATTCTTCTATTCTTCGGGGCAACATGTGATGAAAGGTAGTTGGTAAAGGTAGGTAGTCTCTCCCACACACTACACAATTCATAACATAAAGGTCTGAAATTCTGGGTCATTCTCCCAATTAGAAGGAAGGTGCTTGTATCCTTCCGCCCAGTCATGTCCGTGATGGGTAACTTGTCTAGAACTTCGAACCATGCATATTGAGTACCCATGAGTAATGCCCACCTAAGTAAAGCCAAACCCTAAACCTAGGTAGAGCTAAACCCTTTTCGAGAGAAACCGATTTTCTTAGGACACAAAGGAGGGACACCTTCTAAACCTTTATCAATTCCTTTCATATTTCCTTGTATATATCATTATCTATTACCTTGCCTTCTTTATTTCATGATGAAGTACTAATGTTCTTTCTTTTTTGTCTCGTTTTATGCTTTTCTTTTATGTACATCCATCATGCATTTCATCCGGGGGTCCATCCATAGTGAATTTGCTGCTAAAGGAAACCAATCATGGCTAAAAAGGGAGGGGTAGTCGACATGGATTTGGATGAACCTAGAGTCAGCAATGCTAGTTCTATTTTGGGGAATGCTTTGGATTTGTTGGAACAAAGACTTCAAAAGATCGTTCAAGAAAAGACCCTGAGCCTACATTACCTTTATTTGTGAATTTCGACCTTGCCCAAAGTGACCTATCAAAGCTAAAGAAGTTATGGATAAAGATTGGGCCGAGTGGACAGAAAAAGTTCAAAGACACGCATAGGGACATAGCTCTGTTGTTGGACGTTAAGGTGGAAGAAGATCTCTTGAAAGTAGCTTTGTATTTCTGGAATCCATCTTACCGGTGTTTTATGTTTGGGAAACATGATATGGTGCCAACAGTTGAGGAATATCGAGATTTCCTTATGATGAAAAAAGCCAAACCAAGTAAAATTTTTCTACCCTTAAAGACATCAAAGATAACCCGAGGTTCCTCGCCAAGATGGTTGAAATGGGTATTGAGGAGATACGCCAACATAAGGATGGGGATTATTTCCAGACAATTTCTTGATGAAGTTCATGGATGAAAAACGTGGCACTCAGAAAGGGAAAGATGTCCTAGCCTTCTTAATATATGGCCTAGTGGTTTTCCTAAAGAAGCTTGGGTACGTTCACTTATCAGTGGTGACGCTCCTCACCAAGATAAAGTATCAAACAGATCCTTCAACAGCAATTCTGGCAGAAACCATCCGGTCATTGGATACCTGTAGGAAGGCTGGTGGAAGGTTTGAAGCATGTGCTCAGATATGTTGGTCATCTGGTTCAAGAGTCACTTCGGCTATAAGAAAAAGTTGGGAATGTCCTTTATTGATGAAGACGGAGTTCCAATAGCTATCTATGGAAAGAATACAATGGTTTAGGAATTTGGGTGATGATCAGATCACATGGACAGCCCAGTGGATGCAAGCGAGAGAGATTCCTTACTTACATGTTAAGATTCCATGGGTCCCGTTAGTAGGTCTTTGGGGAACAACTAGTTACTCTCCACTTCTGGTCAGAAGACAGAACAATTCAGAGCAATTTATCCCTCTCATTGGTTACCTCAACCTATTGGATCTCTCACATGACAATCCCGATCATATGGATGAAGTTAAACTTTGGGGAGAGCCTCATAAAGCAACTAATAGGATGGAGCATACTGCATATGTGGAGAATGTCATATCTGAATACTCTATCTGGCATCAAGAAAGAGATACTATTGTTCCTTTCATGCCAAATAGGGAGTACCCCACAATTGAGAGACTAGTAGATGAATTTAGAAGACTGAGAGTTGAGAACCGGAGATTAAGAGAAGGGATTGAAATGACCGAGCTAACTCACAAATGTGAGCAATTAAGGTGGGTAACTCAGGAGTTGGAAGATAAGCTAAAAAAGAAGAGGATGAAAAAGAGAGGATGGGTCCGAGCTATAAAAAGGGCGCAAAAAGATAGTTCAAGGATGAAAAAAATGCCGGATGGTTGGACGCAAGAGGCAATTAGTAAAGGCAATGAGGCTTCAAAACTCAGGGATGCCAAAGAGGATGCTAACAAGTGTCTGACCGATGCTCGAATCCAATATGTTGAAATTCAGTATGAGAGAAATGAACTGAAAAGTGAAAGAGATGAGCTGAAGAGAGGGAAAGATCAACGAAAGAATGAAAGAGATGAGCTAAAGAATGAGAACAATCAGTTGAAGAATGAAAGGGATGAGCTAAAGAACAAGGAAGAGGGAATGAAGAAAGCCGAGGAAGAGCAAAGTCGCATACAAAGATTTTTGGTGAAAAGAAATGATGATTTAGAGCGTCAAGTCAGGGAGTTTACAGAGAAGTTGAACCAGTTAAAAACGGGTTAGGGAGCATTAGTGATGAGAATTTGATATAGAGACAAGATCTGCTACGATATGTAAATACTTTAAATTGTAGTTGATGGACATGGCACGGCGTTGTTATGGGATTGAAACAACTATTTCCTCTTTTGAGATGATTAGTTATCTTTAATAGTAAATTTGTTATGGATAGATCCCTATTGCATACTCCATTTGCATTTCTTTTACCATTGTCATTATGATTATATATATTAACTCATTTACTTTGCCTTTTTCTTTTCCTTTCTTCTATCTCCGCATCCCATTCTATACATTTCATTATAGGTGTAATGCCTAACCTCAAATTAACTCGAATTGGAGCCATAGGTTAATACAATGAAAAAAAATTTTGCATGACATGCATGTGAACATATTCTTAGGGGAATTAGAAACAACTTTTATCTAGTGAAAATTTTTCTATTTTGAAGAACTTAATTCCCACACCATTAGGAAAATTTTCATACATGATAGAACATGACTTATTTTGTGTATTATTTTTCAAAAATTTATGTACCAACCTTCGAGAGCTACTCGGCTTCTACAAAAAAGTTAGGAAACTCCTCAGGGAGTCTAAGAATTTTCGAAGCTGTGGCGGTATTTTTTTGAACATCCTAAGTTGGAGAAAAAAATTACAGAAAAGAATGTCACAAAGCCGATGGCATTTTCATAAATATTAGCAAAGTTACAAATTGAAATTTTCTTCATTGAAAATGATTTTTTCTATAGTATTAAAGAGTCTCATACTATTATACACTGTCCAAACTTGAAAACTGCCAAGTTGTTGCGTTAAAGTACCGGGTTAAAATTACCATTTTGCCCTTGTACAAGTTTTAAATGCCAAAATGGGAAATTGCTCCCAATAGCTTAATGATATAAATACTTTGATAAATTCACCTTATTTCTATAAGTTTTTGCCAATTGGTTTTAGTTTTAAAATTCTTTTGTTTTATCCCGATTTACATAATTTCTCTTTAGGACACAAAAGTAATTTTTGAAATTCAATGAGGGCATTATTGTCATTTCACTCCCTAATACTCTAGAATATTCAAGAGTTCTCCCAAATTCTCTAGCAATTCACTTGATTTTTAATAACTTTCTATAAAACACTAAAGTTTAAATATTTTGTGGGACATAATGGTAATTTTTAAAATTTAATGGGGGCGTTTTTGTAAATTGACCAAATGAATGGTCTAGATTTTTCAAGACAAAATTTTAAGTCTTCTTCTTCCTTTTTCATATGCATGGCCGAACCTCCCCTCCAAAAATTTCCTCCACCATTTTCTTTACATCAAGCTCCAAGACTTCCATACAAACATTCTCTCTCCAAAATCACACTATATTTTCCAAGAAAATAACTATCTTACAGCTCAAATAGCATCCTTACCAAGAAAATTTCAAGAAAAGTCTTATACAATTTCATCAAGCTTACAAGTTTCAACTTCCATAAGAAACCAAGGTGGTGAACCCTCTTCTAAGGATCAAGAAAAGAAGGATTAGTGGGAGTGCACACCCTCCCTAAACTAGTGAGTGAAACTTGATGGACTAAAAATGTGTTTTCTTGGTTTTCTTGCATTTTCAACCTTGTTTTGAATTTTTATGTGCAAATGAGATGTTCTCTTGAATAAATGACAATGTGACTACGTTGTGAATATGAAAAATGGATAATTCCTATAAGAATGAATTCATTTCATAAATTTGGAACTTGAATGCTTGTATTTTCATAATTGGCAATGTTTATGGATGAGATACATGTTTGCTTTAGGCCTCATGGCTGAACAATGTACCTTTGCAAAATGATTGTTTTATCGATTATGAATGTTGGTGGATGATTAGAAGTCACTGCAGTGGGGCCTCTCACGGTCCGAGCTTGTGGAGCCGACGTGAGTAGGCTTATCACTCCCACAAGGGGTGGATGATACAGGTGATTTCATGCGCACAGTGATTGTGATGTTGCGACCCCTGTGGGAGTACTATGGATATAGCCACATACCACCCGTGGTGAAGGCCTATGACAACGCCGAGTAGAGGGCTTTTCTTACAATGTAACAAAGAAAACTACCTCGGCGGACTTAGATCTCATCTTGGCCGAGTGAGGTTTAAGCATTGTGTTTGGACAAGCCCTTCGAAAATGATTTTAACTACATTGATTGGTTTTCAAAGGTTATGGAAATACTATCTTTTCATGATTTGAGTTGCATTGCTTGAATTTCATAAATTGTAGCAATGTTATTCTTTTATACCAAGTTTTCTTCAAACTCTTTATAAAAATGAAATTGTTTTCAAAAGGTAAACTTGCATGTTTCCATAATTTATATAGTCATGTCTCATTCACTGAGTATAATATAATAAACTCACCCTTTTTCTTTAAAAAACTTATTTTTCAAGGTAATAGATTATGCATAGAAAGTAGACAGTTGAAGCTTGAGACTCGACTCCGGACTTCTTTTACAGAGCGGTATGGTTTTCTACTTTAAACTAGCGGACCCATTGGCACTGATTTGAGTCATTTTCAAATTTTGCTTAATTATGTTTTCTTAACTTAAATTACTATTATGTAACATTTAAGAATTTCACACTATTTCTGTAAAATGATACATATGTACTTTCAACCTTCATTACTTTATAAAATGTGTAAATCCTGAATGGTTATTTTAAGTAAACTAAAAATCTTGGTTTCATGATAAGCATAAAAATCTATGAAGTATTTTATATAAGTGGACTCTAGACATCATAAGCCTTGCGTGGTTGGAATTTCGAGTGAGCGCGCCATCCGAAATTCTTACTACGCGGCGGTTGTCATATTTCGACCCCTTTTGGGTCGGGGTGTGACAATAGGAATCTATCCACAAGAAAGAAACCATAAAACAGAATTGATCATGGCTGGTGGACAAAGTCAGAATGAGCGACAGCTACAAGATAACATGATGGATTAGTGGTTTAAGAGATGTCAACAACTCGAGATGGAGAATAAGATGCTGAAAAGGAAGAAGGAGGAGATTCAGACTGAGAATGCTAAACTAGTGGTTGAATTAGAGAATGAGCGTTCAGACAGGAATGCAATGTCCTTCAAGAATGCTAAGAGGCTTCGTTACAGTCAAAGGAAGTATCGTCGAGAAAGGAGCAAAAGAAGTTAGGTGAAAAAGGCCAAACATGCTCAAATGCTTGCAAAGAGGCGTTTGAGACATAAGTTAAAAGATGAAAGACGCCGTAGTGCGAAACTAGAAAAAGAGATTGAACAGTGGCAGCAGAAGACGGAAAATTCCCGAGCTGCATCCCATGAAGGTCCGGTTGATCAGCAAGAGAGTGCTCGAAATGCCAAATTGATGCAAGATGTAGAAATGCTCAATTGCAAGTTGCATAGGTAGCAAGAGAAATATGATGAGATAAAAGACGGGGCAGAAATTATCGAAAGGGACGCCAAGGTCTGGCAAGAGAAGAACAAGTTAAACTGGGACTGCATTGAGGGCGTGCTGGCGGAGATTGCCAAATTTGCTGAACAATCCAAGAAACTCATGAACAATGCGAGAGATTTATTTGCTCAATTACCATGGAACACACCTCTTGATATGAAGATTGCTGATTTTTTGATGCAAACAGTTAAACTCCGTGGTGACATAGTCTCATATCATAAAGATGCCAGCTTTGTGTATGAACCACTACCTGATTACTAGTTCGAGTGAATGATCTCCTGTTGGGAATTCCAATGGAAAGATATTGCCTCTCTCTTGGATAGCTGTAAAAACTCTGAGCAGTTATTTCTGTTTATTTATCGGATGATTGTAAAAACTCTAAACAGTTTATGTGCAACCGGATTCTGCTTGTTTGCTAGATAACTGTAAACCTTTTAAGCAGCTTATTTCTACTTGCCAGATGACTGTAATTAGTATTTTGGGGATGATGGATGATAGCCTCGTTTAATGGTCAATTTTATTTTATGGTTTAATTGTTGCGGATAGATTTTTATCATTACATGCATTGATCATTTACATCATTTATTGCATCATAATCTCATTATTTTCATAATAAAATATCCTGATTCATGTTTGTAATAATTAAAGGTTTCAAGATAGTGTCCCAAGCTCCCCGATACTACACTAGATTACAGGCAAAGAAAATGACAGAGCAAAATATAGAGATTGAGAATCTGAAACGGGCTAATGAGGATCTGACAAATAAGCTGAATGAAGCAATGGGAAAAATCAGTGAGTTGACTAGAATGGTCAAAGAGAATATACTTGTTCATAATGGAACACCAATTCATGCTCCGGGGTACACGCCCGATACAAACCAGCAAAACCTTCCAACATTCAACACTCCTATTCCACCGGTTGTGCCAGATACTCAAAATTAGTACCCACTTCTGCCACCTACCAGACCTAATACTAGTGGGTTTGTCTACACCACTCTACCCACGCAAACTACCCAACCTACTTATGTCCCAATCATTAATGTGGGTACAACTTCAGCAAATCCAACGGTACTTGATCCAGAAATTTCTAAGGAAGCATCCTCGGATAGCAAAATGTTGAGCATGTTGGAGGAATGGCTAAAGGCAATTGAATGGGCACAGTATTATACGGCTATGAATGCAACTGACATTACCTTAGTTCTGGGTATTGTGATACCCTCGAAATTTAAGGTCCCCGATTTTGAAAAGTATAATGGAGCCAGGTGCCCCTAAGAGCATCTCACTAGCTATGTAAGAAAGATGGCAGCTTATGCTTATGATGACAAGCTTCTGATTCACTTTTTCTAAGACAGTCGTTCTAAGGCAGCTTTAAGGTGGTATAATCAGCTTGATAGGGTCAAGGTTCAGTCTTGGTCAGATTTGGTGAAGGCATTTATTGCCTAGTACAAACATATGATAGATCTAGCTCCTGATCGATTGACCCTTCAAACCATGGAAAAGAAGTCCAGTGAGTCCTTTAAGGAGTATGCCCAACGGTGGAGAGACGTGGCTGTACAGGTTAACCCTCCATTGACAGAAAAAGAGTCAAACTATACCTTCATTGAAACTTTGAAAGGACCACTATATGATCGGCTTGTTACTAGCATTTCTGGCTCATTTGTCGATATTGTCGTTGCCGGAGAGTGTTTGGAAAAGGCAATCAAGAGTGGAAAGATAGACGGTGGAGAATTATCTAGAGGAAAAAAGGTGCAGAATCCTAGAAAGAAAGAAGGGGAGGTTCATGCTACTGATAGCTATTCATACCCATATACCTATCAGCATCAAAACTACCACTACCCTAATCAAAGGCCTTCACACAACAAACGCTCAGGTTCTTATAGGCCTCGAGGTGCATATCAACCACATATTTCCTACCAGTCGCATGCTCCATACACGTATACTGCTTTGCTTCCACAGCTTTTACAATAGAAATTGGTTGAAAAACCACACGTAACCAAAACGTGCACACCACTATACCCTGACTGGTTCAAATCCAATGAACATTGTGACTATCACCATGGGGCTGCCAGTCATTCAACAGAAGACTGTTATGTTTTGAAGCTCAAGATGCAAGATCTAGTAAGGGAAAGAAGGTTAAGCTTTTCTCAAAATACACAACCAAACGTGGGCCAAAACCCTTTGCTAAACCATGAGGGAGCAGCAGTAAATGTGGTTGGTAATGATGAACAAGTGAAGAGATCTGTGAATGAGGTGAAAACTTCAATACAAAAAACATTTGTTCCTACACCCATGGAAGTACCTAAACCTTTGGTGATCTACTATGATGCACCAAAACCAACAGCACCAGTGGTTGTGAATCCTCCCCAACCATTTGAGTACAAAAATTATCACCAAGTTCCTTGGAAGTATGAGTGTAGTTTTTCTACAATCGAATGAGTTAAGGAGTCAGGATTTCCCCCGGTGTCTGAGGTTGGTGCAATTATCCGAAGTGGTAGAGTTTATTGTCCTGAAAATGGTGAATTTTCCAAAGGAAACGCTAAGGTAAGTGATGAGCCGAAGAACGTTCAAGAGATGATATCAGAGAAAGAGATTACCAATAGTGCTTCTGTTAATGAACTCGAGGAGTTCCTTAAGATCATTAAGCAAAGTGAATACAATGTGGTTGACGAATTGAATAAGACACCAGCTCGTATTTCTTTACTTGCACTGCTGTTGAACTCTGAGCCCCACAGAGAATCATCACTGAAGGCCCTAAGTCAGTCTTATGTGTCCAAAAATATTTCTGTTGTTGATATGGACCATATAGTTGGAAGCATTGGTGCTTCTAATTACATCACGTTTACGGAAGATGAGATACCTACGGGGATGAGGGGAATTCCCAAGGCACTTCACATTACTGCTAGATGCAAGGGCTACACAATGGCGAGGGTCTTGATCGACAATAGTTCAGCATTGAATGTCATGCCTCTCAGGTCTTTACAGAAGCTAACAGTGGACTTGTCCTACATGCAGTCGAGTAACCTCATAGTCAGAGCTTTCGATGGAACCCGAAGGGAAGTGTATGGAACCATAAAGATACCTTTCCAAGTTGGTCCGGTTACGTTTGAATTGGTTTTTCAAGTGATGGATATCAACCCATCTTACACTTGTCTCCTTGGTCGGCCATGGTTACATTTAGCCGGGGCAGTTCTATCAACCCTGCATCAGAAAGTAAAGTTCCGGGTAGAAAGAACAATAGTGACAGTTAGAGGAGAAGAGGATATCATGGTGGCACAATTTTCGGACTCCCCTTACATTGAAGTTGTCGAAGAAACTTTGGACTGCTCTTTTCGATCTTTTGAAATGGCGGAGGTCATGTCAGAAAAGGGTGCAAACCAAAGCTTCGAGGGTTTGTGTGGAGACCCGACCCAACCTGCAAGGTATTGTCCACTTTGGTCCAAAGCTTCACAGTTTTGTCCCTCTCAAAAGGCGCCTCATAGGTCGAAGGTGGGTCTCTATATATATATCACATTGAAATCCCAAATCCTAACGATGTGGGATTGGGGTATTACAGTTTTACTAGTCAGAAGAGACAGATGCGAGAACTGGGTTGGTCTGATGGAAAGAGTTTGGGAAAGAATCTGTAAGGGAATCCTGAATTGATAGACTGGCCTCACCAAGATAATACTTTTGGTCTGGGTTTCAAGCCATCATGGAGAGACAAACAGCAAATAAAGAAGAAGAATAAAGCTTGGAGGTTGGCTAAGAAGGATGGGGTGTGCATGGAAGAGGAGAAAGGATTGAAGTTCCCACCGATCAGTCAAACCTTTGTATCAGCTGGTTAGGTCAACCTTAATCGGTATGGGCAAGCACCAATTTCAGTCCAGTTTGTTCAGTCAGGATTGCAGAATTTGGTTATTTGTGCTATTGATGACGAGGTCTTAGATAAGCTAGATGGGCTAATCTATGTGGCTGAAATGGACACTGAATTAGACAATTGGTCTGTTGTTGAGATACTAGCTGTGTTTTCATCTTCTGAGCAAATGTAATTAGCTGAAACTCTTGTTTATTAAATCAACGCTTATGCCTAAGAGTGTTGATGAGTATTTTCATAATTGGTTAAGGCTTTCTTTCTTGTTTATATATAATTTGAACTTCAATGATGAATTGATGCATGCACAGACTTTTGACACAATGAGATTACATTGCAATATATATTCACTATATTTTCTTCTATTGTTTCCCAATTCGCTATTCTTTGATTTATCTCTTACCATACATTCCTATTCTATTACTCTGTATATATCCATTCCAAATTGCCCTTTGCAGGTCCACCATCTATGAATGCGAAGCTAGCACAAGCAGCGGGTCTGAGTTTGACTATGATAAGTTGATTGATACTGATGAGGTTGATAACGACGATATTGATGATTCAGATCTGCCCTAAAACTTGTTGAGATTAGTTGAGCAAGAAGAGAGACAGATAATACCCCATAAAGAAACTACAGAGTTGATAAATTTGGGCACAGAAGAAGACAAAAGAGAAGTGAAGATAGGCGCCACTTTATCAGAAACTGAAAGACAACAGTTAGTTGATTTGTTGAAAGAGTATTCAGATGTCTTTGCATGGTCTTATCAAGATATGCCGGGATTAGATCCAGAAATTGTAGTTCATAAGCTGCCGATTAAGCCAGAATGCAAGCTAGTTCAACAAAAGTTAAGACAGATGAAACCGGAGATGCTATTGAAGATAAGGGAAGAAGTAATGAAGCAGTTAGATGCAGGCTTTCTTAAAGTTGCAAAGTACCCAGAGTGGGTAGCCAACATAGTTCCGGTGCCAAAGAAAGATGGGAAGCTCCGAATGGGTGTAGACTATAGAGAACTCAACCAAGCCAGTCCCAAAGATAACTTTCCCTTGCCTCACATTGATACCCTAATTGACAATACTGCCCGCTATTCCATATTCTCATTCATGGATGGTTTCCTGGGATATAATCAGATCAAGATGGCATTAGAAGATAAAGAGAAAACAACTTTCATCACCGTGTGGGGAACTTTTAACTACAAAGTGATGTCTTTTGGTTTAAAGAATGCCGGTGCTACCTATCGCGAGCTATGGTGACTTTGTTCCATGATATGATGCACAAAGAGATTGAAGTTTATGTCGATGATATGATTGCTAAAGCTCGGACTACGGAAGAACATATTGTTAATTTGCAGAAGTTGTTCAAAAGTTTGAGGAAATACAAGCTCATATTGAATCCAACCAAGTGCACTTTTGGGGCAACCTTCGGAATGCTATTGGGTTTTGTAGTTAGTGAAAAGGGGATTGAGGTAGACCCAGATAAGATCAAAGCTATTCAGAATTTATCACCACCTAAAACCCCAAAAGAAGTCAGAGGTTTCCTTGGGAGATTGAATTACATTGCCAGATTTATATCACAATTGACTGCTAAATGCGACCAAATTTTCAAATTGCTTAAAAAGTGGGATCCTAGTCAATGGGATGATGATTGTCTAGTAGCTTTTGAAAAGTTCAAGGAATATCTCACAAATCCTTCAGTGTTGGTACCTCCAGTACCCGAAAAGCCTTTGATCTTATATTCACAATGTTTGAAAATTCCATGGGATGTGTATTGGGGCAACAAGATGAGACTGGAAAGAAAGAGCATGCAGTGTACTATTTGAGTAAGAAGTTCATTGAATATGAAGCCAAGTATTCCCTATTAGAGAATATGTGTTGTGCATTGGCTTGGGCTGCTCACCAACTAAGACAGTACATGTTATACCATACTACCTTATTGGTGGCAAAGTTAGACCCAATCAGATACATATTTAAGAAACCGGGCTTGTCAGGAAGAATTACTCGATGGCAAGTATTGTTGTCCGAGTATGATATTCAATATGTTTCCCATAAAGCCATCAAAGGAAGTGTTGTGGCAGAGTTTTTAACAGAAAGGGCTAGTGATGATTATGAGTTTGACTTTCCTGATGAAGATTTGATGGCAGTTTTTCATGTTGATGGAGAATTAGATGATGATGAAACATGGACAATGTATTTTGACGGAGCATCAAATGCAATTGGACATGGCATTGGGGCAGTGCTAACATCCCCAGAAGGCAACTATTTCCTAGCTTCTGCAAGGTCAGATTTTTGATGCACAAACAACATGGCGGAATATGAAGCATGTGTTCTCGGTATTCAGATGGCCATGGAAAGAAAAATTGAAAAATTGAAGGTGTATGGTGATTCTGCACTTGTGATTTATTAGTTGAAGGGAGAATGGGAGACTAGAGATTCAAAGTTAGTCCTTTATCATGAATACATCAAAGATCTCATAAAGAACTTCAAGGAGATCTCATTTCATCACTTGCCTCGAGAGGAAAACCAAGTTGCCTATGCTTTGGCCACTTTAGCCTCCATGTTCAAAGTTGATTTAGACACTGAGATTCCGCCCATCAAGATCAATTTGAGGAGTGAACTAGTACATTGCATGAATGTTGAAGAAGAAGAAGATAGCAAACCATGGTACTTTGATGTTATACAGTTTCTCAAGCATCAGAAGTATCCCGATCATGCTTCAAAGAACGATGAGAAAATTATCCGGAGACTGTCAATGAACTTTTACTTGGATGGGGAAATTTTGTACAAGAAAACCCGTGATCAAGTCTTGTTAAGGTGTGTGGCAGCTAAAGAAGCTCCAATGATCATGAGTGAAATGCATGAAGGAGTCTGTGGAACTCATGCTAGTGGACACAAATTGGCTAGGCAGATTATGAGATTTGGCCATTACTGGTTAACCATGGAATCAAATTGCATCAATTACACAAGGAAATGTAACAAATGTCAGATTTATGCAGATCAAATTCATGTTCCTCTGAATCCTCTTCATGTTATGGCATCAACTTGGCCTTTCTCTATGTGGGGAATGGATGTTATAGGACCAATTACACCGAAAGCTTCAAATGGTCATCAACATATCTTTGTTGTGATTGATTATTTCACCAAATGGGTTGAAGCAGCCTCATATGCCAGTGTTAAAGAGTCTGTGGTTGCTAAGTTTTTGAAGAAAAAGATCATCTGTAGATATGGCCTTCCGGAGAGAATCATTTCTGATAATGCTCAGAATTTGACTAGTAAAATGATAGAATCACTATGTTCTCGGTTCAAGATCATTCATAGTAACTCTACACCATATCGGCCAAAGATGAATGGGGCAGTGGAAGCGGCTAACAAGAATATCAAGAAGATTGTAGCAAAAATGACTGAAACTTATAAGGATTGGCATGAGAAGTTGCCATTTGCTCTTCTTGCTTACTGAACTGCAGTCCGAACATCTACTGGGGCAACTCCTTTTTCATTGGTATATGGGACAGAAACAGTGGTGCCTATCGAAGTGGAAATTCCATCTCTCAGAGTGGTTAGAGAAGTGAACTTGGATGAAGCTGATTGGATCCAAGAACGACATGATCAGTTGAATTTGATTGATGAGAAATGCCTTGCCGCACTTTGTCATGGTTAGTTATACCAGAAAAGAATAATGAGAGCTTATGATAAGAAAGTGAAACCGAGGCAATTCAAAGAAGGGGAGTTGGTGTTAAAGAAAATACTCCCGAACCAACGTGACTCTCGGGGCAAGTGGGCCCCAAATTGGGAAGCCCCATATGTTGTCAAGAAGGTCTTTTCTAGTGGAGCTTTAATATTACAAGAGATGGATGGGAAAGAATTCTCCAGTCCTATCAATGTTGATGCTGTAAAGAAATACTATGCCGGAAGTAAAAAAATGAAAAAATGAAAAAATGAAAAGAATTAAAAAATTATAAAAAAAGAAGAAAAAAAGGAGAGATCCAAGTTGAAAACCCGAAAGGGCAGCTTGGATCAATTGAGGGGTTGCTTCATTCAATAGTTGTGCTTATGCCTTTCTTTTTTTTTCTCCTGCTTAAGCCACCTTTTCAAGTTTTGTTCACACATGTTTCTTAGTATTCATTGTTGGGAGGTACCCCTTATCCTTTCTCTTGTATTGAATCAATGAACTTGCTCTCTCGTTTGTATGAACCTATTTTTAAATGTGAATTGAAGTTTGAATTCCTTTTGTTTGTAAGAATCTTGTTCTGAAATGCAAAAATTGAATCAAGTAGATTTATTTCTTTGATTCTTTTCTTAATAATGCGATGAATCTTATCGTTAATTGGTTTGTTGCTTGTATTAAATTTTGTCATGAATTTCAAAATGTGAATAAACATGCGAGAAACCATACAGGTATGAAAATGCTTATTTAATTTTCAAAGGCATAGGTTAGGTTTAAGAGACAGCGTTTCAACTAACCACGCACTCAGAAGGAAAATGGGAGCTGTTTGTGGCATATCATCAAGAATGTGCAGAAATAACAGAAATGAGCAATGTGGGTCAGGAAAAGCACTGATACAGTTTGAAATTGTTAATCAGAATGAATGAGCAAGAAGATTGGGATTGAGTAAGAGGTTTCCATGTTGTTACAAACAAGAATCAGGCTTTGTACAAAAAGATAATAAATTTGTCGTTGCAAATCAAGCATTAAGCATTGCATGCATCATGACATGATCATTCCATCATTCTAGAGCATCAAATTTTCAGATAACATGTCAAGTATTTGATACATCAACTCCAGATCAAGATGGAAGTATCCTTTTCCAAGAATCCAGCAAATATGATTGTTCATCAAAAGAGACCAGGTTACGGCTCTTATTTTTCTTTAAGCAACCAAGGTATGACATTCAATTCATTTTTAAGACCCAATTAAGGTTTTGAGATTCACTTATTTCATTTAAGAGACCAAATCATGGCTCTTGTTTCATTTTGAGACCTAATTTAGGTTCTCACAGTTTAATTTGTTCATTGGGAGACCGAATCACGGCTCTCATTGCAGTTAGTAATCGAATCATGGCACTTGTTTCATTTAAGAGGCCAAGTCATGGCTCTTGTTTTGTTTTGCGACGTAGTTTAGGTCCTCATAGTTTATTTATTTCATTGGGAGACCGAATCATGGCTCTCGTTGCAGTTAGTGACCGAATCACGGCACTTATTTCATTGTAAGACCAAGTCATGGCTTTAATTCAATTGGAGACTTAATTTAGGTTCTAAAGATTCATTTAGTTTATTAAGAGACCGAGTCACGGCTCTCGTTTCATTTAAAGGCCAATTTATGGCGTTTGATTCATTTGGAGACCAAGTTTTGGCTCTTGAAAAGTTCTAAAAAGACATGGTGTCTACGTCTTGGAGCATTTCCTAATTATCTAGAAGCAAGCTTCATGATCATTAGAAAACGCTCCAAGAGGGGCAGCTGTAGACACCATTTTTATATATCATTTAATTTCTTTTTACACTACTTTGTTTGTTTTATTATTTGATTTTTAATTATTTGATTTTTATATTTTATTATGGTTCACATTTTAATTTTGATTTGTTATTAGGATGGATCGGGCTTTGATAATTGGAGAAAATGTTGGAATTGGACATACATGGGTTAAAAAAAATTGCAAAATTGTAAATTGAAGCCCAAATCTTAATATCCCAAAATCCCTGCAAAATAGGCAAAGGAAAGAATAAAAAGCCATCCCCATCGTTGATTTTAGGTTTAGAAATACAACATCTACCCTTGGATCAATTTTCTGGCTCATTTAAATACCACTGTTTTGTACAGTAGGATGAGGCCGAATTTCCAATTGACAAAAATCCTAGGGTTCTTAGTTCAGAGAAGAGGAAGGGGTTTGACGATCTTGCAGCATTCTTTTGGTGCTTTTGCTTTCGGGTTGGGATAGAAGAAAGGAAAGGGAGGCTTGTAGTGGATCAGGATAGAAATTTTCTCGATTCCATTGAATAGAGAAAATTGAACTACGACTCAAGTGAATTGGAGGAAAAAGAAAGGACAAGGGTTTTGTAAGTAAAGACGCAGGACCCATGATTGTCAGGTAAGGCTTCACTACCTTTTGAATGTTTGGTCAATATTGATTAGCTACGTTTCTGGCTAATTACTAATGATGCTTGTTGATTTATTATTATTAAATTATTTGAATTGTTGTATATTCGTTGGTGGACCCATGCTGTTTGTTCGGGCTCCTTTTGTCCATATTCATGATAGTTTGAATCTGTGTTCTTCCTTTCATGCGCATATGTGGCTAGATAAATGGGATCCATGGTGAATAGGACCTGTGCCTTTCTTTCCATGCGTATCTGTTGGACTTGATGATTTGACTTCCCTTTTGTTCTTCTTTGGTTTATGTTTCATGGTGAATTTGCTAATGGGTTTGCCCATTTCATGTTTGGGCTCATGGATTCTATGTGTTGGGGCATGTCATTTTGTTTGGGTTCCATCATTTTCTATATTTTGCTTGAATTCCTTTAGTTGGATTGTCTAGTTCATTGCTTTGTTTATTGTTGGATCTTATTTCTTTGTTAAAATATATGTGATCCGTTAATTGTTTGGTTTGTTAATGAGCTAAATTAAATGTTTGATTTTTGGATGATAATTGATTTACTATTAGGCTTTGTACTTAATTGTTTAGGTTCATAAATTCTTCGGATGTTGGGTTATACTTGTCATGCATTTGGACCATGATTTCACTTAATCAAATTGGTCTAATTGTTGTGAGTAGTAATCGGACTCGGCTCTGATTGAACATATTTTGGGCTTATGATTGCTTTGGTTTGCCATTGCTATATTTAACTTGGATTGATATTTCATGCTTTGAAATGGGCCAGCATCATATATTTGGGTTTTTATTTATTATTGATCTGGACTTGTGCTTTTCTTTTATATGTACATATACATATATATATATATATATATATATTTATATATACTTTTCTTTTTGTTGATTTTCTTGTTTTGTTAGTTTCGGACCATTTTTGTAAGCCATGCATAATTTCGGATTATGGATTGTTTTAATATCATTCACACTAGTTTAATATTGTATTTCCATGCTTAGGGTTAGAAAGAAAATGACATTAATTCAAGTGTATGTGCATACTGATTTTTTTTTTATTTCATAACCATATGCCTATTAATGTTGATCTTTCTCAAGAAATTACTGTCATTTAGTAATTTAAGTCATTTTACATATTTTATGTCATTTAGATTATTAGGTCATTTAAATATTTATGACATTTAGTAATTTAGGTCATTTTAATATTCCATGTCATTTATTAATTTTAGGTCATTTTTAATATTTTCATGCCATTTAATAATTTAGATCATTTTTAATATTCTCATGCCATCATTCACTATTTATGCTATTTAGTATTTTCTAAGTTTATTCATTCTTATGCCATTTAGTAATTTAGGACATTTCACATTTTTATGCCATTTAGTGATTTAGGACATTTTCAATTTGTTTATGCCATTTAGTAATTTTAGGTCTAATTCCATTCTTTCTATGTAATTTAATAATTTTAGCACTAATTGCATCTTTATGTTATTAGTAATTTTAGGCCTATTCACATTTTAGATATTAGGCCCATTTTCATTTTAATTTAGGCCCACATGCATTTTCATGTCATTTAGTATTTTTTAGGTCCAATTGCATTTTTTTTGTCATTAGTAATTTAGGCCCATTCATATTTTAGATATTAGGCCCATTTACATTTTGGTAAATTAGGTTCATTCCGTATATTATGTCACTTAGTAAATTAGGCTCATTTGCATCATTTATGCCATTTTAGAAATTAAGCTCATGCATCATCAGTTACTTGTTTAATATATACTTAATATATTTCTTGTGCTAACCCATTTTCTTGATTTATTTTGCCCCATCATTTCATACATTTAGTAATTAAATCATTGTTTTCAAAAATCGCATGTGCATGGAAATCCCGATAATGGGGAGTCCGAGGGGATCACGTAATTACGAGGTTCTCAAAGACTTTCTTAGGGTGAGGGGGCTTTCTAGTTCACCTTTTCAGAATTCCGATTGGGCCTAGGAAGTTTCCAATAAACCAATTTCCACCTCAATTTCAAAAAAATACAAAGAAAATGATTTTAATCATATTTCAAAAATAGCATTAGCATATTATATTCATGATTTTCTCCAAATTTCCAAAAGTTTTTCTTCAAATTTTGTTTCTTTAAAAAAACCCTAAAAAAAATCTTTTTTTTTTAAAAATCGTCTTTGTCAGTAAAAAGAATTTCAATTCCGACATAGTTTTAAAAATCTAAAAATGTTTTTTTGGAAAATCTCAAACTTAATCAATAGTTAAGGTTTTCTTGCAAAATTAAACTTTGGTTAATTCCTTTAATCAAAGTTTTAAAAATGAGATCCAAAAATGAAAGGAATTTAATTATTCCAATATTATTTTTCAAAAACCAAAAAAATATTTTGAAAGATTTCAATTAGGCTTTTACATTGGAGTCTTTCTAATTAAACTTTTGTTTAAAATCTTGCATTTAATCAAATTCCGTCTATCAATAAAAGGAATTTAATAATTCCGACATTAATTTCAAAAATCCAAAAATATTTTTTTCGAAAGATTTCAATTCATTCATTAACAATTGAAGTCTTTCCAAATTCAATCCAATTTTGTTTAAAACTCAAATTTTTCTTTAACAAATTATGAGTTTTCAACCTTTGATTTTAAAGCTTGTTTTTGGAAAGTTCTCAATTCGGATATTCAACGTTGAGGCCTTTTTTTTATTTTATTTTTTTCATGAATCTCATTAAATTGAATTTTCTTAAAGGGTGAATTAACCCATATCAAAAGGAGTTCTACTCCGACATTTGTAGATTCTTTATTTTAGTTTATTTTATTTCAGTTCAAAAGAAACATTTTTACTATTAACCCTAAAACGAATTTTCACAAGGTTTTATGGTACCGATTTTCGGGCGCTTCGGGGGTGCTAATCCTTCCTCGAGTGTAATCGACGCCCGAACTCAAAACTTGTTTTCATAGACCAACATTTGTTTGACCTAAGATAATCTTTCTAGATTATATTAAGTCAAACGGAGTCAAAATAGATGGCTAACCTAACTAAACCAAATGGTTAGTGGCGACTCATTTTCTTGTTTTCGAAACCTTTTTATTTCTTTAAATTTGCCGCCGGACGACCTTTTAGATGTTTCGACAATAAGTATAATTATATTAAATTTTTATGTAACTATTTAAATATCTATACTTTAATATTTTATAGTTAATGTAAAGAAATATGAAATATCGTATAATATTTTAATCAATATTATATATTTATAATTTAACTAATTTTATATTAACATTATATAATATTTAAAAAACTTAATCACATCTTATTTGAATTTAACCTAAGGATTTGTAACAAACCAAGTAAATTAAGTTAGATTTTAATTGAATGTCCCTACTAAAGGCCGTCTAGGTGGCATTTGAATAAAAAGAAATTGATATATGCAATAACAAAAGTTAAAAGGAATGCCAAACAAATCATTCTTATTGCCCCCACAAACATGCAATCATGTAGATTTCAAGTTAAAAATTCTTGGCAAGTAGATACTTATTTTACGTAAGTAATGTCTAATATGATGTTTATTTAACCCGAAAGTAAAATTACCATACACGTAATTATAATTTTTAAAATTAATATGATTTTCAAATTTTATTATATCTCATATAGAATTAATAATTAATAATTATAATTTTTATTTGTACACATTGCAAATTGGAGAATTAAGACTAAACTACTCAATTGATAATTAGGAAAATTCATTTTAAATTTGAATATTTAAATTTTTACCAAATTAGAATAAATTGCTAAAAGATTAAAAGTTAAAAATCTAATAAGTAGTAACATACCCCGAATCTATGTAAAAGAAAAAAAAAAGTTAATATCTCGCAATAAAATATAAAATAACATAAAAATCCTAGTGTCAAAATATTAAAAAAAGTTTAAATAATCCAAGCTAAATTGAAATAAATTAAATCCAAAAGCTCGAGTGTCAAACTCGAACTAATATGACCCGAACTCAAAACGATTAGAACCCGAAAACTCAAATATGAAACTCGAAATGGCCCGAACCTAGAGCTGTCAAAAGTTGACCCGAACCCGATAATCCGACCCGACCGACCCGAACCCGAAACTAACCCGACCTGGTTTGACTAAAAAAAGTAAACGACCCGAACCCGACCGACCCGAAACCCGATTGACCCGTAACCCGATTGACCCGTAACCCGATTGACCCGAAACCCGATTGACCCGTAACCCGATTGACCCGTAACCCGATTGACCCGAAACCCGATTGACCCGTAACCCGATTGACCCGTAACCCGATTGACCCGAAACCCGATTGACCCGAAACCCGATTGACCCGAGAATCTAACCCGAAAGAACCCGACAAACTAATAAAATACTCCCTCTGTCCCTATTTATCTGCCTCCTGCTAGAAGCTTTATTTGTTTCTAGAAACTTTATTTATTCCTTTTTATCTGTCTATATCCCGGCATTAATTATTAATTTTTTAAAATTACCCTTTTAAACTACTTTTTTTCTCTCTTAAATAAATATTTTTTTCTAAATAGCAGAGAGAATTAAAGAAGAAGAGAGATAAGGATAAAATAAGAAAGTCAATGTAAATATGTATGAAATTTTATACCATAACTACTTTTTTTACCTTGTATGAAATGATTAATTGTAATAGACAAATAGGGACAGATGGAGTATTTTTATATACCTCATAAACTTCAAATTTAATAAATAAATTTGATAAAGAAAATAAAAATAAATATTTGATAAAATTTTGATCAAAGTGAACTTAAAAAAATATTTTTTCATAATTATGGTTTTTAAATTTTATTATTATGAATTTATGATTGAATTATATGAATTTATAGAATATTATTACTTAAATTTAATAATATTAATTATGAACATTATTAAGGAAAATTTGAGAATTTACAAAAGTCCATGTTGATTTCATCATTACTAATCAAATCAATAAATAAATTTTTTCATGTGAATGATAATTTTCCATTCTAACTAAGAAAATTTATAAATTATAGTAGTATTAATAAATTACTAATATTCATATCAAATTAGTGAATTATCTATCCAACAAAAAGTATCTAAACATTAAAAATTTGAAATTAAAATTTCAATATGTTGTCATATATTTTCTCCTTATAATTTAGTTCTCGCCAAAACAAATAATTTAATGAGAATGCCGAATGTAGTGTGTGTGCAAGTTGTTCTATTATGCAGAAGTAGGTGATGTTAATCACTAATCACTATAAAGTATAGTCTATATACAAGTCTTAGAAAGGAAAGAACAAAACAAAGTCATTAGCACTAAAATAATAAGATACTAAGATTAGTGGTTCATGGTGGCCATAGCTGTATGAATCATGAATTTATTATATATCAATTAGAATTTAGAAATGAATTAGTAAATAATAAAAATTTAAATATTTATTTTATTTAAAACTATAGATAATTTATAGGAAAATTTTTAAAAAAGTTATAAATATTACTAATGTAATTAATGCATTTATAACATTACAAATTTAATTAATTTAATTACAATTTATAACAAATCTAATAAATAATATTTTTGATAAAATCTCTCTTAAGTATTAATTTATAAAATCAAAACTTTAATTCAATTTAAAATAATCGATAACCCGAATGACTCGAGAGTTAAATAAAAAAAAATCGAATTCAAATGATATAAAACCCAAAAAACCTGTAACCTGAAAGATCCGATGGTCAAACCCGAAAAACCCGAACCCGAAACCCGACAAACCCGAGGACAAAACCCGAAAAACCCGAGACCCGAATGACCCGAGACCCAAATGACCCGAAACCCGAATGACCCGAGACCCGAATGACCCGAAACCCGAATGACCCGAAACCCAAATGACCCGAACCCGAATGACCCGAAACCCGAAATGACCCGAAAATCTCTTTTGACCCAAACTGACCCGACCTGATTGACCCAAACCCGAAACCTACCTGATCAACCCGATTTGACACCTCTACCCGAACCTAACCCAGACCCAAATTCGATATGATCAGACATACAGACGAGCTGAAATTAATCGAATTCAAAATGACCAAATTTCTCTTAACCCAAAATGGATGCAATCTAACTTATCCGAATTCGAACCCAACCCCCCGACCGACCCATCATCCACTTTAACTTGTCATTCTAAAATTGCATGAGCCTCTTGTTTTCAAGAATTGAGTGGGCTTAAATCAAGAGCCACTACTCACCACGTGACAACGCCCCTCAGCATAGGTCCGGCCCGGGTGAATGTGGAGGTCTTAGAAGATGGTGGTTGGGCCATGTCGAGGTGTTGATGACAGAGGACAGCTACGCCTACTCCATTTTGGCGCCAAAAGCTTCCCGCCAAAAGGCAAAAGGGTTCTTTTATCTTATGCGTCACATTTGGATATTGGGTGCCCTAAGAAAAGAGAGACCCAGAGACCAAATCTCTCTCTTTCTCTCTTTCTGGTTCTGCTAAGGTTGAGTAGGCAAAGAGAATCGGGGAACAATGGCCGGAGGTAATTCGGGGAATCCACCATCGACGCCAGAATCACCGTCTCTTGGATTTAACACGGATCAGTTGCCCCATGACAGCAGCCACTCGTCGGACGAAGAAGAGGCAGCGGTGGATCCTGAAATAATAAGAGATGAGGTGGACGAGGTGGAGGAAGAGGAAGAGGAAGGAGAAGACCTGTACAATGATAATTTCATGGATGATTATAGGAGGATGGATGAGAATGACCAGTACGAGTCGATTGGGTTGGATGACTCAGTGGAGGATGAGAGAGATTTGGATCAGATCATGCAGGATCGTAGGGCTGCCGAGTTGGAGCTTGATGTCCGCGATGCTCGTGCTTCCAATCGCAAGCTCCCCCAGCTTCTCCATGACCAAGGTCGGTATTTCAGTAAATACCCATTTTAATACTGATCACATTTTTGACTTTTTTGGCCTTTGAAATTTCTTGTAAGTCTCCTATATTACCCATTTTTAGGCTTTTGAAATTGCATCTAACTCTCCTAGAATACCTATTTTGATGTTTTTTTTTTGGGGGGGCTTCATGCTCAAATCAATGCAATGCTTTTATCACTGGTATAGCTTTGGCCAGCTAGCTTTCTGTCGGTTGAAAACTTAACAGTAAAATGAAAGGATACAAAGAGGTGTACTTGTAAATCTCAACAAACCTTTTTGAATTATATCAAGTGCTCGACAGTCTGCCAATTTCTGTTTCTGCTCGAGTTTTTTCATTCATTTGAATATAAAGTAGTTAACATAAGGAGTTGGAATGTTGATTGCAGATACAGATGATGAAAACTATAGGCCTTCTAAGAGATCAAGAGCTGATTTCAGGCCTCCAGTGGCACCAAGAAGCTATGATGACACTGACGGTATGCAAAGTTCACCTGGAAGGTCACAACACGGCCACTCCAGGGATGATACGCCCATGACTGATCGTACTACTGATGATTATGCCTATGAGGTTCAGAACTTTCCTTAAATTCAATCATTTTGGCATTTCAAACTTTTTATCTGACTTTACTCATTATTTTCAGGATGAAGATGATCAAGGTGATTTTGAGATGTACCGCGTCCAAGGAACATTGAGGGAGTGGGTTACTAGAGATGAAGTGCGTCGCTTCATATTTAAGAAGTTCAGAGATTTTGTACTTACATATGTGAACCCAAAGAATGCTCATGGGGATATTGAATATGTACGCCTCATAAATGAGATGGTGTCAGGTAAAGCACCTATTCATCCTTTGCGCCTAGTCTCCTCAAGCCTAATGAACTAAAAAGTTTGATCAATGTTAACAGCGCGGTCCAGAAATTTACTTGCAACATATGCTTTCCTTGCCCACACCGTTCATTGTTGTACTGATTGACTTGTTTCAATTTTTTAGCTAACAAGTGCAGCTTGGAAATTGATTACAAACAGTTCATCTATGTGCATCCCAATATTGCAATTTGGCTGGCGGATGCACCTCAATCTGTCCTAGAAGTTATGGAGGATGTTGCCCAAAGAGTGGTTTTTGATTTGCATCCAAACTACAAGAATATCCACCAAAAGATATATGTCCGCATTACAAATCTACCGGTTTATGATCAGATTCGGAATATTAGGTAATCTAGAATATTCACTTTTGATCACAACATTGATCATTTTCTTCTCTCTATAGCTTCAGTTTTACCTTTTCATTTGGTTATTTTTAGGCAAATCCATTTGAACACCATGATTCGTATTGGGGGTGTTGTGACAAGACGCTCTGGGGTCTTTCCCCAGTTGCAACAGGTAAAATATGATTGCAATAAATGTGGAGCAATTTTGGGACCATTCTTTCAAAATTCATATTCAGAGGTCAAGGTTGGTTCCTGCCCTGAATGCCAATCAAAAGGGCCATTCACTGTAAACATTGAGCAGGTGAAATATTTTCCCACTTTCCTTGTCCCTGCTTTTAACTTCTTTAATTTGTTTTGTAGGTAAAGATTATAACTTAGATCCTTCTTTTTGAGTTTTTACTATTTTTCTTAAAATTAAAAGACCTTCAGGCAGATCACTGATATGTTTTGATTAATCTTTGCTGAGGTATTTCTTTATTTTACTAAATTTCCTCTCCCAATTAATGTAGATGAAAAGTATGATCTAAGATAAGTCTTTCATTATGCTTCATCTCGTTGCAGACAGTATATAGGAACTACCAAAAACTCACACTCCAAGAAAGCCCAGGAATTGTACCTGCAGGACGGCTTCCAAGATACAAGGAAGTAATATTGCTCAATGATCTGATTGATTGTGCCCGTCCAGGGGAAGAAATCGTAGGATCCTCTTCCTGTATGTAGTACCTATTTTTTGTCTTCGAACACTAACCCTCTTTTTTCTTTTTTCTTTTTTGGCTTTCCATGTAACTTGTTCCAGGAGGTCACAGGCATTTACACAAATAATTTTGACATGTCGTTGAACACAAAAAATGGATTTCCTGTGTTTGCTACCGTGGTTGAGGCAAACTATGTTGCAAAGAAGCATGATCTCTTCTCTGCCTACAAGCTAACTCAGGAAGATAAAGAAGAGATAGAGAAGTTGGCCAAGGATCCTAAGATAGGGGAGAAGGTTTGTTATTGAGAATGTTTTCCTGTTTTTGTAAATTGTGGCCCTATTACATAATTCTACAATATCTATTTGGAATGCTTAAAGAACCAATTTTCAGATTATCAAGTCCATTGCCCCATCAATCTATGGTCATGAAGACATAAAAACTGCAATAGCTCTTGCTATGTTTGGAGGCCAGGAGAAAAATGTAGAAGGGAAGCACCGACTTCGTGGAGATATAAATGTACTGCTTCTGGGTGATCCTGGCACAGCAAAATCACAATTCCTTAAGTAAGAACTTGCTCACTCAATTCCTAGGTGACTGGTGTCCATTTTAATGGACATGCATTTAAAATTTGGAGGATTTTGTTTGAAGGTATGTTGAGAAGACGGGGCAGAGAGCTGTTTATACTACTGGCAAAGGAGCTTCTGCTGTAGGACTCACAGCAGCAGTGCACAAGGATCCAGTGACTAGGGAGTGGACCCTCGAAGGTGGTGCCCTTGTTCTAGCTGACAAAGGGATTTGTCTTATAGACGAGTTTGATAAAATGAATGATCAAGACAGGTAAGGGAAGACAAGTATAAATGTTGGCAACACCCTTCCATCTTTTCTTTCTTTTCTTCTTACAGGGGAATTCATTTTTTTAAAGGGTTCGCAAGAGGGCAATTCATTAAGCTATAGAAATTATTGTGACTATCTATTCAGGGTGAGCATCCATGAAGCAATGGAGCAGCAGAGCATTAGCATATCAAAAGCTGGGATAGTTACTTCTCTCCAGGCTCGTTGCTCTGTCATTGCCGCAGCAAATCCAATTGGAGGAAGGTATGCAAAAAAATGTTTTGCATATGAGAAAATGATTTCGTGAATGCCATCATTGTAAAGTTCAGTGTGTTTGTCATGGGCCATTATTTGCACCATAAAACAGATTCTGAATCAGCTATTAGGATTCATCGTGTACTTATCATATGTGGCCATCCAAAATGACAACCCTCTCTGCAGCCTAGAACTCTTTTTCTTCGTTAAATTTTTCTTCTACCCCCATATTTCTAAACTTTTTGTTAGGAATCTATTGATAAAACTAATATGACTGCTCCGTTGCAGATATGATTCGTCAAAAACATTTTCTCAAAATGTTGAGTTGACGGATCCCATCATTTCCCGTTTTGACATACTGTGCGTCGTCAAGGTTATTCCTTCTGTGCTCAATATTTAATGTATGTATTGATAATTCCTGTTGGCAGATCGTAATAGGATAGGAAACTTGATTTGAAATGCAGGATGTAGTTGATCCTGTAACAGATGAGATGCTTGCAAAATTTGTAGTTGACAGCCACTTCAAGTCACAACCTAAGGGTGCTAATATAGACGACAAAGCCTTCAATGAATCCCAAGAAGAGGCTCAAGCCTCTGCAACTTCAGATGAGGTTCATACTTGGGATTCTATCTTTTCTGTCCTACCAGCTTGAAATTTTGAGACCTGGTCCTTAAAATAACCATAAGGATTTTTATTTTTGCATTTCAGATACTTCCTCAACACTTGCTAAGGAAATATATAACATATGCCAAGTTGTATGTATTCCCAAGATTCCACGATAAGGTTATGGCCAAGCTTACTAAAGTTTATGCTGATCTACGAAAAGAATCTTCTGTAAGAAATCTTTTCTCATTTTGCTTTATTGAAGTTGAAAGTGATTTTACTTTGATGTTCCAATGCTTTATAATGAATTGTGCTTGTGTAGCGTGGACAAGGAGTCCCTATAGCAGTGAGGCATATAGAGTCAATGATTCGAATGTCTGAAGCGCATGCCAGAATGCACCTTAGACAGCATGTGACAGAAGAAGATGTGGACATGGCTATTCGGGTTCTTCTTGAATCATTCATATCAACACAGAAGTTTGGTGTACAAAAGGCCCTACGAAAGGTAAAGAAAGTGGTCCACTTCTCGCAAAAATTTTCTCCATAAGTTGCAAAAACCTCAATCAATACACAGTAATGCAGTTTGTTTTTTCCTCTTATGAGGCTTTTAGGCAGTAAGATAAGTATTTTGTTTCTTTTAATTTTTATATCTGTATGTTGAGTATAAATATGATATCTGGGGTAGTATTCTCGAGGCCTGCATTTCTCAATTATGACACTTACACATTATTATATCTATTATGACAATTTTGACAATTGTTAATCTGATGTGTTTAGGCCTATTCATTTATGCATGTACAAGTTCAATCTTGGTCAACATAGTACTTACATATTTTGCAGTCTAAATTGGTCTCCTTTTATCATTGCCAAAAAGAAAAATGGTCTATATTTATTTGTAGGTCAGGCATCCTTTTAAGTTACACACATTTTGGGTTCATGCCTCCATGGGCGTTCCTCTGTCAGGCTTTTGCAAATACACTCTTTTGAGTTGTTCGCTTACTTAGAGCTTGTTTTAAGGGTTGCCTATATGACGCATTACCAACTATATTCAATTTTGTTTAAGCTCTATCTCAATTCAAGATTGTCTTCTCAATCTTTTCGCATGTGTTGATTTTTGGTTTGGTACGCACCATAATAAAGGCCAGCACTTTATTTCTGACATATTCTGCTTGAATATAAGACCTACAAATTTGCTTATGCTCTTCTCTCCATTCGTCATTTAGGAGAATTGTTGATTGTTGTACATATGTTGAAGGCCAACAGTTGATTGTTTCATTTCATTAGTAAAATACAAAATTTGTTTATCATACACTAGACTGAGGAGAATTTGATATGTATTTTGCAGAGCTTCAGGCAATATATATCTTTCAAGAAGGACTACCGCGGTCTGCTCCTTGCACTTCTTCGGGAGCTTGTAAACAATGCTATGCGCTTTGAAGAAATACTTTTGGGATCAACCGCTAGGCTAACCTATATTGATGTGAAAATAGCAGATCTGCAAGCCAAGGTAGTAGAACTTAAAAGGGTTTTTTTTACTAATGGTGTTAGAATTGTGGCTTTTGACCATATTTTAATGATTTTTGGATTGAATTGCCCTTTTGTGCAGGCTGAAGAATATGAAATCACTAATTTGGAGGACTTCTTTTCAAGCCCCGAGTTTAAAGCATCTTACAAGTTGGATGAACAAAGAAGAGTTATTAGGCATCACCTTGCATATGAGCACTAATCGTAGTTGCTGCAGCTTTACATTGGATAAGATTATCCCTTAGGAATTTTGGTCCATATTCTTAAGGTAAAACAATGAAATTTCCTTCCTAGTAGTATAGCATTAAAACAAGGATTCAGGGCTAAGAATGTATAATTGTGGGCGTGTTGGTTGACCATGCACATTTTATTTGATGCCTAAATGCTGCTTCGGCTTCCGACTGCTGACCGGTAAATTAGTGGTTTATGGATTTTTGTTTCAAGCTATATATTGAGACCGAAGTTTACTCTCGCGAAGGAATTTTTGTTTTATGTATTTATTTTACTTGAGACTGTACGTACGGGATAAAAAATTAGTTATTGGAACTAAGACTTTTATACTCTTACCTACAAATAACAAACTTTTGGCGGTTCGTGAAGAAATTCCCGGAAAATTCCCGAATTGATTAACTTATGTGAATGGTTGAAAGCATAATTTACAATCTAAAATGGTGTACTTTTTACGTTTTTCTTCCTCATAGCAATTTCCATTGAAATTTTATTATCTTTTTCTTTTTCTTCAGAAAAAGGAACGAAAACATTTTCATGTGGTCCCGGACCAGAAATTTCGAAGTACAAACCAAATGGACGAAAATTCTTAACATGGGGTCCCGAGTCAAAGGGTTTAGCTCTTGGTCTGGGACAGAAGTATAAACTCTTGGTTTTTCTCTATTCTTCAACAAAGTATAGACCCACTACAATTTTTCATTTAAAAAAAAAAAACTATAAATTTCTCTTCGGGTTTTGGTTCCTTTGCTATTTGCAGGCTTGCACGTCGCAAGTTTAAGTTATGGTTTATTAGAGAGACTTGAGAAATAGAGTGTTCTATTCTTTAGTTACAAGTAGGGAAGAATTAAAGGGAAGTTTTGGTCCAGTCTATTTGTCATGTTAGCTTTTCGCTAAACAGTGCAAACGGTAAAATAGTCTAAAGTTGCATTCTGAAACAAAATTAGGCAAAGTGTCTTTAACGGATGAGTAGAGGGAGTTTTTTGAATTTCACCATGTTCATATAGGTAGTTTAATTTAAACTTTTAATGCAAATGATGGGTCATCTAGAAAGGAAAAATTAAATATTAAAGGTGAGAGTTATCATGGTGTATCTCACCAAAAAAAAAAAGAATTATCACGATGTAATGGTAGGCTAAATATGTCTAAATGCTGTAATATACATCTATATCATACTTTTAAAGTTGGCAAAGGCTACAGTCAGTCCCCTAATCCGCCCCCCTCATGTGAGCCGTCAGTTATGATGGCTATTTATCAACCGTTGGATTTAGTTGTTATTTTATTTAGGGTTTTGGGTGAAACTTGCATCCGGTCAAATAGGTTACTGGGTGTTCCAAATGGAAACTTTAGGTTGTTTTGTATTTTGATTTATCAGTTTCCTTAATTTCATCAATCACTTACACTCATAGCTCTCGCTCGAATTTTCGATCAAACAAAATCGTTTTTCATTGTATTTGATGTCAGTAGTAGGCAATTATAAAAAATATAAAAACGAATAAGAGTTTCTGTAATCATTCATTCACTAATTTTTTAAACTCACAATCTTTCTCATTTTATATCTTTTTCTCTATCAATTTTTGACCAAATCCTGCTCATCATCATCAGTCTGGACAAGCAATTGGCATTGTAGAGAGCCAATATATTCGTTTGATCAATTCCACAATTTAGATAGAAGGTGAGATTTAAAGCATGGATGTTTCAGATGACTTGGACTTCTTAGACGAGGATGAGATAATAGGTGAATTTGATGACAACGGTATCAATGGGGAAAGTGTGTTTTAGCAGTGCAATGATGAGAAGGAGATGAATTTTGCGCATCACGAGTATTTCGAATAGCAGGATTTTAGGAGTTTGGATATAAGACGAAATTAAAAAGATAGAATTTAAGACTTTAGCGGAAGCAGGGAGATTTTACTTGACATATGCAAAAGGTATGGGTTTCAGTATAAGAAAAAACAGTTTGCACAACAGCAAGGTCAGGCCAATAGTTATTGGTAAATTGTGGATATGTAGCAAAAAAGGTGTTAGAAGAGAACAATGGCTTAAGTATAAGGATCTGAAGCGACCCCCTAAGGACTTAAGCAGAGAACGTTGCCAGGTGGCTATGCGAGTTCGTTTGAATCTTAATACCATGTTATGGAGAATCTCCACATTCTGTGTTGAGCACAATCACGAACTTGCTTCTCCATCTCACAAGGCTTTTCTTCGCTCTCACAGGCATGTATATTTATATGTTTTATTTTTTCAAACAGAATTTCAGTATTGTCACTGTAATTTTTCTTATGATTGTTTAATCAATTATGCATATTTAAAATCGGAGTTATAAAACCTCTTTTTGTATAGAGGCTGGTTTTGTTACTTGTGTTGGCTCTAGACATATAGTATTCATTCTGAGGCTTTATAATCGAGTTTATTTACGATCAAGTATGGACACGAAAATGCTATTTGTCTTCCATCAATGGTTTTGTGTAACTTCTGTTTCCTAGGATCGACTTTGGACATATAGCATCGATTCTATATTATCGGGTTTTGTTCTATTTTATCAATTGTTATGCAGAATTGGTTTCTGTCGCATGAAAATCGATTCTACACTGTATGTATGTAGGTGTGTGCATTGTTTTCACTAATTTTAGTCAAATCGACTATAGATGTTTTAAATCGAGCTTTTTAAGAATTAAGGGATTTTTTTTAACTTGGTTGTATTGTTATGTTTCACATTGACTTTGTATTTGATCCATAGGCACGTTGATGATGGATCACTGAAAGAAGCTATGGCAATGAATGCAAGTGGTATACGACCTTGTGAGGCGATGAAACTTTTGGCAAACAAGGCCAATGGTGCGCACAAGTGATGAAGCGTGTTGCGGTGCTTGACAAATTAACCTCTTCTCGAACTAACTAATGTAGTAGGATAAGGATCGATCCCACTAAGAGCTGTTGGTTGATTTTTGCTTTCTTCAAAACAAGCAAATATAAAAAAAGGGTTTGATTGAAATCAAGAATTAAAAAGATTATAAGTAAATGAAACTAAAGAAATAGATGATAAGAGATAAATCAAAATTAAAGACCTTTAACCTAGTGTTTGGGATGCTTATAAGATATTTGATCCTTGGTTCATCAAAAGATATAGTTCTAACATAATTGTATTAACTAATCAAAGAAAACCCAGCATTCTCAATGATTTAATTAATCCTATAGCTACATATACTAGTAATCGTGTTTCACGAAATATCATTCAATCTAACACTTAAATCAAAACCTTAGGAGCCCGGTTTCAAGTATTCGAAAGCATTGAGAGTAAGATCAATATGAGTTAATCAATATTAGAAATCTACCCAGCATAGAGTACTCAATAAATCCCTTGAATTCCTTTGAATAGAGCGTCCTATTCAATTGCTACTTATCACTTGATCAAATTCAATTAACCAGCACGAATCTAAACAAGAATAACAATACTTTTGATCATAAGATTGATTATTGCGCACTAACCAAACAAACAAACAAAAGATTTATAAACTACCAAGCAAGTTTACCTTAGAGCAAAGAATTCAAGGAACAATTTTGCATAAAACTAGATTAAGTGTAAGAGAACCTCACAAATACTTAGATAAGCATCCACTTAAACAATAGATTGAAGAAAAGATATTTTAAGCTGTCATGGAAAATAGAAGCTCTAAAAAATATGACGAAAATTAACTCTGGATCTTCTCCTAAGTGATTTAAAAGAGTATAAGTACTTAGGGTTTCTAATTCCTAAAAAATCTTTAAAAGTCTTCCAACTTGTGCTTGACTCTTCTTCTCTTAATCTTTTTTCAATTCACTTTAATCATGAAATTCTTCAGCCCAATCAATTCTTCATTCTTCTCTTTGAATTTTCCTTGTTTTAGGGTTGAATTGGCGAAATTTTAGGTCCAAGGAACTTCAAGAGGCGACTAAGAGGCATTGGAAGATTGGAAGACTGATTTACGTCAAGTTCGGGCAATGTCGTGTCCAGCCAACCCCGACTCGAGCTCTAGTCGACCGACCGACCAATAACAGCAACGATCTTCCTCGGCCAGGCTTTAGGTTGGGGCCGGCCAATGACAGAAAAGAAAATCTTGTGTTCTTTTGACCTTATTTGCCTTGGTTTTGAATGCTTTTCTTCCAATCATTAAGAGCATCTACAACAATGAAAAACATGCAATTAGCTCAAGTTTAAAAGATTAGTTGTTTTAAATCAAGATGAATATCAATTAAAAACATGAATAAAATGGCAACTAACAACAAGCTCGGGTTCATAAGGAATGACCTATACAATAGTTTAATAATGGTGTCAAGGTCCAGAATTATGGAAGGTGATGTAAATGCCGTATTGCTATACTTGGAGAGACAGAAGATTTCAGATCCAAGCTTAGTGTATTCGGTTTCCAATGATGAAGAAAATCGATTGGAGAAGTTATTTTGGACCGATGCTAAGGAAAAAATAGATTTTGGAGTTTTCGGTGATGTTATAGCATTCGACACCACGTACAAGAAGAATGCACACAACATGCCCTTGTTTAGTATTGTAGGAGTGAACAATCACAACCAAACTATGGTTTTTAGTTTCGCTATGCTTTCAAATGAGAGAGTAGAATCATTTATATGGGTCCTGGAGGAGATTGTCTCCGCCATAGGGAATAAGAGGCCACCGTCTGTAGTCACAAATGGTGATAAAGCAATGCAAAATGCGATTGAATTTGTCTTTCCAGAGGCTAGACATCGATTTGTGTTTGGCATCTAGCTCGTAATGCTAGGTCAAGCATCCCTAATTCGAATTTTGTGAAAGATTCCTGTCGGTGCATGTTATGTTGGTGTACCGAAGATGAGTTTGATGAGGCTTGAAGGGAAATAGTTAATAAATATGGACTACATGATAACAAGTGGGTAATGAAAAAGTGGAACACCAGGCACAGGTGGGCATAAGGGTACTTGACTGGGCCTTTTTTTACAACAGTGAAAAGCACATCGAGGTGCGAGGGGCTAAACTCATATCTTAAAAGTATACAAAGCAGAGTGGAACCTTGCTAGAATTCATGGAATAGCTTAGTTTGGCCGTTAACAATATTCACAACCTTAAAGTAGAAGTGGATTTCAGGGCTTGTTACACAAGACCTATGTTGACGATTGCTGGTTTAAAGTTGATTGAAGGACACATAACTAGGGTGTTCACAAGGAGTGCTTTTAAGCGAGTACTTAAGGAGTTAGTCCGTCAACATTTATATAGTGTTGCACCCGATGGATACAAGTGTTCCGAAGATGGTGCCACCATGACATACACCGTTCAAAGGTACATGAAAGCTGATAAGGTAACTACTGTCATATATAGCTAGGATGATCAAAGGTTTTCGTGTTCGTGTAAGAAGTTCGAGTCGGAAGGTATATCGTGTAGGCATGTGTTTCATGTTATGATCATGCGTCACATTACCAATATCCCCGATTCTTTGATTAATCAAAGATGGACTATTGGAGTTAGAGAAGAACTCATGTCATGCTTGGAGCCTCGGTTTAATGCTGACAAAGCTGAATTATTTAGGCACGCATAACTTCGTACTAAGTGGAATAGTGTTTTGGGGTTGGCTTTGAAAAGTAAGGAAGGGTATGATCTGGCCAACAAATGGATGTCAGATCTTGCAACAAGAATACATGCCGTGGCAGGGGGATGTGTCAATAGACAAGAATATGGTCCTGGAAGATCGTGTTGCTGACCCACAAAGGGTAAAATCGAAAGGCAGGTCTAAAAACAATTCTAGAGTAGAAGAGAACGTTAAAGGCAAGAAAAAGGGTTGTTGCTATCGAGGTTGTGGGGGGAATGGTCACGACATGTGAAACTATCCTAGTAAAAATATATCTAGGAAGAAGAGGAGAAGATCGTATCGAAATGGTGCAACGTATCCTACCATACCGATGACGAATTAACGGAAACCGATTTTAATGTGACTAAGTTTGAGGTAGGCGACCTCCTATTAGTTACCTATATTGATGAATTGTTTGAGAAAGGTGATTGCATCCAAGTATAACATGTACTCGTTTTGGCATGCTTTGTCTTTTTATAGGTTGAGCACAATTGGGGTGGTGCAGTGGATAATGGTATTAACAAAACTTACGGTGAAGAAGCACCCGAATGTAAAATTGATTATGATTCATCTGATGGAGAATTGTTTGGAGATGTTGGTGACACACCCGGACCTAGCACGACCTTTTCGTAAGAGCGGAATAGTACAAGATGACGTAATAATTGAATAATAAGTCGGTCCGGCTGTGTCAAGTCAGAAGAGAAGTTTAAATTAGGATAAGACGGAGTTTGAAGATAAAGTAATTAACCGTGCATGGAAATTAGTAAATGCCAAAAAGACCTCCAAATAAGTCCCTAGAAATTTATTATGGACCCCGTTGGCACAAGAAAGCAAAGGATTTAGCCAACAGGTGAAAATGAAAGAAAGTTGAAAAAGGGGAAAAAGTTTGACCCGGGGCCCGAGTGGACCCGGCGTCGGGCTCCCCTATAAATAGGGGAGGGGGGGTGCCGAACCTTTCTTCATTTTTTTTCTTTCTTTCTTTTCTTTTTCTTCTTTTTTCTTCTTTTCTCTTTGGAGCCGACCAGAGGCATTTTGGACAATTGGCAAATCGGTACATGCCCGGCTATCAGATCAATGTGAGTTTCCAGTATGTTGTTTTTCTCACCTCGATCTACGTTATGTTAAGTTTGTACGCACAACCATGCATCGGTTTAGCCTAGATCCAAGTTTTTAACTTTTAACCGGATTAAAACTTTAAACTCAAATAAGTGGATTTCGGGCCGGTGCAATAAGATGAGTTTTTAATGTGTTATAGTATTCACCTTATTCTACGTCCCATTCCGTTTTTACGCATTTTTGTGCACCGGGTGTGAGTAAATCAGAGATTTAGTCAATTTGGGCTAAATCTCGGTCTACGAGAAAATTGGACCGGTGTTTCTTGTTTCTGCCTCGGCATATCCGTTGTGGATGCCATGAGGATCGCCTCTCTAAGTTTGTACGTCGAAAGGAGGAGAAACGAGTGCGAAAACTGGGGGAGAGACCGGCTGAAGAACTGGCCGATCGAGTCCCTGTTTTGATATTTTTAATATATTATTATTATATTAAAAGATATTTATATATTATATCATTATAATGTATAAATATCTCATAGGTGGGCTTTTTGAGCCCGATTTCGAGTAGAATTTGGCCCAACCCGTGTGGGGCCCAGCCTAGTCCGGGTGTGGGGCCCCCGGGCCCCCGGGGGCATTTTGGTAATTTTTCGTCGAGAGTCTGATTTTAGCCCCAAAACCTCCCGGACACTTTTCTAAGTGTCGGGCCCAGCCCGAGTGGCCCATAGACCCCCAGGGGTATTTTCGTAATTTTTCACCAAGTGTCCGATTTTCACCCCGGAACCTCCCGAACACTTTTCTAAGCCCTGAATCACTTCCAAACATCGTCTTAGGTCATGTTAGAGCCTCATAGGTGCATTCATAAATGTAATTATGAATGCTAACGTATATTTGCATGTATTAGGGCTCCGGATAATCGAATGCGGCGATGCACCGGAGGTTAAAGCTACATGGAGCGCTTGGGAGTATACGATTCTCTCAATACTGTGAGTGGCTTAGTTTTCAGTGCTTAGCCACTAGGGCAAAATGTTTTAAAAATATAAATTGTTTTTAAAAAGGTTTACAACGGTTTTGAGATAAGGGTAATCCACGACACACACTTTTACTTTGTGATACGCCCACTTATGGAGATGGGATGATTTTAAAGATATAAAAGTTTGTGTGTGTTTACATGTTTTTAATATTTATATAAGAAATGATATTATTATTATTATTATGATTATTGGGGAACGATACCCCTGAAAGATTAGAGATTGAGTGGAATTCCTCGGGGCTCCGATTTGCGGGAGCGTGGACCGAGTTTGAGAGCATGCGTGATACTCAGTCGTGGACCGCCTATCGAGGGGCACGGTGAGTAGAGCCTGGTTGGGAGAGGCGCGTAGGGAAACTCGCCAGGGCTCTTGAATGCTGTGTTCCACCACAGCAAGGCAAACGTCAAGGGAATGGGCCAGAGAGTAAAGTAAAAAATGTTTTAAAAGTATAAAGTAACCCTTGACGGTCCAGTGGATATCCCAATGCACGGGTATACCTTATTGGGACAATTTCAGATGCCAGCCCATGAGTATTTAATTAATTATTAAAGATGTTAAATTTAATACTCCTTGGAAGGATTTCAAAAGAGGTTTAGAAAACAAAATTTATTTTATTCACTCATGGAGATTTGATACAGGAAATAATGAAAACAAAGTTGTTTAAATTTTAGATTATTTTATTGGTATTAATATATTTTGGATTACCCCTGTTTTCTCTAACCCTGATGGAGACCCATTGAATCTCTGTCACTCACCTGTATCCTGTGTGGATGGATGCAGATCCGCGTACGAGGTCAGCCAATAGAATGGAGGCTCACTAGAAGATGTCGGTGGCTTAGGTTTAGTGGTTTCCGCTGTGTAGGTATTCTTTTAAATTAATCTACTGGTGTTGCTTATAAATTAAATATTTTATTAAATGATTTTTAATTAAAGTTTTAGTTGTTTTGCAGCGATGATAATCATTTCTATGCCTTGCGGTGCTTCTGGTGGGTGACCGGTCGGCACGTACTTCGAAGTAGCGCGGCGGTTGCCACGTGGCCGACCCCGGGCGGGTCGGGGTGTGACAGTTGGAGATTCTTCCGACATCAAGGTAGAATTCATTACATTTGTTGTTGTCCATTGCAATTACAGAACTTAATATTTTGATTCTTTATTGTTCTCCCAACAGATGTCGTTTTCGAAAAGCAGATCGTCCGACAATGGTCAACACCCATAGGGAGATACAGATGGGTACCCTTGATGCATGCTTATTATTCAAAAAATGATTGGTTTGACATAGATCTGTCGCCTTAGGTACACAAGCTGTAATATTGATCATTATGATCATCATATTCGCATTCATGGTGTTTTAACTTTGCGATTGTTTCTTTATTTGAACAGAATGATGCCAATGATATGCATGAATGTGATGGTGGGGTTCAGCCTAACTTGAATAATTTTTCTGGCCTAGTTGGTGGACCTTGGTTTAACTTGAACGAAGATCTTGATAGTGGAGATGACGAATGAAATTTTGAGTGTCTCGGATCATACTTAATTTTCGTTTAATTAACTGGCACTATTGATCTTGATTTCCGAATAGTTTGTATAGCTAGCATTGATTCAAGTTTAATGGAGCCGATGCTGTATTACTTAGGCTTCATCTTTAAGAATGAAGTTAGTACTTATAGCATAGATTCTTCTTTAGAATCGATGTCTTTAAACTATTAGAATCGAATTTTTTAAATCATAATCGATTCGATCACATTTTTGATTGATTTTTTTAATTCATAATCAATTCTATCCCATTTGTGATTATTCTTTCACAATATATTCTAACAAACATGCATAACTAATTAAACATATGCAATATATGGGATAGAATGAAGATAGTGGTTATAACATAGATTCTTCTTTAGGATCGATGTCTTTAAACTGTTAGAATCGAATTTTTAAATCATAATCAATTCTATCCCTTTTTGATTGATTTTTTTTAAATCATAATCGATTCTATCCCCTTTTTGATCAATTTTTTTAATTCATGATCGATTTTTTTTAATTCATAATCGATTATATCCCATTAGTGATAATTCTTTCACAATCTATTCTAACAAACATGCATAACTAATTAAACATATGCACTATATGGGATAGAATGAAATTAGTGGTTATAACATAAATTCTTCTTTAGGGTCGATGTCTTTAAACTGTTAGAATCAAATTTTTAAATCATAATCGATTCTATACCCTTTTTGATCAATTTTTTTTAAATCATAATCGATTCTATCCCCTTTTTGATCGATTTTTTTTAATTCATAATCGATTATATCCCATTTGTGATAATTCTTTCACAATCCATTCTAACAAACAAGTGTAATTAATTAAACATATACACTATATACTGAAAAAATGGCAGTAGCAAAACATAAGTATGTGTTTCTGTTTGTATCTCATAAAATACAACCAATATATTATATATATGAATGCAATTACAAAATGATGATGTTTGTTCCATACTTCATCATATACATTGGGATTCAATTGTTGCATATTTCGAGCAATGGCGGGGTGAATCTGTCTTTCATTAATTAAACCAATACACGATGCCAATATCTCTGAGATGATGCCTGATGGGTAAATTCCAACATAAAAACCTACTATTAGGGATATGTTTATCATGATCATTCAGTTGAAGGGAAAAGAATCTAGTGAGAAGCCAAATCAGATGAAAGTCTGGTATCACATTTGTTTTCGCCAATGATATCGTATACATGAGACAGTAAATTCCACATGAATCACTGAAAAACAATGAACTTGTGCACTAGGTATCGATATCTCCTTTATATCCCCAAATAGTGGTGCATGCACTAGGTATCGATATCTCCTTTATATCCCCAAATAGTGGTGCATGCATTAGGTATCGATATCTCCTTTATATCCCTAAATAGTGGTGCATCAAAATTATTGCACAAACTTATTAAAAATAAGGTTTAGTTCACCTTACGAATTTTGGCCCTGATTTGGAATATCCTTCATACATTTTAATTCCCATCGATCGGAGTCAGCATACCCTAATTGGTATTTGCAGATAGTTTCAAGACTGTCATTCCGTCTTTTATCTAGAGGTTAATTTTGAGTTTGATTATGAACTGCTTATTTGTAAGGTTATGTGTAAAGAGTTGAGGGGAGGAACCTTAACATATTTTAATGCGACATACCATTGATTCCCATTTTTCTTGTTTATTATTACATCATTAGGATCGTATCATTTGTAGCATCTTTCTACACAGTCTACTATGAACAGCATGTAGTAATTTTGGATGATTACAATGCAAAAAACCTACATAATTTACAATCATTGTTAATGATTGATACACTTGATTTGTATCACTACATAAATGGATATGATCATCATTTTACCCTGTTGATGCCCTGGTCCTAATGTGGTAGCTGTAGACACTTAATTTTTCATCATATGGTAAGTTTGCATTTTGATTTATGTCCTTGTTCATTTATGTTCCAATGTCCATTTTAATTTTAATTTTAATTTCAATTATAGGTTTATATCTTTTTGGGTCATGGTGCCTGTAGACACTTTTTTTTAATTTAATTTTAATTGATTAATTAATTGGTTGGTCATTTCCAAATTTTTATTTCATTATCTTTTTAAGTTTAGTTTATTTATTATTATTACTACTTTATTTTAATTTTATCATATTATGACTGCAGGCAATTTTGGACCAAAACCGAGAAGCCAAGGCCGAATTGAATCAACTCCCATGCAAAGGACCCCAGCGTCCTTGTCGAGTTGGCTTTGTCTTCTTGCAATTTCCACCGCTTTTATTGTTGCTGCTAATTGAATTATTTGCAAAGGACCCCAGCAACAATAATGACCATTGCCATTATACCCCACCTTCAAAGAGCCCATCCCTCACACGCCACTTTCTCTAGTCATCTTTTAATATTCTTCTCCAAAGGGACCTATCAACATATTTGAAATATATATCTACCCATGTGCCGAAAGGAGTGCTGCATGTTTGACAAGATTGAAAGCAACTGGAAAGACCAACAACCACTGCTGGCATGAAACAACACGTGACTCCCTTGCGAGCTTCACCCCTCTCTCACTAAGATACTCTTGAAGAGACAACAAAATAAAAGCCAGCCAACAATGAGAAGCCAACGAAACAAAGAATCAGCCAATAGTAAATAGAGAAAAAGGGTCCACTCCCAATGCAAAAGCCAAGAAGACATGCCACCCCACCTGCAAATTACTCTTGAAGAAACGTGGAAGCTATTGTTGAATTATTCGAGAAGACCAAAGCTGCTATGTACCCAAAATTAATTATGATTGTTGATGGGATGGTTAACATGTGGGCAAGTATGTCTATACAACGTGACAGCCATCTGGTACCCCTGCAAAGACAGCAAATTCAAAATCAACCAAACAACAGCCAATGGGAGCAAAGAAAGAAGGGGTAAGACAAGACCAAAAATTAATAGCCATTAGATGAAAATGAAAGGAGAAATGAGGACCATTAGATGAAGATAAAGAGAAAGGGACTATAAGAAGCCAACTTCAACAGAAAAAGGGGGTGGCTCTTCATTTTTCACAAAAGGCAAGTTTTTCAAAACAAAAAAAAAAAGAAAGAGAGTTTTATTTCTTTTGTTTTCAAAAGGGGGGCCAACCAAAGAAAAAATGTGAAAGAAGGGGGGCCAACCAAAGAAAAAACGTAGGAGGGGGAAGAGAGAGAGAGAGAGAGGAGGAAGCAAAGTCTTGGCAAAAGCCTGCATTTTTTCTTCCACTTTTGTTGGTTTGTAACCGGTGAAGCAGTGAGATTTGGATCCAATCTTTTCAGGGTCTTCAAGATAAGAACCAATTATTCTCCCATAAAAACTAAAAAAAAACTGGGGGTCTTTTGTTTTTGTGAGATAGAGAGAGAGAGAGAGAGTTTGGGGAAGAAACTGAAGGAAAACATGTTGGAAGGAAAAGCTTTGGTGGAAGACACAGACATGCCTATGAAGATGCAGATCCAAGCTATGTCCTCTGCTTCTCAAGCTTTGGATCTTTATGATGTCCTTGACTGCAAATCCATTGCTGGTTTTATCAAAAAGGAGTTTGACGGGAAATATGGGAATGGATGGCAATGTGTGGTGGGTTCAAATTTTGGGTGTTTCTTCACTCATTCAAAAGGGACTTTCATCTACTTTACATTGGAGAGACTCAAGTTCCTTATCTTCAAAAGGGCGTCCTCTCCTTAATGCCAAAGGCAGTGTCTTCATGTCTGGGTCGTAGTCTTCGTACAGGCAAGAAGAAAAAGAGAGGGAAAGCAAGTCAAAACGCGGGGCCGATCGTCTTTTGGGTAAAGTTTCATTAACTTTGGATTTTTGTCAATTCTGATGAGCTGCGTCTTATTTTGCTGGATTATTGCTAAGTACTGTTTTGGACTTGTTATTGTTAAATCATTGGAACTTTGTTATTTGTTGTAGTATTGGGTTTGGTATTCTCGAATAAATTATTTTATTGATTAACCATTTTATTTGACTTGTGGGTCATGATACACTGTAGAGTTGTCCCTTTTGCAAAATTCATGGGTTGATTGGTAATTGTTTTTGGGGTTTAGTGTATATATATATATATTTTATTATTATTATTATTATTATTTTGGTTTTTGAAGCGCTGCAAAGTCATTTATGATAGTTCAGGGATCTTATTGTTGTTGTGCCATTTGATTTTGTAAGTCACATGAGTTGTGCTTGTTTGTTGAATTGCCATTTGTTAGGCTATTATACTCTAGACCCGGTTTGAGCTTAATGAAGTTAATCCACGTTCTCAGGGCATCAATATTTTATAGGATTTGTTTTTATGGGTTTCTAATTTGGTTGAATTTTGAAAGATTTGTTTTGTTTATCTGGCTTATGGATATTTATTAATGTGATTGCTGTTATTTGGGCTTTTGCAATTATTATTTGATGGGTTATATTTTCATGTGTTTATATTCGGGATATGTTAGTTTTTTTTTAAGTCTTGTTTAATGCAATTCACGTGAAACCATGTTATTTTCATATTTTTTTATATTATTATTATTATTATTATTCCATACCTTATGTGTGTCTTTAATTTTCCTCCACGCATTATTTTAATCAAAGAAAAATTAAAGCCAAAAATTGAGCATTTGCACTTAGGAGTTAAAATTAATTAATTACATTTTATGCCATTTTAACATTTTTAAGTCATTTGACATTCCGTACCATTTTATTTTATTGTTTGTTAGAGAACATTTATGTCATTTTAGAAATTAGGTCATTTTGCATATTTTATGCCATTTTAGAAATTAGGTCATTCATACATTTTTATGTCATTTAATAACTTTAGGTCCAATTGCTTTTTTTCTTTTTTGTCATTAGTAATTTAGGCCCATTCATATTTTAATCTAGGCTTGTTTACATGTTTTTTAGTCTAATATGTCACTTAGCAAGTTAGTTCCATTTACATTTTAGTGCTAGGTCCATTTCATTATATCATGTCATTTAGTTTAGGCCCATTTATATCATTTTGTGCCATTTTAGAAATTAAGTTCATGCATCATTAATTATTTGTTTAATATGTACTTAATATATTTCTTGTGCTAACCCATTTTATTGGTTTATTTTGTCCCATCATTTCATGCACTTAGTAATTAAATCATTGTTTTCAAAATTTACATGTGCATGGAAATCCCGATAATGGGGAGTCCGAGGGGATCACGTAATTATGAGGTTCTCAAAGGCTTCCTTAAGGTGAGGAGGCTTTCTAGTTCATCTTTTCGGAATTCTGATTGGGCCTAGGAAGTTTCCAATAAACCAATTTCCACCCCAATTTCAAAGATAAAAAAAATGATTTTATTCATATTTTATTTCAAAAATGGCATTAGCATACCATGTTCATAATTTTCTCTAAATTTTCAAAAGTTTTTGCTACAAATTTTAGTTTCTTTTTTAGGAAAAACCCAAAAAAAAAAATTTTCTTTCAAAATTCCCCTTATCAGCAAAAGGAATTTCAATTCCGACATAATTTTAATATCTAAAAATATTTTTTTTAGGAAAATCTCAAACTTAATCAATAGTTGAGGTTTTCTTACAAAATCAAACTTTGGTTAATTTCTTTAATCAAGGTTTTAAAAATGAGATCCAAAAATGAGAGGAATTTAATTATTCCAACATTATTTTCAAAAACCAAAAAAATGTTTTGAAAGATTTCAATTAGACCTTTACATTGGAGTCTTTCTAATTAATTTTTTTTCCTTTAATCAAAATCCGTTTATCAATAAAAGGAATTTAATAATTCCGACATTAATTTCAAAAATCTAAAAATATTTTTTTTTGAAAGATTTCAATTCAGTCATTAACAATTGAAGTCTTTCCAAATTCAATCCAATTTTGTTTAAAACTCAAATTTTTCTCTAACAAGTTATGAATTTTCAACCTTTGATTTTAAAGTTTGTTTTTGGAAAGTTCTCAATTCGGTTATTCAACGTTGAGACTTTTTTTTTATTTTTTATTTTTATTTTTTTACGGATCTCATTAAATTGAATTTTCTTAAAGGGTGAACTAACCCATATCAAAAGGAGTTCTACTCTGACATTTATAGATTCTTTATTTTAGTTTATTTTATTTTATTTTATTTCAGTTCAAAAGAAACATTTTTGCTATTAACCCTAAAACGAATTTTCACAAGGCTGTATGGTATCGATATCCGGGCGCTTCGGGGGTGCTAATCCTTCCTCGAGCGTAACCGACTCCTGAACCCAAAACTCATTTTCGTGGACCAACATTTGTTTAACCTAAGGTAATCTTTCTAGATTATGTTAGGTCAAACGGAGTCAAAATAGGTGGCTAACCTACCTAAACTAAATGGTTAGTGGCGACTCCTTTTCTTGTTTTCAAAATCCTTTTATTTCTTTAAAATTCCCGTCGGACAACTTTTTAGACGTTTCGACAGATTGGCGACTCCACTGGGGACTAAATGAGAGTCGAGCCATCTTTTTTGAGAAAGTCTTGTTTTCAATTTAGGGTTAACTTTGAAATGTTTTTAAAATTCAATTTCATTCATGAACGTTCATATTTCTATATATTCATTGATTTGGACAAAAGTGCAAATAAACTTTCTTTTTGGCATTTTACATTTGCATCAATAAACTTTTTCGAAATTGCATCTTGCATTCGCATTAATAAAACTTTTTCAAAATTGCATATTGCACCTTAAATTGCATCAAAAAAACTTTTTTTCAAAAATTGCATTTTGCACCTCACATTATTTGATTCATTTCATTGTATTATGTGGCATGACCTGGTTTTCCTTGTACATATTTGTATATACTTTGTTTGATTATCTATTCTCCTATATGTATATGTCTCGCATGCTGTTCATTTTCTTTTTTCCTGTATATTGTGCATGTTTTGTATGCCTATCTTTGCTTTTAATTGCTTTTATCATGTATACTTCTTGCCTATTTTCTTGCCTTTTATTTCCTGTATGTATTGCATGTCTATTTTCTATTCTTTATTTTGTTTATACGTTTATTCCTTTAAATTGGACTAACCGTTTATTTGATTGTTGTTAGTATTTTCCTCTCTATCCTCCTGTTACGTTGGGGCATCATGTGGTGAAAGGCAATTGGTAAAGGTTAGTAGCCCCTCCCACACACTACACATTCATAACATAAAGGTCCGGAATTCCGGGTCCTTCGCCCAATTAGAAGGAAGGTGCTTGTATCCTTCCACCTCGTCGTGTCCGCGATGGGTACCTTGTCTAGAACTTCGAACCATTCATATAGAGTACCAGTGAGGAAAGCCCGCCTAAGTAGAGCCAAACCCTAAACCTAGGTAGAGCTAAACCCTTTTCGAGAGAAACCGATCTTTTTAGGACACAAAGAGGAACGCCTTCTAACCTTTGTTAGCTCATTTCATATTGTATATATGTTTATTTGTTATATCTATGCTTCATGACAATTTTTCTGTATATGTTCATCTCCATTTTATTCTGTTTAATGTTCTGTTTGTATTTATGCCTATTTATTTCTGAAAATTAGTTTATTTATTTTTTTATTCCTATAATGGTGTATTAACATATTTCTTTGTTTGTTTCCTTTATCCCTCTTTCTCATTTATCTTTATATACCATGGTTGCATTTAAATTACCACATGTACATTGCATATAAAGCATATTCATACATGCATCCATTCATATAACAGATTAGGAGAGCATCTTGTATATATCATCCATTAACATATCATCACATATCTACACATTCTTTCATTCATGTACATACCATTTTTTTTCTTTTTTTTTTCCAAATAAATTGGTCACTTGAAAAGATAAAGAGAAAGAAAATCGGTATGAAGGTTTCAATAATGTCATTTCAGTGATCTGACATGTTCGAAAGAAAATTTGGTGAGGAAACTCCAACAAATGAAAGGCTTTCTAAGCACAGTTAAAAAGATGGAAGCTCAGATAAGTGCCTTCGAAAATATTCAAGGGAAGTTTTGACTTGAAGCGCATTATCTGAAGGAACAAATAGATAGATTGGTATGAATGGTTAAAATTGGAGCAATAAGGACCTTTTCTCTAAGAAATCTCACCATAATGAACTTTCTCAGGTTCCCATCAATTCGAATGTGCAAGTTCCCGATGGTTAAAACACATCAATGAAGTCGCCTCTGGCTCGAAATTCATTTTGGATGAAGCAATTCCAAGACCTTGGTCCACAATCCAATGCTTTACCTCAGCAATTACCATCTCTTCATTCACCAAATGTCAGTGTTTCACATTGTCAATTAAGAATCGGTACTTTGCCTCATCAATTATCTTCCTTCCATCCTCCAAATGTCAGTGGCCTTACCCACCAATAATTATCATTCCATCTGTCAAGTGTCAATGGTTTACCTATCCATTATCATCTTTTCGCCCACAACACCTTGCATTATTGGTCATTTCTGTGTTGCCATAAATCAAATGTCAGAGTAGCCGGTAGCAATCTGCACCCTTGTCTCAACCAGCTTTTCTTCCAGACCAGCTCCCATGGTATCAACTGCTCAGCTATCTACACGAATGTTAGCAATCCAACTTGTTCCTAAACCAACCATTCTACATGACAAGTGGCAATGACATGAGGGCTATCAAGAGAAAAGCCAGTTGGTTCAAGTTTTGACTTGCACTGAATTGCTCTCTCAACTTTTTCGGCAACAGTTTCTAACTGAGGCTAGAACCATTACAACCTCTGAAGTGATTTGATGTCGAGGCCCATATGAATGCCACATGATTATCTGGGGACATTCAATGGTATACTTTGAAAAGGAAAACATAAGTTCTGATCAAGTTTGGCCGAATGAGCTTCTAGAAGAGAACAGGACCGAGAGCTTATTAGGGGACATGTTGCCTAATCATGCAAGGGTACGAATAAGCTCCTCTGATATACCTCATGAACAACAATTGAAGGCAAATCCCGGTGTTTATGCCTAAGAACATTGGGAAGGCATTTGTGGGCTTATTTATTTAACAAAGAAAAATGAGAGTGAACAGTAAAAAAAAGAGCAAAAAAAAAAGGGAAAAACAAAAAAAAGGAAAAAAAAAGAGGGAGAAGAGGATTTTGTTTTTTCATGCGCATTTAAGTTGCACACATGATAGGCTTATCATTTAATCATTTTTCAACATTTCAGCATCTCAATCTTATTCTATCATGTTTGATAACATGTTAATGACATCTTGAAATTTCATATCACATCATTCATAATAAAATTTCATTCTCTGCATTTCATAGCATTAGTAATTTACATGTCCATACATTCATCCAACCCTTCATACATGACATTTCATGCATACACGCATGCAAGAGTTTTTGTTAATAAAGAAAAAGATTGACATCTTTGTCAACAGATGTCATCATTTCGTGATAACTCTTCATGGACCGCGGAGCTTTGTAAATAGTATGCCAAATCGGGGCAATTTCTTCCTTTTCACTCTTATATATAGTGTTTTCTTTTCCAGTATTGTACATAATATCATTTGAAAGTAACAATTTATGGAATTTTCTTTTTCTGTTGGCGTAAAATAGAAATGGATGAACTTTGAATTTTCAAAATCATGTCGTGGTGTTTTGATTTTGGTTATCCTTGTTGATATTGACCTCTTTTTAGAAATTCATTTTTCTTTAAATAAGGTATTTGTGTTAGCAATCTTCAATGGTCGCGTTTAATGAATTGAAAAAGAACAAAAAAAAGAGAAGCAAATTTTTAAACAAGAAGGATCTCGTAAAAAGCTGGTGGTTACTATCGGAAATGGTTCTTGATAAGTTCTTCAAACCACTTTTCTTGCCACTCCCTTCATTCAAATGAAGCCCACAAAAATTGAGACTCAAAATAGGGATGGGACATAAACCTTGAAAATTCGCTTGGTATAATCAATATTCTTCATCTGGGTGCGGTAAACAAAATTGTTTTTTTGGTATGCTTTGAAAAAAAATTAAGGAAATGCTTGCTTAAACTTTGAAGTTTGGCATGTTGATATATGTTAAAACTATGTTAAAACTTTGAATCTGTTCTTCCTTGTCTCCAAATAAACCCATGATCTTTGAATCCCACTTAGACTTTTGCTTCTTGTTTCTCTTATTAACTCAAAATAAACTCATGCTCTTTGAATTTAACATGGAACCTTGCTTCTCATTTCTCTTATTGACTAAAAAGAGCAATCTTTTTGCCAACATCTTCACCCATTTCATGGGGCAAAAAGATCAAAAAGACCAAATTCACTTTGTAAGGCCCTGACGTATTTTTCATAAAAAACCTGGTCATCTTTACTATTGAGATAGTTTTTATTCGAGTTTGCTTAAATTCACTGCCTTAATTGTTGTTTGAAAGGGGTGGAAGACAATATTTTTCATGAAATTCTCATTTGAAATAAAAATCAATAGTGAAAAAAAGAAAAAAAAGAAAGAAATGAATAAAATAAAGAGAGAAGAAAATTGATTGCATCATCATGCACATGAGACATTCATTAGGATTCTGAACAAGGTTTTCAAAAGTTTTGAAGTCACATTTCTCTAAGGAATTACTTTTCAACAAAGGTAGCCATACTTGAGAAGACAAATGGCCATCTTTCATATTCCCTACACTTCGAGAAAATTATCCATTGTTGTCCCCTTTGAGCCAAATGAATTTTCTTTCTTATTAACCCAATCAAGGATAACCCCTCACACTGGGGGCAAATGCAAAGAAAGAGTTCAATGAAAGAATTCTTGCATCTGGGCTAAAGAATTGACACCCCAAAATGGTGAAGAAATGCTTGATAAGACAAATTTGAAGAAGAGCCTTGAACTTATTTTGTCAAAAAAAAAAAAAGAAAAGAAAGAGAAGAAGCAGAAATCAAATAAAAAATAAGCATCGAAGAAGAAGAAAGAAAAAAATTGACAAATTGAAATGAGAATAAGAATGGGATAGAGGCAAATGAAAAGTCAAGCACAAAAAAAAAACGAGTTCTTTATCTGGTCTAAAGTGATCCTTGATTAAATTATCCTGAAACACTATTTTGGGCCTATTATTCTTTCTTTCAGAACCTTTGACCATGGCCTACATTATGTGCCTTGAAAAGTCCATTTGGATCAAGTATGGATACCTAAATTGTGAAGCACTTCCTTGAAAAAATAGGCCTTTAACACTAAACCAATTTTCTCAAAAGATTGTTTAGATGAATTTTGAGTTCTTATATACATGGTGAGACAGTCAATGAAGGAAAAAAGAAAAAAGAAAAAAAAAGAAAAAAGAAATTATGTGGCTTTAGGGTGAAAACCCGAAAGGGCAGTCTAGAGCAGAAAAGAGAATTCATGAAACCACCCACGATTTGAATAAAACAACAAAGAGAGCTTCAAAATTAGCAACAGGTGCCCACTTCGGGCTTCTGAAATTGACAAACCCATCAAAGTGGTGTATTTCATCAGATCTCCATGCTGAAACATTGGACCATTTTCTCTTTGATACCAAACTTCCAAAATCTTGAGCCTTTCATGGCTAGTTTTAACTCATATCAAGATTGTCATATTGAGAGATTAAGCAAGTTTCGATTTGGCCTTATTTTCAAATCAAGTTTTTTTTTTTGAAAAAAAATGAAAAGATTTGATTTTCGAAAGAAATTCAATCGAAATCCAGATGAAGATATTTTGATATCCCCTTTCCGATGAGATGATGACGAGCATTTATGAACTTACCAAAAGAAGCCGAATGGTTGAAAACCTTATTGAAATGCACTTGGGAACCAAAAGTTGCCTGTTCACCTACAAGCACATTTTGGATAGTAGCCACCAACTTTCAAGAGATCCAAATTTCATGATGAGTAAAAGATATTTGTATGCTTCGTGCATTAAACAGTCCAAAATCTTTTCACAAACAAAGAATACTCAAGTATGGGGCAATTCCTGAACCATCATCAAATTCATTGATTTAGATATGAAATTGAAATTTTACTTGACACATATATGAACTCTGATCCTTTTGATAATTTTTTTGTTTCAGGAATGAAATAACAAAAATGTAGAATGTGAGTGAGGAAATGAAGATGCCAAAGGAAATCAAGATCACCACTAAAAGCAGATTTCAGAAAACTAAGGTTGGGGCAAGCACCAAGATCAGGGAAGTTCAATGAGTATCATTCTCTTTTTTGATTTCAAAATTAAACTGGACATACATGCATCCATATACATCGTATCATGCTTGCATACATTGACAATTCATGATGTTTTCCTAGGAAAGAGGATTGATGGAAACAAGATAATTTAGGGCATGAGAAGAATGAATTAGGAATGATACACTCTTGAAGGAGTTGAAATTGCAATCACCATAAGTAAGCCCAATCAGGTTGGCACGGCATGTGTTTAAGCCCAATATAGCTGGCAATAAGTAAGCCCAGTCAAATTGGCACCATATCATCGCAATGTGGTCTATTCATCATCATTCAGCCATCCTTCTTTCATTTAATCATTTTATCCTTGTTCGTAGATCACTCTTGATTTTACCCTAATTGTGGGTCGTTGTTTGTTAAACCCTAATCATGGGTCGTTTTCGTTAAACCCTAATCATTGGTCGTTTCCAGTTAAGCCCTAATCGTGGGCCGTTTTTGTTAAACCCTAATCGTGGGTTGTTGTTTGTTAAACCCTAATCGTGGGTCATTGTTTGTTAAAATTTAATCGTGAGTCTTCATTGAATCATTTGCCCTGCCCTGGGCCTTCATTTAATCGTTTGCCCTGTCCTGGGTATTCATTTTAAATCATTTGCCCTGTCCTGGGCCTTTGTTTAATCATTCGCCCTGTCCAGGGCCTTCATTTTAATCATTTACCCTGTCCTGGGCCTTCATTTAATCGTTTGCCCTGTCCTGGGCATTCACTTTAAATCATTTGCCCTATCCTGGGCCTTCATTTAAATCATTTGCCCTGTCCTGGGCTTTCATTTAATCGTTTGCCCTGTCCTGGGCTTTCATTTAATCATTTACCCTGTCCTGGGCTTTCATTTTAATCATTTGCCCTGTCCTGGGCTTTCACTTTAAATCATTTGCCCTGTCCTGGGCATTCACTTTAAATCATTTGCCCTGTCCTGGGCCTTCATTTAAATCATTTGCCCTGTCCTGGGCTTTCATTTAATCATTTGCCCTGTCTTAGGCCTTCATTTAATCATTTGCCCTGTCCTGGGCCTTCATTTAAATCATTTACCCCATCCTGGGCCTTCATTTTAAATCATTTGCCCTGTCCTGGGCCTTCATTTAAATCATTTACCCCGTCCTGAGCCTTCATTTTAAATCATTTGCCCTGTCCTAGGCTTTCATTTTAATCATTTGCCCTGTCTTGGGCTTTCATTTTAATCATTTGCACGATCCTGGGCCTTCATTTAATCATTTGCCCTGTCCTGGGCCTTTATTTAATCATTTGCCCTGTCCTTGGCCTTCATTTAATCATTTGCACTGTCCTGGGCTTTCATTTAAAGTTTTGCCCTGTCCTGGGCTGTTATTTAATGTTTCGCCTTGTCTTGGGCAGTTATTTAAGGTTTTGCCCTGTCGTGGGTCGTTGTTTAAAGTTTTGCCCTGTCCTGGGCCGTTATTTAAACTTTTACCTTGTCGTGGGCCGTTATTTAAATTTTTGCCCTGTCTTGTGCCATTATTTAACCTTTTACCCTGTCCTGGGCCGTTATTTAAAGTTTTGCCCTGTCCTGGGCTGTTATTTAATGTTTCGCCCTGTCCTGGGCAGTTATTTAAGGTTTTGCCCTGTCGTGGGCCGTTATTTAATGTTTCGCCCTGTCCAGGGCAGTTATTTAAGGTTTTGCCCTGTCGTGGGCCGTTATTTAAAGTTTTGCCCTGTCCTGGGTCGTTATTTAACCTTTTGCCCTGTCCTGGGCCGTTATTTAAAGTTTTGCCTTGTCCTGGGCTGTTATTTAATGTTTCGCCCTGTCCTGGGCAGTTATTTAAGGTTTTACCTTGTCGTGGGCCGTTATTTAAAGTTTTCCCCTGTCCTGGGCCGTTATTTAGCCTTTTGCCCTATCCTGGGCCGTTATTTAAAGTTTTACCCTGTCGTGGGCTGTTATTTAATGTTTCGCCCTGTCCTGGGCCGTTATTTAAGGTTTTGCCCTGTCCTGGGCCGTTATTTAATCTTTTGCACAGTCCTGGGCTGTCTTTTAATCATTTACCATATCCTGGGTCATCTTTTAATTATTTACCGTATCATCAATTTTCATTTCGTCATTTTACCTTATCTTGGTTATCATCAGATAAGTTCTTTTTATTCTAGATAGTTGTTCTATTTTGTTTATGTCCACGTTTATTGTTTTATTTCAAATAGTTTACTTTTGTCTAAAGCTAGTAAAGTGTGTCTACGTCTTGGCTCATTCCTTGATTATTGAGAAGTATACACTTCTAGATAATCAAGAAACGCCCTAAGAGGGGTAGCTGTAGACACTTAATTTTTCATCATATGGTAAGTTTGCATTTTGATTTATGTCCTTGTTCATTTATGTTCCAATGTCCATTTTAATTTTAATTTTAATTTCAATTATAGGTTTATATCTTTTTGGGTCATGGTGCCTGTAGACACTTTTTTTTAATTTAATTTTAATTGATTAATTAATTGGTTGGTCATTTCCAAATTTTTATTTCATTATCTTTTTAAGTTTAGTTTATTTATTATTATTACTACTTTATTTTAATTTTATCATATTATGACTGCAGGCAATTTTGGACCAAAACCGAGAAGCCAAGGCCGAATTGAATCAACTCCCATGCAAAGGACCCCAGCATCCTTGTCGAGTTGGCTTTGTCTTCTTGCAATTTCCACCGCTTTTATTGTTGTTGCTAATTGAATTATTTGCAAAGGACCCCAGCAACAATAATGACCATTGCCATTATACCCCACCTTCAAGGAGCCCTTCCCTCACACGCCACTTTCTCTCGTCACCTTTTACTATTCTTCTCCAAAGGGACCTATCAACATATTTGAAATATATATCTACCCATGTGCCGAAAGGAGTGCTGCATGCTTGACAAGAGTGAAAGCAACTGGAAAGACCAACAACCACTGCTGGCATGAAACAACACGTGACTCCCTTGCTAGCTGCACCCCTCTCTCACTAAGATACTCTTGCAGAGACAACAAAATAAAAGCCAGCCAACAATGAGAAGCCAACGAAACAAAGAATCAGCCAATAGTAAATAGAGAAAAAGGGTCCACTCCCAATGCAAAAGCCAAGAAGACATGCCACCCCACCTGCAAATTGCTCTTGAAGAAACGTGGAAGCTATTGCTGAATTATTCGAGAAGACCAAAGCTGCTATGTACCCAAAATTAATTATGATTGTTGATGGGATGGTTAACATGTGGGCAAGTATGTCTATACAACGTGACAGCCATCTGGTACCCCTGCAAAGACAGCAAATTCAAAATCAACCAAACAACAGCCAATGGGAGCAAAGAAAGAAGGGGTAAGACAAGACCAAAAATTAATAGCCATTAGATGAAAATGAAAGGAGAAATGAGGACCATTAGATGAAGATAAAGAGAAAGGGACTATAAGAAGCCAACTTCAACAGCAAAAGGGGGTGGCTCTTCATTTTTCACAAAAGGCAAGTTTTTCAAAACAAAAAAAAAGAAAGAGAGCTTTATTTCTTTTGTTTTCAAAAGGGGGGCCAGCCAAAGAAAAAATGTAAAAGAAGGGGGGCCAACCAAAGAAAAAACGAGGAGGGGGAAGAGAGAGAGAGAGAGAGGAGGAAGCAAAGTCTTGGCAAAAGCCTGCATTTTTTCTTCCACTTTTGTTGGTTTGTAACCGGTGAAGCAGTGAGATTGGATCCAATCTTTTCAGGGTCTTCAAGATAAGAACCAATTATTCACCCATAAAAACTAAAAAAAAACTGGGGGTCTTTTGTTTTTGTGAGATAGAGAGAGAGAGAGAGTTTGGGGAAGAAACTGAAGGAAAACATGTTGGAAGGAAAAGCTTTGGTGGAAGACACAGACATGCCTATGAAGATGCAGATCCAAGCTATGTCCTCTGCTTCTCGAGCTTTGGATCTCTATGATGTCCTTGATTGCAAATCCATTGCTGGTTTTATCAAAAAGGAGTTTGACGGGAAATATGGGAATGGATGGCAATGTGTGGTGGGTTCAAATTTTGGGTGTTTCTTCACTCATTCAAATGGGACTTTCATCTACTTTACATTGGAGAGACTCAAGTTCCTTATCTTCAAAAGGGTGTCCTCTCCTTAATGCCAAAGGCATTGTCTTCATGTCTGGGTCGTAGTCTTCGTACAGGCAAGAAGAAAAAGAGAGGGAAAGCAAGTCAAAACGCGGGGCCGATCGTCTTTTGGGTAAAGTTTCATTAACTTTGGATTTTTGTCAATTCTGATGAGCTGCGTCTTATTTTGCTGGATTATTGCTAAGTACTGTTTTGGACTTGTTATTGTTAAATCATTGGAACTTTGTTATTTGTTGTAGTATTGGGTTTGGTATTCTCGAATAAATTATTTTATTGATTAACCATTTTGTTTGACTTGTGGGTCATGGTACACTGTAGAGTTGTCCCTTTTGCAAAATTCATGGGTTGATTGGTAATTATTTTTGGGGTTTAGTGTATATATATATATATTTATTATTATTATTATTATTATTTTGGTTTTTGAATAGCTGCAAAGTCATTTATGATAGTTCAGGGATCTTATTGTTGCTGTGCCATTTGATTTTATAAGTCACATGAGTTGTGCTTGTTTGTTGAATTGCCATTTGTTAGGCTATTATACTCTAGACCCGGTTTGAGCTTAATGTAGTTAATCCACGTTCTCAGGGCATCAATATTTTATAGGATTTGTTTTTATGGGTTTCTAATTTGGTTGAATTTTGAAAGATTTGTTTTGTTTATCTGGCTTATGGATATTTATTAATGTGATTGCTGTTATTTGGGCTTTTGCAATTATTATTTGATGAGTTATATTTTCATGTGTTTATATTAGGGGTATGTTAGTTTTTTTTTTAGTCTTGTTTAATTCAAATCACGTAAAACCATGTTATTTCCATATTTTTTTTATATTATTATTATTATTATTATTATTCCATACCTTATGTGTGTCTTTAATTTTCCTCCACGCATTATTTTAATCAAAGAAAAATTAAAGCAAAAAATTGAGCATTTGCACTTAGGAGTTAAAATTAATTAATTACATTTTATGCCATTTTAACATTTTTAAGTCATTTGACATTCCGTACCATTTTATTTTATTGTTTGTTAGAGAACATATATGTCATTTTAGAAATTAGGTCATTTTGCATATTTTATGCCATTTTAGAAATTAGGTCATTCATACATTTTTATGTCATTTAATAATTTTAGGTCCAATTGCATTTTTTCTTTTTTGTCATTAGTAATTTAGGCCCATTCATATTTTAATCTAGGCCTGTTTACATGTTTTTTAGTTTAAGCCACTACCAGAATGTTAGGCAACAATGACGGAAAATATTTTCCTCACAAATTTTCTGTCACAAATTTTAACACTAGTGACAGATTTGCGACAAAGTTATGACAGATCACATGATAAGAAAATTTCTTATATATTGTGACAATCTTAGTGACAGATTTTGTGATGCACTTCGTGATGAGGTACTTTTTTGTCACACTATTTTCAAAGAGGGAAAATTTTTTTAGCGCCTAAAGTAGTGACTTAATTTTCTGTCACCAACATTGGTCATATTATTTTTGTGATAGATTTGTGAAAAATTTGTGACGAGGATATTTTTGTGACAGATTTTGTAACAGAGCGGTGACAAGAATATATTTTGGGCAACACATGTTAAAATTGATAATTTTACTATCTGTGAGGGATATTCTGCTTCTAATAAACAGTGCCATTTTACTTTCTTTCTTCTCTGTTCTTTTTTGCTTTTCCCTTTCCTTTCTTTTCTTTTCTTTTCTTTTCTTTCACTTGGCTTTCTTCCCAATGCTTCTTTCTCTCTTCTATCAGCCGCCCAGATTTTTTTCTTTACTGACATGGCCTTCCTTCCAGCTCGGCCTTCGGTCCATCTCCCTCAACTCTCCAGTGTCGTCACGTAGCAGCCTAAGCCCCAAAAGAACCAAGCAGCGGTCACATTTGCTGTGAAATCTCACGACACTTGAGCTCTGATTTCCACCGTCGGATGAGCCAGGCACTGAGATAAGTGCCTCCCTTCCTCAGTTTACTCATTTTTACGGTACAGTTTTCCAAATCGAAACCCCAAAATGGAAATCCCCAATTTTGAACGGACCCTAACCAATCTCTTTATCCCTTTTTTCCTCTTGTCTAATTTTTTCTCAAAGCTTTTCTCTCTCGCTAAAATTTCCCCTTTAATTCTTAAACCCTTAGCAACCAAACAAAAAAAAAGGAACCTCTTTTTCCTTCTACTACCAGTATTTGATCCCACTTGTTTTTAATCTCTTGTTGAAATATGGATTGATATATAGCATATTAATGTTGGATTTTTTGTGGATCCTGTAATGATGTTTTCAGTATTTTGGTTTATAGGTTCTATTTTCTAAGAGTTGAACGGTGTGTTTTTGTTTTCTTCCATGAATGATTATGAACACTTTAATATTGAAATTGCATTTCCAGATTAAACTATTGTTGGGTAGCTTCTAGAAGTTTTTCAAAGTATGTCTCATGGTATTGAATCTCTTACTAGTTGAAAGTTCATCGAAAGAAGTTGATTCATCGTTTGATAGCACTTAAATTTGCAGCACTCTTTTGCAAGAGATATTGTGTTAGTTTGCATTGCTTTGTGTCCATGGTGCTTACTTATGTCTCTTATTTCCTTGTCAGATGAATTAAGGGTGAGACGACACACCATTTCAGTGTTTGTCGGCAATTACGGTGGCATGGTTAATAGAATTGCTGTAGTTTTTTCCAGAGAAGCTACAACATTAAGTCCCTGACGGTTGGTCTAAACAAAAGCTTGTGAATTTTAACTCTTTATTTTATATAAGCGATTGGCAATTAGTAGGCATCTTATTAGCTTCTTGGGATAGAGAGGTGACAGTGGTTTATTCTACTCCAAACTTTTTTATTTTATAATTTTCATTCTTTTTGTATAGCTATCTGTTATTTAATTGGAAAATCCTGGTTATTAATATTACTATATTTATAAATTACTATTTTTGGATCGTCTAGTTAAACTTTTGGGATATGGATATGAGTGGACCGAATTAATTATTATTGTATAATGAGTCCTTACCATTTCTAAATGTCTTTTATCTGGGGTTGTTAACTAATTTTATTTGACTCCATTAATAATTGGATTTATCAATAGAAACAAGAAGGGAAAAAAACAAAAGTGAGGTTTGAAGTCAAGTTCACAAGTTCCTTTTAAGTGTCTAGCTGACTGAAAAAGTATATGTATGGGGTCTCCCAATTTCCAAGACTTGAGCTAGCTCTTGGACTTTAGTGCTAGACTTTTGCCTTGATGACTCACAACTTATACAAAATTAAGTTAACAAGCTAGCTAGAATTGGCAAATATTAGGTGGTTTGCAGTAAGTAGTCCTAATAATTCTTTGATATGAATATATATATATATATATATAGTATAAAGATATTAATGCTGGTCGGCTAGACTAATTAGCAAGTCTGAAACATGTGTGCCAATCATGGTTACTATCATGCATGCTTAAAACAACTAGCATGAGAGGCTTGACCCCAAGTTAGGAGTGGACAATTGCATGTTGGTTAGCTATGATGGGTTTTGGAAGAGTTATGTTTTGGCAAAGCACATATAACTAAGTTATAATCTCTTTAACTGAAACTTCCCTTAGATTTAATTATTTGATACGTACAAGTAAGATTGGCTTTTTTTTTTCTTAGTTTAACCTTTTGTAGGTGGAGACATATGATCAAAGCTATACCTAGGTGATTAGTTGCCAGAATTTATGTATGAAACAAGTAAATAGGTGATTTTCTATCCCTCATCATACTAAATTACTTCTTGTTGAACTTTTGGAACCTTAAAACTTGTATGTAAGCCTTCTATATTTGGCTGACTAAACTGCTATTGCTATGTAGATATTTGCTAATCTAAAAGCTCTAGTTTTGTATATTATATTCTAATTGAGTGATAAGCTTGTGCATTGATTGTTATTTTGCTACTCAATTTTGTAAAGTTTTGTTTTAGTAGTCATTGAGAGAATTTTATACTGTCATCTTTAGCTAAATTTATTTGCTTGATTATTAGGCATTGCGAAATGGATTAAAGCTATATATTTGTATCTTGAAACCAATGTGATTACCATTCTGGGAGTTGCTCTAAATATCATTATTTTTCATTTTAATGATTTCATCTATGTATTTTTAGTATGCTATATTTTTGTTTGATTAAAGTATAAGTGTACAATGTAATTATTTTTTATTTTATATTGTAGCTCAAGAAGGATCGTAGATCAAGAAGGAATAATTTTTCAAGTTACAGTTGCAACTACATGGGTGGGTTTATGCTTGTAATGTTAGAAATAGCATTGTGATAGTTCATGTATAACTTTGTGAATTATATGTTAATCTTGTAAAATGACACTATGTATTTTTTTGTTAATTCTATATCAATAAAAAGTATATATTATAGTTTTATTGCAATTCTGTGACAGAATTCTTGACAAATGTTGTGACAAATTTTAATTAGTTGCAATAAATTTTGTTATAGATTTCTAATGTAGTGAAAAAATTTGTGACAGCATCAGTGACAAAACTTTTTCAATTGTGACCGAATCTTCTCTGGGCAACTGACCGGATCCTAAGTATATTGTGATCGATTTTATGAAACTTTGTGACCAATTTTTTGTCACTACATTGTGACGGAGATGAAATATGTGACGAACAAAAATTAGTGACGAGGGTATCCGTGTCGGAAATTTTTTGTGACAAATTCCGTCACAACTTCTAATTTGTGACAGATTTAAGGTCTTCTGTGACGGATTTCTCTGTCACGATTGCGGTTTTTCAGGTGCGTGAGTGGTCGGCACGTACTTCAAGGTAGCACGGCTGTTACCACGTGGCTGGCGTGTCGTTAAAAGCCAAATTAAAACAAAGCTACTACTAGAGTCTAGTGGTAAGCAAAGGTCGTTCCCACCAAGGATTGATTATTGAACTTCTTCAATTCTTAACTAGCTAAACAAAATAAGTAAAGTGAAAATTCAGATTTCAAAGAGAGAGTATCTTGGAAAATAAGGAAATAGCAAATCAAATAAAGAGAATTCAATAAGATAAAGTTCAGTATAAAGCAATCCTCATCCTTGGATTAAGTGAATTGATCATTGGTTTTTGATTCACTTACCTTAACATGCAATTGACGTAGATTAGCAATACTACAATGCTTTCTCACTAATCCCTATCTTTCCTTAGTCCTAGTTTAATAAGTACTACAAAGCTTCCCTATTAAACCCTTTTTACCTAATCAATCTAGAAACTAGCATCATAGATTTAAAGAAGGTAAAAGCATGAAAACACTAGAAAGATCTTAGTCAATAATGAACAGTCTAGGAACTAGCACCATAGATTTAATTCACAACTAACATCCCCTTAGATAAGAAACTAGCATGTGTGAGATCGTAATTCTATCTTATTTACCACTTATGAGAAGGTTTAGTTACAATTCCGGATAAATAAACCTAGCTCTAGCAATTAATTAACATGAAATCTTAACTAGTATGCATCCTAGATGAGAAATCAAGCAATTATAAACCAGAAAAACAGAGGATGAAAGAATACATGCAAGATAAGAGCATTAAGCATAAAATTAAACCTCACAACCAACTTTACCAAGGGCTTAGAATAGCCTTAAACTGATTTGGGAGTTTAGCAACTCATAGTAATTGAGAAAACACAAAGAAGAAGAAAATAAAATAAAATTACTAAGACTTGTATATTTTTACAATGGGTGGCTGACTCTTTATATATAGGAGAGTCTAGTAGCCCTAAACTTAACTTCCAAGAAAACCTAATTCTAGAAGAAGTCTTTTTTCAGTATTTAGGAATCCTTCTTCAAGTAGGAGAAAAGATAGCACACTCCACATGCCTTGCACATGCTTCATTAAAAGGTTTTCCTACTCCAATTAAGACTTCTCTCCAAGGGCTGATCCACATCCTTCTAGGACTTGGACCAAAGTTTAATATCTTCAATAATATGTGTAGAGTCAAGGCCAATTAGGCAAAAACGTGGTCAAGTCCATCTCTAATCCGAAATTGCTCCAAAGCCCAAATTAAGAAGCTTTCTCTGATTTCCGCAGGATTTCTGGACTTCTCTGTATTTTAGCCTTTGGACAGCCCAAACGAACTCCGATTTGTGCGATCTTTAGCATTCTGGAAAGCTTGCGATGTGCTCCACAACGTTGATGAGGAACTCAAAATCAAATAAGGGCTCTAAGGCTGTCAAATCTGGTCATCTTTTCAAACGATCTGCTCAGGAAAAATCTCAAATTTCCAGATTTAAACACCTTTTATTCCAAAGCTTCCTTTTAGCTTCCTATCACACAAAATCACTCAAAATAACTTAGTTAGAGGTAATAAACACTTAAATCATCAAAGATAAGCAATAAAATGTAGTAGAAATAAGTGCCTATCAAATTCCCCCACAGTTAGCCCTTGCTAGTCCCCTAGCAAACTAAGAAAACTAAAAACTAAACCATATTGATTCCACTTTCGTAGGTGTACGGTGGCACTTAGCATGTGACACAAGCCTTTAAACCCCTAAGTGTCCCTAGAGGAGGAGTTATAGTCTCTTGAGGGTTTACCAGAATGACACCCACAAACATTACCTACATAACATTTTTCAATCAAATTCCAAAATCATGAGAATAATAAGTAAGAGCACAATTAAATAATCAATAGAACATAATATATCAAAACCGAATCACTTTTGTACTCAAAATAAGAAAGTAACACAATAACATCTTAAATCAAGCAAACATGCGTCAAGTTAGGTAATCCTCACTGGATATTCACTCTTCCACACAAGTGTTTAAGATACTCAAGGGTGTACTCACTATCCATTGAAAACATACTTACCATAAGCTTGCAATGTATCTAATCTCCACTAATCCAACCTATACATATGCATGAACCAAAAGGACTTAAAGATAGGTTGTAATGGGGCCATAGGTAAGTAGGATAAGAAAGAAAAGATAAAGAGATCAAAACAAGGTTCAAGAACTAGTAGAGCATAGAATAAAACATGGGCAGATTTAGCTTTGAATAGCCCAACTCTTTGTACAATTCATCACTCCACCAAAATTCAACTTCCTTTACACCGTTCTTTCTTTCTTTCTTTTTAAGCACTAGGAATCATTGCCAATCTTCTTTTATAGTGTCTTCTTTCTTTTTTCTTTCAATGCTTTTGCATTTTCTTTTTCTTTTGACACTTTAATTCTTTTCAATTTCATTTGGCAAAGTTCCCACTTTTTTTTTTAGCCACGCATCAATAACATAATCTCCCCCACACTTCTTCCTTGTCCACCTTTTAAAGAACAAAACACATGTAAGTAAGCTCTACTAAATCAAGAACAAAGGTAGAGAATACTTGTTTTTCTTTTAGGCTCAAGGTTCTTTAGGATATGGGTAAACAAAGAAAAGGCAAATCATATACATATAGGCTCAAGGGGTTAACTAAGTTATTATTCAACCAGGGATGGCTTAATTTGGCTCAAACGCAATCCTAAATGCCTATTGTTTATGTTCAAGCATATGCATAGCAAACATGTAATCTCAAAAAGATACAAAGCAAGTTCTAGAAGTAATGCAATCAATAGGATAAACCACTCAAGAAAAGAATAGATTGTAAGGATTTAACAATCTTTTTGGCTCAAAATCTCACAGGTTCATAGTACCTAACTCAATAGCATGCTTAGTTAATCTAATCAATTCTCATGTCATAATGATTATCAAGAAGCAAAGCAATTCAGATCATCAATATCATGCTTCAATCATACTTAACTTAGCTCTAACCTATGAAAATCATGCTTTTGTCATTCAATTGAAAGGTTAATCTACCTAAAAGTGTCCTAAACATAAAAACAAACTAAACTAAACATAACCAAACTCATGCAAAATGAAAGATAAAGGTGTTTTTAGAGCAAAGAACAAACCACCAAGTGGAACTAGCAAGCTCTTGACACAAAGTTGAACCTAAACAAAAAATCGCATTAGTTTAAAAGAAAATCAAGAGAGACATAAACTAACTAAGCAAAAATACAAAATCCTCCCCCCCACACTTAAACATTACATTGTCCTCAATGTAGGAAGAAGAATGTTAAAATGAAGAAAAACAGCAAAGAAAGGAAAAGAAACACAAATCCTAATGAAGCTTGGGTTGCCTCCCAAGAAGCGCCTTTGTTTTGTGTCTCTGGCTAGACCTCCTCCTTTTGCTATTCTTCATAAATTGGATCCTCCAACTTAAGCTCCTCCAAAAGATGTACTTGGAACCCCTCATAGTATGGCTTAAGTTGATGACCATTCACTTTAAGTACCTTTGATGTTGCCAAACTTTGAATCTCCACTGCACCATGAGGAAAAACATTAGTAATAACAAAAGGACCAAGCCAACGAGAACGGAGCTTACCTGGAAATAAACGAAGCCTTGAATGGAAAAGAAGAATTTTTGACCAATTTCAAAAGTCTTCCTTAAAATCATCTTGTCATGCCATGCTTTCGTTTTCTCCTTGTAAATCCTTGAGTTCTCAAAGCCATCATTCCCAATTTCCTTAAGTTCTTGCAATTGCAATTTTCTATGCATTCCAGCATCATCAAAGTTAAAATTGCATTGTTTAGTGGCCCACCATGCCTTATGCTCAAGTTCCACGGGAAGATGACAAGGTTTGCCAAAAACAAGCCTATAGGGAGACATCCCAATAGGTGTTTTATAGGCTGTCCTATATGCCCATAGTGTATCCTCAAGTCTTGCACTCCAATCTTTCCTATTAGGATTGACGGTTTTCTCAAGTATGCTCTTCACTTCTCTATTGGAAACTTCAGCTTGCCCACTAGTTTGAGGATGGTATGAAGTGGAAACCTTGTGTGTGATCCCATACTTCTTGACTAGTGCTTGCACCACTCTATTGCAAAAGTGTGTCCCCTTGTCACTGATCAAAATGCGTGGAATCCCAAACCTAGAGAAGATGTTAGATTTGACAAAATCTACAACAACCTTAGCATTATCAGTCTTGGTGGCTTTAGCTTCCACCCACTTTGAAACATAATCACATGCAAGTAAAATATACTTATTCCCAAAGGAAGAAGGAAAAGGACCCATGAAATCAATACCCCAAACATCAAATATTTCACAAACAAGTATAGAGTGTAAAGGCATTTGATCTCTATGTGTTATATTTCCTACTCTTTGACATCTATCACAAGACTTGCAAAATAAATATGCATCTTTAAACAAAGTAGGCAAATAAAAGCCACAATCTAATATCTTCCTTGCTGTTCTTTTAGGTCCAAAATGGCCTCCACATGCATAAGAGTGACAAAAAGTTAGGATAGAATGAAATTCAGATTGAGGTATACATCTCCTAACTAATTGATCAGAGCAATACTTCCAAAGATAAGGATCATCCCACACATAATATTTAGCATCACTCTTTATCTTATCCTTATGAGATTTACTTGCATCACTTGGCAATTGTCTAGATACAAGGTAGTTAACAATATCAGAATACCAAGGCAAAGAATCATGCAAAGCAAGTAAATTTTCATAAGGAAAAGAGTCACTTAGGGGGGGTGGTGTCTTCAGGTTGCATATTCGGCTCAAATGATCAGCCACAAGGTTTTCAGCACCTTTCTTGTCTCTAATCTCTAAGTTGAACTCTTGTAGCAGCAAAATCCATCGTATAAGCCTTGGTTTTGCCTCCTTCTTTGCTAGTAGGTACCTAAGTGCTGCATGATCAGAATATATAATTACTTTAGCACCAAGCAAATAAGAACGAAATTTATCTAAAGCAAATACAATAGACAAGAGTTCTTTTTCTGTCGTGGTGTAGTTTCTTTGGGCAGCATTCAAAATCCTAGAGGCATAGTATATCACATGTGCCTCCTTTCCAACTCTTTGTCCAAAATAGGTCCAATGGCATGATCACTTGCATCGCACATAAGTTCGAATGGTAAGTTCCAATTCGGAGGTTGAATGATTGGAGTGGAAGTGAGTGTTTTCTTTAACCTATCAAATGCATCCTTGCAATTTTCATCGAACTTGAATTCCACATCCTTTTGTAAAAGGTGACATAGAGGTGATGCTATTTTCGAGAAATCCTTGATAAACCTTCTATAAAAACCTGCATGGCCAAGAAAAGAACGAATCTCCCTCACATTGGAGGGGTAAGGCAGGTTTTTTATAATGTCTATCTTAGCCTTATCTACCTCTAGACCTTTAGATGAGACAATATGCCCTAAAACAATACCTTGTTCTACCATAAAGTGACATTTTTCAGAATTCAAAACAAGGTTAGTTTCAATGCATCTTTCCAAGATCAATTTGAGATTATGTAGACAAGGATCAAAAGAATCTCCATAAACGGTAAAATCATCCATAAATACCTCTATGATGTTTTCCACATAATCTTGAAATATACTCATCATGCATCTTTGGAAAGTGGCTGGAGCATTGCAAAGTCCAAAGGCCATGCGTCTATAAGCAAATGTGCCAAAAGGACATGTGAATTTTGTCTTCTCTCGATCTTCAAGAGCAATTGCAATTTGGAAGTAACCTGAAAAACCATCAAGGAAACAATAAAATTGACGACCAGCTAATCTCTCAAGCATTTGATCAATAAAAGGGAGAGGAAAATGGTCCTTTCTAGTGGAAGCATTGAGCTTCCTATAGTCGATGCACACACGCCATCTAGTTTGCAATCTTTTAGGCACAAGCTCTCCTTCTTGGTTCTCAACCATGGTGATGCCTGATTTCTTAGGAACCACTTGTACGGGGCTAATCCACTTGCTATCAGAGATTGGATAGATCATTCCTACTTCAAGAAGCTTAAGGATTTCCTTCTTGACTACATCCATCATAGGTGGGTTAAGTCTTCGTTGGGCCTCTCTACTTGGTTTAGCATTATCCTCTAATAAGATGCGATGCATGCATATTGAGGGACTGATTCCCTTGATGTCAGCAATGGTCCATCCTATAGCTGTTTTGTGATCACGAAGTACTCGAATCAATTTCTCCTCTTGCAAAGGTGTTAAGCAATTAGATATGATCACGGGCAAGGTCCTATCATCTCCTAGAAAGGCATACTTCAAGTGGTTGGGTAAAGGTTTAAGCTCAATCTTTGGTGCCTGCAAAATTGAAGGGAGAAGCTTATTAGTACTTATAGGTAAATCAACATAGGATAAGTTAAGTCTAGATGAGATCAAGGGTAAAGAATCCAAATCCAAAGTTGATTCCACTATGTCTTCTCTTGTTGCCAAAGGCCATTTGTTACAATCTTCCCTTGTGTAAGAATTAGCTAATGCCACCTCAAGAGCATCTTCATTATGCAAGTTAAAAACCTGTTGAGACAACACATCAAGAACATCAATAGAAAAAACAGCATGTACATCACTAGGGTACCTCATTGCTTCAAAGATATTGAAGCGAACAATCTCTCCATCAAACTCCATGGTGAGAATACCCTCATAGACATCTATCTTTGTCCTTGCGGTCCTCAAAAATGGTCTCCCAAGTAGTATAGGAACAACTCCAGGGTTATCATCATCTTCTATCCTAAGTACATAAAAATCATCGGGAAATACCAATTCGTTTACCTGTACCAAAACATCTTCAACAAGCCCCTCGGGGTAAACATTAGATCTATCTGCCAATTGTATGATAACTTCGGTTTCAATAAGATTTCCTAGATTTAGAGCTACATAAATGGAATAAGGCATAACATTTATAGAAGCACCTAAATCACACAGCTTTTTCAAACCTATTGTTACCAATTGTAGAAGGAATAGAAAAAGAGCCTAAATCCTTACACTTTGGAGGGAGTTTTCTTTGAATAACAGCGGATACATTCTCCCCCAAACTTAACTTTTCGTTTCCTTTAAGCTTCCTCTTGTTGGTACACAAATCTTTTAGGAACTTGGCATACCTTGGTACTTGCTTAATAGCATCAATCAAAGGAATGTTCACATGCACATTCCTAAAAGTTTCCCATATATCCTTTTCTTGCTCTTCTTTCTTAGATTTAGCCAACCTAGAAGGGAAATGAGGAGCAAACACATTAGCACTAAAATCTGGATTTAAGATAGGTGAGTGTACCTTAGGAAGTAAGGAATCTGATGTGCGGGCAGCATCAATTGAGGACTGATCTTGCTTTGGTTCTTCTTGAAAACCTTCTTCCTTTTGTTTAGGAATTACTTCCCACTCTTTATCTAGGTCATCCTCTTGCAACTCCTTGGACTTTTTGGGAGATTCTACCTTGTTTCCACTTCTCAATTCAATTGCATTAGCATTCTCTTTTGGATTGACAATTGGTTGAGAAGGAAACTTGCTTGAAATTTTGGAATTGATCTCATTAACATTTGTTGCAAGTTGTCCCATTTGAATTTCCAAATTCTGAATGCTAGTCCTTGTTTCCTGTTTAAAACGCATGGAATCCTCAATTAGTGCTTTAAACATATCATCAAGTGACATATTAGAAGTAGAAAGAGAGGGTTGAGAATCTTGTGTCCTATTTTGCTGGAAATTCATCTTATTGTGCACATTTGATCCTCCTTGATTTCCATAACGAAGATTTGGATGATCCCTCCATCCAAGATTGTAGGTGTTGGAGTAGGGATCATACTTTCTTTGCTGACCAGAGAATCCTCCAATGGCATTGGCTTCCTCATTGTGTTCCTCATGTAAGGCTGGACAAGCATTGGTAGGGTGTCCTTTATGTGAGCATATTCCACACACCTTTTGTGTCAAGCCACCTATAGCAAAATTTTCAAGCAAAGAGGTAAGTTTATCTAGTCTTTGATCAATATTACTACTACTTACCTCATTGACTCTTCTTGTTGATACAAAATCTCTTGTCCCGAATTGATGAGTGTTTTAAGCTATATCTTCAATCAATTCTCTTGCTTGATTAGGAGTCTTATTGATCAATGCTCCTCCACTAGCTGCATCTAGTATTTTTCTATCCATAGACGATAAACCAATATAGAAAAATCTCAAGATAAGTTGTTCAGAAAATTCATGATGTGGGCAACTATTGCACAACTTCTTGTATCTCTCCCAATACTCATACAATGTCTCTCCTTGTTGTTGGTGAACTCCACAAATTTCCTTCATAAGGTTGTTGGTAAGTGTGGCAGGAAAGAACTTTTCCAAGAAAAGTCTTTTCATCTCACTCCAACTCGAAACAGATCCAGGGGAAAGGGAGTACAACCAATCTTGAGCCTTGTCTACCAAGGTGAAGGGAAACACTCTCAATTTGACATTATCATCGGTCTCATTGGTGGTCTTGAGAGTTGAACAAGCTAAGTAGAACTTTTGACTATGCTTGTGTGGATCTTCACCTGACAAACCATGAAAAGTAGGCAGCAATTGTAAGAGACTAGATTCAAAATTTGACTCTAAGTCAGGAAAATTAATGCAAAGTGGAGGAAGATTAATATTGGGAGTAGAGAGCTCCTTGAGTGTCCTTTGCACTTGAGCATTGTTTTGTGCCATGGTTACTCTTTCTAAGAAAGTTACTGGTGATGGTAGTGATGAGGAAGATGAAGATGAGTCTTCTTTTGCCTCAAAAGGAAGAATAACTCTCTGTGGAGTGTGGTGCGAGGTAAAGGTAGGGAGAGCTTTATTGAATTGTTCTCTGAGGTTCTCAAACTTCTTTTTGTATTCATCGTTCTCTTGAGTCATGCAATCCCTTCAATCCCCGGCAACGGTGCAAGAATTTGGCGTGTCATTAAAAGCCAAATTAAAACAAAACTACTACTAGAGTCTAGTGGTAAGCAAAGGTCGTTCCCACCAAGGATTGATTATTGAACTTCTTCAATTCTTAACTAGCTAAACAAAATAAGTAAAGTGAAAATTCAGATTTCAAAGAGAGAGTATCCTGGAAAATAAGGAAATAGCAAATCAAATAAAGAGAATTCAATAAGATAAAGTTCAGTTTAAAGCAATCCTCATCCTTGGATTAAGTGAATTGATCATTGGTTTTTGATTCATTTACCTTAACATGCAATTGACGTAGATTAGCAATACTACAATGCTTCTCACTAATCCCTATCTTTCCTTAGTCCTAGTTTAATAAGTACTACAAAGCTTCCCTATTAAACCCTTTTTACCTAATCAATCTAGAAACTAGCATCATAGATTTAAAGAAGGTAAAAGCATGAAAACACTAGAAAGATCTTAGTCAATAATGAACAGTCTAGGAACTAGCACCATAGATTTAATTCACAACTAACATCCCCTTAGATAAGAAACTAGCATGTGTGAGATCGTAATTCTATCTATTTACCACCTATGAGAAGGTTTAGTTACAATTCCGAATAAATAAACCTAGCTCTAGCAATTAATTAACATGAAATCTTAACTAGTATGCATCCTAGATGAGAAATCAAGCAATTATAAACCAGAAAAACAGAGGATGAAAGAATACATGCAAGATAAGAGCATTAAGCATAAAATTAAACCTCACAACCAACTTTACCAAGGGCTTAGAATAGCCTTAAACTGATTTGGGAGTTTAGCAACTCATAGTAATTGAGAAAACACAAAGAAGAATAAAATAAAATAAAATTACTAAGACTTGTATATTTTTACAATGGGTGGCTGACTCTTTATATATAGGAGAGTCTAGTAGCCCTAAACTTAACTTCCAAGAAAACCTATTTCTAGAAGAAGTCTTTTTCAGTGTTTAGGAATCCTTCTTCAAGTAGGAGAAAAGATAGCACACTCCACATGCCTTGCACATGCTTCATTAAAAGGTTTTCCTACTCCAATTAGGACTTCTCTCCAAGGGCTGATCCACATCCTTCTAGGACTTGGACCAAGCTTTAATATCTTCAATAATATGTGTAGAGTCAAGGCCAATTAGGCAAAAACGTGGTCAAGTCCATTTCTAATCCGAAATTGCTCCAAAGCCCAAATTAAGAAGCTTTTTCTGATTTCCGCAGGATTTCTGGACTTCTCTGTATTTTAGCCTTTTGACAGACCAAACGGACTCCGATTTGTGCGATGTTTAGCATTCTGGAAAGCTTGAGATGTGCTCCACAACTTTGATGAGCTCCAAATAAAAAAAGGGCTCTAAGGATGTCAAATCTGGTCATCTTTTCAAACTATCTGCACAGGAAAAATCTCAAATTTCCAGATTTAAACACCTTTTATTCTAAAGCTTCCTTTTAGCTTCCTATCACACAAAATCACTCAAAATAACTTAGTTAGAGGTAATAAACACTTAAATCATCAAAGATAAGCAATAAAACGTAGTAGAAATAAGTGCCTATCACGACCCAAGCGGGTTGAGGAGTGACAACTTTAATGGTATCAGAGCATTTAAAAGATTCTGTCGGTTTTCAAAAGCTACAAAGTGTTTTCAAAGTATTTTCAAACGTTTTCAAATGTTTTCGAAGCTAGTGGATTAGTTAGGTTTAAAACTCAAGAGTTCAAGTAGGTAGTTACTCGAAAGCGTCATAAATGATCAAACCTACTCTTAGAATACCTTCTTTAGCAGCAAGCCACCAAATAGAGTTCTCAAGTGTGGTCTTTAAGTGAGAAAACATCACGACCACCTTTTTCTCGAGATTTGTGAAAGCAAAGCACGTTTTCTAAGAAAGTTTTCAAAACCAATTTTCAGTTTCTAATATTCCTTCTACTTGATAGCTAAACTATTCAAGGGATAGTTTTTCGCTTGAGGTGACAAGATAGATGATATCTCGTCTAATCCTCCTTGATAGCCTAGTTAGAGGCTTACCAGTGAAGAATTGGTTTGATGCCCAACCTTTGAGGTCGTGGGAATCGAGACTCGCTAGTAAAGCAGCGAGTTTGAAGCATAAATTAGATGTGTTCCCCCATCCTTTGCACTAGTGACGTGTAAGAGCAAGGAGGAAGTAAAGTGACTAGAAAGAGGCAAGGAGCCAAGGCTCATCTAGGCCTAACGTACATGAACGCTAACCCCACTTCTCTCTCCCTCTAGTGTGTAGCCTATGAGATAAAGTTAGGTTAGGATGAAAGAAATCGAAGGAGTTGATCATGGAGGACGTGGTTGACCAAAAACCTCAGGACGTAAGATAAAGCATCTGAGTAAAGGGATGAAGGATTGAGGAGGACCTCACAAGGCAACTAATGGAAGGATGAAAAGTGAGGCCAAGGAAGAGCTAGCCAAGTGAAGAGATCACCAAAGAGCCCACGAGAAGCAAGAAAACCCTTGACAACTAGGGTTCGACCAGTGCTGCAGTGCACTGGTAGTCGAACGCCTAGGCCTTGGGGTAACATGTGATGTGGTTGGGCCCGACCCAACACTGTGGTGAGCCTAGTGGGATGAGTCCACAGGTTAGAAAGTCTGGTGGAATGAGCCAACAGATTGCCTGGATGATGCTCCTAGAACTGGGTAAAAGGTGAGAGAGGAGTTACAACAAGGACTAGCTGACTTCTTTTGTACTTACACAGTGGTGTGTAAGTGGTGAAAGAAAAAGGATATGGTCGATGAAAGAAACCCACTTGAAGCAAATTGAGAAGAAGCATCTAAAGAAATTGAAATAGCTTGAGTGAGCCCAAAATCATGAGGGGTGAGATATGGAGAACCACTTGAGGATGTAGTAAAGATTGATAAGAGAAAATCCCAAAGGATTCAAGGAGGACAAAAAGGAAGAGTAAGGAAATAGAACAAAAGAGAAGCCATTCTTGGGAAATGATGAAGAGGAACAAGGCAAGAATGATAAGATGGAGAATGATTAAAGAATGAAATGTGATCACATCCAAATGGTTAACGAGCAATACGTCAGTTACTACTTGTTTGACCATTGGATACCAATGTCAATAGAGAATATCGGAGAAAGAAGAAAAAGGAAATGAAGATGGAGGAAACGGAATAAGGAGAAAGATAGGCTGAAAACCTCCACTCCTAAGGGGATTAAAGGTGATTAACCCCTCATCACTTGGTTAATAATAAGAGTAAGAAGGAAAAGACCTCCAAAGGATGATATGAAATGACTTTGACAAAGTCAATAAGAAGTAAGCCAGTGGAGAAAGTGTAACGCATAGCAATGATGGAAATGTCTGCATACGTGCTATTGGAGGGCACGAAGAGAATTTTTTCTAGAGCTGTGAACACATTACTAGAAGGAACTGGAGAGAAAGAAGAAGGGGAAAGGAAAAGAAAAGCACGCCCTTAAACAAAGGATAAAGAAATGTCGTGATGTAGTGCGATGGCTTCCTTAATAAAGGAAGAAAGCATAAAACCCTAGGTAAAAGAAGATCCTAGGCTATAAAAGAAGAATGAGGCCTAAGAAGAAAGAGAAGACTTAGTTCAGTTGATGAACTAAGTATAGGCTAACTAGGAATAAAGCCTTAAAAGAAGAAAAGTATAACCTATCATTAGAAAACTTTAACCTTAAATAGCTATAATTTCATAATCAATCATAGGTTAATAACTCTAAATGGCTGACTAGGATTAGTAACAGAATAAGACTAAGAAATTAGGGTTAGAAACAAAACCTAGGTAGATAACCTAGGGATAGGTTAAAAAAAAGTGAATAAAATAGGATTAAAAAGAAGCCTTGAAAGAGGACTAAGAAAGATCTAGTGAAAAAAAGTGTATACAAGACTTAGAAACAGATGTTAGTTAAAGGAAGTCGAGCATAATGGACCCCAAACTGGAGTCAAGCTAAGGCACTACATCATAAAACGAATAAGTCAAAGAAGAGAATGAATAAACAAAGATTATTGGAGGTTAGAACTGAGAGACAGAGAAAGGGATCAAGAAGGTAAATTGGTGAAAGGAAGAGGAAACCTCCGACTACCTAATTGTGGAAGAAGAGAACAGAAGGGTTGAAAGTGTAAGATGGTGAAAAGAAAGGAAAGGAAAGTCCTGATTATTAAGGTTATGAAGAAGGGAGTAGGAGATTGGATAGAAAGAAAAATTGGAGAAATCATAAGAGAAGAAGCACTCGTAGGAAACAGGTGAATGAAGGTGATTATATCCTAATGGATGATATCAGTAAAGAATGACTGGAAGAGAAGAAAAAAGAAATAAAGAAGTGAGGATACCAAAACACGATGGAGTAAACAAGGTGAAAGGATAATGAGGACAAGAATAATGATGATGATGGAAACTTTAAGAATAATCAAACGCAAAGAAGGAGGAGAATGGATCGACCTAAGTAAAAGTTGAAGAAAGAAAGAGGATAAACTAGAATAATGTTGGAAACTGGAGAAGGCAAAAAGATGAAAGTGTGATAAAAGAATAAGACAGAAGGAATTAAGAGTAAGAAGTTGAGGAATACGGAGGATAAGTTGAATTTTTAGCAGGAGGGGAGTAAACTAACGTTGAGGATAACCTCCCCAGAGAATGTTAAGTGAAGAAAGGACGTGGGGGATAGAGTTAAACCAAGCTAAAATGGAGTTAGCTTGGCGCGAACAAGATTGTGAGGCAAAGGAGGATAGAGAAAGGTATTGTCCACGATAAATAAACCATGGTATCGAAAGACAATTAATGGTATTAAGGTATTAAGAGCTGAAGATGGTTGAGATAAAAGAAACCCATATGTGAAAAGCAAAAGATGAGGGAACTGAGACAGAAAAGGGTAACAAGAAAGAACCCTGAGTATTCAATGGAAGGAATACGGGGATACAGAAAGGAGTTGATCGAGCTTATGAACTTCTATGAGCACAGTCGGTGTAAGGAGGAGAAAGAAAAATTCTAACACCTAAGTAGAGTAAAGGGTTAGAAGTAAAAAAAAGTAAAGAAAAGGACGATAATGAAAGCAAAAGAAGAAAGAAATTGAGCTTAAGTGGAAGAAACCTTGGATAGGACGTGAAGGATCACGTAAATCAAGGTTAAGGAGTATGAAGAACTGAAAGGATATGGAGATAACCCTAATGGAATTGGTATGGAGATTATGAAAGCTATAACGATGCCTAAGATGGCAATGGACACAAGATAAGGGTAATTAAATGAAAGGAGGGGAAACCTCAAGAAAGAGAAATGTAAAAATGAAGAAGCTATAAAGAATGCCGTGCGAGTGTGACGTGAGCGAATTACGTTGTTCCGCGTTGATGGGAAAGCAAGAGAAGGTGAACCCCACAATGGATTTTGGCTGAGTGAAGGGAGAGAGAAGAATATAGATAGGGATAAGGAAACCCCAGATAACATTGTTCATGAAAGAGGAAAAGAAATCAACCATTAGCAAAGAAGCTAATGTGAAGGAAGGAGGTCAAAAAGAAGAGAAGCGCACGACACCTCCGGAAGTGGGTACCTCAAGAAAATAAAATTTAAGGAAAGCCTAAGAGGCTAGAGAAATGGCATGAATGGGTATGAAGTCGAGGCTCAAGTGTCATTGACTTGGGAGCCATGTGAGGCGTCCCTATGAGAGGAAGGATCAGAGATCAAGATTTTGAGGATCTTTGTGATGACCGCTCGAGAGGACCGGTCCAGTGTGTGATTGGGGAGAGCATGGGACCTCCCAGAGTTCTCCATCCCAGAGAGGATAAGAGATGTGATGGGCCGTTGGCCTTGTATGAGATGTGATGGGTCGTGGGCCCTGTATGTGATGTGATGGGCCGAGGGCTCTGTATGTGATGTGATGGGCCGAGGGCCTTATGTGTGATTGTGATGGGTGGTCAAGGAGTGGGTCAGATTGTGAGAGCCGAGAGGGCATGATCTCTGATTCCTCTGTTATGATGTGGCCAAGTGTGGGCTAGTGTGTACTAGAGCTCGACTCATATGCCATGAGTTTTGAATGAGAGTGAGGAACGAAACGGAGAAACAAAACCAAGGTAAGGGGGAAAGACAATTAACTCACCATGAAGGCGAGGGAGTTAAGCTGAGGTCTTTCCCAATAGCTTGGTTACAAAGACAGGTACAAGACCACGAAACGACGAGAAACACGTCGGAGGATGGCCTTGAAAGTGAGAGGCACTGGCAATGAAAAGGAGAAGGAACTCCTAAGAAGAGTAAGAGGTGTGGAACCTTAGGAGTGACAAGAGGATAGTCTCCTCAAGAGAGACTTGGAGAATGAGAGAAGGTTAAAGCGAGAAGATCGTGTAAGCAAAGTTGAAGTGGAGGAAGAATCTTCAAGTTCCATAAAGGAAAGGAAGTAAGCCTAACCCATGAATGGGCAAGGGTAGGCTATGTAAGAAAAAGGTGAGGTTCAAACTAAAGAGTAGAAGGGTGATGAAACCACTCTTGAGAAAGAGAATGATCAGAGTACGCAGTGAAAGCGTGGTGGATTTCAACAGCGAATAGTGATGTGAACACTATTCGAAAACAAAAGGAGGGCTTCGAATGGGAGCCAAACCTCCCCAAGCTACCTCATTTAATTTTGAGGACAAAATTTTTAGAAGGAGGGGAGAGTTGACACACTCGGACCTAATACGACTTTTTCGTACAAATGGAATAGTGTAAGACGGTGTATTAAGTTAGCAATACGTCGGTCCGGATATGTCAAATTAAGAAGAGAAGTTCAAATTAGGATAAGACGGAGTTGGAAGATAAAGTAATTAACCGTGCATGAAAATTAGTAAATGCCAAAAAGACCTCTAATTAAGTCCTTAAAAATTTATTATGGACTCTGTTGGCACAAGAAATCAAAGGATTTAGCCAAGGGGTGAAAATGAAAGAAAGTTGAAAAAGGGGAAAAAGTTTGACCTGGGGCCTGAGTAGACCCAGTGTCGGGCTCCTCTATAAATAGAGGAAAGCTGAAGCTTTTCCTCATTTCTCTTTTTTCTTTTTTCTTTCTTTTTCTCTTTTTCTCACGGAGCCAAACGGAGGCATTTTGGACAATTGGCAGATCCGGACAAACTGGCCAGCAAAACAAGGTGAGTTTCTAATATGTTATTCTACTCACCTTGATCTATGTTATATTAAGTTTGTACGCATTTCCATGCGTCGATTTAGTGCAGATCTGAGTTTTTAGTTTTTGCCCGGTGTAATTTTAAAAGTCAGATCTACGGATACTGGACCAGTGAAATAAGGTGAGTTTTTAGTATGTTATCATACTCACCTTAATCTACGCCCCACTTCGTTTTCATGCATTTCTGTGCATCGGGTGAGAGTAAATCTAAGATTTGGTCAATTTAAGCCAAATCTTGGTTTTATGGAAATTGGACCGGTGTTTCTCGTTTCTGCCTCGGGGAATCCGTCATGGATGCCATCAGGATCTCCTGTCTAAGTTTGTATGTCGAAAGGAGGAGAAACGAGTGCAAAAACCGAGGGAGGGACCAGCCGAGGAACAGGCCGACCGAGTCCCTGTTTAGATATTTTTATATTATATTAATATATCTTATATATTTATATATTATATCATTATAATATATAAATATCTCGCAGGAGGGTTCTTTGGGCCCAATTTAGCATAGAACTTGGCCTAACCCGCGTGGGGGCTAACCCAGTCTGGGTGTGGGGCCCACGGGCCCCCGGGGGCATTTTGGTAATTTTTCATCAAGAGTCCGATTTTGGCCCCGAAACCTCCTGGGCACTTTTCTAGGCCCTGAATCACATTCAAACCCAGTTTTAGGTCATGTTAAAGCCTCGTAGGTGCATTCATAAATTTAATTATGAATGCTAACGTATATTTCCGTGTATTAGGGCTCCGGGTGAATCGAATGCGACGATGCTCCAGAGCTTAAGCTACATGGAGCACTTGGGAGTATATGAATCTCCCAATACTATGAGTGGCCTAGACTTCTTTGTTTAGCCACTGGGCACAAAGGTTTTAAAAATGTTTTAAAAACATAAATGTTTTCAAAGGCTTTAGGATACGGGAGATCCGCACTCACACATTTGCATGGTGATATACCCACATAGAGAGTGGGAAGTTTTAAAAAGAAAACATAAAGACTTATGTGTGTGTGTTTATATGTTTTAAATGCATATGTTATATATATATGAAATATTATTATTTTATGATTATTAAGGGTACGATATCCTTGGGAGATGAGTGATTAAGTGGGTTCCTCAGTGCTCCAATATATGCGGGAACGTGAACCAAGTTTGAGAGCATGCATGATTCTTAGCTATGGACAACCTATCAAGGGGCACGGTGAGACGAGACCCTAGGAGAGGCGTGTACGGAAGCTCGCCAGGGCTCCAGGTAGCTGTGTTCCACCACAGCGACGGGCATCATCTAGGGAACAGGCTAAAGAAAAAGAAAATGTGAAAATGCTTTAGAAAGAAAAGAGATAGCCCTCGGTGCAGTAAGGCATACGACCGATAGGTCGAGCCTTCAGTATAAAAAAGATGCCAACCCATTCGTGATATATATTTATTTATTTAAAGAGTTTTGAAAGAGGATTCTAGGTTGAAGAACCAGAAAAGAGTTTTGAAAAGAAAAATATTTATTTTATTATTATTTTATTTTGGATTATCCCTGTTTTCCCTAACCCCGATAGAGATTCATTGAACCTCTGTCACTCACCTGAATCTAATGTGGATGGATACAGATCCGCGTACGGAGTCAGCAAATAGAATGGAGACTCACTGGGAGGCATCGATGGCTTAGGCTTAGTGTTTCTACTGCGTAGGTATTTCTTCTAAATTAATCCATTGGTACATCTTTTAAAGTTAATTATTTTATTAAATGATTTTTAATTAAAGTTTTAGTTTTTTTGCAGCAATGATATCCATTTCTTTGCCTTGTAGTGTTTTGAGTGCGTGAGCGGCGTACTTTGAGGCAGCACGACGATTGCCACGTGGCCGACCCGGGAGGGTCAGGCCGTGATAGTGCTGTAACCAAACTTTATTCATACGTTGCATTTTAATCGTTCTGGCGGTGATGGAAGTTATACCCTTCCCAATGAATTATCATGCATCCCTCTTTGCATCCTGTCTTTTCAGATTCTGAAACATACTTGCACATTCCTCTATTAACATAATCTTTCTGTATTTTGCAGTTCTTTCATCTTCTCCTTACTTCTTTAATACTTGGGCTATAAATACCCTTTTACTTGTTTCATTCAACTTTCTTCTTCCCTACCTTTTTTGATTAACTTTTCATTTTTTCTGTTATAATCCAGTAGATCAATCACCACAATGTCCAACTCCGACGCTATTGGATCATCCAAAAGGATTAAAATTTCATACCCAGGATATTTTGATGATTTGTTCGACTCTTCTTTTGACTCTTATTCAGATTTCAACACGACAGAATCCCTTGTAAATATTAATTTTCCCCTATTTACTATTTTTTGTTACTACACTGTTTTTTAATGTGTTTATTCTTTCTGTTATCATATTTTCTTTATATTATCATCCTTTCACAAAAAAATGGTTAAATCTGAAGAGTGCATTTAAAGCTTGCCAGAAGGGAGCTCAAGTTCTTTTTGGGGATACATGTTCTGCCCTATTAAAGGAACTTGCACTCTACGAACCCTATGCCGGTGAGGCAGTGGACACCATTTCTTCCAGCCTAGAAGATCCCTATGACCTTTCTCCAAAAAATATCAAGTGTGTCCTCGAGCCTACGTATTAGCTCTACAAACACATTGAACCCGTACACCCTCTTCTTGATGTCATTTGGGGTCTACATTTTGATCTTATCTCAATATGTTGCGAATTGAACGATTTAGATGCCAACATAGCAAGGGTTAAGTCAGAGTTGCAAACTCTAGAACTGCTGGAGATGGACTTCAGGCTTCAATAACCGGGATTCAGAATCTTTCTAATGAGCATTTGAAAAAGGCCTCTTCCACTTTGAAATGCTTGAACCTCTGATGCGTGAATGAAGCCTGATATCAACACACCAAGAATTTCGTCCATTGACATGAAGAAGAAGCTTGAGGCTTAACTAACTTGATTACAGGATCAGAAGACCACTCCACATGCTAAACTCACAAATTACAATGACATCATGGTGAAAACAATCAAGGGAAGAAAAACAAGCTAATTTTATTATTTTTATTAAAATTATGGGTGATCAATGATGTCAGCATTTTTTTTCAATTTTTAAACATATGATTCGTTCAGATGAACTTTAGTTTTCATTTACCAAATGGTTTTTAATATAAGTTGCTTTTTTGCTACTGTATGTCTGATTGCTGATATGTCCTTTGTAAAATCGAAGTTTTAATTAAACAAAATCGATTTTACCAAATTTAAACTCGAGTTTGATCCCATCAAAATCGATCAAAACAATCTCAACGCTCCAAATCGAATTTTAATTTTAAATTTTAAAAGTATATAAGAAGTCCACAAACTGTGTAAATATGTTTAATTAGGACCATATACTTCAATTTCAATACTACTATGATTTAGTCACAATACCGTTGTTTTATATTACAATTTTCAATATTTAATAACTAGGCGAGTGTACTAACATGGCAACAAGAAAAATTATATGCCATTTTTTATTAAAAAAAATCAATTTTACCAAATTCAAACTCGAGTTTGAATACTTTTACAAACAAAAACTCGAGTTTGATCCCATCAAAATCGATCAAAACAATCTCAACACTCCAAATCAAATTTTAATTTTAAAATTTTAACAGTATATAAGAAGTTCATAAACTGTGTGAATATGTTTAATTAGGACCATGTACTTCAATTTCAATGCTACTATGATTTAGCGACAATGCCATTGTTTTATATTACAATTTTGAATATTTAATAACTAGGCGAGTGTACTGACATGGCAACAAGAAAAATCATATGCCATTTTTAATTAAACAAATTTGATTTTACCAAATTCAAACTTGAGTTTGAATAGTTTTGCAAACAAAAACTTGAGTTTGATCCCATCAAAATCGATTAAAACAATCTCAATGATCCAAATCGAATTTAAATTTTAAATTATGTTAATTACAACAAAATAATTTCCCATAAGTCACTGTAACAATACTACCCAACACAAAAGCGCTGTAATGCAGTATACACTTCATACCCCCACAACGGGTATTTAACACAATAAATATATTACTAAGATAAACCATAAACTATTATGAAAATAATGTGAATTACAATAAACTAATTTCCAATAAGCCACTGCAACAATCTAATGGACTCTTTCAATGCAGTTAATTTACTCTTCAGAGTTAAATATCTATCTCGCCAACAATTCATCATGTCCAGGTTGAAGTCTTCCACTTCAAATATCAAATCGTATTGCATCACACATAAGGCTTCTCTCGTAGCAGCTTCTATGGATTGATCAATTGAATTGCATATAACATCGCCAATAGAGTATTGAATTCCTCCCATATGGTCCACTATGTGTATACTGGTAGAGTAACCAACACCACCATCAACTACATACCACATCATGTTCGCTTGCTGGAAACCATACCTTTGATAAACAGAATATAACGCTTGATGACAACCATTTCTATTTTCTTAATGTCAACACTATATTTCTCTTAAAAGAATTTGAAAGGAATCCTTTAAAGGAAAATGCCACTTATATAGAATTACGCATGCCTGATAGCTGGAGGGTTATGATCCCTTCGTATGTGAAATTGAAGTTCGGCGAAAAGGTGTATTCCAACAGTCATGATTTAATATAATCACTACATGGTTACAATTATATATGTGGTATCTCAACGAATGTATGTAATTATTAACAAACATAGAGTCTCACTTGAGATAATTTTTTATTTTTAAAATGTTTAAAACAATATGCAAACTTTATACCTCAATCAATGTATCTATTGGGTGGTTAGGTTAAACAAAATATGTACTGAAACAGTTGTTTTGATCAAAACAATTGAAAGGTCAATCGAGGTTAGATTACAACCAAAACAGTTCCAAACTTGATTCCAAACTCGATAAATTGAATACATATAAGTTCAAACTCAAATACAAACTATATAAATCTAGTTCATGTAATCTCAAACTCGATATAAAAAAAAGATCGAAATGGGGAAACTTGATAAATTGCAAGTCCATAATTGATTTCAATAATAAAAATGCAAGCCACCATTCCATACTCGATTGGCGTCTCTGTAAAATCGATTAAAACACTTATTCAAGTAGAACATTCACCGCAAATTTTGTTATACTAGTATTTCCCAAAATTAAATTGTTTGGACGGAAAATTTCAGCAATTTTAATTTCATTCCATTTTGAATAAAAACCATAAAACCACCATAATCCCTTTTGCTGCCTTCATTATTTATAATTTATTTTGTTTCTAAATATCTATATAAAGTCACGATGAAAACTAGGGTTCTTTAACAAAAACGACGAAACAATTTCACCAAAGATTTCGTGGTTCCTCTTTGTTAAGGGAATCACTATCCAAAAATATCAAGGGTTCTGTTATCATAATCTACGAACATATTGACTGAATTTGGAACACGATTTGACCAATCCATTACTCGAATAAGGGTAAACAAATCTAAATATCTTATTATGGATCATTGTTTATTCCCTTTATTTTATCTTTCTTGTTAATTTTATGAGATTATAAATCACACCAAGGAATGGTTTGATAAACCACAAACTAAACTTTTTTTTTTGATAAATCTTACGTTAAACCAATTAGGCCTCCACACTGCTTTATCAGGGAGATCTTTCAGATAATAGTATCAGGCACCCAATGAAGAAGCATACAAATGCTGGGTCAATAACCCCATATGCCACAAAGGTTGTGCATGAACTGTTTGAGATTTCATCAAACTTGAAGTCTACCGACTCAAAAGGAGTCACTAGAGTTTTGCATTTGTTAGATGAACTCACATAAATTGGCATTGAGACCAAGCCATTGGAGTTTTTGCTCAATGAAATCAATGCGGTTAGGCAAGATATTATGTAATACCCGTTCCAAATTACTATTCCTCTTACTTCGTTCGGCATGCATCATTTAGTAGGAAATCATGGAAAATATAGTTTAAGCCTTACATAAGTAATGGATAGGATATAAATGGAATTAAATGAATTGTTAAAGAATTAGTAGTAAGGTTGGAAATTTAGACTGAAATTGTTAACAAATGACAGGGAATTTAAAAATTTCACTGCCAATGGAATAAAAGGAAATTGTCTGAAGAATAAAAATATACACTGAAAATTTTATTACACTGAAATAGGATATAGATGGTATTTTAGTGATTGTTGGTGGACAAAAATAGGAACTAAGAACAAAATTTTCTTTTATGGACATAACCATCTAGTGACCAGTGGCAAAGCCTTAGAAATCAATGGCTAAGATAAAAACAAATTTTGTCATCTTTTGCCTAGTGAAATCCGGCCATGCATAGTTAAAAGACTAGAAAATTCTTGAAAACACCATTGTTGTCTTCAACCTTTAGCTTGGAAGAACAAAATTCCATTGTTGAACACTTGAAACCTTCCACCCATAAACACAAGTCCTAAATTCTCCAAACAAACCTCCATAAATTAGTAACCAACTTGAAGCTCTTGATTAGCCCATTAATATTCCCAAATCAATTTCCAGAAATTCAAGCTAGTGTGGGAGGAATTTCATTTGGAAATTTTAGGGTTCTTGGTAGAAGTTCACAAATCAAAGGTAAGCATGCCTAATTTTGATGTTAGAATGTTTATGGCATGCTAAACATGAATATAGGTTCAATTTAACTTAAAATCATTTGTAGGAATGTGAATCTAGAAAATTAGAAAAGTTATGGAGAATTTTTGAATTTAAGATTTTTAGGTCAAATTGAATTCATGGAACCTTAGGATTAAAATATGAAGTTCATGGAAGTTTACTAAACTAGGAAACGCCATCAAATTGTCTTAGAAAAGAAAATTTTGATTTTTCAATATTTATGCCGAAAATTACAAGGAAAATAGCATTTTTGCCATTTTGGAATTTAAATGAAAATGTAGCTGTTTTAAAGTAATTTTAATGTGAAAATGTAAAAGAAAAATGTTGGAAAAGAAAAATGTGGAAATTGGGTGAAATTGGAGCAAAGGTCGAAATTTTTAATGTGCCATAGCTATGGGAAATTTTCAACCTATAATGGTATAGATGTGAATTTTGGAGAAATTGGATTGGAAGAATATTAGTGAAAAATACTAATTAGGAGTTAGAATTCAAATTTAGTGCATGGCATGCATGGCATTACACTTAGTCTAAGTCTTAATTAAATTTAGCAATGGTTATAGAAACTAAATAAATTACGAAAATTAGGAGTACCTGCACCATCAAAAGACAAGGAACTGGGTGAGGACGGTCAAGAATAGTGAGGACCTCACTGTGAGTGGATGACTAACTCAAAATTGCTTTTATACTTGATTTAATATTCTTAGATTTAATGCCTCTGTTTACTTGAATTTCTCAAATTAAAGTATTGATAATTGGTTTATGAGATTTTATAAAATCCTATTGTGTTAAGACGAAATTATTTATTAATTTATGGATTTAGAAAGGAACTTGTGTTCTTGGCAAGTGTTGATGTTAATATTTTGTGTGATGAAATGATACTGTGGAAAGGCCATCTGGGTCGTAAGTTGTTACTCGCGGCAGCCCCACGAGGGGAATTTATTGTTACTGCAGTAACTAAGTAGCCTGCGGACCGCCTTTTAAGGGGTGCAGGTGCTTATGGTTTAGCCTTGGATCGGAGGTACGGAGGGAAACCGACAAGGCATTCGAGAGTTCATTCTGCGGCACTGCCGGGCAGGATGGAACTCACTCACCCAGTGTCGACCTCGGGCCAAGGCGACAGCTTGGGTAGAGAAATGGACAGACAATATCTTTGACCCATGGGCCTATTTTCTGGAAAACTCCTTTACTAATGGTTCTTTTATATTACTTTGAATATTTGAATTATGAAAGCATCTCAATTTATTTTTGTGAACTTCAATACTTCTATAAATATTTTATCGATTATCCACTCACTGAGTCACCTAGTTACTCACTCTCGTTTTCATAAAACTTATTTTCCAGGTTGCAACTAGTTGAATGAGCTGCTAGGGTACGTTGTGGTGGGAAGGTAGTTGGCACTTTGCACCAATTTGACCAGGGTGAAAAAGTCAACTTATGTACTATTTTTCAAAAATTCGTGTAGGGTCCACCGAGTAAGTAAATGTCGGTTTAAATAGCTATTTCATGACTTTAGTGTGTCTAAAATATTTTGAAAGTGTTACCGTATTTTTCTGAATCCTGTAACTTAGCTTAAAAATTCACGGAAAAATATGTGGAGTAACCAATGGCATTTTCGTAAATTTCTTGAAGTTTTGGTGTCTTGTGTTTACATGAATTTTTACGTCACGACAGTCTGACATTTAAACTGTTTTGACTTGCCTACATGTTAGCTAAATGTTTTAACTATTGAACTGGATGAAAACTGTATGAGGGAAAAATGTGTAAAATGACCGTTTTAGCCTTGCGACCCTTGGAGTGTATTCTAACCTAATAGAATGCATTTCAAGAGTTGCGGCGATTGTTACGTGCTCGATCATGGTGTCGGGGCATGAAAATTCGATTGGTATCAGAGCTTGAGGTTTTAAATCTATTTTGGTGAATTTTTAGCGTCGTGGGCCCGAGTCAAACTTGGTCAAACCCGGTCAACCTCGGTCAAGCTTGGTCAAAGTGTTAGAACATACATATTTCATGTAAAATCTCATGTAGGGATAGTTATTTAGAGACTAATCCTCTTTCGTTATAGATATGCGACGCCACCACAACGTCAGCGCGGTTGCGGCCGACCGAGGCAAAGCTTGCCCAGTCAAATTAGGCATGAATTTCCCGCACCTTCGAGAGAGGAGCCTTTCGTATCCGATGCAAGTTTATCTGAGCCTTCACCATTGGTACGTGAGGCGTCAGTGACCCTTGCTCCTCCTTCGACAGTTCCACCTCCTCCTCCATAACAGTTCCGGTGAATCGCGCGGTGAGCGACCACCATAAAAAAAAAGGTTTGGTATTGTTGGCCAACCGAGTTCAGGCACAAAGACCACTACACCTACCCCTGGAGCATCACAGTCTCTAACACAAACTCAAACTTGCACTGACTAAGGAGGAAACATCGACTGGGCCGAGCGCGATTATAGATTAGTATATAACTATTTTCAATCAGCCTACAATAATTAACCGCGTGAAAGAGATAGACCGCTATGTGTTAAGACTTGACTCCGGACTTTTCACAGTAAGTCTATCCGGCTTACGTGTGTTTATTACTGAATCCATTGGCATAATTTGAATACGGTTAAATTGTTATTCACCTACATTTTAAACTTGAAGGACTATTTTCATTTAAATTTTAGACTGCATAAATGTTCTAAAATCTTACTTTTTCATTTTGTACGACAAGGTAAAATCGATTTACTAAATGGGTTCAAGATGCTATAAGCCTTGCGAGCTTCGAGTTGTGAGTGAAGCGCGCCATTCACAATTTATGGCACGTAGCGGTTGTCACATTCTCGACCTTCGGATTGGGGTGTGACAATTAAAGTGATAACAGAACTCAATTTTTTGTTAAACAGTGTTTTAAAATAGTTTTCTAAAAAAAATTGTAAAGTGCCAAGTGGATTCTGGTTCGATTGAGTCATTTTCCATACTTGTGGTAACTTACACCTTGTTGTTAGTACTAAACCCTTAGTTACCTTCAGATATTGATACTCGAACTTCGACTAATTTTACGATCAAGCAATCGCATGGTCACATAGACCGTCTATAAATGTTTGAGCGTTATTCAAATATTTCCCAAGCTTCTGATGGACTTTAAAGCGAGGTTAATAGTACCCTCTGATTTTTGTTTTGTGACCTAAATTAGAATTTCGTAGCAAAGTCCAAAATGTCTTTTTGATAAAAGCTTGGGAACGATATTCTTTTCCATTACGAAGAAAGACCTGTTGAGGATATATGTGTATAGAGAAGTATGTTAATTGAAAGAAGAAGATGGTAACTAAGTGAAATTAGGTGGGGAAAGTTTTGATTTGTTCAAGTAGTTAAATGAATAATGAGAACTTTTGGAATTGAAATAGTTGAGGTCAAGGGTGGTAGCAGAATGAATTATGATTGCTTCCATGATGTTATGGAGTCTTTGAATAAATCTTAAGTAGGAAGAGATGAGAGATAGGAAAGTTCGTAAAACAACTTTTATGTATTGAAACGTCCAAGAATAAAGAGAAGATTATGAAGGGATGTACATATACACTGACAAGATAATGATGGAAATGTGATTCATTGAAATGAAGAGAGGATTGGAGTTCTTAAGGAATCTTTTAGATTGACTACTTCAAAGAAGATTTGATTGGGTTCTGAGAGGAAGCAAAGTGGTTTTCAACCTAATTGTTTCACCATAAGACAAAGTCATTATTGCTCAAGCAATATAAGTCGAAGGATATCTTATTAAACGAGAAAATGAGTCATGGGTGAAGGGTGGAAGAAAGGAAGCTTTAATGTTCTTCAAGTTATGAAAAATCATAACTCGATAAGAAAACGTATATGCTTGGAGTTATGAAAGGCTAGTATGGAACTATTACAGTTGTATTAGAATGGAAATTGGGCTATAAGAGAGAGAACCAAGAAAGTGAATTGAAGAAATTGTAGATCGACTGGAAGATTTATTTGGAGTCACATAGGTTATGAATTAAGGACTATGAGTTGATCGATATGAATTATAGAGTCAAGAAGGAAAATTCCAAATTTGGAGAGATAGGAATAAAAGATGAATTTGTGAAACTATAAACCGACAGCTACTATTACAGTTGAAAAGGATTCACACTGCTCTGATAATATAAATCTGACCCCTCGCGTATATGAGAAGTACCACCAGTTGAACTTAAGGAAGATTAAAATTATGAGGTACAACCGGTGAAAGTTCTTGAACATCAAAGATCGAGTACCGCAAAGTATGACGATTTCCATGGTAAAGACATCAAGGAAAAGTGAAAGTGTTAAAAGAAAAACTAGGGAATGTAGTAAGTGGAGCCTTGATTTGTTAGCTTTGTGGTGAAACCTATTTTGGTCGACTGAATTCGAGAGCCGTAAAGGACGAATGGTAACCAAGAATTTTAAAAAAAAAAAACTATAAAGGCAAAAAGAATAAGGGATACTCCCCTACCATCTTGTGGTGTATGAAGGAAGTGTTGTAGTAGTGAAAGAACCTACCACCGGATTATCTTGTACTAACGAGTTTGTACGGAATACCAGTAATAGTCATTCTTCCAAACTCTTTTAAGTTCTTTATCACTAACATTAGTATCTTTACCTGCTTATGATTGGTTCATTCCCATTGAGTGAACCGAAAGGTTAAACACCCAATTTCGTGGACAAGGCTTACTAAGGTATAAAGTAAACAAGCTAGCCTTAGACCGCACAAAACAATAGCCTTAAGAGTAAGCCTACAAATTAGAAGTGATAGAGTGTTAACTACGAGTGGTAAAGTGTATGTCCCAATGATACATAATTAAAGAAGGTTGTATAGGAGGAAAAGTAGAATATCGGTATATGGGGATGAAGTTGGTGAAAGGAAGCTCCATAATGTGAAACTAATCGATCTTATTACCAAAAAGATCAAGGTTATTAGAAAGAAGTTAAAAGCAGCACAAGATCAGTGAAAGAGCTATGCAAACCAACAAAGGAAAGATTTAGAATTTCAAGTAGACAACATGGTATTCTTAAAGGTATCGCCATGGAAAAGTGTCATCCGGTTCAGGAAACGAGGAAAACTAAATCCACACTACATTTGACCATTCAGAGTGATTGGAAGAATATGTCCAACAGCTTATCGGTTAGAGCTGCCACCAAAATTGGACAAAACCCACAATGTATTCCATGTATCTCTACTAAAGAAGTATGTGCCCGATCTCTCCCATATTTAGAAGCTCCTCCGATCGAGTTGAAAAAGGACTTGAATTTCGAAGTACAACCAGTTCGAATTCTCGATACCCAAGTGCGAGTACTTAGAAATAAAAGCATTCCGATGGTTAAGGTACTATGGAGAAGTGCACAAGTAGAGGAGGAAACATGGGAGCCCGAGGAGCAAACGAGGAGACAATTCCCTTCTTTCTTCCCTAGTTCTGGTATGTGAAATTTCGAGGACGAAATTTATTTTAAGGGGGGGAGAGCTGTAATACCCGTTCCAAATTACTATTCCTCTTAGTTCGTCCGGCATGCATCATTTAGTAGGAAATCATGGAAAATATAATTTAAGACTTACATAAGTTATGGATAGGATATAAATGGAATTAAATGAATTGTTAAAGAATTAGTAGTAAGGTTAGAAATTTAGACTGAAATTGTTAACAAATGACAGGGAATTTAAAAATTTCACTGCCAATGGAATAAAAGGAAATTGTCTGAAGAATAAAAATATACACCGAAAATTTTATTACACTGACTTAGGATATAGATGGAATTTTAGTGATTGTTGGAGGACAAAATAGGAACTAAGAACAAAATTTTCTTTTATGGACTTAACCATCTAGTGACAAGTGGCAAAGCCTTAGAAATCAATGGCTAAGATGAAAACAAATTTTGTCATCTTTTGCCGAGTGAAATCCGGCCATGCATAGTTAAAAGACTAGAAAATTCTTGAAATCACCATTGTTGTCTTCAACCTTTAGCTTGGAAGAACAAAACTCCATTGTTGAACACTTGAAACCTTCCACCCATAAACACAAGTCCTAAATTCTCCAAACAAACCTCCATAAATTAGTAACCAACTTGAAGCTCTTGATTAGCCCATTAATATTCCCAAATCAATTTCAAGAAATTCAAGCTAGTGTGGGAGGAATTGTATTTGGAAATTTTAGGGTTCTTGGTGGATGTTCACAAATCGAAGGTAAGCATGCCTAATTTTGATGTTAGAATGTAGATTATGGCATGCTAAACATGAATATAGGTTCAATTTAACTTAAAATCATTTGTAGGAATGTGAATCTAGAAAATTAGAAAAGTTATGGAGAATTTTTGAATTTAAGATTTTTAGGTCAAATTGAATTCATGGAACCTTAGGATTAAAATATGATGTTCATGGAAGTTTACTAAACTAGGAAATGCCATCAAATTGTCTTAGAAAAGAAAATTTTGATTTTTCAATATTTATGCCGAAAATTACAAGGAAAATAGCATTTTTGCCATTTTGGAATTTAAATGAAAATGTAGTTGTTTTAAAGTAATTTTAATGTGAAAATGTAAAAGAAAAATGTTGGAAAAGAAAAATGTGGAAATTGGGTGAAATTGGAGCAAAGGTCGAAATTTTTAATGTGCCATAGCTATGGGAAATTTTCAACCTATAATGGTATAGATGTGAATTTTGGAGAAATTGGATTGGAAGAATATTAGTGAAAAATACTAATTAGGAGTTAGAATTCAAATTTAGTGCATGGCATGCATGGCATTACACTTAGTCTAAGTCTTAATTAAATTTAGCAATGGCTATAGAAACTAAATAAATTACGAAAATTAGGAGTACCTGCACCATCAAAAGACAAGGAACTGGGTGAGGACGGTCAAGAATAGCGAGGACCTCACTGTGAGTGGATGACTAACTCAAAATTGCTTTTATACTTGATTTAATATTTTTAGATTTAATGCCTCTGTTTACTTAGATTTCTCAAATTAAAGCATTGATAAATGGTTTATGAGATTTTATAAAATCCTGTTGTGTTAAGACGAAATTATTTCTTAATTTATGGATTTAGAAAGGAACTTGTGTTCTTGGAAAGTGTTGATGTTAATATTTTGTGTGATGAAATGATACTGTGGAAAGGCCATCTGGGTCGTAAGTTGTTACTCGCGGCAGCCCTACGAGGGGAATTTATTGTTACTGCAGTAACTAAGTAGCCTGCGGACCGCCTTTTGAGGGGCGCAGGTGCTTATGGTTTAGCCTTGGATCGGAGGCGCGGAGGGAAACCGACAAGGCATTCGAGAGGTCATTCTATGGCACTGCCGGGCAGGATGGAACTCAGTCACCCAGTGTCGACCTCGGGCCAAGGCGACAACTTGGGTAGAGAAATTGACGGACAGTATCTTTGACCCATGGGCCTATTTTCTGGAAAACTCCTTTCCTAATGGTTCTTTTATATTACTTTGAATATTTGAATTATGAAAGTATCTAAATTTATTTTTGTGAACTTCAATACTTCTATAAATATTTTATCGGTTATCCACTCACTGAGTAACCTAGTTACTCACCCTCGTTTTCATAAAACTTATTTTTCCAGGTTGTAACTAGTTGACCGAGCTGCTAGGGTATGTTGTGGTGGGAAGGTAGTTGGCACTTTGCACCAATTTGACCAGAGGTGAAAAAGTCAACTTATGTACTATTTTTCAAAAATTCGTGTAGGGTCCACCGAGTATGTATATGTCGGTTTAAATAGCTATTTCATGACTTTAGTGTGTCTAAAATATTTTGAAACTGTTACCGTATTTTTCTGAATCCTGTAACTTAGGTTAAAAATTCACGGAAAAATATGTCGAGTAACGAATGGCATTTTCGTAAATTTCTTGAAGTTTTGGTGTCTTGTGTTTACATGAATTTTTACGTCACGACAGTCTGACATTTAAACTGTTTTGACTTACCTACATGTTAAGTAAATGTTTTAACTATTGAACTGGATGAAAACTGTATAGGGAAATTTGTGTAAAATGACCGTTTTAGCCTTGCGACCCTAGGAGTGTATTCTAACCTAATAGAATGCATTTCAAGAGTTGCGGCGATTGTTACGTGCTCGATCATGGTGTCGGGGCGTGACATATTATCACACTGCCACAACGGATAAAAATGCTGATGGCATAGCACTTGTACGTAACTGTACAATTAACACATCTTCAAATCCTTAAATATGAGATAACGATGATTAATAGCAGACAAAAAAATAAATCAAACGGAGATCATGGTGCCAAATCATCATCTTCCTATGAATACAACTTGTTTCAATCCATACTAAAATTCAAGTTAGCAGAATTCAACGAACTCAATACACATGAAGCAGAGCTGCTCAACATGCAAAAAGATTATATAGTCCATATGTTAGAACTTGAGAGTGAATGCTTAAAGTCCATAATTGCTTTTATCATTTTCTTCACAATCGTTTAGTTATTTGCTTTCCCATGCTCGTGAACAAACTTTATATCAAATAAAAAAAATTGTCTTTGATTTTTAATATCGATCATAATGTTAACGTACATCAATTTAGGGCACTGTAAACCCTATTTTGAGACCTTTATTTTGCCTATTTTACTGAAATTTGCTACTGCATAACTCCTTCATGACATAGTCACGTGTACAATTCAATATGCTATCACATAGTATATTGGCAAGGAGATATACCTCTCTGAATTTGAAATTTTTGCAACACAATTGAATATTTCACACATATCCCTCAGTATATAGCATACACATCAAAGTTTATTCAAACACAAGTGGACATACCAACTTATAATATTTCTTGCGTATCATATGCATCCAAAAAATAACATACAACCCACAATCATTCCTAACAAAATAAAAAGCATAAACACATTTCATCCAATATATCAATTAATATTAATCTATGCATATTGAATGACATAGATTGCAATCATATTGAAATTTAACATGTACAGATATATTCCATAAAAGTACCCATTTGATTGTCTTGGGACATTTGGAGGAAGAACAATTCTCCAGTCTTGCAAATGATCTAATCTATCATTTCTATCCAGCTCCGACTTCCGAAATAGTTTGGATAGAAGCTTACCTGAGAGTTTACCGATCATTACTTAAATTCAACAATCAGATATGATACAAATTATACAAAATTATATAAAAACAAAATAATCATTCACCACATTTTTAACATCTTTATCTCTCTCATCAACAATATTATGGGAACTGTTAAACACTTGAACCTCCTTCTTAACTAAGCTCAACACCATCAACTATTAGTGCATGTTCTTATTGTTCATGGGAATGAAAATCTGTCAAGCAAACCATCCAGCACAAATAATAAAAATTAATCTCTAGAGAAGATTATAACGCATCAATAAATCAACATCTTACCTGCTCACAGCATGAGATGTCGCCCACTAGTGGCAAATCCCTATCCATTAACTCCTTTAATACACTATCCACGAGTGTATCATATCATTCCATTTGTCTTTTAGTTAACATTAATTTAATGCTCCTCTATTAGATTCAACATATAAGATAACTTAGTTTACTAAATATGGCAGAATTCGATGATTACAAAGTTATACACAGCCAAATAATAAAGCCTAGACTTACACTGAAATGACATTGAAAATACCATCATCTCATTGATGGGGTTCCATTTTTGCTGGTTATGGTTATTAAATAAGAATTCAAATCTATAACTTGTTAACGTTTTACGTTGTCACAACAAACATATAGTCATATTATACATATATACTAAAACCATATACATAGACATAAACGTACAGCACTATCAATCCATTGACCAGGTTTCAACCGACATATACTTCTCTGACTTTTGTATTCGTCATCGGTGAACTCCACAATTATTGAAGACCTTCTGGGAAATAACATCAAAATAAAAAAAAAAAGAAAAACAGAAACATGGTTAACTTAACTAAAAAAATCTTATTTACATATTAATTATAAACTATGATTGAAAAGTTCATAAAAGATTAACCTACTTACGTTTTGTGAACAAAACAAAAATAAACCACAAATTAATATTATAGAATCGATTCTGATATGGCTAGCATCGGTCCTATATAACATATCTAATTTTGAAGAAGTACTACACATGACCTAATACCATAAGTGTGATTCTGTCTTAGATATCAATAGTTTGACAGAGAACAATAAATCAATACAATGCCCTAAGCACATTATCCCTTCCAAAACTCAATGGAAAATATTCACACACAATTTTCAGTGAATTCAATTGGAAATGACACGCCCGGACCTAGTCCGCAGATGTCAAGTTATGAAATTTGTGCATAGTTATAAAGTTATGTGGTGAATTGCAACTTGTTTTGAACATTTTAAACTTCCTTTAGCTCAATAACTAGCTTAGAAACCATAATTTGTTGTTTGGAGTCAATTGGGTGCACTGGAGGTTCAATAACCAAGACGATTAGGCCAAGTAAAGAGGAGAGTCAACTTTTAAAGTTGACTCCGACGTCAAACCTGACCCACTACGGAGTCGGAGTGGCCATCTAAAGGTGAGGTCGGCTAACTGACCTCCCATTTTGCACCATTTTCTCTTCTTTTTCATTTCCTTCGAATCCTCTTCACTTCCCACCATTTTTATCACTTCAAATCACCTTCAAACGCTTCAATAAACACCACCATCGACTTTTCAGGCTCCTTCAAACACTTCAAATCACGAGCTGTTGTGTTCTTCAAGCCATATCTTTCAATTCAACTATAGGCTTTGGTTGGTTTCTTGGAATGTTGTTCTAAACTCCTTGAGCTTTAATTTGACTACTTATTTACTGAATTTTGTGGGTTGAGCTAGGAGATATCTTGAATTGAAGATCAAAGTTTATTTTTGTTCAAAACCAATTGTACCCTTAGACTTTCGATTCAAATTTCATGCATCCTTAACCATTTAATTCAATTTTTGAAGCTATAGTCCCCTAGTTAAGTGTCGAAGTATATGTGTTTTGAATTATGGCTTGACTGGTGTTGATTTGAGCTTGAACCGAGCTTGGAGGAAGAGGAACCGCCATCTCGGCCTTCTAACTGAGACGAGTCTCGCACTGGATTCACTTCAATCTTGCGTCAGACTAAAAAAAAATTGGAAGAATTCTCCCAATTTGGCCACTCCCACGCGGGAGTCAATCGGTGCCAAACATACCCTGTAGCATAGGAATTTTGGTCATTTCACATCTTTGGACCCTAATTGACTTCAATTAACTTTCAGACTTATCCAACTTAGTTTCGAGATCCTAGAAACCCTAATTAGGGCATGTTTTGATATTCAATTGTTAGTCGAATGCGTATATTTATCAAATTAAAATTTAATTTGATTATTTAGGTACGAAATTGTACGTAGTTAAGCAGTAGAGTTCGAGCTAAGGCATTCGAAGGGCTTATTCGAGAGTATACGGACCTCCCTAACTTGTGAATGGCTTGGATTATAGTGGTTGACCATTGAGGGTCAACCTTATTTAATTTTCTTTACAAACTCATTTGTAAATTATTTATAACGTTTCGGGATATGAATTGTCCATCGTTATACACAAGTTTATAAATGAATTTAAGGGTGCGTTTCAAAAGAAAATATGAAATTATATTTATGTGTTTTATTGATGATTATGATTGATGGGAGATGAGCGATTGAGAGGTTTTTGATGCTTCAATGAAAGGGAGTGAGTGGACCGAGCGAGGCATGCCACTGACCAAGTAGTCATGGACAACCTTTTGAGGGGCACGATGAGTGTGAGACCCTAGGAGAGGCACGAAGGGAAGCTCTCCAGGGCTTGTGTGTAGCTATGCTCCACCCACAGTGATTGCAACGTTAAAGGAATGGGCTAAAGAATAAAGAATGGTTCATTTTGAGACATGAGATGAAGCCCTTGACAGTCTAGTGGGGCACCCAAGTGCACAAGTGTACCTTTGGGACGATTTCTGATGTCAGCCCATTTATGAGATAAGATATTTGATTTGGTTTTGGGATTTCATCTATGATTTTACCAAATAGTTTTATTAATGAGTTTTTTTTTTTGGATTATTCCTATCCCCAATGTAATACCCGTTCCAAATTACTGTACCTTTTAGTCCGTCCGACATGCATCATTTAGTAGGAAGATATGGAAAATATAGTTTAAGCATTACATAAGTTATGAATAGGATATAAATGGAATTAATAAATTGTTAAAGTTTAGTAGTAAAATTAGAAGTTTAGACTAATTTTACAAAAAATTGACAGAGAATTTAAAAATTTCACTGCTAATGGAATAAAAGGGAATTGCCTAAAGAATAAAAATATACACTGAAAATTTTATTACACTAACTTAGGATATAGATGGAATTTTAGTGATTGTTGGAGGACAAAATGGGAACTAAGAATAAAATTATCTTTTATGGACTTAACCATCTAGTGACAAGTGGCAAAGCCTTAGAAACCAATGGCTAAGATGAAAACAAATTTTGTCATCTTTTTGCATGCAAAAATCCGGCCATTGAGTTAGAAAAGCCTAGAAAATGCTAGAAAATTGGCAAACCACCATTGTTGTTTTCAACCTTGAGATATTCCACCATTGATGAAAGCTTACAACCTTCCACCACAAAACACAAGTCTTAAATTCTCCAAACAAGCCTACCAAAATTTCCTATCAAATTAAACCTCTAGCTTAGCCCATTAATAATCCCATAACAATTTCAAGAAATTCAAGCTTGGTTGGAAGGAATTTGGATTTGAAGAATTAGGGTTCTTGGTGGAAATTTTCAATTCAAAGGTAAGTATGCCTAATTTTGATCCTAGATTATAGTTTTTGGCATACTAAACATGAATATCAAGTTAGTTTAGCTTAAAATTGCTTGTAGACTTATGAATCTAGAAAATTAGAAAAGTTATAGAGAATTTTTGAATTTAAGATTTTTAGTCCAAATTAGATTCATGGAACCTTAGGATTAAAATATGATGTTCATGGAAGCTTATTAAACTAGGAAATGTCATCAAATTACATTAAAAAGGAAATTTTTTATTTTTCAATATTTATGCCGAAAATTACAAGGAAAATAGCATTTTTGTCATTTTGGAATTTAAATGAAAATGTAGTTGATTTGAAGTAAATTTAATGTGAAAATGTTAAAGAAAAATGTGGAAATTGGGTGAAATTGGAGCAAAGGCCGAAATTTTTAATGTGCCATAGCTATGGGAAATTTTCAACCTATAATGGAATAAATGTGAATTTTGAAGAAAAATTAGGTAGAAGAATATTAGTGAAAAGTATAATTAGGAGTTAGAATTCTAATTTATTGCATGGCATGCATGGCATTGCATTTAGATTAGATTTTAATCAAATTTAGCAATGGCTATAGAAACTAAATGAGTTTATGAAAATTAGGAGTCCGAGATCAATCAAAGAACAAGGAACCAGTCGAGGAAAGTCAAGACTAGCTCGGAGAGCACAGTGAGTGGATAATTAAATTAAATTACTATTTTATTGCATTTTTATTAAATACTATTTTTCTGAAATTATTTGCTATCTACATGTGTTAAATGATGGGATAATGAGAAATATATGACCCATGGAATGTGATGGCTAATTTATGAAATTGGTTTTGGGAAATATTTTATAAGAATAGTTTTAAAACAAATCCCTATTCTTGTTTTTGAAATAAATGGAAAAAGGTTTTATATGGTTTTGAAATGTGCCAATTTGTAGAAATGAAAACAAAGGGTTTATAAGCCATCACAATTCTAAGATGTTACTATACGGTGGCCTCCAAGGGAGGAATTTTGTTACTGTAGTAGCTAAGTAGCCACGGACCGTCTTGAGAGGCGTGGTGAGTGTGGTATGTACCTTGACGGGAGGCGCGGAGGGAAACCCGCAAGGTAATTTGAGTCCATCTTGTGGTATCCACCGTTCAAGATGGGACTCGCTACTCAGTTGTCGGCCTCGGCCAAGGCGATAACTCGAGTGAGGAATTGATGGATGAAATAGATGATACATGGGCCAAAGTTTGTGAAAATCTTGCCTTGTTTATGTTTATGTTTATGGTTTTGACTTTTATTGCCTTATAATAAATATCGATTTTACATTGCTATTTATATAATTATTTTATCCATTCACTGGGTAACTCTATTACTCACCCATGTTTTAATAAAATATTTTTCCAGGCTGTAGACATTAACCGCGCTAGTAGGTACGTTGTGGTGGTGGAAGAACTATTAGGCTTTTGACTTAAGCTTGATCGAGGGTGAAAAAGTCAACCTTTGTATTATTTTTAAAAAATTCATGTAGGACCCACCGAGTAAGTAAATGTCGGTCTAAATAGCTATTTCACCATTTTATTATTTTTAAAATATTTTGCCACTGCTGCCGTATTTTTCTGAATTTTATAGCTTGGTTTAAATATTCACATAAAAATATGTCGAATATCTAATGGCATTTTCATAAATATCTTAAAGTTTTTGTGTCTTATGTTTACACGAATTTTTATGCCGCGACAGTTCAACATTTTATCTGTTTTGATTTGCCTGCATGTTAGTTAAGTATTTTAACTATTGAACTGGATGAAAACTGTATAAGAGAAAAATCAGAAAAATGACCGTTTTAGTTTTGCAACCCTTGGGGTGTATTCTAACGTAATAGAATACATTTCGAGAGTTGCGGCGATTGTTACGTGCTCGATCATGGTGTCGGGGCGTGACACCCAGCCTGAGGTGATCGGTCTTATAACCGGGTCCCTTACTGGGCACATATATATTTGTACTCACCACATTCACTCATTTTCTAGTTCACCCAGCAGTGGACGATAGACGTTCCGGTGGACAGTGATCCCTGTTATCTTCACCAGTCTACTACGATTTTGTAGGTTTCACCCAGATCCTTTGTGACTCTTGGCTATCAGAATAGTATCTTATACTATCATATCTTTATCCGCTGCACACTCAAACCATAAATCGTGCCACTTTTATAATATAAATATCTTATGATATTTTCTATAATAATTTTATTATATATTTCCTATATTGCTCGAGTGTACCTTATTTTATGCCTTGTGCCATCTCGGATAGCCTGCCTTTCATGGCACTCATCTTAAGGTGGTACGGCGGTCGTCATGTGACCGAGCCCTCAGGTCGGGGCGTGACAATTTGATTGGTATCAGAGCAAATTTTAAAATACACGTTATATCTATAGTAACCAAGCAAGGGAGTACACATAGTTTTGAGATTTCTGATTTTTGGGACAGAGGTATGGGGCACGGATAGAATAGAATTAATTGCGATTGCTAACCTAAATTTTATGTAGTAAAGCATAAATGCCTCCTAGACAGAAGGGTACCACCGATACTTCGGTTCCTAAGAGAAGAGGTCGTCCTCGTTGGCAACCTGAGGCACAGTCTAGTACTGATCTGGAGACTGGAGCGATTCCAGACTTGCGTTATCCACGAGTAGTGCTTAGAGATGAGACCCAGCAATAAGGTCTTTATCATAATGTTCCAACTCCGCTACCTCCAACGACTACCACACCGGTGTAGTATACGCCTGTCGACCTTGAGTGAATGTTTGATAGTTGGGCTAGCCGATTCTTTTCTACATACATGCCCAACGATGCATATCAGCCTACCGACATTGCACCACTAGTTCATCCATCGTTGTCGATGTCGACATTAACACAGCCGCATTATACTCTTGATCCACCATAGTACTTTCAGCAGCCCGTTGATTAGTTTACCCTTCCGTATCATCCACCCCCTCCATCGAGGGTCCCGTCACACTTTCAGCCCAACGAGTACTTTTGAGGGTGCCACTGCTTCAGTAACCCATCTAGTGAAGTTCCTTCGCATCATGAAGGGACTAGACATGCCCAAACTCTCTGACACTTATGCCGACGCAGCTTGGGACTGGCTGCATTTTGACACCAAGAACATAAAAGGATTGGGGATAACTTCTGAGGAGCAAATGAGCATTGTCACTAGATGCCTTTAGAAGTAGCCACTGAGCTAATGGACAACCTTGAGAGCTGAGCCACTGGACGGGTTACTTGGGAGATTTCGATAGAGGTTCCCGTCGGAAGAGATGATGATGAGGAGATACAATGAGTTCCTCCGACTCCAGTAGGGTAACATGTCAGTAGAGAGATATGAGATGGAGTTACGGAGACTTTCGTACCATCTTCTTGCTATCTTTGAGGAAGCATTATGCCTTCAGTTTATTAATGGTCTTCAATGGGAGATCATACAGCTCATGACGCCTAGCCCTGGAGCCACCTTTGAGCAGCAGTGACAGAATGCTTTGTAGGTCGAGACTATGATTGCCCAGCATTAACTAGAACGTTCGGGTGTGGGCAGACAACGATCTTCTGATGTATCTTCAGACCCTACATCGAAGAAGTCAAAGAGCACTAGCGCTTATAATTGTGTATCCAGAGGCAGCTCTACCGAGTCCCCAGCACCATTGTTAGCATTACCTCTACCATCATCTTACTCCGGTGGGCGAGGAAAAGGGAAATTCGAATTTGGATCAATGATTAAAAGGTGGTTCGAAAAGAAGAGATGGAAGTCTACACCACAGTGTCCACATTGTAGGCGACACCAAACTAGTTAGTGCAGAAATGTCATTCGATGCTATCAATGCGGAGGAATGAGCCATATGGCTCGTACTTGTCCACTTACCGCCTCGTTACCACCTAGACAGAGTTTTAGTCAGCCTTTTGCAAGAATGAGTGGTTATGAAGGATTTCATCCTTTTCAACCGGCACGACACTTCTATGCTGCCCATCCTCTTCTCAGCAACATTCTAGTGCTTGTAGCAGTTCAGTACCACAGAGACAACCCCAACAACAGCAGCAACACACACAAGTTTATATGATATCGCAAGAGGATGCCGATGCCCGTCCAGATGTAGTCACCGGTAAGTATATATTTAAATATTCATGGATAAGGATTTTTTATAAGTGAAGATATCATCACGTTCGCAGCTGATCATAGAGTGAAAATAACTACTTTAGAAAATTTTTTATCGTTAGGCGTGGTAGTTATTTTTGATCAACTAGTGTATGTGATTATGGATACCAGAGCTGCCCTGTCATATGTAAATACCAAGTTTACTGTACACGCTGATAGACTAGTATCATCCTTAGGATATGAGCTATTGGTGAATATTGGGTGAAATAATGGTACGAAATATGATGTATAGGAAGTGTGCAGTGAAGTTGGAGAACCTCGTGTTTGAAGCAGATTTGATTCCTCTGCAAATGTCCGACTTCGATGCCATATTAGTAATAGATTGGTTAGGGAGACAGCATGCATAGATCTTTTGCAACCATTTTTTGGTGAGAATTCCCCGATCTGATGGCAGCATGATTGAGTTTTACAGTGAGTGTCAAGGTGCACCGAATATCATGTTCGCCATTCAAGCAAGTAAGTTACTACTAAAAGGGTGTGAAGTTGTGTTAGACCATGTATAGACGCTTTGGTGGAAGAACCAAATATTGATGACATTTCGGTGGTAAATGAGTTTTCGGATGTCTTTCCTGATAAACTACCCAGTTTGCCACCTAAGAGAGACTTAATCTTTATCGAAGTCTATCCTGGTATGGATCCAATCTCTATGGCTCCATACCGAATGGCATCCACCGAGCTTGTCGAATTAAAGAAACAGCTCACCAAATTATTGGAAAAAGGATTTATTCGGCTGAGTACTTCACTTTAGGGAGCCCCACTCTTTTTTGTGAAGAAGAAATTTGGTTCCATGCGACTCTACATCGACTACTGAAAACTCAATGCTGTGAATGTGAAGAATAGAAATCCATTGTCTCGCATTGATCATTTATTCGACCAGTTCCAAGGTGCAGGAGTATTCTCCAAGATCAACTTATGAACGGGTTATCATCAGTTGAATATACAAGAGGAAGATAATTACAAATATGCTTTTTGTACCAGATACGGACACTATGAGTTTTGTGTGATGTCGTTTGGACTTTCCAATGCTCCAGTGGTATTTATGGACTTGATGAACCGAGTGTTTCATTAGTATCTAGACCGATTTGTCATTGTTTTCATTGATGACATATTAGTTTATTCAAGAAAAAGACGAGAGCATGCCAACCATCTTCGCGTAGTGCTACAGACCCTCTGGGAACACCAATTGTATGCCAAGCTCTTCAAGTGCTAGTTTTGGTTGTAGCAAGTTCGATTCGTTGGTCACATTATGACTAAGGAAGGCATATTTCTGGATTCCAGCAAGATAGAGACAATCACCAATTGGAAACGTCCCACAAATCCCATAAAGATTCGAAGTTTCCTAGGACTAGATGGATATTACTGAAGATTTGTAGATGGATTCTCCACGATTGCTGAACCCTTAATGAAATTGACTCGCAAGGACGTCAAGTTTCTTGATCAGATGCCTGCGAAGAAAGTTTTCAGAAGTTAAAGGACAATTTAACATCAGCCCCTATACTTTCCTTATAAGTGAGTGGCAAGTAATTCACTGTGTACATTAATGCCTCACACCAAGGACTTGGATGCATGTTGATGCAAGATGGGAGAGTAATTACCTACACTTCTCATCAATTGAAGCCAAATGGGGAGAATTATCCAGTTCATGACTTGGAGCTTGCAGCCATAGTCTTCGCTTTGCAGATTTGGCATCATCACTTATATGGTGAAACTTGTCGCATCTACACCATCACAAGAGCCTCAAACACTTCATGAGCCAGCGTGACTTGAACATGAGGTAAAGGCAATCGTTAGATCTTATCAAGGACTATGATCTTGTCATCGACTATCATCTCGGCAAAGTTAATGTGGTTGTGAACGCCTTGAGCCAGAATGTAGTTTTAGTGACGGTTAGAGATGTTTACTTTCTAGAATTGGTGGAGCTTAGGTCAGCTAGAGCTAGATTGGCCTACGACTTCCGTGATGGTGCATTGATTGCACAGATTGTAGCGAAACCAGTGTTAGATGATCGGATTTGTGATCTCCAGACTTTCGATCAAAGATTGCTGCAAGAACTTCAGAAGTTAGAGTCAAGTGAACAATCTGAATGTTTGGTTCGAAGCGATGGAGTCCCATTATTTAGAGGTCGAGTTTATGCGCCGAATGACCCCAACCTCAAGGGTATTATTTTTCAGTAAGCTCATTTTTCTCTGTTTTCCATGCACCTAGGCGGCATCAAATGTATCGAACCATTAAAGATGATTATTGGTGGCCTAGAATGAAAAGAGAAATTGCTGAATTTGTGGCCAGATGCTTGATGTACTAGCAAGTGAAAGTGGAACGTCGGAAATCCTTTGGGACACTTCAACCTATACAAATTCACGTATGGAAGTGGGAGCAAATTACAATGAACTTTGTGACTAGTCTTTCGTGCATTAAACATGGACTGCATGCCATTTGGATGATCGTGGACTGACTCACCAAGTCAGTGCACTTCCTACCAGTGAGCATGAGATCGAGAGTAAACCAATTCGTGTAGCTTTACATGAACAAAGTGGTCAGACTCCATGGAGTTCTAGCCTCCATAGTCTTGGATCATGATCTGAGGTTCAATTCATAATTCTGGAGCAGTTTACAGCAAGCAATAGGAACCCAACTCCGCTTTAGTATAGCTTTCTATCCATAAACCGATGGTTAGTCGGAGCGTACAATTCAGATATTAGAAGACATGATGCGAGTATGTGGAATTGAGTTTACTAGTGGATGGGAAACCTACCTATCTTTGGCAAAGTTTGCATACAATAATAGCTACCAATCTAATATTGGTATGGCTCCGTACGAAGCTCTGTACGGGAAGAAATGTAGAACCCTATTATACTGGGATAAAGTGGGAGAAAGGCATATCTTTGACAAAGCGGAGATTGAATTCACCACTAACAAGGTGAAGTTTATTCAAGAACAACTTAAGGCAGCCCAAGATCGGGATCAGAAGTATGCACAATGAAGAAGGACGCCTTTAGAATTTCAAGTGGGAGATCAAGTTTTCTTAAAGGTTTCTCCTTGGAAGAGCGTTATTAGATTTCGCAAAGCACGAAATTGAACCCAAGGTACATAGGTCCGTTCCTTATTACTGAATAGATTGGACCAGTGGCATATCGTCTAGAGTTGCCACTTGATATGGCCAGAATACATGATGTGTTTCATGTATCCATGCTTAGAAGGTATGTGCCAGATCCATCCCATGTGCTTCAATCTCCACCTGCGAAGCTGAAGAAAAGTCTCAACTTTAAAGTTAAAACCGTAGCCATATCGGATAGACAAACTCGATCCTTAAGGAATAAATCCGTTCCCTTTATACGTGTATTGTGGAGAAGCTCGCAAATACAAGAACAAACTTGGGCACCCCAGAGTGACATGAGACGTGACTTCCCCCATTAGTTTGAAAACTAGTTTGTCTAATTTCGGGGACAAAATTGCTTAAGGGGGGAGAGTTGACATGCTCGGACCTAGTTCATACGTGTCAAGTTATGTGTATAGTTATAAAGTTATGTGGTGAATTTGAAGTTGACTCCGGAGCCGGACACGACCCATTCCGGCGCCAGAGTGGCCATTTCAAAGGTGAGGTTGGCCATTTTGTATCATTTTCTCTTCTTCTTGATTTCTTCCGAATCCTCTTCACTTTCCACCATTTTTATCACTTCGAATCACCTTCAAACACTTCAATAAGCACCACCATCAACTTCTTTGGCTCTCTTTAAGATCAACAACACTAAAATCATCAAAAATCTTCAAAGTTTTCAAAGAAACCAACTTGGAGATCTTGTGTTCATCAAGCCATATCTTTCAATTCAACTGTAGGCTTTGGCTAATTTCTTGGTATGTTGTTGTAAACTCCTTGAGCTTCAATTTGGCTACTTATTTACTGAATTTTGTGGGTTGAGTTAGGAGATATCTTGAATTAAAGATCAAAGTTTATTTTTGTTCAAAACCAATTGCACCCTTAGACTTTCAATCCAAATTTCATGCATTCTTAACCATTTAATTCAATTTTTGAAGCTATAGTCTCCTAGTTTAAGTGTCGAAGTATATGTGTTTCAAATTGTAGGTTGACTGGTGTTGATTTGAGCTTGAAGCAAGCTTGGAGAAAGAACCCGCCTTCTCAGCCTTCTAACCGAGGCGAGTCCCGAGCGAGATTCACTTCAATCCAGCACCATACTCAACAAAAATTGGGAAAATTCTCATAATTTGGCCACTCCCACGTGGGAGTGAGCCCAACCCTCGCAGGACCTGTCCTGTAGCCGCGGTATTTTGGTCATTTCACATCTTTGGACCTTAATGGACCCCAATTAACTTCCGAACTTATCCAACTTAGTTCCGAGACCCTAGAAACCTTAATTAGGGCATGCTTTGATATTCGATTGTTAGTTGAATGCCTATATTGACCAAATTAGAATTTAATTTGATTATTTAGTTACGAGATTGTACGTGGTCAAACAGTAGAGTTCGAGCTAAGACATTTGAGGGGCTTATTCAGGAGTATACAAACCTCCTTAACTTGTGAGTGGCTTGGATTATAGTGGTTGACCATTGAAGGTCAACTATTTTCAATTTGCTTTACAAACTGGTTTATAAATTGTTAATAATGTTTTGGGATATGGATTGTCCAACCTCACACACGAGTTTATAAATAAATTTAAGGGTGGGTTTCAAAAGAAAATATGAAATTATATTTATATGTTTTATTGATGATTATGATCCATGGGAGATAAGCGATTGAGAGGTTCTCGGTGCTCCGATGAAAGGGAGAGAGGGGACTGAGGGAGGCATGTCACCGACCAAGTAGTCGTGGATCGCCTTTTGAGGGGCACGGTAAGTGTGAGACCTTAGGAGAGGCACGAAGGGAAGCTCGCCAAGGCTCCTCTGTAGCTGTGCTCCACCAACAGCGACGGCAATATCAAGGGAACGGGCTAAAGAATAAAGAATGATTGGTTTTGAGATATGAGGTGAAGCCCTTAACAGTCAAGCGAGGCACCCAAGTGCACGGGTGTACCTTTGGGATGATTGCTGATGCCAGCCCACTTATGAGATATGATATTTGATTTGGTTTTGGGATTTCATCTATGATTTTACCAAATGGTTTTATTAATGAGTTTTTTTGGATTATTTCTATCCCCAGCATGAGGTGATCGGTCATTATAACCGGGTCCTTTACTGGGTACATATATATTTGTACTCACCACATTCACTCATTTTGTAGTTCACCCAGTAATGGACAATAGACATCCTGATGGATAGTGATCCCTGGTATCTTCACCGGTCGACCACTATTTTGTAGGTTCCACCCAAATCCCTTGTGACTCCTGGCTATCAGAATAGTATCATATACTATTATATCTTTATCCGTTGCATACTCACACCGTAAAACGTGCCACTTTTATAATATAAATATCTTATGATATTTCCTATAATATTTTCATTATATATTTCCTATATTGCTCGAGTACACCTTATTTTATGCCTTGTACCATCTCGGATAGCCTGCCTTTTATGGCACGCATCTTGGGGTGATACTACGGTTGTCACGTGGCCGAGCCTTCGGGTCTTGGCGTGATAGGAAACACACACACAAATAATATTTCATAATCGAGTTTTGAACGATTAAATTGATTCTATATTAATACTCTATATACAATAGATATAAAAGGATCGTAATTGATTTCATTATCTTCCTCACGGACAAATAAACACGATATGATGCATAGAAATCGATTTAATTTGACATAAAATCGATTCTGACTAGTCGATCATAACACATAACTCAATGTTATACTTTAAAATCGATGTTATATAACCTGGTCCAATCCTACATTACAAGCCATAAAACATGCTAGCAATATAATTACAATACTAACCTGCAAACTAAATCATTATACAATATATGTTGACCAATGTCAGTTAGCCTTTTACGCTTTATCTCATTTTTTGAGTATTTTGGATTTTGGGACTACTGTCTCTTTTCCATGATATATTTTACTAAGTCCTTTATTATATTCTGTTCCACAATTATCCCCCACTCTAGTCGTACTTTTGGGTTTACCACCACAAATATCATGTTTGTTATAACCATGATCACAGCCCTTCATAGAACTAGAGGTCTTAGAATCAAAATCGTCAATTGTTATGACATTATCTTTACTACGCGATTCTACAGAAATCCTAAACCTCTGCACATACAAATTCCTTTTGGCTTTACTTGGAACCCCCATCCCTTACGCTCCATGCTTTGCACTGTATGCCAAACCAGGAACATCAACCAGTAGCGTCTCTAACACATCCAACCTTGTTGTTTTGCCTCTCGAAAGGGTTTCCAAAATATAATTCTTATCAAGCTTTTCCTACCGTTATTTTTAACATTCATCCATGTCCCCACCAGAAACATCCTACTTGTTATAACCTTCAAAATCGTTCACATATCTACAGGTATGAAAATCAGATTGTCCATTTTCGAAACATTATCTTTACTTGGCGATTCTGAATAGATCCTAAACCTCTTCGTATAAAGATTGCTTTTAACCTTACTTGAAAACCCCATCCCATACGTTGCATCCTTTGACTATTTGCTAAACTAGGAACATCAACCAGTAGCGTTTCGAACTCATCCAACCTAGTCGTGTTTGATTTCGAAAGGGTTCCAAGTATATTATTCTTATCAACCTTTTGCTATCGTTCTTTTTTACCTTCATCCCTATCCCTAATGAGCTGATTAAGATGCCCCAGTATGAGGTCCCATTTTTTATCAAACTTGGCCTCCAAAGCATCAATCCGTTCAAATAGACTACAAACACCCTAGAGCCATTCAAAACGAAACACCAATTCCTAATTTAAAAATTGAAAACCTTATAATCGTACTCCATTAATAATATGTTCTGGCTTAGAATATTATAAACCTTATAATCTTCACGCTTCATAGAATTCGATAGAGATGCGTAAGTTTTATCTTGGCGATCCATCTCGGTTTCAAATTAAAAAACTTTTTTAGCAATATTATTTCTATAAACCCTAACTCTTATTTTTATAAGTTTAGAATCTGATTTAGAATTAAGGGGTAAATAATTTAAAAAATTTAGAATCTGTTTACACATATTTATCTCCAAAATTTTAGGAGATTTACTTTCCAAAATTAAGGATTGAATTGAATAGAGTTTTAATTAAAGCCAAATTAGTTTAAATGTTAATTGGTAACCTTTATAACAAATTCTTTACAACCATACGGTGAAAGACAATCAACAAAATCTAACGGTTGGTAAACAGTCGTCTATCTAACTACTCAAATGAAAGGAGCAGATTGGGGGGCTGACTAAAGGTTACACCTTTAAAGTTATCCCCAAAAGAGTTATGTGAGAGCATCCACGATGATATTGTTTTTCTCTTTCTTCATTTAATTTCTTTTTTTTTAAATAAAGGGTTTGATGCTTTCAATCTTGACCTTAAATCTTCATTTGAGTGTTTTTCTTTCAAAAATTAGATAATTCTCTTTTTAAGACAAATATTGAATCTATTTTAAGAACTAATTTGTTTCACTTTTCAATACATTGTATATGAATATATTATATTACTATTTGATTTTTAAAGTTTAGATTTTATATATATCATATTACTAAAAGACAAATAGCCAAAAAAATGTAAATTTGAGTTTCATATAAATCCACAATGTTCTTCGTATACAAGTAAGAATATATTTAGGAAACATGATTTTATTACTATATATATATATATTTATATTGTAGACCAATTATATTTCATATTGTAACTTTTATATATAGTTTGGTATTAATTAATATCTCACGTTTACAATATGCGCTAAGGATATATAACTTATAAACTTCTTGAAATATTGTTATTTATTCGTGACATTCATTATTACTAGTAAATGTGCCCACGCTAATGCCATGGGTTATGGAAAGCCTTCTAATATATTAGTCCGTTACAGGTTATGGAAAGACTTCTAATACATTTATCCTAAACTGCTTGTTTATTTGTTTTTTACATGCTATAATAATGATATATTTATTTATCATGAGAAATGCTAAATGGTGCACCTAATGCAATATTTAAGGTGCCAAATATAGAAAGTTTTATATAATTAATACTTCACGTGTTTTAGAATTTAAAAAAGTTACCGCATTAAATGAAAAATATTTTCCTTAAATGGAAAGTCAACTAACCTTAAAGGGCGCATAGGTGCACCAATTAGCAAAACTGATTTATCATAAAGTTATGTTGTATTTTTTTGAAATTCAAGAAAAGATATTTAAATTGGAGTAAGAAAGTAATAGGAACCACATATGAAATATGCTGTTCTAAGGTGAAAAAAAGATAACATTGCATTTTAGGTAACACGGGAATAAAAGCTAAAAATTTGTATGTTTATATAATATTATGCTGTGGAAAAAAAATCATGAGATAAAAGTAGAGAAATGTAAAAGAGAAAAGTAGATCATACAGCTCATGCATTGTTGAAAAAAATTATTATTGAAAAATTTTTTAATATGTAGGAATGATAGGCACTAATTTCTACTATGTTTTATTGCTTATCTTTGATGATTTAAGTGTTTATTACCTCTAACTAAGTTATTTTGAGTGATTTTGTGTGATAGGAAGCTAAAAGGAAGCTTTGGAATAAAAGGTGTTTAAATCTGAAAATTTGAGATTTTTCCTGTGCAGATAGTTTGAAAAGATGACCAGATTTGACATCTTTAGAGCACTTATTTGAGTTGAGTTCTCAACGTTGTAGAGCACATCTCAAGCTTTCCAGAATGCTAAAGATCGCACAAATCGGAGTTCGTTTGGGCTGTCAAAAGGCTAAAATACAGAGAAGTCCAGAGATCGTACGGAAATCAAAGAAAGCTTCTTAATTTGGGCTTTGGAGCAATTTTGGGTTAGAGATGGACTTGAGCACACCTTGGCTTGCTTGGCCATGATTCTAGACATGTTATTGAAGATATTTAAGCTTGACCCAAGTCTTAGAAAGATGTGGATCAGCCCTTGAAGAGAAGTCCTAATTGGAGTAGGAAAACCCTTTAATGAAGCATGTGCATGGCATGTGAATTGTGTTATATTTTCTCCTACTTGAAGAAGGATTTGAAGCTGCTGGGAAAGGCTGTATTTAAGCCTTATTCTCCACAAGATTGAAGCCCAATTATCCAAGTCCATTAAATGAGCTCTTCTACTTAGTTAATGTTGGGTTATGCCCAAAGACAAATAACTTGGGCCTGATTACAGGTTAGCCCAAAGTCTAAATGGATTAAAAGTATAATTCAAATCTAATTAGGTTAAAAGAGTTTTAACCTAAATATAAAAGGAGTGTGAGACACGCATATTTTTTCTATCACTGATTAGGATCTCTTCTGCATGGATCCTGGTGGGAACCAAAATTTTATATTTCCGCTGCGTTTGTTTGTTCACGATTTCCCCTTCATTGGTATCAGAGCAACTTGCGAAACCTAATCAGATTGATTGAAAAGCACGGTCTCTGGTTATCAGTTTTACTTATACATGAGATGTTATATATACTGTTTTGCATCGAAATTGATATGTGATATTGATTTCGGTTTTCAACACTAATGTGTTCAATATATTTAAACTGTATGACATGTTTAAATTGTTAAATGGATGAGATTCGTTAGCTGGTAATAGGCAGATACTGTATTGGATTGGCCTAAGAGGTAGGCTAATATACAGACATTCAAAGTCTCGAGTTTTCATCTCGAACTGCTTCTGGCACCGAAAAGACACGAACTGTTGATGGTTTTGTTAAAGGTCAGGGTTGGTAAATTCCGTTTACCTTTCGGGGGCTCCGCCCCAGACCCCACGCAAGGGGCGCTGCGTAGGGTGTTAATCTACGCAGGGTGTTAATCTGTAACCCCACATTAAACACATTAGTTATTTAATTCAATTCTTTTAAAGGGTTTAAAATTTGATAAATTTTTATGCTGTTGTGAATAGCATGTTGATTGTGTTCTTTAAGCGTGGTGCATAGTTATAGCCCTATGACCATAGGTTTTACAAGGGTTGTAAAATTTTAAATAAGGCCTGCGTATCGTGCCTTTCTCTTAAAATTCAGATTGTACATTCTCTTCTCACCTAACTCCCCTCGAATGTAACTCGAGGTTTCTATCATATTTCTTGTATAGAATTAGGATAGTTTTAGGGAAGAAGGTGCTTAACCAAAGAAGGCAAGGACATGGTGGCTATACAAGGTGGACCAAGGTGGTGCTTAGAGAAGCTAGAATTACCCCTAGATTGACCTTGTCAATTCTCTTATCACTCGAGAGAATTGATGTAGATTGGGCTATAACTATGTCACGTTTACTTTTCGACATTTATTTATGTATGAGATACATGATTAAAATGGATGCACACTTATTGGTAATTGGTAAGATCTATATATGACTTTTAATAACAAAGTTTAAAATTGGTGAGATCAAATTCCCTAAAAAAAATATTAAGTCAAATGCCTTCGAATATATAACCTCCGTTAATGCCTAGATCGAATATATGTAGGTTTGCCAAAGCAAAGTACATATTTTCTACCATGGTAAAATGTGATAGGATAATTGTGATATCCAAATGGCTAATATTGGGTGTGACTTAACTAGGCCATCTCAATAGGATTGGGGACCTAGAGGCAAAGAGTTAGGAAGTTCATAGGATGAACTAAGATAATAGTTGTTAACCTAACTATCCAATAGTTGCATATGATGCAATCGGCAAGAATTGCCTACCTAAATAACTGAGTTTTGAGTGATCAGTCAAAGCTGACTCAAGATTTTGGGAAATATGGATCTTGCCCACTAGAAAGTTCTAAGGTAGGATTTTCCGAATTAATAGTGAGGGTAATTAATTCGAACAAAATAGTGGGAGTATCATTTAATTTAAATTGCCAAATTAAATGATTTAAAAGCATGATACTTATTTTGCATATTTTTGTTGTAGATTACCATGGCATCAAACACACCCAACACACTTTCACTGCGATCTGTCCTTGAGAAGGACAAGTTGAAAGGGTTAAACTTCCTGGACTGGTATAGAAATTTAAGGATAGTCCTCAAAAATAGAGAAAGCTATATGTCCTTGAGGAACCCCTTCCTGATGAAGTACTGCTGCTAATGCATCAAGGGCTAATAGAGATGCTTATAAGAAGCATCAAGATGATGCCTTAGATGTGGCCTGTCTTATGCTTGCTACTATAACTCCTGATCTTCAGAAGCATCATGAAGAGATGAATGCTTTCAATATGATCGAGCATCTAAAACACCTTTAACAAGGGCAAGCTAGGCAAGAGAGATTTAATGTTTCTAAGGCCTTGTTTCAATGCAAAATGGCCAAAGGAACTCCCGTTGGAGCACATGTTCTAAAGATGATAGGCTATGTTGAGAGCCTTGAAAGATTGGGATTTCCACTAGGCCAAGTGGGCCACTGATGTAATTCTGTAATCGTTGCCTGAGAGTTACAGTCAATTCATCACGAACTACAACATGAATGAAATTGACAAACCTCTGCCAGAGTTGCTTGGCATGTTGAGAACTGCTGAAGCAAACATGAAAAAAGCCAAGCCCAATACCATTATGATGGTTCAAAAGGGTAAGAAAAAGGCCAAGGGAAAATTTAAGCCTGAGCAAGGACAATAAAGCCGTTGGAAAGTCCAAGGAAACTGCTCTTGCACTGAAACCTAAAGGCGAGGTGGCTAAGGAAAGGAACTGCTTCCATTGCGGTGAGACCGGCCATTGGAAGAGAAAGTGCAAGGTTTATTTGAAAGAGTTAAAGAAGAAGAAGAAGGGAAGTGAGACTTCTACTTCAGGTATTTGTGTTATAGAAGTCAATTTATCTACTTTTACATCATGGGTATTAGATACCGCATGTGGTTCTCACATTTGTGTAAATGTGTAGGGAATCAAAAGGAGTAGGACATTGGCTAAAGGAGATATGGACCTATGAGTTGGCAATGGAGCAAAAGTTGCTGCTTTAGCTGTAGGAACACATACATTATCTTTGCCCACTGGGCTTGAGTTAGAACTTGAGGATTGTTATTATGTGCCTGCCATTACTAGAAATATTATTTCTATTGCTTGTTTGGACGAGCTTTGACACACCCGGACCTAGCACGACTTTTCGTAAGAACGGAATAGTACAAGATAACGTATAAATTAAACAATATGTCGGTCCGGCTGTGTCAAGTTAGAAGAGAAGATAGGCTTAAGGTAAGACGTAGTTGGAAGATGAGACTGGTGACCATGCATGGAAATACTAAAGTGGACTTCTTAAGTCCATAGCCAATGGATTGGATGCCCATTGGTGAATTGGTCAGTGGATCGGGCCAAGAATTAAAGTTTTGAGAGATTTAAAGATAAGAGAAAGTTTGACCCGGGGTTCGAGTAGACCTGGTGCCGGGCTACCCTATAAATAGGGGGAGGCCGAGCCTCTCACCCTCATTTTCTCTCTTTCTCTTTTCTCTCCTTTCTCTTTTCTCTCAACTGCTCTTTTGGAGCAATTTTGGACTTTTGGCTGATCCGGACAAACCGACCCCCAGTTCAAGGCGAGATTTTGGTGAGTTGTTCTTAACTCCTTGAACTACATTCCATTAAGTTTTCACGTTTATCCATGCATTGGTCTAGGAGAAATTCAAGCTCAAAATTAGTTTCAACTTTTAGTTAGATTTTAATTTTAGATTTGAGATTTAGGAACTTTGAGCTTGTAATTCTCGTTTCTGCTCCGGTAAATGCGTAGTGGGAGGTGAGAGGAACCTCCATCTCGAATTTTATGTGAAACAGTTGACCGAGGGTCTCGGGATCCGAGGGTCTCGAGTCCCGCGCGGGACTTGGCCAATTTTGGGCACCCGCGCGGGTGGGCCTTCTCCGGCCCAATCCGTGCGTGGGCCTCTTTGGCCCAGAATCCGGGCCATTGGGCCCAACCCGAGTGTGGGGCCTACTGGTCCCCCGGGGGTATTTTCGTAAGTTTTCACCAAGTGTCCAATTTTTACCTCAGAACCTCCCGGACACTTTTCTAAGCCCCGAATCAATTCCAAACTTCATCATAGGTCATATTAGAGCCTCATAGGTGCATTCATAAATTTATTTATGAATGCTAACATGTATTTCCGTGTACTAGGGCTCCGGATAATCGAGTGCGGCAATGCCCCGGAGGTTAAGGCTACATGGATCGCTTGGGAGTATACGATTCTCCCATCACCGTGAGTGGCCTAGACTTCTTTGTGTAGCCACTGGGGGAAAGAATTTTAAGAATGATTTTAAAACATAAATGTTTTTCAAAAAGGTTTTGAGATATGGGAAATACACACTCGTTTGCGATATACCCACACAGTGGGTGAGATGTTTTAAAAAGAAATATAAAACTTATGTGTGTGTGATTTGTATGTTTAAATATAAATGTCTATACGTATATATATATATATAATTTATGAAATATTATTATTATGATTATTGAGGGTACGAAGCCCTTGGAAGATGAGTGTTTGAGAGGATTCCTCGGAGCTCCAATTTGCGGGAGCGTGGACCGAGTTTGAGAGTATGCATGACACTCAACCGTGGACCGCCTATCGAGGGGTACGGTGAGTCGAACCTGGTTGGGAGAGGCGCGTACGGAAACTCGCCAGGGCTCCAGTTCACTATGTTCCACCACAGTGAGGCACCACCGAGGGAAAAGGGCTAGAGAAAGAGAAAATATTTTTAGAAAGAAAAGAGATAGTCCTCAGTGCAGTGAGGCATAAAACGACCGACGGGTCGCGCCTCCAGTATGATAGAGATGCCACCCATTTTATGTATATATATTTATTTATTTATTTAAAGTGTTTTAAAAAGAGGGTTCTCAGCAAGAGAACCAGAAAAGAATTTTTAAAAGAAAAATATTTGTTTTATTATTATTCTATTTCATTTTATTTTATTTTTGGATTTCCCTTATCCGCTCTAACCCAGATGGAGATTCCTAGAACCTCTGTCACTCACCTGTATCCAATGTGGATGGATGCAGATCCGCGATCGGAGTCAGCTATAGAAAAGAGGCTCACCAGGAGGCGTCGGTGGCTTAGGCTTAGAAGTTTCCGTTGTGTAGGTATTCTCTCAATTAGTCCACTGGCATTACTTTTAGAGTTAATTATTTTATTAAATATTTTCTATTTAAAGTTTTAGTTTTATTTGACAGCGATGATGCCCATTTATGCCTTGCGGTGCCTCAGGTGCGTGACTGGCCAGCATGTACTTCGAGGCAGCACGGCGGTTGCCACGTGGCCGACCCGGGGCGGGTTGGGGTGTGACAAGCTTGGTTTTTCATTAGTTATAAAGAACAAACGTTGTTCCATTTATTTCAATGATATCTATTAGGGTTGTGCACATTTAACTAATGGTCTCTACGTTCTAGATTTAGATATGCTTGTCTTAAACATAAATACTAAAATGATTAAATCTAATGATTCTAATCCGACCTACCTTTGGCATTGTCGCTTGGGCCATATAAATGGGAAACGCATTTCAAGACTCCGTAAAGATGTGCTCTTGGACTTGTCGCAACGTTTCCGAGGACGACGTGATTGGGACAAAAAAACAGGAGTCGCCACTAACCTCTTTTGTTTAGGTGGGTTAGCCACCCTTTTAGGAATCTACCTAACCCAACATTGGCTGTAAAATGGCGTGTCAAGCTAGATAGGTCCCGGTCTGCCGAACAGGAGATTGGGATCTGGAGTACGGTTACGTATGGGGAAGGATTAGCACCCCCACAACGCCCATCAAAAGACAGTACCAATCAATAACATTAATTAGGCCTTAATAACGGGTTTTCGATCTTTTTAATTTTTTTTAACCATTGAAATTTGAATTTTTTTTCATCTTTCAGAAAGAATAATTACTAAAAGAAATTACCTTCACAATTCCCTTAGCAATTATATTTATTGATAATTAAACTAAAAAGGACACACACATTTTTTTTATTTTTTATTTTTTACTTGTAGGGGATAGTTAAAAGACACATTTTTTTGGATTTTCTTGATTTTCAAACATTTTTTGGATTACCAATAAATAATTATTAGGACTAACGGCCATCACCATTTTCCTAATAACTATTCTTTATTTAACCTAATCATTCATTTCTTTTTTTTTTTATTTTCTTTTCTTAATCAATTCAAAGTTACCCTTGAACAATTACTAAGGAAAATTGCCATCACAATTTCCTTAATAATTGTCCTCATTTAACAAATCATTTTTTTTTAGTTCTCTTGATTTGATTTTAGAAATTACCAATGAATAATTATTAAGAAAAATTGCCATCACAATTTTCTTAACAATCATTCTTTATTTACTCATCCATTTGTTTGATTTTCTCTTAGCCATATTTCAAAATTACCATTTGAATAATTATTAAGGAGAATTGCCATCACAATTTCCCTAACAATTACTCATTAATTATTAAACCCTTTTTTTTATTTTCTTTTAACCATATTTTAAAATTACCATCGAATACTTAGTAAAGAAATTGCCATCACAATTTCCTTAACAATTACTCATTAATTATTAAACCCTTTTTTTGGATTTTTCTTAAGTCCATTTTTAAAATTACCATTGAATAATTATTAAAGAAATTGCCATCACAATTTCAATAATAATTACTCATTATTTAATTAATTTCTTTTTTATTTTTTTAGATTTTTTCTTAATGATGCATGAGCATAAATTAAATAATGCATAGGTATAAATAATACAAATGGGCCTAAATCTAAGATGACATAAAATATTGAAAATGACCTAAATTACTAAATGACATAAAAATATAAAAATGGGTTTTAAAAATGCTAAGAAGACATAAATTTATTATGCATGGCTAGTTGAACATAAATAAATATAATCTAATTAAAAATGGACATTATCACAGCATGAAAAATTAAGTGACAAAATTATATGACATACTTTACCTAAATCTAAGTAAATATGCATGAAACAAGAAATTAAACGTGGCATATCAAACATCAAACAATGAAATCAAGATTCATACCGAAATTTAAAGAAACCACATGCACGTGAACACCAATAATGCTATTAGAACAAATTAAACATTAAACATATTAAATTAAAAGAGATAAAAAGTGACATACGAAATAGAATGGAAATTTGGATTGAAAATTCTACCGAAAATGGAAAGTGAAATTTTGCGATTGAGCCATGGGAACACGCGGGTTGACACGGGCTAGTGCGGGGCAATACAAGTTAGTTTCGCAAAATGACAAGAACGCCCTTAACCTTATAAGAAACCAAAAAGTCAACCTTTTTGGTCAAAGAAATTAAACCTTCTTTTCTCATCTCAACAAAATGCCCTGAGATCTCTCATCTCTGCATGGTCTCAGGCCGCCATCTGCCACCATTTGCTGACACGCTGGGACTTCCCTGGAACTCCAGTGACGCTCTAAACTTCGAGAAAAATTTCTCCTTTCCTCCTAAATGATAATTCGAAACCTATTTCCTCCAAATCCCTTTTTATTTTTTAAATATAACTCGAAAATCGGGAAATCTAAGGCCTCCGACCACCCATCTCCACCGTCGAAGCTAACTCAAAATTTTCTAATTTTTAGGGGTGATTGTTTTGATTTTTGATGAAGATGGTTATGTTTTTTTGAAGAAATTGAGAACTGGAGGTAATGACTGGACAATAGATGGTTTGATGAACAACGATAAGAAAATAATCGCTTGACAGAGATGGAAAGGGGTGAGCTTCTCTTCCTTTTCTATTGGTTTATTGCTTTTCTTTCTATGTGTGGTATTGAATGGCTATGGAAATCAGGAGACCATGTGTGTTTTCAAGTTCTTGGCTTTGAAACAGGGACAACGATCAGATTCATCAAGGAGAACGGTTTTCGTTTTGAATTTTCTTGGGGAAAATGGAGGTTGGTTTATGAAAGAAATATCGATGGGGTCTTTAAAATAGAAACTGGATGTTGAACGAATGGGAACTTCGTTATTATTTTTTGTTTTCTTGTTGCTCTGTATTTCTGCTGGGTTTTTTGGCTCAAAAGAAAAACAAAGATGATGGTCAAAGTGATGAAGGGGATAAACTAGATGTGGGAAGACTCTTCTTTGAATTTTTTTGGTTTTCTGTATTACTCACAGTTTCTTTTCACAACTGTTTTCTAAACCTTTAGCAGTCTCAGAATGTCTCCTTGAAAACCTTCGCCGCCTTCTCTCTGTGTTTCTCCCTGAAACCTTCCCAGCCGTCCCCTTCAAATAGAAATTCTGTAAGGTACATGAAGAAGTTCCAATTTGATCTAAGGGTTCTCATTTCATTGTACCATTTGGATTGAGGGCTGGGATTTAAGATGAATGATGCCAAAATGTCATGCCTGCTACCACGTTCTGCTCACTGTTTTCATCCGCAACGACGTGCTCTACTGCAGAGGTGAAGCCCAAGTTTTCAGTTGGCCGCTTGTGATGTTGGCAAAGCCACCAATGAGGGAGGAGGGACGTGCTCCCTCTCCAATTGTAAAATTTTGAGCATTTTTCATTTCTTGTATTTTTTTATATTTAATTTTTTTTTTGTATTTTTGACATTTTTGAATTCTATTGTAAATGAATTTTTGAAATAAATAAAATTTCTTTATTGTCTTTTTATGGCAAGAAATGCAATTGAGATTAAAAGTGGATGATAAGCCCATGACAATATAATTGTCCAATGACCCAAGTGACCAATTTAAAATTAAATGAGTTCATAATCTAATTCAACCACATAGTTCATAACTAATTGGTTTAAACTAAAAAGATATAATATGTAAAAAAATCAAGATAGGGCCGGGTCAGGATAAAATTAGGTGTCTACAGGACTCGTTTGATTTTGAATCATATGAGGTCTGTGAATCTTGTTTATCTGGCAAGATGACTAAAACTCCTTTCAGTGGATATGGTGAAAGGGCTAATGATTTATTGGGCCTTATACATACATCTGTATGTGAACCATTAAATAAACAGGCCAGGGGTGGTTGTCAATATTTCATTACATTTACCGATGATTTCAGTAGATATGGATATGTGTATCTTATGAGACACAAATTTAAAGCCTTTGAAAAGTTAAAAGAATTCAAGAATGAAGTACAAAACCAACTTGGCAAAAATATCAAGATACTTCGATCTGATCGAGGTGGAGAATATTTAAGCCAAGAGTTTCGTGACTATCTAAAAGAGTATGGAATAGTTTCACAACTCACTCCTCCTGCTACACCATAACGGAATGGTGTTTCTGAAAGGAGGAATCGAACATTATTGGACATGGGTCGATCAATGATGAGTCATGCAAATCTTCCAGTTTCCTTTTGGGGACATGCATTAGAAATTGCTGCTTTTACACTTAATCGTGTTCCATCTAAATCGGTTCAAAAGACACCATATGAGATATGGACTGGGAAGCGTCCTAGTATGTCTTTTATGAAGATTTGGGTTGTGAGGCTTATGTCAAATGCCAAACATCAGATAAACTTAAACCCAAATATGAAAAGTGCTTCTTTGTTGGGTATCCTAAGTTAACTAAAGGATATTATTTCTATAATCCCACAGAGAACAAAGTGTTTGTTGCTCGGACTGGTATTTTTCTAGAAAGAGAATTCATTTCTAGAAAAAGTAGTGGGAGCAAGATTGATCTTGGAGAAGTTCAAGATCAACAACAAAATATTAATGAAGTTCAAGTTCAACAAGAAGACACTAAACCTCAGATGGAATCTGAGTAGAGTCCATAAGTTGTTGTGGCACAAGAACCTTCTCAAGAAACACAACTGCTACGTAGGTCTTTTAGAACTCACTGTTTGCCTGCAAGATATGCCTTGCTCATAACTCATCATGGCGATGTTCTGCTCATAGATCAAGATGAGCCCACTACCTAATAAGAAGCGGTATCGGGTCTAGAATCTGAGAAATGGCTTGAAGCCATGAAATCCGAAATGGAATCCATGTGTGCCAACCAAGTGTGGACTTTGGTTGACCCACCTGAAAGGGTAAAACCCATAGGGTGCAAGTGGGTTTTGAAGAAGAAAACTGACATGGATGGAAATGTACATACCTATATGGTGTTGACTATGATGAGACCTTTTCTCCAGTCGCGATGTTTAAATCCATTCTGATTTTGCTTGCGATAGGTGCATTCCATGATTATGAAATCTAGCAAATGGATGTCAAAACTGCTTTCCTCAATGGAAATCTTCAAGAGGATGTGTACATGACACAACCATAAGGTTTTGTCACTCCGGAAAATGTTGGGAAGGTTTGTAAGCTACAAGGATCCATATATGGATTGAAACAAGCTTCTCAGACCTGGATTCTTCGTTTCAATGATGCAATCAAAGAGTTTGGTTTCATCAAAAATGAAGATGAGCCTTGTGTTTACAAAAAGATTAGTGGGAGCATAGTTGTTTTCCTAGTGTTGTATGTAGATGACATACTTCTCATTGGGAATGACATCTCTACTCTACAATCTTTAAAGACTTGGTTAGGGAAATGTTTCTCTATGAAGGACTTAGGTGAAGCCACCCATATATTAGGTGTTAAGATCTATAGAGATAGATCTAGAAAGTTAATTGGCATAAGTCAAAGTACTTACATAGACAAAGTGCTAAAATAGTTTAGCGTGCAGGATTCTAAGAAAGGATTTTCGCCTATAACACATGGTGTTATTCTTTCGAAGGATCAGTGTCCTATGACACAAAATGAGAGAGATCGCATGAGTAAGATTCCATATGCATCTGTCATTGGATCTATCATGTATGCTATGTTATATACTCGTCCAGATGTTTCGTATGCTTTAAGCATGACGAGCAGGTACCAAGCTAATCGAAATGAGTGTCACTGGATTGCTGTCAAGAATATCCTTAAGTACTTGAGAAGAACTAAGGATAATTTCTTGATATATGGAGGTGAAGAAGAACTCATTGTGAGAGGTTACACAGATGCGAGTTTCCAAACTGATAAAGATGATTCTCGATCGCAATCTGGGTATGTGTTTTACCTAAATGGTGGTACTGTAAGCTGGAAGAGTTCGAAGCAAGACATAGTAGCCGATTCTACAACAGAGGCTGAGTATATAGCTACTAGTGGAGCAGCAAAAGAGGCTGTTTGGATCAAGAAGTTCATCACTGAACTTGGAGTTGTACCTAGCATTGCAAATCCTATAGAGCTCTATTGTGATAATAGTGAGGTTATTGCATAAGCTAAGGAACCCAGATCTCACCAATGATCCAAACATATACTTCGGCGCTTCCATCTCATCCGAGAAATCACTGATAGGGGAGATGTGAAGATATGCAAAGTACCAACTGATGATAATATCGCCGATCCATTGACAAAGCCTCTGACGCAGTAGAAGCATGATCATCACATTAGCTCAGTTGGTATTAGATACATGAGTGATTGGATGTAGGATTGTTGGTGTATACATTAAAACCTATTATATGATGATGGTTTTCGATATACATTTTATCATGCTAGTATTGTATTTTATTAAATGGTAATTTCATTATTATTGTTATTTGATACTTGCGTAATATAAATAATCATAATAATGTCCCTAGAATAATTATGAATTATTCTTAAATGTCCCTAGTCAAGTATTATTGTGAACTGGGATAACAATAATACATGAAGACTAGTATGTGTGACTGATGACAAGAAGTTGTCATGGATATAAGATGTCAAGTCAGCATATAGGTACATGTTAAAGAACTTATGTACTAGACCGACCCCCAATGAGAACACTGCATGGATTGTTATATGAATGTCATAAGTGATTCTCAGAGTGATAATGGTGTAAGTGATCCTTAGACTTGAGATCACCATAGATTCCTATATGAGGAGTTGTGTACTTTAATACGGTCAACCGTCACTTGTAATAGGGTGGACTATAAAGGCCGTAATTGGGTATGCAATAAATCATGTAGAGGAATGTGCATGATCAAGATAGAATTTGTCCCTCTTATATAACAAGAGTGATATCTTGGGCCCCTTGATTGAGTGAGACTAAAATGCATGGCCATGCTCAAATGAATTGATATGAGATATCAATTGGATTTGTTTTGAATAGTCTACTTGGGAATCAAGAAACATATAGATTGAACTATACAAGTATGACACATTCCATGACTTGTGTTCAATTGAGATATCATGGACAAAGGGATTAGACTACACAGTAACATTAATCACGGATAAGGTTGTGTCGAATCATGATATTTTTGTAACTTAGATAGCAATGATGTGTTGCTAGATACCGCTCATTGCTTGTGATGTTAAAATATTTTTAGTGTCACTACTAATGTTACCAGAACCTATAGGGTAGCACACAAAGATCAAACGCATAATGGAGTTTATAAATTTAGACAATAGGTAATTCGTCTTAGTGCAGGTGGAAGATTGTTGGGTTATGTCCAAAGACAAATCACTTAGGCTTGATTACGGGTTAGTCCAAAGTCTAAATGGATTAAAAGTATAATCCAAATCTAATTAGGTTAAAAGAGTTTTAACCTAAATATAAAAGGAGTGTGAGACACACATGTTTCTTTTTTAAGCCAAAAAACACAATTAGAATTCTCTGTTCCTTTGCTAGAAGAAAAGGCAAAGAAAACTCCATTCCTAATCTTTATGAGACGAGGATTAGTTGTTGCTTGATCGTGTGGATACCGTAGAGGCACGATCCTGAGGAGGTTTCACTACAGCTTGATTCGATCCAGCTTCAATTTCTAATTTTATTGCACAAGTAAGGTAATATTTCTATCACCGATTAGGATCTCTTCTGCATGGATCCTGGTGGAAACCAAAATTTTATATTTCCGCTGCGTTTGTTTGTTCTCGGTTTCCCCTTTAGTTAATTCCTTTGTAAACACTTTAACCTAGTTAGTATTTTTCTAGAATTAGGTTTTCTTTTCTTGCAAGTTAAGTTTAGGGCTTTTGACTCCTCTATATAAAGAGCCTTACCCACCACTTGTAAGATGTCTCATATTTTTCTTTTAGTGACCAGTCTTCTCTTTCTTTAGGAGACCTTTATCTTAATAATTTTATTTTTACTCTTTCTTTCTCTTCATGTTATTCTAGTTTTATTTTTCAGTTTAATGCAATTCTGAATTCTTGGAGAAGAAGGTTGTGAGGCTATTTTGTGCTTAATGTCTTTATCTTTCATGTTTTCTAAATTCTTCTATGCTTAGTGATTTATGATTGCATGTTTTCTTCTCTAGGATGGCCAACTAGTTAATTGAACATGTTAATTGATTGCTAGATCCAGGGTTATTTATCCAGAATTGTAAGTAACTCTAATCGCAAGTAGCAAATTAGATAGAATTAAGGTCTCATACATCTTAGTTACTTATCTATGGAGAATTTGGATGTGAATTAAATCTATGGTGCTAGTTCCTAAACTGTTCATTATTGACTAAGATCTTTCTAGTGTTTTCATGCTTTTACCTTCTTTAAATCTATGATGCTAGTTTCTAGATTGATTATGTGAAAAGGGTTTAATAAGGAAGTTTTGTAGTACTTATTAAACTAGCACTAAGGAAAGATAGGGGCTAGTGAGAAGCTTTGTAATATTGCTGCCTACGTCAATTACATGCAAAAGATAAGGTAATATTAGATGCCTACGATCAATTTCTCTAATCCAATGGTGAAGATTGTTTTAAACTGAAGTTTTCTTTATATTTATTATCTTTCTTTAATTTTTGTTATTTACTTAGTTTAGTCTTGATTTCCCAATTCTATTGATTTTATTTTCTTTTCGTTACTTACCTAGATTAGAATTTGTTAGTTTCTTATCCAATCCCTGTAGGTTCGACCCTTGCTACCACTATATTATAGTTTTAGTAAGGTTAATTATATTTTAGTGATTTACGACACATCAAATTTTGACGCCGTTGCTGGGGATTGGTTAAAGATACTAACGTTTTCTTTTCTAGCTTGTAGCTAATTTTTGGTGTAGAATTCAACTTTCGGTGGAACCAGGAGTGCGGTACCAACCTTTTCGAAGGAATTCGACGTTCTGATTTTACTTGTGATTGTATTTTTAATCTGCAGAATCAAAACGGGATGTATAAACGGAAGTTTAATTTTTCTTCTCTTTTATGGAGCAATTTGATGCTATGAATGGATATTCTTTCTATCAACCTTCTTATAACTCATATTTTGACTCTTACCATGTAGGTTGGGAAGATCATCCATCTTATTGCTATGAAGGAATCAAGAATTCACCCAAATTCCTTATCATCAAGGGATGCAACTACCACCCCAAACCACCCAATATAATCCATCTATTGAAGATATGTTCTACACCTTTGGGATAATATGCAATTTCGAAGAGAAACAAGGGAATCTCTTTAAAATTTGGAAAATCAAATTGGGAAGTTGATTGGTTCAATAAGAGAATTAGAGGAAAAATTAAGGGAATTACTTTCACAACCGGTGGTGAACATAGAAGATGATGATAGTGCAATACCAATTGCAAAAGAATAGCAAGAAATCATTGAAGAGGAAGTTCAAGTAGATAAATTCCAACATGGCGCAACCTCCCAAGGAAAGGTAAACAATTAGCCCTTAAATTCAGATTTTACTAAAGTTATTGTTCCTCCTTTTCCTTCTAGATTAGCCATGGCAAGAGAGGAAGCAAACAAGCCACCTCTTCAAGATATCGCACTAGCCAAGATTGAGACTTCATCACCAAAAGTAAGTGTGTGGGAGAATGCCTCAATAGTTCTACAAGGAGCACCCTCATCTACTTACGGAAATGCAATTCTTGAAGCACATATAGATTGTGGTTTTCTTATTGATGATTCCTTGGAGATTGGAAATACGGATTTCTTGGGTGTTGAGAGATTCCTTCAGACCAATTTTAAAGATGTTGAAACACTTGGTGAATGGGTCGATATGAACCAATTCTTTGACATCCGAGAGGACAAGAAGAATTGTGGTAACTTTGAAGATTTGTCAAGTATCCTTAAATTCCATGTTCAAATGAAGAATTTGCATCAACCAATCACTGCAACAACCATGGCTTTGGCCATCCTTGCAATAGATGGCATTGAAGATTTTCATATTTGCTTTCTTTTTCTCTTTTCTTTCTTTTTTATTTTGTTTTGTTATTTTTCTTAGGATTTTACTTCCTTCTACATTGAGGACAATATAGTGTTCAAGTGTGGGAGGAGGATTTTGTGAACTCTTGTTTTCTTTTGTTATTATGTGTTTTTATTTTGTTTCTCATATTTTTTTTTCTTTTTGTTCTTTTTGTTCTTTCTTTTTGAAGGTTTTAGGGAGCTAAGAACATGGACAACATTTTCCTTAGGAGCTAAGTGGCGCCGCTTTCATCCTATAAAAATTTGTTGGTTTGCTTCTAAGTTCCAATATACATTTTTTTTTTGCATCTAGTTTATTTATTTTATATATGTTTAGGCTATTTATAGGTAGCTTAACCTTTCAATTAAATGCCAAGAGTATGATTTTCATGAATTTGAACTAGTTGAGTTTGATTGAAGCTTGATATTGATAGATTGAATTACTTTGCTTCTTTATGATCATAGTAACATGTAAGTTGATTCTATTGAAATAAGCATGCTTTTGAATTGGTAAATATGCAACTTGTGAGATTTTGAGCCTATTCTATAGATTGGTGCATCCTTACAATCTATTTTTTTTTCTTAAGTGATTATCCTCTTGATTGAATTACTTCTAGAACTTGCTTTGTATCTTTTTGAGATTACATGTTTGCTATGCATATGCTTGAATATGATAAAGGCATTTAGGATTGAATTTGAGCCAATATAGCCATCATTTGTTTAAATAATCCTCAGTTAACCCCTTGAGCCTATATGAATATTATTTACCTCTTTCTTTGTTTTACCCTATCCTAAAGAACCTTGAGCTTAAAAGAAAAACAAGTATTCTTTACCTTTATTCTTAATTTAGTAAAGCTCACTTACATATGTTTTGTTCTTTGAAAGATGGATAAGGAAAAAGTGTGGGGGAGATTATGTGATAGATGCATGGCTTTGAAAATAAAGAAGTGGGAACTTGCCAAGTGAAATTGAAAAGAATTAAAAGTGTAAAAAAAAAAAGGAAGATTGAATGCAAAAGCATTGAGGAAAAAAAAAGACATTATATAAGAACATTGGCATTGATTCCTTGTGCTAAAAAAGAAAGAAAGGAGCAAAAGAAGTTGAATTTTGGTAGAGTAATGGATTGTAACAAATTTTAGGCTATTGCAAGTTAAATCTACCCATACTTATTCTTATATGCTCTACTAAATTTTGAACATTATTCTTGATATCTTTATCCTTTCTTTCTTAACCTTCTTAACCATGGCCCCATTACCACCTATATTAAATACCTTTTTGATTCATGCATATGTGTAAATTGGAGTAGTGGAGATTAGATACATTGCAAGCTTATGGTAAATATGTTTTCAAGGGATAATGAGTGCACCATTATCTATGATAAACACTTGAGTGAAAGAGTGATAACCTAGTGAGGACTACCTAATTCAATGCATGTTTACTTAATTGAAGATATGATCATGTTACTTGATTGTTTTGATTATAGAGTAATTTGATTTTGATATATTATGTGCTATTGACTATTTAACTAAATTCTTATTTATGATTTTCATGTTTTTGGAATTTGATTGAAAAAGGTTTTGTAGGTAATGTTTGTGGGTATCATCCTGGTAAACCCTCAGGAGATTATAACTCCTCCTTTAGGGACACTTAGGGGTTTAAAGGCTAGTGTTACATGCTAAGTGCCACCGTACACCTACGAAAGTGGAATCAATATTATTTAGTTTAGTTTTTCTTAGTTTGCTAAGGGACTAGCAAAGGTTAAGCGTGGGGGAATTTGATAGGCACTAATTTCTACTATGTTTTATTGCTTATCTTTGATGATTTAAGTGTTTATTACCTCTAACTAAGTTATTTTGAGTGATGGGAAGCTAAAAGGAAGCTTTGGAATAAAAGGTGTTTAAATATGAAATTTGAGATTTTTCCTGTGCAGATAGTTTGAAAAGATGACCAGATTTGACATCCTTAGAGCCCTTATTTGTGTTTGAGTTCTCATCAAAGTTGTAGAGCACATCTCAAGCTTTCCATAATGCTAAAGATCGTACAAATCGAAGTTCGTTTGTGCTGTCAAAAGGCTAAAATACAGAGAAGTCCAAAGATCCTATGGAAATCAGAGAAAGCTTCTTAATTTGGGCTTTAGAGCAATTTTGGGTTAGAGATGGACTTGAGCACATCTTGGCTTGCTTGGCCATGATTCTAGGCATGTTATTGAAGATATTTAAGTTTGGCCCAAGTCCTAGAAAGATGTGGATCAGCCCTTGAAGAGAAGTCCTAATTGGAGTAGGAAAACCCTTTAATGAAGCATGTGCATGGCATGTGAATTGTGCTATATTTTCTCTTACTTGAAGAAGGATTTGAAGTTACTGGGAAAGGCTATATTTAAGCCTTATTCTCCACAAGATTGAAACCCAATTATCCAAGTCCATTAAATGATCTTTTCTACTTAGTTAATTCCTTTGTAAACACTTTAACCTAGTTAGTATTTCTCTAGAATTAGGTTTTCTTTTCTTGCAAGTTAAGTTTAGGGCTTTTGACTCTTCTATATAAAGAGCCTTAGCCACCACTTGTAAGATGTCTCATATTTTTCTTTTAGAGACCAGTCTTTTCTTTCTTTAGGAGACCTTTATCTTAATAATTTTATTTTTACTCTTTCTTTCTCTTCAGTTATTCTAGTTTTATTTTTCAGTTTAATGCAATTCCGAATTCTTGGAAAAGAAGATTGTGAGGCTATTTTGTACTTAATGTCTTTATCTTTCATGTATTCTAAATTCTTCTATGTTTAGTGATTTATGATTGCACGTTTTCTTCTCTAGGATGGCCAACTAGTTAATTGAACATGTTAATTGATTGCTAGATCTAGGGTTATTTATCCGAAATTGTAAGTAACTCTAATCGCAAGTGGCAAATTAAATAGAATTAAGGTCTCATACATCTCAAATTTCCAGATTTAAGCGCCTTTTATTCCAAAGCTTCCTTTTAGATTCCTAGGACATAAAATCACTCAAAATAACTTAGTTAGAGATAATAAACACTTAAATCATCAAAGATAACCAACAAAATATAAGAGAAATAAGTGCCTATCAAATTCCCCACACTTAACCTTTGCTAGTCCCTTAGCAAACTAAGAAAAACTTAACTAAACAATATTGATTCCACTTTCATAGGTGTACGGTGGCACTTAGCATGTGACACAAGCCTTCAAACCTCTAAGTGTCCCTAGAGGAAGAGTTATAGTCTTCTGAGGGTTTACTAGAATGATACCCACAAACATTGCCTACATAACCTTTTCCAATCAAATTCCAAAAACATGAAAATCACAAATAAGAACTTAGTTAAATAATCAAGAAAACATAATATATCAAAACCAAACACTATGCAATCGTAACAATCAAGTAACATGATCATATCTTCAATTAAGTAAACATGAATTGGATTTGGTAATCCTCACTAGGTAATCACTCTTTCACTCAAGTGTTTATCATAGATAATGGTGCACTCACTATCCCTTGAAAACATACTTACCATAAGCTTGCAATGTATCTAATCTCCACTACTCCAATCTACACATATGCATGAATCAAAAAGGTCTTTAAAATAGGTAATAATGGGGCCATAGGTAAGTAGGTTAAGAAAGAAATGATAAAGATATCAGGAATAATGTTCAAAACTTAGTAGAGCATATAAAAATAAGTATGGACAGATTTAACTTGCAATAGCCCAACTTTTGGTACCATTCATTACTTTACCAAAATTCAACTTCTGTTGCTCCTTTCTTTCTTTATAAGCACTAGGAATCAATGCCAATTTTCTTAGATAGTGTCTTTCTTTGTTCAATGCTTTTGCATTTAATCTTTTTTTTTGACACTTTTATTCTTTTCAATTTCACTTGGCAAGTTTCCACTTTTTTTTTCAGCCATACATCAATCACATAATCTCCCCCGCACTTCTTCCTTGTTCACCTTCCAAAGAACAAAACATAAGTAAGTAAGCTCTGCTAAATCAAGAACAAAGGTAGAGAATACTTGTTTTTCTTTTAATCTCAAGGTTCTTTAGGATAAGGTAAAACAAAGAAAAAGGTAAGTAATATTCATATAGGCTCAAGGGGTTAACTAAGGATTATTTAAACAAAGGATGGCTATATTTGGCTCAAATTCAATCCTAAATGCCTTTATCATATTCAAGCATATGCATAGCAAACATGTAATCTCAAAAAGATACAAAGCAAGTTCTAGAAGTAATGCAATCAAGAGGATAATCACTCAAGAAAAGAAATATATTGTAAGGATGCAACAATCTATAGAATAGGCTCAAAATCTCACAAGTTGCATAGTTACCAATTCAAAAGCATGCTTATCTCAATAGAATCAACTTACATGTTACTATGATCATCAAAAAGCAAAGCAATTCAATCTATCAATATCATGCTTTAATCATACTTAACTAGTTCAAATTCATGATAATCATACTCTTGGCATTCAATTGAAAGGTTAATCTACCTAAGAATACCTAAATATATAAACAAAATAAACTATACACAACAAAACTCTTAAAAAAAAATAAAGGTATATTGGAACTTAGAAGCAAACCAACCAAATTTTCTAGGATGAAAGTGGCGCCACTTAGCTCCTAAGCAAATTGTTGTCCATGTTCTTAGCTCCTTAAAACCTTCAAAAAGAAAAAAAAACATGTGAGAAACAAAAGAAAAACAAAAAATAACAAAAGTTCATAAAATCCTCCCCTAACACTTGAACACTACATTGTCCTCAATGTAGAAAGGAAGTAAAATACTAAGAAAACAATAAAACAAAATAAAAAGAAAGAAAAGAGAAAAAGAAAGCAAATATGAAAATCTTCAATGCCATCTATTGCAAGGATGGCCAAAGCCATGGTTATTGCAGTGATTGGTTGATGCAAATTATTCATTTGAACATGGAATTTAAGGATACTTGGCAAATCTTCAAAGTTACCACAATTCTCCTTGTCCTCTTGGATGTCAAAGAATTGGTTCATATCTACCCATTCACCAAGTATTTCGCATCTTTGTAACCGATTTGAAGGAATCTCTCAACACCCAAGAAATCTGAGTTTCCAATCTCCAAGGAATTATCAATAAGACAAGCACAATTCATATGTGCTTCAAGAATTGTATCTCCATAATTTGATGAGGGTGTTCCTTGTAGAACTATTGAGGCATTCTCCCCCACACTTGCTTTTGGTGATGAAGTCTCAATCTTGACTAGTGCAATATCTTGAAGAGGTGGCTTGTTTGCTTCCTCTCTTACCATGGCTAATCTAGAAGGAAAAGGAGGAACAATAACATTAGTAACATTTGAATTTAATGGCTTATTGTTTACCTTTCCTTGAAAGGTTACACCATGCTAAAAATCATCTATTTGGACTTCCTCTTCAATGATTTCTTGCCGTTCTCTAGCCATGGAAATTGCACTATCATCATGTTCTATGTTCACCACCTCTAGTGAAAGCAATTCTCTTGATTTTTCCTCTAATTCTCTTATTGAAGCAATCAACTTCCCCATTTGATTTTCCAAATTTTGTAGAGATTCCCTTGTTTCTCGTCAAAATTGCATATTGTCCCAAACAAGGGTGTAGAACATATCTTCAATAGATGGATTATATTGGGTGGTTTGGGGTGGTGGTTGCATCCCTTGATGATAAGGAAATTGGGTGAATTCTTGATTTCCTCCATAGTAATAAGATGGATGATCTTCCCAACCTACATGATAAGAGTCGAAATATGAGTTAAAATAAAGTTGATAGAAAGAATATCCACTCATAGCTTCAAGTTGCTCCATAAAAGAAAAGAAAAATTAAATTCAGGGAGCCAGAAAATAAAAAATGGCCTGAAAACCCTAGAAAACAATTGAATTTGGGGCTGCAAGGGTGGGGACAGTAGCAAAGCTACTGGTCTTGATCAACACGTCGAATTACTTTGAAAAAGTTGGTGCCTCGCTCCTGGGTCTACCGAAGATTGAATTCTACACCAAAAATCAGCAACAAGCTAGAAAAGAAAACGGTTAGTATCTTTAACCAATCCTTGACAACGGCACCAAAATTTGATGCGTCGTAAATCACCAAAATATAAATAACATTACTAAAACTATAATATAGTGATAGCAAGAGTCGAACCCATAGGGATTGGATAAGAAAACCTAACAAATTCTAATCTAGCTAAGCAAGCAAAGAAAATAAAATAGATAGATTTTGAAAATCAATCTGAAAACTAAATTAAACTAAATAAATAAAAAGAAAAGATAATCAAGATGTAAAACTTCAGTTTAAAACAATCTTCACCCTTGGATTAGAGAAATTGATCATAGGCAGAAATCTAATAATTACCTTATCTTTTGCATGTAATTGACGTAGGCAGCAATACTACCTATCTTTCCTTAGTCCTAGTTTAATAAGCACTACAAAGCTTCCCTATTAAACCCTTTTCACCTAATCAATCTAGAAACTAGCATCATAGATTTAAAGAAGGTAAAAGCATGAAAACACTAGAAAGATCTTAGTCAATAGTGAACAGTCTAGGAATTAGCACCATAGATTTAATTCACATCCAACTTCTCCATAGATAAGTAACTAAGATGTATGAGACCTTAATTCTATCTAATTTGCCACTTGCGATTAGAGTTACTTACAATTCCGGATAAATAACCCTAGATCTAGCAATCAATTAACATGTTCAATTAACTAGTTGGCCATCCTAGAGAAGAAAAAATGCAATCATAAATCACTAAGCATAGAAGAATTTAGAATACATGAAAGATAAAGACATTAAGCACAAAATAGCCTCACAATCTTATTCTCCAAGAATTTAGAATTGCATTAAACTGAAAAATAAAACTAGAATAACATGAAGAGAAAGAAAGAGTAAAAAATAAAATTATTAAGATAAAGGTCTCCCAAAGAAAGAGGAGACTGGTCTCTAAAAGAAAAATATGAGACATCTTACAAGTGGTGGCTAAGTCTCTTTATATAGAGGAGTCAAAAACCCTAAACTTAACTTGCAAGAAAAGAAAACCTAATTCTAGAAAAATACTAACTAGGTTAAAGTGTTTACAGAGGAATTAACTAAGTACAAGAGCTCATTTAGTGGACTTGGATAATTGGGCTTCAATCTTATGGAGAATAAGGCTTAAATAAAGCCTTTTTCAGTAGCGCCAAATCCCTCTTCAAGTAGGAGAAAATATAGCACAATTCACATGCCATGCACATGCTTCATTAAAGGGTTTTCCTACTCTAATTAGGACTTCTCTTCAAGGGCTGGTCCACATCTTTCTAGGACTTGGGCCAAGCTTAAATATCTTCAATAATAGGTCTAGAATCATGGCCAAGCAAGCCAAGACGTGCTTCAATCCATCTCCAACCCAATATTGCTCCAAAGCCCAAAATAGGAATTAATCTTGGATTTTCGTAGGGATTCTGGACTTCTTTGTATTTTGACCTTTTGACTGCCCAAACGAACTCCGATTTCTGCGATCTTTAGTATTCCAGAAAGCTTAACATGTTCTCTACAACTTTCGTGAGAACTAGAACTCAGAAAAGGACTTTAAGGATGTCAAATCTGGTCATCTTTACAAACTATTTGCACAGGAAAAATCTTAAATTTCCAGATTTAGACACCTTTTATTCCAAAGCTTCCTTTTAGCTTCCTAAGACATAAATTCACTCAAAATAACTTAGTTAGAGATAATAAACACTTAAATCATCAAAGATAACCAAAAAAGTATACGAGAAATAAGTGTCTATCAGTGGCATTAGTGCGGAATTAAATTCCTTGTGGTCTATATAACTATATTAAAGTTAATCCCATATGAGAGGCTTATTGTTCGATTTAAGGACCCAAAATATGCTCAAATAAGGACCAAACAAATAATTGACTCAAATTAAGATTTGAATTTTCAACATCTACTCAAATAAGGACCTAAAGAAATAATTGCAATAAATTAAAACTTAATCTTAGCAGTTTGTGATAAATAAAGTCCTTCCTAAATGAAAACTTAGCCATTCTCATGCATGCATGTTAATTTTGACAAAAAAATAATGTCATATTATTAATTAAAAATTAAATGATATTAGTTAATATAATAAGGAAAAGGCTAGTTGGTGCCATAAGACATCCGTAAAATAGAAAAAGTGAGAAAAACTTTTCCAAACGATACATATTATAATCATGTGATATTGATTTTTTATTATAACTAAAAATCCTTTTAGCAAAATTTAGCCCCATAAAATAATTTTTATTTTTAAGGATAAACTTTAAAATTTAAAAATATATTTGTTGCACCAAAACTATCTCTTTGGATTGATTGCAAGGGTATGCCAGTTGGTTTGTAACAAAAACAATAAAATAGAATAGAATGCAGGCTCTTGTTCAAAGTCACATACTGAGTGTTTAAATCATTGAACCACATCGGGTATTTCTTAAAACTTAAATAAAGACAATAGATGAAACTACATAAGGAGAACCACTCTCTTAAAATAAAAGCTTGCAATAGGCCGATTGACTGCAAAGGTTAAAAGAAAAGTTAAATGAACGTAGACATTGGCAAGACAAGTGCATGAAACTTAAACAAAGGTCAGAAAAATAGAAAAGCAGAGGAAAGTGACTAAGTCATGCTTGACAGAGAGTGTTTGCGTCTTGTGTAGAGATGTGTTGATGCCCTTGCCTTTGTTCAGGTTGCAAGTTTTATACCCTTCTTCAGCTTGAGGTCACCTTCATGATTTATGTGCTTTAATTTCAAATATTTACATCTTCAATGCCATCCCTCGAATCTCGGTTGGTCTGTCTCTAATTTTATTTCTTCCCAAATTGTCATGGTCTTAATGTTAATTCAAGGCTGTTAACTTTGAACCAGTCATTCTTACCAAAACCCTTAAAATTGGGTCAGTCTATCGCTATACTTCCATCGACTCATTGGCCTAGAGAACTAAAGTGTAAAGTATGGTACAAACATTGCCTCCTAAGTGTTAAAATTTAAAAATTTTAAATACTTGTTATTAATCGTCACTAAGACATTTTCTAGAGACATGACTATTGGCCAACGGACATTACTATTAGCCACCTCAAAACCTTATTATCCATTTAATTGCTAATCATCTGAATTTTATTTCCCAATGGATGCATCTTATTCATTGCGCAATCGACATATCCCTTCATCACCTTATAAACCCTTAGGCATCCTATTCCAAAACCCATTTCCAAAAGCCCCAAGAACTCAGTACGAATCCGGCAATCTCTGAACCATTCTTACCTCCTATCCGTCATACCAAAAACTCCTTTGACACACATGGTACACTCATTTCTACAGTGTTGCCTACAAATCCAATTCTTCCATCAACAATACCATGGCCGCTAATGATGAAATTACCCTATCTTCCATCCAAAAGCTTCTTCGTATCTTCCACCCTCCTTGCCTTGCTCCAAGCAAGACCTTGTCATAAAATTTAAAAATTTTAAATACTTGTTATTAATCGTCACTAAGACGTTTTCTAGAGATATGACTATTTGCGAATGGACATTGCTATTAACTTCCTCAAAACATTATTATCCATTTAATTGCTAATCATTTAAATTTTATTTCCTAATGGATGCGTCTTATTCATCACCCAATTGACATATCCTTTCATCGCCTTATAAACCCTTAGGCATCCTATTCCAAAACCCATTTCCAAAAGCCTCAAGAACTCAATACAAATCCGGCAATCTTTGAACCACTTTCACCTTATGTCCCTCATACCAAAAACTCCTTCAACACACATGGTACACTCATTTCTACAGTGTTGCCTACAACTCCAATTCTTCCATCGACAATACCATGGCTGCCGATGATGAAATTACCCTATCTTCTATCCAAGAGCTTCTCTGTATCTTCCATCCTCCTTGCCTTTTTCAAACCTTTAGGGCCGACCCATCGAAAGTCTTGAAATCCGTATATCCCCACCATCGTGCTCTCCCATTCCAAGCATAATCTTTTACTTGGGAGAAATGGTTATAGGGAAAAGTTCTTGTGACTCGGCCAAGAGAACTTGATGGATGGGCCAAATGGGTACGAAAGATGAGGTCGATCTATGAACCTAACTGGAACACTGTAGGGATTTCTACCTTCATTGACTTGACCACCGGGAAGATTCCCTATGACCATGACGTCTTGCACGTCATTATGTCTTTTTGGTACTCCTGCTTAACTTCTTCCACTTTTCCCATAGGCCAATGTCGGTCACTTTACCAGACATTGCAGTTATCACCGATCTCCCCACAGATGGTGATTTGGTAACCCCGATTACTTCTTTGCGAGGCACTAGGCTTACACTTTGCCAAAGCACTTGACTTACAACAAATTTGTTACCGATGAAGATAAGTCTGACACTAAGTGTCCTCTAACCTTTAACGAGCATGTTTCCTTCCTCCTTTGCCTAATTTCTACTTCATTGTCTGTGCCAAGAGCAAGACGTCTACCTAAGAGTATGTCTTCCTGGCAAAAGCAATGGCCACTGGGCAAAAATTTGCATTAAGTCAATGCCTATTTGGAGCACTGTACATAGGGCTCCATTCGATTACCAGTGTAGCTCCTCTCAGGTATCCCAGTGGCCCGATATGGATCATCCAACTCTGGACATATTTTTACTTTTCAGAGGTGGCTCTAATGACTCCTTTAGCCACCAAACCTCTTCCTTGTTATAGGCTCTTTGTTGTTGATCACTTGCCTCACCCTTTGACATTTATTGAGGCTTTTTATCATTGTTTCACTCGGTGCCTCTAAGCTCTTGACGAGGATGGCATGGCCTAACCTTGTTCCAGGGACCTACAGGCAAAGATAATAATTTGGGAAAGCAAGCTTGGGCTAACGTAAGTTGCAACATTTTCTTTGGGCTTCTTTCTTCTTTCAAGAACTTCAAGAATGACTTTGAGCTTTAGGCTTCTTAATTTTTCAATAGGCAACTAGGCTTCAAGTAGTGAGTCCTCGTTCCTTCTCTCGCCTTGATGAATTTAATCTATCATAAAAGGAAGGTTTGTCCCTTATGAGAGCTGGAACAAGCCTATGTCTTGGCCACCAACACTAGAGATCGAGCACACTTCATTTGTAGTTTACCTGAAACATCTACCGAGGGGTACATTCGACGAAACTTGGAACTTAAAATTTGATTAGGAGTCACCACTAACCTTTTATTTTCTTAGGTGTGGTTAGCCACCTATCATGACTCCATTTAACTTAGCATAAATGTTAAGAGATTACTCTAAACTAAACAAGTATCGGTCTACAAAAAGCAAATTTTTAGTTCGGGAGTCTGTTAGGTATAGGAAGGGATTAGCAACCTCATAACGCTTGAAAATCAGTACTATAAGTCTTTTAAAACTTATTCTAGGGTTTATAATAAAATATTTTTGAAATTAAGAAATATAGAATCAAAAATCGAAATTTGAATGTCAAAGTGAAACTCATTTTACTATAGGTTAAATTACCCACTTAAATGCTTATTTTGATTTAAAATGAGGTCCAAAATGAGATTTAACTAGAAAGGTTTCAATGTTAAATGATCAAATTAAGAACTTCCAAAAACAAACTTTTAAAGTTTTGAAAATCTAAATGCTGGAATCAATAATTCCTCTTGTTAATGTGATAGGATTTAATTAGAGAAAATTAGGTTTTGAAAAGGATTTGATTGAACCTGAAAAGACTTCAATCATTAAAGATCAAAGTGAAATCTTTTGAAAACATTTTTGGATTTTTGAACTCAATGTCAAAATTAGAATTCCCATTTGTTGACTGTTAGGTTTTGATTGAAAATAAAATTTGGTTTAATTGAAAAGACCTCAACATAAGGTTGAAATTTAAATCTTTCGAAAACTTTTTTGATTTTTGAAATCAATGTCAAAATAATTAAATTCTTTTTATTTTCATATCTCATTTTAGAACTTTAATTAAGGAAATATGTTGAAATTTGATTTCAAAGAAAGATTTTAACTATCAATGATTAAGTTAACATCTTTCTAAGAATATATTTTTTTGAATTTTTAAAATTATGTTGGAATTTAAAATTCCTTTTATTGATGCTGGGGATTAAAAAAAAGATTTTTAGGGTTTTCCTTTTGAAAGATGGGATTTATTAAAAACTTTGGGAATTTTAAAGAAATAAAAAATATGATATGACATCCAAATGATCCTTTTTTAAAATATGAATAAAATCTTTTTTTTTAAATTAGTGGAAATTTATATTGGGATCTTCTAGGCCAAATCGGAATTCCGAAAAAGCAAACTAGAAAGACCCCTCACCCTAAAAAAGCCTTTGAGAATCTCATAATTACGACATTACCTCGGACTCCCTATTATTGGAATTTCCATGCACATGAAATTTTTATGAAAAAAATGTCCTAATTGCTAAATGCATGATGTAATAATATAAAAATTACAAATATAAGCATGGATAGATATGGATTATAATAGGGCATATAAACATGGGTTGGATACAAAATTAAAATGCATGGGCCTAAGATTAAATGTCATACAATTATGAAAATGAGTCTAGTCTAAATGACATGAAGTTATGAAAATAGGCCTCATTTAAAGACATAAAATTAGGATGCATGGGCCTAAGTCTAATTGGCATAAAATTAATGTAAATGGGCCTAAATTAAATAACATGAAATTATGAAAATAGACTAAATTAAATGTTAGGAAATTATGAAAATGTGCCTAACCTAAATGTCATAAAATTATGAATGGATGATCCTAGATTTAAAATGATATAATATTAAAATGCATGGTTTCAAAATTCCATTAATTTTCATGGCGTAGATTAATTCTAATATGCATGGTCACAAATTAAAAAAGACTGATCATGGCATAGAAATGAAATTAGAATGCAAACTATTTAGCAACTAATATGCATGGAGTTTTTTTTTTGGCCCATATGCATGGAGTTTAATAACATAGATTTCCTGACCCTAAATGCATGATTTTTTTTTATTTTGATTTATTTTTTTAATTGATTTCCTTTACAAACCTAATTAGAAATTTACTAATCTAATTGTAAAATCAGTAACCTAATTGGGACAAATTAAAATTTAATAAGGCCTAAAGCAATCTAAATACAAGACACATTTGAGCCCAAATCAACAAAAGAAACACGGCCTGTAAGTCCAACAAAGAAAATAGCCTAACAACACAACACAACCCACAAGTCCAACAAAGAAAACAGTCCAACAGCACAACACAACCCACAAGTCAAACAAGGAAAATAGCCCAATCAGTGCACAACCCATTTAGCAAAAGAGTTAAGGCCTCATACAAAAAATGATGAGAACCAAAGCAATTAAACACGATCAATTCAACAAAGAAACTAAAGCCCAAAAAAGTTAAAGGGGAGTTACCCAAAATGACAAGATTTTTGGAGTTTTACTTCGAAACCTTATTACTTTTCTTCTTTTTCGATCTCCTTTTCTCGCCTTCACAACCACCCTCCCTATTTCTTTCTATTTGAGTGGTAAACTTGATGCCGTCTACTCTATCCTCGCCAGAGTTGACAAATGATTGCCTCTCTATTCCGAACACCTAACCTCCTTCCTTTTCTACAATCAAAAGCCTTACTTCCAATATCCAAATGAAAACTCTAAAATCAAACCCAAAGAAACCACAACTTTCAAAATTGATTCTAACGAGTTCCACCATCCGATGCTTTCATCCAAAGCATGTCACTCTCCTCTACCTTCGCTCCCATTTCACCGAATAGATTGCCAATCAAAAGCCTTTATTGAAACCCCCAATTTTGAAACCCCAAACACCTTTTCGATGATTTTGGACAACAAAGCAACCGTTAGTTTAGCCTCCACACTTTTTCCTCCTTTTGTCCTCAACCGCTTTTGACTACCCCGCTTTTGACTACCCCTAAACCTTAGCCAACTAATTTCAAAGAAACCCCTAAAATTCCTAAACCCTAATTTCTAAAAACCCTAATTTTCCATGATTGGGGTTTCGACCTTCGCTCTTGACTTATGAAAATATGGATATTATAGGGCTTGTAGTGTCAATCCGAGGGTTGAGATTTCATCTTGATTCTCTAAATCTAGGGCTAAGATTTTTTAACAAGATGGTTCTTTGGCATTTTTGTCTATTTACAGGTCTTAGTGGGCTTTTTGGGAGACCTTGGATATTTCCAGAGACTTGGGGAAGTGTTTTAGGAACCAAATGAGGAGATTTAGTGTTTCCCTTAATCGTACGGTCCTAAAGTTGAGACAAATTTCTTATTAACCCCTTTGTTTACTATTCCCTACGTATTAACTGAAGCCTTAGGGTTTGAAATGAGTTTTCGAATCAATGGTAGAGTTTGTAGTAGTAGCAAATCCTGCTCTATTTTGGAAGCATGTCTATTCTAAATTTTGGGCTTGGAGCTACTTTGGGGGTCAGCTTTTGGACTTTCGTAAAAACAAATTCTTGTAACCCATACAATTTTAATGAAACTTGTGCCATCCATTTGGGCTTGGGGTTTTCAAATTTAAAACCAATTCGATCACTTGTAATTTTGAATCGTTGTGAAAGAAAAGGAACACCTCCAATGGGCCTCTCTCATTTATCAAAATCCAATTCTATTTGTGCATCCAATTCCAAATTCAAAGAGTAAGGAACATGAAACAAAACCAAAAGAAATAAGAAATAGGAATTAAAATGACAATTAATTTTAAGGAATGGCAAGGTAAGTATAAAATGGTAACAATGCAAAAATCAATTCAAAATTATTTAATTTATGAAAGGTGTCTATAGTTGCCCCTATTGGCACATTTCCTAAGAATCTTGGAGTTTTGCTTCTTGACAACTAGGGAATCGTCCAAGACATAGACACCATTCCTTTTTATTACAAGAAAAATGATTTTACCAAAATAATTTTGCTGAGACTTTAAGAAGGTAGCACTGCGATGGAAAAATTAATTTTACAAAGACCTCTTTGAGAGGGTAACATTATGATGAAATGGATTTTACAAAGATAAGAGGTTAACATTGTGGTGAAAATGATTTTGTAAAGACCTCTTTTAGAGGGTAACATTGTAGTGGAAATGATTTTGCAAAAACCTCTTTAAGAGGGTAATATTGTAGTGGAAATGGTTTTGCAAATAGGGTAACATTGCACTGAAAATGATTTTACAAAGACCTTTATGAGAAGGTAACATTGCATTGAAAAAGAATTGATAAAGACCTCTTTGGGAGTGTAACATCACGTTAAAAAAGATTTGGTAAAGACCTCTTTGCGAGGTAACATTGTGTTGAAAGATTCTTTTGCAAAGACATCTTTGAGAGGGTAACATCAGATTGCGAGCTTTTGGATATATTCTTGACCTGTAAAAGATGCTTATATCATATAAATAATGAGTAAATGATTGGCATGTGCGCCGAAATCCAATGTTGATCATGTCATGATGCATGGAATGTTCAAAGTTCGATTTGAAATGCCCAATTTTGCTATTTTTTGTGTAAAAAATTCTGATTCACATTTGTGGTAACATGGAAACCTTTGATTTTGATCATTTCTTCATTTTCTCTAACATGATGACTCTCAATTGCATCAGTGCTTTTCTCAATTTAGAATCTCTGCTTTCTCTTAATTTTGCACATCCCTAATAATTTGCCACAGAAAGCTTCCGTTTTGCTTTTGAGTGTTTTTTTATTGCTGCCATGTTCATCAAACCTAACTCATACCTTTAAAAGATAAATGTGCATTTTATGCATGCCTTGTTTTCTGTATGTCTATACACATTTTGAAATTCATGGACAAAGTTCAATGTAAATAACAAATTAATTAAAGATTTCATTGCATAACTAAGAAAGAGATTAAAGAAAACAACCAGTCAACTTGATTCAATTTGATCAAATTCAAAGCAAAATTCATACAACTGAAGGAGAGGGTTTATCAATCAAATACTAGAACAATGATAAGAGGTACCTCTCAATAATGAATACTCAGAAACATGTACAGACAAAACCTGAATTCTCTTTTGATTAGTTAACGATACCGACGAGCTTGAAAATTCGGTCTATTGAGATTATTTGCTCCATCCTAATTAGATCGATTAAAATCGATCCTGCTTATCCAATTACTGTGCTTATGCCTTTTTCTTCTTCCCACTTAAGTTGCCTTCTTAGATTTTCAACTTAAATGAACCCAATCGATCCAAGCCGCCCTTTCGGGTTTTCAACTTGGACCTCTCCTTTTCTTTTGTCATTATTCTTTTTTTTTTTCTTCTTTTTTTATTTCTCTTTTTTCTTTTATTTCTATTTTCCTTTTTTTTACTTTGGGCATGATACTTCTTTATAGCATCAGCATTGGTAGGGCTTGAGAACTCTCTCCCATCCATCTCTTGCAAGATCAAAGCTCCACTAGAAAAGACTTTCTTGACAACATACGGGCCTTCCCAATTCGGTGCCCATTTACCTCGAGAATCACTTTGATTCGGAAGTATCTACTTTAGTACTAATTCCCCTTCTTTGAATTGTCTCAGTTTTACTTTCTTATCATGGGCTTGCATCATTTTTTTTCGTATACCTAACCATGGCAAAGTGCGACAAGGCACTTTTCTTCAATCAAGTTCAACTAATCATAACGTCCTTGGATCCATTCTATTTCATTCAAGTTTACTTTTCTAAGTACACTGAAAGATGGGATTTCCAATTCAATAGGCACCCCAGCTTCTGTTCCATACACCAATGAGAAAAGGGTTGCCTCAGTAGATGTTTTGATTTTAGTACGGTAAGTGCGAGGGCAAAAGGTAACTTCTCATGCCAATCTCTATAACTTTCGGTCATCTTCGTTACAATTTTCTTAATATTATTATAGGCTGCTTCCACTGCTCCATTCATCTTAGGCCGATAGGCTACGGAATTACTATGAGTGATTTTGAACTAAGAACACACTGCCTTCATCATTCCATTATTCAAATTCTAAGCACTATCCCAAATGATTCTTTCTGGAAGGCCATACCTACAGGTGATTTCCTTCTTTAAAAACCTTGCAATCACTGACTGTGTAACACTGGCACATGAGGCTGGTTCAACCCACTTGGTGAATTAGACAATCATAACAGAGATGTATTGGTGACCATTCGATGCTTTCGGAGTCATTAGGCAAGAACATCCATTCCCTAAATAGAGAAAGGCCATGTTCATGCCATAAATAGGAAGCATATTCAGTGGAACATGAATTTGATCTACATATATCTGACATTTGTGACATTTTCTTGTGTAATTAATACAATCTGATTCCATGTTAACCAGTAGTGGCCGAATCTCATAATATGCCTGGCTAATTTGTGACATAGTATGAGTTTCACGGACTCCCTTATGTACTTCATTTATAATCCTCTAAGCTTCCTTAGCTGCCACACATCTTAACAAAACCTAATCTCGGGTTTTCTTGTATAAGATTTCTACATCTAAATCTAAATTCATTGATAAGCTCTAAATAATTTTCTTATCATTCTCTAAGGCATGATCCAGATACCTCTGATACTTAAGAAACTATATAACATTAAAATACTGAGGCTAGCCATCGATTTCTTCTTCAACATTCAATTTTTATCGGTGAAATCTCCGTATCTGTGTCAACCTTGAACATAGAACCCAATGTAGCCAAGGCATCCACCACTTGATACTTTTCCCTAGGTAAGTGATGGAAAAAGACCTCTTTGAAGTTTTTGATTAGATCTTTGATGTAATCATGGTAAATGTCTAATTTCGAGTCCTTTGTCTCCTATTATACCTTTAATTTACACTTTCAAACTTTCAACTCTATTTCATAGCCATCTCAATGGCCAGAACACACGCATCATATTCTGTCACATTGTTGGTGTATCTGAAATCCAACCTTGTAGTAGCTGGAAAATAATACTGCCATTAAGTCCTCATTAGAAAAATAAAACTCTGTAAGATCATAATCATCATTTGCTATTTATGCAAAAAATTCCACCATGGCACTTTATTTGATGGTGTTTTAGAGACATTGTATATCATATTTCGATAATAGAACTTGCCATCGAGCAATCTTCCCTGACAAACCCGGTTTCTCAAACATGTATCTGACAGGATCCAATCTTGCCACCAACAAGGTTGTGTGGTATAACATGTACTGCCTTAATCAGTGAGTAACCCAAGCTAATGCACAACACATCTTTTCAATAGGGAATATTGGCCTTTATATTTTGTGAATTTCTTACTCAAATAGTACATAGCATGCTCTTTTTTTTTCCACTTTCATCTTGTTGCCCCAATATGGAGTTTTCAAAAATTGTAAGGCACAAGATCAATGGCCTCCTAGGTATCGGAGGTACAAGTACTAGTGGATTGGTGAGATACTCCTTAATCTTTTCAAAAGCAACCTAACATTCATCATACTATTCACGTAGATCTCGTTTCTTAAGTAGATTGAAAATTAGATCACATTTAGCAGTCAACTGTAATATAAACCTAGCTACGTAGTTCAACCTTCCAAGAAAACTTATGACCTCTTTCTGAGATTTAAGTGGTGCTACGTTTTGGATAGCTTTGATCTTATTCGAATCTACTTCAATCCCTTTTTCATTGACTACAAATCCCAATAACTTTTCAGACATAGCTCCAAATGTACACTTGGTTGGATTCAATATGAGCTTGTATTTTCGCAGCCTCTTGAACAACATTGGAAAATTAACAATATGCTCTTCTGCTGTCTGAGCCTTTGCGATCATATCATCAACATACACTTTAATCTTTTTGTGCATCATATCACGGAATAAAATCACCATAGCTCTCTAATAAGTGGCACCGGTATTCTTCAAACCAAAGGACATGACTTTGTAGTTAAAAGTTCCCCACACTATGGTGAAAGTTGTTTTCTCTTTATCTTATGGTGCCATCTTGATTCGAATATACCCAGAGAACCCATCCATGAATAAAAACACAGAATAACGATCGGTGTTGTCGACTAAAGTGTCATTGTATTGTAAAGGGAAATTAGCTTCAGGGTTGGGTCAATTGAAATCTCGGTAATCTACATACATATAGACTTTTCCTCTTTCTTTGGCATTGGGTTTATATTGGCGACCCACTTCGGGTACATTGCTATTTCAAGAAAGTTGGCATCTAATTGTTTCATCACTTTTCCCTTATCTTTAATAGCATCTCTTGTTTTGTCCACCTTAATTTTTACTTAGCAGGCTTACATTCTAACTTTATTGGCAATTTATGCACTATGATTTTCGAATCCAATCTCAACATGTCTTGATACGACCATGCAAAAACATCAGAGTACTCTTTCAACAAGTTGACTAACTGCGACCTTTCCCTTTCTGATAAATTGGGGACTATTTCACTTTTTTCTTATCTTATTTTATACCCAAACTTATCAGGTTCGTAGTCTCCTTATGAGGTACTATCTGTCTCTTCTCTTACTTAACTAATCTTAACAAGTCTTAGGATAGATCAGAGTTATCAATATTGTCATTGTCAATTTCCTTAGTATCACTAACTATCACAAAATTGATATTTAACATCATGAAGTTTACATTGCAATTCAACATCATTTCTTTTAATCAATCTATAAATGGACCAATTCATCATGTAGGTTCAAATTATGCAAAAACAAAAAGAAAGCCTTAATCAATCTATAAAAATGCTCATCAACACTCTTAGGCATGAGCATTGACTTAAACAAGCAAGAATTTAGGTAACTACATTTCCTCAAAAGAAAATATGGTAGGAATTTTCATAACAGACCAATTATCCAACTCAGTGTTTGCCTTGGCTGCATATATCAATCCATCCAATCAATCTGATGTTCCCTCCTTAATGGCATGAATAGCCAAATTCTATAAGCCTGTCTAAACTAACTAAATTGAGATTGGTGCTTGTCTATACTAGTTGACATTAACACATTTGGCTAAAACAAAACTCTAACTGATTGGTAGGGATTTCATTTTTTCCCTTTCCATACTTATCCATTCTTTCTTGGCGAATCTTTCACTCTTTTTCTTCTCCTTCATTTGCTGCTTGTTCTTCTATGATAGCCTGAAACCTAGACCTAAGGTGTTGTCTTACTTGATCGCTCTATCAATTCAGAATTCCCTTGTAAATTTTTGCCTAGGCCTTTTTCATCTGACCAACCCTACTCTTGCATTTGTCTTTTCTGCACTATCAAGCCCACTGGTTTCAAGCTAGCACCTTTCTCAGGCATAACTTCGGCAATCTCAAAAGATTAAAAAGAGCATTCGAAGGCTTCTTCGGTCACTTCAATATATGGTGAATCTGAAGATTGGGCCACCATTATATCTTTTCTTCTTTCACAGTCACAATCGTCCTTTCCACTAGGAAGTTCACATTCATATGTAAGGTTGGGGGAACCGCCCCAGTTAAATGAATCCACAACAGACCAAAAAGGCAGATATAAGAAGGGTTAATATCCATCACTTGAAACACAAGCTCAAACATGACCAGACACACTTGGGAAGGAATCTCGATATTTCCTAACACCTCTTTCCAAGTCCCATTAAATGCCCGGACTATCAGATTACTATACTCCATATAAGACATATGAACCGGTTATTTTTGTAAGGATTGAATGAAATAACATTTAGGGGTATCTCTTCATCTGTAAAGGTAATTTAATTGGGATAACTAATACTATCGACAATGTAATCCATATCAATAACGGAGATGTTGCGGGCCATGTATGCCTGACTCAAAGCTTTCAATAATAAATCTTTGTGTACTTCTAAATTCAATAATAATGAAAGGAGCGAAATGTGAGTTGGAGTTTTGTTCAGCTAGTCGACACCGTTGTACTTACTCTGTTTAGTTATCTTGAGAAACTTTTCTGGTTTACTAACAAAAGCACACTTGGTAATCTCTTTCTCCAATATCGGTCCCTTATCTACCTTGGCTTTTCCTTTCCTGTTTTCTAGATTCTCAGAAGAATAAATCCTACCACTTCTGGTGATCCCATCAACATCTGACACCAGTCAGACTATAGATTCATTACTTCTCTCGGTAGTAGGAAAACTGTATTCATATCTCCATGGGACCCAATGATTATCTTTTTAGGTGAATGATTGCGAAGAGATAACCACAACCTTAGGTTTTTACTTTGGAGGTTCATCGCAGTAAACTACAAACGATTTTGGTTTTGGACGTGCATCGTAATAAAACGACGAACGATTTTAGTTTGGGTAGTGCCTCTATAATAGGTACAATGGGTGTAAGAACAAATGGTTTTTGCATTAGAGGCTCGTCACAGCACAGCACTGATTAGCTTGTCGTAGTGCTATAAAAAATAAACCTTACTACGCTAACATGTAGCTAATGTAGCAAGGGTTGATCTCACAGAAAGCCATATTGATTTACCGTTACTTTCACAAACGAAACAAAGAAAAAGAATAAAATAGGGGGTTATGGGATAACAAGTAAAAGGAAAATTGTAATTAAACTAAACAAACTATATAATTAAAAACCTCTAACCTAATGTTTAGGGATGTTTAAAAACTAATTGATCATCAGTTCACCAAAAGATGAGTTGAAATCATAATTCAAGTGTGAACCCAGCATCCTCATTGATTCTAATAATCCTAAACCTTAGAGATGAGATTACTCAAGTTTCATATCAAATCTTTCAACCTAACACTAACTTGAAATCCCAGTAGCCTGAATTTAAGTGCTCAAAAGCATATAGAACAAGATTATATAGGTTAATCACTATCAGATATTCACCCATCATGAATCTTTTATATAATCCCTATGAATTCCCCTTGAGTAAGGTGCCCTACTCAAGTTCCACTAATATCTTTACCAAACACTAAAACATCATGGATTTAATGGAGATTGGTAAGTCAATTGCATAAACAAGTGATTATTGGCCATTAATCAGAAACATAAATAGGAGACTAGTAAATAAACAAGCATATTTACCTTAAGAATTGAAAAATCAAAGAACAATTGCAAAGTAAACTAGTTAAGAGTAAGAAACCTCACAAATAGTTGAATAACATCCATTAGAACATTAGATTGGAGAAAAGAACTTTAAGCATTCATAAAACAATAAAACAATAATACTAAAAATAAAATGTGAGCCAAAATCTAAAAGCTAAAAGGCTAGGGTTTTTCCCAAACAAAGAGTATTTATAGAGGTTAGGTTTAATCTCCTAAAGAATCTAAGAGATCTCTTTCTTGTCCTTTAATCCTTTTCCTTCATTAATTAAATCTTGATGACCAAGTTTCAATTAATTCTAACTTCCTTTTGAATCTTCCTTGCTTTTGGGCTTTAAGTGATGAGTATTGATGATTAAGAATAATCAAAGGCCAACTAAAAGTAGTCCAAGGGTCGAAAAGAGCTTGTTCTAAGGTCAATCTCGATGGGAGCCGACACTAAGTGGTCAAGGACCTGGTGGCCAGCTGTGAACAACCTTTTTGTGGAGACCTGGCCCAACCTGTGAGGTATTGTCCACTTTGGCCCGAAGCCTCATGGTTTTGTCCCATTCAAAAGGCGCCTTACTATATTGGATTTGGGTCTTCACTATATATATGTAATACCGAAAATTTTGGTATTAATTTGAACTTTTGTTCAACTTAAAAATTTAAGTAGCCTTTGATTTGTGCAATAATTCTTCTAATTAGCCAACATTGGTTAGTCTATAAAAGACAGACACGGAATCAAAATACATGCACGACCTTGGAAATAATATGCTCCCAAGAAAACTCGAGCTCATGCATGTGAAATCGACTTATAGGTGTTTCAAGTAACACCTGAAATGGGAAATGAGATCTTGTGTATGCATTGAGTTGGTGGAAGGATTTTGAGGCTGTATGATGGTGGTAAGAATTAAGAAGATGATATATATTGAAAAGTCTTGGTGAATTCAAATAAAAGTTAAAGGTTCTATAGAACCAGAAATGAGGTTCGAATGGTATTAGTGGACTTTTAAGGGAATTCGGGGTAAAAGAGAAAATGATGTGAGTTCATTAGAGTTCTCTAGAGTTGACTTCTCTCGCATTCTGACTTACTCATTGGGATTGTTATGTCCCTGATTTGACTTACTGGGAATTGTGATTTCCCATGTTTTGTTGGCTTGAGAGTAAGTCGTTGTTGATATGGGCCTTGGGCCAGAGTGAATTTGTTTGAGTAATGTCAGAATGGAGACCGAGGCAGGGGTAAGAGAACGATGGAACTCTATCATGAGCCTCACATGATGTGAGTGGTCAAATTGCTACTCGAGTAGCATGATATGGTGCCTAAAGTACGAGAAGGTACTGGAGGCTTGAGAACTTTGTTTTCTATCGACCTGATGATAGACTTAATGTGTCTGACCATAATGTCCTGCCCTTGAACCCCTCATAAGTTTGAAATCATTGAATGGGAAAGAACATGGATGACTATCGAACCTCAAAAGAGTACTTGAATGTCACTCAACTAATGCGAAAGTGCCATCAACATGATGAAAGAGTGTACTAAAAGTTAGCATCTACAAACATGGAGGCCGAGTGGTTAAATACCCTTTACATAATTAAAATATGCTTGGAGGAGAGCAACTCCAAGAATTGCTTTGGTGAGTATTTGGAGAAGGTATGCCATGGAAGGCAATATTGTCGTCCAAATACAAGTTGTAATCGTAGTGGGATTGAAAAATGATGAAATGGATAAATAAGGGTTATACGATAAAGTTGTAATGATTGTGAGGATGATGTGAAGGAACAACAAGGTTGAAGAGATGACAGAGGAACTAGAAGAAGAAATGAAGAGTTTATACCCCCATTGGTTTGTAAATATGATGTGACAAGTTTTGAGGATGAAACTTCTGTAAGGGGGGTAGTACTTGTAATACCGAAAATTTTGGTATTAATTTGAACTTTTGTTCAACTTGAAAATTTAAGTGGTTGAAGTCAATTTTTGATCAAGTCTAGAGATATTGAAGTGTAATGAGTTAATCTAGAGAATTGTGATGAATTATGGGAATTCAAACTCCACAAGGGAGTCTTAAAGAATAACTATTACCGTATTGAGAAATTGGAGATTTAGCTTAATCATTATATAAGTGACCTTGGCAGTTGTTAAGTGCTAAAGAAAATTGAGGTTAAATGAAAGAGATGATTTAGTATGAAATTATGGTTTGATGATCAGAATGAGTTAATGGAGATATTAAGACGATCCATAAATTAATTTGGAGTCACAATATTAATTACTTTATAAATTGAAGATTTAATATAAATAAAGACTTAAGTGAAATTGGGTGTCATTTGGAATTATGAAAATTATGGTAAATTAGAGAAAATGGCTAGATTGAAGATAAATGTGCTTTGGGGGACAAAGTGGACATTTGAAAGTATAAGTGAAGGGCAAAATTGGAAACCCAATGTATAAAAATGGAAGAAGAGGATTTCACCTCATTCATTTTTTTTTCTTTTCTTTCTTCTTCCTCTTTCTCCTCTTCTTTCCATTGAAGAGCAAACCTTCCCAAAAATTACCCAAAAAAATCCCCCATTGAATCCTAAGCATATCTTCATGGAAACCAAGAGTTAAAGTCATCAAAATCCTCCATGAAGCTTGCAATTTTCGTGGGTTAAGCATTGGAAGGAAGATAAACCAAGTTTGTTGGTGTTTTGGCAAAAAGGAAGAGGGATTTCGTGGTAGATCAAACAAGTGTTGGAAAGTGGGTTTAAGGTATGTTACTCTACTCCATTTTAGCTTTAAGATGCCCTTGGAATCATGTTAATTGGATTTGAATTGAGAAAGATATGCATATTAGAAGTTAGAAGTTGAAAAATGGGTTTTTAGGTGCAATTTGATTGAATTTGAGCTAAATTGATGTTATTGATTATATAAGCATGTTTTGACGATGTTTTGAGTTGAATATTGTGTTGGCTTGAATTAGAATTGGTTGGAAGTTGTTTAGATTGAAAATGGCATGAAAATAGCTTAAAACCCGAAATATGTGCAGAGGAATTCCAGCCCAAGTGCTCTAGAGACCCTGGCCCGGATCCTCTCTAAAACAAGAGGAATCACAAAACAGGACAATTCCGGGCCAGGTACACCAGAGACCCTGGCCCGGATCCTCCCTAGAATTATTGGAACATGCTTTGTTCCAATTTGGTTCATTTTGCTCCGTTTTGCTTCTGATTCGATTTTCGACTTCTCCGAACCTTCTAGAACCTTCTAGAACCTTAATTAAACTTATGTAAGAGACCTTTTGAGATGGGTAAACATCTCAAATAAACCTTGGATTAAGATTTGGGTATTTAACCCTTGAATTGACAAAATTTGGTAAGTGTTGAGCTCAAAGTGGCACAGCGGAGTGCGTTGCCAATCGGCTGGCATACTTTGAGCGTAAAGGCATAGAGATGCATAGCATATAGCCTTAGAATGTCATAGTAAGTTTGTTTAGTGTCTTACCATATTGTTTTCATTGTCTTAACCTACCTTATAGGAGGTTACACATAGGTGGAAGGCTAGGCGCAAGCATGTGGACTTATGGGAATGTTCACCCTCCCAAAGTTGTGAGTGGATAGTGACTTGATATTTTAAATGATAATGATTATGTTTTCAAATATAGATCTTGAAAAGAGATTTGAAAACCATGTTTTGAGTATGGATGTTTGGTAATTGCTTGTTAAGCATGTTTGGTGAAAATGTGACTCGAATAATTGTATATGCCATGTTTTACTTGTGATACATTTGTTATCAACCATATGGCTTGGAAATGGTTTTATGAACTATGGCATGTACTTAGATTTTTATTGGTGAGATTGTTGTGCATGAGCACATATGGGAATTGAATTCCCAAACTCAACCATGGTTGCCAATCTATGGTCCATTGAGGAGAATGGCATAGATTGTGGTATATTTTACTATGTTGATTATTGTCATGTAGAGTTGATGGGAGAGGGTGGCTCTTATGACATGTATACTTTTTGTTGGACTCTCTTTGCCTCACCACATTGAGTTGTCCAAGGCCAACACCAAGGAAGGGGAAAATTTTGGTTTTATTATGATCTGTGATGTGCCAAAACCCTTGGTGTTTTCCTTCTCTACCTAGGCCAAGGTTAGGAGATCGGAAACGTGTATTTGGCTAGAACCCATGCTTTGTGGAAAAATCGAATATATTTTTGTGATATTGATATCTATGATATTGTTTTGCTTTCCAAGCATGTTTTCAACCATAGAATGGATAGATTTCATCGAAAAGCTTAAGTTGTTGGCTTGGTTCAGAAACCATACTATGAAACTTTGATTTGAACGTAAGTATGCTTTGATATTCATGTTTTATAGCCGTATGATTTATATGTTTGAATATCAAATGTTTTCCATGACTGTTTTCTAAAGATGCTTGTGAAATTACCTCCATACTCCTGCAAAGTGTGTAGATCTTTATAAACTGTCACTATAACTCACTGAGTACGTGTTAGTACTCACCACTCGTTTTTGTCTACATACTTTGCAGTACCTTAGTTCGGTGGTGTCTTCATGCCTCAAGGTGTCCGTGGTGGGTTCAAATGTTTTGTGTGGTGCCTCTCTCAGAGACGGCCCGTGTACTTGAGTTTGGGCTCATGATTGGTAAGGGATTCCATTGGAGAAAGAAAAGATAAAGGAGACTAGTTTTTTTTTAAAAAAAAAATTTCCGGTTATTGTAATACTTCGATTTATTTTTTAAAAGTTATAGATTTACGAAACGGATTTCCAACTTACTTTGTATTTCAAACTTGATAAATTTAGGGTCACTGAAACCAAATTTGTATAATTGACCTAATTTTGACTTTTGGTTGACTTTGGTCAACCCTTATGTAAAATAAAAAAAAGTTAAATTTTATTGAAACTTTATTTGTAATTATTTTGCCTAACAAATTGAGTCTCCAATTTAGTTTAAAGATGTTTTTTGAATTGAAATAATCTAATGCCTTGCGTGGCGTCGAAGTGCAAGGCTGCAACTCGTATTTCGGTGCAACGTGGTGGTTGTCACATGCTCAGCTTTTGGGTCATGGCGTGACAATATATCACATTGAAATCTCATATGCTGATGATGTGGAAATGGGGTATTACACTTTTCCTTATGATTTCCCGATGGGAGCTGGCGCCTTCATGTCCAGGAGTCGGCCCCTAACTAGCGTTGGCCAGAAAAGATAGTGCCCAGTAAAATAGAGGTTTGGAGGGTCAAATGAACTCAAATTTTGACCTTTTTTAGCATTCCGGAAAGCCCCAAATGTCCTTCACAACTTTGGTGAGTGAAAAAAGACAACCGGAGTCTCTAAAATGGTGTAATTTAGTTATCTTTTAGATCTGTCCAAATACCAAGATCATCTACTTTGAACGTTTTGCACTTGTCTTCCTACTTGACTTGTTTTTGCTTCTTTTCACTTAAAATTCATCATTCTCACTTAATTGACACCTAAAACATGAAAAAAAGTGAATTAGCTAAGAATTAGATAGTTAGTTGCATATAATCATAAAAATTATCAATTAAAATATCACTAAAAATGCATATTCTAAAATTTCAAGTATGAGCATATAGCAAAGAAATTCAAGTAAGAAAATCACAATCAATTGAAAAGAAATAGTTAAAAAAAACTAGAAATCCTAACTTTTCCCCCACACTTAGCCCTTACTCGCCCTTTTGTAAGTCTAAAGCAGTTTATTACTAAGCTAAACCATATTGATTCCACTTTCCTAGGTGTACAATGGCCCTTAGCATGTGACACAAGCTTTTAAACCCTAAGTATCCCTAGATAAGGAGTTATAGTCTCCTGAGGATTTGCTAGAACAATACCCACAAGCAGTGTTAGTTGGACAACAATGCTTAAAACACAATCAAGAAATATGGATAACTTAAATAAAAGATCATACATATAGATTTAAAGAAATATAGGAAATATTAAATAAAGCTGAAAAAATTAGCAAGTTCAATTAGAATCAAGCATACATCAATCTCTTCATAAATGTACATGAATAAGGCAACACTGTGCTGGTTTTAACTCTCATATTCTCAAGTATTTAAAGCATACATTACACACAAACTTCAAATATATGCATGTTTACCATAAGTTTGCAAATTCACCTAATCTCCACTACTCCATATGCATGTAATGCAAGAATGAAGCAAATCTTTTCACCAAGGTTGTGATGAGGCCATAGGGTGAGTGAGTTAAGAAAGAAATGAGCAAAGGAATTCAATCAAAGTTCAAGACTTAGTAGAACAAAGAATAAAATATGGGTAGATTTGACTTGTAATAGCCCAACTTTTAGTACAATTCATCACTCCACCAAAATTCAACTTCCTTCTTTTATTGTCTTTCTTATTGAGTATTAGGAATCATTGCCAATCTACTTTGTAGTGTCCTTTTTTTTTTCTAATAAATGCTTTTGCACAATTTATTTTCTTCATTTTGATGCTTTCTTTTCTTTGTAGTTTCACTTGGCAAATGTCATTCTTTATATTTCCAGCCATGTATTAAACATATAATTTCCCCCCCACTTCTTCCTTGTTCACCTTTCAAAGAACAAAACACATGTAAGTAAGCTCTACTAAATCAAGAACAAAGGTAGAGAATACTTTTTTTACTTTTAAGTTCAAGGTTCTTTAGGAAAAGGTTAAGCAAAGAACAAGGTAAATAATATTCATAGAAGGCTCAAAGGGGTTAACTACAATTGTTTTCCATGTGGTATGGCTTAGTTTGGCTCAAACTCAATCCTATAGATCTTATCATTCAATGCATACATATAAAACATGTAATCTTCAAATGGTGCATAACCGAAGTCTAAAAACATACAAGTATTGAAGTGAAATTGCACTAAAAAAGAAGAGAGATTGAGTGCAATCTCATTAGGCTCAAATTCTCTCATAAGTGTCACTCAATGATTACCTTATCCATATACAAATGCTTCACAGAAATCTCTCACCTATTATGAATCTATCTAACTTGGACCCCACCACGGTATGCCAGGCTAGATAGGTTTCGATCTACGAAACAAAAAAAACCAGGTTCGGGAGTATGGTTATGTGTGGGGAAGGATCAGCAACCCCGCGATGCTCATCAAAAGACAGTATTGATTAATTTAATATTAATTAGGCGTTAATAAGGGGTTTTCAATCTTTTTAATCTTTCAACCATTTGATTTTTTTCTCTTTTAAGAAGAATAATTACTAAGAGAAATTGCCATCAAAACTCTTTTAGAAATTATATTTATTGATAATTAAATTAAAAAAAGCACCCATTCTTTTTGGTTTTTGATTTTGATTGGATAATTAGAAGACACACATTTTTTGAATTTTATTGAACACATTTTTGAATTACCAATGAATAATTATTAGGAATAATTGCCATCACAAATTTCCTAATGACCACTCTTTATTCACTCAATTATTCATTCCATTTTTTTATTTTTAATTTTGATTTAATTCAAAATTACAATTGAATAATTACCAAGAAAAATTGCCATCACAATTTCCTTAATAATTGTTCGTATTAACTTAATCATTTTGTTTTGGATTTTCTTTTAATCACATTGTAATTTCAAATTACTAATGAATGATTATTAAGAAAAAATTGCCATCACAATTTTCTCAGTAACCATCCTTTATTTACTTAGCCATTTTTTGGATTTTTTATTTGATTTGAAATTACCGATGAATAATCATTAAGAAAAATTATCATCACAATTTTCCTAATAACCATCTCTATTTACTTATTCATATTTTTTTTTAGATTTTCTAAATGACATTTTGAAACTACCTTTGAACAATTATTAAGGAAATTGTCATCACAATTCCTCTAATAATTATTCATTATTTAATTACTCCCTCTTTTTTTTTATTCTCTTAATCGCTTTTTAAACTACAATTGAACACTTACTAAGGAAACTGCCATCACAATTCAACTAATAATTATTCATTATTTAGTTAAACCTTTTTTTTAATTTGTTCTTAATCCATTTTAAAGTTACCATTGAACAATTATTAAGGAAATTGCCATCACAATTCCCGTAATAATTATTCATTATTTAGTTAAACCTTTTTTTTTATTTTTCTCTTAATCACATTTTTAAAATACTATTGAATAATTATGAAGAAAAATTTATGTCACAATTTTCTTAATAATCATTCTTTACTTAATTAATCATTTTTTTCTTGAATACATTCTTTGGAATTTTTTTATTGACAAAAATGAACAGTTACTAATAACTTAAATAAAAGGACACTTTTTTTTGGTATTTTATTTGAAATGCAAACCACGAATATGAACAAAAATGACATCTTGAATAATCAACAACATAATATCATTAGATATAACATAAAAATCATGCCAAGAAAGACATGGATAAGGAAAAATGAAACACAACATGTCACGCCCCGACCCACCCGGGTCAGCCACGTGGCAACCGCTGCGCTGCCTCAAAGTACGTGCCAATCGGTCGCGCACCAGAAGCACTGCAAGGCATTGAAATAGATATCATTACTGCAAAATAACTAAAACTTTAATTAAAAACCATTGAACAAAATAATAAAACTCAAAAGGTGCACCAATGGATTAATTTAAAAGAAATACCTATGCAGCGGAAAACTACTAAGCCTAAGCCATCGACGCCTCCTAGTGAGCCTCTGACCTACCAGCTGATCTCATACGCGGATCTGCATCCATCCACATTGGATACAGGTGAGTAACAGAGGTTTTAAGAATCTCCATCTGGGTTAGGGCAAATAAGGGAAATCCAAAATAAAATAACAATAAAATAAATGTTTTTCTTTTGAAAACTCTTTTCTGGTTCTCCTGCTGAGAACCCTCATTTAAAAACACTTTAAATAAAAAAATAAATAAAGATACATAAAATGGGTTGGCATCTCTATCATACTAAAGCGCGACCCGTCGGTCGTTTTATGCCTTACTGCATTGAGGGCTATCTCTTTTCTCTTTCAAAAATATTTTCTCTTTTCTATCTCTCTAGCACTTTCCCTCGGTGGTGCCTCGCTGTGGTGGAACACAGCGAACTAGAGCCCTGGCGAGCTTCCTTATGCGCCCCTCCCAGGGTCTCGTCTCACCGTGCCCCTCAATAGGCGGTCCACGGCTGAGAATCTAGCATGCTTTCTCCAACTCGTCCACGCTCCCGCATATATTGGAGCCCGAGGAGTATCCCTCTCAATCACTCATCTCGCAAGGCTGTCGCACCCTTAAAACTCATAATAATAATATTTCATAATTATATATATATATGTATAAAACATACATTTTTTAAATATATAAACACACACACATAAGTATTTATATTTCTTTTTGAAAGCATCCCACTCTCTATGTGGGTATATCACAAACAACTCTGTGTGTGTGGATTTCCCGTATCCCAAAAACCTTTTTGAAAATATTTATGTTTTTAAAATCATTTTTAAAACCTCTTTCCCCAGTGGCTAAACAAAGAAGTCTAGGTCACTCACAGTATTAGGAGATTCATATACTCTCAAGCGCTCCATGTAGCTTTAACCTCCGGAGCATCACCGCACTCGATTCAACCGGAGCCCTAATACATGGAAACATATGTTAGCATTCATAATCAAATTTTATGAATGCACCTACAAGGCTCTAATATGACCTAAGACTGGGTTAGAATGTGATTCGGGGCTTAGAAAAGTGTCCAGGAGGTTCCGGGGTAAAAGTAGGACACTTGGTGAAAATTACGAAAATGCCCTTGGGGGTCCATGGGCCGCCCACTCTGGCTGGGCCAGGTAGGCCCCCAATGTGGCTGGGTTAGGCCCAGCCCATTTCTGGGTCCAAAAGGCCCCTTCCTTGCGGATTAGGCCGAGGCCCACTCGGTTAGGGCCTAACAAGGCCCAGCCGCACGGTTTGGGCCAAAAGGCCCTGTCCGACACTGGGCTGGCCCAAGTCCCACACGGGACCTGGGCTGCGGGTCTCTCCTGTATGGGAGAGACTCGACTCCCACACGGGAGCCGCTCAACAGCCTCGGGATCCGAGGCTTTTCCTTGGTTCCCGAGCCCATCGGTCCACCGTTTGGCGTGAAATTCGAGATGGAGGTTCCTCTCACCTCCCACGACGCGAATATTGGAGCGGAAACGAGAATCACAAGCTCAAAGTTCCTAGATCTCAAATCTAAACTTAAAATCTAACTAAAGCTAAACCCAACTTTGAGCTTGGATATCTCATAGACCAATGCATGAAAATGCGTGAAAACTTAGAAAAATGTAGATCAAGGAGTTAAGAATAGCATACCAAGATCCCACCTTGATTCAGCAATCGGTTTGTTTGGATCGGCCAAAAGTCCAAAATTGCTTCGAGAGAGCAAATGAGAGGAGAGAAGAGAGGGAGAAGAGAAAATGAGAGGGGAGAGCTCATCTCCCCTTATTTATAAGCAAGCCCGACACCGGGTCTACTCAAGCCCAAGGCTAGACTTTCTCTTCTCTTTTAAACCTCTTAAAACTTTGATCCTTGGCCCGATCCACCGACCAATTCACCAATGGACGTCCAATCCATTGGCTATGGACTTAAAGAAGTCCACTTTAGTGATTCCGTGCATGGTCACCAATCTCATCTTCCAACTATGGCTTACCTTAAGTTTGAATTCTCTTCTGACTTGACACAGCCGGACCGACATATTATTTAATTATTACGTCATCTTGCACTATTCCGTTCGTACAAAAAAGTTGTGCTAGGTCCGGGTGTGTCACAACAAATATATCTATAAAAAAATTAATAATTGAAAAAAAGGCATTGTCACGAAAGATGCAACCTTTCTTGCCTTTCACTATCCCTTTCCCCCCCCCCCCCCTTTTTTAACTTCTAATTGCTTAAGCTCACATCAGTTATGCAGACACAAGGTTGAAACATAGGCCAAATGTATGAATAAAAAATTACAGGCAAATTTTATTTTTTTATTTCAGATTCCAATGAAAGCAACATGTACCATATTCCCTCAAAGGTCCACACATGCAAAAATATTCCATACTAGAAAAGCAAATAGTAGATCATGACAATAGGTGTCACGCCCCGACATAATGATCGAGCACGCAACAACAGCCGCGAATCCTTGAAGTGCATTCTATTACGTTAGAATAGACCCCAAAGTTTCGCAAGGCTAAAATGGTAATTTTACATTTTATTTTCACACAGCAATCACGTAGTTCTTAAGTTTCAACAGTTTATAAGAACGTAAGGTCATTCGATGTAAAAATATAACCACAATTATTGAAATAAAAATTCAAGTTGCAATCATGCACAAATTTACGAAAATACCATTTAGTTTTACGACATATTTTTATACATTATTTTCCCAGTTCTATGGCACTCCGAAAATTACCACAACAGTTTCAAATATTCTAGGACGCGCTCAAGAAAATGACTGGATGATTTAAAAGTCATATATACCCTCGGTGGGACCTATGTGAATTTTTGAAAAATATTACACAAAAGTTGACCTTTTACCTCCTTGGTCAAACTCTTCGTAGGTATGGGACCTTTCTGCCACCGCAACCTTCCTAACAATGCGGAAAACATCTACTACCTGAAAATGGTTTTAAGATAAAATATAGATGAGTACTAAGTACTCAGTGAGTGAATAACCAATAAAAACATTAACATTAATATTGGAGTTCACCATAAATAAGGGTAAGTTTAAATACTTTAATAATTCAAATGTTCAAAAGTAATGTAAAGGAACCATTAGGAAAAGAGATTTCCAGAAAATAGGCCCATTTGTCAAAGATACTATCCGTCAATTTCTCTTTCCAGCTGTCATCTTGGCTCGGGGCCAACACTGGGTAACTGAGTTCCACCTGCCCGGCAGTGCCGCAGAATGAACTCACAAATGCCTTGTGGGTTTCCCTCTGTAACTCACATCCAAGGCTAAACCACACTCATCCGCACCCTTTAAAAGGCGGTCCGCGAGCTACTTAGTTACTCTAGTAATGGTAAATTCCCCTCCTGGGGCTGCCACAAGTAACAAGCTTACGACCCAGATGGCTTTTACACAATATCATTTAATCACACAAGATACTAGCATCAACATTTCCCAAAACATAGGTTCCTTTCTTAATCCATAAGTCAGGAAATAAATTTCATCTGAACACAGTAGAGTTTCAGGAAATTTCATAAACCATTATCAATACTTTAATTTGAGAAATCCAAGTAAGCCAAAGCATTAAATCCAAAAATATTCAATCAAGCATAAAGAAAATTTTGAGTTAGTCATCCACTCACTGTTGTTGGCAACTGATTTGTTCTTGATCCTCGCCAGCAGTTTGCAATGCCTATACAACATTGAATGTTGGCTATATTCCAATGTTCAAGTATGAACTATTAAACATTACACAATTCATAATCTATATGCATGGAATGCAAGACTAATTTCTAAACTTTTGTTTCTCCCTTTTTCCCAACTAATTTACACATTTTCCTTCATCAATTTTCATTCAATTTCATAAGTTTCCCATACAAATTCCACCTCAATATTTTCGACCAATGTCCCTAATTTCATCAAATTGGTATTTGTTCATCTCTAGATTTTCTATCTTCATATTTACCCTTAAACTACGCCAAAAATATAATCAAATTAATTAAATCTTGCAAATTGGGAATAATAATATTTTCCTTTAAAATTTTCAGCACCCATATTTTTTATATTGTGAATTCATTCTTTAATTCATTCAAAAGTCAAATCCTAGTAATTTAATTCTCCCACACTAGTTTAATTTAACTTATAAATTCTTTTAACACATATACTTCACGAATAAAAAATTCATAACATAATCATTCTTTTCTCCCTAAATTTCACATACAAAATTCACATTTTATGCCAAATTAACCTAATATTCATGATGATCATGCCAAAATCTACAACATAACTCAAAATTAGGCATGCTTACCTTATGATTTTTCCAACTTGTACATAAACCCTAAATTTTCTTCTTCAAATTACTTCCAACCAAGCTCAAATTCCTCAAAATTGATAGAGGGCTATTGATGGCCTTGTTGAAAGCTTCAATTTGACTATAAACTTGAACGGGTTTTGATGGATTAAACTAGAAAAATTTAAGGTGAGAGAAAATTTGGTGGAAAAGGAAGACAAATGGAGAAGTTTGGAGAAGTTTGGAGAACTTTCTTGATTTCTCCCAAAGCATGGCAGTCCACCACTCTTTAATATGGCCATTGGCACAAGACCAAAATAATCTTATGGTAAAATGACAATTTTAACCCCATGGATAATTTTATCCCCAAAAAATTTAAAAATCCCACTTATGTGCCTAGTTAATCCCAAATCTTATACACTGTACCAAATTATTTTTCAAGCCATATTGGGCTATTTTACTCGTAACAAAATTTTCAAACTCCTTACCGTTTGTAAGCTATACTAGTTCGAACTTTTTCCGCATTTTTCACCAAAATTCCTAACTACCCTTCTTACACTATAACATTTTTCATATTCTAGATTATGAAATGCATAATACTATCTACTAACATAAAATTCATGAAGCGGGCAACTATAAAATTTGTGGAGCAGGTATTACACCTACTACCCCCCTTAAAATAAATTTTGTCCTCAAAATTTCCACTAACCTACTGTGGTGAATATGGCATGCTCATCATGAATACTAGGTTAATTTGACATAAAATGTGAATTTTGTATTTGAAATTTAGGGAGAAAAGAATGATTATGTTATGAAATTTTGATTCATGAAAAATGTGTGTTAAAAGAATTTATAAGTTGGATTAAATTAGTGTGGAAGAATTGAATTGCTAGGATTTGATTTTTGAATGAATTAAAGAAGGAATTTACAATATAAAAATATGGGTGTCGAAAATATTGAAGGAAAATATTATTATTCCCAATTTGCAAGATTTATTTAGTTTAATTATATTTTTTTGGAGTAGTTTAAGTGTAAATATGAAGATAGAAATTCTAGAGAGGAACAAATACCAATTTGATGAAATTAGGGACATTGGCCGAAAATATTGAGGTGGAATTTGTATGGGAAACATATGAAATTGAATGGAAATTGATGAAGGAAGAATGTGTAAATTAGTTGGGAAAAAGGGAGAAATCAAAAGTTTAGAAATTAGTCTTGCATTCCACACATTCATGCATATAGGTTAGAAATTATGCAATGTTAGTAATCCATACTTAAACATTGGAATATATCCAACATTCAATGTTGAATATAGGCACTGCACAAATTAAAGGAAAGCAAATTGCTGGCAAGGATCAACAACAAATCAGTCACCAAGAACAGTGAGTGGATGACTAACTCAAATTTGCCTTTTTACTTGATTTAATATTTTTGGATTTAATGCTTTGGTTTACTGATTTCTCAAATTAAAGTATTGATTAATGGTTTATGAAATTTTATGAAATCCTATTGTGTTAATATGAAATTTATTTCCTAAATTATGGATTGAGAAAGGAATCTGTCACGCCCTGACATAGTGATCGAGTACGCAACAATCGCCGCGAATCCTTGAAGTGCATTCCATTACTTTAGAATACACCCCAAAGTTCCGCAAGGTTAAAATGGTAATTTTACATTTTATTTTCATGCAGCAATCACGTAGTTCTCAAGCTTCAACAGTTAATAAGAACATAAAATCATTTAGTGCAAAAATATAGCGGCAATTTATGAGATAAAAATTCGAGTCGCAAACTTGCACATATTTATAGAGATGCCCTTCGATTTTACAACATTTTTCTACAATATTTTCCCAACTCTATGGTACTCAGAAAATTACCACAATAGTTTCAAATATTCTAGGACGCACTAAAGAAGATAAGTAGATAGTTTAAAAGTCATATATACCCTCAGTGGGACCTATGTGAATTTTTGAAAAAATACTACAAAAGTTGACTTTTTACCTCTTTGGTCAAACTCTTCCTAGGTATGGGGCTTTTCTACCACCACAACCTTCCTAACAACGCGGAGAACGTCTACTGTTTGAAAATGGTTTTATTAAAAACAAGGATGAGTACTAAGTACTCAGTGAGTGGATAACCAGTAAAAGTATATATAGAAATTGTAGACACTTATTTTTAAATTTTAATTAATTAATTAACCGATTAATTGGTTAATTAGTCATTTTCAAATTTTATTTTTCCTTTTTAAATTTAGTTTATTTTTGTTTATTCCTATTACCTTATTTTACTTTATCTAATTTTAATTTCATCTCGTTACTTTGCAGGTAATTTCGAACCTGAAACCAAGAGGCCAAAGACCAATCGAGTCAATTCGATTATCATGCAAAATATATAAATATGTTTATATGTATATGCATATATTTATATGTATATGTATATTTATAAATATATATTTCTATAAATGTCAATATATATATGTATAAATACATATTTGTATATATATATATATACCTTAAGTCGTGGCCCACACTTGCAGATCAAATGGGCGACATTTACATGCATGTGTCAATAGCCATCTGCTTTGCTTCCATGCACAAAAGCTTTGCTCCAAAAAAAAATATATATATATATATAAAATAAAATAAAAGGAGAACCAGCCACCTCGTTCCCTGCAGCTTCAGCAACACCAGCATCCCAACACTGTCATACTTTCTCATTCCAATTACTCGAAAAGAAAGAAGAAGATAACCCAGCACCATCACCACTTTCCCTTTAAAAATCGGAGCCCGGTGAGGCCTTTCTCGATGACAATCATGATATATTGATGACGTAGAGGGCTGAGGATGGAACCAATAATGCATATGGGTCTGATTCACGTCAAAGGATGCCTCCTAAGATCAAATGTTACTTTGAAGTATATATCAGAGGTCCTTCAAAAAGGCAGCCATTTACTATTCGGGAGGTAGCTATCTGCACATGTGAATAATGTAGGTATGAAATTTACCTGGATGTAACTGCCCGAATGTTCATCAAAGCGCCGTGAAGACATTTTTATATGGAGCACACAGTTTGAAAAATTCCTTGGCTACTAAGTGGACAACAACTAAGAGGTTCGGGCTAGAAGACATTGATTTTTGGAATGAAAAAGATGTTTGATAGGGCTGCAAGCCTTGGGGTTGAGAGCATTGTTATTGGAATGCCTCATAAAGGAAGACTGAATGTGTTGGGTAATGTTGTCTGAAAGCCATTTCGTTAAATATTTAGCGAGTTCAATGGTGGGACAAAGTCAGTGGGTGAAGTTAGGCTTTACACAGGAACTGGTGATGGCAAAAATCAACTTCTTATGATCAACCTACGAAAGGTGGAAAGAGAATCTATTTATCTTCAGTTGCAAACCCCAGTCACTTAGAAGCTGTGGACCCAGTTGTTGTTGGAAAAACCAGAGCAAAGCAATATTGCTCCAATGATGTGGGAAGGACCAAGAACATGGCTATTTTAATTCATGGAGATAGAAGCTTTGCCGGACAGGGTGTAGTCTATGAAACCCTTCATTTAAGTGCACTTCCAAACTACACAACTAGCGAGGCTATGCATATTGTAGTCAACAACCAACTGGCATTTTCAACTGATCCGAGGTCAGGTAGATTTTCACGGTATTAAACCGGTGTTGCCAAAGCCTTGAATGCTCCGATGACGTCAAGGCAGTTGTCCATGCATGTGAACTTGCAGCAGACACAGCCACCTTCACATCCTTAGCCACAAGATCCTCAGTATTCCTATCTCCTCTCTCTGTTCCCTCCACCATCGTTCCCTTTTCCAGCACTTTCTCTGTTAAACGCTCTCCTCCCTTGGCTTTGGCTTTTAACAGATTCTTGGGCTGTATGGTCAACAAGAAATGGAGCAACAAAGAAACCAATAGATGGTTCAACAACAACAACGACAACAGCAATAAGAAAAGCTGATGCCGCCACCATTACCACCGAGCACACCTTTTCTCTTTTGGAACATAATTTTGTTTCCATCTCGGGAGAGCTGTCGGACCTCCAGTCGTAAAGCTCACGGCTTCAATCCTCTCTGAATGAGAGCGTCGACGACCTCGCCTATAAACCTTGGCTATTTCTGTCCTTTGCCCTGCACCCACAAAAAGGAGAGAAGAGAACTACACGTCTTCAACAGCCTTAGTATCATGACCCAGCACGTGACATTGCAGCTGTACCCTTCTCTCTCTAATGTACCCTTCCAAGGACAACCAACTTTGAGTTGGCAAGCTAGAACCAATAGAAACAAAGAAGCAAAGGACAAAGATGGGAGTGGATATATTGAACTGGATGAGTCACGGCAGCAGCCGCCACAGCAGCGACAGCTCGTCGCGACGGCCACCACAGCAACAGCCTCCGTGCTGCAGCAAGGACAGCTTTTTCTACCGTACATGCACTCCATGCAATAGCTTCAACCACGGCTGCACCCACCCTAATTTCATGCTCCAATTTAAAACCAGCAGCAGCCGGGTTTGTTGCCTTCAACAGGTCCTATGCTGCAACAGGTGCAACCTCATTCTCATCAACCTGCTCTTCTAGTTCAACAAAGGCCAGTTACGCAGCGTGATGCATTACCCCTGTCTCAGCAGTATGTGCAGCAACAACCTCTGTCAAGCCAACCAGTGGGCTTGGTTCAGGCTCAAATCAATCATCAAGGTCCTTTTGTGCAGCAACAACTATCCTTGAATTCTCAATCACGCCCCCTAGGCCCACCTCATTCCTTTCAGCAACCCCCTCATGCTTATCCACAACCGCAGCAAAATGTTGCAGGATCTCATGCTGTGCATCCTCAGCCAGCTCATAATGTTTTTAGGAGACCCAGGACACCAAATCATGGTGTAAAATCACAGCCATATCCACAGTCTGAAACTAGTGTATTGGTTAAGCCTGTTCAACTTGGTGCGAACCAGCCATCTTATCAGAACAATGTGTTGAGAACGAACAACCAATCTGGTTTAACTTCATAACGCCAGTTGCATCTCTCAGATGCTGTCAATGCAACCCATAACGCCAGCTGCACCTCTCGGATGCTGTCAATGCAACCCATAACGCCAACCTGCACCATTTTGCTTTCCCACATGCTATTCTGCCCTTCCACCATTATTGCCTGCCAACCCATCTTCAATCATTGCTCATCAGCTTTCACAATAAAAAAATCATCAGTTGCATTCCATTCCGTGTCTTAAAAACCAAAGAGCGCTCGAAGCAGGGGGAGAAAAAAAAAGCTTATAGAAATTACATTTTTGACCTTGTATGTTGCTTGTTTAAATTAAGCTTGTTTATATGTGTTAAATCAATTGCCATGCAATCTAAGCTTGTAAAGTGAATTTAAATTTCCATGCTTTATTTGTTTATCGTATTATATTGTGTGATTAATACTGTTTATATATACTAACCTATGTTTTCTTGTCCCATTCATGCATAATTAAGTTTAGAACATCGATTTTCAAAAATTCATATGCAGAGGAAAATCGGAGGATGCCTCGGGAGTCCGCGGTTTCTGAAGGTTTCCCCGATGGGAAGTTTTTTTCGGTGTCTAATCAGGAGTCCGATCGGGCCTGGGAAAATTTTTCATCCCTTCAAAAATAAAAAATATGTTTTTCTCATTTAATTTTCATAAAAATCATACATCATGTTTATGATTTCTTTAATTTCTTAAAATTGGCAAATGAACTAAAAAATTTATTATTACTTTCTTTTACAAAAGGAATGTTTATTCCAAATTTTTTTTTACCTCTTATGTTTTATTTTCATTTTATTTTAAGAAAATCTCTTGTTTAAGAGGCCCAATTAAATTAAAATGAATGTTTATTCCAACATTAATTTCAAAACATATTTTAAAAGTTTTTTTGAGAGATCTTAACTACCCAATTATAGTTAAGGCCTCTTAAATGAATCCAAGTTTTATTAAAAAACCATTTTCAAAATTTCTTTTCTTATTTTATTTATTTTTATTTCTTTCCAATGAAAGGGAATATTTATTTTCTTTTGACTATTTTTTTTAATTTTCTAAAATACCTCTTTGGGAGGACTTTAGTATGTTTGATTAATTAAGACCCTTCAAGTAAACTTCATTTTTATCAAAATGCATTTTTAATTCCAATAAAAGGAATGTTTATTCTTTAAATCTTTAAAATTCATTTTTCAAAATCAGTTTTATTTAATAAAAAAGACATTCATTTTTTGAAAGGTCTCAATTTATTAAATCTACTAAGGTTTTCCCATTAAACTAAATTTTTGTCAAGCTATTCCCTTCATCAAATTAAAAGGAATATTTATTCCGACATTGTTTTAAAATTAAATCTTTCTAAGAGATTTTAATTTGAGAAATCATAATTAAAGCCTCTTAACGTGATTTTCAAAACATGAATTTGAGGATTTTTATCCCAACCTCGTTGTAAAATATTTTCTAGAATGTTTCAATTAATATTCTCATAATTGAGACATTCTAAAACTAAAATTAAACCCTTATTTTTTCAAAAGGATATTTATCTTCATTTTTAAATATGACTTTCATTTTTGAAGAATATTTATTCCTATTTAGAAATTGAATCTCCATTCTAAGTAGGAAATTTCTTCAAATTCAAAATTGGGCTATGGATTTTCACATCAAAAGGAATGTTCATTCCGACATTAAGTCTTTAAATTTCCAATTTGGCTTTTATAATGAGATGCTTATCCCGCATTAAAACGAATATTTATTCCGACATTTAAAATTATCTTTTTCTTAAAATGATTTTAAACACATTTTATTATCATTTTCCAAGTAAAATATTTTAAGACTTTTGTGGTACCGATTTCCGGGCGTCTTGGGGGTGCTAATCCTTCCCCAAGCGTAATCGACTCCCGAACCTAAAATCTTTTTTGTAGACCAGTTTCTTTCCTTAACTTGATGTAATCTTTCTAGATTTACGTTGGGTTAAACAATTAGGTGACTAACCACACCTATTAAAAATAAAAGGTTAGTGGTGACTCCATTTGTTTTTAGACTGTTTAGTCCCAAATATTTTTCACGTCATTTCATTTATCGTCGAGCGGTAAAACGTCTCAATAGCAATATTGAAGTCCACCATAAATATGAATAAGTTCAAATACTTTAATAATTCAAATATTAAAAATGATATAAAGGAACCAATAGGAAAGGAGATTTTCAGAAAATAGGCCCATGGGTCGAAGCTATTGTCCGTCAATTTCTATACCCAAGCTGTTGCCTTCGCCCCAAGCCGACACTAGGTAACTGAGTTCCATCCTACCCGGCAGTGCTGCAGACTGAACTCACAAATGCCTTGTGGGTTTCCCTCTGCGCCTCCCATCCAAGGCTAAACCACACTCACCCGCGCCCTTCAAAAGGCGGTCCGCGAGCTTCTTAGTTACTGTAGTAACGGTAAATTCCCCTCCTGGGACTGCCACGAGTAACAAGCTTACGACACAGATGGCCTCTCCACAATATTATTTCATCACATAAGATACTAGCATCAACATTTTTCCAAAACATAGGTTCCTTTCTTAATCCATAATTTAGGAAATAAATTTCATCTTAACACGGTAGGATTTCATAAAATCTCATAAACCCACTTATCAATACTTTAATTTAAGAAGTACTCCAAGCAAACCAAAGCATTAAATCCAAAAATATTAACTCAAGTATAAAGGCAAATTTTGGTTTAGTCATCCACTCACTGTTCTTGGCAACTGATGTGTTCTTGATCCTTGTTTGCAGTTTGTTTTTCTTTGATTTGTGCAGTGCCTAGATACAACATCAAATGTTGGATATATTCCAATGTTCAAGTATGGACTTAAACATTACACAATTTCTAATCTATATGCATGGAATGCATGAGATGCAAGACCAATTACTAATTTTTTGATTTCTCCCTTTTTCCCAACTAATTTACACATTCTTCCTTCATGAATTCCCATTCAATTTCATAAGTTTTCTATACAAATTTCACCTCAAAACTTTTGGTCAATATCCCAAATTTCACTAGTTTGGTATTTGTTCATCTCTAAATTTTCTATCTTCATATTTACCCTTAAACTACACCAAAAAGATATCCAAACTAATTAAATCTTACAAATTGGGAATAATAATATTTTCCTTAAAGATTTTCGACACCCATACTTTTATATTGTAAATTCCTTCTTTAATTCATTCAAAAATCAAATCCTAGCAATTTAATTCTCACACACTAATTTAATCCAACTTATAAATTCTTTTAACACATATTTCGTGAATCAAAATTTCATGATATAATCATCATTTTCTTCCTAAAATTCACATTTTATGCCAAATTAACCTAATATTCATGATGAACATGCCAAAATCTACAACATAACTCAAAATTAGGCATGCTGACCTTATGATTTTTCTAACTTCAATGTAACCCTAACTTTTTCTCTTCAAATTACTTCCAACCAAGCTCAAATTCCTCAAAATTAGAGGGTTATTGATGGGCTTGTTGAGAGCTTCAGTTTGACTATAAACTTGTGGGGGTTTTGGTGGATTAAACTTAGAAATTGGTTTGGTGGAAGAAAATGGGATTAGAAAAGGGAAAATGATGGACAAGAAAAGAAAGTTGAAATGTTCTTGAAATTTCAAGAACATGGTTCGGCTATGGCCTTTAATTATGGCTAGCATCTCCAATGTATAACACCAAAATTTACACCATTTTGGTGTTAAAAAAGAATATTTGAAGAATATGCTTACACTAAAAATTTTTTCACTCCAATGTAAGCTACACCAAATTGGTGTTAAGAGTGTTTTAAGGTAATAAAAGAAGTATTTTATAATAATTATTTATAAATAATTATTATAATAAAAATATATATTTGATATTGGTCTCATTTTAAAGGTTTTAATGAAATCTTTCTAATGACATTTTTTTAATAACAATTTAACTTTAAAATTTAAATATTTATCAAAAAGAAAAAAAAATAAATTTGGTGTTAGCTACAGTGCAACACCAAATTTGTTGTTGCACTGTAGCTAACACCAAATTGGTGCTTTTGGAACACGTGAAATACCGTGTTCCTTGGAGTGATTTGCACCAAATTTTAACACCATTTTGGTGTTTTAATGCTACATTGGAGATGGCTAATAGAAACAAATGGATAGCAAACCACGTAAAGCAGAGAGGAATCTAACATTGAGATTGAGACTTAAAGACTTTAAAGAAAATTTACCCAAAGTCAACAATGGCTGCCACTTTTTAGGCTAAACAACTTACCCCATGTGTTCCCTCTCATCTTGTTTTTTCTTCTCCTTAACTTACTGGCTTCCTTTTTCTCTAATGTCAAAAGCTTCTCCTTTTTTAAGATTGAAGGTTTTTTGTAACATCTAGTCCTATAATGGCCCAGTTTAGAGCCGTAGACTTAGGTAATGAGTGTCACGCCTTGACCCACCCAAGCTGGCCATGTGGCAACCGCCGAACCACCTCAAGATGCGTGCCATGAAAGGCGAGCTATCCGAGATGGCACAAGGCATGGAAAGGGTATCGTCACTGCAGGGTATCGTCACTGCATAACCATCAAAAACTAAACTTTAGTTAAAAAACATTCATAATAATAAATAAATAAAAGAGCACCAGTGGATTAGTTTAAGGAATCACCTACGCAGTGGAATAAACTAACTCCTAAGCCACCAATCACTCCTATGAGCCTTTGAATCATTTAGCATCCTCATGCATGGGAACTGCATCCAACAACATTGGATACAGGTGGGTGACAGAGGTTCAATGCAAAGTCAAATAGGTTTGGGGAGTTCGGGAAATACCAAAACAATTCAGAAAACAATATACTTTTCTTTTAAAAACCTATTTTCAAAGCGTTTGCCCCAAATCCTTTTTTAGTAAAACAACAATAGTAATAATAATAACAACAATGTCTAACTATAGGCTGGCCGTGAAAGCCAACGAGGCTCGACCTTGGCCGTGGTTGAAGAATCTCGTATCGTCGAGGGCTACGTTTTCCTTTTTTCTTTAAAACTTTCCCTTAATAAAGAAACTATATTCTTTTCTTTTCAAAATATATATAAAAATATATGTATCTCTCTCTAAGCCCATTCCCTCGACGGTGCCAGTCGCTGTGTGGTAGCAGCTACATTAGTCCTGGCAAGTCTTCCTCTGCACCTCTCTACTCCAGGCCAATATATTCATCGTGCCCCTTCAAAAAGGTGGTCCACGGGAACCTCATATGCATGCTCATCTTGGTCCACTCGCTTCATCACATGAAGCGTCGAGTCTCATTGAGTCTACTCATATGTATGATCATGTCCCGTCAGGCACTCATGTCATACCTTTCATATATAGATATAAAAACATATGTACATACATACATCTCATAAATTTAATTTTCTCAAAAACCTTGCGCTTGTGGCATATAACAAAGTGTGTGGCGGTGTGAGAGAATACCCGAATCCCAAAACATTTAATTAAAACATTTTAATAATAATAAAAGCGTTTAGCCCTAAATGGCTAAACTTTAAACTCAAGGCCACTCATAGTGTTGGGAGGTTCGTATATTCCCAAATGTCCCACGAAGATCGATCTCCAGAACGTCGCTGCACTCGAACGTCCGGAACCCTACTTACACGAAAACATGCGTTAGCATTCATAATAAATCTTATGAATTCACCTATGAAGCCCTAGTATGACCTAAGATGATGTTTGGATGTGTTTCGGGGCTTGGGAAAAGGTCCCGGAGGTTTTGGGTCGAAAATCGGACACTAGGGGCAAAATTATGAGTTTACCCCTAGGGTTAGGGGCCACTCCCTCGCGAGACTAGCCAAGTTCTGAGCGGGATTGACTCGGCTCCCGCACACCAAGGCTCGGGAACCGAGCCATTTCCTCAGTTTTCGAGCCCCTCGACCCACGGTTTTGCCCGAAATTCAAAACATCCAATCCCCATGACTCCCACGACGCGTTTACCGAAAGAAAAATGAGAATCGTTGGTTCAAAGCTCTTAGATCTAGAATCTATATCTAAATCTAGTTAAAAAACTGAATTTGACTTTGAATCGAGATCTCTCCTAGGCCTATGCATGGATTTATGTACAAACTAAGTATGATACAAATCTAGGTGAGTAGAATAGTATATTAAAAACTCACCTTGATTCGTCGGTCGGTTTGTCCGTATCGACCAAAAGTCCGAAGTTGCTCCAAAATAGCAAAAAGAGAGAAAAGACAAATGAGAGAAAAAGAGAAATGAGGGGGAGAGGCTCGGCCTCCCCCTATTTATAGGGAAGCCCACCACCGGGCCTATTCGAACCCCGGGCCAGACTTTCTCTTCTTTTTTCAACTTCTCTTAATCCCCATCCTTGGCCTAATCCGCTGACTTTTACACCAATGGACATCCAATCAATTGGCTATGGACTTAAAGGAAGTGCAATTGGAGTTTAGTTGCTACCATGCATGGTCAATCATCTCATCTTCCAATTCTGTCTTATCTTAAGCCTAACTTCTTTTCATAATCAGACACATCCGGATCGACGTATTGTTCAAAGCAATACGTCGTCTACCTTGTTTCGTTGGTACGAAAAAGTTGGATTAGGTCCGGGTGCGTCAATGAGAGTTTTCATACTTAGTATGTATATAGAGGTATTCTTAGTAAGAATAAGAATAACTTTACATGCCAGTCCGGCCATGCAACAACTGCCGTACCACCTCGAGATATGTGCCATGAAAGGCTGGCTATCTGAGATGGCACAAGGCATAGAAAGAGTATCGTCACTACATAACCATTAAAAACTAAACTTTAATTAGAAAATATCCATAATAATAAATAATAAACAGAGCACCAGTGGATTAATTTGAGGGATAACCTACGTAGAAGAATCTACTAACTCCTAAGCCACCAACCACTCCTATGAGCCTTTGATCCATCTAGCGTCCTCACACGTGGGAGCTGCATCCAACAACATTGGATACAGGTGAGTGACGGAGGCTCAATGCAAAGTCAAATAGGTTTGGAGAATTCGGGTAATTCCAAAACAATTTTGAAAACATTATACGTTTCTTTTTAAAACCCTTTTCAAAATATTTTCCCCCAAATCCTTTCTGAATAACATAATAATAATAATAATAATAATAACAACATCTAACTATGGGCTGGCCATGAAAACACAACGAGGCTCGACCTTGGCTGTGGTCAAGGATCTCATATTGTCGAGGGCTATTTCTTTTTTTTTTCTTTTTAAAACTTTCCCTTAATAAGGAAACTATTTTCTTTTAAAATGTTTTCTCATGAAAATATATATATATATATATATAAAGATATAGGTATCTCTCTTTAAGCCGGTTCTCTTGACGATGCTATTCGCTGTGTGGTCACAGCTACATCGGCCCTGGCGAGTCTCCCTCTGTGCCTCTCTACTCCAAGGCCCACACACTCACCGTGCCCCTTCAAAAAGGTGGTCCACGGCTACCTCACATGCATGCACCACCTCGGTCTACTCACTTCATCACATGAAGCATCGAGTCTTATTGAATCCTCTCTGGGACTCTGTCTCGCATATGTGTGATCATGCCCTGTCGGGCACTCATATCATACCTTTCATATTTAAATATAAAAATATAACATACATACATACATTTTGTAAATTTATTTTATCTTAAAACATCGTGCCCATGTGGCATAAAATAACGTGCGTGGCAGTGTGAAGGAATACCCGAGTCCCAAAACATTTGTTTAAAACATTTTTATAAATAATAAAAGCGCCTAGCCATAATGGCTAAGCACTAAAACAAAGCTACTCACAATGTTAGGAGATTCGTATACTCCCAAATGTCCTATGAAGATTGATCTCCGGAACATCACCGCACTCGATCGTCCGGAACCCTAATTACACGAAATTATGAATTAGCATTCATAATCAATCTATGAATGCACCAAGTCCCATGGGACCTAGCTAAAATGGTCATGCACCACGTGGGAGACTAGCTGTGAGCTCGAAATCCGAGGTAGTTCCTGGGTTTTTGGGCCCGTTGCTTCATGGTTTGACTTAAAAATCGAAACATGAAATCCCCATGACTCCCACAATGTGTTTACTAAACAAAAATAAGAATCATTGGCTCAAAGTTCTTAAATCTTAGATCTAAATCTAAATTTAACTTTGAACCGAGATTTCTCCTATACCAATGCATGGAAATATGTGCAAACTAGGTAAAACATAAATCAAGGTGAGTAGAACAACATACTAGAATCCAGATCGGCCAAAAGTTTGAAACGGCTCCAAGAGAGCAAAACAGAGAAAAGAGAAATGAGCGAAAGAGAGAAATGATGAGAAGAGGATTGGCCTCCCCTTATTTATAGGGAAGCCCGAAACCAGGCCTACTCGGACCTCAAGCCAAACTTCCTCTCCTTTTTTCAACCTCTCCTAATCTTGATCCTTGGCCTAATCCGCCGACTTTTACACCAATGGATATCCAATCCATTGGCCATGGACTTAAAGAAAGTCCAATTAAAGTTTAGTTGCTTCCATGCATGGTTAATTACCTATCTTCCAACTCTGTCTTATCCTTAACTTAGCATCTCTTCATAATCAGACACATCCAAACCGACGTATTGTTCTAATTAATATGCCGATAGCACTGTTTCGTTGGTAAGAAAAAGTTGGTTTAAATCCGGGTGTGTGAACTCTCCTCTCTTTCAAAAAATTTCATCCTTGAAATCATCGAGGTAACTATGGGAAGATTTGGCTTCTAGTCCAAGCCTTTCTCTCATTTTTGAATTGGGTTCACACCACTATTCTCTGTTGAACTTCCTCGTTTCATGACTGATACCAATCAAATTACGTCTTGATTTCTTTCGATCATCTTCTCTCAAAAACAGCCTTTTCGCTCTTCTATTCTTGAGTTTGAACTTCGTCCTATTTTTAGTAGAGCCTATCTTTATCCATTTATGGGTCAGGCTTGCTTCACTTCCATTGCATCGATTGGAGACTCCTATTCCATTCAAGCTGTGCTTACTTGATCCTCTCGCTTTATCCTCGTCCTTTCCTTAAAGTCTCGATTTGTCCTCTCGCTTCACTTCCGAGGTTCCACTCCTCTTATTTTCCTTAGAAGTCTCTTCTTCATCCTTTAATAATGCCTCTCCCTTCGAGGCCTTTCCTTGATGCGTTCTTCATCCTTTCGATGTCTTGTACTCATATTTGTAACCAAGATATCAGGGAAGATTTTAGTTTCCCTTACCTCTAAGGTGAGATGTATGGTAAGTTAACTCGTTCTTCCCTTACCTTGGTCTTTTTCTCCATTTCATTCCTCGGTCCTCTTCTCTTTCCTTTTGATTCTATTCACTCAAATCTCATGGCATATGAGTCGAGCTCTTATACACATTGGCCCACTCTCGACCATATCATATCGAGGGATCAGAGATTATCCCTCTCGACTCTTACAACCTGACTCACTCTTTGATTGCTCTTCTCTAACCCATATAGGACCTTTGGCCCATCTCATCTCTCATCCTCTCTGGGATGGAGAACTTTGGGTGGCTTCATGCTCTCCCTAGTCACACTTTGGGTCGGTCCTCTTGAGTGGTCATCACAGAGATCCTCCAGATCGCAATCTCTGATCTTTCTTCTCATGGGGACACCTCACTTGGCTCCCGAGTCATCCGTACTTAAGCCTTAACTATATGCTCATCCATGCCATTTTCTCCGGCCTCTTTGGGCTCTCTTCATCTTTTATCTTCTTCACTATAGATCATTTTCTCTTCCTTATTTTATCAATAGCTCGAGTTAGGGTTTCCTTTTCTGCCTTCTCTTTCCTTTTCTTTCTTTCATCCATAATTTTGTGGGGTCTATTTTTTCTATATTCGGGCCCATACAGGACTAGGTATGAGCATTCGGCATCATTTGTAGCTTTATTGATTTTCGTATTCCCCACTTTTAGGGTTTCTTATGCTCTCCTAGATTCGCCCTTATCTTGGGTCCATTGCCATCATTTGGCATCATCTGTAGCTTTCATCATCTCCATAACCCTTCTATTAGGGTTTTAGGTTCACTGCTAACTTTGTCTTGCCTTGGTTGTCATGATCCTTCGTGCCTAATCCAAGGTTTCCTTTGCTCAATGTTCATTTCTTGGTTTCCTTGCTTTCCTTCTGTACATTATTTATCATCCTTACCTATACTTCTCTTTTCTTCTATCACCTTTATTTCACTTAGGTGTTAGAATTTTCTTTCTCTTTTCTTATACCGGCTATACGCATAGAAACTTATGAGCTTTTCCAGTTCCTTTCTTTATCCCTGTACTCTTTTTATTGAGTACTTGGAGCTGCCTTCGTCATCCATTCTATCTTAGTTCCCGCATTTCTTACTTTTCGCATGTGGGTCTTCTTTATCTTAGCCATCCTTGGCTCTTAATTCCCAGATATCTTTCCTTTTTCGTCCACATCAAGGTTTATTTGTCGGCTCTTGATTCATTATTTTCTAATCTTGTCCACACTTGGCTACTTCCAATTTTACCTTGGCTTAGACTTCATTTCCCACATCCTTTCTTCACTTATCATTCTTCTAGGGGAAATAATCCCATAGGGTTAGCTGTTAAACTCCTTTTTATTGCTTAATTTGGGACTCAAGATCACTCCTCTTTCTCCTATTTTAATGCTGGGAGGCCTAAGTTAGCTCAATTATGCTTTGTAGGTGTACTTAAAAGGAAAAATGAAGTTTGAACTAAAAAGGGACAATTTCCATGCTTAATTGAGCAAACATGCAGAGACATCGACGGGTAACCACGTAGACGTCGACGGCTGCTCTAGCAATGGACACGGGATCACTTGCACCTACAGAGACGTCGACAGGCAACTCATTAGACGTCACGGACAAGCTACTCGATGACCATTGATAGGCACTTATTTCTCTTATATTTTGTTGCTTATCTTTTGATGATTTAAGTGTTTATTATCTCTAACTAAGTTATTTTGAGTGATTTTATGTCTTAGGAAGCTAAATGGAAGCTTTGGAATAAAAGATGTTTAAATTTGGAAATTTGAGATTTTTCCTGTGCAGATAGTTTGTAAAGATGGCCAGATTTGACATCCTTAAAGTCCTTTTCTGAGTTCAAGTTCTCACCAAAGTTGTAGAGGACATCTTAAGCTTTCCAGAATGCTAAAGATCGTAAAAATCGGAGTTCGTTTGGGCAGTCAAAAGGTCAAAATACAGAGAGGTCCAGAATCCCTGCGGAAATCCGAGATTAATTCCTATTTTGGGATTTGGAGCAATTTTGGGTTAGAGATGGACTTGAGCACATCTTGGCTTGCTTGTCCATGATTCTAGACATGTTATTGAAGATATTTAAGCTTGACCCAAGTCCTAGAAAGATGTGGATCAGCCCTTGGAGAGAAGTCCTAATTGGAGTAAGAAAACCCTTTAATGAAGCATGTACATGGCATGTGGCTTGTGCTATATTTTCTCCTACTTGAAGAAGGATTTCTAGCTGCTGGAAAAGGCTTTACTTAAGCCTTATTCTCCACAAGATTGAAGCCCAATTATCCAAATGCATTAAATGAGCTCTTATACTTAGTTAATTCCTTTGTAAACACTTTAACCTAGTTAGTATTTTACTAGAATTAGGTTTTCTTGCAAGTTAAGTTTAGGGCTTTTAATTCCTCTATATAAGTAGCCTTAACCAACACTTGTAAGATGTCTCAACTTTTCTTTTAGAGACCAGTCTCATCTTTCATTGGGAGACTTTTCTTTGTAATTTTATTTGTACTCTCTTTATGTTATTCTAGTTTTCTTTTTCAGTTTTGAGCAATTCTGAATTCTTGGAGAAGAAGATTGTAAGGCTATTTTGTGTTTAATGTCTTTATCTCTCATGTATTCTAAATTCTTCTATGCTTAGTGATTTATGATTGCATGTTTTCTTTTCTAGAAAGGCCAACTAGTTGATTGAACATGTTAATTGATTGCTAGATCTAGGGTTATTTATCCGGAATTGTAAGTAACTCTAATCACAAGTGGCAAATTAGATAGAATTAAGGTCTCATACATCTTAGTTACTTATCTATGGGGAATTTAGACATGGATTAAACAAAGTGCGTTGGTGTAATTTTGTTGTTCATATTGGATAAGATCTTTCTAGTGTTTTCATGCTTTTATCATCTTTAAATTCATATTCCTAGGATATTGGATTGAGTTGATGATAAGGGTCTTTTTAGGAAACTCGAGTACTAATTAGACTAGGACTAAGGAAAGATAGGGGTTAATAGGAAACTTGAGTACTTTAACCTACGCCAATTGCATGCAAAAGATAATGTAATTATTAGATGCCTATGATCGATTTCTCTAATCCAAGGGTGAAGATTGTTTAAAACTGAAGTTTTCTTTATATTTATTATCTTTCTTTAATTTTTGTTATTATTTAGTTTAGTTTTGATTTCCCAATTTTATTTATTTTCTTTTCTTTTCGTTGCTTACCTAGATTAGAATTTGTTAGGTTTTCTTATCCAATCCCTGTGGGTTCGACCCTTGCTACCACTATATTATAGTTTTAGTAAGGTTAATTATATTTTGGTGATTAACGACACATCAACCATGATTCTGGAATCCAAAGCAACCGTCCACGGATTGAAGTTGGACGTCCATGGCCAAAATTCCAGGGAGTTCCCAATGCCAGACGTCAACGTCCCTAAATCTATCCGTCGACGGGTAGAAATTTCTGACTTCGAATACATAAAGCCTAACACGTAGACGTCGTCGTCTAAAGATATGCACGTTGACGGATCAATCGAGCTGCGAAAAATATGAAGAAAACAAGCGTATATGTCAACGGGCAAACATGTAAACGTCGACGGCTAACAGAGTCAAAATGTCGGCAGACCCACTTAAATGCTTTCATTCCAATATCAAATCCTTGAAAAACATATCCCGGGGATTCAGTGGAGAGGAGGCATAATAAAATCCCCAACTTCCTCAGACTTTGTCTCCCTCTTTCCTTAGTGGCCTCTACTTTATTTTATTTTATTCTTAGGATTTCTTATCTTATCTCTAAGGAATTATTGAGAATAAGGGGGCTGTGGAGCTTATAGCAGAGGGAGAAGAGGTAGCTGGGGGGAGTTTTCAGTTTTTTTTAGTTTGTGTTTTTTGCTGGGTTCTTTTCTTCTTGTAATTTTTTTTAGCAAAACTCTATAACTCCAATCTATTATAAGATTCAATCACTTTGATCTTCATTTGTGAGGTTCTTGTTCTTAATGCTTTCTTGTTCATTGATTGTTCTTCCATCTCTTGTGCTTAAAAGATGATGATCATGTTTATTATCTTGTCCTTTGAATTGCTTAGTTAATTAGTTGCAAATGATTGATTGAGTAGTTCATGAGCATGCTAATCTTTGAACTCCAATGCTAGAGTTTGGTGATTTCTTAGAATTTGAGTAGCAAGAGGATATCTTTACATTCAAAGAGATTTGAAAATGCAATTGGAATAATGAATGCTGGGTTTGTTATTGATTGTTGTTAGCTTTTATCTTTCCATAGCTTATTGCTCTTCTAGGCTTGAATTTGGATTGCTAGGATTCAAGTTAGCCATAAGAGGAAGGATAAATAGTGAACTTAGATTCAAGGTTAATCAACATTAGGAAAGATCCATGGATTTGAAGCTGGTTTCAAATCCATGAGGTTAACCAATTGATGATAAGAATGTTTGATTAGTGAATCAATGATCAAGTGCTAGGTTAAAAGATTGATCATATAATAGATTGGAGGCTTTGTTTTATCATGTATTGTATTATTATTGTCATTCTTGATAAATCTTTACATATTATTTTCAACACCAATACAAAATCCCCCGTTAAATTCTTGTTTAGTTTGATTTATGCTTAGTAAGTAGTGTGAAATTAAATAGCCTTTCCTCGTGGGATCGATCCTTGCTTACCCTGCTGCATAGTAGATTAGTAAGGTTGATTTTGTTGTGTTACGACGCGCATCAAATTTTTGGCGCCGTTGCCGGGGAACTGTGCTTTATCATTTCACTTCACTTTCTTAGCATTTTAGCTTATATTTCTGTTTGTTTATCTCGTTGTTACTGCAATGTGTTAATGAAGTTTGTTTCTTTACTATCTATTGCGTTAGTGTGCTTACTTGTCTAGCCATTGTTTCCCCTGATTTTGTTTGGTTTACCCTTTTGTATATTTTCTTTGTTCTCATTTTTGGTCTTATCTTTTTGTTGTAGATATTGTATGAGTTTTGATTCTTCCATAACCAGCTTGAAGGAAATCAGAAGGTTTGTTGAGCAAACTAAAAAGTCATCTTTGCAAGTTGAGAGTTCTTCATCCTCACCAATCATGGAGTCACCACGAAATGAACCACAAAATAATCCACCGCCTCCGGTCATTCCACCAGTTTATAACGAAAATCAGCTCACTATTCGACAGTTATTGGAGCGTGAGCCAAATCTTCAACCTCTGTGTATAGTTTTTTCGGAAGTCGAAGGAGCTTTTGAATTGAAGTCTAACTTTGTGCACTATCTTCCAACATTCCATGGTCTCCCTAGTGAATATCCTCACCAACACTTGAGGGAATTTTTGATGGTTTGTTCAACCCTGAAACCGAGTAGCTTGACAGAGGAGCAAGTCCGATTACGTGCTTTTCCATTCACATTGGCGGATACTGCCAAGGCTTGGTTGTATCGATTGGAGCCTAGTTCCATAACTACTTGGGAGCAACTCAAGAAGCAATTTCTCACCAAGTACTTTCCAGCCGCCAAGATACTCAATCTTAGGAATCAAATTAGCACCATCCGCCAGAAAAATACAGAGTCTAATTATGATTATTGGGAGAGGTTTAAACATTTGGTAGCTAGCTGTCCTCAGCCCCAAATTCCTGAGCAGTGCTTGCTGAATCATTTCTATAATGGCCTCTTACCTGTGAACAAAGGACTCATGGACGCTGCTGCTAGTGGGGCACTTCTTGTTCAACCTGCGGAGCAAGCTCGTAAGATCATCACCACTATGGCATCAAGCTCTCAAAACTTTCAAGCATATGATGATGCTTCCGGTCACCAAGTGAATGAAGTTGGCCGTTCTCAATTAGAGCAGCAACTTGCTTCAACAAATCATCAACTATCCAAGTTGACTTCTCTTATGATGTCTCAAATGGGTACATCTTCAACTTCTCATCCTTGTGGTATATGTTCATTGCATACTCATGAGACGAACGCATGCCCTACATTACAAGAACCTAGTGTTGAGGATGTTAATTCTGTTGGCTTTCCTGGACCTCCAAGGAGGAATTTTGACCCATTTGTCCCTACCTACAATCTCGGTTGGAGAGCTCATCCTAACCTTAGGTACAGAAACAATGTAGCCCCTCCTTTTCAACCCAGACCCCAATTTCAACAAGGGCCTAGTGCTTTCCAAAACAGACCAACAACACCATCACATTCCAACCAATTTCAAGCTTCCTCTCATAATGCCCCACCTAATCAAGGACCCTTATCCACACCATCCTCTACATCTAAACTCGAGGATCTAGTGACTAAACTTGCATCATCTCAATTATCTTTCCAAGAAGCTACTAAGTCGCAATTTCAACAAGTCAACACCTCCTTGGAAGATCTTCAAAGACAAGTTGGGCAACTTGCCACATCCGTTAATGATCTTACGTCCCAATCTTCGGGAAAGTTGCCTTCTCCATCCATCATTAATCCGAAGGCTAATGTCAATGCAATACACTTGCGGAGTGGTCAAGTTATTCCGGATTGGAGGGAGAAAAGAAAACACAAAGTAAATGAGGAAGAAAACCTGGAAGGGGAGATGGAATCTTTTTCCCCTGTTCTTGAAGAGGCGTCGATGGGTAAAACCCCTGAACGTCGACGGGTAAGCTTGGAGGCGGATGAATTAGTTTCTGACCCTTCAGATCCGTCGACGGATGACTTACTTGCCCGTCGACGGCCAAGCAACATATCAAAAAATGACTTACCCAGAAACTTTGATCCGTCGACGGGTGAAGAAGTTAGACGTCGACGGACACCATCCACTGACCCTGTTCCACCTTTCTCCATTAGACCAAATGACTTTGAAACCTCTACATCTACCCAAAACCCAAAACCAAACACAAATACTTCCCATCCTAATCCAAAGCCTAAAGGAGCGGCTCCCTTTCCCTCAAGACTAACAAAGAAACCCAAAGAAAGCATTGAACCGTATATCTTGGAAGTCTTTCGCCGAGTTCAAGTGAATATTCCTCTTCTCGATGCCATCAAGCAAGTTCCTAGATATGCCAAGTTTTTCAAGGACTTGTGCACTCATAAGCGCAAGCTTAAGGGGAATAAAGTGATTACCTTGAGTGAGAATGTGTCAGCGGTTCTTCAACACAAACTTCCACCCAAGTGTAAGGATAAAGGTTCATTTTCTATTCCTATCACTATTGGAAATACTCAAATTCCAAAGGCTATGTGTGATCTAGGGGCTGCTATTAGTCTTATGCCACATTCTCTTTATCTCTCTTTGGACATGGGGCCATTGACAAGAACCGGTGTCGTGATCCAATTGGCGGATCGATCTTATGTATATCCGGAGGGTGTTCTGGAAGATGTTCTAGTGCAAGTTAATGAGTTAATCTTTTCGGCGGATATCTATGTTCTAAAGATGGGAAGTGAGGAATGTTCTTCATCCTCCTCTATTCTTCTTGGTCGACCATTTCTCCACACTGCTAGGACCAAGATTGACTGTCATGAAGGTCATCTTTCCATGGAGTTTGACGGGAAGGTAGTTACATTTAATCTCTTTGATGCCATGAGGTACCCTTTAGATGATCAATCTATTATGGCTGAAGATTTTGTGGATGTTTGTTCTATGTCTTTATTGGATTTTGTTCAAGAAGACCCTCTACTTACTGCATTAACTCAAGGCATGGATTATAACAATTTAGATTTTGAGGAAGAGATCTATGATGAGGAAATCCAGTCCATATTAGCTTCTTTGGCTGCACTCCCATCTAAATTACACCTAGCCAATGTTTCTTACATGGATCTTCCTACCCCTTCCACCAAACTTCTCCCCTCTATCATTGAAGCACCATCTATTGAGCTTAAACCTCTTCCCGCTCATCTCAAATATGCCTTCCTTGGTGAGAATGAAACACTCCCTGTAATCATTTCCAATACTCTCACTTCTAACCAAGAACTTCAACTTCTACAAGTTCTTAAGGCTAGAAAGGAAGCTATTGGATGGACGATTGCCGACATCAAATGTATTAGCCCATCAATTTGCATGCATAGAATCTTATTAGAAGATGATTCCAAACCACTTAGGCAACCTCAATGCCGCCTGAATCCTCCCATGATGGAGGTGGTCAAAAAGGAGATATTGAAGCTTTTGCAAGTTGGTATCATCTATCCTATCTCAGATAGTGAATGGGTTAGTCCTGTGCAAGTGGTACCCAAGAAAATAGGTATTACGGTGCTGCAAAACGCAAGTGGTGATCTTGTACCCCAACGAGTGCAAAATGGTTAGAGGGTGTGTATAGATTATAGGAAACTTAATGACGCTACAAAGAAGGATCACTTTCCATTGCCTTTCATTGATCAAATGTTGGAGAAGTTAGCCGGAAGAGCTTTCTATTGCTTCCTAGATAGGTATTCTGATTATTTTCAGATCATGATAGCTCTAGAGGATCAAGAAAAGACCACATTCACTTGCCCCTTTGGTACGTTCTCATATAGGCGCATGGCCTTTGGTCTTTGCAATGCTCCAACTACCTTTCAACGGTGCATGATGAGCATTTTCTCAGAGTATGTAGACAAGATTATTGAAGTCTTTATGGATGATTTCTCGGTTTATGGGGATTCTTTTGATAGTTGCTTAGCTAACCTCACTATTATTCTTGACCGGTGCATTGAGACAAATTTGGTTCTCAACTCAGAAAAATGCCACTTTATGGTTACTCAAGGAATTGTTTTAGGCCACATAGTGTCAGCTAAGGGCATTGAAGTGGATAAAGCTAAAGTTGACGTTATTCAAAACTTGCCCTATCCTTCCTCAGTCAAATCAGTTCGATCCTTTCTTGGCCATGCGGGCTTTTACCGGCGTTTCATGAAAGATTTCTCTAAGATCGCAGCTCCCATGTGCCGTTTGTTGCAACAAGATGTCACCTTTCATTTTGATGAGTCATGTAAAGAGGCCTTTGACAAGTTGAAGAATGCTCTTACATCAGCCCCCATCTTGCAACCTCCCAACTGGGACCTACCTTTTGAACTCATGTGTGATGCAAGTGATATGGCTGTGGGAGCAGTGCTTGGCCAACGTGATGGCAAGATTCCTCATGTCATTTATTATGCCTCACGCACGTTGAACGATGCTCAGAAAAATTACACCACCACTGAGAAGGAACTTCTCGCTATTTTCTTTGCCCTAGATAAATTCCGCTCTTATTTGCTTGGCACCAAGGTGGTTGTGTTCTCTGATCATGCAGCCCTTAAGTACCTCCTTGCTAAGAAGGAAGCTAAACCTAGATTGATTCGTTGGATCCTTCTTCTCCAAGAATTTGATCTTCAAATCAAGGACAAAAAGGGTGCGGAAAACTTGGTAGCTGACCACCTCAGCCGGTTGGTAAGTTCTGAGGTAACTTCTTCCATCAATGACTCATTTTCTGATGAAATGCTCTGTGCTCTTAATAGGCCCATTCATAATGACTAAAGTATTTAATCATGGAGCGGTGGAGATCCAGAGTTTGGCTACTTCCAAAGTCTTCAAGGTCAATGGACATCGATTGAAGCCATATTATGAAGGAGTTTCGGTTTCTTCCATAGAGGGCATTCTCTTCACTGACCCTACATATATTCCTTGAGCTGGTCTTTCAATCGAGCCAACGACGTTAAACAAAGGCGCTGCTTGGGAGACAACCCAAGTTCTTCCTTCACTCGCTGTAATGTATTTCTTTCCTCCTTGTATTTCCTTTGCTTTTGCATGCATTCATTCCATTCACATCTAGCTAAGAGTTCATGAGGTTAAATTTGGGTGAGGTTGTTCGAATTATGATCTGCACAAGTGGCATTTCTCTGGTTCTCTGCACTCCAAAGTCTGAAAATTTCGAGATTGAGCAAAGAGGGCATAATCAAGGGTTTTATTAGGTTCAGAAATATCTGGACGTCGACGGGTATGTAACCAAACATCGACGGATGGGTTCTGTCACAACAAACTTAGAAGTCAGAAATATTTTGATGTCGACGGGCATATGCATAGACGTCGACGGATAGGTTTCGGCACAGAAAATTTTTGAAGTCAGAAATATCTAGACGTCAACGTACAAGGGTTAGACATCGACGGATGACATGGGGAACCGAATTGACCTAAGTTAGAAATGTTCAGCCGTCGACGGCTAGACTCTAGACGTCGACGGATCAATCGAATTTCACCCTTTTTAACCCTTATCAGCCGTCACTTTCACAACAACACTATTCCTCCATTCAAAACCGAAACCCTCCCTCCAAAACCAACCAACTTCTATTCTCTTCAACATTCACCAATCTTCCAACCCAATTACACCAAACCCACTCCCTTCTCACTGAAAACGCCATCCCCATCCACTATTTCTCCCATCCCTTCCATCCAATTCAACACATTGAGAGATTGGTGTTCTTGGAGTCAAATTGGGTGAAATTTCGAATTGGGATTCTTGAAGCAAATTGAGTTGCGTTTAACACTCCAGTTGGTTAGTTCTCATCATTCTACTTCCCTTAGTTGTATTCCCATCGAATTTAGCGGATATTTCAAGATTGATTTCACTATCTTCTTGATTTATGGACAAGTTTGCCTTTTGTTTTCTGAGAATTCATGAATGTGACTATGGTTCTAATGCCTGCTGCAAATAAAAATTGCGTTTATCTGATGCCAATCTTGTGCTCTATATCTGTAAATTCGTGCTTCATTGTGTACCATTACTGTTGAGGTGCTTATTCTGCAACATTATTGAGTTTGGTTCAGGATTTCTATTCAGCATCCTCACTGTTCGAAAAAATGTCTAAAAGACCTCGCCAATCAAAATCCCAAGCTCCCACCGAACCCCCACCACCTCCCAGGTCTAAGGGTCAGTTTAGTACTGCCAGAGCATCACGAGCTTTGAAGGCTGCCAAGGGCAAGGCCCCGGCTTCGGCTTCCACCCCCACTGTGGCCAATGATTTCTTCTCTCCGGAATGCAAAGAATGGTTTAGAGATCATCAGTCCTCTCATCAAATAGTTGAGAAGACAGCGGATCCCCTTATTGCTCATGAGTTCAACTTAGTCAATCTTTTCCATGATGTGGGTTGGGATACTGTCCTCAACATCAAGGGCGAGTACTACCCTGATTTAGCGGTTCTCTTTTACGCTAACATTAAAAACAAGGGGGCTGACTTGCCTGAAATTCAGACCATGGTGCTCAAGAAAAAGATCACCATCAATGCGGAATTCCTCTGGGAGCATTTCAGTATTCCCAATGAAGGCTCTATGTATGAAGGCACTGATGAAGAGGAAGATGATCAAGACCATCCTTGGTCCAGACAAGCTGCCTTGAATCACTTTGATGTGGCCTATAAACCAGTTCCCGGCAAAAAGGCTGCTCTTTTCTGCCGAGATTTCAGCATTCAAAGCCGGTTGGTGGCATACCTCATCCACCATAATGTGGATCCCAAAATCAGCGACACCCACATTGTCCGTGGCAAAAATGTCTATATCATGGACAAAATTGTCCACGGCCTGTAAGAAGCTCCTTGGATTCCGCTGGCGTCAACAATCATTAGTGCCATGCGCGAGGTTGTCTCTCCTACCACTCAGCACCACTGCATTCCTTTTCCAGTGCTCATTACTAAAATCCTTAGGGTTTGTGGCGTCTCCTTTGAAAATGAGCGGAAAAAGATCACGACCAAAACAGACATTGTCAACTCCACCAAGATGATGGTCTTTGGTTATGTCCAAGTTGGAGGACTTTGGACTAAACCCCCGAATATGCAAGACCAGCCAGCTGAAGGTGATGAAGAAGGTGAAGAGCAAGCACAGCCACAAGATCAGCCAGTTCCACCTCCCTTTGAGCTACCGGTTGGCAATAGGCCAATATCTCAGCACCAATTTCAGTCTTAGGTGCTCGGTTGGTGCCAGAACATGGGTCAGAATTTCAGTACACTACAAGGGGACGTGACACGCTTGACTGCAGACGTTCACTCACTCCACACCAAGCTCGATCAGATTCTCGCCTTCCACACTCAACCTCCACCACCACCTCAGTGAACTTTAGCACATTGTACTAGCATTTTCATGCATGCATCTTACTTTTTGTTATCTCTTTTAATTTTGCTAAACTTTAAATTCTAGTTTCTGTACATTTTAGCTCTTTAACTTTTGGATTTTAGTTAATTCTCGAACTTATAACTCCTAATTTCGATTAATGGCAATTTAATCTTCCTTTTGTTATTTTTGCCCCATTATTGTTGATTGCACTTGCTGGCCTTCATTTTCTTCATTTCCTTCCTCGACAGCATCAAGGTACTGCTCTGTGATACCTCTCATTTACTTGATTTATTGTCGAGACCGCATTACGGACAATGCTTATTCTAAGTGTGGGGGGGCTTTAGTAACTAAAACTAAAACTTTTGCTAATTAGGAGTTGTAGCTTTTTTATAGTTAAATTACAAATTAGAATGTGAAGTTGTTCATGAAGTAAATATAAGCATACTTTAAATTGGAAAAGAGCCTTAAGATTTCTTGCTTCTTGATTTTTAAGCAACTTGTAGTAATTCTCTTGAGCCGAATATGTTTGAGTAGAATAAGGATTCTTCAACCTTGTGAGAGATTTGAGCCTTAAGATTGCACTACAATCTCTTTTATTCTTGAGAGTAAAATTTTATCTTGCATGATTATATCCCTCTAGAACTTGCTTTATACCTTGTTGAAATTACATGTAATGCATGCAGGTTTGAGAAGATGGTTAAGATTAGAGCTAAGCTTGAGCCAAATTGACCAACCCTTGTGAAAAACCAATGTAGAGAACCCCTTGAGCCTAAAAAGATTTTAGCCATATTTTTTTTGATGAACCTAATTTCCCTAAAACAAGAACCTCAAGCCTCAAAAGAAATACAATTTCTCTCACCTTGTTTCTTCAACTTAGTGAGATTAGTGACTTGTATGATTTTTATGTTCTTGACAAAAGAGTAACAAGTCTAAGTGTGGGGGGAAATTTTCGCCTCAAGAATTGGTCAATTAAGAAAAAAAGTTATAGAAATGAGATGTTCAAAATATGTTAAATTTTAAAAATGTACCCAAAAGAATCCTAATGCATAAAGAATGGCACAACAGAAGCAATCAACATCTCTTCGGTTCATTGTAAAGAGGAATGAAAGGAAAAAGTTGGAATGAGTGAATCAAAAGAGTCGGGCTATTAAAATTTGAATTCCATTTTCATTTTCTTCCCGATAGCTTGATATTTCACTAAGTTTTGAAGAGACTTTTAATTGAACTCCTTTACCTTTTTCTTCATAACTTACTCGACCAAGGCCTTATTACAATCCCATTTCATCTTTTTCATCTTTTCATTCATGATGTGCATATTGGAGTAGTGGAGATGAGGTAGACTAGCAAGCTTATGGTAGGTCTATTTTCATGCAAAGATTGAGCGCACCATGAAACACACTTGAGTGAATGAGGGATTTCTAGTGATGAATTATTCTATTCAAACATGTTTGGTTGAAGGAAATTGCTTCCATCGTTTCTTAATTATCTTGATTCTTGAATTGTTATGCTCTCTTCTACTTTACAATATGCTTTTATATACCGCTTGAATTTCCTCTGAAATCTAATTTGAGAGTTAACTAGCTTAAACTTTTTGTGGTATTCTCTTTTAGGGGTTATTTTGTTCATTCCCTTTTTCTCTAAGCTTACTCGAGGGCGAGTAAGACTCAAGTGTGGGAGAATTTGTTAAACTCCTTTTTATTGCTTAATTTGGGACTCAAGATCACTCCTCTTTCTCCTATTTTAATGCTGGGAGGCCTAAGTTAGCTCAATTATGCTTTGTAGGTGTAATTAAAAGGAAAAATGAAGTTTGAACTAAAAAGGGACAATTTCCATGCTTAATTGAACAAACATGCAGAGCCGTCGACGGGTAACCACGTAGACGTCGACGGCTGCTCGAGCAATGGACACGGGATCACTTGCACCTGCAGAGACGTCGACAGGCAACTCATTAGACGTCGACGGACAAGCTACTCGATGACCATGATTCTGGAATCCAAAGCAACCGTCCACGGATTGAAGTTGGACGTCCACGGCCATAAATTCCAGGGAGTTCCCAATGCCAGACGTAGACGTCCCTAAATCTATCCGTCGACGGGTAGAAATTTCTGACTTCGAATACATAAAGGCTAAACATGTAGACATCGACATCTAAAGATGTGCACGTCAATGGATCAATTGAGCTGGGAAAAATATGAAGAAAACAAGCGTATACGTCGACGGGCAAACATGTAAACGTCGACGGCTAACAGAGTCAAAATGTCGGCAGACCCACTTAAATGCTTTCATTCCAATATCAAATCCTTGAAAAACATATCCCGGGGATTCAGTGGAGAGGAGGCATAATAAAATCCCCAACTTCCTCAGACTTTGTCTCCCTCTTTCCTTAGTGGCCTCTACTTTATTTTATTTTATTCTTAGGATTTCTTATCTTATCTCTAAGGAATTATTGAGAATAAGGGGGCTGTGGAGCTTATAGCAGAGGGAGAAGAGGCAGCTGGGGGGAGTTTTCAGTTTTTTTTAGTTTGTGTTTTTTGCTGGGTTCTTTTCTTCTTGTAATTTCGTTTAGCAAAACTCTATAACTCCAATCTATTATAAGATTCAATCACTTTGATCTTCATTTGTGAGGTTCTTGTTCTTAATGCTTTCTTGCTCATTGATTGTTCTTCCATCTCTTGTGCTTAAAAGATGATGATCATGTTTATTATCTTGTCCTTTGAATTGCTTAGTTAATTAGTTGCAAATGATTGATTGAGTAGTTCATGAGCATGCTAATCTTTGAACTCCAATGCTAGAGTTTGGTGATTTCTTAGAATTTGAGTAGCAAGAGGATGTTTTTACATTCAAAAAGATTTGAAGATGCAATTGGAATAATGAATGCTGGGTTTGTTATTGATTGTTGTTAGCTTTTATCTTTCCATAGCTTATTGCTATTCTAGGCTTGAATTTGGATTGCTAGGATTCAAGTTAGCCATAAGAGGAAGGATTAATAGTGAACTTAGATTCAAGGTTAATCAACATTAGGAAAGATCCATGGATTTGAAGTTGGTTTCAAATCCATGAGGTTAACCAATTGATGATAAGAATGTTTGATTAGTGAATCAATGATCAAGTGTTAGGTTAAAAGATTGATCATATAATAGATTGGAGGCTTTGTTTTATCATGTATTGTATTATTATTGTCATTCTTGATAAATCTTTACATATTATTTTCAACACCAATACAAAATCCCCCGTTAAATTCTTGTTTAGTTTGATTTATGCTTAGTAAGTAGTGTGAAATTAAATAGCCTTTCCTCGTGGGATCGATCCTTGCTTACCCTGCTGCATAGTAGATTAGTAAGGTTAATTTTGTTGTGTTACGACACGCATCATTAGCCTACTCCCCTCTTTCAATAGTTTCAACTTATCCTTTATGGTCCTTAACTTATTACTCTTAACTCCTTCTATCTCACTTTTTCATCTTGCTTTTACCTTTTTACCTTCTCCAATTTCAATTGTTATCCTTGTTTCATCCTTACTCCTTTTTCGACTCTTACCTAAGTAGATACACTTTCCTTTTGACTAGGTTTGTAATTTCCTTGTACTCTCCATCATTATCATCATCTTCGTCATCCTTTCACTCTTATTTACTTTTTCATACTTTGGTATCTTCATCTCTTTATCTTTTCTTTCTTTTCTTTCATTATGTCTTTACTTGTATTTATAGGGTTGGTAAGTAGTGAAAAGCTTACTACCCTTTCATCCTTTAGGATACAAGTATCTCCATTTACTTTTTTCCTTCGAGTGCTTCCCTTCTTTATCTTTTCAAATTTTTCTTTCTATCCAACCTTCTTATATTTTCTTATAACTTAAATTATCAGGGGTTTTCTTTTTCTCCACTGACTCACATTTTTAACCCATTTTATCTCAGTAGTTCTTGCCTCCAATCATCATTGTTTATTCTTTCCTCTCTTTAAGTAGTGTGATGTAGTGCCTTGGCTTGACTCGAATTTGGGGTTCATTATGCTTAGCTTTCTTTAGCTAATATCTATTTTCTAAGTCTTTTATTCACTTTCTTTCACTAGATTTTTCTTAATCTCCTTTCTATGCTTTTAAAACCTTCTTATTCTCTTTCTTTAAACCTATCCCTAGGTTATCTACCTAGGTTTTGCCTCAAATCTAATTCCTACACCTTACACTTTACTAATTCTATCTCATCCTTTTGGGGTTATTAAACTATAGTTCATTATGAAATTATTACTAATTAAGGTGGAAGTTTTCTAAGGGTTTAGGGATCCTATAATATGTTATGCTTTTCTTCTTTTAAGGATCTACTCCAAGTTAGCCTAAACTTAGTTCATCCACTGAACTAAGTTTATCTACTTCTTATGACTTATTCATCTTTGATTAGCCTAGATCTTCCATTATCTAGAGTTTCATGCTTTCTTTCATTGTTAAGAAAGCTTTCGCACTACATCAAGACATCTCTTGTATCCTTTATTTCAATGTTCCTTTTCCTTTCTTTTCCGTTTCTTCTTTCTCATCAGTTTCCCCCTAGTGAGGTCTTTTAAAAGATTCCCTTCGTGTTCTTTCTTTGCACGCATATAGATATTTCCACTGTTGTCGTCTATTATTTTCTCTCCACTTGCTTACTTCCCATTGACCTTATCATGGTCCTTACTTATCATCTTTTAGGGGTCTCATCTTCTTGCTCTTATTGTTATAGACCCAATAATGAGGGTTCATTACTTATTAACCCCTTTGGGTGTGGAGGTTTCTAGGTTATCTTTTCCTTATCCCATTTCCTCCATCTCCACTTCCTTTCTCTTCATCCTTTATTACCTCCTCTTAACATTGGTATCCAATCGTTGGACAAGTAGTAATAAATCTACTATTTGTCGACCATATGGATGAGATATCTTTTCATCGTCCTCATCACGATTCTCTTCTCATTCTGCTCCTTGAATCCGTTTTGTACTGGGATCAAAGGGTGGATATACAATAAGGAAGTCCATTATACATCCTTCATACAGATATGAGGTCTCTTTCCCTTCCTTAGTATCTGTTTCGCCATCTTTACCTTCTTCCTCCTCATGTTTCTCGAGAATAGCTTCACTTTTGTTCTTTTTTCTTTACTATCCTTTTGGCATTCTCAAGTCCTTTAGGGTTTCCACTTATTAGTCCTCATTATATACTCGAGTGACTCTCTCTTACTTTGCCTTTTGTGTTCCTTGGTTCACTCGATTTCTTCCAAATTCTTGGATGATCCTCCTCGATTGCCCCTTTCCTAAAATCTATATATAGACAATGTAAAATGGGGGGGGGGGGTCTGATTGGTTCATTGGAGGGGTTCAAGTTATTCTTTTTCTGAAGTCCTTCGTCCTCCTCTGTGGTCATTTGTCTCTTGTCTTGGAGTCCTCAAGTGCCAATCCTCTTGACTCCGGGTGGTTTCTCTTTCATCTACCTTCACTGCACTTTTTTTCACAATCTACGCGTAAATGGTGTAGAATTGAAGAAGGCAGGTTCTTTTTTTTGTCTACCTTCGCTGCTCTCTCTGACACAGCCGGACCTAATCGAACATTTCCATACAAACAGAATAATGTAAGAAGGCGTATTAAGTCAACAATACGTCAGTCCAGATGTATCTAATTAAAAAGAGAAGTTAAGCTTAAGATAAGACAGAGTTGGAAGATGAGACAAGTGATCATGCATGAAAACACTAAAGTGGACTTCTTTAAGTCCATAGCCAATAGATTGGATATCCATTGGTGACTTGGTCGATGGATTTGGCCAATGATCAAGATTATAAGAGGTTAAAAAGAGGAGAGAAATCTAGCCCAGGGCCTGAGTAGACCCGGTGCTGGAGTCCCCTATAAATTGGAGGATCGAGCCTCTCCCTTTCATTTTCTCTCTTTCTCTATTCTCTCTTTTCTCTTTTCTCTCAATTCCTTTCTTTGATCAATTTTGGACTTTTGGTCGATCTGGGCAATCCGACCAAAGGTTCAAGGTAAGATTCTAGTATTCTATTCTTAACGCCTTGATCTACATTTTTCTAAGTTTTCATGCATTTCCATGCATTAGTCTAGGAGAGATCCAAGTTCAAAGTTAGGTTTAGTTAGATTCTAAGATTAGATTTGATATCTAGGAACTTTGAGCTTGTGATTCTCCTTTTTGATTCGGTAAATGTGTCGTGGGAGGCAAGAGCAATGTTCGTCTCGATTTTCAGGCAAACAATGGTCCGAGGGGCTCAGAAATCAAGTAAATGCCTCGGTTTCTTAGGCTTCCAAGCGGCTTCCACGCGGGAGAGACATTTTCCAAGCCTCCCTCGCAGGAGTGGGCGGTAGCCCACATCCCCCATGCAGGACTTCGGCCAGGTGTGGCCCCATCCACGTAGGAGGGCCTACTTGGCTCAGCCCGGCCCCAGCCCTCATGGGCTCCAGGGGCATTTTGGTAATTTTTCATCAAGTGTCTGATTTTGACATCGGAACCTCTCGGACACTTTTCTAAGCCCCAAAACACTTCCAAACATCGTCTTAGGTTATATTAGAGCCTCATAGGTGCATTCATAATTGTTTATGAATGCTAACACGTTTTTCCGTGTATTAGGGCTCCGGATAATCGAATATGACAATACTCCGGAGGTTAAGCTACATAGAGCGCTTGGGAGTATACTAACCTCCCAATACTGTGAATGGCCTAGGCTTCTTTGTATAGCCACTGGGAACAAAGGTTTTAAAAATGGTTTTAAAAACATAAATGTTTTCAAAGGTTTTGGGATACGGGAAATCTGCACACACACATTTGCATGGTGATATACCCACGTAGAGAGTGGGATGTTTTAAAATGAAATTTAAAGAATTATGTGTGTGTGTGTTTATGTTTATGTTATGTATTTTAAAAATATATATTTGTGTATATATATATATGTATATATATGGATGGGATGCAAGATGAGTGATTGAGAGGGTTCCTCAATGCTCCAATATATGCAAGAGTGTGGACCGAGTTTGAGAGCATGCATGAGACTCAGCTGTGGACCACCTATCGAGGGGCACAGTAAGTAGAGTCCCTGGGAGAGGCGCATAAGGAAGCTCGCTAGGGCTCTAGATCACTGTGTTCCACCACAGCAATGGGCACCACCGAGGGAACGGGCTAGAGAAAGAGAAAAGAGAAAATGTTTTAAAAAGAAAAGAGATAGCCCTCGGTGCAGTGAGGCATAAGACGATCGACGGGTCACGCCTTTAGTATGATAGAGGCTAGCCCAGTTGAGATATGTATATATATTTATTTATTTAAAGTGTTGTTAAAGAGAGTTCTGGACTAGAGAACTAGAAAAAGATTTTTAAAAGAAAAATATTTATTTTATTATTTTACTTTGGATTCCCATGTTTTCCCTAACCCCGATGGAGATCCTTAGATTCTCTGTCACTCACCTGTATCCAATGTGGATGGATGAAGATCCGCGTACGAGGACAGTAGATAGATCAGAGGCTCACTAGGAGGCGTTGGTGGCTTAGCTTAGTAGTTTCCGCTGTGTAGGCATACTCTAAATTAGTCCACTGGCATTACTTCTAAAGTTAATTATTTTATTAAATGATTTTAATTACAGTTTTAGTTGTTTTGCAGTGATGATATCCATTTCTTTGCCTTGCGATGCTTCGGGTACGTGAGCAACCAACACATACTTCGAGGCAGCACGACGGTTGCCACTTGGCCAGCCTGGGCGGGTCGAAGCATGACACTTTCTATCTGAGTCTACGTATAATGGTGCATAAATTGAGAGAACGAGGGGGCTGAGTTGTCCATATGGATTTCTTGTCGATCTCTCCACCTCATCTTTCAATCATCTTTTCTCTCTGAACTTCCTCTTAAGGTCTACACACAATTGGTGTAGAGAGTGAGAGGAGTTGACTCACCTCGTATGGGTCTTTCATCGACCTTTACACTCGGTTAGCTTTCCCTTGGCTTCACCCTTTGTCTTTTTGTTTGTCACTTGATGAAGTCCTCCTTATCCCTTCATTATTTTGCTCAAATACTTTATCTCACATTCTAAGGTTTCGTCAACCTCGTCCTCTGTGATCTCGTATCTTTTTGACTATTTTCTTCCTAATCCAACTCGCTTTCCTCATATCTTTATGACTATGAGAAAGAGTTGGTTTAGTCTTCATGCACGTCAAGTCCATTTTGCTTCTCATCTCGCTCTTCTACTTTACTTCCTCCCAACTCTTACACATAGCCAGTGTAAAAAATGGGGAAAAATCACAACTGGATTGGTTAGACGTCAAACTCGCTTTTGCATTAACGAGTCTCGATGTCCACAACCTTGAAGGTTGGACTCCAAGCTAGCTTTCTTTACGAGCGAGCCTCTGAATAAGCTGCCTTGGAGGGTTGGACGAGATATCACATATCACGTATGTAGACACTATATTTTTACTTTATTATTTTATTTTATATTTATTCTTATTTTTTATATATTTATATTTTCATTATTCTTATTTTCTATTCTGTTTAAATTTTTTACTCTTTATTGGGTCCTGAGTGCTTAAGGTTTGCTTGGCTAAATTTTGGACTACTTATCAATTGGAATTAAGGGTCCAATTTTTATTAAAAAAGGAATTTGGGATTACAATAATAAAGCTTAATTCACCAAAGTTACAAAGTTACAAAGGCCCAAACATTTTTTTATATATATAAATATAGATATCTCACAAAAATATAATACAAACAAAAAGAAAAAAAAACAAACGAAAAATGCAATTTGAAAAAGAAAAAAAGAAAACAATAAAAATTTAGGATTGGGGATGAGAGCACGTCTCTTCCACCCCATTGGCTGCTTTGTTTTTCTAAGTGGCCTCTCTCTCCTCACGGCTTTTCTTCCCGGATGCCTCCAAAGATAACAGAATGGAGCCAAAATCTGAACAGCAACATAAGAATTGTTGGGTTAATGGCCTCAGCAGGTGCCGAAAGTGGAGCAGCTTTTATTGTTGCTGCTAATTGAATTATTTGCAAAGGACCCCAGCGTCCTTGTCGAGTTGGCTTTGTCTTCTTGCAATTTCCACCGCTTTTATTATTGCTGGTAATTGAATTATTTGCGAAGGACCCTAGCGTCCTTGTCGAGGCTTTGTCTTCTTGCAATTTCCACCGTTTTTATTGTTGCTGGTAATTGAATTATTTGCAAAGGACCCCAGCGTCCTTGTCGAGGCTTTGTCTTCTTGCAATTTCCACCGCTTTTATTATTGCTGCTAATTGAATTGTTTGCGAAGGACCCCAGCGTCCTTGTCGAGGCTTTGTTTTCTTGCAATTTCCACCGCTTTTATTGTTGTTGCTAATTGAATTATTTGCAAAGGACCCCAGCGTCCTTGTCGAGTTGGCTTTGTCTTCTTGCAATTTTCACCTTTAATTCAACGCGGCCTTCAGCAAATTTTGTTAGCTAATGATTGGTTTCAATTGCTAAAAAATTCAATGGAGAGAGTTTCTGAAGTGATGATTACTTCCACTAAGGAGCTGTTTGGAAGATAAGTTTTGAAACACGAGAATCTTGAAAATTATTTCAATTCGGAAGAGTATGGAAGCTTGAGCAGATTGGTGACAACATACTTGATGGCAATTTTCAAATGGATGGTGCATCTGTTGTTCTAAAATCAATTCTTAAAAGGGCTACTCAACTTTTAAGCCATCCATTTGAAAATTGCAGCATGCCTAATTATGCTTTACTGTAGGGCCTCATTTGATGATTTTTTTCAAATATGGGACCATTATACAATCAATGCATAACAAGACCCATTTGTCATTTCAAATAGCACAGCTCCCCCACGTGATTCTCTTACCAGCTGAATGCCCTGCAAAGACACAAAGATTGAAATCAGCTAATTATGCTTTCTGTAGGGCCTCTTTGATGAATTTTTCAAATATGGGACCATTATACAATCAATGCATAACAAGACCCATTTGTCATTTCTAATCAACAAACATCTCCACGTGACTCTCTCAGCCAACTTCTCTCCTTGTCAGCTTCTCTCCTTGACAGCTGGGTGATCCTCCAAAGATAGTAAAAGTGGAGTCAGTAATATAAACAACCAATTGCAGCAAAAGAAAGAAGGGGTGAGGTAGGGATTACAAGGCCAATAAATGAGGACCTTTAGATCAAAATGGGAGAAGAAAGAAGAGCCATCAAATTAAAAAGGGGAGAAAGGACTATAAAAAGGATTTTTTCCTTCAGCAAAAAGAGACAACGAGGGCCAAGCACAGCCGATCACAAGAAAAAAAATACAAAAAAGGGAAGAGACCCAAAGGAAAGATCGCTCAGCTTCAACATCCTCATGGATTCCTTTTCACGATCTGGCCTTTTCCACAACATCACTCAACATTGCTTCTTACCTTTTCTGTGTTACTAATCTCCAACTGACTCCTCCCAAAATATTGCCATGTTGACCCCAACGGCCCTTAAACGAGTTGTTTCCCTCTGTTCATAACACTCTTAAAAAAAGTCCCAAAGAAACTTAGGGAATCTCCTAAAAGCAACCCGCACGGGAGAAGAAGAAGAAGAGCAACAGAAAAAATTGGTGAAAGACGAAAGGAGATTTTGAAAGTCTCCTGCCTCAACGTCAGAGGGGCTCCACGGCTTCTGTGGCACTTTGGTTGTCTGGTTAGTTTGTAGGTATGCTCCCAATCTTCACGTTCACGTTTTGATGATCTTTTGTCAGTGACTTTCTTAAATATTATCAATGTATTGGCTTGGTCATGGATGCTCTTCGTTTGTAATAACTTTAAGTATTTTCTCTTGGACGATGGCTTTTATAAGAAATTATGGCCATAAAAATAATAATAAATAAGTATGATATATAACAAAAAGATAAAAGAGAAGAAAACGGTGGGTTGGAGATGAATAGAACTTGTTTTAAAGCAAGTTAATAAAAAATAAATTAATAAAATGGTGGGAGTGGGGTCAAAACAAAAAAGAAGAAAGAGGAATAGGTCCTAGTCTAGGCGTGGTAGATGATCCATAAAATAAAAGAAAGAAGAGGAATTAGTCAATTAGGTGTTAGTGGTAGGTAAGAGAAGATGGCTTTGCACAGATTTTTCTTTGAGTTGAAAAAGAGGAGACGAGAGAGTGAGCTGAAACTTTATGGTTTGACTTAAATTGTTTTGGTTGCATCAAAAGCTAAAATCCTTCTGCAATAAGAGTTCTTTCAGTTGTAATGTCCTTCCCATATTCTGCCATTTTTGTAGTTTTGGCCTTTTCCAATTTTAGAAGAGTTCTTTTAATGATTGATTTATCATGTGTTGGGCATGGAGTTTATATGATCAACGAAAAAACATTGGACAATTTTTTTTTTGGACAAGTCTATTTTCTTTTGTTTATTACTCTTATGAAAAAGGATGGAGTTGCATCAAGTATCTATTAGACAAATAATAAGAATAAAAAGAGATATGTAGGTAATAAAAGATTTTAACGGAGGAAACTTCTCTAAAATTGAGGTGATAATGATAAATATAAATAATAAAAATTGATTAATTGTAAGCCTTTGGACATGCATTCACATTCCTTGTTGTCATATTATTATTGTCATCCACACGAGTAATGATATGCGGGGATAGTGAGGGTCCGATCATGGAATCCGGTTCGGGAAGGTGAAAATTCACACCCAATCTAGGTTCCTAGGTAAGAGATCCACTTTGAATCGGACCCAGAATTGGGATAGGTTCATGGCGGGTTTTGATAAAATCCTTACTATCCTTATTTTAAAATTAGTAAGATAACATTTCACATGCCATGCATTTAGGCATCTAAATAAATATTGGGTATTAGTTTTAAAAAAAATAATATATAATAATCATTTAAAAAAAAACAAAACAAAGATAATGTAATAATAATTAAGGTCAATGAAATTGGTAAATAATCTTTCAGCAAATATTTGTAAATGTGGTTTAAGCTATGTGGGAGAAATAAGGATGCGAATTCGATTTGGGGCAGTGAAAATTCACACCTAATACGGATTCCTAGACAAGTGGCTGTCTTTGAATTGGACCCAGAATTAGGCGAGATTCACAATAGGCCTCAATAAATCCTCACTATTTTCATATTAAATTGATAAGGTGGTACTTTGCACTTCAAACGTTTAAATATCCAATAAAGATAATAATTTCAAAAAATCCTAAAAAAAAAAGAAAAATGAAAAGAAAAATATTTCAAAAAAAAAGTGATAAATGTATTTTTTTTTAAAAAGCATTATTTGTTGGTTTTAATAAAAGTGTAATTTCCTAAAAGAAATAAAAGCTTTTCTTGTTTGAATAAAATGAACTTTGGAATTTGAAAAAGATCAAAAATTAAAAGAAATTACTTGATATTCTTCCTAAGATATTGATTTGAAAATGAAAGCAATAAAACCAAAAAAATTTTGGTTTTGTTCAAGAGCACATATTTATAAAAAAAAAAAAAGGGTGTATTGAAATTCGTTTCTTTTCAAAAAGCTAAAAAAATTATTTTGGAAATTGCTTTTTTTTAAACTCTTACAAATAAAAAAGAGGAATGTTTTGTTTTGAAACATAATTTTCAGTTAACTTTTCACTTGACAAAAAAAAATGAATGAAAAAGAAAATATTTTGAAACTTGTTTTTGTTTGCTCGAATAATAAGGGAAATAAAAAATATTAATACAAAAAATTAAAAAAAATCAATCAAAAAAGGGAAAATTATAAAAACATTTTTTTAAAGCCTAAATATTATTAAATTAACCGGTACCGTCATCTTGACAGGCGTCGTGGGGGTGCTCATCCTTCCCCGCACGTAACCGTACTCCCGACTCCAGTTCTCCATTCCACAGACCGGGACCTACCCAGCTTAAGTACCCCATCTAACGGCCAATGCTAAGTTAGGTAGATTCTCAATAGGTGACTAACCGCACCTAAACAAAAATGGTTAGTGGCGACTCCGTAAAATTCTCTTAAGTCCCAAATCTGTCGTCGTTTCAGATAACGTTGCGACAACGTCATCTCAAGGGATTCACTATCCCTTGCTGGGATTGACTAACGAGTAGGAAGCGCATTAGAAGTTGAAGAATTGATCTTAGGGGATTTTCTCAAAAAGCTTACTATGCTTTCTCGAATATCGAGGAAATGGTGGTCATGGTGTCATTTCACTTAAAGACCACACTCGAGTACTCTATATGGTGGCATACTACTAAAAAGGGCATTCTAAGAATAGGTTTGGGTATTCACAATTTGTTCGAGTAATCACGTACTCAAACTTTGGAGTTTTAAACCTAAATAATCCACCGGCTTTGAAAACATTTGAAAACTTTTGAAAATACTTTGGAAACACTCTACAGCTTTTGAAAACATTTGGAATCTTTTATTTGCTCTAATACTAATCAAATTGTCATGCCCGACCCGTCGGTCTGACCACAGGACAACTGTCGTACCACATCGAGAAGCGTGCCATGAAAGGCGAGCTATCTAAGATGGCACAATGTATAGAAAGAGTATCATCACTACAAAACCATTAAAAACTAAACTTTAATTAGAAAATGTCTACAATAATTAATAATAAAAAGAGCACCAGTGGATTATTTGGAGGGATAACCTACGCAGTGGAATCTACTAACTCCTAAGCCACCAACCACTCCTATGAGCCTTCGATCCATCTAGCGTCCTCGTACGTGGGAACTGCATCCAATAACATTGGATACAGGTGAGTGACAGAGGTTCAATGTAAAGTCAAATAGGTTTGGGTAGTTTGGGTAATTCTAAAACTTTTTAGAAAACATTATATATTTCTTTTTAAAACCCTTTTCAAAACATTTCCCCCCAAATCCTTTCTAAATAACACAATAATAATAATAATAATAATAATAACAACAACATCTAACTATGGGCTGGCCGTGAAAACACAACAAGGCTTGACTTTGGTCGTGGTCGAGGATCTCGTATTGTCGAGGGCTATTTCTTTTCTTTTCTTTTTAAGACTTTCCTTTAATAAGGAAACTATTTTCTTTTAAAATGATTTCTTACGAAAACATATATATATAGAAAGATATAGGTATCTCTCTCTAAGCCTATTCCCTCGATGGTACTATTTGCTATGTGGCCGTAGTTAGATCGGCCCTGGCGAGTCTCCATCCGTGCCTCTCTACTCTAGGGTCCACACACTCATCGTGCCCCTTCAAAAAGGTTGCCTACGGCCACCTCGCATGCATGCACCACCTCGGTCCACTTGCTTCATCACATGAAGCACCGAGTCTCATTGAGTCTTCTCTGGGACTCCGTCTCTCATATGTATGATTATGCCCCGTTGGGCACTAATATCATACTTTTCATATTTAAATATAAAAAGATAACATACGTACATACATTTTGTAAATAACGTGTGTGGAAGTGTGAGGGAATAAAATAACTTAAAACATTTCTTTAAAGCATTTTTATAAATAATAAAAGCGTTTAGCCCTAAATGGCTAAGCACTAAAACAAAGCTACCCACAGTGTTGGGAGGTTTGTATACTCCCAAATGTCCTATGAAGATTGATCTCCGGAACATTGCCGCACTCGATCATCCAGAACCTAATTACACAAAATTACGTGTTAGCATTCATAATCAATCTATGAACGCACCTATGAGGCTCTACTATGACCTAAGATGATGTTTGGATGTGTTTCGGGGCATAGAAAAGTGTTTGGAAGGTTTTGGGTCAAAATCAGACACTTAGGGTGAAATGGTCACTCCCGTGTGGGAGACGAGCTGTAAGCTATGAGCTCAAAATCTGGAAGGTTTTAGGGCCGTTGCTTCATGATTTGGCCCAAAAATCGACACATGCAATCCCCACGACTCTTATGACTCGTTTACTGAAACAAAAATGAGAATCATCGGCTCAATGTTCTTAAATCTTAAATCTAAATCTAAATTTAACTAAAAAGCTAAATTTAACTTTGAATCGAGATTTCTCCTAGACCAATGCATGGAAATACATGCAAAACTAGGTAAAAGTAAATTGAGGTGAGTTGAACTACATACTAGAAACTCACCTTGATTTGTCGGTTGATTTGTCCAGATCGACAAAAGTCCAAAATGGCTCCGAGAGAGCAAAACATAAAAAAGATAAATGAGAGAAAGAGAGAAATGAGGAGAAGTGGCTCGGCCTCCCCCTATTCATAGGGAAGCCTGACACCGGACCTACTCAGACTCCAGGCCAGACTTTCTCTCCTCTTTTCAACCTCTCCTAATCTCGACCTTGGCCTAATCCGTTGACTTTTACACCAATGGATATCCAATCCATTGGTTATGGACTTAAAGAAAGTCCAATTGAAGTTTAGCTGCTTCGATGCATGGTCAATCAACTCATCTTCCAACTCTATCTTATCCTAAATTTAATATCTCTTCATAATCAGACACATCCGGACTGACATATTGTTCACATTAATACACCGACAACACTTTCCATTGGTACGAAAAAGTTGTCCGAGTGTGTCAGAAATTTTTCTCATATTGAAGAATTTGGCTTTCAAACACCTAAAACAAATTTTGACCTAGGAAGTAAAAGTCAACCTTTTATATTATTTTTAAAAAATTCCGTACATCTCACTGAGGGCAAAAATGACTTTTTAAACCACCCAGTTATGTTCTTTAGTGTGTCTTAGAATATTCGAAACCATCACAGCATTTTTCTGAACATCCTCATTGAAGGAGAAAATGTTGCAATATTTGATGGTATTTTTGTAAATAAATGGAAAATTATAAATCAAACTTTTAATCAAGGAATAAAAAACGGGATCGGATCGACCGGTTCAACCGGTTGAACTGCGAACCGATCATCAGTCTGATTTTATAAGTGTTATAAAACCGCTTTTTATTCGAACTGTCATTAACCCACTTTGAACCGAAAACTGATAAAACCGGTTAAACCAATAAGCCGAAAATTTAAACTTTTTGGTGTGTTTTTTTTCTTTTTTTCGGTGGGTTCTTTGGTTTCAAGGACTGGCTTGATGGCAAGAAATCCAGCAAATGAGTTTCAGGAGTTTCATATTTTCTTGAGACATCAAATCAGCCCCTATCAACTTTGAGAACATTCAAGGCAAAGGCATATATATATATATATATATGGGAAACTTCGAGATTGGATGAGATCAGACTTAACAAGATTGAAAAACTCTACTGTTGGTAATTTACCCGGAAATCCTTCCAATTTGTTGCTCACTAGAAACCCATTTACATGGAGAAGAACCGTTTATGAAAGTCTGACAAGTGGCAAATATAAGTATTTGTCAAGAAAAGAAACTAAAAGAGGAAGGAAGAAATCTCGAAAAAATTTTCCAGCCAAGAAGAAAAAGAATAGATATCAGAGAAAGAGTTGGGAGAAGGATAAGGATAATTCAATTCATTGAAAAAATAGCCCTAACGATTTGTGATGTTAGCAATATATATATTGGATCCTATAAAGCTATATAAAATAAAAACCCATACCTAATTACAAATAGCCCAAAAGTAAAAGACTAACTTTCTACTTGGGCTAATAACAACAAGCCCAATCTAAAACTATTTTTGACACATAACAAATTTCTCAACAAACTTAACGGAAGCCTAAATACATATTTTAATAAATTTAGTTGTACCGGTGGTTGGACCGGTTGAACCGATTAGATCGTGAACCGATTAGTCAAACGGTTCATGAAACGGTTCGGTTTTTATTCATTGCTTTTAATCATTGAAAATGATTTTTCCCACAGTATTGGAGGACTCCACGTTCTTACACACTGTTAATACTTGAGAATTGCCTAGTTGCTATATAAAAATCTAATGTATAATTACTATTTTGCCTTTGATAAACTTGAAGTACATTTTAACACTATAGGATACATTTTTTGTAAATTGTTTAGTTAGTTAGTTATTTTCGACTAGTGACCTTGCTTTTATGAAGTAACCAAATTCTAAATTAATTTCATAAATCTCCTAATTTGAAAATTACTTTTATGGGGCATAGAAGGAATTTATAAAATTTATGGAGTGTAGTTTTGTCATTTCAAGAAAAGTCTTGATTTTTCGAGAGAAGGTGATTTTTTTAACAAGATTTTTTTGGTCTTCCACCTTTTCTTCCTTGTTTGGCCGAACCTACCTCCCCCTACCTTTTCCTCCATTTTTCTTCCATCAACCTTAACTTTCTCCTTGCTTTGTTCAATTCCCAACTCCATTTTCTCCATCATAGACTTCCATCAAGCATTTCTAACTAAGTAAATCTCCATCAAACCTACAAATTAAACACTTCATCAAAGAATTTCAAGGTTGGTTTTCAAGTTCTTCAAACAAATTCAACTTCATCTCTTTAAGGATTTCAAGGAGTTTTTCTTCTCTTTCCTCTCTACTTTCGACTAGGTATGTAAACTCTCTCTAAAAGCTTTTATTTTGTGAATTTTATTCATTCAAATTTATGCATATTAATATAATATATGACTCCAAAAATCCTATGATATTTTGTCTAATGAAGTTAAGATTGTCACGCCCCGACCCGCCCCGGGCCGGCCACGTGGCAACCGCCGCGTTGTCTCGAAGTACGTGCTGGCCAGTCACACACCTGAGGCACCGCAAGGCATAAATGGGCATCATCGCTATCAAATAAAACTCAAATTTTAATTAGAAAATATTTAATAAAATGATTTACTTAAAAAAATAATGCCAGTGGACTAATTGAGAGAATACCTATACAGCGAAAACCTCTAAGCCTAAGCCACCGACGCCTCCTAACGAGCCTCCTTACTATTGCTGACTCCGATCGCGGATCTGCATCCATCCACATTGGATACAGGTGAGTGACAGAGATTCTAAGAATCTCCACCTGGGTTAGAGCGGATGAGGGAAATCCAAAATGAAATAAAATAAAATAATAATAAAACAATATTTTTCTTTTAAAAATTCTTTTCTGGTTCTCTTTCTGAGAACCCTCCTTTAAAAACACTATAATAGATAAATATATATATACATATATAAAATGGGCTGGCATCTCTATCATACCGGAGGTGCGACCCGCCGGTTGTCTTATACCTCACTGCACCGAGGGCTATCTCTTTTCTCGTTTATAATATTTTTCTCTTTTCTATCTCTCTAGCCCTTTCCCTCGGTGGTGCCTCGCTGTGGTCGAACACAGTGAACTGGAGCTCTGGCGAGTTTCCCTACGCGCCTCTCCCAACCAGGCTCGACTCACCGTGCCCCTCGATAGGCGGTCCACGGCTGAGTATCATGCATGCTCTCAAACTCGGTCCACGCTCCCGCAAATTGAAGCTCCGAGGAACCCTCTCAAACACTCGTCTCCCAAGGGCATCGTACCCTCCATACTCATAATAATAATATTCTAATATATATACATATATATATCATCACATATTTAAAATATATAAACACACACACGTAAGTCTATATATTTCTTTTTAAAACGTCCCACTCACTGTGTGGGTATATCACAAGCAGGTGTGTGTATGTGGATTTCCCATATCCCAAAACCTTTTTTGAAAAGAATTATGTTTTAAAATTATTTTTAAAACCCTTGTTCCCAGTGGCTAAACAAAGAAGTCTAGGCCACTCACCGTGATGGGAGAATCGTATACTCCCAAGCGCTCCATGTAGCTTAACCTCCGGGTATCGCCGCACTCGATTATCCGGAGCCCTAGTACACGGAAATATACATTAGCATTCATAATAAAATTTATGAATGCACCTATGAGGCTCTAATATGACCTATGACGATGTTTGGAAGTGATTCGGGGCTTAGAAAAGTGTTCGGGAGGTTCCGGGGTAAAAATCGGACACTTGAGGAAAAATTACGAAAATGCCCCTGGGGACCCGTGGGCCCCACACTCGGGCTGGGCCCTGGGCTAGGAAAGCCCTCCCGCGTGGCTGGGTCCGGCCCAGCCACGGATTGGGCCGGCAAAGGCCCACCCGCGCGGGTGGCCAAAATTCGCCAGGTCCCGCGCGGGACTCGGCCATGCTGTCTCTCCCGCGCGAGAGAGACGCGGCTCCCGCGCGAGAGAGACGCGGCTCCCGCGCGGGAGCCGCTCGGCGCACCTCGGGATCCGAGCATTTCCTCGGATCCCGAGCCCCTCGGTCCATGGTTTTGCAGGAAATTCGAGACGGAGGTTCCTCACACCTCCCTCGACGCGTTTACCGGAGCAGAAACGAGAATTACAAGCTCAAAGTTCCTAGATCTCAAATCTAAACTTAAAATCTAACTAAAAGCTGGACCTAACTTTGAGCTTGGATTTCTCCTAGACCAATGCATGGATAAACGTACAAACTTAGAAAAATGAAGATCAAGGAGTTAAGAACAACTCACCATGATCTCGCCTTGAACTGGCGGTCGGTTTGTCCGGATCGAGCAAAAGTCCAAAAGTGCTCCCCGGGAGCAGTTGATAGAAAAGAGAAAGGAGAGAAGAGAGGAAGAGAGAAAATGAGGCGGAGAGGCTCGGCCTCCCCCTATTTATAGGGTAGCCCAGCACCGGGTCTACTCGGACCCCGGGCCAAACTTTCTCTTCTCTTTAAATCCTTCAAAACTTTGATTATTGGCCCGATCCACTGACCAATTCACCAATGGACCTCCAATCCATTGGCTATGGACTTCAAGGAATGCACTTTAGTGTTTCCATGCATGGTCGCCAATCTCATCTTCTATCTCCATCTTGTCTTAAGCTTATCCTCTCTTCTAACTTGACACAGCCGGACCGACATATTCTTTAATTATCGCATCATCTTGTACTATTCCGTTCGTACGAAAATGTCGTGCTAGGTCCGGGTATGTCAACTCTCCCCTCCTTCTAAAAATTTCGTCCTCGAAATTAAATAATGTAGCTTGGGGAGATTCGGCTTTCGCTTGAAGCCTTAATTCGTTTTCGAATAGTGTTCACATCACTATTCACCATTGCAGTTTACCACACTTTCGCTGCGCACTCTGATCATTCTTTCTCTCAAGAGTGGCTCCATTGCCCTTCTACTCTTGAGTTTGAACCTCATCTTTTCCTTAACATAGCCTACCCTTACCTATTCATGGGTTAGGCTCTCTTTATTTTAATTATGACTGTTGGAGGTTCTTCCTTGCTGTAGTCGTGCTTGCTTGATCCTCTCGCTTTGTCCTCGTCTCATCCTTCAAGTCTCTCTCGATGAGATTATCCTTTTATTCCCTTTGAGGTTCCATACCTCTTATTCTCTTTAGGAGTTCCTTCTCCTTTCCATTGCTATTGCCTCTCACTTCGAGGCTATTCTCCAACGCGTTTCTGGCCGCTTCGTGGTCTTGTACTCGTCTTTGTAACCAAGCTATCAGGAAAGATCTTCGCTTAACTCCCTCGCCTCCACGGCGAGGATGCGGTGAGTTAATCTTCTTTCCCCCCTATCTTGGTTTCGCTTCCTCGTTTCACCTCTACTTTTATTTTCTTCCTTCTCTGATCTTCTTCCATCAAAACTCACGGCGTATGAGTCGAGCTCTAGTACACACTGGCCCACACTTGGCCACATCATATCAGTGGAATCAGAGATCGTGCCCTCTCGGCTCTCACATCTGACCCACTCTCTGACCGCCCATCATAATAACGCATAGGGCCCTCGGCCCATCGCATCTCATCTCACATCCACTCTGGGATGGAAAACTCTGGGTGGCCTCACGCACACCCCAAATCACACACTGGGCCGGTCCTCTCGAGTGGTCATCACAAAGATCCTCAAGATCTTGATCTCTGATCCTTTTTCACATGGGGACGCCTCACATGGCTCCCAAGTCAACCACACTTGAGCCTCGACCTCATACCCATCCATATGATTCCTCTAGCCTCTTAGGCCCTCTCTCTCATCTGTCACTCCCTTGGAGTGTTCACATCAGAAGGTGCCGCGTGTTTCTCTTCCTTTTGACCTCTTTCCGTCACATTAGCTCCAATGCTAATGGTTGATTTCTTTTCCTCCTTTCATCAACAGTGTTACTTGAGGTTTCCTTATCCCCTTCTCTAACCTTTTCTTTCTTTCCATCCGCCTACACCCATCGTGGGGTCCACCTTTCTCTTGCCTTCTCGTCAATACGAGACTAGGCGAATCACACATATCGAACCCGTGCGGTTTCATTTGTAGCTTTATTTTCTTCACATTCTTCTCTCTTGAGATATCTCGTCCTTCACTTAACTTGACTTTCTCTTTGGTCTTTTGCCATCTTTAGGCATCACTTGCAGCTCTTGTCATCCTTATGCCCTTTTCCTCAGGGTCATCTCCATATCTTTTCTCTTATCCGGACTCCTTTACCTTGATCCACGTGACCTTTCACGTTGTATCCAAAATTTCCTTTACCTTGGCCTCATTCTTTCCTCTCTTTACTTTCTTCTCTGACTTCCTTCATCTTTATCATCCTTATTCTCTTTTTCCCTCTAACACCTTTGATTCTCTTAAGTGTTAGAATTCCTTTATGCTCTTCATATTGGCTGTACTTATAGAAGTTCATGAGCTTGATCGATTCCTTTCCTTATTCCCGTACTCCTTCCCTTGAGTACTCGGGGTTCTCTCTTACTTCTTTTTTTTGTCTCAGTTCCCTTATCTCTTGCTTTCCAAGTGTGAGTTTCCTTTTTCTTAGCCATCTTCGGCTCTTAATCCATTGATATCTCTTCTTTGTCTTTCGATGTCATGGTTTATTTATCGGGGGCAACACCTTTCTCCATCCTCCATTGCCTCTCTATCTTGCCCACGCCAAACTAACCCCATCTTGGCTTAGTTTGACTTCATTTCCCACATCCTTTCTTAACTTATCATTCTTCGGGGAGTTTATCCTCAAAGTTAGATTACTCCCCTCCTTCTAAAAGATTTAGCTTATTTTCCTTTACATTCCTTGACTCTTTACTCTTAATTCTTTCTATCTCTCTTTACTCCTTTGTTCTCATCCTTTCATCCTTCTCGATTCCAACCATTATTCTAATTTATCCTTAATCACCTTTTTGTCTTCTCCAGTTCTACTCATCATCTTATTCATTCTCGTCTTATCCTCACTCTTTCTTTAACTCATACTTAGGTCGATACACTTTCCTTATCACTGTGTTTGATTACCCTTGATGTTTCCATCATCATCATTATTCTCATCCTTATTATCATCCTTACATATCCTTATTTCCTTATTTCTCTCTTCTTTCTCTTTCATTCATTCTTTACTGATATCATCCTTACCCGTCCTCCATTAAGATACAATCATCTCCATTCACTCGTTTCCTACGAGTGCTCATTCTCTCATGTTTTCTCCAATTTTTCTTTCTATCCGACCTCTTTATCTCTTCTTTTATCATCTAACTAATCAAGGTTTTCCCTTCCTTTCTTTTCACCATTCACATTCTTAATCCTTCTGTCATCTTCTTCCCAAAATCAAACAGTCGGGGGTTTCTTCTTCCTTTCACCAACTTATATCCTTTACCCCGTTTTTCTCTTTCTTGGTTATGGCCTCTGATAATCCTTGTTTACTCATTTCTTTCCTTGATTTATTCATTTTATGATGTAGTGCCTTGACTTGACTCGAGTTTGGGGTTCATTATGCTCGACTCTCTTTATCTAACATCCATTTCTAAATTTTTTTATTCATTTTCTTTCACTAGATCTTTCTTAGTCCTTTTTCTAAGTCTTTTTTTTTTAATCTCATTTTTATACTCTTCTTTAATCCATCTCTAAATTACCAATCTAGGTTTGTCTCTAACCCTAATTTTCTAGTTTTATTCTTATACTAATCCTGGTCAGTCATTTGGAGCTATTAACCTATGGTTTATTATGACATTATCGCTAGTAAAGTTAAAGTTTTCTAGTGATGTGTTGTACTTTTCTTCTTTTAAGGCTCTATTCCTAATTAACCAAAACTTAGTTCATCAACTGAACTAAGTCTTTCTTTCTTTAAGCCTCGTTCTTCTTTTTATTAGCCTAAAATCTTCTTTTACCTAGGATTCTTATGCTTTCTTTCTTCATTAAGAAAGCATCCGCACTACATCACGACATCTCTTTATCCTTTAATTAAGGGTTCTCCTCTTTTTCTTTTCCCTTCTTCTTTCTCACCAGTTCCATCTGATGATAACTTCATAATACTGGAGGAAATTTTCTTCATACTCTTCATTTACATACATGCAGGCATTCCCATCATTGCCGTGCCTTACACTCTTTCTTCACTTGCTTTCTTCCCATTCACTTTGTTCAAAATCATTTCTTATTATCCTTTGGAGGTCTCCTCCTCTTTACTCTCCTTATTCCACTTCCACCATCTTCATTTCCTTTCTCTTCTTTCTCCAATATCCTTTCTAACATTGGTATCCAATGGTCAAACAAGTAGTAACAAACATACTATGCGTTGACCACTTGGATGTGATCTCTTTTCTTTGTCATCTTTGCCTTATTCCTCCTCATCGTTTCTCAAGAATGGCTTCTCTTTTGTGCTCTTTCCTTACTCTTCCTTTTTGCCATCCTTGAATCCTTTAGGGTTTTCTCTTATCAATCTTTTTCACACCTTCAAGTCATCTTCCCATATCCCATTCCTTGAGATCTTGGGCTCGCTCTTTCTCTTCCAATTTCCTTGGACACTTCCTCACAATTGACTCCAAGTGGGGTCTCTTTTGTCCACTTACACACCACTGTGTAAGTACAACAGGATCAGCAAATCCTTACTGCCACTTCTCTCACTTCATGCTCACTCTTCGGAGCATCATCCAGGCAATTTGTGGGCTTATCCCGCCTGACGTGCCAACCTGTAGGTTCTTCAATAATTGCTTCTCTTCATGTCCATTTGATGCTAGGTGAAGTCCTCCTCGGTCCTTCGTCTGGTTGCTCGGATACTTCTTCTCACGTCCTGAGGTTTTTGGTCAACCACATCTTCCGTGATTGACTCCTCCGATTTCTTACATTCTAACCTAGCTCTCTCAAAGGCTACACACCAATGGTGTAGAGAACGAGAGAAGTGAAGTTAGCGTTCACGCACATTATACCCATCATGGCCCCTTGCCTCGTTCTAGCCGCATCTTTTCTTCCCAAGTTTTACACATCACTAGTGTAAAGAATGGGGAAACGCATCTAATTTACGCTTGACACTCGCTGCTTTACTAGCGAGTCTCGATGTTCACAACTTCAAAGATTGAACATCGAAGGTTGTGGGCATCGAACCAGTTTCCACTGGTAAGCCTTTAACTAGGCTTCGTCGAAAAACTAGACGAGACATCACCTATCTCGTCATCTCAAGGGAAACACCATCCCTTGCACCATAGGCTTTCGAGTAGAAGGAATATGGAAAGCTGAAATTTAAGTTTGGGGAGTTTCTTGGGAAGCGTGCCTTGCTTGCACGACTCTCGAGGAAAAGGTGGTCGTGATGTCTTTTCACTTAAGACCACACTCGAGAATTCTATTTGGTGGCTTACTACTAAAGAAAGGGGTTCTAAGAGTAGGTACGATCATTTATGACTCTTTCGAGCAACTACATACTCGAACACTGAAGTTCTAAACCTACTTAATCCACTGGCTTTGAAAAAACTTGAAAACATTTGAAAACACTTTTGAAAAATACTTTTATAGTTTTGAAAATAATCAGAAACTTTTAAACGCTCTGTTACCATTAAAGTTGTCACGCCCCGACCCGCCCCGGGCCGGCCACGTGGCAAACGCCGCGTTGCCTCGAAGTACGTGCTGGCCAGTCACACACCTGACCCACCGCAAGGCATAAATAGGCATCATCGCTGTCAAATAAAACTCAAATTTTAATTAAAAAATATTTAATAAAATGATTTACTTAAAAAAATAATGCCAGTGGACTAATTGAGAGAATACCTATACAGCGGAAACCTCTAAGCCTAAGCCACTGACGCCTCCTAACGAGCCTCCTTACTATTGCTGACTCCGATCGCGGATCTGCATCCATCCACATTGGATACAGGTGAGTGACAGAGATTCTAAGAATCTCCACCTGGGTTAGAGCGGATGAGGGAAATCCAAAATGAAATAAAATAAAATAATAATAAAACAATATTTTTCTTTTAAAAATTCTTTTCTGGTTCTCTTTCTGAGAACCCTCCTTTAAAAACACTATAATAGATAAATATATATATATACATATATAAAATGGGCTGGCATCTCTATCATACCGGAGGTGCGACCCGCCGGTTGTCTTATACCTCACTGCACCGAGGGCTATCTCTTTTCTCATTTATAATATTTTTCTCTTTTCTATCTCTCTAGCCCTTTCCCTCGGTGGTGCCTCGCTGTGGTCGAACACAGCGAACTGCAGCTCTGGCGAGTTTCCCTACGTGCCTCTCCCAACCAGGCTCGACTCACCGTGCCCCTCGATAGGCGGTCCACGGCTGAGTATCATGCATGCTCTCAAACTCGGTCCATGCTCCCGCAAATTGGAGCTCCGAGGAACCCTCTCAAACACTCGTCTCCCAAGGGCATTGTACCCTCCATACTCATAATAATAATATTCTAATATATATACATATATATATCATCACATATTTAAAATATATAAACACACACACGTAAGTCTATATATTTCTTTTTAAAACGTCCCACTCACTGTGTGGGTATATCACAAGCAGGTGTGTGTATGTGGATTTCCCATATCCCAAAACCTTTTTTGAAAAGAATTATGTTTTAAAATTATTTTTAAAACCCTTGTTCCCAGTGGCTAAACAAAGAAGTCTAGGCCACTCACCGTGATGGGAGAATCGTATACTCCCAAGCGCTCCATGTAGCTTAACCTCCGGGTATCGCCGCACTCGATTATCCGGAGCCCTAGTACACGGAAATATACATTAGCATTCATAATAAAATTTATGAATGCACCTATGAGGCTCTAATATGACCTATGACGATGTTTGGAAGTGATTCGGGGCTTAGAAAAGTGTTCGGGAGGTTCCGGGGTAAAAATCGGACACTTGAGGAAAAATTACAAAAATGCCCCAGGAAGGCCCTCCCGCGTGGCTGGGTCCGGCCCAGCCACGGATTAGGCCGGCAAAGGCCCACCCCCGCGGGTGGCCAAAATTTGCCTGGTCCCGCGCGGGACTTGGCCATGCCGTCTCTCCCGCGCGGGAGCCGCTCGGCGCCCCTCGAGATCCGAGCATTTCCTCGGATCCCGAGCCCCTCGGTCCATGGTTTTGCACGAAATTCAAGACGGAGGTTCCTCACACCTCCCTCGACGCGTTTACTGGAGCAGAAACGAGAATTACAAGCTCAAAGTTCCTAGATCTCAAATCTAAACTTAAAATCTAACTAAAAGCTGGACCTAACTTTGAGCTTGGATTTCTCCTAGACCAATGCATGGATAAACGTACAAACTTAGAAAAATAAAGATCAAGGAGTTAAGAACAACTCACCAAGATCTCGCCTTGAACTGGCGGTCGGTTTGTCCGGATCGGCCAAAAGTCCAAAATTGCTCCCCGGGAGCAGTTGAGAGAAAAGAGAAAGGAGAGAAGAGAGGAAGAGAGAAAATGAGGGGGGGAGGCCGATTATAGGGTAGCCCTGCACCGGGTCTACTCGGACCCCGGGCCAAACTTTCTCTTCTCTTTAAATCCTTCAAAACTTTGATTATTGGCCCGATCCACTGACCAATTCACCAATGGACCTCCAATCCATTGGCTATGGACTTCAAGGAATGCACTTTAGTGTTTCCATGCATGGTCACCAATCTCATCTTCTATCTCCATCTTGTCTTAAGCTTATCCTCTCTTCTAACTTGACACAGCCGGACCGACATATTCTTTAATTATCGCGTCATCTTGTACTATTCCGTTCGTACGAAAAGGTCGTGCTAGGTCCGGGTGTGTCAAAGATGTTAGTTAGTAAATTGTATCTTATGTTTATTTGAAATTAGAAATAGCTAATTTAATGAAAAACTTCTTAAATAGAATTATTACTAAACTAAATAAATTCATGTAAAATACTACTTAGAAGAAATATGGTGTATTGTTATACAACTTTAATATTTTACTTCATAAATACTAAGATGGTGGAAGTAGGGAGAAATATGGACTAAGACATTAATAAAAAAAATTGAATAATTGATAGTCAATAAATCCATGTTATGCCATAATATGGTCACATTAGACAAGCAGGGTATAGAAAACTCAATTAAATAAAATTCAAGACTTATGATTGTATAACTTATAAATAAAATGAGAAATTAATATAAATAGATAGATAAATTATGGAAGGATTTTGAGGAAAAATGGTCATCCAAAGCTTAAGGGAAATTTAAGTATTTATTCCAAATCTCAAAGCAAGCTTACAAATTTAATTTCCTCATGGTTAGTATACATTAAATATATGTCTAAACCTTAAAGAACTAAAATGACCAAACTTTTTCCACATTAAACCCATAGGCCGAATATTTCAATTATAGGGGCAAATTCGTTCAAAAATCTTATTATACATAATTATTCCAAGTTAAGTCAACAAATAAGTTTTTCTAGGTGAAACAAACTTGCTCATACTCTAATTCCAATTATGTAAACCCTAGAACATCAAATCATTTTTGAACTCAAATTAATAATTACAAAAATATGCATTTTTGCATGTTTATCTAATAATTCTTTTTTCATTGTCATGTGTTGACACTGACACACCCGGACCTAGCACGACTTTTCTGTACGAATAAAATAGTACAAGGCGACGTATTAATTAAACAATGGGTCGGTCCGGCTGTGTCAAGTCAGAAGAGAAGTTAAAATTAGGATAAGACGGAGTTTGAAGATAAAGTAATTAACCGTGCATGGAAATTAGTAAATGCCAAAAAGACCTCCAAATAAGTCCCTAGAAATTTATTATGGGCCCCATTGGCACAAGAAATCAAAGGATTTAGCCAGCGGGTAAAAATGGAAGAAAGTTGAAAAAGCGGAAAAAGTTTGACCCGGGGCCCGAGTGGACCCGGCGTCGGGCTCCCCTATAAATAGGGGAGGGGGGTGCCGAGCCTTTCATTATTTTCTTTTCTTTTTCTTTCTTTTTTCTTCTTTAAATAGGGGAGGGGGGTGCACAAGAAATATAAAGCTTATGTGTGTATGATTTATGTGTTTAAACATAAATGTTTTATGCGTATATATATATTCTAAAATATTATTATTGTGACTATTGAGGGTACGGTGCCCTTGGGAGGCGAGTGTTTGAGAGGGTTCCTCGGGGCTCCAATTTGCGGGAGCGTGGACCGAGTTTGAGAGCATGCATGATACTCAGCCGTGGACCGCCTATCGAGGGGCACGGTGAGTCGAGCCTGGTTGGGAGAGGCGCGTAGGGAAACTCGCCAGAGCTCCAGTTCACTGTGTTCCACCACAGTGAGGCACCACCGAGGGAAAGGGCTAGAGAAAGAGAAAGAGAACAAGAAAGAGAAAAAGAAAATATTTTTAGAAAGAGAAGAGATAACCCTCGGTGCAGTGAGGTATAAGACGACCGACGGGTCGCGCCTCCAGTATGACAGAGATGCCAGCCCATTTGATATATGTATATATTTATTATTTAAAATGTTTTTAAAAGAGGGTTCTCAGATGGAGAACCAGGAAAGAGTTTTCAAAAAAAAATATTATTTTATTATTACTTTATTTTTTGATTTCTCTTGTCTGTCCTAACCCAGATGGAGATTCTTAGAACCTCTGTCACTCACCTGTACTCCATTGTGATGGATACAGCTTCGCGTATGGAGTCAGCCATTAGAAAAGAGGCTCAATAGAAAGCGTCGGTGGTTTAGGCTTAATAGTTTCCGCTGTGTAGGTATTCTTTTAAATTAGTCCACCGGTGTTGATTTTAAATTTAATATTTTATTAAATGATTTCTAATTAAAATTTTAGTTTTGTTTTGTAGCGATGATATCCATTTAAATGCCTTGCGGTGCCTCGGATGCGTGGCTGCAGACACGTACTTCGAGGTAGCACGGCGGTTGCCACGTGGCAGACCCGGGCAGGTCGGGACGTGACAATTTGATTGGTATCAGAGCATTTAAAAGATTCTGTTTATTTTCAAAAACTATATAGTATTTTCAAAGTATTTTCAGCTACAAAGTATCTTCAAGATGTTTTCAAATATTTTTGAAGCCAGTGGATTAAATAGGTTTAGAACTCTAGTGTTCGAGTATGTAGTTGCTCGAAAGCGTCATAAATGATCATGCCTACTCTTAGAACCCCTTCTTTAGTAGCAAGCCTCCAAATAGTGTTCTCGAGTGTGGTCTTAAGTGAGAAGACATCACGACCACCTTCTTCCTCGAGATTCGTGCAAGTAAGGCACGCTTTTCAAGAAACTCCCCAAACTCAAACTTTCAATTTTCAATGTTCCTTCTACTCGATAGCCAATTGTGCAAGGGGTGGTATTTCCCCTTGAGATGACGAGATAGATGATGTCTTGTCCAGTTTTTCAACGAAGCCTAGTTAGAGGCTTACCAGTGGTGAAACTGGTTCGATGCCCATAACCTTCGATGTTCAATCTTGAAGTTGTGAACATCGAGACTCGCTAGTAAAGCAGCGAGTGTCAAGCATAAGCTAGATGTGTTGCCCCAATTCTTTACACTAGTGACGTGTAAGACTTGGGAGGAAATGAGACGGCTAGAAAGAGGCAAGGGGCCAAGGTGGGCATAACGTGCATGAACGTTAACTTTACTTCTCTCGTTTTCTACACCGTTGGTGTGTAGCCTAGGAGAGAGAGTTGGGTTAAGAATGAAGAATTTGAGAGAGTCAATCACGGAGGATGTGGTTGACCCAAAACCTCAGAACGTGAGATGAATCATCTGAGTAACCAGATGAAGGTAATCGAGGAGAAGCATCCAAGGAAATTGGAAGAGAAAGAATGAACCCAAGATCACGAAAGGTGAGATAGGAAGATTATTTAAGGATGTGAAATGATTGATAAGAGAAAACCCTAAAGGATTTAAGGATGACAAAAAGGAAGAGTAAGGAAGGAGAACAAAAGAGAAGTCATTTTTGGGAAACGATGAGAAGGAATAAGATAGTAATCACAAGATGGAAAATGAGGAAAGAATGAAAAGAGATCACATCCAGGTGGTCAACGAGTAGTACATCTGCTACTACTTGTTCGACCATTGGATACCAATGATGAGAAGGATAACGAATCAAAGAGAAAGGAAATGAAGATGGAGGAAGTGGAATAAAGAAAGTAAGGAGGAGGAGACCTCCAAAGGATAATAAGAAATGATTTTGAACAAAGTGAATGGGAAGAAAGCAAGCGAATGAAGAGTGTGATGCACGGTATTGATGGGAATGCCTGCGTATGCGCTAATGGACGGTACGAAGAGAATTTCCCCAATATTGTGAAGACATCACCAAAGGGAACTGGTGATAAAGAAGAAGAGGAAAGGAGAAGAAAACGAACCCTTAAATAAAGGATCAAGAAATGTCGTGATGTAGTGCGGAGGCTTTCTTAATGAAGAAAGAAAGCATAAAAACCCTAGGTAAAAGAGGATCCTAGGCTAATAAAAGGGAATAAAAGCTTAGAAAAAAAAAAAGAAGAAAGAGACTTAGTTTTGGTTAATTAGGAATAGAGCCTTAAAAGAAGAAAAGTATGACACATCACTAGAAAACTATAACTTTAATTAGCAATAACGTCATAATGAACCATAGGCTAATAACTCCAAATGGCTGACCAGGATTAGTAAATGAATAAGACTAGGAAATTAGGGTTAGAGACAAAAACCTAGATAGGTAACTTAGAGATAGATTAAAGAAGAGCATAAAAAGGGGATTAAAAGAAGCATAGAAAGAGGACTAAGAAAAATCTAGTAAAAAAAAAAGTGAATAAAAGACTTAGAAACGGATGTTAGTTAAAGAGAGTTGAGCATAATGGACCCCGAACTCGAGTCAAGCCAAGGCACTACATCCTAGAATGAATAAATCAAGGAAAGAAATGAGTAAACAAGGATTATCGGAGGCCAGAACCAAGAAAGAGAAAAACGGGGTAAAAGATATAAATTGGTGAAAGGAAGAAGAAACCCCTGACTATTTGATTCTGGGAAGAAGATGACAGAGGATTAAGAATGTGAATGGATGAAAGAGAAGAAGAGAGAAATAAAGAAGTAAGGATATGTAAGGATATGAGATGAGGGTGAAGTAAACAAAAGTGAAACGAGGAGGATAATGAGGATAATGATGATGATGGAAGCTTTAAGGATAATCAAACCCAAAAGAAGGAGGAAAATGGATCAACCTAGGTAAAAGTCGAAGAAAGGAGTGAGGACAAAACAAGGATGAATAGATGATGATTGAAACTGGAGAAGACAAAAAGGTGAAATCATGGCAAAAGAGTGGAATAGAAGGAATTAAGAGTATAAGGTTAATGGATACGAAGGATAAGTTAAATCTTTTAGAAGGAGGGGAGTAAGCTAACTTTGAGGATGAACTCCCCGAAGAATGATAAGTGAAGAAAGGATGTGGGAGATGAAGTCAAACCAAGCTAAGGTGGAGTCAACTTGGCGTGGGCAAGACAGAGAGGTAATAAAGATAGAGAAAGGTGTTACCTACGATAAATAAACCATGACATCGAAAGACAAAGAAGAGATATCAATGGATTAAGAGCCGAAAATGGCTAAGAGAAAGGAAACCCATATTGGTAAAGCAAGAGATGAGGAAACTAAAACAGAAAAGGTGACAAGAGAGAACCCTGAGTACTTAATGGAAAGAGTACGGGAATAAAGGAAGAATTGATTAGGCTCATAAACTTCTATGAGCACAGCCAGTATGAAGAGCAGAAAGGAAATTCTAACACCCAAGAGAAACAAAGGTGTTAGAAGAAAAGACGAATAAGGATAAGAATGATAAAGAAAGCAAAGAAAGGGAAGAATGAGGCCAAAGTAAAGGAAATCTTGGATACAACGTGAAAGGTCACGTGGATCAAGGTAAAGGAATATGGAAAAGAGAATAGATACAGAGATAATCTTAAGGATAAAGGATATGGAGACTTCAAGAACTGCAAATGATGCCAAGAAGCAGCAACCGACCCAAGAGAAGAGCAAAATCGAGTAAAGGGGTGAGAAACCCTAAGAAGAAGAAGCATGAAGATAAAGAAGCTACGAAAGGTGCCACACGAGTATAACGTGCATGAAGTGCGCTGATCCGCGTTGGTTGAAAAGTAAAAGAAAATGTGGACCCCACAATGGACGTGGGTGGATGGAAAGGAAGAAAAGGTTAGAGAAGGGGATAAGGAAACCCTAGAAAATAATATTGTCGATGAAAGAAGGAAAAGAGATTGACCATTAGCAAGGGAGCTAATGTGAAGGAAAGAAGTCGAAAGGAAGAGAAACGTGCGGCACCTCCTTAAGTGGACACTCCAAGGGAGTGAAAGATGAGAGAAAGCCTAAGAGGCTAGAGAAATGGCATGAATGGGTATGAGGTCGAGGCTCAAATGTGAATGATTTGGGAGCCATGTGAGGCGTCCCTATGTGAGAAAGGATTAGAGATCGAGATCTTGAGGATCTCTGTGATGACCACTTTAGAGGATCGACCCAATGTGTGATTGGGGTGTGCATGAGACCACCCACAGTTCTCCATCCCTGAGAGGATGAGAGATGAAATGTGATGGGCCATGGGCCCTGTATGTGATATGATGGGCCATGGGCCCTATTTGTGATTGTGATGGGCGGTCAGAGAATGGGTTAGATTGTGAGAGCCAAGAGGGCATGATCTCTGATTCCTCTGATATGATGTGGCCAAGTGTGGGCCAGTGTATACAAGAGCTCGACTCATACTCCATAAAGAGAAAGAATGAAGTCAGAGGCAAAATGAAGAAACAAGACCAAGGTAGGGGGAAAGACATTTAACTCACCGCATCCTCGCCGTGGAGGCGAGGGAGTTAAGCTAAGGTCTTTCCCGATAACTTGGTTACAAAGATGAGTACAAGACCACGAAACGACAAGATACGCGTTAAAAGATGACCTCGAAGCGAGAGGCAATGGAAATGAGAAAGGAGAAGGAACTCCTAAGAAGAGTAAGAAGTGTGGAACCTCAAAGGTAACAAAATGATAGTCTCGTCAAGAGAGACTTTGAGGATGAGACAAGAACAAAGCGAGAAGATCGAGTAAACACGAATGGAGTGAAGAAAGCCTAACCCATAAATAGGTAAGGGTAGACTATGTTAAGGAAAAGATGAGGTTCAAACTCAAGAGTGGAAGAGTGATGAAACCACTCTTGAGGGAGAATGATCAAAGTGCGTAGCGGAAGCGTGGTGAACTTCAGCGGCGAATAGTGATGCTAACACTATTCGAAAACGAAAGGAGGGCTCCGAATGGAAGCCAAACCTCCCCAAGTTACTTTGTTTAATTTCGAGGACGAAATTTTAGAAGGAGGGGAGAGTTGACACACCCGGACCTAGCACGACTTTTCTGTACGAATGAAATAGTACAAGGCGACGTATTAATTAAACAATGGGTCGGTCCGGCTATGTCAAGTCAGAAGAGAAGTTAAAATTAGGATAAGACGGAGTTTGAAGATAAAGTAATTAACCGTGCATGGAAATTAGTAAATGCCAAAACGACCTCCAAATAAGTCCCTAGAAATTTATTATGGGCCCCATTGGCACAAGAAATCAAAGGATTTAGCCAGCGGGTAAAAATGGAAGAAAGTTGAAAAAGGGGAAAAAGTTTGACCCGGGGCCCGAGTGGACCCGGCATCGGGCTCCCCTATAAATAGGGGAGGGGGGTGCCGAGCCTTTCATTATTTTCTTTTCTTTTTCTTTCTTTTTTCTTCTTTTCTCTCTGGAGCCGACCGGAGGCATTTTGGACAATTGGCAAAGTGGGACATGCCCGGCTATCAGATCAAGGTGAGTTTCCAGTATGTTGTTCTTCTCACCTCGATCTACGTTATGTTAAGTTTGCACGCACATCCATGCATCGGTTTAGCCTAGATCCAAGTTTTCAGCTTTTAACCAGATTAAAGTTTTAAACTCAAATAAATGGATTTCGGGCCGGTGGAATAAGGTGAGTTTTTAGTGGGTTATAGTATTCACCTTATTCTACGTCCCATTCCGTTTTTACGCATTTTTGTGCACCGGGTGTGAGTAAATCGGAGATTTAGTCAATTTGGGCTAAATCTCAGTCTACGGGAAAATTGGACCGGTGTTTCTCGTTTCTGCCTCGGCATATCCGGTGTGGATGCCATGAGGATCGCCTCTCTAAGTTTGTACGTCGAAAGGAGGAGAAACGAGTGCGAAAACCGGGGAAGAGACTGGCCGAAGAACTGGCCGATCGAGTCCCTGTTTAGATATTTTCAATATATTATTATTATATTAAAAGATATTTATATATTATATTAAGATATTTTAGATATTTATATATAATATTATTATATCTTAGATATTTATATATTATATCATTATAATGTATAAATATCTCATAGGTGGGCTTTTTGAGCCCGATTTCGAGTAGAATTTGACCCAACCCGTGTGGGACCCAGCCTAGTCCGGGTGTGGGGCCCGTGGGCCCCCGGGGGCCATTTTGGTAATTTTTCACCGAGAGTCCGATTTTAGCCCCGAAACCTCCCGGACACTTTTCTAAGTGTCGGGCCCGGCCCGAGTGGCCCATGGACCCCCAGGGGTATTTTCGTAATTTTTCACCAAATGTCCAATTTTTACCCCGGAACCTCCTGGACACTTTTCCAAGCCCCGAATCACATTCAAGCCTAGTTGTAGGTCATGTTAGAGCCTCGTAGGTGCATTCATAAATTTAATTATGAATGCTAACGTATTTCCGTGTACTAAGGCTCCGGGTGAATCGAATGCGGCGATGCTCCGGAGGTTGAGCTACATGGAGCGCTTGGGAGTATACGAATCTCCCAATACTGTGAGTGACTTAGACTTCTCTGTCTAGCCACTGGGGAAAAAGGTTTTCAAAAATGATTTTAAAAACATAAATGTTTTCAAAAAGGTTTTGGGATACGGGGAAATCCACACACACACACTTGTTTGTGATATACCCACATAGTGAGTGGGATGTTTTAAAAGAAATATAAAGCTTATGTGTGTATGATTTGTGTTTAAATATAAATGTTTTATGCGTATATATATATTCTAAAATATTATTATTGTGACTATTGAGGGTACGATGCCCTTGGGAGGCGAGTGTTTGAGAGGGTTCCTCGGGGCTCCAATTTGCGGGAGCGTGGACCGAGTTTGAGAGCATGCATGATACTCAGCCGTGGACCGCCTATCGAGGGGCACGGTGAGTCGAGCCTGGTTGGGAGAGGCGCGTTGGGAAACTCGCCAGAGCTCCAGTTCACTGTGTTCCACCACAGTGAGGCACCACCGAGGGAAAGGGCTAGAGAAAGAGAAAGAGAACAAGAAAGAGAAAAAGAAAATATTTTTAGAAAGAGAAGAGATAGACCTCGGTGCAGTGAGGTATAAGACGACCGACGGGTCGCGCCTCTAGTATGACAGAGATGCCAGCCCATTTGATATATGTATATATTTATTATTTAAAATGTTTTTAAAAGAGGGTTCTCAGATGGAGAACCAGGAAAGAGTTTTCAAAAAGAAAAATATTATTTTATTATTACTTTATTTTTGGATTTCCCTTGTCTGTCCTAACCCAGATGGAGATTCTTAGAACCTCTGTCAGTCACCTGTACTCCATTGTGATGGATGCAGCTTCGCGTATGGAGTTAGCCATTAGAAAAGAGGCTCACTAGAAAGCGTCGATGGCTTAGGCTTAGTAGTTTCCGCTGTGTAGGTATTCTTTTAAATTAGTCCACTGGTGTTGATTTTAAATTTAATATTTTATTAAATGATTTCTAATTAAAATTTTAGTTTTGTTTTGCAGCGATGATATCCATTTCAATGCCTTGCAGTGCCTCGGATGCGTGGCTGCAGACACGTACTTCGAGGTAGCGCGGCAGTTGCCACGTGGCCAACCCGGGCGGGTCGGGGCGTGACAGACACATTGTTCAATTATAACCTATAGGTGGTGAATCCTTCTCTAAGGACAAGGGTTGTGTGAATAGAGGGAGTGTAAATCCTTCCCAAGCTTGTGAGTGAGACTTTACGAACCTAAATAAATGTTTTGCTACTTAAGTTGTTTTTGAATAAAATGGTTTGATTTTAATTTAAATTGAGTTATGATGATTGAAACTTATTTATAAATCTTGAATATTTATGATTTTAATATGAATTAATCCTATCTATAATTTTTAAAAGTTTAATCTATGATTTTTGCAATTAAATGTTTAGACGTGATGAAATTAATGAAAATTGATGCCATTGGACTGGATTTCAATGATGGGCCAGTTGGCCAAATAGTGTATGATTAAATTGTTCTACTCTACGACATAATTATGGTAGATGAGACGTTAGTCACTGTAATGGAGCTTCTCATAGTCCGACCTTGTGGAGGCGACATGAGTAAGTGGATGACTCCTAAATGGGACAGAGTGATACAGGGGTTCTTGTGCACATTATTGTTATGTTTATATAATCCCTGTGGGAGTACAGCAGACATTGCCATGCACCACCCATGGTGAAGGTCCATGCCAACATTGAGGTCAGGGCATTTTGATAATTGAAATGAAACTTACAACTCCTTGATGGACTCAGATTCCATCTTGGCCAGATGTGAATTTGAGTGTAGCTTTGGTGAGCCTGGAAAATATGTTTTCCCACATCTTGATTGCTTTTTTTAATTACTATGACACAATGGAAGTTTTGAATGTTTATCTTAGATTTTACAAATTGTTACGACCTTGAATTTAAATTCTAATATGCATATATTTACATTTTCCCTATTTAAAATTTTAACGTTGGTATAGTTTCACTCACTGAGTATAATCTATATACTCATCCCTTTTTTCTTCTTTTAAAATTGCTTTCAGATCAGTAGGGCATTCGTAAGGAACAAAGCACTAGAGGTCGCAACTCCATACCAGATAATGGGAAGTAAGTCAGCCCAACTTATTTACTTCAAAAGCACAGATCCACCGATCTTATTTTGAGTCTTTTCAAACTATTATAACTTGTGTAATTATCACTTATGTTCTGTAAAAATTTAATTTATCAATATTACTTATCTTGGTATAAATGAGTATGTAGAATAATAAAGGCATGAGTTTCATAAATTAACTGATATTATTTAGATTTTGTACTGTATACATGTTTTGAAACTACCTTGCTTATCATGTGTAGAATTTATGATTTTAGTACAAATTGGGTTTGGAATACTATAAGCCTTGCAAGCTCTGAATTGTGGGTGAAGCGCACTGCTCACAATTCGTAGCATGTGGCAGTTATCATATTCTCAATCTTCGAGTCAGGGTGTGACAATTTTATTGGTATTAAAGCTCCATTTTCCATTAAACAACGTCTTAAAATAGTTTTCTAAAAAGTTTATAAAGTCCCAAGTGGATTTGAGTCCGGTCGAGTCAAAATTTAGATGCATAGGTAGTTTATGACCTAACACTAGTACTAAATCTTTTAAATTCTCTTTAGATAGTTATGCCACCTAAGAGGACGCGAGGTGAAAGTGGTGGCCGAGGGTGCGAAGTTGCCTTAGAACCTATTAATTAGCTGCCACCCCTCCATGAGACTGTATCGTCGGCTCATGCCCCACTTACATCGCAACCTCAATTGGCAACAATTGCACCACAAACTGATTTGCAAAATCCTTCACCAAAGGTGATTGCAAAATCCTTCACCAAAGGTGATGTAGATATTTATCCAATTTTGGAACTTTATGCAAGCTTAAGGGTCATCTAGGCCACCAGTTGCCCCGGTAGCTGCTCCACCACCGCCACCTATCATGCCAGACACATCCTCCTCTCGACCACCTAAAGAATTATACCCACAAGTTATAGAAGCTAAAACGATTGGGATGCTTAGAATTTTTTGGTGTTATGGATCCAGTTGTTGCAAAGAATTGGATCAATCGAGTTATTGATTTACTAATCTTCTGAAGTTTGATGATGAAACCAAATTAAAGGTGGTTACCCAGTTGTTAGAAAAAGGGTACCAGGAGTTGGCAAGACAATCTCAGATTGAGGACTCCCACACCAATAACTTAGGAAGACTTTTTACGATAGTTTGATAACTAGTACTACACTCAGTTCCATCGGAAGCAGAAGTTGAGAGAATTCATGATGCTTTGGCAGTAAAACATGTCCATCATGGAGTGCGAAATCGAATTAAGGGAACTATCTTCCTTCGCTCTTGGCGCCCTCCGCACTTACTAGCAGCTACAAGCGAGATTTGAGGAGGGGCTAAACTTAAATATTTAAGAGAAGATGTCACTTTGAGGGACAGAAACCTATAAGGAGACCATACAGTAAGCCCTGAGAGCAGAAAAGTTGGTGTTGGAACATGGAAATGTGAGAGAAACTTTAGCCAGAAGCGAAAATTAGGGTTTAATCTGGGTTAATCATCCCAACAAGGTAAAGGTGCAACTACGTTGGGTGGAGTTACATGATCTAATATCCCTACCTCCGTCCGTAAGCCACGCTTATTTAGACCGAGCACACAGACAGTCAGTTCGGGATCTACAGCTCGATCTATTGGCCCAGATCGATGTCCACAATGTACAAGACTTCATTCGGGTCCATGCATAGAGGTCAGAACATGCCTTCAATGTGGCAAAACTAGGCGTATTAGAACCTTCTGCCCCAAGTTAGCTTCGGAATCTACATCTCGTTGACCCCCCACCTCCCAGAAACATGCCACCAATTACTTCGTCTCCTGCTACTCCTACTATGAGGTCTGGTGCTGGAAGCAACATTACAGCATCCACTTCCTGACCATAGCCTCGAGCCCAGACTTGTGTTTTTTACCATGACAAATGAAGACGCCCAGGCTGGCCCCAAAGTGATAACAGGTACGGTATCTCTCTTTAATCATAATGCTCGAACCTTGATTGATTGTGCGTCCGAACGGTCATACATTAGTATGCAATTTGCATTGCCTACCGAAAAGAAATTATCACCATTGAAGCCAAAAATTTTTGTCCATACCCTTTAGGTGAAGAAAAAATCAAGAACACGGTGTATAAGGAGTGCCCTATAATTATCCACAAGGTAGCCTTCGAAGTGGATTTGATTCAATTGGAGATGACTGAATTTGACCTTATTTTAGGCATGGATTGCCTGGATAAGCACTAAGCCTCTGTAGACTGCTTCACAAAGGAAGTAGTGTTTAGAAACTCGAGCAAACCTAAGGTGATGCTTGTTGGGGAAAGGCGAGCATTTTTATCTTGTATAATTTCTACACTTGAGGCAACCAAATTAATTTCCAAAGGTTGCGAAGCCTATTTAGCTCACGTAGTTGACACTTCGATGGTTTATCCAAAACTTGTTGATGTCCTGGTAGTTAAAGAACTCCTGGACATCTCCCCATAAGGTTTGTCGAGATTGCCTCTGATTGTGAGCTTGAATTTGAAATTGAAGTCATGCCCGGAATAGCCCCCATTTCCATCTCACCATATCATATGGCCCTAGCATAATTGAAATAATTAAAGATGCAATAGGAATAACTGGCGAAAAATGGCTTTGTTAGGCCTATCACATCTCCGTGGGGTGCTCTAGTTCTATTTGTAAAGAAAAAGGATGGATCACTCAGATTATGTATTAACTACCGGCAACTAAATTGGGTCACCATAAAAAATAAATATCCACTCCCAAAAATTGATGATTTATTTGATCAGCTCTAAGGTGCAACTATATTTTCAGAGATTGATCTTCGTTCGGGCTATCACTGATTAAAGATCAAGGAGAGTGACATACCAAAAATAGTTTTTCGCACCCCTTATGGCCATTATGAATTTCTAGTCATGCCTTTTAGGTTGACAAATGCTCATGCTGCATTCATGGACCTTATGAACAAAATCTTCCACCCTTACCTTGACAAGTTTGTCATCGTATTCATTGATAACATTCTAGTATACTCCAAAATTGATGATAAGCATGCCCAACACCTCCAAATAGTGCTTCAGACACAACGGGAGAAAAAACATATGCAAAGTTTTCAAAATGTTAATTTTGGTTGAAACAAGTAGTTTTTCTCAGCCATGTAGTCTCGAAGGAAGGAATAACTATAGATCCTGCCAAGGTGGAAATGATAACGAAGTGAGAGCAACCTAAAAATATCGCTGAAATTCAGAGTTTCTTGGGCTCGGCTGATTATTATCGGTGTTTTGTAGAAGGATTTTCATTAATTGCAGCTCCATTAACTCGACTTTCTCGTAAAGGAGTTAAGTTAGAGTGGGACAAGAAGTGCGAGAAGAGGCTTTCAAGAGCTCAATGTCATGCCCCGACCCAGAGGGTCCGCCATGTGGTAATCGTCTCACTACCTCGAAGTACGTGCTGGCCAGTCAAGCACCTGAGCACTGCAAGGCATAGAAATGGATATCATCGTCGCAAAACAATACTAAAATTTAATTAGAAATCATTTAATAAAATAATTAACTTTAAAAGTAATACATCAGTGGACTAAATTAAAGGAATACCTACGCAACGAAAACTACTACTCCTAAGCCAACGACATCTCCTAGTGAGCCTCTAGTCTATCTGTTGTCCTCGTGCGCAGTCTACATCCATCCACATTAAATATAGGTGAGTGACAGAGGTTCATGAATCTCCATCAGGGTTAGGGAAATAGGGGTAATCCAAAATATACTAATAAAATCAAATATTCTTCTTGTCAAAATCTCTTTTCAAATTCTCAAAATGAGAATTTGATTTAAAACCTTTAAATAAAATATATATAAAATGGGATGGCTTGTATCATATTGAAGGCTAGACTCGCTGGCCGTATGCCTTACAGCACCGAGGGCTAACTCTTTTCTTTTCCAAAATATTTTCTTTCTCTAGCCCATTCCTTCGGTAGTGCGAATTGCTATGGGTGGAACACATCTACATCGAGCCCTGGCAAGTTACCCTACACGCCTCTACCAGGGTCTCACACTCACCGTGCACCTCGATAGGCGGTTCACGGCTACTTGGTTGCATGCATGTGTTGCTTAGTCCACTCACTCCCTCTCATCGGAGCATCGAGATCCACTTAGTCGCTCATCTCGCTCCCATCCGCATCAAACCAACTCTCCAGACTATGGTATTTTTTCTCTCTTCCACTGTTATTTTTATACTCCCTTCCCTTTGAATATAATGATTGCAATTTTATTAACCTCTCTCCCAACCAATGGCTTGAGTTTTTTTTTATTTGTTGTGCAATTTCAGAAAATCTGTTATTTCCCATTTTCTGTTGTCTTTTGTCTAGGGATTCTTTACCAACACAAAACTTCAAGCTTTAAACAAAAGAGTTGGTCAAGCTAAAGACATGCTAGTTGCAACACTCACGCTTTATTTATCTTCTGTTTGTTTGTGGGAACACTCTGATGAACCAATTAGAGACAAGTAAGGACTCCCTCTCTAATAACATTTCAGCAGAGGTGTTCTTCTCCAGCTGTGCTTGTTGCTTTGGTGCGGTAAATCTTAAAAAAAGTTATCGCTTTTTCTTTTGTGAATCAACAGCTAAGACATCTTGTATGTTTTCATCGAATGGCCTATCTCCAATTTTGATTCACCTGGCATATTTTTTGAAAACCTAATTTTTTATTTCAATGGTTATAGATTTCATTTGATTTTTAATCCAATGGCCAACTTAATTCAAGTATTTGGTGCTATCGTTATGTTGTAGGTGCATGCGTGAATTTATGGAGCTGTACTGTTGCCAGAGTTCTGATTGGCAGAGAGGGGGGAGAGAGAGAAGAGGACCATCAGCATTTAAGACCTTGATTATCAAGGCCACAAAGCTAAACCTCGGCTGCTTGCCTTAACTTTCTATTTTAGCATTCTATTCTTTCTTATTGTCACATGTGCTGCTGCAAGTTAATCCAGCTTTGCTCCTTGTATGTCTGGTTAATACAAGAGAAAACCTATTGGCAATGCAAAAGAAAAGAGAAAAGAAACAAGAGGAGGATATCATGTGATGATATGCTAACCAAATTTGTTCCCATGTTGTATTTATATCCATATATCTTGCTTTTATATTTTTTTAGTAACTATGTAAACTAAAATTTAAGGAAATAAGAAAATTAGGCCTTTATTGGATCATTTTATTTATTTCCATTCCATAAGCTCAAATGAAAGCCAAAGGTAATTCATCACCTAGTGGCCACGACCCGAACTAATAGATTAAGGGAATTAGAAAATGGTTACTACACTTATATTGACATATAGATGATGATTGCCTCCATGAAGAGGCAAGTCATTCTCCAACGGTTTGTATAGATGATGACCACCTCCATGAAGGGGTAGCTCTCGACATCAGATTATAATCAACATCAAATTATATCTATATAGGATTATATCTATATTAGATTATCAACGACATTGGATTATATCTACATTAGATTGTAATCAACATCGTATTATATCTACATCAGATTATAATCAACATCAAATTATCTAAAGATCAATTCTCCACGAAGAGGCAAGTCACTCTACATCAACATATACAGTTGATGATCACTCCTTGAAGAGGTAGGTCACGGAATTTAGCTTAAATGATACCAAAAAATCAAAATACAACCATATACAGAATAAAAGGGAAAGCCGATGGTAAAAAGAAAGTCATGATACAGCATTCAAAAGATCTAAGTTAAAAGGCAAGGAAGACCCACCCAGCCCCCTTCCTTTGAGATAGCCATTTGGCTGATCACTTTATAACTACCCTCACGGTTGGGGGACAAATGTTAAGCATAATTCGATCAAGCCATTTCACTATTGTTAGAGCTAAAAATGTACACATGTTTGCATTATAATTTGGATAAATTAGACACTCAAGAACTTTAGTTGATGACTAATTGAGGTGTTTTCTAATTGTAGGTGAAATAATAGAGAAAATACAAATATGTGTTAAAAGACTCATTTCTTAGAAGAAAATGAAAGGAAAAGTTCCAAGCCTTATAGAGTCTCTGGCAGCGCCTCTTAATGGCTCTTGACGAGTTCAGAAGATAGGAAGCAAAGAATCCAAGCCGTTTAGAGGGTAGCTCGCAGCCTCTCAGTGGCTTAGCGCTAACGTGGATAAGTGAGAAGCGAACAAATCGAGAAATGGTTGTAACAAACTTTCACAATCGAAATTGACCAAGTCAGCCAATGATATTTCTCCCACGTGGAATTGAATTAGTCAATGAGCTAGAAAAGATGCATTTACCCTCACTTAATATTGTAATTATGCTTAAGTACAAGATAGATTAGGGAATTGACAATTCTTAGTCAGATTATAAATAGGCTTAGTTCTTCTTAGAATAGCAATTTTTTAGTTAGTTTCTAAACTTTTAAAGCTTGGTTCTCTGCAGATTCTGAAGCAATTCTTCCAATTTCAATGGAAGCTTCTCCATCTTCCATGAGAAGCTAAGTACTTCTAATCTGATTTAGCTTGTAATTGTAAATCTTCTCCAATCAATGGTAAGATCTTGAACCTAAAGCTTTCAATTTTATTGTATTTCTTGATTTCCTGAGCTAATTGATCTTGGAAGTGTTAGAGATTAAGTGGATTTGGGGATTTCTAAGTAGTGATGGCCACATTACTTGGGTTTCTTCAATTCACTAGCTATTATAGGCAATTTGCTATCCGAAATTGTAGATTTTGCTTATAACCAAGTACCAACCAAACTTCAGATTAGATTTGGGGAAATTAAGGGGGAGAGTTACATGGAAAGGCCCTGAGCTCACATGGCTCTAGTTGGCTAATATTGCTCTAGATCTTAATGCTCTCTTGTAATTTAAACTTATAGCCGCTGAGGTATAGGTTGATTATGAGAGAAGAGAATTAGTTCGAGTGACAGAGCTGGCTAATTTCAAAGATTAAGGAGTGATCGAGCTTAGGTGAATCTGGAGTACCTTAAGTTATGCTGACTATAATAGAATTGGATGATTGGATTAAAGATCGAGGATCAATTATCCATTAATTGAAGATAATTATGGTTATTCGCTAGATTGGACCTCAATTCCTCTAGTTTCCTTTAGATTAGTTGTTGTAGATCTTGTTATTAGTTTAGTTTCTTAGTTTCAAGATTGAAATCCAAGCTACTCTATCTTTAAATTCAGTTTAAATCGCATTTGTTTAGTAGATTTCTAGTTTCTGTTTTAAGAGCCATTTTTGCTTTATTTGTTGTTTGATTGTAGTGAAAAGTGTATAGTGAAATGTAACAAGCTCCCTATGGGATCGATCCTTGCTTCTCTAGCTATATGTTAGTTTAGTAAGGTTTATTTTGGAAGTGCCATGACAAGCTTTACCAAAATTTGGTGCCGTTCTCGAGGAGCACGGCTATTACATTCTCTTCAACTTTTTCTACTATAATATATTTTTGTTATATTTTTACTTCTGTTTGGCTCTATTTTTGTAATTGTAAATTGACTTTGTAGTGTGTTTGGTAGTGTAAGTGAGTTATGGATACTTGTTAGTAAGTGTGGTAGTTGATTTCGTGTAACTGCTTGCTGTTTGGTTAGGAATTTAGTTGTTGTTGTGTGTGTTGCAATAGCGATTGTTAGTAATAGTATGTTTACTTGTTTCACTTGTTTAGAATTTGTTCTTATATTGCTGCCCCTGTTTTTCTTGATTTTCTTCTGTTTTTGTTAGCTTAGAACTTAGTTGTTTGTTTTGTTTGGTTTCGATTCAGCTCTTTTACTTATTTCTTCTTATGCTTTGCTTTTGTTCCTTTCTATTCTTCTTTTGTTCTTTGTGTGTTTTGCAAAAATTTGGCAACAAATTGAGTCACCCACCCACTCCACCCTTAAACTCATTTTCAGAATTGTTTAACATTCCAAAATCTCAATGTCTTGGCCTTACAATCTATACCAATGGAATGCATTCAACCATTGTTGGGAGGACCAAAGGATGCCATATGCACAACAATTCCAACAAGTCTTTCCTTGTCATGATTCTTCTCAAGTTGAGGAGCCATTTTTCCAATTAAGCCTTCAAGTTTAGCAACTTTTAAACCTCATTTTGAATGGAACAGCAAATGGATGTCCTCTATGCATCAACATCCTCAATATGGATAGCCAACATTTCGATCTTATGCTCCACACCAATGGCATACATTTAATCGACCATGGGAGGATCAATGCATTTCATATGACCAACAAGTCCAATATGTGCCATCATTCCATGATTCTCCTCAAATTGAAGCCATGCCACAATATGGACAGCCATCATATCCACAAGTGCAACAAGATTCAATTTCTTTTTTGATAGAGCAATTCAAAGGAATGGAGAGAAGAAATGTAAAGCATTCAAATCATCAACATATAGAAGGAATGCAAGAGCCATCTTATGGAGATGATGTTTGAAGTTGCTACTATTTCAGAGTCTCAAGATGCTCAAATTCAGTAACTACATGCTTCTATGAATAAGCTAATATGCCAAGTCGAGGATATAGCTGCTTTTTTTGAAGCATTAAAAGTTTCAATAGAAGAAGATAGGAGGGAGTATGGTTATTGCGATTTGGATAATGAAAATGAATATGATACTACATTTGTTGAGAATGTTGTACACAAGCCATCCATGAGAATAAAGTTTGAAGATTATGTTTCTATTTATGAATGGAACTCGGATGAGGAGACTGAGGTGTGGAGACCAACCAAAGAGGCAACAGAGAATCTATAGTCCAAACCACTTAGTGGCTTTGTAAAGGCAACTAAGTGGCAGACATCGAAAATTGAAAAAGCTGAAGTCTGGCCTTTAAGTTCAAATGTGGGTAGGAAGCGAAATGTTGACCCATTCAGAGGCTCTAAGAAAGCCTTTCAACGGCCTACATCTAAATCTGAAGTAGAAGAGGACAGTCTCAGGCCATTCAAAGGCTATCAGGAAGACTCTTAGAGGCCAGGCTCAACATTTGTATCACCTTCACCTCTTTGCTTCATGCCACTTAGAGGCTCTAAGCAAGCATCTGAGAGGCTATCAAGTCAGAATGTGTGCAACAAAGAGATTGAGGCATCTATGTCCCTATCAAGCTTGAACTCTGGATCCGATAAACAAGAGGTAATTGATAACCTTGTGAATTCAAGCTTAGATGCTAATGAGTGTGTTCCACCATTTCCCTCTAGGATAGAAATGGATTCAAAAGATAATCATCACACACTAATACTTGTTGAAGATGTACCATTAGAGCTTCATTTTGAGCAAGCTTACAATGTTCCATTGTCTACAACAAGTGTGGGGGAAAAGATGAATGTTTACATCATCCAAGAAACATGCCTACCCAAGTGTGAGGATGCAACAACTATGAAACACTATTCTATTGGTGATCTCGATTTTTTAGGAGCTGAGGCATTCCTTGAAATTTTTGGAATATGGGTGGTTAGAGAACAAATCTTTCATGGTTCCAAGTTCTGTAAATCTTTGAAGCAGGTACCTTGTACTCAATTGCTGACCAAAGCCAAACTTGTGTGTTTAAAGACACTTAAACACAAACTGAAGGCAGCCACAACAATGGCATTGCCCATACTAGCATATCATGGTGTTTTAAGCCATTCGTTAGGTTGCTTCTTTCTTTTATCCTTGCATAAAAAGTAAACACGTCTAGCCGAAGACGTTAAATATAGGCGGTAGTTGGGAGGCAACCCAACAATTTCATCATGTTCTTCATTTTTTTTTGTTTTCCTTGCTTTTCTTATGTGTGTAATTTCTTTTATAGGTTTCAAGCAAAATGACAATCAGCTATGGAGATCATCTACTTCACTACACTTTGGGGAGTAATGCTTGAGCCTCATATTCCATTCCTTTTACTCACCTTATTTGTCATTCATTTTATTTCTTTTGACTCACATTCATTCATTTTATTCCATTCGTTTATTGTGGGGTAATATGTTTGATAAGTGTAGGGGAGGTGAATTCCATGTCAATTGTCTCTTGCTCATGCATTTCATGTCTTAGTATGTCATGAGAATTGCAATTTAGCATTTTCTAATTTCATTTCATTTGCTGTTTTCTACTATGTGTTCTTGTTTTTGTTAACATTGGACTTATAGTATGTGTTCTCCTTTCCTATCTTGTATGGCACTTATCTTAGAGCTAATTGATGCCAAACTCAAGGTACCTCTCTTAACCTTCCTATCATTCGTTACTTGAGTTTGCCTCTATTTTACACATTGAGGACAACGTGTCTTTCAAGTGTGGGGATGAATGCATGGCATTTCCAATTTTCTATTTTAATAATTGTTTTTGTTTCTCTTTGTTTAAAAAAAATTAGAGTTTTTAATAACTTCTTTGAATAATGATACTTGAATCTTATGAAGGATTGATATGCTTGTCAAATTAATGACTCATTTAGGAAATAAAGTGCTTAGCATTGATTGATAAGATTGATTAGTTACTTTTCCATTTAGTTTTCCAGTGTGTTTATTTTTCTAATGCATGTTAATTGAATAAGGTAACCATGGTGTGCAAACTTGGGAGATTAATTTGAGCCTAATGAGATTGCACCCAATCTCTTTTCCTTGATGAGTGAATTGATTGCTTCTATGCATACATTGTTTTTAGAACTTGCATTTATACCTTTCCAGACTACATGAATGTGTGTTTGCATTGGAAATGACAAAGGCACCAAAGAATGAGTTTGAGCCAAAAGACCAACCATGTTAAAACAAATTTAGAAACCCTTTGAGCTTAATATGATGAATTGACCTTATTTCCTTGACAGCCACATTGACCAAAGAACCTAAGCCTTAAATCAAATCAAGTTCTTGTCCCCATCTTTTGAGTGGTGGAATTGAAGGCTTGACTTCACAATTGTTGTTCTTGGTAATTGGTTAGCAAAGAAATAAGTGTGGAGGAAAACTTCCTCTCATTGGTGTTGGTCAAAAGAGATAAAAAGAGAAGAAAGCAAGGAAGATGCTTAAAATCAAAATGAAAAGGAAAAAAAGGTGCCAAAATCAAAACTATAAAATACAAAGAAAGGCACAACCAAAGAGAAGAAGTGTCTTCTTGTACAAAGGGAATGAAAATAAAGGAAAAGACCTTGACCAATGGTGAATTTGAAGATGTTAATCAAGCCAAGCAAAAGGCTATTACATGAGACATTTGCCCTTGAATGTTAAGCTAAAATTTCATCATTCTTGATATGCTTTTGTACACTTTTTCCCTTCATTGGCAACTCACTCACCTTGGCCCCATTACAAACACAATGAAAGACCTTTCAATTCATGCATTCATGCATCTTTGAGTAATGGAGATTAGATGTAATTGCAAGCATATGGTAAACTTGTGTGTGTAAGAAGTATGAGTGCTCCATTTGGCAAATGGTTAAAGGAAGAAGGAGTGGAAAAACAAGGAAGAGTTACCTTGTTCATACATATGTGTGTTGGAGATTGATACATGCTTGTGACTTCTTGAATTTGTGATATTGACACACCCAGACCTAATACGACTCTTCCGTGCAAATGGAATAGTGTAAGACAGCGTATTAAGTGAACAATACGTCGGTCCGGATGTGTCTAATTAAGAAGAGAAGTTAAGCTTAAGATAAGACGGAGTTGAAAGATAAAGTAATTAACCGTGCATGGAAATTAGTAAATGCCAAAATGACCTCCAACTAAGTCCCTAGAAATTTATTATGGGCCCCGTTGGCACAAGAAATCAAAGATTTAGCGAAGGGTGAAAATGAAAGAAAGTTGAAAAAGGGGAAAAAGTTTGACCCGGGACCCAAGTAGACCCAATGTCGGGCTCCTCTATAAATAGAGGAAAGTCGAAGCTTTTTCTCATTTCCCATTTTCTTTTTCTTTCATTTTCTTTTCTTTTCTCTTTGGAGCCAAACGGAGGCATTTTGGACTTTTGGTAGATCCGGACAATCCGGCAGTCAGATCAAGGTGAGTTTCCAGTATGTTATTCTACTCACCTCGATCTATGTTTTATTTCCATTACGCGCATTTCCATGGATCGGTTTAGGGTAGATCTAAGTTTTTCATTTTTGGCCGGTTTAATTTTAACACTCAGATCTACGGATATTGGGCCAGCGAAATAAAGTGAGTTTTTAGTATGTTATCATACTCACCTTAATCTATGTCCTACTCCGTTTTCATGCATTTCCGTGCATCGAGTGAGAGTAAATCTTAGATTTGGCCAATTTAATCCAAATCTCGATTTTGTGGAAATTGGACTGGTGTTTCTCGTTTCTGCCTCGGTGAATCCGCCATGGATCCCATAAGGATCGCCTGTCTAAGTTTCTACGTCGAAAGGAAGAGAAATGAATGCGAAAATTGGAGGAGGGATCGGCCGAGGTACAGGCCGATTGAGTCCCTGTTTAGATATTTTTATATTATATTAATATATTTTAAGATATTTATATATTATATTAACATATCTTAGATATTTATATATTATATCATTATAATATATACATATCTCGTAGGCCTTTTTAGGCCCAATTTTGCTTAGAACTTGGCCCAGGCAGCGTGGGGCCCAGCCCCGTCCGGTGTGGGGCTCATGGGCCCAAGGGCATTTTGGTAATTTTTCGTCTAGAGTCCAATTTTAGCCCCGAATCCTCCCGGACACTTTCCTAGGCCCCGAATCACATTTAAACCTAGTCGTAGGTCATGTTAGAGCCTCGTAGGTGCATTCATAAATTTAATTATAAATGCTAACGTATATTTCCGTGTATTAGGGCTCCGGTTAAATCGAGTGTAGCGATGCTCCGGAGGTTAAGCTATATAGAGCACTTGGGAGTATACGAATCTCTCAATACTGTGAGTAGCCTAGACTTCTTTGTCTAGCCACTGGGCACAAAGGTTTTAAAAATGTTTTAAAAGCATAAATGTTTTCAAAAGCTTTGAGATACGAGAAATCCACATGCACACATTTGCATGGTGATATACCCATATAGAGAGTGGGATGTTTTAAAAAGAAAACATAAAGACTTATGTGCGTGTGTTTATATGTTATATATATATATGAAATATTATTATTTTATGATTATTGAGGGTATGATACCCTTAAGCGATGTGTGATTGAGTGGGTTCCTCGGTGCTCCAATATGTGCAGGAGCGTGGACCGAGTTTGAGAGCATGCATGATTCTCAGCCGTGGACCACCTATAGAGGGGCACGGTGAGACGAGTCCCTAGGAGAGGCTCTTAGGGAAGCTCGCCAGGGCTCTAGGTAGCGGTGTTCTACCACAGCGACGGGTACCACCGAGGGAACGGGCTAGAGAAAGAGAAAATGTGAAAATGTTTTAGAAAGAAAGGAAATAGCCCTCGATGCAGGAAGGCATACGACTGACGGGTCGAGCCTTCAGTATAAAAGAGATGCCAGCCCATTTGTGATATATATATTTATTTAATTAAAGAGTTTTGAAAGAGGGTTCTCGGTTGAAGAACCAGAAAAGAGTTTTGAAAAGAAAAATATTTATTTATTTATTATTTTATTTTGGATTACCCCTGTTTTCCCTAACCCCGATGGAGATTCAGTGAACCTCTGTCACTCACCTGTATCCAATGTGGATGGATGCAGATCCGCGTACAGGGTCAGCAAATAGAATGGAGGCTCACTAGGAGGCGTCGATGGCTTACGCTTCGTGTTTCCGCTGCGTAGGCATTTCTTCTAAATTAATCCACTGGTACATCTTTTAAAGTTAATTATTTTATTAAATGATTTTTAATTAAAGTTTTAGTTGTTTTACAGCGATGATATCCATCTCTTTGCCTTGCAGTGTTTCGGGTGCGTGAGCAGTCGGCACGTTCTTCGAGGCAGCACGGCGATTGCCACGTGGCCGACCCGGGGGGGTCGAGGCGTGACACATATTCTCAATTTGTTTTTTATCATTGCTAAGTGTTTTTCATTCCTATGCAATTTGTCAATTGACTTATGTGTTAATCTTGATTGAGATTTTGAGTGTTGTTGGTTGAAAATGTTGTTTTCCGTTCAAAATTTTGTTTTCTATCCTTAAGCCTGTTTGAGGACAAACAAGGTTTAAGTGTGGGGGATTTTGTTAGAGCTAAAAATGTACACATATTTGCATTATAATTTGGATAAATTAGACACTCAAGAACTTTAATTGATGACTAATTGAGGTGTTTTTCTAATTGTAGGTGAAATAATAGAGAAAATGCAAATATATGTTAAGAGACTCATTTCTTAGAAGAAAATGAAAGCAAAAGTTCCAAGCCTCTTAGAGTCTCTGGCGGAGCCTTTCAATGGCTGTTGATGAGTTCAGAAGATAGGAAACAAAGAATCCAAGCCATTTAGAGGGTAGCTCACAGCCTCTCGGTGGCTTAGCGAGGACGTGGATAAGTGAGAAGTGAACAAATCAGGAAATGGTTGTAACAAACTTTCACAATTGAAATTGACCAAGCCAGCCAATGATATTTCTCCGACACGGAATTGACTTGGTCAAGGAGCTGGAAAAGATGCATTTACCCTCACTTAGCCTTGTAATTATGCTTAAGTAAAGGATACATTAGGAAATTGACAATTCTTAGTTAGATTATAAATACGCTTATTTCTTCTTAGAAGAGCAGTTTTTGAGTTAGTTTCTAAACGTGTAAAGCTTGGTTCTCTGGAGATTCTAAAGTAATTTTTCCAATTTGAATGGAGACTTCTCCATCTTCCATGAGAAGCTAAGTACTTCTAATCCGATTTAGCTTGTAATTGTAAATCTTCTCCAATCAATGGTAAGATCTTGAACTTAAAGCTTTCAATTCTATTGTATTTCTTGATTTCCTCAGCTAATTGATCTTGGAAGTGTTAGAGATCAAGTAGATTTAGGGATTTCTAAGTAGTGATGACCACATTGCTTGGGTTTCTTCAATTCACTAACTATTCTAGGCAATTTGCTATCCGAAATTGTAGATTTTGCTTAGAACCAAATAGCAACCAAATCTTAGATTAGATTTGGGGAAATTAAGGGGGAGAGTTACATGGAGAGGTACTAAGCTCACATGGCTCTAATTGGCTAATATTGCTCTAGATCTTGATGCTCTCTTGTGATTTAAACTTATAGCCGCTAAGGTATAGGTTGATTATGAGAGAAGAGAATTAGTTTGAGTGACCGAGCTAGCTAATTTCAAAAATTAAGGAGTGATCTGGCTTAGGCAAAATTGCAATATCTTAAGCTACGCTGACTATAGTAGAATTGGATGATTGGATTGAAGATCGAGGATCAATGATCCATTGATTGAAGATAATTACGGTTATTTGCTAGATTGGAGCTCAATTACTCTAGTTTCCTTTTGATTACTTGTTGTAGATCTTGTTATTAGTTTAGTTTCTTAGTTTCAAGATTGAAATCCAAGCTACTTTATCTTTAAATTCAGTTCACATTGCATTTTTTAGTAGATTTCTAGTTTCTGTTTTAAGAGCCATTGTTGCCTTATTTGTTGTTTGATTGTAATGAAGAGTGTATAGAGAAATGTAACGAGCTCCCTGTGGGATCGATCCTTGCTTCCTTAGCTATATGTTTGTTTAGTAAGGTTTATTTCGGAAGTGCCACGACAAGCTTCACCAGCCATCTCCAATCGACACTCCCCCACTTGATTAGCTAGAAGTTAGTGAATAATTAACTCAGCTTCCTCCACTTGACACCTCAACTACTTTGGGCCTGACTAGTAAGATCAACCAATATAAGTACCACAGTCCTTTGTATAAAAGTGTAATGCCTAGCCCTAAAATTAGCTATTTACTACTATAGATAGAGGTAATGAAAGTTTTTGTACTTGTTATGTATATGAATGTCTTATCAGTGAGAGTAAGAATAATTTTCACCTAGTGAAAAATTTCTTATTTTGAAGACTTAGACTTCTAAACACCTCAGAGAAATTTTGACCTAGGAGCTAAAAGTCAACCTTTTATATTATTTTTAAAAAGTTTCATACATCTCACCGAAGGTATATATGACTTTTCAAACCGCCCAGTTATCTTCCTTACCATGTCTAAGAATATTCGAAGCTATCACGTCATTTTTTTGAACATCCTAAGTTGGCGAAAAAAATTGCAGAACAAAATGTCGTAATGCCCAATGGCATTTTTGTAAGTATTAGTAAAACTACAGAATGAATTTTTCTTCATTGATGATCTTTCCTATAGTATTGGAGAATTCCATACTATTATACACTATTGAAACTAAAAAATTGCCTAGTTGCTGTGTAAAAATCTAATGTATAATTACCATTTTACCATTGAAAAACTCAACAATGCATTCTAACTTCCTAGAGTGCGTTCTCTTAGATAGTTAAATTGGATAGTTATTTTGACTAGTTGACATTCTTTTTATGGAGTGACCTAGTTTCAAATTAACTTCATAAAATTCCTATTTTGATAATTTCTTTCATGGGATATAAGAGCAATTTATAAAATTGGAGGAGGATATTTTTGTCATTTAAAGAAAAATCTCGGTTTTTCTAGAGAAGATAAGATTTTTTTCAAACAGGATTTTTTTTTGCTTTCCCCCGCCTTTTCTTCCATGCTTGGCTGAACCTACCCTAGTCTTCTTCTTCCTCCATTTTTCTTCCATCAACTCCAAATTTCTCCATACTTCATCAATTTCCAAATTCACCTCCCTTTCCAAAACTTTCCATCAAGCTTTCATAACCAAGAAAAACTCCATCAAATCTACAAACTAAATACTTCATTAAAGAATTTCAAAGGTTGATTTTCAAGTTTCTTCAACTCTTTTCAAGCTCCAACTATCATAAAAGTTTTGAGGAAATTCTTTCCTCTCTTCCTATTTTCATCTAGGTATGTAAATCTTCTTTAAAAGTTTTTGTTTTATGAGTTTTATTCATGCAAACTCATGCATGTTCATATGTTTAGAAACTCTAAAACTCTAGGATAACTTATTTAATGAAGCTATGATGTAAGTTACTAATATATATTCTTAAAGGTTTATTAGAAATTAGGAGTGGTTAATTAGATGAAAAACTCCATAATTAGGGCCATCACCTAATTAGATGAATTTATGTAGTGAAAATACCATCCTAGAGAAAGTATGGTATTTTGCCAAAGACCCGTAACATTTTATTTCATGGACGATAATTTAAGGGAATTAGGAAGAAATGTGTACTAAGACTTTGATGAGAAAAATTGTAATTTTGTTAGTTGTAGAATAAATCCACTTTATGCCATAAAATGATCCCCTTGGACAAGTAGGGCATGAAGATTCAATTGGATGAAATTCAAAACTTGTATAAGTCATAAATGAAATGAGAAATTAATATAGATAGTTAGATAAATCATGGAAAATTTATGGAGCAAAATGGTCATCCCAAGTTTATGGAAATTTTAAGTATTTTGCTTCAAACCTTAATGTAAGTTTACAAATTCAGTTTCCTCATAGTTAGTATGCACTAGTAATATGTCTAAACCTTGAAGAAACCAAATGGGAATTTTTTCTCCACCTTAAACCCATAAGCTGAATTTTCCCTTTCTAAGGGCAAAATCATCCAAAATTTTTGTTATACATAATTATGCCAAATTAGTTCAGCAAACAAGTCTTGTTAAGTGAAACAAACTTGCTCATACCCTAACTCCATTTAGCTAAACCTTAGAACACAAAATCATCTTTTTGAATTCAAATTAGTAATTAGAAAAATATGCAGTTTTGCATGCGCAGCTAATAATTCTTTTTTCATTGTCATGTGTTCACACATTATTCAAATATAAACACATAGGTGGTGAATCCTCCTCTAAGGACAAGAAATGTGTGAAATAAGGGGAGTGTATACCCTTCCCATGTAACACCTAGCCTTAGATTTGCTTAGTTGAAGCTGTAGACTTATGTGATGAGGGTTTTATACTTAGTATGTATATAGATATATTCTTAGTAAGAATAAGAACAACTTCTACATAGTGAAAATTTTTCCATTTTGAAGAATTAGGCTTCTAAACTTCTAGGACAATTTTTGACCTAAGAGGTAAAAATTAACTTGTATTATTTTTCAAAAATTCTTTACATCCCACCGAGGGCATATATGACTTTTCCAACCACCCAATTATCTTCTTTAGTGTGTCTAACAATATTCAAAGCTATCATGTTAATTTTCTGAACATCCTAAGTTAGAGAAAAAAAATTATAGAAAAGAATGTCGCAATGCTCGATGGCATTTTTGTAAATATTAGCAAAATTATAAATTGAATTCTTCTTCATTGAAAATGATTTTTCCCACAATATTGGAGAATTCCATACTATTATACATGATTGGAACTTGAAAATTGCCTAGTTCCTGCGTAAAAATCTAATGTATAATTACCATTTTACCCTAAAAAAACTTAACAATATATTCTAACTTCCTAGAGTGCATTTTCTTAAATAGTTAAATTGAATAGTTATTTTGACTAGTTGATACTAAGTAACCTAGTTCTAAATTAATTCCATAAAATTTCTAATTTGATAATTTCGTTCATGGGATATATAAGGAATTTATCAAATTAATGGGGGACATTTTTGTCATTTAAAAGAAAAGTCTGGATTTTTCTAGAGAATACAAAATTTTTCAAACAAGATTTTTTTGCTTTTTCCCGCCTTTTCTTCCATGCTTGGCCAAAACTCCCCTCCATCTTCTTCCTCCATCTTTCTCCCCAAAACACCAAATTTCTCCACACTTTATCAATTTCCAAACTCACTTCTCTTCCCGAAACTTTCTATCAAGCTTTCCTAACCAAGAAAAGCTCCATCAAACCCATAAATTAAACACTTTATTCAAGGATTTCAAGAGTCGATTTCCAAGTTTCTTCAAGCTACTTCAATTCTACTTTTCAAAGAGTTTTCTTCCTTTTCTTCTTTCTCTTTTAAACTAGGTATGTAAATCTTCTTTAAAAGTTTTTGTATTATAAGTTTTATTCATGCAAATTCATGCATATTAATATGTTTTGAAACTTCAAAATCCTACGATGTTCTTAATTAATAAGATGAAAATATAAGTTAGTAATTTATATTTTTAGGTGTCTATTTGAAATTTGAAATGTTTAATTTGATGAAAAACTTGTTTAATAGAACCATTATGTTCGCCCGTCGTCAAGACGATCAAAAGAATGAAATTTATAACCTTACTTAAACTAACAGTATAGAAAGCAAATAAGGGTTGAACCCAAAGGAAGCAAGAGCAATCTTGTTTTTCAAATAATAACAATAAAACAGGGGGGATTGTGGAAAGTGAACAAACAAATATTAAAGCAAATAAAAAAGAAAACAATAAATGATCAAGAGTAAAATTAACTATCTAACTAAAACCTCTAACCTATGATTAACTATCTAATTGACTAGAAATGTGATTCCTAGACTCACTAAGGATATTGAATCAACCTATGGATAGCAGGCGTAGAATTAAGGTACTATCGCTTCCCCTAAATCCCGGTCTATTCTTAATTAGCCTAATTCGGTACCTATCGCTTTCCAAACTAGACCCTTTTACCCAATCAAGCATGATTCCTCCGCGGTAACCATGTACAGGCCAAGTAAAGCATTAATCGATCTAAATAGACATTAGCCCACACTTATCTAACGAAACACTTCACGCGTTCACTTGAGATAATCCCTTTGATTGCTATGGATAGGAACTAAGCTACCCACTTGCTACTAATAATCTAATCTAACTACTAAAGATTCATTAGATTAAATTTAGCTAGTGTTAATCTTGATTAACCTAAGAGTACCGGTCCAATTAAGCAAATCAAGTAAACACAGTCAATAATAACAAGCAATCAAAGAATACCCAAGGTTTAATTCAATAATTAAGCACAAGAATCTCATCACAAATCTAACAATAAAGATAATTAAAACATAGATTAGAGAAAACTAAAGTCTACCCACTCATTAATTGAGGGGAGACATAAAGAAATTGCATTAAAAACTAAGGAATACAAATGGAGGGAGAGAGGGGAAAGCCCCTCCCTCTTGCGGCGAGTTCTCTCTTTTCTGCTCTTGAAATCTAAAAATCAGTAATCTGTCCCCAAATCTGTTCGAACTCTAGAGAAAACAAGGTATTTGAATGACCAAATTACATCAATACCCTTAATGACCTAGTTGCTGACTAAAGAGTGTGAAGGACGCTGGAGACATTTCCTGGAACGGTGCCATTACAAAATGGAACGGCGCCGTTATGCTCTTCTTGCTGCATTGTCTGACTATTAATCTTAATGGCGCCACTATGAAGTGGAATGGCGCCGTTAGGATCTTCTATTTCTAAGCCCGTGCTGACTTTGCCCATCTTTGCCAATCTTCAAGTATAATGGCGCCGTTAGCTTGCCTTTGGTGTGTTAAAATGCCTGGCTTGGCAATGTTGGAGTGTAATGGCGCCATTAGGAAGTGGAATGGCGCCATTAGCTTGGTCTTTCTCTTCATTTGCGCAGCTTTGGGCAGTAATGAAATGTAATGGCGCCGTTAGGAACTAGAATGGCGCCATTAGCTTGTTTTCTCGCCTGGTTTGGAATGTCTCGGTAGAATGAGTATTTGGAGGGTCAAACGGACTCCGATTGGGGCGTTCTTGGGCATTATGGAAAGCTTAGGATGTCCTCTACAACTGTGATGAAGAACACAAATGCAGATGAAGCCTTTAAAGTGGTGAAATTCATCCATCTTTCAGATGTCTCCAATCTGCTTGCACCTTCACTTTACATTTCAATCCCGTTTCTTTCCTTTACTTCCAATTTGACTCTTTTCATCTTCAAATGCTCATTTATCCACTCAAAGCTCATTTATAACCTATAAATACAAAACCATGCTTATATGAGTGGAATTAAAGTAAGATAGACACAATAATTATAAGAAATAAGCACATAAAGTAAGTATAATATTGTGTCTATCACATTTCCCCCACACTTAGACTTTGCTAGTCCCTAGCAAACTAATGAGTAAAGCATGTAATCTGGAAATTATTTAACTAAATCTAGCTAATCACTAACTTACTACAGAAATCAAATCCACTATCGTAGGCATACACGGTAGTTCTTAGCCTAAACTACAAGCCCATATTAAACCCCTAGATAAACTAGTAGGAAGAGGTATGGTCTCCTTTATTCAACTAAAGCAACAAACAAACACCACAATTAACAATTTAATACATATATGCAAAGTGAGATGCTATTGAATTTCAATGAAAAGAAAGCATAATATCAATCAAAAGGAGGGATAAACAACCAGAAGAATTCCAGAATGTATATAAAGCTTTCTCAAACCAAGTATAATCGAATAAGGTATGAATTCACTCTATTCACTCACTCTTTCTGACCAAGTATAAATGGGGTACACTCAATATATTCCAATAAAAGCATATTGACCATAAGCTTGCACTTTTATCTCATCTCCACTACTCCATATATATGCATGTATAAACAAGGATTAAGGCTATATTATGGTTGTAATGGGGCTACGGTGAGTGGTTAATGAAAGAAGAGGAAAGGAGAGCAACAAACACCTAGAATAATGAAGCATCAAAGAGTTAAATATAAGGGCAATTGTAGCTTTAATAGCCCTTCCATAAGCATTATCTCTTCAATTTATCAAAAGCTAGGTTTCTTTTTGATCCCTCTCTTTCACTTAATTGCACCTGTATAACATTTTATCACCCTCTGTATGTTCGAATTTAAGCAAATGGGTGCCAATTTCTTCTTTAAATAGGTGCATTCTTCCCATTTCAACCTTCATTTAGGACCAAGTTTAACCAAACAACTCCTTAGCTCTTTATCACCAAACCAAGAACAATTTTAATTCTTCAATGCTTCATTATCCTAAGGCAGGCACATGAATCATTGTTTTTCTTTTAGCTTAGGGTTCTTTGGAAAGTGGCTACAAAGAAATAAGGCTTAACTCATTATGTATTTAGGCTCAAAATGGTTATCTAAAGGAAATTATGAGTTAAGGTTGGCTTATTTGGCTCAAACTTATCCTAATTAAACCTTAATCTTATTCATACAAACACATATTACATGTAATCTTGACAAGATATGATGCAAGTTCTAGCAAAATACAGTAATGGAATGAGAGAAAATATCACTCATGAAAGAACATAAGATTGAGTGCAATCTTTTTAGGCTCAAATTTCTCACTTGGTTTATTATTTACCCAATTTGATTATACTTGAATCAAGTAATCAATATATACATTCAAAAATTCAGTCGGTGGTCTATATCACAAATTGACTAACATCATGCTTCGTAGGATCAATAACAACTTAATAAGCACATATACACCAAATTGCAATCAAAGCATTTGATTGTCATCTAACCTAAAGGTTAACAAAAATTGGATCTTAAGTTAATGATGGCTTATCCATTTCCCCCACACTTAAATTACACATTGTCCTCAATGTGTGTGCATGTGTACAGAGAAAATCATCCAAACAATCAAAATGAAAGGAGTATTTTGAGGGTTTGGTGTGTTACCTTGTTGGAGCTGGCACATTCATGCTAGAAAAGAAAGCAGAAAGGGAATTATAGATAAACACATACATTAAGATCGAAAGAATTATGAAAGTTCATCATTAAAGAAAGATCCTGGAACAACCAACAAGAAAGAAAAAAAAATTAGTACATATGTATGAACATAGGAAAAAATAATAAACAAAGTTCACCATGTTGGAGATGTAATGTGGATGATGCAAGAAATTGGATGCATCTAGAATGAGTTTGGCGTATGGAATATTTTGGGTCAATGTTGGCTCAATGGTTTTTACTTCTTCTGTTGGTCTTGTAGCAGTGTGGGAAGACAGAGAACACGTGCATTGTGGAACTCTGAGTGTGGATATGGAAGAAAAATGACTGGTATGGTGCCATATGGATGAATTCTTAGGCCAGCAATCACGCTAATTATGAAGGTTTCATTGCTTTCTGCACTTATGAGCTCTTCTTTGGTGATGGAGAAGTGTAATGGCGCCATTAGTAACTAGAATGGCGCCATTAGCTTGCTTTTTTTTTCTATTCAACGCATTTCTCATGTGGAATGGCGCCATTCTACTTGTTGTCTCGCTGGGCTGCACTATATCACCGTAAAATGAGCTTTTGGAGGGCCAAATGGAGTCCGATTTTGATGTTCTTGGGCATTTCGGAAAGCTTGAGATGTCCTATACAACTTTGTTGAAGATCACAAATGCAAATGGGGCCTTCAAGGTGGCGGAAAATAGCCATCTTTGAGAGGTACCCAATCTGCCTGCACCTTAACTTTGAGCTTTAAACATCCTTTCTTTCCGTAGCTTCTAGTTTGACTCCCTTTCAGCTTCCAGTGCTCATTTCATGACTCAAACCTCTCTTGGAACCATCACAATTGCATGAATGAAGAACAATATGGCATCTAATGTGGTAGACATGGGGTGATGAACATGTTCTGCTTCCACTCAATTATTTCAAAACACTGAAAATAGACTCCCAATAAGATAAATACCCAAAATAATCTTTGCACTTGATCATCAAAGCTTTGAATCATCCATAATTTCTTAGATCAAATGTCACCATGAAAGAATGAAAATGATGGATAAATGACTAGTATGGAATCACATGAGAACTATGGCATATATTATCTCCTATGAGCATATATACAAAAGAAATAGAAAACTAATCTAAGCAAGATAAAGCTAAATCAATCAAGGAATAAACATAGATATAAAGCAAATATGAAGCTCATACTACAAATGCTAGGATGAATACATGTCATTTATCAACAGAGATGCATGAACATATAAACCAATGACATGAGAATGAGGGTGAGTTTTAGGAGAACTCCCTTTTTCTTCAGTCTATAGGCACAAGCAGAGATCCTTAGATTGATTTCACCTACAAAACAAGAATAAAAAGAAATAACAAAGAAGAATGAAATTAGCAAATAACGAAATAAATAAGTAAAAGAGAGAGGGAAAGAGAGAAAGAGAGATTTCATGAAAATCCTTGATCTGGCATGGAGGAGAACTCATGACTAATGGCACCATTACAACATGGAGTGGCGCCATTCTTCTTGTCTTGCATGTACTCATTGCCTCGGCCCTCCACCAAACAAATGACCCTCCTAGGCTTTGCTAATGGCACCATTACAAGTTGGAATGGCGCCATTCTAGACATGTTTTGCTCATTTTCTCAGCTTGTTGCCAAACAGATAGGCCATGATGTGATCCACTTTTTCAGTTAGCTTCCTCTGATTGTCAATGATTTCTGCGATCACTTCAAGAGGGTTTTGAGCCATGTATTGTTGCATATCATCCCTGAATTGGTTATGACTTTGAAGAATTCCATGCATAGCTCCAGCTAACTGATTCATATTGTGGTTCATTTGTGGAAGGACTTCAGCAAAAGCATTTAATCTCTAATGAATTTCCTCCACATCTTCATTGAGTTGGTTAGCCTCATTATTTTCAGCAGCAGAGGAAGGTTGTTCTGGCTCTTGCTGTGGCTTTGGCTGTGGCTTTGGTTGTGGTTCAGGCTGTTTGTAGGCAATTTTTGAAGGAAAATAATATGGAAAGTAACAGGATCGGGACAAAAATATACAAGATGACATGAAGTAGTAATGGCGCCATGATGAGTTGTAGTGGCGCCATTAGCCTGGTATTTTCATGAAAGGCTTTTTTCAAGGCATACAAGGATTGGTCACAATGGAACGGCACCATTAGGGAATGGAGTGGCGCCGTGAACCTAACCAAAGGATTGAAGAACAATGTTGTGACAATCATGCAAGAATGGCGCCATTACAAAGTGGAGTGGCGCCATTCTAGGCTACCAAGATGGTGAAGTACCCCTATTTGCACTGAAAAAGCACTGAGTTGTGAAGTGAGAAAATACAAACTATTACTACAGTCATACTCCTTGTACATCAGTCTACCAAGATATGCAAAAAGATTTCTAGAAAGTATTGCAGAACACTCCAAAAAGTAGCGCAAAGTAGCATGGTTGCACATGTTTAGCAATGAATAGTAACATGTTAGATTCATATAAGAATTTTGCACGAAAATCTCTTTTATTCAAAAAAAAATGAAAACAAAGCAAAAAGAAACAAAAATATCAATAACATCAACACAATTGATTGGATCTTGCAAAGTTCATGTCAAGATTAAAGAGGATAGGGATGAAAAACCTGGCAGTTCACATGCAAGTTCATTTGTTCAAGCAAGAATCTTATCAGGTATTGTTGAGGTCATTGAATTAAAAACACTTTGCAAAAGAAACAAAGAAGAACATGTAAAGAAAAGAGACAGAACAAGGAAAAGAAATAATTAAACAAAATAAAGGAATAGCAAAACAGCAATCAAAATAAGGAAAACTTGGGCTGCCTCCCAAGTAGCTGCTCTTCTTTTAGGTCTTTAGCTATACCTTATTCTAATATTGGTCATGCTTATTAGGGTGGATCTTCCCATTGTAATGCAAAAAGTAAATAAGAAACAATTAAAACCAAATAACAGAATAAAAGTAAAATGAAAGAAAAAGGAAAGAGATCACCAAAATGAGGACTTAAAACTCCATGAAAAGCTAGTGTAGCCAAAGCCATTTGAGATGCTGTAAATGGTAAGTGCTTTAGTGTTTTTCGGCACATCATTTGAGCATTGGACCACACCAACATAAGAAAGTGCTCCTTGGAAAAATTACAGGCTTGTTTGACATCAAAAGGAAACGCGTGAAGCATCCACTCTTCATATTTGGACAGGAAAACTTCAACACCCAAGAAGTCAGGATCATCATTAGATAAGACCTCATCAATCGGACAATCATTCACCATTTGATCACCAGGATGGAATGCATCTCCACACTTTGGTGAAGATGGAACTTGGACGGTGCATGAGTGATCACTTTCCCCCACACTTGTCTTAGATTGTAAGGCAGTATGTTCATGTGGCTCTTGTGATATGGCTTCAACAAGTGTTGTTGTGGGATAATCCTCTTCATCCAAATCCCAATATCCATGTTTAATGCTATCCTCCTTAGCCAATGTAGTAGTACTCCATGGTTGATCTTCAGTGGAGGCACTTGGAGTGGAAAACGAATAGCAAGAAGGAAGCGTTGACACTTCAAAGTGTATGAGTGGGGATGGTTGATGGACAACTTGAGGAATCATCACAGGAGAAGTATGAAAGTCTTCCATAGTGCTGTCAAATGTAAGATTGGTTCCATGTGTAGTGAGATTGGCACCAAGCTTGTTGGTCATGCCGGGGCTATCTTTTATGCATGAGATTGGCGCCAGACTAGTGTGATTGGTGCCAAGCATGTTGTTGCAAGTGGCCAAAGCATGCTTCAGTGTTGAACTAGGCACAAAGAGACTTGATGTTGGTGAAGATGCATTCCAATCCATTGAGTTCATTTGAGTACATTGATTCTTCAAGTCATGAGCTCTTAATGTCGAAGACATAAGATCCTTCTTTACTTCTTCATTGAATTTGTGACTTTGAAGAGCAAGGGCATGGATATTGTCCATCAAAGATGAAACTGAACTTTGTGGCTCAAATGTACCAAGTAGTTAAACCACTTAACTTTCTTTTGAACAAATCAATTTAGATAAAACGTCAAACTACCATAGCATAAAAATTCATTTATATGCAAGACACCAAACTTCAAAATATTTACAGAAATGCCATTAGGTTTTTCGACATATTTTTGTAGAATTTATTTACGGACTTCTAGAACTCAGAAAAATATCACGTCAGTCTCGAAAATTCTTAGACTCATTAAAGAAGAGAACTGGCTATTTAAAACAATACTTATATACTCAATGGGACCTACATGAATATTTCAAAAATAATACAAAAGGGTTGACTCTTTCACCTCTGGTCAAACTGGTGCAAAGTGCCAAATACTTTCCCACCACAACGTACCCTAGTAGCGCGGTTGATATCTACAACCTGAAAAATAAGTTTTATGAAAACATGGGTGAATAACTAAATTACTCAATGAGTGGATAATCGGTAAAACATTATTACAATAAATAGTTTGTAATAAAGCATATAAGTAAATTGAGAAAACATTAACAGGATGCGCAATTTATATGAAATTGGCCCATAGTCACATCTATTCAATCCGTCAATTCCTCTCTCAATTTGTCACCTTGGCCGAGGTTGACAATCGAGCATAGAGTTCCTTCCTGACCGATGGTGCCATACGACGAACTCGAAATACATTGCAGGTTTCCCTCCGCGCCTCCCTCAAAGGTAAGTGCTACAATCACCACGCCCCTCAAAAGGCAAACCATGGCTACTTAGCTACTGCAGTAACAGGAATTCCTCCCATGGAGGCCGCCGTATAGTCATATCTCTTGGAATCGTGATGGCCCTCAAACTTCCTTTTATTATTTTCTTTTCAAATTTTGTACTTTCCAAAATCATATAAAACACATTTTTATTTTCTCAAATCCACAACAAAAGCTTGTCATAAAACCATATCTTTTATAACTTTTTCCAAACATTAAAGCTTTTAAAATTGGCCATCACATTCTTTTTTCTATGGGCCGTTTTCCATTTATACTCATTCATCAGACAACATGATAAACATTTTATCAAATAGCATTTAAAGCAAAATATTAAGAAAGAAATTTGAAATTGCAGTCATCCACTCATAGTGAGGTCCTCGTTAGCCTTGGTTTTCCTTGTCCGGTTCCTTGTCCCTCGAAGGTGTCCAAACTCCTAATTTCCACACATTGGCTTAGTTTCCAATGTCATTTGAAATATTTAGGCCAAACCTAGACTACATGCAATGTCATGCATGCCATGCAATAATGTAGCAACCTAACACTTAATTTCTCTTTCTCTCTAGCATTTCCACATTAATTCAGTTCCAATCGACTACATTTCCATTAAATCAACCAACTAACCAAATGCCATTCTTCCTTGGTGAATTCGGCACTGCATTGCAAAATTGAAGGTTTCTTCTTTCATGTAATTAAATTACATTTTCTAGTGTAGTAAGCTTCCATGAATCTCATATTTCAACCTCAAGCTTCCTTGAATCCAAATTTGGCCTAAATCTCAAATTCAAAAATCTCCCATCACTTTTCTAATTTTCTAGATTCACAAGCCTACAAGTAATTTCAAGCTAAACTAACTTGATATTCATGTTTAGCATGCCAAAAAACTATAATCTAGGATCAAAATTAGGCATGCTTACCTTTGGTTTGAAATTTTCCACCAAGAACCCTAACTCTTCAAAGTTAAATTCCCTCCAAAATAGTTTGAACTCCTTGAAATTGGTATGGGAATATTAACGGGCTAGTTGAGAGCTTCAAGTTAGTTAGAAATTTTGGTATACTTGTTTGGGAAAATTTGGACTTGTGTTTTATGGGTGGAAGGTTTCAAGGTTCATCAATGGTGGTCTTGCTCATCTTTTCTCAAGGTTGAAGACAACATGAAATTTGGTTGAATTTACTAGACTAAGACACATGCATGGCCGGATTTCACTAGGCAAAAGGAAGAAGAAATGTGTTCCAATCCTAGCCATCCATTTCTAATCCCTTGACACTTGTCAAAGGATGGTTAAATTCTAAAAGTAAAATTTTACTCTTAGTTACCATTTTACCGTTCTAAAATCACCAAAATTCCATCTATATCCTATGTCAGTAGAATAAAATTTTCAGTCTAAAATTCCATTCTTCAGAAAATGTGTTTTCGAACCATTGACAATGAAATTTTTGAATTCACTGTCAATTGTTACCAATTTCAATCTAAATTTCTAACCTTACTACTAATTCTTAATTAATCGCTTAATCCCATCCATGTCCTTTTCATAACTTAAGTAAGGCTTTACCACATTCTCTTACTAACTAACGCAAGCTCTAATTGGCGAGAAGAAACAGGTATTTGGTACGGGTATTCCAAATAGACTTGAGCCTCATCCGTTGATGAGCTCAAATAGTTGGGAAAATTCTCATCATTTATTTCTTTATATAAAAATAATAATACGCATCTCAATGCTATGCCCTTTTTCTCCCAACGTTCACGTACGTTGCATCAAGCAAGTACTGATACCAATCAAACTGTCACACCTCATGTAACACCTGCTTCGCGAATTCTACAATTTTTCGCTTCACGAATTTTATGTTATTAGATAGTGTCATGCATTTCATAATGTAAAGTGTGGAAAATATTGTAGTGTATAATGGATAGTCAGGAATTTTGGTGAAAAATGCCAGAAAAGTTCGAACTAGTATAGCTTACAAACGGTGAAGAGTTTGAAAATTCTGTGATGCGTAAAATAGCTCGATAGGGCTTGAAAAATAACTTGGGACAGTGTATAAGGTTTGGGACTAACTAGGGACATAAGTGGAATTTTTAAATATTTTGGGGGCAAAATTGTCTATGGGGCAAAATGATCATTTTTCCATAAGATCTTATTTGGTCATGTGCATCCATATAAATTTGGGCCATGCCCGGCCAAGCTCTTGGAAAATTCAAGAGAATTCTCCAATTTTCTCCACCTTTCTTCTTTTTTCTCCATTTCCACCAAATTTTCTCTCACCTTGATTTCTCCTAGTTTAATCCATCAAAAACCCCTTCAAGTTTATAGTCAAATTGAAACTCTCAACAAGCCCATCAATAGCCCTCTATCAATTTTGAGGAATTTGAGCTTGGTTGGAAGTAATTTGGAGAAGAAGAATTAGGGTTTATGCTGAAGTTGGAAAAATCATAAGGTAAGCATGCCTAATTTTGAGTTATGTTGTAGATTTTGGCATGTTCATCATGAATATTAGGTTAATTTGGCATAAAATGTGAATTTTGTGTGCGAAATTTAGGAAGAAAAGAATGGGTATGTTACGAAATTTTGATTCATGAAATATATGTGTTTAAAGAATTTACAAGTTGAATTAGATTAGTGTGGGAGAATTAAATTGCTAGGATTTGATTTTTGAATGAATTGAAGAAGGAATTTACAATGTAAAAAGTGGGTGCTGAAAATCTTCAAGGAAAATACTATTATTCCTAATTTGTGAGATTTAATTAGTTTGATTATATTTTTAGAATAGTTTAAGTGTAAATATGAAGATGAAAATTTTAGAGATGAACAAATATCAATTGGGTAAAATTAGGAGTGTTTGCCGAAAATTGTTTAAGTGCAACTGGCATTGGTTGTTTACAAATTGAAAGGAAATTGATGAAGGAAAAAAATGCATAAGTTAGTTAGGGAGAAAGAAGAAATCAAGAAAAATTAGTAATTGGCCTTACATTTCATGCATTCCATGCATTCCATGCATATAGGTTAGAAATTGTGTAATGTTTAATAGTTCATATTTAAACATGGGAATATATCCAACATTCAATGCTGTAAATAGGCACTACAAAAACCAAAGGAAAACAAACCGCACATGAGGATCAAGAACACACCAGTCGCCAAGAATAGTGAGTGGATGACTAACTCAAATTTGCCTTCATATCTTATCTAATATTTTTGGATTTAATGCTTTGGTTTGCTTGGATTTCTTAAACTAAAGTATCAATAAATGGGTTTATGAGATTTTATGAAATCCTACTGTGTCAAGATAAAATTTATTTCTTAACTTATGGATTGAGAAAGGAACCTATGTGCTGCAAAATGTTGGTGCTATTATCTTATGCAATGAAACAATATTGCGTAAAAGCCATTGGGGTCGTAAGATTGTTACTCGCGGTAGCGCTAGGAGGGGAATGTATTGTTACTGCAGTAACTAAGTAACTCGCAGACTACCTTTTGAAAGGCAAGAGTAAGTGTGGTTTCTGCCTTACTGGGAGGTGCAGAGGGAAACCTATAAGGCAATTAAGAGTTCATTTTACGGCACTGCCGGGTAAAATGGAACTCTGTTACTCAGTGTCGACCTTGGCCAATGCGACATCTTGGGTAGAAAAATTGACGGACAATATCTTTGACCTCATGGGCCTATTTTCTGGAAATCTCTGTTTCTAACGGTTCCTTTATATTACTTTTGAACATTTGAACTATTAAAATATTTGAACTCATTCTTATTTTTGGTACATTTCAATACTACTATTACTATTTTTACTGGTTATCCACTCACTGAGTGCATAGCGCTCATCCGTGTTTTATCATAAAATCATTTTCAGGTTGTAGACATTATCCGCGTTGTTAGGAAGGTTGCAGTGGCAAAAAGGTTCCATACCTAGTAAAAGTTTGACCATAGAGGTAAAAAGTTAACTTTTTGGCAATACTTTTCAAAAATTCACGTAGGTCCCACCGAGTGTGTATATGACTTTTAAGTTACCCAATTATCTCCCTTAGTGTATCTTAGAATATTTGAAACTATTGTGGTATTTTCTGAATGCCATAGACCTGGGAAAATATTATAGAAAAATATGTTGCAAAAGGTAATGGCATTTTTGTAAATATGTGCAAGGTTGCGACTCGAAATTTATCTCATGAATTGTTATTAGATTTTTGCACCGAATGATCTTATTTTTTATAAATTATCAAAACTTGAGAACTACGTGATTGCTGTATGAAAATGAAAACGTGAAAATTACCATTTTAGCCTTGCGCAACTTTGGAGTGTATTCTAATGCAATAGAATGCACTTCAAGGATTCGCGACGATTGTTATATGCTCGATCACCATGTCAAGGCGTGACAACCCAACCCGCAGGCTCGGCCACGTGGCAGTAGTCGTACTGCCTCGAAGTACGTGTCACACGCCCACGCATTCGAAACAACACCAAGAATTGAATATCAATCATAAATATAAATATCAAATGCCATTTACAAAACAATATTTTAATTTTCAAAATATATCTTTAAACAATATATAAATAAATATAATAAATAAAGTCCCCTATAAATAAAATATCAAAACAAGTTGTGTTTACAAGTGTGCGGAGTGAAACCATAAAACATATTACAGCCAAATTTAAAATACACATGGATCACTAATGCTATGGATAGAATACCTACATAAGCTCGAAGCCTATCCACACGTTTTACGAGGTTACTACTCCTCAATGAGCAATAATGCTTGAAAAATGTAGATAACCACGGGGTGAGTCAACGAGCTTAGTGAAGTGGCTTGAAAATGATGGAAAAAACCAAAAATGGTGGGGGATATAATCATACCAAAAACCAATTTATAATTCATCAATTTCGTTTCAAAACAATTCCCACAATAAAATCATTTTCATAAAAATGATTTTTTGTTAGGGCGATTGAAATAGACTTGAGCCTCATCCCTCGATGAGCTAAAATCATTGGAAGAATTCTCATCATTTATTTCTTTATATAAAAATAATAATATGCATCTCAATGCTATACCATTTTTCTCCCAAAATTGTCGTATGTTGCATCAAGCAAGTACTAATACCATTCAAACTGTCACGCCTTGACCCGCAGGCTCGGCCACGTGGCATTCGCCATACTACCTCGAAGTACATGTCACGCGCCTACGTACTTGAAATAACGCCAGGCATTGAATATCATGTATAAATATAAATATCAAATGCCATTTACAAAACAATATTTTAATTTTCAAAATATATCTTTAAACAATATATAAATGTAATAAATAAAGTCTCCCGTAAATAAAATATCAAAACAAGTTGTTTTAAAGTTTGCAGAGTGAAACCATAAAACACATTACAGTGGAATTCAAAATACGCATGGATCAATAATGCTATTAATATAATACCTACACAAGCTAGAAGCTATCTGCACGCTTTACGAGGTAACTGCTCCTCAATGAGCAACAATGCCCGAAAAATGTAAATAATCACGAGGTGAGTTAATGGACCTAGTGATGTGGTTTCGAAACAATGTAAAAGATCAATGACGATGGGGAATATAATCATACCAAAAACGAATTTATAATTCATCATTTTCATTTCAATATAATTCCCACCAATAAAATCATTTTCATAAAAATGATTTTTTGTTAGAGCAGCTAAAATAGACTTGAGCCTCATCCGTCGATAAGCTCAAACCGTTGGGAGAATTCTCATCATTTGTTTTTTTATATAAAAATAATAATATGCATCTCAATACTATGCCCTTTTTCTCCCAACATTAATGTAAATTGCATCAAGCAAGTACACTACCATCCTGGAGAGTCACCCTCCGCGCCTCTCAACTCCAAGAGCATGGTGCACCTCTACCTCTCTTAAATAGACGGTCCATAGGCTACACAATATCTGGCAAATAGGCCCTCATGGGTAGTCCCTCATGAACTAATATCATACCGCAAACAAACACCATATGATTGTAGAGCTGGAAGAGTAGTTCAATTTAGGCTATTTATTCGTTTAATTTGGTTAAGAAACAAAGAAGAAAATCTGGAGAGAAGATTGAAGTTGTTTTATGGTTTTGTAATGAGAGAATTAGCTTTTTTAACGAGGAAGATGAAGGTAATCACAATGGGAAAAATGGGCTGCCTTGGTGCGGCCCGCTCCTTCTCTTCTAACTTAATGTTTTCCCATTTTTGGGATATTTGCATTTTAATCCACTAACATTGCAAATCATTTAGATCACTTCTTCAACTTCATTATTTCTTCAATTAAGTCTCTAATTACACTAAACGAAAATTTCAATTGTCCCAATTACATGATAATTCGATTCTCAATTATCTAATATAGGAATAAATATCAAGTTAAATTGGGGTTGGAGTTCACAACTCTCCCCCCCTTACAAAAATTTCGTCCTTGAAATTCCCAAGGACTTAATAGTAATCAAGTAGGGATAGTCTTATCTCATCCCTCCTCACTTGGAACGTGGAATCTTTTCCACAATACTTCCACCAAAGATATTTCATTCATTCCCAATGATCATTCCCACTAAATCCAATGTCAATATGACAATTGTTACTATTGGCAATTCCACCAATACAAGTGCATTTCAACTCATTCAAAAGTTGATAGCACGATTGCACAAATAAATCTTTCAACAACAAAATAATTCTCTCAACTTGTTCATCACTCCAGGGATAGAATACAATCTAGAAATTTAAATTTTCCCTCCGATTACCACTAATAATTTTGTTTAGGCTTGAGGTGCAAATTCAAGGCTTGATCATCAATACATGTATAATACCATGGGAAACTTTATTTTATTGACACTCAACTAAGCCAACGACCCAAAAGTGTACGTCATTCAGACTATACACAACATGTGCTGATTTGATGAATTCTTCGAATCACCCAAATCGCACCACAACCTTTAAACATGAGGTAATACAACTCGTAAGATTTCATGGCAACATATTCCTCTTCTCTTACTCGAGAATCAAGCAAAAATTACACTGTGGCAATAGGCTTTTTTGGATCGATCTTTAACTTGTCGATCTATCAATCACTTACTCACTTACTCTTTATTTTTCCTTTAATAGCAACCACCGACAACACATCTAATATACCATTATTCTTCCATGCTACTACAACATGTAGCAAATGTGGAGAAATCATATTACTCCACAATTTACATTTCGAATTCCACATGATTCAAAACACTACTCTAATTCAATAGAGTAATACTTCATCGATGTTCACTTCACACTCTACTCGTTCAACTCTTTACATTTCATTAGTTTTCCTCCTTTCACTACTCTTCCATTTAGGATCACTTCGCTGTTACTTCCGACTTGTTCAATCAACAAGGATGGAACAAGGAATTGAGTAGTTAAGCCATTACCATGGCCTACACTTCAAATTAATTCCAGTTAATAACTTCTCCATAACCAGTGGCAACATTCAGTGTGGCTATCCATGCAACAGAGGAAATTTGATTCAACGTGTCAGCCACCATATTAACTTGCTCAGGTGAAAACCAATCACCAACTTAAAACCTTTTTACGAACTTCAACTTTTGAAAGTCAAGCTGATAAGTCATTCAACGATCAGAGAAAAACACCTTCAACAAATCTCTTATAATTACTTGCCAAATCGAGAAAGCTATACATCTCGATGGCACTTTTAGGCTCTCTTCAATAAAAATAGCCTCACTTCACTTGGATCTAGGTAACACCTTCCTTATTCTTCACATACCCTAAGAAAGTAATTTGCTGCAACCAAACTATTCATTAGCTAACTTATGAAAAATTTCATTCCAAGTGGCGTAATTGGGAAATACGTCACACTTCTCCATTTGATCTATGGCAAGTATCGCATCACCATTCTCCACAAAATTTCTTTCAACTTCCACACTAATTAATTAAATTCTCGTTTCACCAACTCTCTACTCTTTTCAAATTCTTCAATTTGTCTTCCACTTCATTTACTCCAATATTTTATAGATCATTTATTCATTTACTTTCTTTTACCATAAATTAACTCTTTTCACGCTTTAAATTTACTTCTTACTTCAATCAATTTCTATACTCATCAATTATTAAACAATTTTCTATTTTCACCAACTTCACCATTATATGGGTTTTAATTCATTTGAAACTTCACACCAAGGTAACATCCAAAATACCTCCCATTATCAATAACTTCCAATTATTTTTCCAATTTATTTCATTTTCCACTTCTTTCGTCTGTTCACGTTTACCTTTCCTTTAAACATCTTTACTTACTCGCCATATTTCTCGAAGTACACATTCCCACCTTGTAGGGAATTGTGACTCCAACAACTACAACCTGTTTTACAAATTTGAAAGTTCAATCACACTACCAATGTTCTCACAGAGTTAGGAGAAAAAATGTAGTCATATCATTCATCTCCATAAAAATCAATTTATTCACCACTGAACATCCCAAAGGTAATAAATTGATTTCCGAGGGAAATCAAATTATATGCCATTTACTTCCATTTTGAAATTCACATTCATTGACTTCTAATTTCAACTTCTCTCCCAAACAACACTTAATGCTCCTTTAAAACATTTCCTTGTCCACTTATGCTTTACAATCTTCAGTTTAGAGTTCCCAACACTTACGTTGATGTACCCAAATTGGTATCTTCTCTCTTCATATCACAATTTACTTTTCCATATAAGGGTTTTCACCTTTACCCTTCTCTATCTTCGCACCTTTTCGTAAAGATACTCACATTGCATTGAAACTCGGGTCTAGGTTCAATTCTAACCCTTCAATCTTTACCTTCACTTGCAAAGATATCAACGTCACTTGATAACTCTATCCCGAGTTAGCACATTTTTCATCCCACTCTTGAGAGTACTCAGATCCATGTCTTGGCTCTAAAGACACGTAATTCTAGGATAGTAATTAATTCCTTGTCCCTTGATTTAATTGAATTTTAATCCATCTCATAATAGGGTTTTGCGTCTCACCCTCAATTGTCTTCGCCCTTGTTTACAAGGCATTGCTACTACTCCAAAGCTCGTGACATACAATAGCACAAGGACTCAATGCATCTCATCTCACTTATGAGACCATTTAAACTCATGTCACACCTCGGATAGCGCATATCTCTAATGACAACTCTAGTTTTTTAGCTAATAGAACTAGGATGACTAAGGAAATGGTTCTACTAGATACCTAAGTATACGAATCGACTTTTTACATCCTTAAGTTATCCACTGTGTTTTTAAAAAGCATTTTAAAAATCGATTCACTCTGATACCAATCAAACTTCATGCCTCGACCCGCAGGCTCGGTCACGTGGTAGCCACTGCACTGCGTCGAAGTACGCGTCGTGTGCCTATGTATTTGAAACAATGTCAGGCATTGAATATCAAGTATAAATATAAATATCAAATGCCATTTACAAAACAATATTTTAAAATTCAAAATATACCTTTAAACAATATATCAATATAATAAATAAAGTCCCCCATAAATAAAATATCAAAACAAGTTATGTTTACAAGTGTGAGGAGTGAAACCATAAAACACATTTCAGCGGAATTTAAAATACACATGGATCACTAATGCTATGAATTGAATACCTACACAAGTTAGAAGTCTATCCACATAATTTACGAGGTAACTACTCCTCAATGAGCAACTATATCTGAAAAATGTAAATAACCATGGGTGAGTCAACGAACTCAGTGATGTGGTTTGGAAACAATGTAAAAGACCAAATATGGTGGGGGATATAATCATACCAGAAACCAATTTATAATTCATCGTTTTCATTTCAAAACAATTCCCACCAATAAAATTACTTTCATAAAAATGATTTTTTGTTAGAGCAGCTGAAATACACTTGAGCCTCATCCGTCGATGAGCTCAAACCGTTGGGAGGATTCTTATCATTTATTTCTTTATATAAGAATAATAATATGCATTTCAATGTTATGCCTTTTTTCTCCCAATGTTGCCATACGTTGCATCAAGCATGTACACTACCCTCATGGCAAGTCACCCTCCATGCCTCTCAACTCCAGGAGCATGGTGCACATGTGTCTCTCTTAAATAAACGATCCACAGGCTACACAATAGCTAGCAAATAGCCCCTCATGGGCAGTTCCTCATAGACTAATATCATACCTCAATCGAGTAGGTCTCACATGGACCGTAATCACGTCACGATTAGGTTTATAAAAAACATCTCAATCAGTCAAGTCACATACGGACTCTCAACACACCTCAATCGGGTTTTAATGAAATCCTTTAAATATTTTACATCATATATATATATGTAGTATATCCCACCCTTATAAAAGTTTGTGGATGCTTGTGCAGTGGTACATTATACCCCACAACAATAAAACATTTAATTTAAAATAATTGAAAGCATTTGCCATCAATGACACTAAACATTGAAACCAAACCACTCACAGATTGGGGGAGTAGCACTAACCCAACTGCACAATAGGAGCCATCGCCGCAATCCTTCGTCGGTTCTCCTACTTCCGTGAAATTTCATTAGAAATCTAATTTCAAAACAAACCATTCGAATATAGACTTAGGATAGCCTACACAGGCTTCTAACAAATTTAGAAAGGATTTTAAGTGATTTCACACCCTAAGGGTAAAATGGACTTTTTCTGGATAGAATTATAATTATGGACTTGAGTTTGATAATATTTACTTTTACGAGCAAGGATATCAAATTCACTACGTAAGGATATTTTTGTAAAATTAACCATTAAACAATAGTTCGGGTATTTTACTAACCTAAGAAAAGGTATTAATTTATTACCTATAAGTAAAAGCTAATAATAATAATAATAGTAGTAGTAGTAGTAGTAGTAGTAGTAATTAATAATAATATTATTATTACATGCTAAAACTAACATGGGCCTCAATTTAAATTTTATACATATATATTAATCTATGGTCCAATCTTATAAGTTTACACTCATTTATTACAAAAGTCTTGTTAGCCCAAATACTTGCTTTCACTTCTGTTAGGCCTCATGGCCCAGCCCCTTTTTCTTTCTTTTATTTGCATCCTTTTTCGATCAGGCTTTGAAACCCAATTCTAATTAAATTAAACAAAGGCCCAAACATCATTCAATTAATTAGAGCCCAAACTATACTTAATTAACTAAGGCCCAAAATGCCTCGTTCTTCTTTTATTTTCTCTATTGGGCTTTAAGGCCCAACTTTAACAAAGACCTAATTGTTTCGGCTTGGCTGGCCTGCTGCTTATTGCAGCAGCTACAGCAGCAGCCAACATGCATTTACGCGCATGGCTTGCATGCTGCTGTCACACAGCGGTACCGACCACCTTGTGGCGGGGCCATGCACCGGCCAGGCCGGGTAGCAACTCTTCCGGTGAACTCCCCCCCTTTTTCCAATGAATACTTAGCATCTAAAATCACAATTCATCGTTTAATCTAACTAAAAATTTGAATATAAAATTAAACCTTCTAAATTTCATAACTTGACCAATGCTCAACGAAATTATCATGCAATGTTCTCAAACGAAAACTTGAGAAAGGCTTGTTAACATACCAAAAGTGTTCAACTTGAAAATGGCTAGTTTTCTCCCAATCTTTAACCAAAACCCGAAACTTGTCTTCTTATCCGACTTAAATTCTGTCATTTTCTCCACAAACAAACACCGTATGATTGTAGTGCTCGAAGAATAGTGCAATTCAGGATATTTATCTGTTTAATTTGGTTAAGAAACAGAGGAGAAATCTAGAGAGAAGATTGAAGTTGTCTTATGGTTTTGTAAAGAGAGAATCAGCTTTTGTAAGGAAGAAGATGAAGGTATTCACGATAGGAAAAATGGGCTGCCTTGGTGTGGCCCGCTCCTCCTCCTCTAACTTAATGTTTTCCCATTTTTGGGATATTTGCTTTTTCATCCATTAACATTGCAAATCATTTAGATCACTCCTTCAACTTCATTATGTGTTCAATTAAGTCTCTAATTACACTAAACTAAAATTTCAATTGCACCAATTACATGATAATTCGGTTCTCAATTATATAATATAGGACTAAATATCAAGTTAAATTGGGGTAGGAGTTCACATAGTGTGTATTAGTAATATGTCTAAACCTTGAAGAAACAAAATAACCAAAATTTTCTCTACCTTAAACCCATAGACCGAATCTTCCTTTTTTTGGGGCAAAATCATCCAAAATATTTATTATACATAATTATGTCAAATTAAGTCAACAAACAAGTTTTGGTAAGTGAAAAGAACTTGCTCATACCCTAACTCCATTTATTCAAACCCTAGAATACAAACTCATCTTCATCTAACACATCTGGACCGACGTATTATTGAGTTAATACACCGTCTTATACTATTCCGATTGTACGAAAAATTCGAATTAGGTTTGAGTGTGTCAACTCTCCTCTCCTTCTAAAAGTTTCATCCTCAAAATTATCGAGGTAGCTATGGGAGATCTGTCTTCTATTCCAAGCCTTCTTCTCGTTTTCGAATAGTGTTTGCATCACTATTCATTGCTAACGCACTCCAATTTGCATCTTAACCTCTTCCGATTATGCCTTCTCAAGAACGGCTCCACCTCTCTTCTGTTCTTGAGTTTGAACCTCATCTTTTCCCTAGCATAACCTACCCTTACCTATTCGTGGGTTAGGCTCACTCTACTTCAATTGTGCCACTTGGAGGTTATTCTTCTGCTTTAGCTATGCTTTCTCAGTCCTCTCGCTTTGCCTTCATCCTTTCTTTAAAGTCTTTCCTAAAGAGATTATCCTCTTAGTACTTCTAAGGTTCCATAACTCTTACTCTTCTTAGGAGTCTCTTATCCTTTTCTTTGTCACTGCCCCTCACTTTAAGGATATTCTCTGATGCATCTCTCGTTGTTTCGTGGTCTTGTACTCATTTTTGTAACCAAGATATCGGGGAAGACCTTAGGGTAACTCCCTCGCCTCCACGGCGAGGTGTGCGGTGAGTTAGTTGTCTTTTCCATATCTTGATCTTGCTCCATTTTGTTTATTGCTTTTATTATCTTTCTTTCTGATCTTCTTCCTTTTTAACCTCATGGCGTATGAGTCGAGCTCCTGTACACATTGGCCCCCTCTCAACCAAATTATATCAGAGGAATCAAAGATCACGCCCTCTCGGCTCTCACAATTTGACTCACTCTCTAACCGCCCATCTCTATCTCAAATAGGGCCCTCAGCCCATCTCGTCTCTCACCCTCTCTAGGATGGAGAACTATGGGTGGCCTCATGCATTCCCCAATCACACTCTAGGTCGGTCCTCTCGAGTGGTTTTCACAGAGATCCTCAAGATCTCAATCTCTGATCTTTCCTCCCATGGGGATGCCTCACATGGCTCCCAATTCACTCATACTTGAGCCTCGACTTCATAACCACCTATGCCATTTCTATGGCCTCTTAAGCTTTCTTTCGTCTTTCACTCCCTTTGAGTGTTCACTTTAGGAGGTGTTGCGTGTTTCTCTTTCCTAAAACCTCCTTTATTCACATTAGCTTCATTACTAATGTCGATTTCTTTTCCTCTTTTTATCAACAGTTCTTTCTAGGGATTTCCTTACCCCCTCCTCTATCCTTTTCTTTCTTTTCATTTGCCCACAATCCATTGTGGGGTCGACCTTTCTCTTGCATTCCCGTTGATAGGCACTTATTTCTTTTATATTTTGTTGCTTATCTTTTGATGATTTAAGTGTTTATTAACTCTAACTAAGTTATTTTGAGTGATTTTATGTCTTAGGAAGCTAAAAGGAAGCTTTGGAAGAAAAGGTGTTTAAATCTGGAAATTTGAGATTTTCCCGTGCAGATAGTTTGTAAAGATTGCCAAATTTGACATCCTTGAAGTTTTCTGAGTTCGAGGTCTTCATCAAAGTTGTAGAGGACATCTTAAGCTTTCCAGAATGTTAAAGATCGCAAAAATCGGAGTTCGTTTGGGTAGTGAAAAGGTCAAAATACAGAGAGGTCCAGAATCCGTGCAGAAATCAGAGATTAATTCTTATTTTGAGATTTGGGGCAATTTTGGGTTAGATATGGACTTGAGCACGTCTTGGCTTGCTTGGCCATGATCCTAGACATGTTATTGAAGATATTTAAGGTTGGCCCAAGTTCTAGAAATATGTGGATCAGTCCTTGAAGAGAAGTCCTAATTGGAGTAGGAAAACCCTTTAATAAAACATGTGTGTGGTATGTAGATTGTGCTATATTTTCTCCTACTTGAAGAAGGATTCCTCTAGCTACTGAAAAAGGCTTTATTTAAGCCTTATTCTCCACAAGATTGAAGCCCAATTATCCAAATCCATTAAATTATCTCTTATACTTAGTTAATTCCTTTGTAAACACTTTAACCTAGTTAGTATTTTTCTAGAATTAGGTTTTCTTTTCTTGCAAGTTAAGTTTAGAGCTTTTGACTCCTCTATATAAAGAGCCTTAGCCACCACTTGTAAGATGTCTCATATTTTTCTCTTAGAGACCAGTCTTCTCTTTCTTTGGGAGACCTTTATCTTAATAATTTTATTTTTACTCTTTCTTTATGTTATTCTAGTTTTATTTTTTTCAGTTTAATGCAATTTTATATTCTTGGAGAAGAAGATTGTGAGACTATTTTGTGCTTAATGTCTTTATCTTTCATGTATTCTAAATTCTTCTACGCTTAGAGATTTATGATTGCATGTTTTCTTTTCTAGAAAGGCCTACTAGTTAATTAAGCATGTTAATTGATTGCTAGATCTAAGGTTATTTATTTGGAATTGTAAGAAACTCTAATCACAAGTGGTAAATTAGATAGAATTAAGGTCTCATACATCTTAGTTACTTATCTATGTGGAATTTAGACATGGATTAAACAAAGTGCGTTGGTGTAATTTTGTAGTTCATATTGGCTAAGATCTTTCTAGTATTTTAATGCTTTTATCATCTTTGCTGGGATATTGGATTGAGCTGATGAAAAGGGTCTTTTTAGGAAACTCGAGTACTAATTAGACTAGGACTAAGGAAAGATAGGGGTTAATAGGAAACTTGAGTACTTTAACCTACGCCAATTGCATGCAAAAGATAATGTAATTATTAGATGCCTATGATCGATTTCTCTAATCCAAGGGTGAAGATTGTTTTAAACTGAAGTTTTCTTTATATTTATTATCTTTCTTTAATTTTTGTTATTTATTTAGTTTAGTTTTGATTTCCCAATTCTATTTATTTTCTTTTCTTTTCATTGCTTACCTAGATTAGAATTTGTTAGGTTTTCTTATCCAATCCCTGTGGGTTCGACCCTTGCTACCACTATATTATAGTTTTAGTAAGGTTGATTATATTTTGATGATTTACAACACATCAAATTTTGGTGCCGTTGCCGGGGATCGAACCCGGGTCGCCCGCGTGACAGGCGGGAATACTTACCACTAAACGATAACGATGGATGGATTATATTGGGTGGTTTGGGGTGGTGGTTGCATCGCTTGATGATATGGAATTTGAGTGAATTCTTGATTTCCATCATAGCAATAATATGGATGATCTTCCCAACCTACATGATCAGAGTCAAAATATGAGTTAAAAGAAGGTTGATAGAAAGAATATCCACTCATAGCATCAAATTGCTCCATAAAAGAAAAGAAAAATTAAGTTCAAGGAGCCAGAAAATAAAAAATAGCCCAAAAACCCTAGAAAACAATCGAATTTGGGGCTGAGAGGGTGGGGCCAGTAGCATAGCTACTGGTTTTGCTCAGCACGTTGAATTCTTTTGAAAAAGTTGGTGTCACACTCCTAGTTCCACTGAAAGTCGAAATCTACACCAAAAATCAGCAATAAGCTAGAAAAGAAAACATTAGTATCTTTAACCAATCCCCGACAATGGTGCCAAAATTTGATGTGTCGTAAATCACCAAAATATAATTAACCTTGCTACCACTATATTATAGTTTTAGTAAGGTTAATTATATTTTGGTCATTTACGACACATCACCCATCAATATAGGACAAGATAAATCACGCACATTGGAATCGTGCGGTATCTCTTGTAGCTTTCTTCATCCTTGTATCACTCTCTCTAGGGTTTCTTATCCCTTCACTTGATTTGCCCTTCTCTCGGGTCGGTTGCCATTCTTAGGCATCGTTACAGCTTTCACCATCTCCATACTCATTCCATTAAGGTTTTGGGCTCACGTTAGGTCTCTTTTGCCTTGATTTACATGATTTTTCACGTCTTATCCATGGTTTCCTTTACCCAAGCTTCATTCTTTCTTTTCTTTGCTTTCTTCCTTTGTTTTCTTCATCGTCCTCATCCTTATTTCTCTCTTCTTCTAACTCCTTTGCTTCTCTTGGATGTTAGAATTCCCTTTCTTCTCCTTATATTGGCTATGCTCATAGGAGCTTATGAGTTTGACCAGTTCCTTTTCTTATCCCCGTACTCTTCCCATTGAATACATGGGGTCCTTTCTTGTCATCTTTTCTGTCTCAGTTTCAGCATTTCTTGCTTGTACATATGGGTCTTCTTTTATCGTAACTGTCCTTGCTTCTTGATTCCTTGATATCTTCTCTTTGTTGTCCACGTCATGGTTTATCTATCGCAAACAACACCTTTCTCTATTATCCATTATCTTACAATCTTGTCTGTGCTTAGTTACTTCCATTGTACCTTGGCTTAACTTCATTTCCCATATCCTTTCTTTACTTATCATTTTCAAAGAGGCTATCCTTGAAGTTGACCTGTTCCCCTCCTTCATAATTTCCAACTTATCTTTTATATTCCCTTAACTCCTTACTCTTAATTCCTTCTATCTTACTCTTTTATCTCGCTTTCACCTTTTTGTCTTCTCCAGTTTCAATCCTTACTTTATTTATCCTTGTTCTTTCTTCAACTCCTACTTAGGTCAATCCACTTTCCTCATTAACGGGGTTTGCAATCTCCTTATTATTTCTATCATTATCATCTTCTTCCTCATCCTTTCACCCTCGTTCACTTTTCCATACTTTGGTAGCTTCACCCTTTTATTTTCCTTTCTTTCTTTACTTGCATCATTAGGGTAGACAAGTAGTGAGAAGCCTACTACCCGTCATCCATTAGGATACAATAATCCTCATTGACTCGTTTCCTTCGAGTGTTTTCTTCTCCTTTTTCTTTCCACTTTTTCTTAAATCCAACCTCCTTATCTCTTCTTCATAACTTAAGTAGTCAAGGGTTTTTCTTTCCTTTTATTGACTCACATTCTTAACCCCTTTGTGCTCAGCAGTTCTGGCCTCCAATCATCCTTGTTTATTCTTTCTTTTCTTTAACCTATTCATAGTATGATGTAGTGCCTTGGCTTGACTCAAGTTTGGGGTTCATTATGCTTGACTTTCTTTAGCTAGTATCCGTTTCTCAATCTTTTATTCATTTTGTATCACTAGGTTTTTCCTTAATCCTCTTTCTAGGCCTTATTCATCTCTAATTAACCTAGAATTTTCATTTATCTAGAGTTTGATGTTTTCTTTCTTTATTAAGAAAGCTTCTGCACTACATCACAACACCTCTTATATCTTTTGTTTAAGGGTTTGCTTTTCTTTTCTTTTCTTTTCTTTTCCACTTCTCCTCTCTCACCAGCTCTTTTTGATGATGTCTTCATAACTCTGGAGAAGGTTCTCTCCATGCCCTTCATTTGCACGTATGCAGGCATTTCCATCATTACTGTGCATTCTACTCTCTCTGCTTGCTTACTTCCCATTGACTCTATCAAGGTCATTTCTTGTATCCTTCGGAGGTCTCCTCTTTCTTACTCCTATTGTTTTCAAATAATAAGGGGTTTATTACTTACTAACCCCTTGGGTGTGGATATCTCTAGCTTATCTTTCTCCTTATTTTGTTTCCTTTATCTCCACTTCTTTTCTCTTCTTACTCCGATATCCTCTCTTAACATTGGTATCCAATGGTCAGGCAAGTAGTAACGGACGTACCACTCGTTGACCGTATGGATGTGATCTCTTTTCATTCTTTCCTCATTCTTCGTCTTGTCGTCTTTGCCTTATTCCTCATCATTTCCCAAGAATAGCTTATCTCTTATTCCTCTTTCCTTACTGTCCTTTTTGCCATTCTCGAGTCCTTCGGGGTTTTCTCTTATCAATCATTTTCATATTCTCAAGTGACTCTCCCTTATCTCACCTCTCGTGATCCTGGGCTCACTCAATCCTTTCCAACTTCCTTGGATACCTTTCCTTGATTAGCTCCAGGTGGGCTCTCTTTCGTCCACCTATACCCCTTTCCTTTCACCACTTGTTCACAAATGGCGTAGGAATAAGGAAAATCAACTTGCCTTTGCTACAGTCTCTCTCACGTCCTGCCCATTCCCAAGAGCATTATCCAGGCAATCTGTGGGCTCATCCCTCTAGGTTTACCTCGATGTTGGGTTGAGCCCAAACACCTCATAGCTACCCCAAGGCCCAGGTGTTCGAGTACCAGTGCGTAGTAGCACTCCTTGAACCCTAGCCGTCAAGGGTTTTGTTGCTCCCAAGAGTACACCTTTCCAAGTCTACATGCGATTGTGTAGAGTGTGAAAGAAATTAATTCGCACCATGTGGGTCAATGACAGACCTCTGTACTTGGCTAGTCCTTCCTTGGCTTCACTTTTTCATCCTTCCATTTGTTGTTTTGTAAGGTCCTCCTCGATCCTTCATCCCTTTGCTCGGATGCTTTATCTCAAGTTCTGAGGTTTTGGTCAACCTCATCCTCCGTGATCGATCTCTTCGATTTCTTTCATCCTAACCCAACTCTCTCTCCTAGGCTACACACTAGTGGTGCAGAGAGTGAGAGAAGTGGGGTTGGCCTTCATGCACATTAGGTCCATCTTGGCTCCTTGCCTCGTTCTAGTAGCTTCACTTCCTCCAAAATCTTACACATTACTAGTGTAAAGAATGAGGGATATGCGTCTGGTTTAGTTTTAGAAGTCAAACTCGCCACTTAATAGCAAGTCTCGATGCCCGCTACCTTAAAGGTTAGACATCGAACCAGTTTTCTTCACTGGAATGCCTCTGTATAGGCTATCTTGGAGGGTTGCACGAGATATCATCAATCTCATCATTTCAAGGGATTTACCATCCCTTGCTCGGTTTAGCTATTGAGTAGGAAAATCATTATAAGTTGAAGAATCAGTTTTGGGGATTTTCTTGGAAAGCTCTCTTTGCTTTCACGAATTTCGAGAAAAAGGTGGTCTTGGTATCATCTCACCTAAAGACCACACTCAAGTACTCTATATGGTGGCTTGCTGCTAAAGAAGGTATTCTAAGAGTAGATTTGGATATTTACGACGCGCTCGAGTAATCATGTATTCAAACTCTGGAGTTTGAAACCTAAGTAATCCACTGGTTTCAAAAATGCTTGAAAACCTTTGAAAATACTTTGAAAACACTTTATAACTTTTGAAAACAGTTAGAATCGTTTAATTGCTTTAATACCAATCAAATTGTCACGCCCCGACCTAGAGGGGTCGGTCACATAGCAACCGCTGCACTACCTTGGTATCATCTCACCTAAAGACCACACTCAAGTACTCTATATGGTGGCTTGCTACTAAAGAAGGTATTCTAAGAGTATATTTGGATATTTACGACGTACTCGAGTAATCACGTATTCGAACTCTGGAGTTTGAAACCTAAGTAATCCACTGGTTTCGAAAATGCTTGAAAACCTTTGAAAATACTTTGAAAACACTTTATAACTTTTGAAAACAGTTAGAATCGTTTAATCGCTCTGATATCAATCAAATTGTCACACCCCGACCTAGAGGGGTTGGCCACGTAGCAACCGCTGCACTACCTTGAAGTATGTGTTTGTAACCACGCATCTGAGGCACCGTAAGGCATGAATTAAGTATCTTCGTTACAAAATAAAACTAAAATTTTAATTAGAAATCATTTAATAAAATAATTAACTTTAAAAGTAATACACCAGTGGACTAATTTAGAAAAATACCTACGCAGCGGAAACTACTACACTTAAGCCACCAACTCCTCCTAGTGAGCCTCTGGTCTATCTGCTATCCTCGTATGGGGATCTACATCCATCCACATTGGATACAGGTGAGTGACATAGGTTCAATGAATCTCTATAAGGGGTTACAGGAAACAAGGGTAAAACAAAACATAACAATAATAAAAATAAATATTTTTCTTTTCAAAATCTATTTTCAAATTCTCTAAATGAGAATATGTTTTAAAATCATTTAAATAAATATATAAAATAAAATGGGCTAGCCTCTAACATACTAAAGGCTCGACCCGTCTCTTTTCTTTCTAAAACATTTCTCTTTCTCTAGCCATTCCCTCGCGTGGTGCCAGTCGTTGTGGTGGAACACAACTACATCGAGCCCTGGCAAGCTTCCCTACGTGCCTCTCCTAGGGTCTCCACTTACCGTGCCCCTCGATAGCCAATCCACGACTGTGTCTTTGCATGCTTCTCAACTTGGTCCATGCTCCCTCAAAATTAGAGCACCAAGGAACCCTCTCAATCACTCATCTCGCCTCCCATCCACATCAAGGATCGTATATATATAAATATATATATATATATGTATAAACATACACATTTAAAACATATAAACATAAATATAAGCACACACACATAAGTCTTTATATTTCATTTTAAAACATCCCACTCTCTACGTGGGTATATCACCAAACCAGTGTGTGTGTGGTGGTGGATTCCCCGTGTCCCAAAACATTTGAAAATCATTTTATATTTTAAAAACGTTTACCTTAGTGGCTAAACAATGAAATCTAAGCCACTCACAGTGTTGGGAGGTTCTTATACTCCCAAAGATCCACGTAGCTAAACCTCCGGAGCATCACCTCACTCAATCATCCAGAACCCTAATACATGAAAGTACGTGTTAGCATTAATAATAAAACTATTAATGCACCTATGAGGCTCTAGCATGACCTAAAGAGGTGTTTGGATATGCTTCGGGGCTTAGAAAGTCCCGTACGGCTTAGTGTCGCTTGAAAATTGATAGCTTTGGTGACACTCAAGAAAATTTCATTTTTCTCAATGTTAGGGTCAAAATTAAGGAAAGGCTATTTCTAACAAAATTGTAGAGGATTCAAAAATCCTTAAGGATATGGTAGCCTACCCGTCGACGGATGACCCTTGGTCTGTCGATGGATTGATTGGGCAAACTAGGTTTTCAGCTCCCAGGCCAATTCGTCGACGGGTTGGACTTTACCCGTCGACGAATGCGTCTTTTCATCAAGTCGTCTCCTCAATTTTTTCACCCATCACTCTTCCTTTTAACGTACAAACTTTGACAAGTGATCCTCACGCCGTCCATGATGGATTTACCGAAGGAAAAATGAGAATCACAAGCTCAAAGTTCCTAGATCTCAAATCTAAACTAAAATCTAGCTAAAAAGCTAAACTAACTTTGTGCTTGGATCTCTCCTACACCAATGCATGAAAATGTGTGAAAACGAAGAAAAACGTAGATTAAGGTGAGTAGAATAACATATTAAAAACTCACCTTGATCTGACGGTCGGATTGTCTGGATTTACCAAGAGTCCAAAATTGCTCCGAGGGAGCCAATGAGAGGAAAGGAAGAGAGGAAGAAGAGAAATGAGAGGGGGGGGGGGACCTTAACTCCCTTATTTATAGGTAAGCCCGAAACCGGGCCTACTCGAATCCTGGGCCAGACTTTCTCCCCTCTTTTTGACCTCTCAAATTCTCGATCCTTGGCCTAATCCACCGACCAATTCATCAATGGATGTCAAATCCGTTGGTTATGAACTTAAAGAAGTCCAAGAAGTGCTTCCATGCATGGTTAATCATCTCATCTTCCAACTCCATCTTCTCCTAATTTCCACTTCTCTTCTTCATCTAACACATCCAGATCGACGTATTATTGAGTTAATATGCTGTCTTATACTATTCCGATTGTACGAAAAAGTCGAATTAGGTCCGGGTGTGTCAAACTTAACCATAATATGTAGTCAAGCCTGATTCTGCATATGCTTTGTTTCTTTATCTTGTAGGGCGGATTCTAATGTTTGGTTGTTTTGTTTGTTTCTTTTTTACACTATATAATAATTATATGGCAAACAAAAAAAATTATATGAATAAGATACAAAGAAAAAACATTAATTAAGCAAATGTTATGAGAAGTAAATAACTTGAAATTCTTCAACCGCTAAAGAAATTGTTTTTTATAATTATTTGTAACTACTTCATAGCATCTTCACTAATTCTTTAATAATATTACGTGAAGTATCATATCATATCATATAATCATATAAACGCCTTTTAGACTATGCTTGGTATAGCAGAAAAATGAGCGGATGGAAAAAGTGAAAAGAAAATGGAAATTAATGGGTTTGGTAGGGCAAAAACTATGAAGAAGATTAGTATTTTCTTCCCATTATTCATAAACCACATCCGTCCAAATTTGGGCGGATGATGAGAGAGAAAATGAGGCCCATATTTTCAAATAGCCAGATACTACCAAAATACCCTTCCATTAAATTTATTATTACAAATTTGTTATCCCTGCCTCTCTCGTTCTCCCCTATTGCGTCGATGACGACCTCTCTGTTGAGTCTTCGATGGTACTGTTGCTTGGTCCCTTTTCTATCCATCAATGATCTCATATCCCTTTTGAGCCTCTGACGATCTCTCTGATAACTTCATCGACGATCTCCCTAATGACTTCACAGAAAACATCCAAGGACAGATAGGTAGAAAATTCTAGAACAAACGATTGGAGCACAAACATCGCCTTTGGTTACTTCAACATAACTCCACAACTCTCAAGATTCACGTTGGTTTTTGGTACGACTTTGATCTGCTATTTTGATCTGCAATTTTCTTTCTTGTGTAATTCGATAAGATATTTTAGATATCCAATAAAATAGTTTGGGTTAAGCCTATTAATGGTGTGTTCCATTGACTTGCTATTGCTTATCTCTTGGAGTTAGACCTACGATAAGATTGTTTAATGTTTTGCTAAAAGGGTTTTTAAGGAAAGGGTTGTTAGGGTTAGCTGTTAAGGTTTTGATGGTAATGAAAATGCAAAGGAAAGGAAAAGGAAATGAGGTAGTGACCGTGGAAGAATCTAAACCACAAAGAACTACTCATAAGTTGCTTCAATTATCAATACCATGCCTCTGTTTTTGGATAGAGTGGTAGGCCTTTCTTTTAACTATGCATTGATCCTAATTTTTATGGAAGAGGAAGAAAAGGGTAATAGGTGTTCGCTTGCAATTAGGAAAAAATAAGGTTATCTTTTTTCACATGGAGGCATTGGAAATTTTTTTTATACTATGTGACGTGAAGCTACTTATGGATCTAACTAAAATTTAGAATCGATTTAGGTTGTTGCCTTCTGAGAATGTGGTTGAAGTGGTTGTTCAGTATTTATGATTGTAAAAGATTTCTTAAGGAACTTAGGTCTCCAAGTGGTTTGCCAGTTGAAGTTGATTTTGTATGCTTTATATGTTTGGATAGTATTTGCTTGTCCTTTTTTTTTAGACTTATCCTAGAGAACTATAGACAAGCATATTGACATGTATAGGCTCTTGGAAGAAAGGCTAAAAGAAAGAAGCTGCCCTCACCCAAAGCCATGGATGTGGGACCAATGATGGAAGTTATAAAAGGTGTTGTGTTTGATATATTGTAGGTACAATTTTTAACCACCCAATGCCATCATTGTGCATCTTTGTTGGGTGTTGATGTTTGATGGGGGCTGTATAGAATCGTAAGGTTCTTGTATAATTTTCTTTTAATAATGATTGATTCTAATGTCTTTAGGTGGCTGGTGGCCGCTCTGCCTCTTACGCCCTAATTGTTGGTTAGACATGTACAGTGGTACATGAGTTGTAGGTGTTAAAGCTATCAGTTGAGGATGTTCCAATGTACCATTAATGATCTCTTACACTATTTGGTTGTAGCATCGAATTTGGTAGGCAAGAATTAAGCTAAGAAAGTCTGAATAATTTCACATTTTTTGTTTAGGCTTGAGAATCTGTAAGACTATTTAATGTGTTTTCCTTTGTTTTTTTGTTGTTTTTCATTTGTGACTACAAGTGCATTTTGTTGAGATGGATCCTTGGGTTTTTTTCAAATGTTCTATGACCAAACTTGGAATGGACTGGGTTTCTTAATGTCTCAGTTATACATCCTGTTTGTGTTGAAAATTTCTTAGAACAAGCAGATGGATTTGTAGGTGTGTTTCTATTTTGATTTCTCGTGGTCAATTCTAGGCAATTATATTTTCTTCAGTGCTTACCTGGGTGCAACACTATGATTAACGTGTCATTGCATTAGCTTCAGCGTTTATCTTAAAGACCCTTCCCTTTTTAGCTCTACTATTGGTCCTAGTTATTTGAAACTGTTGATTACATGAATTGGTTGGTTGTAATCACCTGTTTGATTCCTTTATCCCTGTTTTGGTTTGAAGTTCGTCATTAGACCAGGAAATGTAAAATAGTCTTAACCCTTATTTATGCATTGATGACCGTAGGAGGTACTCCCTCCTTTCCACAATATCTGTCACTTTAAGGTTTTGCATAAGAATTAAGAATAATGTTAAAAACTCTTAAAATCTAAACAAAATATTATAAAAGGACAGTTTTATCCTTTTATTGGAATTGTTTATTCTCACAAATACTCTCTCTTTGATAATTAATGCTTTACAGAATTAATTTAGAGGGATAGGGATAAAATTGGAAAAAGAGTAATTAATGCTTCCTAGAATTCTTAAAATGACAGATAAATTAGAATAAAAAAATTTGTCAAAAGTGACAGTTATTATGGAAAGGAGGGAGTATATAATTTCATCTTTGGAAAAGCAATTCCTTTTGCATATGTCGTGGTTTTGTTTGGTAGTTTGGAAAGTCACAAAGAGATATAAGTATTTTCTAATGGGATGCTAATGCAAACATCATTATTGGTACTTGGTAGTGCATTAAGTAGGAGAAGCATTAATTATTTAAAATATAGAATATTTAAAAGTTGGAAGTGTAGAATTAAGTGCAGCATGTAAATTTGCAAGATAAAGGCTATCCTAATATAGTTTTTTTATCTATGTTGTGTCCATATTTTCATTTATTACGATTGTTGCAAACGAATTTGTGACTTCAGTAAAGTTATTTCATTAGGTTATCTTTCGATAACTTAAGGGTGACCTTATGTATTCTTCTTAATGTTGTGGGGATTCAAAATTAATGTTGACTAAACCTATAGCTACAGTTTCTGATTTTCATCCTCTTTTACTTATAATTTCAGGTAGGTTATTATTGGAGATATGGATAAGGAAACCAATTGGAATGGAAGGTTAACATGGATGTGGATAAGGATCTTGAATGCTATACTTTGGAGGAATTGTATGCTTGAAAGCAAAGACAATGCATGGCAATGTTAATCGAAAATACATATTAACTTGAAAAATATTGATCATATATTTTTTGGATTGTGTCATAATTTTTGGATGGCAATGATCATATTTTTTTTGGATTGATAATATATTTGAAAGACAATGATCAAATATTGATCATATATTTTGATTAGGCATTGAAAAATATTGGATTTATGGGCAATTTGTTTTTCTTAAAAAAAAAATTAGCAGCTACAATTGATCTTTGATGATGTTTTCATTTGGCAGAAATTTTTTATGATATTGGCTTTTTTTTTGTTGAGAAAACAAGTAAATTAGAAAAAATAGCTTTTTTATTGTATTAGACCTAGCTTTATATTAATAACAAGGTTTTCTTTATTTTCCTTATTTTTGGTAATTCCTTTTTTTTTGCAAATAAATCCATCAAATATTAATCGAATAGTCTTCCTTCTAAATTTGTCAATTTCATTTCATTAATAAAAAAGTATAAAAAATTAATAAATGTCAACTAAATATTGTTATTATATAAGGAGGCTATAATGGTAAAAGTATGTTAAATATATTTTCTTTCTTTCTATTTTTCTTCTCTACCAACCAATGAGAGGAGAGAAAATTGATTTTTCCATTCAATTTTCCATCTTTCCTACCTAGCATGCTAAGGAAAAAATAATTTTATTTTCTATCTTCTCACTTTTCCATCTCTCCTACGATGGTAACACAAATATCTTCAGCTTTTCTTCTTTTTTTTTTGTGTTGAAAAAAAATTAAATCAAACCTATAAATTTTCTTTTCTTTTCTTTATTAAAAACATAAACTTCTTCCCACTTACTATCTAACTCTCACCTCCTCTTCACCCCCAATAACTCTCTCTCTTTCGCCCTTTCTTCTCCCTAAGTCTATTCTGCTTCTCTATCTCTCTCCTTTCGTGACTAATCTCTTTTTTTTTGTTCATTTTCTCTCTTCTCCGCTCTTCAGAGTATTCTTCTTCTACTTTTTCTTTTCTCAGGTTTTCTCTACTCTCTAAAGCTCATTGTTCTCTTTTTTCTTTTCATGAAGAACAGGAACCGGTGCTGACTATTGTGGGCTGCAACAAGTGGATGACCAAATGAAAAAAGAAAAGTTACAAATGAGGTTTGCTGTCATTTACCCTTTTTATTTTTTTTCCTTTTCATGTTTTCAGTTGATTCCACTTTCTAGAACTCAACGATCTTTTTGTGTGGTTTACAAAAGGGAAATAAGAGAGACAGGTGGGAATGAGTTTATTTTTTTTTTTCTTGGAATTGATTTATAGGAAGAGGATAGTGTTCGTACCTGTTACTGTTGACTGACTTTCTTTTGTGAAATAGACAGATATCAAGAATGGAGGATGGAAGAAGGGAGGAAGGTGTCGTACCTGTTACTGTTTAACAAAAATAGGGTAACAGGGTAAGAAAAATTCCATCCCTATTTAATTTGAAAGCATTTCAGCCTTGTTTTAGTCCCTTTCACTTTCGGTGATGGATTTGATATATATTTTCTAATGAATTTGATTTCTTTTCCTGAAGTGTCTTTGTTTTTCTTCTGCTTCGGTGAAGGTTAGATCAAAATGTTATGTTTTTGCTTATAGTTTTTATGTCTTTTCTTTTGTTTACATATGTCTAGGAATACTTGGAAATGATGCCATGTTTTGGTTTGTTGTAGGGCTTCCCGATTGAGGGGGTGGGTTGGTCTCAAAGCATAGAAAAGTTCATGGCCTGCTAATATTTCAGCTACAGATGCGATTATTCTAGCTATTCACACGGGCTGTTACTAAGAAACTTTTTCCTTTCCTGACTGTAAGTTTGCAACTGATGAGTTAAAGTTAGCTTAAAGCCAAAATCTTTCTATATACATGTTGAAAATTTAGCTAAAGTGAAAGAAAGGGTTAAAATGTGCTGTATTTTCAATTATAACTTGATTAATTGTGTTGTCTGAAGGTAATGGGTTTCATTGTCTATAAGAGAAGGCAAAATGTTGTTGCACCCTTTTGTATCTAAATGCGGCTTTTCAGAAATGTAGTGAAAGCAACAGTCATTTGGGGGGGGGGGGTGGTCTTAGAGGAACTCCTATTGTTAATTTAAAGTAAATGTTGTCATTATGGGTTGTGTTTTGTTCAGCGGCTTCATATGTAGATAAAAACCATACTATATGGTTGCTTTGGTCTTCTAAAATAAATAATGAGTCGCTTGAGCTGTACCCACTTTGTGAAAGATTTTAAAGATTTTCCATGACAAAGTCATTACTGGAAGTATAGAAATTGAGGTAACTAGGGTAGAGTATCATACTTGGGTTTTTAACACCTTGGAAATTGCTGTTCATGTATTGAAAATATTCTATTTGTTATAGGCTAAGCCACACTTATATATAGGGAATATTTATCTAATTAGTCAAAGATAATGTCCCCATTATTGTGATCCTATAAGAACATTGCTTGCTCTTTCAATTCACGCAAAGTGCAACACCAAAAGAAAAAGGAAAAAGAAAAATATTCAATCATGTCCAATTCCAACAACTAACTCTCTAGTTCATTCAAACTCCAGGAATATCCTTCCATCCCTAAAAAAGAGCTGAAGTCTCTTGAAGCTTGCCAACCAAGTAAGAATTTAAAAGAAAGGCAGAGAGAAAATTATAGAGCAAAGACACCCTTTTAATAAGAGATGAAGATGAGCAGGGCTACCACTCGAGGGTCTAAAAGGAGGTGTTCATGTAAGGGAATATGAGAGTTCCAAAGGGAAGAAAGAGGCGCGTTTTACATAATAAGAAGGTGTGTTGTCATACTTTTCTGCTGGCGAGACTGATAAATGTGGAGAAATTTGAAAATTATATGCTGTTGCTTGCAAGCTGAGAGCTACTTTTTAAATTTTTCCTTTTGGTTTTATCATATGTGTATATATATATATATATATACCAAATATAATCATCTTTTTCCCTTTTTGAAATTACAGTGCGAAGTTTATGTTTCAACAAAGTAATAGTCAGTCAAAGAAATAAGGATTAGCAAGTATAAAAAGCATTTGCCAAATAAGGTTTTGAATTAAGGCTTTGCAACTAGCAGCATAATTGCATAAATTATTGTTTTGTTTCATTTTTCCTCAATATATATTTGGCCGTCATATATGTGTCGTAGAAGCTCATTTCTGGGACTTATTCTTAAATGATATAGCTATGCCTTTGGGCATATTTTGCCTGACTATTCATCAAGTTGCAATATGGGTAGGCCTTATGTTTAGGTTTTGCCAAACAAATGCAATTCGTTTTGCCGAGTAGATGGGAACCTAAGAACTTCCTCTTGGTGTTAAATGGCATTCCACGTTTTTTGAAACTATGTTGAATTTAAATCTTTACTTGGCCAATTACCAAGTTAAGTTTGCTAATCTCATATTTTTGGTTTTTTTGTAAGGTATGAACTGGATTGTCATCTTGCAAATAATAAGCTCTTAAGCAACAAGATTGTAAGGAAAATTTGAGTTAAGAGGAGGGAATGTGAAGTGGAGAGCATTGAAATTGGATACAAGCAAACTATTTTTTAATTTATATATTAAGAGTTCAATGGATGTAATATATATATATATATAAAATGTGTGCAATTCCATTCATATTTTCTACTATTGCTTGATGTTAAAAATATATTAGATGTTTGCTTCGATAAATATGATGAGCCTATTACAATTATAGACCACAGCATTAGCGTGGCGTTAACTTCCAGTACATTTAATAATTTAGTTCTATAGATATTAAAATAGATTATTGTTGAATTTGTATAATTATTAATCATATAAAAGTAACTTTTAAAATAATTTATTAACTCGACATTAGTCTTATGGTTATCCAATTCGGTTTGAATCTATGCCTAAAATATCATCGATGCTATGAAATATTGAAATATTGAAATATTGAAGAACAATAAAGAACAAGAAATAAGAGAAGAAGAGAATAAAGAGAATATTATTGAGAGATATTTCTGTATGAGATGAGATATGATACAAATGTTGGAGGGGCTCCATATTTATATTGGAGAACTCCTTTACAAATAATAAGGATTCAACCTAACTTGCAAGCCAAGTTTACTTCCAGGACAAGTAAAGTGGCAATTCCTAAAACCCTAGATATAATCTCCTTGATTTTCTCTCTCCATTAATTCTCTTCAATAGGGACTTGTCTTCAGGATAAGGTAAATGGGCTAGAGGTGTAAAAGTCCATTATTCCATAACACTCCCCCTTGGACTGAACACTATTCTAAATGCTCTTATTAAATGTATAGCTACTGCCTCGCTAAAAATCTTAAGTCAAAAAAATCCAGTGGGACAAAAATCGATCACAAGAGAAAAAGAGTACATAGCAATTAAATTCGTCTAGTGTCTTAAGGACATTCATATGTGCTATTATTGCATCATTAAAAACCTTTAGCGGGAAAAACCCTGTGGGAAAAAAGCCGGACAAAATAAAAAAAACATTACAGTGCACTATGTCTATAATTTGCTTCCCCTTAAACAATCATTATTGGGATATCGATTTATTGCCATTTTTAGGACTTTTATCTATTGCCACTTCTGGGGCTTTTAGGTATTGTCATTTCTAAGATCTAAATAACCTCTTCTAGGGCTTTTAATCTTGCATCTTATTGACTCGCCACATACCAATGCCATCGACTAGTTTCTCGAATGTTGATGTTGGCAATGACTTGGTAAATAAATCTGCAAGATTATTGTTGGATTGAATTTATCTAACATCAACTTGTCAACTTTGCTGGAGTTCATGAGTATAGAAAAATTTTTGGCGAGATATGCTTGGTCTTATCATCTTTAATATATCCTTCCCCATATGCAATACAGGCAGCATTATCTTTATAAATTATCGTAGGGAAACTCTAATTGATTTTAATCCACTAGCGTTCTGAATATGTGATATCACAGATCTTAATTAAAACACATTCTTTTTTGGCTTCATAGAGGGAAATAATTTCAGAGTGGTTGAAGTATGTAGCTACAAGTGTTTGCTTAGTGGAACGCCAAGATATGGCTGTATCATTATTATAAAACAGATAACTGGTTTGAGAGTGAGCCTTATGTGGATCAGATTTATATCCCGCATTAGCATATCCCACTAATCCAAAGTTAGTGGTTTTCTTAGAGTAAAATAACTCCAAATCTATGGTTCCTCGAAGATAGCAAAAGAATATGTTTAATTCCATTCGAATGTCTCCGAGTTGGCTTAGAACTAAAACGTGCCAATAAATTTACCGCAAAGTGATATCCACTCTCATGTACTGTGCCAAGTACTTCAATCCCTTAATAGCATTAAGATATGGTACTTCAAGACCAAATATATCCTTATAAGGTTCTTTAGGACGAAACGGATCCGTTTGGGGATCGAAAGACTTACAACCATAGGAGTGCTCAATAGGTGAGCCTTGTCCATGTCAAAATGTTTAAGCAACCTATCTGTGTATGCTGACTGGTGGACAAGTACTCATTTGATTTATGTTTAAGCTCTAGACCAAGCCATAATTTGGTTTACCCAAATCTCAAACTCTTTTTTCAAATGTTTAGCAGTTTAGATTACTCTTTAGGAGTTCCAATTCAATTCATATCGTCTATATAAACTGTTATTATATCAAATCCGATTTGAGATTGATTAATAAACATGCATGGGTAGATGGGATTATTTTTGTGCCATTCCTTAATAAGACAATTGCTTAAATGTTCATAGCACATGTGGCTAGATTGCTTCAACCCATATAAAGATCTTTGCAACTTTATCAAGAATAAATTTCAAGGAGTGTATACTTCAGGCATTTTTAATCCCTCAGGAATTTTCGTATAAATGTCAAAATATAATGAACCAGACAAGTATGCCATCACAACATCCATAAGATGCATGTTTAATTTTTCTTGGACAACCCAACTTATGAGGAAATCAAAGGTAACTGTATCCCTTATTGCAACACCTAGTCTTCAATTACCCTAGTTTGGAACCATAGACTATTGTAATGAAGGTTTTTGTACTTAGCATGTGTGTAGATGTGTTCTTATTTCCAATAAGAACAATTCCTACCTAGTGAAAATTTTCCCATTTTGAGAAATTAGACTCCTAAACATCTAGGATAAATGTTCACCTGGGAAGAAAAGTTGACTTTTTCGTATTATTTTTCAAAAATTTTGTACATCACATCGAGGGTATAAATGTCACGCCCTGATCCGCCCTGGTTGGCCATGTGGCAACCTCCGTGCTACCTTGAAATACGTATCTGCAGCCACGCATCCGAGGTATCACAAGGCTTGAAATAGATATCATCACTACAAAACAAAACTAAAATCTTAATTAGAAATCATTTAATAAAAATAATTAACTATAAAAGAAGTACCAGTGGATTTAATTAAAAGGAAACCTATGCAACGTAAACCGCTACGCCTAAGTCACTGACGTATCCTAGTGAGCCTCCATTCTACTTGCTGACCCCATATGCGAATCTGCATCCATCCATATTGGACACAGGTGAGTGACAGAGGTTCAATAAATCTCCATCGGGGTTAGGGAAAATAAGGGTAATCCAAAATATAATAAAGTAAAATAAAAATAAAATAAATATTTTTCTTTTCAAAAACTCTCTTCTGGTTCTCTAGCCAAGAACCCTCTTTTAAAACTCTTTAAATAAATAAAATATATATATACACATATCTCAATATGGGCTGGCATCTCTTTCATACTGGAGGCTCGACCCATCGGTCGTATACCTCACTACACCGAGGGCTATCTCTTTCTCTTTAAACACATTTTCACAATTTCTCTTCCTCTGGCCCGTTCCCTCGGTGATGCCCGTCGCTATGGTGGAACACAGCTACTTGGAGCCCTGGCGAGCTTTCCTACACACCTCTCCCAGGGTCTCATCTCACCATGCCCCTCTATAGGCGGCCCACGACTGAGAATTATGCATGCCTTCTCCAACTCGGTCCACGCTCCCACATATATTGGAGCCCCGAGGAGCCATTCAAATTCTCATCCCGCAAGGGTACTCAATAATCATAATAATAATATTTCATATATATTTATTTAAAACATGTAAACACATGCAAGCTTTTATATTTTTAAATCATTCCACCCTTTAAATGGGTGTATCACAAAAAAAAGTGTGTGTCGTGGATTATCCTTATCCAAAAAGTAGTTGTAAAACCTTTTTAAAGCAATTTATATATTTAAAACATTTAAAAACGTTTGCCCCTACTGGCTAAGCACTGAAAATAAGGCCACTCACAGTGTTGGGAAATTCGTATACTCCCAAGTGCTCCATGTAACTTTAACCTTCGGAGTATCGCCGCACTGGATTCAACTGGAGCCCTAATACACGGAAATATACGTTAGCATTCATAATTAAATTTATGAATGCACCTACGAGGCTCTAATATGACCTAAGACCGGGTTTGAATGTGATTCGAGGCCTAGGAAAGTGTCCGGGAGGTTTCAGGGCTAAAATCGGACTCTTGAAGAAAATTACCAAAATGCCCCTGGGGGTCTGTGGGCCCCACACCCGAACTGGGCTGGGCCTTAAGGGGCTGAGTCAAGTTCTACACGAAATTGGGCCCAAAAAGCCCTCCTGCGAGATATTTATATATTATAATGATATAATATATAAATATCTAAGATATATTAATATAATATAAAAATATCTAAATAGGGACTCGATCTACCTGTTCCTCTGTCGGTCCCTCTCCGGATTTTTGCACTCATTTCTCCTCCTTTCGACATACAAACTTAGACAGGCGATCCTCATGGCACCCATGACGGATTCGCTGAGGCAGAAACGAGAAACACTGATCCAATTTTCTTAAAATTGAGATTTGGCTTAACTTGACCAAATCTTAGATTTACTCTCACCCGGTGCACGGAAATACGTGAAAACAGAGTAGGACATAGATTAAGGTGAGTATGATAACATAATAAAAACTCACTTTATTTCGCCAGCCCAATATCCGTTGATCTGAGTTTTAAAATTAAACTGGCTAAAAATTAAAAACTCAGATCTACGCTAAACCGATGCATGAAAATGCGTACAAACTTATTATAACGTAGATCGAGGTGAGTCGAATAACGTATAAGAAACTCACCTTATTTTACCGACCAGTTTGTCCGGATCTACCAATTGTCCAAAATGCCTCCGTTTGGCTCCAGAGAGAAAAAGAGAAAAAGAGAAAAAGAAAGAAAAAAGAAAAAGAGAGATGAAGAATAAGCTTCGGCTTTCCTCTATTTATAGAGGAGCCCGACACCGAGTCTACTCAGGCCCCGGGTCAAACTTTTTTTCCCTTTTTCAATTTTATTCCATTTTCACCCGTTGGCTAAATCCTTTGATTTCTTGTGCCAACGGGGCCCATAATAAATTTCTAGGGACTTAATTGGAGGTCTTTTTGGCATTTACTAATTTCCATGTACGGTTAATTATTTTATCTTCCAACTCCATCTTATCTTAAGCTTAACTTCTCTTTTTAATCAGATACAGCTGCACCGGCATATTGTTTAATTAATACGCCATCTTACACTATTCCATTTGTACGGAAAAGTCGTATTAGGTCCTGGTGTGTCAATAAATGACCTTCCTAACCATCCAATTATCTTCTTTAGTGTGTCTAAGAATATTCAAAGTTTTCATGTTAATTTTCTGAACATCCTAAGTTAGAGAAAAAAATTACAGAAAAGAATGTTGCAATGCCTGATGGTAATTTCGTAAATATTAGCAAAGTTACAAATTGAATTTTTCTCTACTGAAAATGATTTTTCCTACAGTATTGGAGAACTCCACACTTCTCTACACTATTGAAATTTGAAAACTGCATAGTTGCTGCATAAAAATCTAATGCATAATTACCATTTTACCCTTAAAAAACTTAACAATGTATTCTAACACCATATATTGTATTCCCTTAGATGATTAAATTGGATAGTTATTTTGACTAGTTGACTTTCCTTTCATGGAGTGACCTAATTTCAAATTAATTTCAAACAATTCCTAGTTTAATAATTTATTTTATGGGACCTAATGGTAATTTATAAATTTTATAAAAGGGTATTTTTGTCAACTCAAAAGGGTCTTGAGTTTTCTAGAGAAATCAAGGTTCTTCAAACAATATTTTTTTGATTTCTTCACCATTTTTCCACCAAGTTCTAGGTTTCTCCAAACAATTCTTCAACCTATAATTCATCTTCTTCTCCATTTTTTTTCCACTAACATCAAACTTTTTCCTATTCTTTCAACTTCCAAATTCACTCTTTGCTTCAAAATCCTCCATCAAACTTTTCTAACCAAGAAAATCTTCATCAAACCTACAAAGTAAATACTTCATCAAAAAAATTCAAGGGCTAGCTTTCAAGATTCTTCAAGCAAATTCAATTTCATTTCTCCAAGGATTTCAAGGGAATTTCTCCCCTTTTCTCTCTCTACTTCTATCTGGGTAAGTAAATTCTCTTTAAAAGCTACTGTTTTATAAGTTTTATTCATACAAATTCATGCATATTAATATAGTTGAAACCCTAAAAAATCTAGGATATTTTTATTTCATAAAGCTAGGATGTAAATTGGTAATTTATATTCTTAGATGCTTAATTAAAACAAGGAATACTTAAATTGATGAAAAGACTCCTTAAATGAGGTCAATAACTAGTTAGGTGAAATTATGTAGTAAGATGCCATCCTAGAGAAAGTATAGTATCTTACTAAAGAACCCTCACATTTTATTTTATAAATAATAATTTGATAGGATTAGAAAGATATATAAACCAAGAAAATGATAGAAAGAGATTTAGTTTAATAGTTATAAAATGAACCTAATTTATATTATAGTGTAGTCATCTTGAATAAGTAGAGTATAAAAAACATTAATTGGATGTCATTCAAAGTTTATACAAGTTATAAATGAAGTGGAAAATTTATATGAATGGTTAGTTTAATTTGAAAGTTTCATGGAGAAAAATGGCTATACCAAGTCTAGGAAAACTTAAGCATTTTGCTTTAAACCCTAATGTAAACATACTAATTTAGTTTCCTTATAGTGTGCTTTAGTAATATGCCTAAAACCTTGAAGAACTAAAAGGACAAATTTTTTCCCACCTAAAAACCCATTAGCCGAAATCTTTTAGGGACAAAATCATCCAAATTTTTCATTGTTCATAATTACATCAAATTAAGTCTACAAGCAAGTTTTGTTAGGCGAAACAAATTTGCTTATACCCTAACTTCACTTATCTAGGACCTAGAACACAAAATCGCAATGTAGAACTCAAATTAGTAATTAGTAAAGTATGCATTTTGCATGCTCACCTCATCTAACAACATTTTCTATTGCTATGTGTTAATACATTATCCAAATACAAATATATATATATATATATATAGGTGGTGAACCTCCTTCTAATGGAAACGAACAGTCAATATAGTGGGAGTATAAACCCTTCGCAAACTTGTGAGTGGGACCTTGTTAGACCTAAATTTAAGTTTGAACGATTTAAATTGTTTTACTATTTAAATTAGCTTTCAACTACAAAAGGTTTGATTCCTTGAATTTAAATTGATTTATGATGGTTATTTATGACCTTGACATGGATTGACCTACCTTAAATTTTGCAATCAAATATTTAGATTATGTGGTGAAATTGATTGAATTTGATATAGTTGGAATTGATTTCGATAATGGGCTAGTTGGCCAAATGGTACACCATTGAATTATGTTGTTTTACATTATGACTTTGGTGGATGAGATGTTAGTCACTGCAGTGGTGCTTCTCACGGTCCGACCTTGTGAAAGTGGCAAGAGTAAGCAGATGACTCCCACATGGGATTGAATGATACAGGGGTTGTTTGTGCACACTATTGTTATGATTATTTAATCCCCGTGGGAGCATAGCAGACATAGCCACACACCACCCATGGTGAAGGTCCGTGCCAACGTCGAGGTTGGGCTTTTGACGAACTTAAATAAAAATTATGATTCCTCGACGGACTCAGATTCCATCTTGGTCAAATATGAGTTTGAGTACAGTTTTCGCAAGCCAAAATAAATTTTCTCACAACATGATTGCTTGTTTTTAGTTACCATTTCATTTTGGAATATTTCTGAATATTTATTCTAATTTTCTTACTTTAGGATAAACAAACTCATACTTTCGAACAAGGTGACAATTCAAACATTATATGTATCGTTATATTTTCAATTTAATTTCTACAATATATGCATTTATACCTTAACTAATTAGATTTGTATTCTTGTTCTAGTATCACTCATTGACTATAATTTGTATACTCACTCTTTTCTTTTTGAAAATTGTTTTTAGACCAATAAGACACCTATAAAGAGTAAATCGTTAGGAACGTGGTTCACTTTTGGACAGTGGATGTCACGCCCCGACCCGCAGGCTCGGCCACGAGACAACCGCCGTACCACCTTGAGATACGTGTCTCGTCAGGCGGGCAACCAAGATGGCACAAGGCTTAAAAATAAAGGATACTCGAGCAATATATGAAAACATATGAAATATCATAGATAACATAGTTCAAAATATTTTAAAAAATAAAATATCACATCTTACGGAATTCAAATGCAGCGGAAAGTATTATTTATAAATACACAAATATATATATGTAAGATGTAATAATAATCCGAGCCAAGATACACAAAGTCAAATGAGGTGGCACCTACATAATCGTGTCCACAGAGACAAACTGGGATCACTGGCCACCAGGACGTCCACTGTCCAAAGTCTGATGATCTGAGAACAAAAGTGAATGGGGTGAGTACATAATCATGTACCCAGTGAGAGACTCGGTTATAAAGACCGATCACCTCAGGCTGGGGATATGAAATAATCCAAATATTAATTTAATAAATCATTTACTGAAACATATGAAATCCCAACCAAATCAAATATCAAATTAATAACAATACATATATTCAAATGGGCTGGCATCTGAAATCGTCCCAATAAGGTATACCCGTGCACTGGGTATCCACTGGACCGTCAAGGGTTACTTTATACTTTTAAACATTTTTACTTTACTCTTTGGCCCATTCCCTTGACGTTTGCCTCGCTGTGGTGGAACACAGCTATCTCTGACCTGGCGAGCTTTCCTCCGCGCCTCTCTACTCCAGGCCAGAATATTCTCCGTGCCCTTTCAAAAAGAAAGCGGTACACGAGAACCTCATATATATTCACCGTGCCCCTTTAAAAAGGCGGTCCACGGGAACCTCGTAAGCATGCCTCTCCCTTGGTCCACGCTCCCTCATATTGGAGCTCCGAGGAAAAATCGCTCAAACTCTCATCTCTCGGGGTACCATTCCCCATACAATAAACAATAATAATATCAATATGTATATGATTTATTGAAATTCCCACCCTTTAAATCATTTATAAACTCAGTGTGTGAGGGTGGACAATTCATACCCCAAAACATAAATAAACAATTTAATAAAGCATTTGTAAATAAATTTGTAAACGGTTAACCCTCAATGGTCAACCAATATAATCCAAGCCACTCACAAGTGAGGAGAGTTGTATACTCCCCGATTACCCACGAATGCCTTAGCTCAAATTGCAACCGGTCCAAAACTCGTACGATCACGTACCTAAATAATCAAATTAAAATCTAATTTGATTAATAAAATATTCAACCAATGATTAATTCATAAAACAACACCAATTAAAGGTCTCGGACTAAAATTGACAAGTCCGGAAGTCAATTGGAGTTAATTGGAGTCAATTGGGGTCAAATGGGGTCTAGGGTTGCAAAATTACCAAAATACCCCTGGTGCTACAGAACCCCTTGCCGACAGTTTGCTCACTCCCGGGCGGGAGTGAGCCAAATTCGGGAGAAATCCCGGATTTTGGCCGTCTCCGGCGCGGGACCTGCCAGGTCCGGTGCCGGACCTAGCCCAGAAAATGGCCAGTTTCAGCCTTTCATCAATTTATGCTCGGTTTGAGTTCGATTCAACACCAATCCGCACCAAAATTGAAACACAGTAAGTTAAACACATGATCTATGAATTTACAGCTTCAAGAACGGAATCAAACAACAAATCATGCTCGAATTTTGAATCAAAACATTAAGAGTTGACTTTACTCGGACAAAACAGAAATATCAACTTCGATCATCAAATTCTCTTAGCACAGACCATGAAATCAAGCGTATAAACTATCAAATTAAAGCTTGATGAGTTTAGAACAACATAACAAATTCTCAGCCAAAACGCACAGTTGAATCAAAAGATATCGGCTGATGAACAAACTGTCGCCAAATTTCCAGTTTTCTAGATTTGATGATTTCCTTAGAAATCTTGGTGTTTTGATCTTCAAGGATGCAAAAGAAGTTGATATTGATGATTGATGAAGTGTTTGGAGAGGGATTGAAAGCTTAGTTCAGAGAGAATTGAGGGAGAGATCGGAGGAAAATGAAGAACTTGAAGAGGTGAAGAAATGAGGGTCTCGGCCAACCGAGACCCTTAAATAAAATGACGGGTCCGGCGCCGGACCCGACCAACTCCGGCGCCGGAGCCAAGGTTTTCACAGTTGACTCCGGTCAACTCAGCCCCAAATGCCTCGGGTCTTGATTTCAAGTGGGGCTCACATCCCCGGACTTCAATTTTAGGGGTTTTAAGCTTGAAATTGAGCTAGATGAAGTTTGAAACATCCATGGAAATCAAATTTGGTATTTTAACATGTCAACAATACATAATTATACAACTTGACACGTGCGGACAAGGTCCGGGCGTGTCAGTGGATAGTAAGTCAGTATGACTTATCTATTACTAATATCGAATCTACCGACATGATTTAGAGTCTGTTTTTGAACCTAGTCTATGTAAATTGTGGAATTATTATATAATGTGCAAGTATCAATTTTGTTTTGTAAAAGTTATCTTAAAACTTTGGTGTGAATGAGTATTAAGGAAAACAAATGTATGAATTTTATAAATTAACGGCTATTATTTAAATTTTGTACTGCATATACGTTTTGAAACTACTTTACTTATTATTTGCAAATATTACAATTATTTTACTAATTGGGTTCAAAGTATTGTAAACCTTGCGAACTTTAAGTTGTGGGTGAAGAGCGCCGTTCATAATTTGTAACACACAACAGTTGTCACATTCTTAACCTTTGAAAGGTCAAGAATCTGACACTTATAGGTGAATACATCTCATCATAATCTATCCCAGGTCTTTGAAAGAATCCTTGGGCTACTAGTCTAGCTTTAATTATATCTCACGATCTCATTTTTCTCAGTTCATTTTCAGATAAAGACCCATTTTTATCCAATGGGTTTTACATTGTTAGGGGTTTTAACAATAGGTCAAAAAACATCACATTTGGCAAGGGGATTCAATTCAGCTTGGATTGCTTCTTCCCATTTAGGCCAATCGTGTCTTTGACGACATTCGATTATAAACCGAGGTTGATGATTATCATTCATAATTTCATGAGCAACTTTAAGAGCAAAAACATCATTGATGATAACCTCATTCTGATCCCATATCTCGTTACAATAATTTATGGAAATTTTAGTATTCCCAGAGTTGGTGATCTTTTTCATAGGTTTGTGTCACTTCAAGGACAGTGGGCTCATGATTTTGTGCCGCTTCAGGGCAATGCGCTCTCTTTGAGTATTATGTTGTGCCACTTCAAGGGCAACTTGTTTTCCTAAAAAAAGACCAGTATACTCATTTGGAGCAGATTCAGAATTCGCCCCCTATTCAGAACTAGTCTAGCTTTAATTATATCTCAGTATCTCATTTTTCTTAGTTCATTTCCGGACAAAGACCCATTTTTATCCAATGGGTTTTACATTGTTAGGGGGTTTGAATAATAGATCAAAAAACATCACATTTGGCAAGGGAATTCAATTCAGCTAGGATTGCTTCTTCCCATTTAGGCCAACCGTGTCTTTGACGACATTCGATTATAAACCGAGGTTGATGATTATCATTCATAATTTCATGAGCAACTCTAAGAGCAAAAACATCATTGATGATAACCTCATTCTAATCCCATATCTCATTACAATAATTTATGAAAATTTTAGTATTCTAAGAGTTGGTGATCTTTTCATAGGTTTGTGTCACTTAAAGGACAGTGGGCTCATGATTTTGTGCCGCTTCAGGGCAATGTGCTCTCTTTGAGTATTATGTTGTGCCACTTCAAGGGCAACTTGTTTTCCTAAAAAAAGATCAATATACTCATTTGGAGCAGGTTCAGAATTCGTCCCCCCTATTTTTCGAAGAATTGTATCTTTTGATCCCATCCGTCTACCACACTTCAGGTGTAGGACATTTAGATCTATTTCTGATGGTTCTGCAAGAACCTCAATCCTAATTGGAACATTCATGGCCGGAATATGATACCTTGTAACTTTAGCAATCTCATTAAATGCATCAGGCAATCTATTAGCCATACCTTGTAAATGGATCAATTTTTACACCTCATTTTCACATTTAGGAGTTCTTGAGTCTAAATGAGACAAACTTTTCTCATTCCATGAGAAAATCTTATCATTTTTCTGCTTTCTCTTTTCCGTCTGTGAAAGCCTTTGGTGTCCCAATTGATAGGAATATTGTTTCATCGAAGTGGCAATATGCAAATCTAATGGTAAATAAATCTCCTGTCAATGGTTCAATAAACCTAATAATGGATGGTGAGTCAAACCCAACATAGATACCTAAACAAAATTGGGGGCCCATTTTAGTTCTTTGAGGTGGTGCTATAGGCACTTGCAAAGCACATCAAAAGGTACGTAGATGTAAAATATCAGGCTTTTGGCCTAATACTGACTGAAAAGGGAACATGAATGAGAACCAGTAGGGCCTAGTCTAATTACTGCTGTAGCATGCAAAACTGCATGGCCTCATACTAAAGAATGAAGTTTTGTTCTCATCAACAAAGTTCTGGCGATTATTTGAATCCGTTTAATCAAGGATTCTGCCAGTTCATTTTGAGTATGAACATATGGAACTAGGTGCTCAACCTCAATTCCTAATGTTGTACAATAGGCATCAAAGCTTTTTGATGTAAATTCACCCGCATTATCCATTTCTTATGCTCTTGATTTTAATAATTAGGGAAATGTGCCTAGGGCTTTATAATTTGTACAAGAAAACGTGCAAATGTAACATGTGCGTGGATAATAGACAAATATGGGACCATCTGCTGGACACGTCCATTAACACCATAAAATATCAAAATAGTTCGCTTGTGGGCTATATTGGTCGATAAATATCACCTTGAATTCTTTGTAAAAATGATGGTGATTCATGATCAACCTTGTAATTGAAGGTTAGTAATGAGCTTTCTTTGTAAACAAGATTCACAAATATAATCTTTGGACAACAAGACCTTCGAGTCTTTTAAAGGATGTCATTTAGTATTCTTAATAATTCTACACATCATCGTAGCTCCTGGATGACCAAGGCGATCATGTAAAGTCCAAAAACCTCAGGGTTTACTAATTTCTAGGGCATAATAGCATATGACTCTATAGCTCTTATGGGGGAACAATACAATCCCATGTTAAAAACTTCAACTTCTCATGGATGGTCTTTTAGCCCAAATTGTAAGAAATAATGTAGAGAAAGTCTTTGTTTTGCTCATTTTTCGTTTCAAGATGATACCCATTAAGGCGTACATCTTTGTAGCTAAGTAGATTCCTCTTTGATCTATTGCTCAATAATGCATCTACTATATGCAAAATAGTACCATTAGGTAAAACAATTGTGGCATTTCCATAGCCGTCTATAACTTTAACAGGACTAGATATGGTATGGATATTTGCCTTACACAATGTCATAGTTGAGAAAAAGTCTTTATTATACAACACGATATGTGTTATGGCACTATCAAGTAAACAAATTATTTGCTCTTTTTCCTTTCCCATTTGCATTTTATTGACAACTTCTGGTATCAATTTGCATTGGCAACTTCAAGTGTCTAATACACAAAACAATTCTATTCTTGGCTAAATAATTTCAAAACCAATATAAAATTACTCCAGGTAAATTCTCAGGAAAGAATGGAGAAAAATGATCCCACTTAAGTTTTGTATTCCTTGGATAGAATTTTCCTAGACATATAATTAAATATCAAAACCATCGACAACTTAGGTGTCAAAAGGTTTACCCAGCGTGAGCATTATTAAGTAAGCAAATTTTTTATTTTTCTCAACGTTTTCCATTTTTCACTTGTTATTGATAGCTTCAGGTGTCAAATATCAAAGAGTATACAAATGCACAATAATACCCTTTTATTGATAATTGATAATATTCCAAATTTGTTTGGGGATATCTCTACCCAAATATATGGAAAAACATAAATTTCTTTGGGGACTTTTACACCCAAAGAGAGAACAATTTCTTATGAAATAAAGTTAAGATTGAGCAGTCTTCTACCACTTAGATGTCTTTTCATCTTGATTTTCAAGAAAATCAGAGAGTTTATAAGAATATTCCTGGACCAACGTATTGTTGACTTCAGCATCAGTCAAATGTTTGGCCGTGCGACAGGTACGTGCCCAATGTCCATTCATTCCACAACGGTTGCAAGTATTTTCACCATGCTTATTCATGGGCTTTCTGCCTCTAAGATTGTTTAGGGAGTTATTTGCATTACGATTTGCTATCCCAGCATCTTTTCGGGGATAATTCTCACGCCTGTGCTTACGGCCTTTAAAACGGCCGACAATTTTGTTCTCTCTAGCATTTGCTTCAGGAAATGCCTTAGAATCAGCAGGTCTTAATTCATGGTTTTTAAGTAGCAACTCATTAGTTTGGTCAGCAGTCAAGAGAATAGAAATCAATTCAGAATATGTCTTAAATTGATGTTGCTGATATTGTTGTTGCAGCACTATATTGGAAAAATGAAAATAGAGAATGTTTTTTTTCTAAAAGATCGGCTTTAGTGAGTTTAGCTCCACAAAGTTGAAGCTTTGAAACAATATCATATGATGTCAAATTATACTCGAATATGGACTTAAAGTCTTGCAACCTCAAATTTTATCAATTATAATGTGCTTAAGGGAGAATAACAGTCTTGGCATGGTCATACCTTTCTCTCAACCTCATCCATAAAGTTAATGGATCTCATACTGACAAGTACTGCACTTTCAGGTTATCGGTCAAATGTCGACGAATAAAGATCAAAGCATTTGCTTTGTCTTTGTCATTAGCATCACCCTTTTCATCAATGGTAGCAGCAAGACCTTGCCTTTGAAGGTATAATTCAATATCAAGGCACCATGATAAGTAGTTATTTCTACTCACCTCCAAGATCTGGAATTTTGGCTTTTCAACATTGGCCATCACTCTATAAAAGATTGTTCCAACAAATTAATAATGACAACTTCAGGTGTCAATAATAAAATAACCATATCCAATTTGACAACTTCAGGTGTCAATAAAGAATTCCCACAACTTCAAGTTGTGATATGAAAGAAATTTAATATTTTGTATAACAACTTCTGGTGTTATCCAACATTAAAAAAAAATCGTAACTCTTGAGATTAAAATCAATAGGGTTTAACTTGTCAAAAAGAATAACATAGTTAGTATAATGGAAATAAGAAATCAAAAACGAAATAATTTGAATAATAAAATAAGTATGGAAAGATCTGACATTCCATCATAGAATCAAACCTTAAGAGAGCTTTTTCATGCTAATGACGTGTTACAAAATATGGAAATATTGAAGAACAATGAAGAACAAGAAATAAGAGAAGAAGAGAATAAAGAAAATATTATTAAGAGATATTTCTGTATGAGATGAGATATGATACAAAGGGTGGAGGGGCTTCCTATTTATATTAAAGAGCCCCTTTACAAATAGTAGGGATTTAACCTAACTTACAAGCTAAGTTTACTTCCGGGCTAAGTAAAGCAGCAATTCTTAAAACCCTAGATATAATCTCATTGATTTTCTCTCTCCATTAATTCTCTTCAATACGAGCTTGTCTTCAAGACAAGATAAATGGGTTAGAAGTGTAAAAGTCCATTATTCCATAACAATCAGCATGAGCTTTCTTCTCAAAACATTAAAAATCATTGACCCATTGAAACCAGTTGGGTTAAATGAGATCGGTTGTACATATGTTCAGTACAATTATCTAAAAACCATGAGTAAATTAAATTTCCCAACATTTAAACAATCAACAAATTTCAATTCTCAATTTTACCATCTATTTTCTTTTATTAATATCACATCATTACACAAAATCCCAAAAGCATTCTCAAACATCAAGGATAACAAAATAATTCTACTTAATTCAACTATATTTTCTTAAACTTTGTGAAAGTTAAAAGGGAATAATATATTTGGGGACGGATGGAGTAATTTCATAAGTAGAATAGCATTAGCAGTTTCACCAAAATCCCCCTTCAATAGAAAGTTGATTCAACGGAAGATACTATTTTTTCATGATTAAACTACTTAATTAGTCCCTATACTATACGATTTTATTTATTTTAGTCCCTATACTCCAATTTTATTTAATTTGATCCCTGTACTTTTTTAAAAATGACAAATTAAATACAATCACTAGTAGTGTCAATCTATTTTATTAAATTAGATAACATAACACTGAGATAGCAATATATAATAACAAATTTTAATGAAAAGTTAATAGTCGCATATATAAATATTTAAAAATTGAATTAATTTTCTAAAAAATGTTAATCTAAGATTTTTTTTAGAAGAAAAACGACAATATGTAAAGACACATATTGCACAATAAGGTTCAAGATTTATACCAATATTACACATGTGGATGCCATGTGTCAATTTCTTATTGGTCACGTCTTCACATATTGTTATATTAATGCTATGTCATCAGATTTAATAGAATAAATATTAATTGTCCTTAATTTATCACTTTTGCAAGAGTACAATGACTAAATCACACAAAATTGAAATATAGAGGCTAAAATGAATGAAATCTTGTAGTACAGGACTAAATAGGTAATTTCACTTTTTTTTTTTCATATATCTATTATATCCACATTTTTTTTTTGAGACTTGAATCTGAGAGAATCAACCAGTGAAAGAGTAATGGTGGAGAGGCAGCCATGTGGCGTAATTGGAGTTTCTGCAGGAGAGTTACATCAGCACTGGCGATATCTCTTATCCAGAGAATCAGTCTACGTGTACACTCCTTGTTGGACAAGCAGATCCCAATCTAATCTTCAAAATAAAAACTTGGGCTCCTATGTCATCCACAAGGATATCAAGCCCACAAGTAGTGGCTTAGATTGGCCCTTATTTTCTGCCCTGTATGTTTCCTTGAAGCCGGGACTCAAGACTACCCAATCTTTCCTATAGAGCATCGTGAAGCAAAAGGTTTGTTCGTAAAGAAACAATATCATGGCGACCCAAGCACTTGTATCATCATCTCTTAGCTCATCAGTGGAGACTGCCAGGCAGATTCTAGGAGCTAGACCTCTCCAATCCCCAAATGGGTCTTTAAGAAAGGGAACTTTCGTCGTTAGGGCTGCTTCTACTCCTCCTGTTAAGGTGCTTCTCTTCCTCTTTCTTTCTATAATATGTTCTGTCTTTCCTGGTTTCTTTCTTTTTTTTTTTTAATTCATAATTTTCTGTTAACATTTGCCAAATGTCTGGATTTTCAGCAAGGAGCTGACAGACCCTTGTGGTTTGCATCTAAGCAAAGCCTTTCATACTTGGATGGCAGGTAAAGTTAAAAACAGATTCAAGCAATTTAATGGCTGCTTTTCGCCCGAGATTTTTCTTGGCATTTTGTTATTCCCCCCCACTAATTTTGCCCCTGGCCTTGAATTTTATAGCCTCCCAGGTGACTACGGATTCGACCCGTTGGGACTCTCTGACCCTGAAGGTCCGGGAGGGTTTATCGAACCCAAATGGCTAGCCTATGGCGAAGTCATCAACGGGCGTTATGCCATGTTGGGAGCAGTTGGTGCCATTGCCCCTGAAATACTTGGCAAAGCCGGACTCATTCCTCCAGAAACAGCACTCCCATGGTTCAAAACAGGTGTGATCCCACCAGCAGGAACATACAACTACTGGGCAGACCCTTACACTTTGTTTGTGTTCGAGATGGCACTCATGGGATTTGCTGAGCACAGAAGATTCCAAGACTGGGCCAAACCAGGTTCCATGGGAAAACAATATTTCTTGGGATTCGAGAAGTACCTTGGAGGGTCTGGAAACCCAATATACCCTGGAGGACCGATCTTTAACCCACTTGGTTTAGGAAAAGATGAAAAGTCAATGAAGGATCTTAAGCTTAAAGAGGTGAAAAATGGGAGATTGGCTATGTTGGCGATCGTGGGTTACTTTATCCAGGCCCTTGTGACAGGAGTAGGGCCATACCAGAACCTCCTGGATCACTTGGCTGACCCTGTCAACAACAATGTTTTGACTAACCTCAAGTTCCATTAAGATTAAGTGCTGTTGCATGGAACTACACAAACCCCCAACTCCTATCTGCTTCTCCTTTCATCTTATTGTAACATGTGAAAAATTTATTCTGCAATCTGTGAGAACGAACTGAAATAGACTTGTTAATTCCTCTCTATCGTTTATTTCTTTTTCATATCTTTTGCCGAGTTATACTTCTATATATCTTCATTTATCCCTGTTGCAGAGGTATCTAAATTTCAATTCTCGAACATCTGTATTGTTAGCAAAGGTGTATATACGTTACGAAAGTTTTAGAACAACTTTCTTTTCACCCAGCAAAAAAAAAAAAAAAAGAGAAAAAGGATATCTTTGACTTAATTTAAAAAAAGTCTTTGAACTTGTCCAAAATTAAAATTATCGTTTTGATTCTTCAACTTTTATTTTAGAATATTTTATCCTTGAACTTTTATTTTGTACATAATATAACATTTTGTGCTGATGATGTGATGTAATGAGAAAATTTTAAATGTTAGACGAAAATTTCATGTATCAATATATGGTTAGGTTATGTTAGCATCAAGGGTTACATTGTATATCAAATAAAAATTCGAGGGTCAAATTTAAAATAAAGGTTGTAGAGTCAAAACGATAATTTTGTACAAGTTCAAACATGGAATAAAAAACCGGACCGGACCGGACCGGCCGGTTCAACCGGTTAAACCGGGAACCGGTCACAAGTCCGGTCCGGGTCATAAAATTGAATTGTTATTGAACCGTCTTTGAACCGGTTGAACTGACGAATCGGTTGAACCGGTTCAATCCGAATTTTAATTTTTTAGTTTTTTTTAATTGATATTTTTACTTTTTCTTATTTTTAAGGAATATTTTGAATTTTTTCTATTTTTTTCTATTTTTTTGAATATTTAAAAAATTAAAAAAATTAAATTATTTATTTAATCGAACTGATTGAACCGGTTGGACCAGTTAAACCGGTGACCGGATGACCAACCGGTTCGACTACCGGTTCGGTTTTTTATTCATTGAGTTCAAAGACTATTTTGTATATTAAGTCGGATATCTTTTATCATTTATTGTTCTAGAGATAGGTTGTGCAAATTCTTCAATACATAAAATCACATCGCAATGCTTAAACGTGAGAGATGCCATGTTAATTCCTTTTCTCTTATGAGGTCACGTGGCGCTCTATTTTTCCAACCTTTTGAAAGAAACAAAATCATCAACAAACAAACAATATACTTACAATCATCAACAAACAAAAGTCATGTGCTATCTAATTTTTTTTTCAACAATATAGATTTTAGGTTAAAAAAAAATTAGCTGTGGGCCCAGTGGTTCAGAAGTCACCAAACAAAATTTCGTAGGAAACTTCAACAAAGATATATATTTTTTTACATAAAGTCAATTCAATATATGAAAATCTTGATGAATTGAAATTTTTAAAATGTGAAAATCTTGATGAATTTTTTAATGAGATAAGGTAATATTTAAATTTTTTAGTGAGCCTTGAATTTGTGAAGTTTCATTAGATAAATATTACACCAAGTGCTACGTCAGATTGAGCCTTCCCGGCTTTTTGCCATGTTGCGTCTTTATATGTTCTGATAGTTGCTTTTTTTTGCCTGTGCGTTTTCTCAGGTCGTTATCATCCATATATTTTTTATTTAAAAACAGTCAATCTAAGTAACATTTAATGAAACATCTTGTAGAATTTCATCTATAATAATAAGATACGTATCTACTAAAAATCTAAGGCTATTGTTTCCTAAATGCTGACAAAAGATAACCACAAAAGTTGAAAAATTCAATGTATTAAAAGTAACATTTAATTAAAGGAAAGCGACTCGATTAATTAGTCCTCCATTGTTGACAATTCTATAACACTATAAGCTTCAATTTTATGAGAGAAGTAGAGAATGGCTATAAAAGAGCGTTAGTTCCAGCCTAAGCAGATGCGCCAAACTTGCTACTCTTGTTTAATTTATACTATGAGGCTTTGGATGCTGCGAAGACTAAAAAAAAGTTAGTAAATTTTTGTCAAGGGATTGAGATATCTGAGCAAGTTTTCTTTTGAGTTTTAAGTAAAGTCAATAACAACAGTTTCATTAACTAGACTTGAGGAACTTATATTGTTAACTAAAGGACAGCAATACTTGAGTTTGTTGCATTGATGACAAATCTTGTTAGATAATTGCTTTTTTATTTTTATTTTGCTGTAACCTATATGTACTCTTAGTTGTAGCTATTTTTATTTACTTTCGCATGTTTCTTTACCTCTAAACAATATTTTACTTGCAAGTGCTTG